>OY560184.1:13917421-15329495 GCA_961405105.1 Perizoma affinitatum | reverse complement strand
TATGACATGCAATCAAGTAAGCTGTTTTATTAATCTGTAACTGTTTCCACAGTAAACAGTTATAATTAAAAACACGCCTTCGACTGTACATCCTCAGATACATATACAGTAGATCCAAGTAAGGGGTAGTCAGAGGCACGACCAAACATTACATAAAATTTGCCATTTCGCGTCTTGCTAATAGTAAGCACTCCACATGACTAGTCGACCTGTCGCCGCTTATTGGAACACTAATCGATTGCACATGCCTTTGAATTTTTGGGTTTAGGGCAGTTATGCCTATTTTTTTATGTGACCTTTATTGATTTATCGATTATGGTTCGAACTTAGTCATCGCTCATCGATTTGACTCTATTATTTTCCAAAAACGAGTTTCTTCATATATTAAAAAAAACAATCTTATCCAAGCCATAATCCTCTCCCACATCATGGGAACAGATTGAATTAGTTTTTACAAACATCATTCAATTCAGAGCTAGCCAGTTCAGCCTATAGTTTATTACCAGCTATTAATAACATCAGTTATTGTGCAGCTAAGACCATTGAACGGAGTGAAGCCTTGGGAGTGGCTAGTCCAGTTTTTAAACATTCCCGTTTGTACTTAGCTTAGCCCTGGAGGAATGTCTAAGTTTAATGTAGATGAGTATTAACGTCGACCTTATGAAACAAGTAATCAGTCTAAAAACAAAAAAAATGACTGCAGTTTCTTAAGCGTGGTTCTATAATATGAATATTCCTTTATAAAAATTAAAAACAAATGACACTTCGTATTATTAAATACGAATAATATTATTGTAAGACAAATCTATTGACAGATTATCTATCAAAATCCATCAAGTCGTTTAGGCGAAAGAAAAAGCCAAAGGATTTTTGGTCTGTCGGTATTTCTTGTCACATTATAATTATATACTATGTTAGTCCCATGATCAAGACGAATCCAATGATACCTCATTTATCAAAATTAATCTTTAAGCTACAGCGAGAGCCAAAGGAATAGACATACATACATATGAATGAATGAATGAAAAAAACCTTTATTGTACACCTTATGATATAAACAAATAAACAATAACACATTATGATAAAGGTAAAATGGGCGTTCTTATCGCTTAAAAGCGATCTCTTCCAGACAATACATACATTACATACACCCGAAAACATACATAAAACACTTTTTACCCTTCTTTGGGCAGTCGGGTAAAAAATGCACCTGAATTATTTCAGCTTGCTGGTTATCTGTTCTCTTCGCTCCATTCTTTGTTATTTGTCCCGATTCCAGATGAACTTTGGGGATGATGCAGACCCTATTCCCAGTTCATCTGATGTCGGGTGCCTAGTACTACGGCTGGTTATCTGTTCTAACGGTTTCAATTAGAGGCTCCATTTCTTGTCTTGTAGTAACTACTTATGTCTAGTCGTAGATAGATCTGCCAGATGTCTTGAGTTATTTTGTTATTTCGAATGGGAAGCCATAGAATCACTTCTCGAAGAATTGCAATTTTCCATTCCTACGCATGATTAAATATTTAGAATGTTTACTTATCCTACGCTTTGGTAGCATGAACCAGCTGTTTTATTTATCTGTGGTTCAAGAATCCAGCGAGTGAGACCGGATTCTGTTAAATGAGAAACCGCCTGTAATTTTATATGGACGTTCGGTATTAAGTTTTTGTTTGACAATGATATGTCGCAATTATTTACAAAAACGTTAAAATAATTTATTTTATGATTTTTAGTTTGGTTTGAATATTAAAATTATAAGTACTTACTTTTACATGTCTGATAAAGTAAATGCAAGACAAGATATATTGGTAACTGTGTTCTTGGTTTAAGTAAATTTAATTTTACAAAAATCTAATAAAGTCGTTTTCGTTAAAATAAAAGTAAGTATGTAAAGCGTACTTTTCGTTTATCCAACTGTGATTAATCAAAGGATAAACATAAATGGAAGCAACGACGTTGTGTGAATTCATTTCCTCTTCCGGATACATCTCAAATGCTCCTTACGTTCCAACCCAAATCTTTGCACCCTTTGTTTCCCTGAAAACAATTCGTCAAGAACCCCACTTTCAGCATTCAAAAGGAAAAAGAAGGCCAAACAAGCGAGCAACGAGTTAGGCCGTAACAAAATTCCAACAAAGGGATGATTAACGATTTTTTTCTCCCCCCAAAACTCATTCAAGCCACGTCGATATTGAATCCGTTAGAAGGCGTAAAAATGAAAGTTTTTCTCTTTTCTTTACAAAATACTATGCGACATACGGGGAATGTGTGCAGACAACAGCCGGCAGAGGAACTTGGCTGAAGTTTCACAATTACCTCTACTAACTCTCAAGAGACATTAATTTTCACGTTAACAGACATAACGAATGGCACAAGTAAAAGTGGTTTTGGGAGAGTGATGCATCCTGTGAAGTCTGTGGAATGCGATAACAGTTTAGCAATTTACCATCTTACTGGAAAATAATAAGTATCGTTAAAAAATAAACACCAATAAACAGCGGTGGTGAAATTAATAAATTCGTAAGAAGGAGGATGTTAACTCAATAAAAGCTTAATATAATTTTATGCGTAGTAAATGTTAAGCCTTATTACGCGAAAAGGTAAAGCCCCGTGTGTCCCTTTAGGGATTCGTGACGTAACTACTGTTTCAGACTTTCCCTTTGTTAGTTTAGGAGTTGTTCAAAATAAATGACTTCAATTTCGGAAGAGTGACAGGTAACTGGAAGTTTACGTCGTTAGAAACTCGAAAAAATCACGATTCAACCGATGCCAAAGTACTGTTTTAATAGCTCTTCAAATAAACTTATGTTATAGGAGTAGTTTAAAAGAAATAATTACTTTAGAGCTGACTCGAGTGAATTTCAAAATGTCATTTTTTTTCTTACGCCTTGAATGCGAATTTAGACAACGCATTGAGTGTGTGATCGATGCCGATTTTATGCTGAACTTATCTTTGTCGAAACAAAGACGGCTTTATTTTCTACAAACCTATTGAGATACACTGAGAGTTTGATCCAGGAGTAATTCAATAGACTGTGAGGTAAGTGGCTCGTCTGTCGTTGCAGACCGCGGTCACATGAGTTCTCGGGTTGCAAATTCACTTAAAAAAAAAAAATTAGCTCTCCATATTAAGTTTCGCCTTGTAGTACAAATAAAAAGCGAGCAGGTGTGTTCACTTCACCTGGCCAGCATATGTTCAAAGCACGTTTGCTTAATTATTTCCAACGTGAGCTGCTGAAATTTTAATTCAGGTGAACAAGTGCTCACGTACTAGCAGTAAGTACAAGTTGTTGCCAGATTAAAGCGAATGTAGCAAAATAAATTCTTATTTTTCAGCAGTATAAGCTTATTATATAAGTTTATGAGTTACGTTAGGCGAGTTACGCTAAGCTGTCTAAATTACAAAGCATGCGCCCTTATGGAGGTGAAATAGTTAATCAGTTACACGCACACGCTTTCGGGCAGTTAATGACATAATTAAAAATCCCCGGGCGAAGGTGGAAGTTTTAGGGCGAAGCTTATCCTTACAGTAAACCGAACAAGTTGGCCCGGTTCGCTAATCTCCTAAGCCAAGAAATGGGGCGGCGCAAGTGATAAACTTTAGAATGTAATCCACATTTACGTTGGCCTAACGCCTAGGCTGAAGGTGGAGTTTTTCAAGGTGAGTTAACGTATGAAATTCTTGTGAAGCAAAACCTAACTGTGTGGTTTATATTATTTAAATAATTGGACCGATTAAACGAAACGAATAATTATGCATAACAGATTCTCTTAAAAAAATGACAGACAGATAAGCCCCGGGGTTTGCCTGAGATTCGTGAAGACTGCGGTATAACACTCAGTTCCCGCTTCAATATCTGATTTTGAAACAATTAATATTAATATTCAAAACTTTCACCATCACACTTTGATTATTCAATTCATTAATTCATTCGTCGTGTCACTTCTTTATTTGTCGTCAGATCAGTACCTATCCTCATTTATACAATACTAGTAATTAAAAAAAATTGTTCCATTACAAAAATCTTGTTTTCTTTCATATTTTATCATATGTTGTTATCGTGACTTTTCTATAAACCTTGCTAAATAGAAAATGTTCACCAGTTGAGCGGTTCTTGACAGAAATAGTTACCGAAAAACATACTGGCAAACGAAATACGTCTTACCCCAAACACAACATACCGGCTCCTTACGTCATTGCTTACCCCTCCGCCAAAGCTTCCAAACTCAACTCTCATTTTACAGCTTTATTGACTATGTTATATATACAGGCTAGATAGGTCCAGCCTGTATATATGCCGCACTAGGGTGCGGGCACCAAAACCCACTATAGTTTTAAACAGCTTTTGTAATGTTTTTTTTTGATGAATGTAACATGTATTTATAATTTAATATATTTTTCTACGTATAAAATGTATATATTTACAAAAAAGTATATAAGGAGTTTATCAGTCATGTAGTTCCCATAATACAAGCTCTGCTTAGTTTGGGGCTAGATGATGCTATTTGAAAAATAGTGTAAAAAAATACAAAAAATATATAATAATAAATATAATTTTTAATGCCTATTCTAGTGATGTCGAGATAAATGTAATTCTTCTGTGATTATTCTTCAATATTTTATAATACAACGTTTATTTATCTTCGTCATGAGTTAATCTAGGAAAACTTTCAAAATGTAGCTCCCTAAATTTTATCTAAGGTCTAAGAGAAATAGAGCAACTGGGTCGAGACTGTGATAGAGGGGACGAAATTAAATTACACGAGCAAAACTTTGCTAACGCTGTAGTAAAACTATATATGCACGTTATATACTCGTATGACGTGAAGTATACAACAAGTAAGTTAAGAACGAAGTGGTTACAAACGTGGTGGAGTGAAGTTGTTTGTATGTATTTTATTATATATAATTTATATTGTTTTAATAACTAAAGCAAGTCTGTTAAAAACTATTGCTGTTAAATCATATCAAATGGTGTCCATCGAATATAATATTGAATGTTGTAGGATTGATATTCCTGACTTTTATTTTATTATGATATGTTTGTACCTATACAACCCCTATAGTGACTTTGACTTATTAAATACTTTGTTTTATACTATTAAAATCAGAAATATAAAAAAAAAGATTAGTTAATATTCTGATTCTGAGAGATTATTTATTTGTTTTTGTTTAAGTAATGACTTAGAATAAGTAATACCAAAGCTACTTCGTTTTAAAATTTGTCCTGTATAAACTTAAATGTCAGCCTAGAGTTGTTGAAGCCAATGTAAAACTTAGAAGCTTTGTCAGAAGACATTTCATTAAAAATTATTTAATGAAAGGTTAAGTCAAGTCAGGTCTCGTTACATAATAATTTTGTACGATTTATTCTCAAAATTCTCTTTCATGATAATTTCAAGCAATAAATCAAATCAATTGTAAACTACAATATTTTTAAACTCACTTCATGGACCAACTATTTCAAGATTTATATAGAATAAATTCACTGTGAAATAAGCACTATTCCAAAGGCGATAATAAAATTTATTACCGTTTTAAATGATCGATTTGCAGTAAATCTTGCTTATAGCTTTGTTGACGTTATACCGTCCGATAGAGCGGTCAATACCAATGATACTCGTAATAATAAATTCTTTGTAGTGAGTAAATCGTTCGAGCCGATGTGATCACACTAACCTGTCTAGTCCTCATTGGACTTGTGAACACGATGACTAGATAGCTGTGATGATTAATGTACATTGTTTGGTATTTGCCTTTCAATATTAGAGTGTCTGATAAAATCTAAAATTGTTATTCGTTCCAATTTTCTCCTTTGTTAGTTCAATGAGCAATTTTAAGTACCGTTCTATTTGTGAAGTCAATAACTAACTATACTAAGTATAAAACCATTTCAAGAGTCATTGCTTCAATTATAATTTTTTTTTTAAATATACACAAGTTGGAACATGGGTTGGTGGAGCTTAGTAGAGCTATATATTCCGCCATCATGGTAGCGTTCTAAATTTAGGTATGTACATAAAGTTACTGTCAAATTAAATTAATTACTTATACGAGTGATCAAATTATGCTTGCATGCAAGAGTCGGGGAGGCAGAGCATCGTCGCAATCACTTAGGCTGAAAATATAGTAACGCTGACCGTTGTTGGACCTATCGGAATGAGTCGAAACGTAGCCAGCGCCTAGACCAATAGTACGGTTCCTGAAAATACCCGTTTTACAGTAAGAATTATCTAAAATACGTTTTTTTAATAAATAATATAATTGATATTTAAATAACCAGTGTGGTGAAAGTATTCGGTGCGTTCTCTTCGCATATGTCACATTATCTTCGAAGTTTTAGTTCTGAGATTTAGTTTTCGTTCAAAGTTAATGATTTCCGTCACCGTTTGCAAGCACGTAACACGGTCGAGAATAAAAAATGGCACTTAAATAAATTATCCTAATGGTGGACCCAATGTAGGTAAGATAGAGAAAAAGAGAACGATAGAGTCCAATAGAGTACTTTTTTTTTCTAAACTTTTAGTTTCTTGAACTCTTTGACATTCTAATATTTTTTTAGAAGTTAATTAAATATATACTTCTTCAATAAGTTGAAGAAGTTCAAAGGTCGCAGGTGCAAATAGCTACGTACCTGATGTTAAAGTTTAAATGATAAATTCACATATATCATGCATCTTGTACAAAGAATAATACATTTATTATTGTGTACGTGGCTTTAACTGGTAGTAGACAGAAAGTTTATAGTCGTCAATCCTATAAATTGATTACCAGGATGGGTCCAACATGGGCGAAGGAGGACCGAAAATAACGATAAAAAAATGGACGCTGCTATGACATAGTTTGGCAAAATTTATCATGTTCTCAACTCATGGTGAACTACTAGTTAACTTGTAATATAATACAGAAATAGTTATATTCACAGAACAGTTGCATAGTTGCAGAAATTTCTGAGCTGCGTTAGCCAAAAAGTGCAAAACATTTTGACGCTTTTTTGTGACCGTTTGTTGTTACAATAGCTGTTGTTACCGTATTTCGGGCTTTGCCTATCACGTTGTTTACTATAAAACAAAACAGTCGTAAAAATAAAAACGAAAATCAGCTTCCCTGTTTAATTTAGCGGGGGCTGTCGACAAAAAACGTTTGGCCTTGTTGAGCCTTTTTGTTGACCGAACGTAACAATGCTGGAATGCATTGTTCCCGTTACTCGTCCCTGGAGCGAATAGGGCTGTCTGATGTCCAGTGAACTTAGTTTGGACGAAGTCTACGTGTCCGGATTATACAAACTTAAATTGTTATGGTGAAGTTAGTTGCCAATTTACTATATTTGATGTAGGTAGCCATTCTTGTTTAAAATTTAATTGATTTAGGCTTATCAGAATACGCAATGCCGTGGAACTTACAACACCGCGCTAACAAAAAATGAGAGAAATACACATTTTTGGCTCATGAACACCAATTATTTTTGGCCTATAAAGTTTTACCAATATCTGTCGGTTAATATCAAAATGTTTTTTTAGCAATTAGTCTTTTTAGGGTAACTTTTAAAAATATGTCAAATCGCGTTTTGAAAACCACCAGGTTTTTGGTAATATGATGAATTATAACATATTTTTCCTAGAGCAACAAAACTAAACCGATTTCTCAAAGAAGGAATGAAGCAAAATAAATAAATCATAGTGATTAATTTAAAGAATCTGATGAAAACATTTCGACACTTTGGTGTGGTTTTTCTTGTAATGTTTGGCATTTTCGTGCAAGTAAGAAAATGCTGCCTCTTCTAATTCAGTTCAGTTGACAACCCTATTCATCTCAGAAGCGATTAATGTGAAAATATTATTTCTAGATGACTCAGTTAATTCTTGCATGCGTCAGTTTGATCACAGCAGATACGATTCGAACTTCACCTACATTATGGAAAACGATAGTGGTTCTACGAAGATGTCTAATTCTAAGAACTAGGAAATTATTAAGAGGAGCGTACCAATGATATTATTAAAAACTCTTTTCATAACACCATTAAGGCAAACTAGTATTTAAGAAATTAAGGCAAATAAAATCCTTTCTGGAAATTCCTGGAAACACGTTTTATTCAATTTAACTTGCAATGTTAATAGGTATATAATGCCTTCATTATCAACAAATAAAATCGTTTGACGATAAAAAGAGCCAGCTTTCACTGAGAGATCCGTTCATTTTCGCTTTAATCCGTTTCTAAGAAACAAAGTGAAAGTTTCAATTTGATCGTCATTAAGAGTCCTGTTGGTGGTTGAATCAGAATCTGGAAAGGGGAGCTAGTATACAGCTGTTCATTTATGTAAATATATAAGCTCACTAGTACCATAAATTCCCTTTCTATGTAAAATTTCACTTATAATAAGTATAATGTTCTAGATTTTCCTTTGAGATAAAATATTAAAATATATTTAATTGCAATAACTGTTAAAAATGCCCTTACTACATATTTCGACGAGATGGTAATAAGCCGTGGGCATAAAAGGTATTTTAATTGAGTCATATTGAAATTCTGTTTGAGCACATCTTTTTGTGATGTTCATATATATTTGCGCGAGACGGTAATAATTTAAATTTTCCGAATACATATTCTGTTTTCAATGAGCTTGTAATATACAATGTAGACCGAATAAATATAATAACTCTGCATTACTGAAAGTACTGTACAAGTATGCGCTGTTCTCTTGTATTCAAGTCACATTTTACAAAACACCATCTAACTAAAGGAATTCGTAACAATAGATGTCACAAAGACATTCAAGACTAATATATAAAGAGAAAAACACGAACACCTCTGTTTCCCGCTGAGAAGTCCCAGCGACGCGTTACCTGATGGATATAAATTTATAAAACCCGTATATATGTACGTGGTCGCCTACACCGGCCATTAACTGAGTCTTTATCGCCCATTCATGGTAACATGAGCTGGTATCCATTGGACGTAAATCTGATCATGCATTGGACATAATAATAATGTTACGAGCAAATTAGACGTGACAGAGTTGTTCATTATGGCGACCTCCGAAGCTGCTGTACTTGTTTTGAATTTGAAGAAGTTAAAATACTTACAAAATTATGGTATTCCTATTCTAGCCTTAGTGTTCATGTTAAGAGTACCTGGACACGCATAATTGTAGTAGGTATATTGATGAAAGAAATATTTTGACCACTGCAAACAAAGAAAGCCTTTAAAAGTGGTTTAGACCTATAAATGTAGTCTGCAATATGAAACTCCTAATACCTTTTTGAAGGTAGAATTTTTTGAAGAAAAAATGTTGAGTATTTTTTTTAATTCGCCACACAAAAAAAGGTCCAAATTAAGGAAGCTGGCAATTACTGAAACGTAAGCATAATAATAATAACGGTCTGAAGGCATAAATATTGGATACGCTATCATTATTTACCAATTTTGTACTGGGATCAAAATTTGATTCGGTGGTTGAAACCGATCAGGAGTTAATATGAAAATAATAGCATTCGTTTGTCATTATGAACGGAACGTAATTGGTTGGGTGTTGGGAAGATTTAAATTGAAACAATAAAAATTATAATAAAAAATAACAATGTTGTACAATTAGCGAGCACAGTTTTGATAGCATGCAAAAAATACATAAGGTTTCCTGGTTAGAATAGGCGGAACATTAAAAAAGACGATGTTGCAAAAATAGTTATACACTACGAAGCAAATAATAACAATATTACAAGGAATAAAAAAACTCATAAACAAAAAAGCATATTTCCACAAACTCCTATTTCAGAATTCGTTCCAAGAAGTTAGCTGAGGGCTTTTAATAAATATTAAGGTACCTACTTAGCTCCTTGGAATATAAAAGATAACATTGTTCTCGGTAGCGTTATCTATAAATCCGTCTATTGTCTCTTATCTTTCACTTTCGTAGCTTATTAGAGAATCTGACGTTACCTTTTTACAGATTTTATTGTTTTATTGAGTGGTTTGCTCTTTGTTAAGCTATTTGTGAAGAGGTAGAGTCTGTTAGGCTAATATTGCACGACAAGAAGAATGTTTTCACGACTTCTTAGCAAATTCACCGGGTTCAATAAATGTATAACATAGTTATGCATATATATGCATATAATATATATAAATTTATAACATATTATGCTATAAATTTATAACTATTATCTGCGTTTAGTAATTATAGCGTAACTATAATTCAAAGGTGCAGAAATACCACAAAAAAAATGCATGTAAAACTCCTTGTAATAAACGGCATGCCCTAGCCCTATATTTATAGATACATATATAAATATAATAAATGTGTACAGAAAACTAATATTGAACGTGTGATCACCAGACACCGTCAAAATTTAAAGCTAACACAAAAGTGTGAAACGGTATGCAAATGAAAAATTTCCGCCGCGTTTATTTTTGCTATTGTTGCCAATTTGTTACGCTACCCGGAGCGTTATTCAAACTTTTTTGTATATAACTGAATTTTAAAATTAACAGGATAAAAAATCGGTAGCTTCAAAGGTATGTTTAAAACTTTTGGATTGTTTGACTATGAAAAGGGTATGGTTATTTTAGTGTGCCGACAGGTCGTTTATTACGGTATAATGTTATAAAGGTCTAATTAAATTGAATAGCTATTATCGAATAGTAAGCTTTAATTTACTTAACAACGAACATCAAAAGCAATAATGGTTAAGTACACAAACAAACTCATCGATTAGAAGACAGTCGCCACCTAAGAAGCCAAAACAAAGTTCTAACAGTTTATTTTCAAGCGTTCTCAGAAACCTTTGTTTATTTGCTTAAGAACACTTATAATTTATGTGGTTACGTTACATGCTGCTGATTATATTATAACTTTTTGTAGTGGGAATCTTTAGATAATCGTAACTTTTATGTTAATTTACCTTGACGCCACTCAATAAATGAAAGGGTTTAAATATGAAATGAATTATAATTTTAGGAATGAATTTTGAATCACTTGCATGTTCCAATAATTCGAATAAAAAATACTTCTAAATATGAATAAGAATGTTGTGACAGCTTTAAGCACTAGATTACAGTGTAAATAAATGGATCAGGGGATTTCTGGAATTCTTGTCCACAAATCCCCTTAGCTTACCCTTTGAGTACCGGAAGGGGATTTCTGGACAAAAAGTCCATAAATCCCCTTCGCAGGGGATTGTCGCAGGGGATTTGTGGTAAAAGCCGAATATTATCAACCTTATTATGGTTTCTCAACCTCCTCGTTTCAAGTAGCCATGATAGGTCAATAAAATACTTAAGATTTCATTTCCCACTGTTTACACTTTAAATATTTCATGTCAAGCTGTCATCACGGCTACTGCCTACGCTATCAGCATTCTTCAATAATAATAAAACTTGAGTAGTACTTATCTGTAGTACTTACTGCACAATAGAAAGCTTTACCGTTTAATCTTGGAAGGAAATACAACAATAATATCCGGTAGCGTAGGTACATTGCAACAAAATGAATTACCATAAAGTGGATTCCACCATCTTTTTTAAATATAGCGGAGACTTAAATTTTAACTGTCTCAAATTTTATTCTGCACATATATGTTATACATACGTATATTATACTAGCTGTTTCCAGCGGAAGAGCAAGCGTGGAGTCGAGTTTAAAAAAAACACTCCCATACAAACTTTCATCCCACATTGTTTAATGACAAACAAAAAAACTTGTCACAAAACAAAAACGTTCATACAAAGTTCCTCCCCCCCATTTCCCCCCTTAAAGTGGAATTCCTTTCTTAGCACATGTAAACATTATAAAGAAAATATATGTTCCAAATTTCAACTTTCTAGAGTAGTTTTGGCTGTGCGTTGATATATCAGTTAGTCAGTCAGTCAGGGCAAAATATTATATTACATTATATTATCAGGCATTACATTATTAACTCTGAGAATCCAAATAATCCAAATTGATAAACGCTGGCATGGCGTATAGTAAATATAAATAAAAAGATTATATATTTTAAAAATACCTATCTATCTATCGAGCCTACAAGCAGTGGACAATAATTTTCGAAGAACGGAACTAAAATTTCATGATAGATATAGATAGGTATACTCTGTATAACACACAACGACAATACCAAAAATATAAATTTAAAATGCACATAAGGTACAATTAGTGGATAGCTGAAAATAATCTCAAATAATGTATTAGAAGTGCTGGATATATTTTTTTTTTGCACAAGTTCAAATGTGTAGCGTATAGACCTGACAAACATTAAGTTTTTTTACCTGTCAAATTTGAGCACCCAATTCGTCGATGTTTTCTTTCTTACCTTGAGTAAGGTTATCTTACATTTTATTGATATTTAAACTCTAAGGTTAATATTATAGGACGATTCAACTTTCTTTTTTTAGTTATGGTTGCTGTTTATCGTATTTTTTCTTACATTTACTACGTTGGTCAGCATATTATTATTAATTTCTGAAGTCATAAACTTGTAATTTATAAACTATTCAACCTAAGATACATTAAAGTTAGTTATTATTTACAGCGATGTGACTTTTCTTAAGAAAGACACTAAGCTGAAAAACTTACGGTCAATATTAAAACTACAAAACCTAAAATGTTTGTGATGCGACACGCAAATAGACAGAGTTATTTTTTTTATGAAAATAATTATTTCTTTTACAAACTCCGTTCAATTTCTCTCGACAAGGCTTCATAGATACTAATAAAGTACCTACTTCGTCTTGCTTATCTTGAGGCCTAATATAAAAGTTATGTGTGCACAAAACACATACCTACTATCAAAGTTTTATAATACGTTTCAGTGTGAAATAACCTGGCATAAATAAAGCGAGATAGGAATACCAAGGAGCCAGGACACTGCGTGACTTCGCTAACATTCGTTTATAACAATGCAACGAAAGAGGTAGAAACCTTTCCGAGCTTATATTAAACCGTGTCTCAAAGCAAACAAGGCTTCGTACAAAAACACGATTTTAATTAAAGCAAATACAACTAGAGGCACGTACTTACATAACTGAACAAAAATTAGACAGCATTCAGAAATGACGATAAACAACGGATAGATGTTAGAGATGTCGAAACCTAAAACGTCTAATTGGACACATAAACAAAGCGCTTACCAACAAAAATCTTGTATAATTAACAAAAGCTATTTGGTATTCAAATATAAATTCGAAGAAACATACGCTTTCATTTGCCGAGCTGTTTGAACAGTGTTGATTGCCCACGCAATGAGAAACATATCAAAATGTGACCAGCCTCATGTCCAATTGAATTCGTTTTATAAACATTGACCTTTATGGTCCTCTTTCCATTACCATACTCTTACATAAATTAATTCTAACGAGAGTGGATAGTACATTAATTTAGTTTTTCTATTGGCTTGTTTAGCGAACCATTACTTATTAAATAGATAGAAATTCATTTTAAAGTCAGGTTTAATCGGGATACATTAATATCTCTTTCTAGCTACTATTAAGTACGACATTCGTTCTGAAATATCTCGGGTGGACACGATATAAAGAGGCTGTTTTTAATGACGCTACTAAATTTTGTATGGACTTTACACCTAATTACTTTTGAAATAATGCTAGAGTGACCCCCTGTGTACTACACTTTTCAAGTTATTTTTATTTTTTGTTATGAATAATATTTGACTATTGTTTTGGTTTTATTAAAATTGTATTCAGATTTTAGTAGAAGTAGAGCCCCTTGTGAAAGGCTCATCATTGAGGAGTACTACCACCTTACCTATTTATGATGCTAAGCAGTAATGCTCGCATTGCTGCGGTTTCCCGATTTGCCGGTGAAATTACAGGCACATGGGACTTTTTACCCGTTATATCTCAGGGTCGGCAATGCGTTAGTGATACCTCTGGTATCGCAAGCGTCTATAGGTTACGGTAACCACTTATCAACAGATGGGCCGTATGCATGTTTGCCACGTTAGTTGTTTAAAAAACTAATTGATTATAATTTTGGTATAATAAAAAAAACAGAATCTCATTTAAACGACAATTCCATCTCATATTTTTACATTCGCACTTCACTACCCTTCTTACAAATCAAAGCAAATCTTATTATTGGGGTTCCGAAAGAGTGTCAAACTATAGAAGGTGTAAAAATTGTTACCAGATAACATCAAACCCCTGCATGAAAATCATTCATCGTATATTAGGTATGTAGTTTTACACTGGTACAATCAATTCATCCACGGTACAGAAAACGGATGCTACCAATACAATGGCGGATAACAAAAACGTAAATATTGGCCTATTAGTCGGAACTACGATATTGATACCCTAACTTTGTCAGACTCTATGCACAGTTCCGGCGGCGGTAATCGCTTTACAAAATCTAAAGATAAAAAAAACCCATTGTTTGGCGCGGGAACGGATAGAAGAATGTTTCCAGGTAGACATGGGGGTGTATCTATAGCAATATGTGCCATGCTGCTATTAGCGAGCATTGAAATAATTTAACTGTGACAGCATGTTCCGTTAATAATGGCAGAATTGATACAAATGGGGACATTAATGGAATCAGTGTCACCGCTGTTGAAATATTGATTGAATCCGGGAAAATTTCATACTTAATTTGATCGAAAGCCGCAGTAATAGAACAGATCAAATTGTTGTCCATGCAACACAAAATACAAAAGAAGTAGTCGTATTCAAGGGCGCTCAACTTGTCGGGGAGTTTGTAATGCCAGTGGCTTTCTCAGATCTTTTTTTGCCAGCGATCCAAAGCTCGCTCTCAATGTGGATTCCTGGCGCTCTCGAGAGCGAACAGGTTCCAATATGGAGACCGAAAACCGGTAAAAAATCATCACAGGTAATTAAGGAAGGCTCCTTACTTTACAAGTTATTATACAACATAATATTGGACAAAAATAAAAACTTTTCGAGAATCAGGAAAGTATGAGCAACAAACTCGTTACTTGAAGAATTCATTTCGATGGCGAAGGTAGTTAAAGTTCCAGCTGCCTAAGTAAAATTTATTTTCCTTAGAATTCTTGCTTGGCTTACAATGTTCTATTCATTGTGGCGTGCCATTTTCCGACCACTTGTTAGCGAAGTTATTAGAAACAGTGCATTGTACGCGAAGTCGGAAACAAAGAAATTCTACAAGTACCTAGTAAAAAGTAAGGAATACGCGGAAAGTTAAGTATTTTATGCTGAGGTTTAAACCCCTACCCGGGAAGCAATATAGGAAACAGTTTAGTGGAATGCTTTTTCCAAGTAGAAAAAATTGTTTACCGATGCATTAGCAACACAATACGAAGGTGAATGATAAAATATTTTTGTAGTTATGTAGATAAGTGAGAAATCAACGTCCGATAAGCCTGAGTCAGAGTAACCAAGGCGTAGAACTGCTGACAAATGATTTAATTTTACACCAAAAGGCGTGCCCTCTTCGTAATATTCCGCCCTCTTAATCACTACTCAGCGGAATAATTAATAACACCTCAATTAAAATATCAACTAAGCGCTTCCGCCCATATGATCTTTCTAGTTTAATAGAGCGTTGTGATATTGCTATTAAAATGTAAGGTATCACAACTGGGAATACTTTGTTATTTAGGAGATTTCATGTAAAATATTAGTTATAGGAAGGTTGGCTAGGTATATTATTTACTACATTTTCTTCCTACCTATTAAAATTCTATCTGCATAGGAAGGCCTGGTGTGTTTTAAATACCATTTATAATTGCGGAATTAAAATGCAGCAAAAATTCTGCAGCACCTATTAGGTATGATAATTAGTTAACGATAAACACAGGTACCTATAGTTTGTGTTGTTTGTATGGGAACGAGATCTTTGTTACATGTCTGACAAGTCGTATCACTAATTAACGCCTCAGGGAGCTGAAACAGGTTTTGCGATTTATCGTAAAACCCAATTTCGAGCCGGGAGGCACGCGATTACAATCTTCTCACGACAGGAAGGCGCAAACTCCTCATCTCGAGGGAAATCACGCACGCAACAAACTTTATGGCAACACGTCTCAGCGATCCGCTCGAGGCGGTCGCTGGACCGCACACCGACCAACTTAAAAGAAACAAGACGCGGGCAGTGGCTCGCATACAACTCCTGTCACGACCCACTCCAGACACACCGTACGTTTCATTCATCAATATTCCATTATGTCACTTTCACAAACACGTGTCACGAAGCACTGCCCGAGATTTTAAAAACACTGACCGTTGTTGAATATGGCTGCAGACTTAACCGGATTCCATCCTGGCCGAGACGCTCCCGAAGCAACCGTTTCAGTTGCATCCGCGGTATCTTCACTAACTCTGCTTTTCCTTCCTCGTACTCGTCCGCATACTTTGCCGGCTCGATGGTAGCCGTTGCTTGCTCCTTACGAGCTTCCTCCTCGCATCGACAAGAGTCACGGGCCGCTGCCGCCTCCTCCAAAGTGAAGTAAACGGCAGCGGCACCTTCCTCTCTCAACGTTCTTATGGAGTGCAGAAGACGCTGGCGATGTGCAGGGTTGAGAACACCGATCGCATCCAGATCGGGTTCCCCGACTTGTTTGCATATTTCTAAATCATCATATCCATTGTCGATAAAACTTTCCGCGTATTGGCCCAGGTGAAGCGATCGCAACCACTCGACGACGATGTTGCCGCTCGTGGACGAGGCCATGTCGCGTTAAAATGCGCGGCGCATCACAAGGCGTATTCGCGGCGCGGCGGTCGGCGAGAAACTGACGGCCAAGCTTCCCTTGGCCCCCCTTTCCCCTCTATAAGCCGCGGTCGCCGCCCCTAGTCCTCCGTGCTTTTGCTTTTTGACATTTTGTAGCTTAATCGTTTCATAGAGGTGTGCGCTTTACCACGTGATATGTTGAATAATTTTATTGTTTACATTCCATCTTGGACTACAAGCAAGACAGGGCCTCACCCATAAAGATATTTTAACAGTTGATTAACTAATTATTGCTTTGTGTCTGTCTCCTATTCATTTCAATTACAACAGTAAATTACTCTACTAAACAACTGGTACATACCTCCATGATTATAGGTTATACCCTAAAAACCATATGTAACCTATGAAGTTGTTCAAATAATTAATTTTATTTTATTGGTATTAATATGCTCGACATTTTTTTATGTTTGTTTTTATTCTAATGAAGAAATAGAATGAAAAAAACGATCGCAGGGTCAATATAGGTTAAACAGCGGGTGGTGTTCGAAAATGATTTATGCACGGATTTAAAATTTATAACGAAATAACCCTCTATATAATTGTGGACCTTTTTTTGATTGGTTTAAGTGCAATAGAATTAAACAAGACAAAACATTAACGATTTATTTTACTATAGGTACGATAGGTACTTAGAAGACCGGAATGGAACTTTCGTGTAAAGCTACAGGGTAACTGTTTGGCATTTTGCTTTCCTCACCTAGATAGATGAGATGTATCTTTCTAATTACTCACGAAACGTAAAGTAGGTCAGAGTTCAGTCGAGAAGCTGTTATTCATTAAAGTTCTTGAACCTGTTTTATCTCATGCTGCACTGTTCATCCAAGTTTGCATAATCCTTAGGTACCGATGCGGGCTGTTTACTGCAAACAAAAAGATTATCTTATATAATAAATGAATCTTTACGAACTCAAGTCATAATGCGTATAAAGTATAGGGATTTATTTGGTCAGCTTGTGTGTAATTATAGTTATTTTAGGTTTACTTAAAGGTGTTTGTTTTAAAGTATATTGTCATAACTTAGCCATGTTTAGCTAATTAGGAATAAGCCTTCAATTGGTAAGACTCAAACACTCAAGATTTTATAAAAACACAATTTTAAAACCAAATATCAATTTGGCAAAGACAACTTTTAAGCTTTTTTAGAGCGTCTATTTAAAAAAGTCTTAGCTAATTACTTTGTTGGCCCTCGGGTAAAGCCTTATTTGGTAGAGTGGGGAAATTATTCCGACAAAAGTTAGTGGTAAACATTTACTTCCAATAATTTGCAATTTAGACAAAAACTCGAAGGTTAACTAAATATTACTGTAAAGTAGGTGACATTATTATTTTTAAATAAAATAATATGTATTTATTCATACAAATATGTACAAGTACATATATATAAAAAAATACAGATGAAACAGCTAGCTATCTTAAAACCGTTACAAACGATCTATTGATAGGAAATCTGATCCAGATCACTACCAGACAGTAGCGTTCCCAAAATGCTAGCTGCATTGCCACGCTGAACGGAAATTCTAATGCGTTAACATAAAAGCCAACTCTCTGGTCACGTGTCGCTTTGATCAGTCACCCTGAAGCCACCTTCACCCTTTAAATAAAGTATTTGGGAATATGAAATATTTTTTGCAATTTATGGGTCCCACAATTTTCACCTGTCCGTCGCTGCGTCGTCGGCTGGCCTGAAGTGAAATATTGCAAATCGATTTTAATATACTTTTTGTGCCTCTTTGACATCTTTACAGCTTTGATTTAATTATTGTTTTGGGTTAAACTATGTAAGTGATGTAGTGATATTTCGTTTGACACTAGATTCCTTCGACGTCTTCAAATCATACAAATGCGATATGAGATAGTGTCAGTCAGTATCATTATCAACAGCCTGTTAGAAGTCTACCACTGGACATAGACATACCCAAATAGAAAAATATTGGGTTACCTCCATCCACCTTAACGAAACCTTTGCCCATCCTCAAATTTACAAATTGATGTAAATTTTACATCGTTTTGTGATATAATCTTCCAAACGTATTGAAATCATAGCCATCTAGGGCTTTAACAATGGATTAATCATATTCATTCGTTGCTCAAGCTAGGGAATTTAATATATTACCAGAGAGCAAGACATAATGAAAAATTGATAACATCATAATATTAGCCAAGGCAGATAGGCTAGATTATTCCAACCTAGTTTTCCGCGCACTAACTTCTAAGACATAAAACTGTGGAAACGACAGATTTTTTTGAATATAACTTAGCAAATTTTAATCAATTTAATTATAAGATTATAATACGCTACTTCGTACGCGATTAGTTACGTTTAAAAATAGGCAGAATATAACTCGGATTAATATCAAAGACTATACTTTGGCCTCTCCCGTAAACATATTTTTTTTACTTCCAAAATGTGTGACTTTGTTCTACTAGACCAGCTAATGAGAAGACTTTTTTCATCGAGTATGTCATTCTTGGTTTAAACTTAATTCAACTATGAAATGAGATTTAAAAAAATACCGAAACAGTTGTGTTATCTTCGCTAATGTAGCATTGCCTAACACCATATAGTTACTTCAGTCTACTATAGTATTATAATATCTGTGCTTTAGTCTTTAGACAAAAAATATTATCCATGTCGCATCCATGAATTCTATCCTTTTATGATTTAATGCGAGTCAACTGGTCCATGAAATTATGTTAGAATGTGCACTCCGATATTGCTTTATAAGTCGTTTTATCAAAAATTGTATTCAATTGCAATCTGCTTTCAGCAAAGGTTTGTAAATTTATATAGAAGACCTCGGCCTCCAACGTACCGCCTCGCATCGCCCGCCCGCGCTATTACTTCTTTTGCTCGGCTCCTAATAGTCGTAGCATGATGTTAACCTATAACCTTCCTAGTGAATTGGGGTAATAAATACAAAAGCGCGTTCAAACAAAAAATCATTAAAATAAAATTTATTAGTATAGATAAACATTTTCAACAGGTAATATTAAATAAACATAATATTTTTTAATTAATTGTATAAAGCATTTGCCCAGTTTTGCTTAAATTCTGATGATCAAGCTACAAATTAATTATATTATTTCATATCCAATAAATTTAATTATGAAATCGTATCAATGTGGACCACACAAATTTAATTGTATGAAACCATATGTGCCGAAAATATGAATGAACCATTTTTACGATGTATTTATTTTAACGGAATATCTTTGTGTCGCTAGAACAGATAATGAACAGATTACCGTAGTAGTTAGTAGTTTAAATGGTGTTTAAATATGTTCAATTCATGATATTCTGCTTTATCCTGACTTAAGATTTGTGAAGCCTGCGGTCTGTCTGCTCTGGCTTCCTATAATACCTGCATTATTGCGTTCCAGTTCCAAGATTAGGTCAAGGAAATTACGGGCTTATGAAACTATCTCAGGAAGATCGCTTTGCAAAGCCGTTGTAAATGAAATTTCATAAACGTTGCTAATGGTCGTTTAGGTTTAAAATAAATGGATTAAATCTGGGGTTAATTAACTTACCCTAAGATCAGAGAGCTGGATTAAAATAATTTTAGAAACCAAAAATTTTCAATTTAGACATACAACAATTTTGAGTAAGCTCTATTCAAAGGTTTGGGTTAAATATTAAAGTAGGTATAGGACAAGTTAATTGATAATAAAATAAACAAAACAAAACAAACACTCTCACTACTGTCTGCCACATGGTGGACATCCTCAGATACATACTCAGTGAGTAGAATTTTGAGGATACCAAGTAGGGGGTAGTGAGAGGCACGTCCAAACATTACATTTGGTACATGCCCGCGTTTTGCAAGTTAGCATTCCACGTGACAGGTTGCAAGTCTTCGAATTTTTGGTTATAGGGCATGTCGGTTTCCTCACGAAGTTTTCCTTCACCGGTTTGAGCACGTGTTTAATATCCCAAAGTAAGCAGAGCTTTTGTTATGGGAACTACATGACTGATAAATTACTTATATACTTTTTGTAAATACATACATATTATACATAAAAACACCCAGAGCCGAGACAAATATAAGTAGATCTTACAAACATTTGTTACGGGAATCGAACCCGCAAACTTCTGCGTACCTTCGCCCACTGTACCACAGAGGTTGTCACATTATTATACGCTTATGAAAATTTTAAAATAAACTTCTGAAACACCGCCATGTTAACGTATCTTGTAAAATAAGCAGGTAAGCATTACTACGAATGACAACCACACCATTAAATTAATGTACATCTGTCCCACATATCTTCGAAAACTATGTCTTTGGTACATCAGTACATTATTCCGTTTTACGTCCTATTTCCATAGTCGGTGAGCGTGAACGATTTAATGGACCAAAAGATTGCTACAGTCGGCCCAAAAAGGTTTTTAAACCCTTGTAGCTATAGTAACTACAGGCATTTGTAATTCTTAATTTATTTGAGGTAGTTCAGATATATTTTTAAGAAAAAAATATTGGTCATTTAAGTGGTTTCCACAAAAAAGTGCCGATGGTTATAATAAATACAAATTGAAACAGAGCAAATCAGACAAACTTTAGATGGGCAGAAATTGATTGGAACGATAAAGAACGGTGGAGCATAGTCAATAGAATTAGTAACGATTTATTACATAATATACGACATCTGTGGCGCAGTGGGCGAAGGCCCGCTTGAGACGCAGAAGGTTGCGGGTTCGATTACCGCCGCGGGACCAATGTTTGTATCGGTAAATATTTGACTCGGGATCTGAGTGTTTCTATGCATAATATGTATGTATATAAGTAGTATATCGGTCATATAGTTCCCATATCACAAGCTCTGCTTACTTTGGGGCTAGATGATGCTGTGTGAAAATGTCCAGCATAATTTTATATTTAATATACTTACATAATATAAACAAAATATTGTCTATTGTAATTTACTTGCAAGCAAATGTAATACATACATATTAGGTTGGGGAAAAAGTCTTTTCGCATTATTGTATGTATGAACTTGTAATAAAATCTCTTTGGCTATACTATTTGTATCTGGCTGGTTTTGGTATCATTAAAAGTTTAAATTTTAAAGAAGATAATTCCAAATTCAAATTAGGAAAATGTGTGATTTTTATTTGTTTTTCGTACTGTCAAGATGAGTGAATCTAATGAAGAAATTCGATACATTTTAAAATTTTACTACAAAAAAGGTAAAAATGCAACGCAAGCCGCGAAAAAAATTTGCGATGTTTATGGACCTAGTGCAGTGTCTGTGAGAGTAGCACAAATTTGGTTTAAGCGTTTTCAATCCGGAAATTTTGATGTCAAAGATGCACGTCGCTCTGGTCGCCCTATTACGGATAAAATGGATGCCATTTTTGAAAAAGTGGAGCAAGATCGGCATATCAGTAGTAACGACGTAGCTGAAGAACTGGGAATTGACCACAAAACAGTTTTGGCGCATTTGAAAAAAACTGGGTACACAAAAAAGCTCGATATTTGGGTACCTCACGAGCTCACTGAAAGAAACCTAATGAACCGTGTTCTCATTTGTGATTCTTTATTACGACGTAATGAAACCGAACCATTTTTGAAGAAGCTGATAACTGGTGATGAAAAGTGGATCACGTACGACAAGAACGTGCGAAAAAGGTCGTGGTCAAAGGCCGGTCAGGCTTCACAGACTGTGGCGAAACCCGGGTTAACTCGCAACAAGGTGATGCTGTGTGTGTGGTGGGATTGGAAGGGCATTATTCATTATGAGCTGTTACCACCAGGCAGGACCATCGATTCTGAACTCTACTGCGAACAACTGATGAGATTAAAACAAGAAGTTGAGAGAAAGCGGCCGGAGTTAATCAACAGAAGGGGTGTGGTTTTTCATCATGATAACGCTAGACCTCACACATCTTTAGCCACTCAGCAAAAATTAAGAGAGTTTGGCTGGGATGTGTTAATGCATCCGCCGTATAGTCCTGACCTTGCACCTTCAGATTTCCACCTGTTTCGGTCTCTTCAGAATTCTTTAGGCAGTGTCAGGTTAACATCACGAGAGGACTGCCAAAACCACTTGTCGCGGTATTTTGAACAGAAGCCCCAAAGTTTTTATAGCAATGGGATCATGTCCCTGCCTACAAAATGGCAAAAAGTTATCGAACAAAATGGTACCTACATACTTTAGTTAAATGTAAATAAACTATATTAAAAAATGTTTTGAATTTTCTTAAAAAATGCGAAGAAACTTTTTCCCCAACCTATTATATAAAACTAAGGCTACAAAACTACAAGCAAGTCGCTTATAAGCGGATAATCGCAAAGTTGCTATTGCAAATTTGCGTTATATACAAATAATGTCTTTGCAATAGCTTTTTGGAGATAGGAAGGGATTTGGTAATTCTAATATTGAGGACAGCATTACATTGGTGGATCTTATCTTGTATAGTAGAAATGTGCACAGTAGTTTTAAGTTGCAAGTTCTATGAGAACCGCGGTATATGAGAGTTGGGTGGATGAAGATATTCTAAGCGCTCATTGGGATAGAGAGAGAATAAGTGTTAAATAAGCAATTGTAGAAAACTCAGTATTTCTATAATATAAGTGATTATAAATAGTAAGCGTAGTGTATTCTGGAATATTATACACTACGAAGATATTAAGACAAATATGAAATGCCATTTAATACAAATGTCCAAGTACCTACGATTATCCCGATTCCTTCGAAGTTGGAACTAACTTATTACTTAATAAAACAAATTGTTAAAATCAATCGTAACTTCAAACAATTTTGTTAGATAAGACCAAAATAAAGTAAAATTTTAAAACAATATATTACTTTCTCGGAAGAAAACCACAACCCTGCATCACGCATTACCGTCTAATTCCCACTCGGAAACACTCAAGAAACTCAAATTGAATTTACCCGTACTTCGGAACTTCATTACGTCACTAACCTTACGTAAAATAATTTGTTACCCCGTTGATTTTTTGAAAAACCCTATTTCACCCTAATACATCGTGAAATCAGTGGCACCGTAAGGATGTAGATAAATGCTCGTCTTCCTCAGTCCTGACACTTTAGCCGGGCTACAGAGCGAATAATGACCTCGTCCGGGCCTTCCTTTCAACTATTTTGTGTGTCCATTTGGGTCAATTGGACCTTCAACCGCTTTGTGCATATTTCTCGTACTAACATACGGCTGAAAGCTTTTTTGCTCGGCATCTAGAACGCGGGTTTATAGTGTAGCCACAGTATACACTTGCTATTCAATATGCAGTGACGTAGCTCTTAAAATTAGCAAGTTGAGGCGCTGGTAAACAAGTACAGTGACTTTACATACCTTATCATGGAAAAAATTCTAGATCTGGGTATT
This sequence comes from Perizoma affinitatum, assembly GCA_961405105.1. Classification (NCBI taxonomy): domain Eukaryota; kingdom Metazoa; phylum Arthropoda; class Insecta; order Lepidoptera; family Geometridae; genus Perizoma; species Perizoma affinitatum. Next base: position 15,305,428 of record OY560184.1, on the reverse strand, counting down.
GAGCAAGTATAAGTAGCGCAAATGCTCGAGCAGTAGGTGCGTTATTCGCGACATTGGTATGAGGTCGCAGCAAATAAACGATGCAAGACTACGCACGCCCAAGCTTACCTCAAAACCAAGATTGAATACTTGATTTGATATTTTCCCTTATGCACAGGCATAACCAATTTTCATTGACCACAGCAAATTCTACAAAACTTACTAACCTTCTTTACGTTGATGTCTCTGAGTATTTTTGAGATCATCCTAGAAATGAAAAACATTAGTTGAGCTACTGCTATTTACCAATTTACTGTGGTTTTACTCGTGGTTTATTAGCTTCCGTCGTGTGGTTATGTTGAAGATCAGACTCTGCTTTTGATTTTATTTTGCTAAAAGGGTTCAAGCATTTCAATGTAGGATAGGATACAACTAATTTTCTATAAGATTTTATTTCATTTCCTTACAAAGTGGTCTGAAAACATATACAAACTATAGTTTTACTAAGCCTGTGATCAGGTAGGTAGTAAGTACTTCAGATTTTCATTGATCATCATGCAGCTAATCAGCGAATATCAACATTAAAAACGACTAGAAACATAATATACAAGAAACTGAAAAAAATATAATACCAACTGTGCAACTGGTTGGTTTTGAGTGTAAAAATCGACGTGTAGGTTACTATGAATTGGGTCATAGTGGTATCGTTCGCAATAAAAAATTAGAAAAAAATTAACCGATTCATCTGCCAATAACAATCCGCAAATCCTTCAGCTTCTCCCGTGATCATGGTGCTTGCTGTACCGGAATATTGGGAAACAAAAAATCCCAATCCATATCTATGGAAATCACGAAATACATTATACAAAAGGCTATTTAATCTTATTGAGCAGTACTTAATCAAGTTAGTAAATAAAAATCTACTATAATATTTTAACTTAGAATTATATAAACTAAACCAGATTTATACGAAGGCTTACGTTCATTCCACTCAAGTAGGGATCAAAAAGAGACTCCTATTACGTCATGAGAAGTCACTTTACCAAAGTACCACATTTAATTTAATAGACACTCATGAGAAATCCAGGTAAGGTGCAGGGGTAAATGAAAACGGCACCAGTAAGTATGAAATTTATGACGCTCATGTAATTTTAGTGAATAATTTTATAGGTTATGATTGAACCCCGATTGAAAGACGCTGGTATTGTGTGTCTGTGCGTAAACGTCGATTATATACAATATATAACTAACAGGTACTTCAAACGTAACAACTGTATCACGTCCTTACAAATCACATGTTCCTATTAGTATGTAACTTATTTATTTATATATATTCAGTAAACATAACAGGAACAGAACAGTTAAGAAGGTACTATTTACATTGATTAAGGTCTGATCTAGTTCAGTTCTCAGAAACATGTTTACATGGCATGATCAGGCAAGACCCAGTATAATGTACCTACAAGTAACAAGAAAAATAAGAACAATGTGATTGTGAAGAAGTGATTAAAACTTGGGGCACGCAAACCTTTTTTAATTATTTAAAACCTAGTTTGTATTATATATACTCATATCTTCCTTTTATTTAACAATAACTTGATAAAACTATTTATGAATTTTGCTTTTTTCCTCTGTGGCGCAGTGGGCGAAGGCCCGCCTGAGACGCAGAAGGTTTGATTCCCGCCGCGGAACAATTGTTTTTATTTGCGAATATTTGTCTCGGGTCTGGGTGTTTTCTATGTATGTCCCGTAGTTCCCATACCACAAGCTCTACTTACTTTGGGGCTAGATGATGCTGTGTGATTTTTGAGAGAGAGAGTCTTAAGTCAACAATCGTAGTTTTTATGGGATTCGGCAAATGACAGTGCAGTGTCATAGGCACGGGTAGTTTGGGTCGTTCCCTCTGATGACCCAACGTTCGACCCCTAGAGCAGCCTAGTGATGGCCTAGTGAAGGGGCTGTTAATTAATATTGATATCGATAAATAGCTTTAGTACTTCTTGCTTTTAATAAATAGATAATTACATAAACAGAGCCAATATTTATTAAAATTTAAAAAATCATTAAAATTTCAAGAATCCTCGAAGTCTTATTGTATGTTAAAATTAATTTTAGAGCAGTTATGGTGTTTTCAGGTTATTTTTCCATCTTTCAATAATACAGGGCGAAACAAATACATTACGTAGCTGATGACCCGAAGTCATTAGGTACAGGACAGTCTAGTGATAGCATAGTGAAGAATAAATAGTGAAGGAATTACGATCTGTTTAATTAATTAATCTTCCAAACTTCAAGATTAAATTATTATTTTTTCTAATCAATCATCGATAAGCTATCGACTACTGACATCACTATTCTGCGGCAATGCGGACAATTCTGGACATGGACAAATGTGCCCAGCGACTCGCCGTGACACGTTCATTGAGCTTTCATTTGGGCAATTTTCGACTAAATCCCGGCCAATCGGGCGCTGCTCTAACTGCTGCCCGTTCGCCAGAATAAATACTTGCATTTAACTCACTTTAAGCTAGATTGCGGCTATTTTTTGCACATTTTGGGCGTTTGTTTATTAAATGCTTAGGGGCTGTTGTCTTTTGGGATTTGACAAAAAAATATGTTCAGCTCGAAAATAGCTCGCAAAAGTGGCAATCGCTTGGAAACAAAGTGCCTCAAATGCTTATCACGAACCGGATGAAGTAGTGAAGGAGGACCACTTACCCGATGAACCGATGACATATTGATTGTTGCGGAAATTGTGGTAATTAAACCGTTAAATATGAAATTTGGAAAACTATGTGCAGCCAAGTAGACTTATTTTTGAAGATGATGATGGGTGATGGTTAAAAAAAACTGAGTAAATATATGACGGCAAAGCAAATAAAACAAGTTGTACCAACTTCACGTAGTGTTTTGGTTTACTAAACCGTTTGAGATCGACACTTAACGCAAAATACACATTTTAATATGTTTAAGAAAATTAGCATTCTATACGACGTGGTAATAGGTACCTACCCTGCTTGCCATTGGTGACTTGTACTCTGTTTTCTACCTTTAGTCCTGTTACTACAGGTAGATATCTTTTCCTAGTTTAATATTAAAATAAAAATAAATAAATAATGATGGTCATCACACAGCATCATCTAGCCCCAAACTAAGCAGAGCTTGTATTATGCCAACTACATGACTGATATACAACTTTTATACTTTTTTTTGTAAATACATACATATTATACATAGAACACACCCAGACCCGAGACAAACATTACAAACATTTGTCCCGCAGCGGAAATTGAACCCGCAACCTTTTGCGCCTCAGGCAGGCCTTCGCCCACTGCGCCACAGAGGTAGTTTTTTTTACTGTTATTAAAATAATTGTATTACGCTGTCTTTAAAATAAGTAAGCCGGTTTTAAACCATATAGGTACATTATTTTTTAGCTAAAACTAAACTTTTACCCATACTATTATGACGTTCGCGACTAGCTGATTACTATTACAGTGTTTCTTTAGTGTACATTGGACCTATTATTTTATCTTAAACACACTATCAATATCCTACAAAACTTTACAAAAATACTTCTGTAAGTTAAGAGACTCACGTTGTCTCGTAAAACTTAATATCCATTTCGAAAAAAACACGAAAAAAACAACGTGTGTTACTTTCATATTCTAGAGCACGTATCCCAAATTCGGGTACAAAAACAATGTCATATTAGCAAACAAGAGAGGCGAAGATAATCAAAAATTCACACATACTATAACTTTTATTTTCCACGCCGGCAAATTGCAAGCCATTTTTCGAACACACGAGACTTTATCAAACATTGGAGGAGACTTGAACATGATTATAAATGTACGTGCCCAGAATTCGATTCTAAGTCGAAAAGAACTGTGGCACATCAAAGGAGCTGAACAACGCTTTGATTTTGATAAAAAAAGTGTTCTTGTTATCTGCAGAATAAATTTTCTTTGTACGTTCGTTATACCACTTCCTATGTGATAGGATAGAATATGCGCAATTGAGCTTTGTCTAGTATTGTTTCCGTAATATTACACTCTTACCTATTTTATTATACTGTTTTTTTTTTTTTCTTCTTCTTCATTGATTCTTTCGAAGTAGTCTCTTTACAGACTATTGTATCGTATGCCACTGACTATGCTCCTAGGTCAATTTATGACTCTGTATTATTAATATTGCGAAAGTCTGGATGTTTAGATATCTGGATGTTTATTGCTAATAGCCTCCGTAACGGCTGAACCGATTTGGATGAACTTTAGAACAGATATAGTTCGTGACCTTGAATAAAATTAAAATTAATAAAGAGGCCAGCGTGAATGCGATACTTGAAAAGAGAAGACTCCGGCGAACGTACTTTAATATCTTTCTGGAGCAAGACCAGCTCAAGAGTTCCCTAAACAGACGAGCTTGTATGAATTTTGTAATGAGACTGAATGTAGTGATTATCGAAGCAAGTTGAAATCTGTGGTCTCTGCCTCCAGGAAACAGGCGCGGCGTTATGTATGCAAGTAATTATACTGCGTATCAGAAAAAATAAATCTCCTCTTTTATTATCTTGATACGCATTCTTAATTAAAAAATTAGTTCCTCCATTATATTCTACGGGAAAGCCTAGTTTATTTCCTCATCAAATTCTTACCTACTATGCCTGATCACGCATTTGCGTGCCACATTTTTTTTATTAGAACCTATCCGTATTCAGCCTCTCGCACTATTAACCCTATTTGTTTCAACACATGCTATGAATACTTGACCCACTGCTACGATTGACTCTTATTCTTATCTATCTAAAGCTCATTTTGAGGGTGAAGGAAATCATGAAACACTAGCGCCTTTATTGCGTTGCGTCACGAAGGATCCCAGGTGTGGAATGCGTTCACAAGAAGAACAGAGAATTATTTTACGCTTGTTTTATTTTAAAAAAGAAACATTATTTGTAGAACACTATCACACAGCGCTTTTTATTGAAATAATTGAATATTAAGTTTTATTTTATTGCAGTTCAGTATTTTGTGGTGTTTATGATGGTTGGATTATTTTTATAGAACGCAGCCTGAAAATTTTACGACAAAAAAACATGCGATTCGGACATTTATCGTACAATTATGAAAGAATAAAGATGTTTTTCGATTCTCATCAATAGCTTTGAGTAAAGTTTATGGTTGGCTAGGACATGGTTTGGGTGTGACTTTCAAATTAGTTTAAGTATTTAAACAAATTTGAAAAATTGAATCCTTTTAAATCAAGATTTATTAGCTAAGAAATCAATCTAAAAGCCGATATCTACCAAAGAAAGTGGCAAGAGCAACCCAAATATGCTTTAAAAATGGCAGCGAAACATCGTATAATGGTCGATGTGATTACTCTGAGCATATTTTCCGACTTTTTACAATTCTGTTTCTTTTTAATATGGTAATACTGTCTCCTACATAACGATCCATTCACACGGAGAGAGTTTCTCGTCTCGAAGATGAGAGTAATGCAAAAATTAAAAAACTTTCCTCACGCAAACGAATTGTACGATATCCGCATGTAGAAGGACGATTCTTGTCTCGCTTTTGAATATTAAGAGTCTCGACATTTTGTATTTCGCTTGAATGTTGAACACACGAGTGCGAAAAATACCTTGCCGCCATGTTGCTATACTCTTATACATCTACGTTTATCTAGGGAACAGTGTTTGTGTTTAGTAATAGTATAGCTCTAGCATATACAATTTATAACTTCTCATATTATTCATGCAAGACTGTTTACTTTACACAAAGGTTAGCTGGAAGAGAATGCTATCTAGCATTAAGTTTACCTATATACAGTACTTTTTTGTTGTGCAATAAAGCATTTTCGATGTATCTATAAACACTATGTACCTACTCGTACCATGTACGTGAAAGCAATAAATGTATTGAGTATTGAAAAACGACTGAAGATTATTGCCATCGATAATGCCATTCATACTCTCGTCACAAAGCATGTTCAAATATATACATATCATCATATCGGGGGTATCAGTTGGAGCAAGTACTGATTCATCAGCGGCTGATTCATCCGAGGATCTCCGATCCGATAGGTACAAATATAGAAGTCTCGACAGTGCTTACTTGTTTGAGCCTTTTGGGGTTAAGACTTTGGGTCCGGGAAAAACAGGAGCATTTCGCGTTTTCATAATTCTTTCAGCGCGACTGGTCGAAGCGACGTCTGACCAGAGAGCTGGCTCTAGGTCAATTGATTAATATTGCCACGCTGAAATACCACTATTCAGATTACTACTAGGCGGTAGTGATCTGGATCAGTTGAGCTATCTATAGATCGTTTGCAAGTGCGCATTAACACGTGCTCAAAAAGGTGAATGAAATCATCTTGAGGAAACCGGCATGCCCTAGAACCAAAAATTCGAAGGCATGTGCCAACAGTTAGTGTTCCAATAAGCGGCGATGGACTTGCAACCTGTCACGTGGAATGCTTACTACTTGCAAAACGCGGACATGTACCAAATGTAATGTTTGGACTTGCCTCTGACTACCCCCTACTTTCTCAAAGATCTACTCACGGAGTATGTATCTGAGGATGTCCACCATGGGGAAGACAGTCGTGAGCGTGTTTGTTTTTTTTTTTTAATATTAGTTCCTTGTCATATATATCCAAAACTACTAGAAACGCTATGTTTGAAGGGAAACTGATGAGAATTTAATTTAAGTCGCACGATTATTTTTGTCATGCTCTAGTTGAACTTCAATATTGAATTGTTTTTACAGTTCATTGCCTGTTTTAATTTCGGTGAGTGGATGGTAAAGTCACGAAAGTAGATAAGCGACTCCAGTGTGTTAAGCTACTTTTGCAAAAATAACCAAACACAAATACATATTTTTACTGAAAATGGGCATAATCAATTACGCAAGCAAATGTTATTATAACGTTTTATAGACCTATCTTGACAATAGAATATTCACACTCACGTGATAACTCTATCGCGTGACGACTGAAGACTCACGTGTCATGGGTTCAAGACGCAAAATTAAAATAGCGGTCAAAAACCATTTTGATAATTACAAAACTTATTTTTTTTGCGAAGATACTGTTATTGCAAAGACTCTGTTTTTTCTGCATATATTTTAGCAAGTTGCTAATTATTAGTTACTGATAGTTAAATTGAACCTCAAGCTGGAATTGATCACATGAGTTGTAAAGCTATATTTTAAATGTGTACCGTTTTTATTCACTTCCCCAATTAATTAATTTAAACTGGAACAAATACATTACAGCTGGTCTAGTAAGCAGGTGTTGATGAAACAGCCGGAGCGTGAAAAGCCATGCTAGCATTTCTAAATGTCGTCGTTTTACAAGTACCGTGAATGTGAACTTTCTGTTTTAGGACAAATGTTAGGACAAAATGTTGAGTAAGTCAAAATTATTTTAGGGACGCATTTTTAATTCAATCAGAAAGTTTGCTAGCATTTCTAAATGTCGTCGTTTTACAAGTACCGTGAATGTGAACTTTCTGTTTTAGGACAAATGTTAGGACAAAATGTTGAGTAACTCAAAATTTTTTTAAGGACGCGTTTTTAGTTCAATTTGAAAGTTTGCTAGCATTTCTAAATGTCGTCGTTTTACAAATACCGTGACTGTGAACTTTCTGTTTTAGGACAAAATGATGAGTAAGTCAATTTTTTTTAAAGGACGCATTTTTAATTCAATTTGAAAGTTTGTAGGTAGTGTTTGCTTAAGAACTAGGAACAGAAGGAGAGGCTAATCAAATGCATGGCCATGCACCGGTAGTTGAGTCAGACAGCTTCACTAGTTTGCTCCTACGTATTTGTTTAGTCACAGGATATTCATTAGTGGCATGTGGGGTGGGGTCACACAAGGAGGCAGACTACCACCTCTTTACCTACCAAGATAGGTACTAAGATACTCCTTAAATTTATACGTAGTATCTTAGACTTAGTAGTAGACTATCAACTTATCAGATTTATATATAGATAGATAAACTCTTTATTGTGCATAACACCATTTAACAGTACAAAAACAGAAACATAATAAAATGACAAAAAACAAAAGAACTGCACAATGGGCGGCCTTTTCCCTGAAAGCGATTTCTTCCGATAACCTTAGGATACATACTCTAGAGAACTATTTAAAAGAATGACTGTTTGCCTTACTGAAAGTGTGGAGAATAAACATAAAATACATTTTTTTTATATAATACCTATATATAGATAGATATATATATTTATAGAAAATATTTTATTGCACACCAAATAAGCTGTAATAAATAGAACAAACTTTAAAATTGTTGTACAACCTTTGGATGGAACGGACTGTACAAATTATTACAAGGGGTACCAAATATATATAATTTAACATACACAAACCCACATATATGAAACAATATCAGATGAAATTAACTAAGTAATAAAAAAAAAAAAACGTAAAACATACCACACAAAAACTCAAGAACATGACGAAGACTGCTGTAAGTAAAATAGTTAATAATATATATGTAGTTAATAGTTAATAATAGTAACAATACACGATCTTTAAATGAATGCAGTGATGGAGCATGCCTGATCGAAAGAACTACTGTGCAAAGGAGAATTTCATGTAATCAAGAGAATTTCTAATTTTGATGATATTCCAGATGTTTTTTTTAATGATGGACCATAAAGAAATAATCGATCCAATCTATTTCTTTACTCGACATAGAATGTTATGTCATAATTCATAAACCTAAATTATCTATAGTTATTATATAAATAGAATAATATAAAGTATAAAAACACCCCTTAAATAAACATTGCTTTAAAAGAGGTTACGGAGACCAAGTTTCTCGGTGTGTGTATCGATACAAATTTAAACTGGAAATCGCATGTAAGTAAAGTAAATGGTAAACTATCTAAGTACTGTTATGTTTTGTCTGTTTTAACTAGCATATCTTCAAAACCCATAGCAAAAAACGCTTATTATGGTTATGTGTACCCTCAGTTGAGCTATGGTATTATATTTTGGGGGAATTCTGTAAATGTGGAATCTACTTTTATACTACAAAAGAGATGTCTACGTATCATTTATAACGTTCATCGTACTGATACTCTTCGAAATATTTTTAGAGATAACAGTATTTTAACTCTCACGTGTATTTATATTTTTGAGATCTGTTTATTTGTTAAAAATAATCAAAAATATTTTTTAGAAATTAAATCATCACGGTTCAATAGTTTAAGAAATATACATAAATTTAATATATGTATTCCTCAAACTAATAATAGCTTTTATCAAAAGAGTTCATTCTACTCTGCGATTAAAATTTATAATAATATACCAATTGAAATAAAAAGTTTAAATAGTCAAATGTTTCGTAACTCTCTAAAAAAATGGCTGATTTCAAAAGTTTTCTATAACGTAAATTAATATTTTGATGATGATTTCTAATGTTATAATGTAAATAATGTTTTATGTTTATTTTTGTTTGTTATTTGTAGATATACCTATTTTTATTATTGTATGCCCAGAAAGGGCAACTGTTGTTACTAAATGTTACCAATTAATTCCATCTTTGTACACACAGTAAGACAATAAACGATTATTCTATTCTATTCTATTCTATTCTATTCCCTATGTCAAGGGAATCAGTAACTACGAGTACCATTTTATCACAATATCCAGACGCAGAAGAAATATCTGCAGAACATGCAAATATTTGTCATGCAACGGGAACCGATCCTGCACCTCTTGTTCCAACTGGCTACTTGCCCGCCTTACCACCGAGGTCGTCGTTGTTTATTGTTCTTGGGGACAGTGTTGAAAAAAAACACGCTCACGACTGTATGTCCCATAATGGACATCCTGGTTCCACTGTCCACGATCACGAAACACATTTTTTAGCTTCTAAATAAAAAAACAATGTTTCGTATTTGTTTCATCATCATCAACAGCCTGTAGAAGTCCACTCACTGCTGGACATAAGTATTATATTTAGCGTCTAAATATAATACTTATGTCAAAAAAAGTGCCATGATGATTATGAAAACTTATTTTGAAACAACTAGGTAGCCCAAGGAACTCGATTTGCTTTAAATTCAAATTTATGAAAGGGCCCCGAGGAAAATTATTTCCCGCTTGGCTGAGTTTGCATTGCATCTAAGGACCGCGGTGGGACATAAAGCCAAATGATGTGGGTAATGTGGTATGTAACTCCCGAGCTGAAGCGAAATGTCTGCCGCTTTAGAACATGTAAAGAATTTACAAAATATGTCTCTGGGTTTTAGTACAATGTATTGTTATTTTTAGTACCAAAATGTATATTTAGTAGATTGGGTAGTTATCATTAAAATAATCCGCTAAATAATAAATAATCTAGGTGTACAATTCATGGAATGTACTGTATTACAGTTGTAATTTCAACTTACCTATACAAGAAACTGGAATTTTGACAAGGTTAATAACGATCACGTGGTATAGGTAGCCGGGAGGTCGCGGTTTCGAGGTTTGAATATTTAGGATATTATAAATGCATACAAGAAAATTGTTCTAAGAGGCATGTTTTTGCACCAGAGTTTCAATCTTCTTCTCCTTTCCTATTCACGCGTTAGGCGGGGTCGGCTCTTCTATTGATTTTACGCTAGGACGCTCTGTTCTAGATTGCTCTTTCATTTATATAAGCTTTCTTAAAAAGGTGGGTCATATTTGTCCATCACTTTATAAGGGAGCGGCCTCTACCCAATTTCTTTTCCTATAGTTCTAATGCCTTTTTTACTGTGTGTCCATGGTATTTGTGCATCACGAAAACGGGTTTCAATAGTAAAATACTAAGTAAATAAAGTTATGAAATTTGACAAATTTAAAACGTGATGATTACCTCGATGTTGTGGTGGGCTAGTAGCCGGTGACGATTTGTATTTTCTACAAATATTAGTTTCGGGGCTGGATGTTTTGATACCACGGTACTTTCTCGTAGTTCCTGATACCCACGACACACGGAATTCTATAGTATGATATCAGGAATAATCCTAAGGCACATATTAAGTATGTGCCTGTTAAAAATGGATGCTAATGAATATAAGAATAATGAAATAAATTTTCGTTTATGTAGAGAAACAAAGAATTTAAAAACAATTGTTTTCGCGGCTCACAGAAGATTTTACGCTTGCGATCCCGTCTGAGAGCTTGAATAGTGCTAAAAATTATGCTGAATGAGCAACAGTCTTGCATTTGAACGCCTATCAAAATACATTTTTATTTTTACTAGAATGGCAGGAAACTATGCAGGTAGCTTCTGAAACTATCATGGAGACATCTCTTTTATAATGAGAACTGGATATTTATATTTTGGTGATCGCGAATAATTTTGTGGTTATTTTGGAAATTAGAAACCGACATCTTATTTTATCAATATCATTTTAAATTTGGTTTTCTTAATTTTTAATTTTTTACCCTTTAAAAAATTATATCGTCATTTGTAGACCGGGAAAGCATTTTCGTCAACCTTATCAATCGAGTACCAGGATGGGTCATACATGGGCTAAAAGATATCGTATTGGAATCTTTACAGATTTTTCTATTTACATCTAAAGGATGTCCGTCACTTATTTTTTCTTATAGTTTGTCCCAATTCGTGCAAAAAGCATCTCGTGTTGAGTTTGAAAAAATCGGTGCTAACTCATGGGATTCAGATGCCCCAAAACTATTCTTTATTCTTCTTTATTCTTTATTGTACAGACAGAAAATACAGACAAAAAAACATACATATAGGACATGTACAAAGGCGAGCTTAACCCTAAAAAGAGTTTTCTTCCAGCAAACCTTTGAGGTTAAGGACAGGTGAAAAATAAAGGTGGGTATGTGTACACCGACAGATAATTTCTGATAATATAAATTATTTTAACATACTAATATATCTAAATACATAATATACCTACTTATAAATATAATAAATATAGTATATATATATATTTATATGATATATATACATATAATAATATATATAATATGTATGCAATACTCACAAGGAGAGGTAGTACTCTTTTACTCTGAGCTTGAACGCACTTGTTGTATGTATGTATGTTAACTATCAGAATGAAAAATTTCATGTTACTGTAATTTTACTGGCACCCTACTTATATACCCTTCAAACCTTGATATTTGTTACAGATGTTTTTGAAGCTTTTGAAGATATATATTATGCTACGTGAACTTTAAGGTCTGTGGTTGGACTTGGCTAGGGTGAAACCAATGCGGGCACCCTTTTGTTCGTCCTTCAATTTGATAGATTAGTTATGCGTTTAAAATTGTTTAAAAGATTCGTAGGTACCTTTACTTATAAAATACAAACTTGGACGAAGATTGATGATGATGATATTAGAAATTACTTGAAAATTTCAAAACTTCTACTTCAATTTCAGATAAATAATTTTCGATAATTATATTTTCTGTTTGATCAGATTTTTAGCCGTATGCAGTGCCTATCCCTTTTTAATCAAATTTATAAAACTGGAGGCATCTTTTTCTTTTTCATGACTAAGTGAGTAAAAAATTCTCAAATTTTGGGGTATAATCATGTTTGAATAAACTCTCTGCAATAAATATTGAATTATTTATCTCTAAGAGTGATATATAAATAGCCAGAACATCGGTGGACGGTAGCCTCGGCGTAACCTTGAAATAGCGATTAACATAATCATAAGAAACGAACGCTATTACGAGCCAATAAAAATGCGACCGCATACAAGTGCACGCGTTATGTGCAGCGAACAACAGACTTTTTTTTTTATTTAAAAATGCAAAAGGCAGTCTGGTAGGCTCTGATGGTAACGCTGACGTCTGTGGAAAAGAACTTATGGATGTCTTCAAACGCACTACACCACACCAATAGATGGACCGTATCATTCAATTTCATGCCGACCACTGTTGCGTCTGAAGACTTTATTTGATATTTATGGTTTTAATATTGTATGGTAGAATTTTTTTTCAGCAAAGTCAACATTTGATTGTGCAACCATTAGTGGCATTATAAATGGCATGCTTTAACGTGTGTTGTAGCTTGGACCGACAACTATGGATATCAGAATAATAATAATTAGACTCAATAATTTACTGCAAAATGAATTGCACGTATCTGTTACCATAAACTCGTTACAATTATGAGCAGATAAACAATAGGGGCTAATAATAGTCAGTCAACTCTGGCTCAGCGTTTAGAACTGATATAATTATCTATAATTAAATATAAAATTAATAGTTATTAATTAATGTAAAGCATATTTATTCATACAACTATGTACAAGTAAGTATGTACAAAAATACAGATGAAACAGGTAGCTATCTAGAGATCGTTGCAAATGATCAATAGATAGCTGAGCCAGATCACTACCAGACGGAAGCGTTCCCACAATACTGGCCGCATTGTGCGTCGTTTTGGCCAGTCGCCCTGAAATAATTTTGAAAACGCGAAGAGTCCCGGTTCCCCACGGACCCAGTGTCTCAACACCATAAGGCTCGAATTAATAAATTAGTTGATATTAAATTAATCATGTATTATTCTATTGCCATACATAATAATACAACTTCTTTAAAAACAGACAAAAAACTACCATAGCTTAAATATTTACATATATTTGTTCAATTGCCATTGTATCCATTAAGAAAATTAATTAAACTATAAATAATATTGATCATTACGCAATCCAATAAACAAGTATTGGCCTATAATTTCCAAAGCCAATAATTGCCAGTTTTCCAAACTCAACTTTAAACCAAAAGCAACAAGGAAAATAATATTGCCATTATTGAAATCATCAAATGTGTACGTCCACAAAACGTAGTTACCTAGTTATCTATGGGTCTTACACCCTAAGAGACATTTTGTAAAAACTAAACAGACTTTCGTGATAATTAGAAATTATTATGTAATTGCACAATTTACATAATAATTTCTAATTTTACAATACTAGTTGTATAAAATTAGGGCTTAAAATTGCTTTGTGGCTTGTAGGCAGGCTGTAAAGTTCATTAATTCCATATATTATATACATACATAAATACAATCTGGGTCTGTGCAAGGTAAGAGTGATAAAACTATCGTGGTGGGAAAAACGTTGTTTACAAATGTGTATCCCTACTAATATTATTAAAACAAAAGTATGGATGTTTTTAGCTAAAAATCTTCTTTAAATCTGGACATATTGGATGAAATTTATAAAAGGTTTAATTCGTGATCTAGAATAGGTAACAAACATATAAGGCTACTTTTTAATATGCTACTTTTTAAATCCGAAAAATGTATGTACGCTTTAACACATGATCAAAACGGTGAAGGAAAGCGGCATGCCCTAGAACCAAAAATTCGAAGGCATGTGCCAACAGTTAGTGTTCCAATAAGCGGCGATAGGCTTGCAACCTGTCACGTGAAATGCTAACTTGCAAAACGCGGGCATTTACCAAATGTTATGTTTGGACGTGCCTCTGACTACCCCCTACTTGGTATCCTTAAAGATCTACTCACTGAGTATGTATCTGAGGATCGGACAGTGAGCGTGTTTGTTTGTTTTTGTTTTTTTAATCTGGTACAACGCGAACAAAGCCGAAGACAGTAGCTAATAAACAATAACTTTCAAAGAATTCCGTTCTTTATCTTTACTACTTTACTAACTATTATAAGGTCAACTGACACTGACCTTTTATTATTTTAAAAGGTGATTCATTTTGATATCATGCATTAACTAGAATGTAACTTCTTTGGATATTACCCACATAATTGTTATTCAAACAATGTTTAAACACCTGTAAATAGTCTTAGGTAACAACCTAGCTAAAAGTAGGTACGTTGCGTTAGTCGATGACTGATCACACTGTATAAAATTATTACTAACTTTTTTTTAATACAACTAATGTAGCACACAAGCATACGGCCAACCATCGATTGCACGATGATAGAAATACACGTCAGGGGTTTTCAAACATATTTGTAACACAAAAAAAAACCGGACAAGTGCGAGTCTGACTCGCGCACCGAGGCTTCCGTATAAGATTGTATGTTTACCAAAATTAGCATTACTCCAGTTCATAAACTATAAAAGCACCAGCCATTTCTCTAAACGAAAATATAAGTCGGACAGAAGGACAAACTTAATTTTGCAGTTGCAAAAAATTTCGTCCAAGCATCGATATACGTCACGGTCAATTTTCCAACTACGAATGTATGTTTGTAATCGCAAAAGTTATTTTTTCATGTGATAAAACTACAAAAGATCAATTTTCGGTCTTTTTCCTTTACTTATGTTGAGAGACCTTGTTTTTTGCCAAATTCTATTATTATAGGCCAATGGGAAGTACCCTATAGGATTTGATTTACTTTGCGAGTGTCCAAATATAAGGAATAAATGGCTGTATTTTTTGATTGCGTTGACTTAGAAGCTTGATATTTTTACAGCTCCAAAAGACCGCAGACCTACGTATTTCATATTTATTTCAACTTGATACCTCCACGCGTTCCTGAGATAAAGGGTCTTGACAGACAGACAGACGCATGGACAACGAAATGATCCTATAAGGGTTTCTGTTTTTTGCTTTTTAGGTACGGAACCCTAAAACACGCTCGCGACTGCATTCCCCATGATGGACATTCCCAGATACATACTCACTACGTAGATCTTTGAGAAGACTAATTATGGTGGTAGTCAGAGTTTTAAGTTCAAACATTATTGGCACATGCCCGTGTTTTGCAAGTAATTCTTATTCCACCAGTCCACCTTATGAAAAAAATCCATTGGTGTACGACCGAGTTTGAACCCTCAATCTCCGGATCGGAAGTCGGATTACCGCCCACAAGGCTAACAATGCCCTTACTTAATCGTGATGCTTTGGATTGTTTGCTTTTATTGAGAGATACAAATATTTTGCTTTGTGCAAACAGAACACAAACCAAACCGCAGACAAAAGCTAATTTAGTTTATAAAAAAAAATGACTAATAAATATAACAAAACTGACCCCGATTAAAAAAATGCAATATTCAATTTCCTTACAAAGGGTAGGGTAAGTGAAATATATAATTGTGTTACATAAGTGAGTCACTGAAACTTTCACTTTATAAGTGTCACATTCGTTCGTTTTTATTCAAATTCACTTTACGTGCAGCTTGGAGACCCTGTATGTCCAGTTGATAAAAAATATATTAGTTTACGTTTTTTTCTGTAGAGATAACTTGGTAAAAGAAACATTCTAGTCTTAATAGCAAGCAAAATGTGTGGTCAAAATATTTTTATGTTATTTTTAAGTGTCGGTTTTGTAAATGTCCATTCTATGGCCTTAGTAGGGCCAGCGCTGACCAGATATGAGCCGTGCGGTTTAGGAGTAATACATTTTGATAAAATACAGGATCAAAATTGGGTGGGTGTTATACACTTTGGATGGTATTCAAGCCTTGTTGAGGTAGAAACTGAAATATATTTTGAGAAACCAGTGATTATATTTTTCAAGGTAAGTTATAGTTAATCAATCAAAATGTACAATCAAATTCTACAAATTCTACTAACTTTTTTAAATTTATCAACTAAAAGTTGTCTGGAAGAGGTAGCTATCAATGATAAGACCGCCCATCGACTATTGTAGGTTTTTTTTATTATTTTGTTTGTTTACTTTTCTTTGGTGTGCGATAAATAAATATACTTATATCCTCATTCATTCAATTATTTTATATAAGTTTCCTATTTGTGGCACACTAGCTTCTGCCTTCAGCTTCACACAAGTGGTACCCGAATAAAAAGAAAAAAATCTGTGCTATTCAATGTCACGATAGCTGGTAGGTCGTAGCTCTCTATTACAACTTGAGTATAAATCGTAAAAAAATGCAAAAAAACATTTAGACTTTAACAATTACATGTAAGAATTATGTATTTTTTTACTTACAGGATGATAAAACCAACGCGATTGATGCCAAAAGAACTTCCTGGAATAATTTTCTAGTGAAACATGTAGCACCCATCCCAGAAAAATACGCTTTCAAAGTGCAAGTAGTCGATGGAAACGATACTGATGTGCCGGTAGTATCTAAGTTTATTTTAAACAAGGTGACTTTGTGCAGTAATGACATTAAGGTAAATATAACTTAGTGGAATCAAACATTTTTTTGCAAATCTTTACTTGGAAAAATATATAACATCGCCCTCCTGAATAGCCGCAAAGCAGGTATGCTTGTATTATGACGAGCAGGATAAAGTTAGGGGATGGACTTCCAGATAATTTGGATGACCTCTGTGGCGCAGTGGGCGGAGATCCGCCTGAGACGAAGAAGATTGGGGGTTCAATTCCAAACATCTAGGGCCTGCTGGTTTCCTCACTATGTGTTCCTCAATTGATTTAGGCGAGTGCTAACTCGCACATGTTTGTTTTTATTGGAATTTTTTTTTTTTTATTTCAACCATGAACCGGAAGCGGGGTACAATCCACCCTACACACGATTTTAACATTGTGTAAATAGCCTATCTGTTTTTAGGCTTCACAAACCGTAAAATCCCTTAACGTCACCAGTAGAAACTTTGGCAATCGGTACGCTCATGTTTGTGGGAGAAGATCTCTTCATCATACAGAGCTGGTGTCTATCAGGACTGAGGCTAAAGCAGGAGACTGGCCGTGGCATGTAGCTTTGTTAATCAAAGATCCGACGACGAAAAAAGATAATTATGACTGTGGTGGAAACATTATATCGAGGATGGCGGTGCTTACAGGTTAGAAAGTTTTGAATACATTTTTGTGAATAAACTGACAAGTTTATTCACAAAAAGTCAGTGAGAACTAAAAAAAGCGACAAACTAGTCAGTAAAGCGAGTAATGTGGGCGAATTTGTGTTTTTTTTAAGCCACAAAATGTTTAGAACAGTGCCATAATTGGATAGTGATGGTGCGAAAGATTTATCATCTCTTGGTTCAATGTTTCAAAGGCCACAGAATAAATTAATGTCATTGTCTAGAACCTGAGACTGATTAAAAATTACAGGATCCCTCGAAAGCTTTCTTGACATCCGAGTTGAGTTTTTTTCACACAATATTCTTCCTTCACTAATCTTAATTTAGGCTGTGTGTTGATTGTTAGTCGGTCAATCGGTGTGGCTTACGTTTTGTTTTGTGTTTAAGCTGGTCACTGTATTTACAAAATGGGCAAACTGTTAGAAGCAGAACGAGTCACCGTCATCGCAGGAACAAATAATTACAAAGATTTGTATCAAGCTGGAAGACAAGTGCTAGTCGTAAGTTACCCTACTGCAGTTTCTTAAGCGTGGTTCTGTAATCCTAATACCTTTATAAAATTTACTAACAAATTAAACTTCGTATTATAATTTCCTATGTCACGGCTGCAGTTATCCACATTTATATTAATTCAACAAATTTAAATTGTTCTTTTAAATCGGAAATCGTTTACGCTTTATTAATTTTGACTCTTTGTGCATTCTATGTTACTCTCGTGGTCAATTGATAGTTCCTATGAGACCTGATTTATCAAAACCCATCAAGCCGCTTTGGCTACAGAGTAAGCTAAAGTATTTTTGGTTTGTCGAAAATCGAATATTTTAGATTTCTTGACACTTTATATACATAGAATTATGTTATCCTAGGCTACAGCGAGAGTCAAAGGAAAATACATACATACACACACCCAAAAAACATTACCCTCCTTTTGGGCACTAGGGTAAAAATATAGTGCTAAATAAAACACTACGCAAATAATAAAGATCAGACTATTTGAAGTAAGGTTAACTGTATGGTAATAGACCTAACAGATATAAAAAAAAATATGACAACAATTTTGAAAAATGTGCATTATCATTAAAATTATTTCCATTTTATTTTCAGGCAAAGCGATTAATTCTTCATCCGGCTTACAGTGATGAATTCTCTACCTCAGATTTAGGTATCATCAAAGTAAATAGTTTTATCTACACAGAATTTGTGCAGCCTATCTGTTTATGGGGCCCAGCTTATGACAAGACTATGTTATTTGAGAAAGAAGCTACGGTAAGCATTTTCAAACAACAGTTTTCATCATCCAGATGCCGTTCCGTTCTGGTGAAATGCCATGACCAAATTAACAAACGAAAATTAGCAGACCTAGCTACTCGTATCTACTGCACTTAGTTTGTATTACTAAAAATATCTCGAATACGGTCAATCAAAAATACCTGTAGCAGTTTCTTCTTATAATAAATTAATGCGTAAACCCAGCGGTGTAAGGTCAGCACCATTTATACAATTTTAGATTCTTTCGGCATCCAAAGCGATAAGACCAGTTAGTTAGTTTTCAGTTATAAAAATAAATAGTGCTGGACATTTACACACAGCGTCATCTAGCCTTAAGCAGAGCTTGTATTATGGGAACTACATGACTGATAAAGTACTTATACACTTTTTTTGTAAATACATACATATTATACATAGAAAATACCCAGACTTAAGACAAATATTTGCAGATCATACAAACATTTGTCTCGCGGCGGGAATCGAATCCGCAATCTTTAGCGTCTCAGGCGGGCCTTCACCCACTGCGCCACAGAGATCGTCATTTCAATTTGAGCTGAAGTGTTTTTTATTTTTGTGCACAATAAAGTATTTTCATTAATTTTAATGCCAAAAAATTTATGAAATATTTAAATATTATTGTGACCTTATTATATTTCCCGTATTTTTCAGATGATTGGATTCGGCGCTACAGAGGATAACAAGCAGTCAGAAGTCCTCAGGTCATCGTATCTAAGGGTACAAAATGACTCGACCTGTATTGCATTCCAACCGAACGTTTACCAAAAGTTGATGAACGAATTCACTTTCTGCGCTGGGTATGGACCGACTTCAGGTGACTCTCATTCATACTTACATACACTTTATGGTTCTGAGTACATATTTGTACTTTTTGATTCAATATCATTAAAATAAGGTATGATAGAGGAGAGCAGAAAAAGAAAACATGCCGACCACTCCTGCATTACGAGCGGTCAGCATGTTATCTTAGCAAAGTTGATATTCCCAAATTAAAAATCCTCGACATTCTCATAAACCCATCATCGATATTTGAACCATCCTTGAAGACATAGAAATTGCATAAACAAAAAATAATAACAGACAAATACACAAACAATAATTATATCCATATGGCAAACGGATATACGGGCTCCTTACGTCGGGGATAAAAAGAACGAGATGATAATAATAATTTATTATTGATATTAAGCATATGCTTAGCATCGTCATTATCATTACTGGGAAATTCTTTCTCAAGTGGTATTTTATGGCGTGGTTAATTCCTTTTAGCAAAAGTGTCAAAGAATTGGGTATATTCATAGATTGTCTCTTAGCCTGGGGTCCACACCTGAATGCAGCGATTGGAAACTTTTCGCATCGGCATGCTCGCTTATGGGAATTTTCTACGTAATTTTCTAACTACTTCTCCCGCATAATTTCATCTTCCTGTACTTGAATACGCCTGCTATCTTGACCTTACAGAGGACCAGTTAAATAAGCTTGAGTGTCTCCAAAATGTTTGCATCAGATTTATTTTTGGATTACGTAATTACACACGTTAATCACATCCTGTCCCTCCTATACAACATCCTCCGAAATCCCTTGACTCTCTTCTGTTTAAAAGAGCGATTTCAGTTTTGCCACAGCTCCCATCTCTCCCGTATCCTTCGATCATCAGAAAAAAAGACTTATCATAAAACCTAGTGGAGTCTTACTGGAGACTCCACTTTTTTGATAAGTCCTGACTCAGGCAGTGCGCCTTTGGAACGCATTGCCTGTCTTGATAAGGAAGACCCAGTCTCTAGCCGTATTCGAGAGTCTTGTCTTGCTCTTTTGCCGACGTCTTGTGGCAATGAGTATGTGTATTTATGTATGTTTATGATATACATATATATCTGTAGGTACCTACAGATATATATGTATTTATGATAAACATATATATTATAGATATAATATGTATGGTGTAGTTATTATTATTTTATGTACACCCCCACCACTCTCACAACCTCCTTAATATAAATTAATAATTTATTATCCTCTCCATCCAAAGGTTGTTTGGAAGAGATCTTTTAGAAGCGAAAAGACGGCCCATTGTACTTTCTTTAGAATTAGATTTTGTTATTATGTTACTTTTTTAAGCTGAAAAATAAAGTATTTTCATTCATTCATTCTACTTTGTTAGTTTTTATACTAAGCATGAGCTACGGGTTAAGAATCATCAACCAAATGTGAACTTCCTCGCATTGATAAAAATACAGTCGATTTGTTTTAATATCAGTCTTGTTTTTTGTCAACTTGTAGCTATCAACCCGCGCAACGGAGACAGTGGCGGAGGTCTAGTCCTGAGCACTCTACAGCCAGATCAGAGAATCAGCTGGTTTCTACGTGGAGTACTCTCAAAATGCGGCGTATCTCCAGGCCAAGTAGAATGTGATCCCACTTACTACGTAGTTTACACTGATGTGGGCCCACACTATGGATGGATCAGCCACCATACAGGCTTGCAATTCAGGGTAAATTTTTCGTAAGAAGACCAAAAATCATTGTGGGAATATTTTGTAAGAAAGTTATAAACATGTTCTCATATGTCTTCATGACTTCAAATTTGTAGGAAATAGTTATTTGTATAATAGTATGTAAAAAATAAATTATGATAACTAAAAAACTACTAGATTATGTATATTGTAATAAGTTAGAACAAAATATTCTAATACGGTATAATTTGGAGGTGCGTAAACAATCTTTGAGCCTGGACGTATTTTGCATTTTAGTCACAACTTTTATCTAAATAAATTATTGTTCTAGTTATTTTGTAAGTTACGCCGTATCAGTGTTAAAATAAAAATATTCCCTTTAGCTAAATTGTTTTCATGGTTACAAGCCGTGGCCACCAAGTCACTTCACTCGAGCTTTTGCATAATTTATTAAAATCTTATTAAAAAGTGACACCGAACAAAATAAGAAAATTATAACAGTTTTTATTATGTTTCTTCTTTGGAGCGAAGTTTTTTAATAACGCTTGTTTTTTTTTGCTAAAAGAACGGAATCTTTTGTTGATTAAAGTTATTTTTTTTTCTTGAATATTTATAGGTATAAGTATAGATAGACATTGTTCGGCCCTCACGCGGACTACGTGATTTAAGTGGAAAAAAAATAATAGACCAGGTAACAGAAAAAGGGTCATAGGACGCTTGTCCATAGAACGGATATAGGTTTCAGTTATTCAGCAGCGATGCCAGCAAATTCTTGCTACGACTATGCCAGAGACATTTTGGTTCACAGGAAGCTAACCAACAAAATCTATAAGACATTCCTTTAACGTTCATTTTGATTAAAATTAAACCAGTAACCAAGGGCTCAAATTTGATGAGTCCCATTGCTGTTCATGTGGCAGCGAAGTCGACAAATACGGGACCTTTGGTGATTCCTGCCTAAGAAGCGCTGGCAGATTCTACCCTCACAGTTCCTTGAATTACATTATTTACAGTGACATTGTTAATTGCCCCTTCGCACCAGCGGTCTTAGCACGTGATGATGGCATGACCTTTCCAGCATGTTCCCTGGGACTGGCGCTCGGGTGGGATACCATGTGCGTCGTCACATTGGCCCCCTCACATAATGCCGTATGAACAAAATGTATTATTTAGCTAATCTTTAGGTCTAAGTTTTTCCGAATTCCTTTAGATTCGTTTAAGTTGTCTGTTAATAGAGTTGTTGTGAACGAAAATAATATTTAAGTTTTGTATATGATTCTAAAATCACGAAGATTTCATAACTATCTAATACTAAAACAAAGATTAATCACCTATACAAACGTTCGCAACATTTATAGCAAGATGCAAAACTTTTGCAAGACAAACGATCCTGTACTGGCTTACATGACAAAGAAGAAACTTTTCCAGTCGCGTCTCAGAAATATTTCTGTTTGTCTAAACTTTAATCTTCTGTCTCGTTGCTCGCTGTGATTACTTACACGCAATTTGATAAGTGCTACATTTTTGTTTAAAGTCGTATAAGTCTTTTAAAATTCTGTATTTATCACAAGCTTTTTTTTTATTTTTCACAGAGGCTATAATTTTAGTAAGGTAAGTTTAATATATATCGTCTGCACTAAATCTTACTTTGTAAGAAAGGTACGAAGAAATTACCAAGTGCTGAGACGAATTATTAACCTTATCCTGCATTGATAAAATTTACTTTTTTAATTATTTTTAAAATGTTCTTTCAGAAAAAAAAATGGTTTGCAGAATTATTTACTTATTGAGATACTTAGTATTAACTATTTAGTTACAACAGTGTTAAGACGCTAATTAAATAATAATCCGCTAATTGAAAGTCGAGGATCCTGTACGGAAGATAAGTCCCAATAATAAGCGAAAGCTACGTCACAAGGAAATAAAAGAACTGGAAAGATTACAGGAATGAATGGTGTATTTAATGTGTAGGGACATCTCTTTGCCTGTTATTTAAAAAGCTGGAACAGAGAATGTTTAGCTTCGACCCGACGTAGCCTCAGAATGGCGTTCTCTCTCCTTTTTGTTTCTCAAATGTCATTCAGAGGTTACAATACAAAAATTCTTAATAGGGGATTAAATGAAATCAAAAATTCAAAACAGTTTAAAAAAAATATTGGACCAAATTTGGCATTGATCTTCAAGATCGTTGCTGTCTTTAAACGGTTCAACTGTTTTGTCTGTAGGTATAAGTTTTGTTTGAAACTGTTATAGAACTAATATTTATTAAACTATTTTAATAACACTTTAAACTAACTACCATGCAACACGCGGTTATGAGCCAAATATAATGTTTTGAAGTTTCTCTGACCTTTTTGGTATCCTCACAGATTTGCGTATTGAGTGTAGATCTGAGAATCTCTATTATAAGGAGTTTTTTTATTTAATTGTACTGTACATCATAATTTCTTGTGTTTTATAGATCGACGTTCCCACAATTAACTTGAGGCGTCGAGAGAGTCTTTAATAGGGTAGTTAATAGGTGCGTATGTGTTCTAATACTCAAACAATCAGTCGGAACATTGTTTAATAGCTCTAAATTGGAACGGGTGACAGCGGATATTGTGTTTGAGTGTAAATGATGGGCGTCGTTTATAATTGGTAAGTAACCGAATGAAGAATTCAATTGTGGCAACTTTTTTTTATCTCGAGGCGTTTTTCATGATGATCTCGGTAAAGTAGTCAGCTGTGACGCAAAAGGTGCGGATTCGTTTCCCGCTGCGGCACAAATATTATGGAGAGGATGTACGAAAATGTGCACAAAAAAAAAATGTAACAAGTACCTATAATAAGTTAAAGTATATATCTACAGATAAAATATAACATAGATTATATATAGATATTATATTGTATTAAATTATGTCGTAGTTCCTGATATCCTCGACAGGGAGTCCAAGTGTGGGGACATGAATATGTATGAGTTTGTTTGTTTATTATTATTTAATAGGAATATGGCTCACCTGATGGAAAGCGGGTACCGTCGTCTATTGACATCTGTAACACCTGAGGCATTTCTGTTGCTACTATTCTATTATTAAAATAGAATATTGCTATTATTTATGTTTCTGTTGTTGAGGCATGTGCCTTTGGTTACTGATCTAATTTAACTGATAAGCGGCGATGGGCTTGCAATCTGTCATGCAGATTGCTAACTACTAATGCTAAACGTACACATTTTTTTGACCAGCCGCTGACCTAGAAGCCAAATTATATAACAGTACCTATAAAACTATGTTTAACTAAACTCCTTTTAAAAAGTATCATTGTTTCACTTTAAATGTAAATGTCTTTATCGAGTAACTCGCAAACAATATTTAATATCAGTCCATTCAAACAATACTTTTATTAGGAGCATCCGCAGTCAATATTGTTGTTTCAACTTCCACTACCGTTTCTATTTACAATAGTTTTGTAGCATTTTCAAGAGATTAAACTTAAGTTGGGTAATATTTTTCTGAAGCTTGAGCTAAAAGTTTTTCTTTAACGTTGTTATTGTTGGATGAGATGTGAGGGTGCTTGTATAAAAGGTTTAATGAGAAGAATAGGTTTCTCATTTCATCGATTGTTTTTGCAATATATTTCTTATTTCAAAATGTATTTCATTTATTTAATTGCTTGGTTCTTATCGGCAACATGGACGATCGGAAAAGAGGGTAGATTTAACTTGATTATTAGCTAGACCTCAACATTAATTGTTAAAAAAAAAGTTATTGTAAATCGGTATGTGCCTTAAAGCTTTCACTTGATTTAAACCTGTATAAGAATAGTTTAATAATTTAATGCTGTCTCTTTTATTCTCTAATTGTACGCATCAAATAATAATTAAGACACATATTCATAACTACTCATACTTAATTAATAAACACATATAAACTAAAATAAACATTTACTTACTACTAATTTTGTTGATCGTATCACTGGTTATTTCTCTACAGCCTGCGATAGGTTACATATGTAAGTTCTTATTAACGAACCAAGTAACTCATTCAAACGTATTAGGTAAGTACATGTTTCAACAAAATGGGCAACTGGCTTTCATTATGCAATAGCTACGTCCTTCAGATATTAAGAAAACATTCACAAAACCAATCACCGTAGTGGTCAAAATCTATACCATTAATCAGGGGTGGTCTAGCGTATCGACTGGTACTATTTATTCTGTGGTGTGTTCATAGACGAAAAGAACCAACGCCTCAAAGTTTCACTGAAGCAAGCAAGCCTGTATGTTCTAGTAGGTTACCCTGCTGTTGGAGTTTTTAACCGTCTACCAACTGTACTAACTGCTCAACTTTTTCTCCACTGCCTAGTGATTTTTCCTTCATTAGTAGTAAGTAGAGGAGCCTAGTGTGTTGTATTAGGAGTTGCAGTGATCCCTAGTGATTTGTGGTGATAAAATCTATATCAGAGCCATCCTTGAAGTAAAAGAAAATCGATTGCAAAAAGCCATTCGGAGATAAATGGTAACAGACAAACAAACAACCTCTTATAATAGATTTTTGTGTTTTTTTTGTATTTACTGGTGTACAATAAAGATATATATATCTATCTATAACTGTGCTATCTAATCGCAAAAGTTTGAATAATGTTAAATATACAAACGACCTCTTATTACGTATTATGTATGTGTTCTGTGCGCACAGGTCAAGTACATATATTGACTCCTTAGCTCGCTTTCAAACCAAACTGAATGAAAATACAGCGCGTTAGAGCACAATTTTCAGTCCAAGACAATTCAATGTGACTCAAGCGTGGTGTAGACCAGTCTGCAATACCAAGTAGCGAAGTGATTTATTGGCTGGCTACCCGACGGTACAGTCTACCACCTGTCTGAAGCCTTGGCACGGACCAAGGTCTTTATTTGGGAAGAATTTTTGGTAAATATAGCGGAATTAAACTTTTGGACGATACCAAACTACAGATTCAGCATGTTAACAAAGGTAGTTGGTGAATTCCACGTAAAAAAACCCGAACATTCGGAGGTATCTCTACCGAGTTTTCACTTTTTTCGGATGTTCACAAAAATTCAAATCAGCTCATATGGCTATTAATTGGGCTAGACTTTGCTGGATTTTTAGTTAGACTCATAAAGTTGATGCACATTCAACACACATCTCATCACATAAAAACAAAAATAATCACCAACAAAACTCTTTTCACGCCAATATTCAGCAATGCATGGCTTATTTTCTATATTCACAGATAAAAAGAAAATTGTGGAAACAACTGTCTGTGTCTGTCGCTTCATAATTGCACGAAGTTCATTCCCACAATGATCTGTAACAATAAAGTGTTGCCACAATACCACAATGAGCCTGAATGAGCGCATACAAAGGCAAAGTTGCCAGTTTGCCACTAATTATGCGCATCAGCGCCAGGAATAAAGAATATTCTGAAATGACGCTATTTAGTGGTGTATTTTTAAATTAATTTTGTCAAAGCTGCTGCGATAAAACAAAGGACAATTGTTGGTTCTCAAGCCAATTTTGTTTTACCGGTTAGCACAACTGGTAAAACAATACTGAATAATACTAAAAAATATAACATGTTATTCAATTTTATTTTCAGACACTTTTTTATTATCTGCGAAGTTTATTATCCAATTAATTCTGCTACATTGGTACCTCTTTACTGGTTTTTAGTTAATTGAACGCATATATTCAGTACACGACCCACAATGTGGTATGCTATTGAGATAATCTATGGATGCTTTACTTTTATGACAGATATTACAATTCTAGTACTTTTAATAAAAAAAGTTAATAAGACGCTCGCATGGTGCTTGTGCATGGTCCGGTGGCTGTTCGGTTTTGAAGTCTGTGGGTAATTAATCATGTATCTTATGACAATTATTACGTATTTTGTTTCAGTTCTAGCCTTTTGTTTCAGTGATGCCAATGCAATTTCATCGTGTTTTGTTTTAATTCAAATCACAGCAATCCTAGTTAGTGTCTTCATAGACGTTAAAAGTAACTATTACTTTTTCTGTGTCACTAACTAGATTGCTAAAGAAAATGTATTTTTAAGATGTCGCCGTCTCGTCGTCCCCGGTTTACTCAATTAGCAGCAGAGTGACGTCATTTATTATAGTTCAAAAAAGATACATTATACAAAGTAGAAAAAAAATCAAAATGTGCAAGAAACTGAAACATAACATTTGAGTGATAAAAAACAAACATGCTCACGACTGTATTCGCTATTGTGGACATCCTTAGATACGTACTCGTAAGAAGGATACCAAATAGGGGTTAATCAGAGGCACGTCCAAACAACAATAACGAATAATGTTTGAATAATGTGGAGTTTTAAACCCTGAATATTTTGGGCTCAAGGTCATTTGTATATGCAATTTCAGCGATATTGTTTGGCAAGTATCAAGAATAAGAAAGAATAGAATAAGAAATATATATTTTTGACATAATAAATTGTTACAAGTTGTATATGAATCCATAGGCTCCTGAACTAGTAGAAACTGTATTTCAGGAGCCAAGAATGGACTGGCTATTTTACTCCCTGAAAATCAATTAGGTAACAAAAACCCCGACCGATTCGAAAGGGTAAGACGAAGTATCAGGTAGTGTCCTTGTATAGTAACGAAAATAATATTTTTACACGTTGAATTAAAAATATTATATATATATTATACCAGATTCCCAGCTAGAATCTGGTTTATCTATTAATGGTTTAACCAAAAGATTGTTATTTATGTCTAAGCCGTGCCAAGCAAAGAACTCCAAGGTGTTACTTTAAAATATCTCCGTATCTTTATCGGAACGATAACTCTAGCTCTGTCCTTTAATAAAATTTAAAAAAAATTGGCACTATTATCGAGCTGCTAAAATTATCGAGAGATTATGAATTAGCGGTTTATAAAATACAGAATTTACGTTATTACTTACTAAAATACCTATTTTATTGAAGTAGAAATACGCCTTTAATATATCGGACAGTGTTTTTGTTACATACTGTATAAAGTAAAGGATAAAATAAGATCCTGTTTCTCAGGAACACTACACAATTCAACCTCACAGGCACCGTATGTTCGAGAATGCTAATTAACTCAGAGCAAATAGAGTCAGTCAAACAGTAAACAGATTTAATTAATAGGGCACAGCCATGTCTTCGCATTAGGCTGTCTTGTCGATGGCAAACAAAGCTTTCATGATTAGACACGGTTGAATCCTAAATTATAACATCATAATTAATACTAAATTTCAAAAAAAAATAATGAACAATTTCTCAGTTGACATGGCACTCTGATTTGAATCCCTATTTCTCAATAAATGCATATGCAATAAATATATAAATTCATTCTTTCATTCATTCATATTCATTCATTCATTCATTCATTCAAAAACATCTCACGTCTGAAATAAAATTATTTAGTATTTTCAAATTGTTTCTGGGCACTAACAAACACACAATTCGAAAAAAACGATTTTATCGGTGAAAAATCGGTGGATATTTTCCTATGTGCCATTTTAGAACATGAAATATTATTAAGTAGGACCTAGCTATGATTATATAAATAATAAAACTTTTTTACTACACATCCCTTTTTATTTAATCTAAAATAAGTCAGAACTTTTCGAACACTAAGTAATTTTCTTAGAAATGGAAAATTTTCATTTTCCACCGCCATTTTCCTGTGAGTCTAAGGGAGGTGTCATATGACATTTCCGGGTAATGTACAGGTTAAGTATTTATGAAAAGGCTCACATCATTTACTTCATAAGTTTAGTAATGGTTATGTAAAGAACATTACGAACACACAAAAGCATGGTCATTTTAAAAAATGACAGTTTAATTTGCATTTAGAGACTTTGTTCATATGACCAATTATAAAATAAAATATTGAAAAAACTCAAAAAGCCTACGAAGGTCATAATCATCAAAGCCAAAGAAGAACCGGTTCATGGCTAAAGAAAATAAATAAATAATGCTGGACATTTTTCACACAGCATCATCTAGCCCCAAACTAAGCAGAGCTAGTAATGTGGGAACTACATGACTGATGTACTACTTATATACTTTTATTTGTATATGGAAGTGAACCCACAACCGGCGGCGGGAGTGAACCCACAACCTTCTACGTCTCAGGCGGGCCTTCGCCTACTGTGCCACAGAGGTCGTCAAAAAAGAGAGGTTCTAAAAAAAAGTACCATTACTAAATCAATCCATCAAGAAAAATACGTTCCTACACTGCTAAAGCAAAATACAGTCTTTATTTCGATATACATTTTAACTGCTCATCCATAATTGCATTCCCATGACGTATTTAAAAAAACATTCAGTCAGTTTCATCAAAACACAACATATATTAAAAAACCAGTAATGCTATAGAATCGTTGAACATCTCTCTTATATATAGTCATAAACGATTTTAGGTCACTATGTTCTATTTTGGTCACTAATGATAACAAATTAAAGTTTAACTAGCTGCTTTTCTATTCGCGTCTTTGCTACGGAACAAGCATAGAAACACAATATTAAAATAGTATTTTTTTTCTGAGGGACATCAAACAGTAATACTTTAGTAAGTAATAAGTAGTTGTTACATACTTAAAAAATAAAAATACCATCACCTTTATCCACTGCATAGCAAGATCTTAGAGAGTATTAAAACTTACGTTCATTAAAAAAACACTACTTTTACAAAAAAAACCTAATGGTTGTTGTCTCCAATTCGTCTAGGATTCATCAGCAAAACCAGTTTACGTACAAATAATTGCTATTTCTACTTGCCTGCGTTAGTAAGATAAAACCTTGCACAAACTTGGTGTAAACTTAAACAAAGGTGAAGTTTTGAAGTCGCAAGTGCGGAAAATGTTGTTTCAACGCAGTTAAATTTGAGTATTATTACGTATATAATATGCAAACTTAAATAATGTTGAAATATTTTAATTGGATTTCTGTATTCTTGATAAAATTTTATTCAGTTGCATTTGAATATACAAATTCATAGGCTGTGTAAAAACCGAAAATAAAAAAAAAGTCTTACCAAATATTTATAAAGCAAAAAATAACATTTTGATTGAAACCAATTTTGATTAACAGATCATCTAGTCTAGAGTTTTATTTCATGAAATGGTCAAGCATATAATTTTATTGAACAAATAAACAACTTTCATTGCCAATTATTATTTCACGAATCAATGAAGAGTCGTAAACAACTCTGAAATTGTTGAAGTGTAAAGTATGCTTCACCAATAAACTGTAAGATCAGAAATAACAATATAACTGGTTCAGTTTAAAATTGCTTTGAAAAATATTGCTTTCTTTATTTTATTAAAAGAGATTTGCTTGCCCCAGTCATTTACGTCCAGATCGTGTTAAGTCATTTGACAAATTAAAGAAGGCAGATGATTTTTATCTATTTCAAAATCAACTATTATGAAGATCAAATACAAAGTCAAACCTATTCAATATAACCCATTAAATTACTTGTTTCTAGCTTCTGCCCACGCGAGGTACCCGGAAAAAAGTAGCCTATAAAAGTAGATTATTTTGATTATTATTCAGATGTATAAGCTATATTACTAAAATCAAAATCTGTTCAGTAGTTTTTGCGTGAAAGACTAACAAACATCCATCCTCACAAACTTTCGCGTTTATAGTAGTAAGATTCGATAACCGTTATCAATGAAGGATTTTCTCTTTGATAATGTAAAAATCAAGTTTTACCCAGTCTTGAAAAGTGTTTCTCATACTAATTAGCTTTTCAAACTGGGCTGCCACATATCAAAAAGATAAACCCTCATTAGCTCATTATAAATGGAACTAGCATCTCTACCTTACCGTTACACAGTTTTATACTAACACGGGAGGTACTTTTAACTGTATACCTACTTACTTATTTGCTTACAATTTATATGTAGAATTTTATTATATCTGCTCTTAAAAAAATACTTTTATTTAATAAGTAAAATAATATTAAATCATTAAATCTTTAAACCACATATCAGAAAATTCCCTTTCGTAAAAAAACCGTTCCCATTTTCCGGAAACATATTATTTACGGACAAATCGAACCGGAAAAACATTACCATCAACAAAAGCAATCTCACTCAGCACTATGCAATCGAACGCAACGACGTGAAAATATTGGAATCCGTCCAATGACTTGATGTAATGAAAACAACTTTACAGGGGTGGCTATGGCTACCTAAGTTTGCAATTTCCGAAAGAAATCTTTGAACGTTTTAAGGTGCCATTTTATGACTTGTATCAAGGTAACTTGGTAGAGATAGAGGCTCTTTCAAATTTAAACTCCTTTAAAACTTCGACTGATACTGATATAAAAATAAAATTGTTGAGATTTCGGAATGTTATATTTTTCTCAATCCCTTTTGAAAACAAAGAAGTCACACAATTCTTCTTGAGCATTGGTCATATTGGTAAAATGACATAATAATAGAGAAATAAAGGGCCAACCAAGTTTTGATCTGTGAAAAAATTATGAAACAAAAGATCCACGTCTTTTCCATCATCATTACTAACCACGCTCACAATCATAAGCCGACTTTAACAACTATAACAACGATCGGTGCATTCAGGTCAAGATTACCAAAACATGTCACTAACGGCCATTCACTAATATTATCTATATATACCTGTGCGCTAAATGACACCGTAGCTAAACGAAGGGTAAACACGTTATTTTATAAAAAAAAATATTCAATTATTAGTGACTTTAATGTAAACCAAGGCAATGCCACTAAGTCCGATCAGCAATTCTCATTCAGCATTTTCTGTTCGCCACCTTTCGCTGCTCATTCATCATCATTATCCGTCTCTTGAAGCTGGATACAGGTCTATAAAGAGTGACAAAAGAGTGCAATGACGAATGGTCTTAGGGCACTTCTATACAGCGAGTTCCCGCAACCTTAGGAAGGTTGCGAGTTCTTCACTGCGTCATGCGATTTTAGAACCTGTCTTTCCTAGCCGTCCCTAGAGTTTTACGAACTAAATGGCTTGCCATTTGCTCTAAAGGGTTTTTTCTTCGTTTCTAATTATATCACGTAAACTGCTAAAGAGGTAAGAAATCTAGCTCTTCTTTATTAATCTTAGCAATATTCTGGACAAAGGATACTAATCACAAAGCCCGATTTTCAGCACTCCTGATACATTTCCTATATTCAATCATCGTAACTTTAAAACTAAACAAAGTATGAGTTTTTTACATGGCTCATTTTACATAACATTACCTTAACAGACAAGACAATGCATGTTCAGAATCTGGCAGACGCCGGAGCGACCATGCGCACGGCTCATTTTACGCTGAGCGCTGGCGACTCCGATCTGCGACTATTCAGAATCAAACGAGGATAAATAAATATTGCAAGACTTTTTTTTCTAATGAACTTATACTTTCTGTGAATAATACTAAAGTCCTCTCCAACGGTGAAGGAAAACGTCATGAGGAAACAGCGTACAAAATTCTTAAAACTTTTGCATGAACGACTCGTTTACGTATGCAACCCTCAATCCTGCTGTCGGTGCAATTTATCTGTTGACAAAACTGAATGTGAACAGACATTAATAGAATCAGGATTCTAAGGCATTTTATGTATGAATTATGTGTTTATTTCAAAGCAGTTCCTTATTTTTTATACCTACTATAAAAACTGCAGAACTATTAATGAATATTTTATACCGAGATGTAACATACAAATAATTATTGGCAATTCCGACCTCAATTATTGAAGCCATCTTATAAAAAAATTGCTTAATCTTCAGAGTGTTTTGAAATTTATATTTTAAGCTCCCTAACAAAACCGTATTCCCCATAAGAAAACTCAAACAAAAGAGGCTCTTAAGACAGCGCCAAAGAAGGCCAAAAGACACATTGAGGGCGCCAGACGACGGCAAAATCTGATACGATTCATTAGTGTAACGAGCTTTTAATATTTAAGGTGGGTTTTTGATTGAACTCTGGATAGTGTGAGCTATTGCCTGAAGGAAGTCTTTGACACTACATTCGCCTTTCATAGTGAAGAGACTCTCGAGTTTTCGACACTTTCTTGAATGTTTCGGTGGTTGGCAATGTTGTTTTAACAGATTGAAAAGGTATATTTGTTTGTATTTTTATTAGCCTTCCATTTACGATGCAAATGGAAGGCTAAGACACAGAATCGTCATCATCAACTGACTGTAGAAGTGATTGGTGATGAAGCAAGAGGCTAAAATGATAAGGCCGAAACAACTATTAGCAAATACCAATGGTTTATTAGACCTACAGGTCTGTAAACTACCGATAAGTTTTGCATAGCGATAAGTGACGAGATCCAAAGATAGTGAAGTCGCTAAATCATGTCTGTATGAAGACGAAGAAAGTAAGTGACGCAGCCATCGTCGTAGTAAGATATACTAAACTTATTAATATTATTATTATTTTTCTACTTTATTAAGGTTAGAAAGATTTAGTAGCAGCAGAAAGTCGAGCTTTGGCATTATTAAAACATAGAAAATATTTTCTTTTGATTAGATAACTATTGCATGAATATTTTTTACACCACCCTTCATCAAAATCAACGATTTTATTCAAATCTTTAACGTTATTTCAAATTTATATACTCGTTATGGATCTCCAAGGATGTAGATATGTAATTTTGCACCCTCAATGACGGTGTAAAGGGTTCAAACCTCAGGGGAGGTGTCGAATCATTCAAACGAACTCGCTAACACTCTCCCCTGGGTTGGATGCACCGGTTTGGTTTTAAGGTTAAAACTTAGAGCGATATGTAATACG
This sequence comes from Perizoma affinitatum, assembly GCA_961405105.1. Classification (NCBI taxonomy): domain Eukaryota; kingdom Metazoa; phylum Arthropoda; class Insecta; order Lepidoptera; family Geometridae; genus Perizoma; species Perizoma affinitatum. The sequence goes on along the minus strand of OY560184.1, from coordinate 15,271,171 downwards.
AACATTTCAGCTATTTACAAAACCAACAAGAGAATTAGGTTAATAAAATATAATTTTATTCTTCTAGGCTTTACAAAGAATAGTCATAAAAGTCGATGATTCTAATAAATATTTGTGTTATCAATTAACAAAAATACCTTGAACTCGGTATAATATTAGGTTGGGGAAAAAGTCTTTTCGCATTATTGTATGTATGAACTTGTAATAAAATCTCTTTGGCTATACTATTTGTATCTGGCTGGTTTTGGTATCATTAAAAGTTTAAATTTTAAAGAAGATAATTCCAAATTCAAATTAGGAAAATGTGTGATTTTTATTTGTTTTTCGTACTGTTAAGATGAGTGAATCTAATGAAGAAATTCGATACATTTTAAAATTTTACTACAAAAAAGGTAAAAATGCAACGCAAGCCGCGAAAAAAATTTGCGATGTTTATGGACCTAGTGCAGTGTCTGTGAGAGTAGCACAAATTTGGTTTAAGCGTTTTCAATCCGGAAATTTTGATGTCAAAGATGCACGTCGCTCTGGTCGCCCTATTACGGATAAAATGGATGCCATTTTTGAAAAAGTGGAGCAAGATCGGCATATCAGTAGTTACGACGTAGCTGAAGAACTGGGAATTGACCACAAAACAGTTTTGGCGCATTTGAAAAAAACTGGGTACACAAAAAAGCTCGATATTTGGGTACCTCACGAGCTCACTGAAAGAAACCTAATGAACCGTGTTCTCATTTGTGATTCTTTATTACGACGTAATGAAACCGAACCATTTTTGAAGAAGCTGATAACTGGTGATGAAAAGTGGATCTTTAGCCACTCAGCAAAAATTAAGAGAGTTTGGCTGGGATGTGTTAATGCATCCGCCGTATAGTCCTGACCTTGCACCTTCAGATTTCCACCTGTTTCGGTCTCTTCAGAATTCTTTAGGCAGTGTCAGGTTAACATCACGAGAGGACTGCCAAAACCACTTGTCGCGGTATTTTGAACAGAAGCCCCAAAGTTTTTATAGCAATGGGATCATGTCCCTGCCTACAAAATGGCAAAAAGTTATCGAACAAAATGGTACCTACATACTTTAGTTAAATGTAAATAAACTATATTAAAAAATGTTTTGAATTTTCTTAAAAAATGCGAAGAAACTTTTTCCCCAACCTATTATATAATGCAAACAAACAAAATACAAATCAAATAATTGGATTTGATTAGGCTTCTGGCTTTGATTTAAATATCTCTCGATGCTGATTACTGGTTACTTATTCTACTTAAACCAAATGCAAGTGCTAACCTACAAGAGGAATTATTATTCAAAAATAATACTGACTGTTTCTTCAAAATGATTAAACAATTAAAACGCTCTCCGTCACTCACTCGGACCTTGTTGCTAATCCAGCTCTCATAAATATTAGAAAACTGCAATTTCCGTATCAGCGTGCAATAAATTCATAATCACATTTCTGTATCCACGCACTCGGTGTGTTAGCAGTTTAGCACATAATGTGAATTCATCATCATTATCAAAACAAATTCATGGATGTAGGTATTATTACACACACACACACACACACACACACGCTCACGACTGTCTTCCCCATGGTGGACATCCTCAGATCCATACCCAGTGATTAGATCTTTGAGGATACCAAGTAGGGGTTAGTCAGAGGCACGTCCAAACATTACATTTGGTACATGCCCGCGTTTTGCAAGCAGTAAGCATTCCACGTGACAGGTTGAGGTTTTATTAACCATCTGAGAATGTCAATAATAATAATCCACCTATTATTATTATAATAGGTGGATTATTATTCAGATATGTTATAATACTCTTTTCTGTTATACCTCTGATTTCCCCCTGATTGAGAGTAGTCAGAGGTACGTGAAATTATTATATTTGGCATATACCCACTTTTTGCAGAGTCACCATTTCGTGTGACACATTGCTAGTGCATCGCCGCTTAGTGAAATACTAAACGATGATACAGGCCTTAGATTTTTTGGTTTTAAGGCATGCTGGTTTCCTCACAATATATTCCTTCGCTATTTAAATGTTAAATAAAGCGCAAATATTTTTTTTATCTCTACCAAGTCTGTAGAAGTTCTCCTGGTGACTACCAGTCACCAATTTGTTATTATAAAATTAATAAAAACTACTAAATTAATGGCCAATAATATATACGACATCACTGAAAGTCGGTCAATGGCGTGACATTTTTAAGGGGAGACCTTTGAGTATGTACGCATTTCAGCTGTAGATAATAGATAGATAGATAACTCTTTATTGCATACACCAGGATTAAAAAACAAATACTTTACAAAGAGTCTTTAAACTAGGTTGTGGTGATACAATGGGCGACCTTATCGCTAAGAGCGATTTCTTCCAATAATATTCATTAAGATTAGATTTTATCTTTAAAAAAACATTAAGTTTCACTGCTTCACAGTGAATAAAATGATCACATAAGAAAACGCAATAAATAATTCATAAATCTATTCCTACCGAACACTACGAGGGCTCTTTTCCATACGAAACCTTGCAGAACAGTATCGTGGAGGTATAATTTCCTGTAGTGAAATATTTATAACGTACGTAGGCTACGGCGTTTAAAGCTAAGCTGATGGTGGATGTGGTAAGGTTCCGCAGTCAGTCAAAGTTTCATGGAATTTAGTTATCTACAGTAAGGATCATACATCATAGTTATCACATATTAAAGTTATATTAAATTTTGAATTATTTAGAAAGTCTTTATCTGGGTGAGTGAAGCGTGACTTTGACTTTTCCAAGGGTTGTTCAGGATTAGATAGTACACTAAGAGACCCGTAAAAGTGGTCCTTTGTCAAAGGATTTTCACGCCATTTACGCAAAAGCTTTATCTTATTCGATGTTAATGACATGCTCGGTTCTTTTCCTCATTTTTTTGGGATTTAAATTATGCAACAACATATAACTAGAACAACTTGTTTTTACAATCTGTACCGTACCGTATGTAGCTACGAAGCTACGCTCGTAGAGGGATCTACAACGTGTCTACGAAGGGAAATAATATGCAGTGGAACAGGGTTTTTAAATTTAAGTTTCTACAAATTTTCAGAGATACGCTTGATTAGTTTGTAGGTTTGTTATGAAATAAATAGTCAAAATAGAACATTTGTACGTTCTGGAGTTTAGTATATTGAATAGTAGATTCATAGAAAATTCTTTATTGCACACAATAATAGTACATAGGGAAACTTAATGTTAAAAGTATTATCTTCCAGATAACCTTAGTGTAATGTGGAAAAATTAGTAAAAATATCATTAATACAAGAGGTATCTAAAGTTATTAATTAATTTGTAGTTACTACTATAATCTAGAATTAAATAAGTAAACCCTATTTATTACCAAATTCTTCACCGAATCGTATTTGTTGAAGTAATAGTATCTCCAAATAGAAACACTTTAGCGTGACTCGACTCGGCATAAAACTGTATTATACCTCGCTTTTATACAACAAATATCTGTCACAACATTTTTATAGCAAACAACCAATAAAAAGAGTTTTATTGCAAAACCATTCGTGTAAATCTTTATTTTAGTATCATATTGTGTAACTCTTATTCCTGAAAATTCTGTTAAAGAAAAATTTAATTATCTTCAATTAATCTTTAAGCTAACCAAGTAGATACATGTTGTCAACGGCGTCGGTAAAATTATAGACTTTTTCTGTTTTGATTATTCATAGATTTTTTTCAATAGTAGACGACCAGAACATATTATCATGGCAAGAACATAAAAGGGAATTGTTATTGTTTTTTGTTTATCACAGAAACGCGCTGACCACAATCATTAACCCAGGAAGTAATAAACAACCCTCCATCTTTGTTTCCGACAATATTCCGAATGCTTACATAAACTATAAATAGCAAAAATTGCTGAACTTTAGATATGTAATACGGATTAACTAATACATTTACAATACAAGAAATAATATAACTAGCAATATCAAAAATTCATTTATTCATTAAAATCACAAGGCTCACTTTGTAACGTCGGTTTTATCTACTGCCTGTTCTTCCGCGACCAAGCCAGGAAAGGAAGGCAGGAAAACAACGCTGGTTATTCTTTTTAATGATCCTTTTACAAAACAACGAGTTGGAGCATTTTCAATCGCAAGAGTTTTTATCATCTAAATAATCAGATATTTTATAGTATGACTTTTAAAAATTTGTTTTATAATTACATTTTTAATTGTGATAATTGTAAATTTTTGTATATCTCTTGGGAGTTTGTTATAAAAAAGTATAAAAAAGTAATTGATAGATAGAGAATGCTTTATTACACAAAGATAAAATAAGTAAAATAAGTGCAGAGGCAAAATTAGTGCTCATAAGCATTTTATTCAACTAACCTTATTCAGCGTGGCAATGCAGCCAGTATTTTGGGAACGCTTCCGCCTGGTAGTGATCAGGATCAGTTGAGCTATCTAAAGATCGTTTGCAATGGTCTTAAGACAGCTAGCTGTTTCATCTGTATTTTTGTATATACTTGTACATAGTTGTATGACTAACCTTTTATTTCGTACCTGTACCTTTACGAACGATATTGAAAACCAATATTAACAAAATCTATAACGAACCTTATTTTGGAGAGAAACATTGAAAGGCTATAAAAGGCTGATAGAATTATATTCTATAGAATTTCTAAATTTATTTTAGGAATTGCTTACCTACTGAATTAATGAAATTATTATTATATATTATTTTTATTACATTTAAGGCGAACTTGTTAAATTCTACTTTAAGCTACTTCAAATTCTTGTCAGAATGTTTTTTAAAATGATACATTATTAAGCAACTAAGTGATCCGCTGCCTTAAGCACTTGGGAAGGTTTTTTCAGTAGATTTAGCTAAAATGTATGCATTGTTCAGTTTATTACAGCAAACTGACATTTGGACAGGGACATTTGGAGTCAAATCAGCGGTTTTGACCGCATTTCGGTACTTATTTGTGATTGAAAATTGCAAGTATTACAGTATTAGTTTAATTACGAGTAGTACAAGTAAATTTTTTTCATGTTATTTATAATATATATTATAATTTATGTTATGTTAGAAATATAATGTTCACTAATAATAATAATGATAGATATATAGAAAAATATTTTCTGCATAACTAAAAAGGCGAACTTAATGCTTAATAGCAATATCTTCCAGCTAACCTTTGTGTAATATGGAAAACAGTCTTGAGGTGGTGCATGAATACCAAGAAAAGTTATAAATTATATGCTAGAGTTACACTTTTAATATAACACAAAAATGATTCCCTTGATAAACACAATACCTATCTACATAACCTTATAAGTTATAGATAATATTTCATAGACTACTAAATATTTTATAAAATATATATTATTATATTCACAATGCATAAAGCTGAGAGACCGATTACTTAATTTTGTAGGATTCGTGCATGAGAGCTTAAAAGTGATTGTAGACTTTGGATCTGAAAACTTCAACAGAAGACACCTCACGATATGGATGTGGAATACCCTTCCAGAGTCAGATAGCAGTGATTGTGAAGGAAGAATAATACTGGACTTTATTCACACAGCCACAAACAATAACTTATATATAATATGATATTTATAATACAAATTATTGGAACTACATGTCTGATAATACTTATATTCTTTTTTTTGTCAACACATACTTATTATACATAGAAAACAGTCAAACCCGAGACAAACATTTGCAGATCATACAAACATTTCCTCTGCGTCTTCGGGTCTTCGCCCAATGCTCCACAGAGGTTGTCAGTGATCTTAGACTGATTTTTTGCCATTATTTGACAGAATGAAAAAAATAAAACACAAAACTAGACATCATCTTTTAATTTCTGAATTACTTCTTCGTTTTTCTGATCAACCGATTTTGCTGTTTCTATGCTGAAATTTGAAATAATTAGAAGAAAAACTTTAAATCTAAGTCACCACCTCCCTTCATGCTTCTCATATTTTTCAGTATTTGAATCCGATCCACAAATATTTAGCTCGTATCACAAATGCTACTCGCTCAATATCTGCCCCCACTAAAAGCTATTTATTTATTCATTGAATCGTAAACTGAGCGCTGAAGTGGAAACGTGTCTCGGGACTGCATTGTGATGCGCTCAATTACGAGCTGTTAAAATGTTAAGAACTACAGAACTAATTGGAGGACTCGAGGGAGAAACATTATTTTCGATCACTCAAATGTTGCAAAATAGAAATCACTGAATCGGAAGATGAATAATTTCAATTCGCACTTCAGATAAAAATATGTGCGCAAAAAAATAGCTATTACAAAATTTAAATTGGACTCAGAATAAACTGCAAACTGGTTGTGATTAATCGAAAAATACAGCCTACGTATTTCAGATATGCGTAATAGACCGTGGGCTATCCAGACCATAACATGCTTGCTTTTTAAAGCTTGGAGCAACATGGGATCTGTATAATTACAAAGCATCTCTGCAGGAAAACTTGAAACTACACCACATTAGTAGTTAAATTAGCTTCCACACACGGCTTCACCTATTAGGTACTTGGATAAAAAGTAGGCTGTGTTATTCCATCTAGATTATGAACTAAATGGATGTTTATAAATGTTATCCAAATTGGTTAACTGTTATGGAGATTTTAGGAAAAAGGTATTACATTTATAATATTAGTTAAAAGTGGGATATCAAACCAGTAAAAATATATGTAAATTTAAACATTCATCATCAATATTTGGTTTAAAAATATAGGTTTATAACATTAAATATATTAATAATTACATCTGACGCTCCCACAAAATTGGTTATAAAAATAATTAAATACTCGTTCCCTCAAATTATTACACTGCTGCTTTGAACAAAATAATTTCCAAAGAAAATAGGGAAATCACTTTCTCTTTGAGCCATTGCTCCTTCATTGCACACCCTACATCGCGTTAATTCGGCCCGCCTTTGAACTGCTCAAGTCAATCGAAAAGTCGATCCCTTGGTTAAACATCGCGAATGAAAAGTCTCGATAGGGAATATTTTAAGTAATTGAACGAGAGAAAGTGTTTTTAAGATTTTGAACAAAGGAATTGGGTATTTATTTGATGGTTTCATTGATTATGTTGTTCATTTGTTTGTTAAAACTGACTGATTGGTTGGGATTCTTTATATTTTTTGTACATGTTTTGTGTTTGGTAGTTGGCAGACTTTTTAGCTCTATTGATTATATTGTCCACCTATATTGTTTGGCCCTAAAAACAACATCACAGTTTTACTATCTGTAGTTACTTTGATTTATCTCGTAATGCTTAACATAACGTTATTATTGATAAGTTTACTAGAGTATGGGGCAGAAAAAAATGAAAAAAAAAAATAAACCACACCCATCATCATTGTGAAATGTGAATAGATATCTTAACGTGTTAATGCTCCCTTTGACGATGTCAAATCAATCGTAAAGTTATCCCGCATTAAACATATATCTTACTTAGATACTCGTATTTACTCCATGATGTTGGATAGAATATTATTTTTCTCGGTTCGTTTGTCGAGAAAATTGAGGGAGCATCTGTGATGCAAAGTCAGATGAAAGTTTTCGTCTGACTTTGAAGAATGTTATTTAGTTTGAGAGGTTTTATGCATAAACTTTTCATATTTAATAAGTAATTTTCGTGTAATCGTAGATAGATAAACTTACGTTATTTATTTGCAGGTGTAAAAATGTCTTGCTTGTCCTCTTGGTTCGAATAAATACACTCTTTATCATATTTAATTCGGTTAAGAAATGTCTGGAAATATTTTTTTAATAAGTACAAAAGTATGTATCTTATTCATACTTCGCTCACATAGTATATAGTATCTACGAAGATCAGGAATAGGACGTCAGGCTTTACTCCAGATAGATTGGGTTTGATTATGCAAAGAGAACATCAAACTTTATCCACTTTGAATAACAGATCCCAAAGTTCTATCTTCCATGTAAGAAGACGTTTACCTAACATCTGTTCGAATAGTACAGAATCATATTGAAATATCTATAGTATATAAACTTCGGTACAGATTACACGAAAGCCAATTTCCGGTGAACATTCCCGTACTTTAACTTACGCATGTACCTTCAGGTATACTTAAATATGACAGTAAAATGTTATGACGAGATATGAGACGAACTTCTTCTAACCTATTTTACCGCTCTTCAAGGTACACTTTACAAAGTTCGTCACTGTACTATTGCGAATAAGGTTCTGAATGGAAATTATAGTGAAAAGTGAGAGCAAGACAAAGGCGGTGTACGTACGAAAATGTTACATGAAAAGGGGCTGAAGTTTTTACAACTTGAAATACTATACGAAAGCCGATAAGATCCTATAAACGGCATATTGAGAGTATTTATAGAAGGGACATTTTCGTGTAGGTATAAAAACTTAGTACTATACGTATTTTAAGCTTATGCACGTTGTGCTTATGCTCAAAGAGGTAAAGAGGTGTGTTGCGATCGTGACCATGAGTTTCTGTGCCACCTACTTCCTCAGACTCGTGAAATAGAAAGTTTGGATTTCATTCCAATCATTCTTTAAAAAAAAATAGATCTCAATCAGCCTGTCCTTTGAAGTAAGAAACAGTAGTGAAACAAACAGAAAAAATAATATTAACAATTCTAATAGTTTATAGGTACGATTTAAAATGTAGTGGTCAACCAAGTGCAAAAAGTTTAACCATGCGAGAGAACCAACAATAGCAACCCACAGAGATCAAACAGCGACCGCTTGTAGTTTTCTTTCACTTAAAATAGAACTCTTATATTACACGGCCACATACATCATCATCATCAACAACAAAAGCATGTAGAAGTCCACTGCTGGACATAGGCGTCCCCAAAGAGTGCCATTCCTATAATGTTATCCGGTGTAGCACTAAACATGGTTATCTGTGGCTTATTACTAACCACAGACAAGAAATACACCATAAAGATGAATTATCTAGGGCCATCTCCATCCGCTAAGCAGTAATGCTCGTATTGCTATATTCCCGTTTCAGAGTAATAGGTGTCGATTTTATATAAATTATAGGGATATGAGACTTTTGACCCGTTATGTCTTAAGGTTAGTCATTATGTTTCGTGAGGCATCACGGGCGCGATGCCACCAGAGGCATCTGGTGTTGCAAGCGTCCATAGACAACTTACCAACAGGTGGGTGGCGGTTGTATGCACCTTTGGTTGTATAAAAAATACCTGACTTCCCGTACGCTTTAAGATTTCATCGGTTCATCGGCCTTTCTACACTAGGTACGTCATCCAGATCGTAGTCTTCCTCTTCCCCAACGGTTGGTAGTTTTGCAAACTATAAGGCCTAACACTTCTACTTGGTAATTCCAAGAGCTATGTCGATGACGATAGTTATTCTTAGGAATTCGTTTCGAACTTTATCACTTTATACAATGTTATTTATAAATCATCAAATAAATCTGCGACCGTCGTCCTATCATCAGAAAGACTCGAAATAATATTCGTGATGTGACAATTTCAATGGATCCACCAGTTAAATAAAAAAATTACTTACAGACTACCTGAAAGGTATAATATGGGTAAAGTAAAACAGGTTAATCCATCATCTCTTCCTACAAAATGCTTCCCGTCGTAAAATTAGACGAAATATCAAGTTGAAATACGGAATACATTGAAAGGGACAATAGTCACGTTCCATTTGCACTATCCCAGCACTAAGCCCACTACCACTAAACCTACTTAATTCGCACTAAAGCGCTGTTGAAATTCCCTTGTTCATTTAAAACGACGTTGGCTGCGCGGACTTTTGGACAAAGATATTTTGTGCACTAGAAAAGCTCATCTCAAGGGCACATGTTTCCAATGGTATTTTTTTTATTTCTTTCATTTACCTTCTTTCCTGCATTTAATGTATCTTTGGAGTTCTTGAATATCTTGAGAATATGAAATAAAAACAATAAGTACTTATGTCATACTTACCCTCATTCACACAACGCACTTAGGCACTGCAAATAGTACATTACTCACAAAGTAGTTTGCAGTGAAAAAATAAGCAAAAAATTTTCTTGTAAGATTTGACAATGATTGTTATTCATTGAAAATTAAACACAGCATTATTTTATCAATCGAATGTACTATAAACTGTGACAGGTCTTAAATTCATGCCTAGTGACAAGTTTTCATAGAAAATCAGCTTTAGCTTATTTGATTTTAGCACGGGTAGATGATTGTTATTCTGACGCTTCGAAGGCTCTGTAGCTTTTGTATTCGCAGTGGACTAGATGACAGGGTGTCTCAGTAGATACGGTGTTTAGTTTTCGATTTAAATTACTTTCCTATTTTAGTGACGGGCGCTTTCTATGACAATTTATGCACAAAATTTAGATAAAGAGATTTATATAGAAAAATGGTTTATAAAAAGTGTCATCGTCTCTGCTTTAGATTGTTTGACTTAAGCAAAGTCGGGCTTTAAAATATATTCATTTCAATTGACCTTCCTGACAGGTAGCCAAACTGGCAGGAAAAAAAACATTGAAACTGCACCGACCTTCACCAAAATCGGTTCCAGCCAATCCTACGTCTACAAGTACACAGTAACGGTTACCGAATACTTGTACTCATTGCGGTACAGGGGACCCACGTAATAGCGCACACACACGAGACCCCACCGTCCGTGAATTACAAATAGCACCTTAATTATTCTACTCTCTAATCTAACAGGCTGTGTCACTCTCTAGACTTGCGGTGTCAATTAGCATTTTTATGGAGGCATCCAAATCTGACGCGAACTTCGACCTTTTTTATGTTTTTCTATGCTATATGTTTATGCTAGGTGATATCCTCGCCACTTGTTAACCGATCTTAATTATTATTTTGTACTTCAAGGGTGGTTAAATATACATTTTATAAAATCCCACCCCTAATGGTTAAAAAATAAGGGATTAAATTTCATATTGGACTTTTTATAAACTTCCCACTTTATGGATGTTGGTATTTAATTTTTCTCGAAAATAAATGCCTTGTTAAGCCGATTATTTTGCATTCTTGCTCAGCATACAAAATAATGATTTTGTAGGTGTTCTAATAATAATTATAACTTTTACTAAAAACTTCAACTCTCATTTTATTGGATTTGAAATGGAAATCATAATTCCATTTCAAATGGGTCGAATGTCAGGGCTTTTTATGTAACATATAATAAGATACGCAACGTCGGTCGCCGGATACTCTCAATTAATTTGGCTGATACTATGCCTGATATATTTTGAACATCAGTAACAACTCCTATGCTTGGCACTAAATTAATAGATACCCTATCTAATCGCTGTTTTCAATAAATTGCTGGATGGCCAAAATAATGGGACTCTTATAGAGGGAGTTAGTTAAAATGTTTTGAAAGAGTTTTTTTCTAGTATTTTTCAATCTTTCGCGATTTAATAACATAATTATAAGTTTCACGGGTCTTTATCGCGTTTATCTTTTTTGTTATTTTACCAACGATTTGACTGTATTGCAACAGCCGTGGTCTAGGTATATGAAGGTATCGTCGAGAATTAAAGGCCCTTATTTCATCTTCGGAATCAGAAAAGTCCACGTTCACATTTCGACACACTACATTTACCGTATCACCGTACTGCATAATCGGATCGCAACACGAACACCTGTTGATCACGGGATTCAAAACTCAAAAAGCCTATAGCCGTCTTTGATTAAAATTTGGGTACTTCTTGTTTTCAATAGCTAAACAAACCATCCTCTTAGATAGCACCTTATAGGAAGGATCATGAAGCTCGATCCTCATCCTTTTAAGAAGTGAAAACTGACTTGATTGAGAACCTCTTACTCTTGCAATATAGTCCAAGGATATCGATCTAGTTTTGTGAAAATTAAGCTTTGCTTAGACTAGGCTAGTGCAAGTGGAACGTCCTTTGAATTCTCAAGTGCTTCGCCCGCTAAGGCTCCAAACTAGCTCTACCCTAGTTTTCATATTGATACGACGAATCACCTTTGCTATTGCCTCTCATTTGTCTACAACTTGTGGTCTTTCTATTATGCAGCACTGCACCTCCAGTGCAACTCTTCTAATGCATTTTCATCTCGCGTTTCGTAAATCTTCACTCATATTTTATTTCCTTTGGCTTTAGCCACAAATGTATGGGTACATCATATATTATACATACGCAACAAAGCAACGCATATTATGAAATATACAGTGAGCTGGTAATTACTTGTTCCAACCACTATCTTCATCTAAACTATGCTTTCTTTATAATCCCGTTTCTCAGAATGACACGTCTATCTCCTTATAGCGACGAGTAATGAAGCGGAGTATAATGAGAGGGCTACAATGAAGCTTATTTATGTAATAACAAAGGACCGCGTCACGTGCCCGCCTCGGGTGTTCGGGCGGTTTCAAATTGATATCGATCAACTTGCAAGTGTTTTTTTTCTTACTCGCCTGCCACGGTAGCTAGGTATACTTATATGTATTCATATTTGTATTAATTTATTTATTGCATACACATTGATTGATAGCTTTAATCATAAATTCGATAGCATATAAAATATATACACATACCATCTGGCTTTCGACCCGGTCATAGTACGGGTACTGCGCTGGTGAAATACACCGATGATATCCGTCGTGTTATGGAGAACGGCAAAGTAACAATGCTGACTTCGATTTTCTTTTGGGTCTACTTCACTCCCTTAACGTTTCTCCTCCGGTGATTTGCTAGTTTCATAGTTATCTTTTTGGCATTGACAGTAGGTGCGTATGGATGCAGCATCTACACCATAGTGCAGCATGATTGTTGGTGTTCCTCAAGGCGGCGTCTTATCTTATCGCAATCTTCATCAATTCTATATCACATAATCTCTCTTCTTCCCATCACCTGTATGCAGATGATCTTCAGATTTATTGCCAAGCATGATCATATTTCCGATGCAATCGAGACCATCAACAGAGATCTACGTATGATTGTTGAGTGGAGATGTATTGTTTGAAAGTGAACCCTAGTAAAACACATGCTTTGTTGGTTGTCGCATCTCGCATGAGGTCTAAAATAGATATGGCCATTATTCCTTCAGTTAATTTCGGTGGAATTATAGTATCCTACAGCCAAAATGTAAAAAAATTAAGTGTTATTATAGACCAAAACTTGACTTGGGGTACTCAACTTCAATCTGTAAGTCGCAAGACGTTTGCGAGACGTTTGCGTCCTTACGCCGCTGATGAAAACTAGAGACTCAGTAGAAAATTACGAATTCTAGAAAATTTCTAACGACTGCTAGAAAAGTTGCGCTTGCACAGTCTCTCTTACTTCCGATTCTCGACTACGCTGACATCTGTTACTTGGATCTAACAGAGAAACAGCGTGATAAAATGGAGCGCCTTCAAAATTTTTCAATCAGATACATTTTTGGTCTTCGCAAATATGACCATGTTTCCCAGTTCCGTGCTAAGCTCAAGTGGCTCCCCATTCGCTTTCGCCGGAATACTCATATTCTCTCATTATTCTATAATATACTGTGTTATCCTTTCCCTGCTCTTTATCTTAAGGAACGCTTTGAGTTTTTTTATTTTTACAATTTTCGTTCACTTCGGTCATCAGAAACTCTCTATCTAAAGACTCCTATGCACAGTAGTTTTTTCTACACTGACTCTTTCACCGTGCAAGTTGTACGGCTGTGGAACTCTTTGCCGGTATCGATCAGGCATACTCCATCACTGCATTCACTGCTGTAAGTAAAATAGTGTGATCTTGTCAAACTATTTTAGTTACAGCGGTGTTCGTCATGTTCTTTTGTTTTGTGTGGTATATTTTACGTTTTAGTTTATTTTGTCTACTACTATAATTCACTGGATCTGCTGATATATAGGTTTGTGCATGTAATCTATTCATATATATTTGGGTATAGGTATTATATAAAAATAATGTTTAATTTGTATTTTATGTTTATTCTCTTCACTTTCAGTAAGGCAATAACACCTTACTGAAAGTGTCATTATTTTAAATAGTTATCTCCATTCTAAGGTTTATCTTATTCTAAGGATAAGACCACCCACTGTGCATTTCTTTTGTTTTTTGTTATTTTATTATGTTTCTGTGTTTTCTACTATAAACTGGTGTTATGGACAATAATGAGTTTATTTATCTATCTATCATATTAGGACTCTGCAACCGAGCTTGTTCTGCAAGGCTATGATGATGATATTTTTAATAACTAATACATGTTTATGTATAGTTTATCAAATATAATGTTGAGAAAATAAATTAAAATATGTAGTTTTAAACGCTGACGAGCCTTTTAAATGGCAATTTAAAGGCTCGTCAGCGGCAGCTACTACGTGAAGCTTAGTTTTTTATTAACGATCATAGAATAATATTTATCTTGTGCCTTGGTATTATTTTGGAGTATGTAGGTTTTCCAAAAACATTGTATAACAATCCGAAAGAGACACCCTGTATAAAATATACTATAGGTACCAAGGATGGTTCATTGATAGGTTAATAGCCACAAGTCACTAGAGGGCGCTGCAATAAACGATGGAAAACAAAGTAATGATAATAATTTCTTGCCGACCGACGACTTTTTGTTTCCCGTCAAAGGCAGCTTCTGCTTCAATAGGAGAAAAGATACATGCATTAATAAAACCACGCCTGTTTCTCGAAGACGTTGGCAGATACCACGGATATCCTCTTGCTACGATCCTGATTATACCTCTTTTGCTGAAAAAAATAAAGAATGCATGAAAAATGTGTTGAGATTTATTCATTAAATCTCAACACATTTTTCATGCATGCTTGTTGGTTAAGGATAGGTACTCTTGGCCTACCTGGCCTTTCTCTATAAAATCTGAAATTTGATCAAAATACGTTACCAATCTCTTAATGATTGGGAATTAAAACAGGAGAATAGTAAAATATAATGCGTATAGCTAGTCAGGTATTGTAGGTATTGCTTTAAAGTGCACGTCAAGGATCTATCCTGGCTAGGAGACGGAGTAAGCACAAAATAAAGCATCACCGATTAGCCAATACCTCGTTTTAACTTGTGCAGCGCCATCTCTGACTTTCGGGCTGAACAAACTGCACTTGGCACTTGTGTAACAAACATCCTCACCCTAGTACACAAAATATAAACGTAGTTTGGCACAAAAATACTAGATGTCGCGATGAGTGTAGCCTGCGAATTAAAATGAAACAAACATACATTAAGCTTTTACGTTGCCCTAGATGGCGTAATTTAACACGTTTATAAACACCTGAAAAATATGTTTGGATGTTTTGTTTCCTTAAACAAGGGGGAATGAATGGAAAAAACGTTGCTTCATTGGAGTCTCAATATTATTGTTTTTCCTCTTCACAAATTAATTTATTTTTGATTGACACATGTCTTGATTGCACTGGTGCCCAATTTCAATTGGTCTTGAGTCAGTTTCAATTGGTTATTAAGTTAGGTAGGTATATGGTGGCGCCACGTAATATTCGTAATGGCCTAGTTGTGCCAACAAACCTGATAATCTTTGTATACAAACAGCAGTGTGATAATTCGGAACTACCAAATCATTTTTATGAATGTTTATTATAAGCAGGTAGTGGATACCTACATTGAAAATTTGGCCTAGTAATATTCTGAACTCAACTTTTCATTCGCGAATACAAAATTCTCTATTGAATTATTCTTCTTTGCTTTACAAATTTAGGATTACTTTACACATACCTAATGAGTTGATATATTTAAATATATCAACTGTTAATAATGAAGATAAACGATGGCTCGATAAAATAGGTAGATATCTTAGCTATTTGAATATGAGCTAAGGATGTCATTTTCGTCAGCCATTTACATCTCTAAATTGACAAGGTTTAAGTAAGGCAAATTGAAAACTACAGCTTTATATTTTTATCATTCTTTATTCCTTCCTTTATTTTATTTATCACAGTAAGGACCGGGCGAAATCTGTAATTAATTACACTTTCTTTGCATGCATTTTACGTAACATTCAACTACTAGGTCATTTTTTATTCAACTCGATACATACAGTCAATAATATCAGAAAAATAATATTGTGTTTAGGTATTTGGATTATGATAATGAAACATTCAGCGTATCATTATGTATCTAACTTGTAATTCAGTTTCGCACACAACACAAATTAATTATACGAAAATACTGAATAAAGGAAAATGGTGTTCAAGAAAACTCATAAGTTCTATTACTACACGTAGTACGTAGGTACAAGTGTAGCGTCACAAAGTATTTTGATCGATGTTCATTAAGAATACGATCATGTCTAGAATAAGTTATTGAACTACAAAATGCCCTAATTAGTCAATTTCACATTCAACAAGGCATCATTGTTTAACATAATTATTGGATTTTCGTCACTATTATGCGCGACCGCATCTTCCTAATGTTCATTCACAACTTTAAATTAATAATTATACTAAATTCGACTATCACTCACGCTCACACAACAATGTTTTCTGCAACGAAACAACACAAACAAACACCAGCTACTAATACTTATTAATACAAGTTCAAGGCATTTACATCACAAAATAGTGCTGAATTAAGAATATGATGGTCATTACAAAGTAATTGGTCAAAAAGATATGTTTCATAGATCACGGCGAAGCCGTATTCAAGTTCACAATTTTGATATTCGAGTTGATATGAAGAAAATGATATCGACAACCGTTGAGTTTTGGTTGAGGTCAACAACGCTGAAGAGTCCTGCTTCAGAGCAAAGATTGATGTAAGCTGCTAATACACGTAGATTTGTTTGAGCTGCGGTTTGAGCTCGGGAGGAATCGTGTAAACTTCCTGTTCAGGCTTCTTTTTCACTAATCGCTTCCAGCGACCACCGATGTTCTTGCGAAGACTGCGGAAACTTGCACGCTCGTTGCCGTGCGGCTGCATAAGGTTGTCCTGAAAAGAAAGAAAGGAATCCGGTTAGTTCAACGCACTTAGAAAACATCTGGAGAGTTTAGTGACCTGGATTGCCAGTTTTAGAGGGTCCATTACTAATGCATTCACTGCATGCATCGAGACGTTCCGGCCGTTACAACAATACCCTCAATATTTTGAGACTGACTGTTGCCAGCTGACCGAAAGGTAGTCCCAATTGGTCGACGAGAATTTTTGTTTTCGTTCTGGTTATGAGACGTCATTCAACATTCGAAGGTTTTTGGCTTTGTTCTCTTGGGAATAATCTCAGGTAGGTAGATGGAGAAAAAACCGTTTTAAAATATAAAATCGGACGACTAGGAAGCAAATGATTGCAATAAGTAAACTGAGGTCATACGAGAGCTGGCAAACCTTGAATACTCTATTCAAAGACACATTAGCATTATCTGCTTCCTGGTGTGGCGTCTCGATATGTGAACATGCAGACATTATAAAGCATTCGATTGTCAATGAAACGACCGTTTAGTGAGCCTCGGGAACGGTAATCAGAGCATGATATTGAGGTCACAGTATTTAAGAGATGGAAATATGGACGCTAGCGTTTGCATTAGTCTCTTTGTTAGTAAGACAGCCTCAAGAAAAGAAGGTCGAGTTACAACACAGTTGCCTTGTGCAGCTTTCTATTTGGCGAGCGTGTCCCGACATTTAATTTAATTTCGCACTTATATATCGCTGCCATGGAATGGAACGCGTCGGACTAACTCTCTCTCACGTGGCGGGGAGGGTCGAGCCAGTCACGATTTCTTTCGTATAATAATGTAACGTTTCTTTTCCCAAGCAACTTTCAATTGTTACCCACCTCCCTTGAGACTTGCAAGAATGGCTGAAACTGATGTACTTATTCAAAGCCTATTGGGGTCAAGTATAACGGCTGGAACTCGTTTCGTTTCTTGAAATAGACATTCAAATTTAGTTTGTTTGAGTTGAAGAGGTTCGTGTTTGTTTGTACTGACCTGATCGTGAGGATAGACGTAAGGCGGGGGCAGCGGCGGCGGGAACTGCCACAGTGGCTGCTGGCGGAAGGCGAGCGGCTCCGGCGGGGGTGCCGTAGCCGCCTGCAGGACCTCGGCCGGATGCACCGAGGCCGAATGCTCCTCCCGCTTGCGCAGCTTGCTGTGGACGATGCGAATCGCCATCATAGTACCGTTATTCCCAACCATGGTTCCAAACGGTCCGTATACGCAAGAATAACTGTTCACACTGGGCTGGATCACAGGTAAGTTCCAGTCAGGCAGTCACAACATTTTCAACTTCACAGTTTACACTCACAGCCGTATCGTGATCTAATGACGCTAACTAATAACTAAATTTAAATTAATTATCACAATTTGATTTTGTTTAGAGCTTATTGCACTATCACTGTTCGTAGGAACGCGCGGTAGACCGCGTTACACAGCTCCAGCTGCGCGGTTGGTGACTAGAATATTTCGAGAAGTGTGGCCGGCAGGTGCCTAGCAAAGCGCTCGCTCGTGCCAAACGACCTCTACGGAGTACTCCATGCGTCTGAGTTGAAGTGGAGGGGCGTACATGGCTTTTATAGACGCGTGTATGACGCGGCAGCGGAGTAGGAGGGGGGAGGGGTAGAGACGGTTGACGTTCCGACCGAACGTTTTCCGCGAAAAACTACAAATGATGGCGGCGGCGCCTGATGCCACACTCTCATATCGTCTTGGTTGTGACGCACCTGGTCATTGGTTTATCCATATAACCATAAAGATTTATCCGCATTAAAAAATTCAGGTTAATATATATCTACGTTTAGATGGCTGTGAGCGTCACTATTAAGTGATTTAAGTATTATCATATCTTATTTAAAATTATTATTGCGTATACGAACCAGTTCACGCTATCTCTTTCTTTCAGTCTCTTTTGTCGCCTACTCAGAATAGTTAATAATAATAGTGTTGATGTGACAGTCAAGTAACGATGGTTTGGATTCAAAGTTAGCGTTTTTTATTTTCATGCAACTTAAAAATGTTAAATAAAACTAGGTATTGGATAAATAAGTAGGTGTGCACACAATAAAAGAGGCAAGGCATCAAATACTACCAATCGACAAGCACAACTCAGTGATATGGCACAATCACAAGTAAACAGAGAATACGCTTCTATTATAATAACTGTTCCAGATACAGCTACGATAAAACAAGCTCTTATCGATTACACAGATAATGCAAACGCCAAGGGAGTTCTGCATTTCACCATAAAGTAAGTTCAAAGTCCACAACATAAAAATATCCATCCATAGATCCATAGTAATAATGGTTGAACCACAGCTGGGTCTGCGATACAGTAAACGCAGCTGACAGTAATATTGCATCTCTTTTCGATAAACCTAAACAAGTACACGTTTGCAAGGGAGGCGTGTTTTACGAGCTTTCGACTCTGAAAGGCAAAGTAGGGCTGCAGGGCAAGGGAGAGCGGGAAGGTGCAATGCCCTTAGCTTCCACTCACATAAGCAAAGCTTCGGGCCTTTGACTCGAATAAAACCTGGGATAAAAAACACAGGTAGTAAGCTATTATGGGTCGTTCGTTACCCTTGAGAACGTCTAGAGGGTCTTGTCACTATAAAAAAGGCAGCATTGTATCAAGTTTAATACAGAGCAAGGCACATTTTATATTTATTGTGAAATTTGGAGTTGAAACAAAACGATTTCTAGTAAATACAACACGTTCTAATCGTGCACTGAAAACCCAAGACAGCACATTCTGTGTAGGAAACTAAAAGATAAATTAAAAAAAAAACACCGATAATTCACGTTAAATAGAAAACACGTTCATTAAAACATAGCAACAATATTAACTCATATTACTTAAATCAATGTTTCAGTGTCATCTGACTCTGGAAAGTCACAAGCATTTTATCTCGACCATTACAAAGAGGTCTCTTGTTGGCAGTTTAGTATCGGATGACACGGGTTTATTTATTAGCTTGCATCTGACCCTCTGACATCAAAATGATCCTTTGTTTAGTCTTCAAAATTTTCAGGATACCATCTTTAAACAGAGCTATTGCCAATGGAGTTATGTTCTTGCATAACCCCACTTTTGGTTGTATCACTTTAAGACATTGATGCATATTGGCGTGCAATTATTCAATACTGATATAATTTCAAAGTGAGAGGCAAAAGAAGCAAAAAATTACAAAAGTTTCGCTCGAAAGTTGTTACACTTTTACCGCATTGAATTGACATCTTGCTTACGATGTTTTTGAAAGGAAATAATTAAGATAAGTTTTGAGTAGTGGTAACAAAATAATTTTGATCTCTATTAGGGTCATTCAAACTAAATTAAAAAATAAATAAATTCAAATAAATTCTAGATAAAATTAATGATATGCAATATTATTATATTTTTAATTATTAATATTATTTTATTATTATTATTGTTCTAAAATTATTAAATATTTTCTTATTTTTATCATAGATATAGTTTTGTTAATAATGTAAATGCTTAATACAATGTCAATGAATACTTTTAGGGGAAATAAAGGCTATTTTTATTTTTATTTTATTAGGGTCATTCAAAGGGTATCTTATTGCTAATGAAGCAATATTCCCATCTTATTTTACATCAGGCTCCATTTGCTCGCAAACTTTAGAAAATTAGAAAAAAGGATAGGTTTTCGATTGACCTATGAAATTTCAAGGTTCGAGAACTTTGACATTTCATAGGTAAAAGTTTTCGATTGACCTATGAAATTTCAAAGTTCTCGAACAAGTCGGTGGATGGAGGCAGCCCAGGATCGTTTGTGATGGCATTCTTTGGGAAAGGCCTATAATATAGCGAATCTATCCAAATCTGTACGGACGGACTGTGAACAATCGGACGCGCATTTGCAATGAATTAGATCCATACCCATACACAGATTATTAAACAGTTGTTTAGTTACATAGTGTTTTATTTTCTACTGCTGAACTTGAAATAGCACAATATCAAAAACTGACAAAGCAATGTTTAGATAATTTGTAAGTCCCTTAGTCAAGCTAAAATTGCAATAAACTAGTTGGTACTATAAGTTACTAATTCTTATAATCTCATCTTATATCCAACAGTTATTCGGCAAATCTTAAGACGGGGAACTACCGCAGATGTACTTGCAAAGTTCCAAATATGTGTTATTACAAGATTATCTCGAAGCGATACAAAAAAGTAACACTGCTTTAATCACTGGCTTGACAAGCTGTATGTTTTTAAACAAGTACTAAACGGTGAGGACCGGGTCAAACTGACCTGGTGGTGGTGGTGGCAGTGGCAGTGGCGATCAAAGGGACATGGTTTTCAAACTTTGCGTGAATTTATTACCTCCGCGTTAGTTTGACCGGGCCCTAACTTTTCTTTTGTCGATTTGACATGTAAATTATAAAATTATCCAACAGATAACAAAAATTATCCCCATAGCTCAGAGGATTAGCGAGCTGAAGTGGCAATGCTGAAGAACCGACATCCTTTGTGGTAAACGAGTTCTTGATCATTTACCACGTCTTGGCAAGCGTAGTGCGCCTCCCGGCTAGGTAGAGCGATGACTTAAGAAAGTCCGGTCATCTTTGTGACCGATTAGGAGACCGGGAGAGGCCTATGTCTAGCAGTGGACTATAGCGAGCTGATGATGATGATGAAACTAGTCTGTCGCATTGAATTGACGTCAACGACTTCGATCGATGTCTATAGGGGAGCATTCTCAATAAGTTTCATAGAAAAAAATCAACTGCATTTACAGTACCTATATAACAAGAATTCTTAAAATTAAATTGACTGAAATGTATAATTTTATATTTTCATTGAACTTGAAACATTGCATCTTACATTAAAAAGTTTAATCTGCAACCTCGGTCTTGTTTGTTTCGAAACAATGTTTGGTAGTTTTGTTTACGTGTTTCGTTTATATTTCAACACAGAGGTTAGAAAAAAAACCTACACCTGCATTAATTTCATCAACTCACCGGTAATGTCGCCTTCAGAAGTACAACTCAAGTTATTGAAATCAAACTGGCCAATAGCTTTAGGTTACGTTATAATTAAGCGATCAATATTTACGATGTTACGATAATGTTGTAGTTTTGAATGTACATCAAGCACTTGTTTGGAAAGGTTATGAATGAGCGTAAAAGTGTTATAATTTAAGTCACCTACAGAAGGTTTTCCTACTCATATGAGTTGTAAAACCTTCTGTAGGTGACTGCACCTAAAGTTACGGCTTCAGATATAGACAAGGCTATCGAGACACCTTTGCAATAACCTTTTTTGTTATGAGTGTGTTGTTAAGTAATTAGTTTTCTACCGAGAAGTTCCTGTATTTGTCGATTACTTCCGCGTATAGATCGCGTATGTCCAGGTGTAATAATTATAATCTCGCTGTACTCAAACTTTTCAGGGCATGAGAAGTAACCATGCTACCATTTAAAATAAAAATCTTCAAATATCAATAATATATGGTATTTGAAGATTTTTATATGGGTGGTTCAATATTACATTTTATCTACAAGTTACCAGACTGTGGAATATTTCATTTCAAAGAGACATCAAAATGAGTCTAATACAGTTGTAATAATGATCAATAGGTTATACCAATGAATAATCAGTTTCATTCATTTGAAGGCATTGTACGACCGGCCACGACCTTGTCTGTTTTTTTTTCAGTTCCTGCTACTTATTTAAATATAGTATGTTACTATAAAACCGAAATCGGTTTTTGTCCATCGCCATCATCTCTCATTCAACAGAATAGGTTTTAAATAGAACTAATCGTTGGATAAAATAACGAATTACTGAACACGGAAACTTTAGCACAGTACAGAATTAAATACTTGTTCTATTCTTATGACTTTTTTTTTTAAGAGACATGCTTATGAGTCATTTATAATGTCACTACTGAAGTATGGCCAATCGCAAGCATTTTGCCATGACCACATGGAAGACAACCTTGATAGCTCATTGGAATAGCAAACGAGTTTTTCGCTTCAGAAAAGATATTTAAACGAAGACTATCCAATTCAAACAGCATGTTATGAAAGAAACCGTCCTACGCCAATATAATCCTCTGTAATTGGGTTGTGGCGAGTCATGCAATTGCCCGATAAGTGGCTTAATTAGTTAGCGGTGTCCCAGATGCTCGATGAGATATAGTTGAGAATTACCAGCGCTCGAAGGGATTGTTCCTATCCCTCCCGCAGAGGCAGACGATTGTCTTGTCCACTGATAGCACAATCAGGGAGTTGTACTCCAGAACCACGCCGACCTCACAGTTTTCCTCTTTACACTTCATCGCCTCAACGGCGATCGGAGCGAAGAGCATCGAAACGGGCACGAGCACTTAACAGCTGTTTTTTTTTTGTTTGGACTAACAGTGGCGCCGCCGTGGGCCGCATTGGCGCGCGATTTGGCGCAGACTGGCAAGTTGGCGACTCCGCGAGTTTTGTATACATACGGTCGTGTCGACGGTGACTATTTGACTGGCGGTGCGGCGACCGCCAGCTTGCCTCGCGCAGCGGTGGGTGGCGACCGAGCACGCACCTCTCCCGTTACCTCATTGCTATGTTATGGGGACCTGACCCCACAAAAGCCCTTGCTAATGTACCACGTTAATTTGCATTCAATCACGGCTCACGGGCACGAAAACAGTTACCTATTCATTTCAAAATCTGTAAGCACTGAATTGTACGCTTATTGCAACATTGAGTTATTTGTCTTTCGAATTCAAATCATCTCGAGAGACGGCATTGTAAAATGCTGGTCGTGGTTAAACTGAAAACAGTTGAACGTCAACGGATGTCGGTCCCAGTGTGTTGCATTCATACATAACAAATAGCACCGTCTGTTTGAACAATCGAACACCCATTTGATTGTAGGTATATGTAACACGGCTGAATATTTAAAGACTAACTATGTTTGAATTGTATCTCGATACGCGTCAATATATTTGAATACTGTAATAAAAACTGCGAATCATATTCCAACAATTTAGAGGTGCATTATATTTCAGGCATATATTAATCCGTTACAAAAATCATGCCTAATCATGAATTCAGAATCTAACTAACGTCAGAACTTTCACGATTTCACCTAACGCAATTATGTATCCACGTATCACTTTAGGTAGGTAACAAGTTGACACAAGTATAAAGTACAACTTGTTATATAATTAACAGCATCATAATACTGATAGTCAATTGCTTCACTGCCTTTTTATAGCTAACACAAATCCGAAATTTAAATAAACTACATATAAAATCTGTAACCAATGAAAATAAAACTTCTCTCATTATTATTCTTAAGAACAACTTTCAAAAGCGAATAGTATATAATAAAGCTATGTTTTGTTTAGGGAATGAAACAGCTAAATTTACAGTAAGATTAGGTCCTGGTATTGTCTAAGGGACAAAGAACTAAACCGGTTGCAAATACTACTGCAGGACAGAATACTAATGATCAAAATACTACGTAGTCTTTAGTATTGCGAGTTTCTTGGTCGCATCTGTTCAATTGCATGCGTCACTCATCGTATTAAAGGTATATATTTAGTTGAATAACGTGAAATTAAAATCACTTGAGAGATGCATTAAATCTTATCACCATACTGGTTTATTACCATCTATCACAAGGCTGTTTCATAAGGGACATCAAGTCGTCTCTTATGCAAAGAAGGGTCTCAAAATGATTATGTTATTGAATTGAAATCACAAGAATTATCCTTCTTCTAAAATCAGGGCAACTTATTTGCCTTGGTTTTTATTTGATGATGCTTCAGGTCAGGAACAATAGCCGTTATGCATTACTTTGGCTAACAATATAATAATCTGCATCGCATGCTTATAGAGCTGGCTTATTCTAACTGGTACCGTGGGAACACCATGCATGATATACCCTATTGGCCATGGTCCGCTGTAGCCTACAACGGCTGACCTCGACGTTCCAACTTTGGACGGAACGGGTTAACTAGGTGATGACGTCAATGTATAATTTAATGATTATAAAACTATCGATCGTATTCCAAATGATGTTACAATATGGCTACCTACAAAAAATCAGTAAAAAGAAAAAAAAAACATGCTCACGACCGACTGTATTTCCCATGGTGGACATCCTCAAATACATACTCAGTGAGAAGATCTTTGAGGATACCAAGTAGGGGGTAGTCAGAGGCACGTCCAAACATTACATTTGGTACAAGCCCGCGTTTTGCAAGTAGTAAGCATTCCACGTGACAGGTTGCAAGCCCATCGCCGCATTAAAAAGACAAGAATAAAAAAAAGTTGGTATATTCGTAGTAATATACCAACTGTACAAGATTATGCGTTTTGTAATTATTTCTCTTCTTTTTCATATTATATTATTATTCTATAACAGTATCGCAATAAGTCAATTCAAACACCTTGGTTATAATTAAAATAGGTAAGTTTTTTCGAAACGGAGTCACCTAATGCGTTTCTCTGTTGTTTTCAGAATAATTTCAGTTTGATAATTTTAAATTTCTAAAAATAAGGTGACATTTAAACCTAGCAACAGAGAGGTTCTAATGATGGGATACCACACACAATACAAAACCACATGAGGCTATGTGATAATGTTCGTAAAGCATCAGATTACTGTCTACCATACCAACGCGAAGGCAAATAAAGGACATACGTTCATTTTACACCGGGTCAGTTTGAAATAACGTCAGTTGATTTGTGATTTTTAAAACAGCGAACAGTCAGTGAAAATAAACATAGATTATTGTGAAGCGTTATGTCCAGACAGTGAAATCTGGCGTGAATCCAATGGCTGTCTACTAGACCTTGGTTTCTGGTAAATGTGTTTATTTGCTAATAGGTACAAATGAAATTGAAGTTGAAAATTTTAAACTACTCAATCACGAGATTAAAAAAAAACATATATTTCTGGAATAGTTGCTCTAAATTCGCCATATTACATATAGATAATCATAGTGGTGATTTTTTTTTATACAAATGGATCACTGTGGTGTTTTAATTTGCATCATTTTGATAACAAAAACATAAAATGCGCAATTTATGGGACACATGTCAAACAGGTAAAGGAATTTACTACTATAAAAGCTTAATATTCCACACTAATTAATTAATATTAGTTCGGGATATCTTAACATTTAAGCCTGAATAGACAAAGTACATAATACGTACTTAAATACTTATTTTAGTTCTCACAGGATTATATTAATATGTTCATACATGAAGAGGGTGACTCTGTGACATTAGAATGTTTGAGAATTCATTTATTAGTTGATTTTTTCCGTTGACCTTCCCCGACAATTACTCTTAATGATGATAATGATAATAGTTAGTCCAGATGTGCGATACAATTAAAAAAAATGTTACAGCACTAATTACTACAACCGTTTACGGACGTATCCCATTGCGGAAACTTCAATTTACTAGAGGACATGCATGGGGTAAAAACTAAATTATACCAGATATAGACACTTAAAACCAGTTT
This sequence comes from Perizoma affinitatum, assembly GCA_961405105.1. Lineage (NCBI taxonomy): Eukaryota > Metazoa > Arthropoda > Insecta > Lepidoptera > Geometridae > Perizoma > Perizoma affinitatum. The sequence goes on along the minus strand of OY560184.1, from coordinate 15,244,735 downwards.
GAACAGGAAACTAAATACTCTCCTCATAGGGCTTCCATTAATACTCTATTTGCTGATACAACATTCGTTGGATGTGACATTGACTTTGCACGCACGTTTTTGGCGATCGTTTAGCTTGTAATCGTTAATTATTCCTTATTCAGAGAATTTATATCCTGGACCAAATAGCGTAAAAAGCGTGAGTTAAACAATTTTTCTGTTAGATAGACATTTTGGAAGCAATATCTCGTTAGTAGGTTCATATCAAATGAAAACCGCAATAGAAACCCTCAAGCATTAACTGAAAGCATATTTTAAATTTTCACATGAGAAAAATGGCATGAACTTTTGCATTTAGCCTGAATCGGTGTTCTGAGAAATGTTGACTATCCTATTAACTTGAGCTAAGCTCGTATATTATGCTGGGATAAAAATAATGAGTCGAGTAAATCAAAATATGTAAACTTTATAAAATTTAGTACTCATAAACTACTCATAGTGAAAATATGGTTTAAAGGGGCACATGCCCGCGTTTTGCAAGTAATAATTATAAATTTATAAATATGACTAATATAACCTGGTAAATTATAAGTATACCTAGAACATGTAAGCTTACTTACATTTTCTTCAAGATTTTCTGGAAAGATTGTTTGATGACCGTCAAAATTAGTAGTTTTGTCATAATGCTCAGTATTATTATCACTGTAGTCAAAATATTTTTGTCCAAGAAATTCTATTTTACACCTCACTCACAATATTTGTCGTATCAACTTTACAAGACGAGCGTAGCTCTAAAACTGTCTATAAGGCTGGTGAACAACTGCAAAATGATTTTTATCTACCCTCAATTCGGCACGTTAATACCGTACGTTGGTTTTTTACAAAAACAAATAAACCTTATAAATTTTATAAGAAATAAAGTCATTATTCTTAGATAGGTTTTATAAAGATCATAATGTTGGATCAGTCAACTTTCTGGAGAAAGACCAACATTATTCATAATGCCAACATCATCCGTGATGGTTTTAATAATATCACTTCAGATCAGCAAGAAATATCAGTATTTATAACGTCATACTTGACATCTATCAATAATGGCTTATCAATTGAATACCTAGCAGAAATGAAGGCATTTCGCAAAAGCCTTGGACAGACCTATACCATTCTATTGCCTTGAGAGAATTATTACTTTTGAATAATAGGTATCTAGTAGGTATATCTACCTACCCACTTACATTAGAGTAGCGCAATGTGATTTATCTGTAATTTATTGTGTGTACTTCACGTCACCGTAAAAATAAGGGACCTTAAAAATATAACATATTCACTAACTTTTGATGCTACCTTCTGACTATAATAGAATAAATACATGAATAACACCTTACATGCTAATATTTGGCATGCAGCGGGAATCGAAACCTCTTTCGTCTCAGCCGTCTTTTCGCCGAAGCGGTAGTCAAAAAAAACTTTTTTTTTTAAATTATTATCTACATTCAGTCGTCTCCCAATCTTACCAATATACTCGTATTATATTTATTAGAATTGTGACAAATGTACAGTTACAAAAGCCATAATCAAGAAGTGAAGTGAAGTGAAGTACTCGTATTATGACAGAAATGACTTTATTGACTGAGAAGTCTGAACTGGATCGCTGACAATTTGCCAAAAGCACGATGAAGTCTACTGCGTCTTCTAAAGTGCTTATATATCATCATGTTTACCAACGAGTTCAAATTATATAATGGCTTAAATAATAGTATGTTTTTAACAGCCAAATGTTTTACAGCAACAAACTTCTGCCAAAAATACACGAAAAGCTACTTGATTTATTTAAGAACTGAACTTCTTAGTAATAAATCATTAAACTAAATAATTATGAATCCTTTCTCATTTCAGCCCGAGATTACCCACTACTGGGTAAAAATGTTAGTTGGTAGAGGCTTCTTTTCCCCTTTGCCAGCCCATTATGTCCTGCGCGTTACTCATTTTATATCTTCGAAAGTAAAGTTAACTATAAATCACTTAACTCGAGTAATTTGTTATTCCTTATCATAAAAATCTTAGTCACCGTCTGAAATCATGTTCCTGAAGATCTCTCAAGAATCATCCATCTTTTCTTTACTTAACTAATCTGTCATGACGATTGTATGCCAATCAGGATAATCGAGTCTATTTATATTGTGATATCAGATTTATCATAGTACTCACAATCATATTTTCCACCTTAATGTTATCTGGTAGAAGTAGTAAGCGATAAAATTGCCCATTGTACAATTTTGTCAAAGTATTTATCTGAGCTGATTGGGTGTGATATAAAGTATTTTCTATCTATCTATCTAATATTATAGAATCGTAATAATATTTTAAACTTTCTCAATTAATAATCATTAAATCAATCTCAATATATATAATTGCTCCTATACATGTATAATTTTGGCTATAATTGCTTAAAGACAAAATCGGTCCTTTTTCTTTGTGTACAATTGGGTACTATAAGATTACTTTAATTAAATTACATTGTTATTAATAAAATTATAAAGCAAATAATCATATTTATATCTTATTAGTTTTGGCATCAATACTTTAGGAAGTATCTGATGGGTATAAGAGCATTGAGATAAAATTTCAAACGTTCTCTGTTTACTTTACGATCTTATTGATTGGTCGTAAACCTCATCACCTTCTTGATATTGAATGTATTGCGCATTCATTTAAGAACATAATACTCCTGATAAAATGTATAAATATTTAAGTATCCGACCACTTATTTTAACATGCAACGCTAACTATGCATCCAAAACATGATTGTATGATAAGCCATTTTTTTGCATCCAGACATAGGTTTTCAGAAAAAGAAAACCAGAGGTTTCGGATGCATTCAAATACCAATAAGTATAAGGTTTTTAAGTTTGGTTCATTGGAACAGAGTTGATTGAACAGATAACTTACTTTATTGTTAAGGCCAATAGGACAATAATAAGCCCAACAAGGGCCATTGCGATGACAACACCGCATATCATGTAATTCGCATCATTTGGGGCATCTGAAACAAAAAGAAAACATTTATTTATTTAATTAATAACATTTTTACATTGCCATTACAGTGTAGCACCAAAGCGACAAAGAAATATAAAAATATTTAGACGATACTAACAATAACTCAATACTATAGCTTAAAATAAACAACTATACATATTCCTATGCGTCCTTACCAAAGATTATAAAACCTCATCCCTGAATTTCATCAAGGACATATAAAATATATCAATATCCTCATCTGCACATAAATTATTGATAGCGCGAAAGGTTTGAACGGACTTGTTCAGGAGGTTAGTTCTTGCCCTCGGAATTGCAATTAGCCTAGGTCTTCGGCACTTTTGATATATAATAACGTCTTTATAATATAACAAAAGGTAGAGATAGACTTTAGACTAAGTAGTAGAAGGAATTCACACTTGTAAATGACTTTTTACTAGTTTACTAGTTCATGACTTTAAAAATCCTTCGAACTTTGAAACACGTCAGCAATACAGCACAGACAGAAGGTATAACCTATAATGAATAAGGTAAATCAATAAAATTATTGTGATATTTGACAAATAAACTCTTTTTTTACTAGTACTTAACTAAGACTTCTGTGGTACGGCGTGTTCGATTACCGCTACATAACATTTGTTTGTATAATCTACAAATATGTGTTCTGGATTTGGATATAGTGGTACCATAGTAGTGATGGTTCCTGATACCAAAGGCACTAAGAATGTGTCCGACTCCCTAATGTAGGGTCAGAACTATGTATGTGACTGTTGGATACTATGTTAGCTGTTCTTTCATAACGAATAGGTTCTGACGTTATCAGAAGATCGATAGTTTAAATGTTAACTTATAATTTATTGGATGGTAAAAATATACACTAAAGCCACGTTCATACCTCACCCACCCTGCCCTTCAGCTTATAGCCTTGGCTAGTACAGTATTATAATTTCGGTGGCCCTGGTATTAATAATTCAAGGGTTTTTCGTTGTTTCTTTATAACGAAGTCATCTGATATTGATTTACGTGCTACTAGGTATTTTCTTATAATACATTGTTTGTATAATCTACAAATATGTGTTCTGGATTTGGGTGTAGTGGTACCATAGTACTGGTGGTTCCTTATACCCACGGCGATAAGCAGGTGTCTGACTCCCTTATGTAGGGTCAGAACTATGTATGTGACTGTTGGATACTATGTTAGCTGTTCTTTCATAACGAATAGGTTCTGACGTTATCAGAAGATCGATGTTATTAGAAGAAGATGAAGCTACGTACATACCTCACCTACCCTAACCTTCAGCTTATAGCCTTGGCTAGTACAGTATTATAATTTCTGTGGCCCTGGTATGAATCGTTCAAGGGTTTTTCGTTCTTTCTTTATAACGAAGTCATCTGATATTGATTTACGTGCTACTAAGTATTTTCTTATAATACATTTTGATTAGAAAGAAACGATCAGCTCAACCAAGCTATAAATTGTATGTCCGACGATAAAATATTTAATTTTTAAATTTCGATCAGTTTAGATCTAACTGGATTCAAATGATTGTTTCAGTTCTCAATACTAGTAATAGGTCAGTTAATGTCGAAAACCAGTCAATTCCTATCTCGTTATTGTTGATCGATTGACTACTGCTGTACTCCGGATAACGGGCGCGCGTACCACTACGCACCAATTGAACGGTGTTTCATCCTTAATTTGTACCGTACAAATCGATATGCAGTGGAAAATACCCGTTTGATGTGTCTGTGCCTGAAGGTTTCATGTCTGGTTAGTTACATACACGTTAGAGAGTTATGGTTTGTCTTTATTGCATGCAAAAAGTGATACACTTATAAATATGATATTGACTTTGACTTTGACTTTGCCAATTTTCAATGCCAACGCATTACTATAAAACCGTTGAACTAACGGCCAGCAGAAACCCAATTTATTAAACGCTAACAACTAAAATGTTAAACTGATACACGTATAATTTAAAATGAACACCTTTTACAATTTAGGGTGGAAGAATTAAATGTTCGTGGTAACAAACCCAGACCGTTCCGCTTTATGTTTGGGGTTAACTAACAATATTCCAAGCTTAAAGCTAACTTTTCAAAATACTGAAGGCACCGAAGCGTACTATGTTTATGGATGAAAATATTTGAGATTTTGTAAATGATAATGTTGGCATAGCACGACACGGTAACCAAATAACCAAACTTGAAATAAAACTATGTATCAGACTTGTTATTTTTCTACGTTAAAAAATAAATCCGTTGCATTTAAAAATAATTATTTTTGCCTCTCTCTATTCTCAATAAAGACTAAGCGTCATTTACTAATTAAAAACATTATTAGGAATACCCAGTCTGAAAATTGTTACAGAAATTATATGATTGTACTCAATGTACCGGTTAGGGTACATACATACCTACATAACGTCGTAGTTTTAATAAGGAAACCGCAATGTCCAATGATATGAAATAATAAACAAACCATATGGCAAAACCTTGAAGTTTGTCATAAACATTCGTTTAAAATGATTGCCACTGTGTATTCTGATAAATCAAACAAACGAAGAAGGCAGCCAATGGTAATAAAGTTTGAATAGTACAAAAGGATTCAGTTTATTTAAGACATCCAACAGATAATAAAAGTAATACAATATAAAATATTGTGGTCTTATATTTATGTGTTCCCCCAATTATAGGACGCCACAGCACAGCGTGCACAAAATAGACAAACTAGATTTTTCAGACAGTAGCTAGAAAATAAACGTGTGCTGTTTGAAACCTCTCATTCGAAGGTTTTGGCTTTTGCCAAAGATAATAATTGAGGACAAAATTGTTAAATTATAGGAGGTCATCAGATCTGGTCAAGCCATTATTGAGTCAAAGGGTGAAGGATTTGAAAATTATCCGTAAGGTCATTGAAAACGTCATCAAGCTCTGCTATGTTTTCTGAAAAAATGTGCGCCCGACTAGATTAGGTACAGTCATTACAATAAGTGTACAAAAAAATCTGTCAAGCAGTAGTTTGGCAGCATACGATAGGGTTGATGATTGTGATCCCCGGTCTTAAAGCTTTGAAACGGAAGCCAGAAGAGATAAATTAATTAAATCAATAATTCAAAGTTCCCAATGTATTCCAATTGCTAATCGGTCATCAGCTTTTTATGCACAGCTCATACTTTTTTACACAGTTTTCTTGTTTCTTCGAAACGGAAGCAGAGATTTTGTTGAGCAAATATTTCTTCACAAAGTGGTTATAATCGTCACGACATGGTTATTTTATTGTAATGTTGGGTTAACAATGATATTTTGCATCACAGCTTAGGTAAGCTTGCCTTCAACACTAAAATAATGTGAATAATTACTTCCTCGAGTTGAGACAGGCAGGTGACTGGTAGTGTGGCAACATACCTTGATAGGATATTCAAATAGAGCAATAAACTTAGACAAATATATGTACTGGTTTTTTCATCAAAATATTCCCCATATTAAGGATACTGCCTGATATCCTCCTATTATGAGAACATCAGTCCCCCTCCTTGTAAACTTTCGTATAGTTCGTTCCATAGAAAGGTTGTCTGGTAAAGATCATTATTTAGCGATAAGAACGCCCATTATACAACATTGACAAGATTTGCAGGACTTAACTAAGCTTGTGTTATTTGTTATGCTATAAAGTATTTTCTATCTATCTATCTGTTTACTGGTTTGACTGTAACTCAATAACGATATATTATTTTATCGAAACTCTGTCACATTATAACTGGAAGCAGAAATGTTTATATATAATCAAATAATTATTATAAATTTATGGCTAAATATTAATCCATGCTGGAGTAAGTCCGCGGCAAGTATTGCTTCCGTTAGGACACACTGATCGGGTTTTATCGAGACTTCATTAAATTACAAAGTCGAGTCTCCTTTTCCTGCCAAAAGGTCAGGTTAGGTGTGTTTACCTTATCACATAAACCAGGAAAGCTGACACCTATTCTGGACACATTTACGAGGTAAGAAGGTTACCAGTTATAGTCTCATTTTTCACATGTCTTCAAACAGTACCTACTTTTATCAAGACTATTATATATACATATATATGTATCGTCATTTCATTGATATTTTATTGTTCTCTCTCTCTCTTTGAATAAATAGCTTCTTATCTTATCTGTCCTAGCAATAAAAAGTAACTAGGACCAGGATATAATGGTGACTCAGAAAATGGCATTACATAAAATTGGAGAACATTTTGATAACAAAATAATTTACTGTTTTTTTTTATTTGCTGGTAGGTTGTGGGCTTTGGACCTGCTTTCTACGTTATTGTCTATCAGTTCATTAGCATTAGTAGTTTAATCTGTGGTATGGTAGTACTAGAGGCATCAGGTGGTAAGTGCAATGCACTCATCAATGTGGGGTTAATGGACTCGGCTCGTCTTTTACTTCTGAGACATATTCCTTGGAATAGTCGAGATATAAATGCTGTGAAATAACTAACGGTTTGATGTTTTGGTTGTTAAAGTTTGAATTGTATACCTACGGATAACCGTAATTTAACGTAAAACCTGTTATACAAGGCATATATGGATGAACCAATACAATACTCGCGCACCCTTACTAGAACGCAAAATGTTATGTTTAGGAGAAGTTGAGGACGTACAAGTATAACAGGATATACCGTGTGTGATTCTCCACCCCATGGTTTGCACTCACCTCTTCGTATTAAATCGAATTGCCGCGACGTCACGACGCAAGAGGTGTGAGTTATATTCCCGATGCGGACCAAATGTTTGCATGTTCTGCAAATGCTTGTTTTGGATCTGGGTGTTGTGATACCACGGTACTCATTGTTCCTTATACCCGCGACATAGGGGATCCTAGTGTGCGATCAGGACTATGTATGTAATTGTTGGATTTTTATGTATAGAAAGGTGAGATGTGCCATAAACAAAAGGTTAATCAAATACCAACAATGAATCTGCGCTATGACAGACAAACACGAATTCCCTCAAATAAGATCAAGCCTCAACTATTCTTTTATATGAAAAGTGGATTCCGTTCACTTGGATTGCTAATCATCACAAATGTGGATCATGTTTCGGTATCGGTTTAGCTTGAAACCTTATTTTGGAATACGAACTTAAGTCACGTATAATCTCGTTGGCAACTGGCTTGTAGGTAACATTAGAATTGTACTTCCTAAAACGACAATATTGCAACCTTTGGTAATGCTAATTCATCGACACGTGTAGCCTTGTTCGCATATGGATTGCATTAGATGTATTAGGAATATACACCGCAGCAGTTTTGCTGTTGTAGTCAGTTATTTTTTTGATTGGTTCAATTAGGTAACATGTTAGCCTTGAATTCACCAACAAAATAAACTTACGGTCGAATAAAACCATGGGTTAAGAAGAAAAATACAAAATGCTTCGATTAGAGTATGTTCTAATCGAAGCTTTTTGTATTTTTTTTTCAACCTAACCACTTTTTATTGTGTTGGTGAGCTGGGGTCTAGGAATCCGAAACTGGTTGGTATAGACCAATCTATCCCTTAGGTATGGATGTCGAATATCATAAATGTTAGCTTTGAGGAATGCTCAAGATATATGGTAAAGATACCTTGAGATGACAGTTGGACTGTTTCATTCCGTCGCGTCGAGGACTCGTGGATAATTCGAGTGGAGGATACTATGTAGACTAAAAATACCAATACGCAAAAGTGAAATTGTTTACGTCGAGATTTACTCGCACGTAAATATCTTAAAATCAGAGACACCGTTTTGTTTGTTTTTTCGAATTGGTTGGTGAATCTGAATTGATGGTAATTTCGATATGGTGTGAAGTGCATATTATTTGAAGAGTCTTATAATTAAGTGTGTCTGCTGTAACTTAAGAAAACTGATGTGAATTCTTTAACAAGGTACAAGAGGTACAAGTTACTGTCCATAACATACCATTCAGCTCAACAATGCAAAGCACACGCATGTTGAATTGAGCAACAATCCAGATTGAACATTTACAAAACAAAGGCATTGTGCCACGTGAATTACCCCACAGTTATACAATGTTATGATAAAACCTATAGGACACGTGATTTTTTACTACATTATGACACGCATCATTCAAATCTTTGGCTAAGCACGTCTTTTACTCGAAAACAAAAGAGTTGCGTCAAAGGTGCCATAAAATATGATAATCACAGAAAACCTATTGATAATCAATCAGACCATGACATTTTTGATGATAATTAATCTGCTGAAGACCGATTTTGCAAACATAACCGCGAACGTTAAGCAGTAAAGAAGACATATTTTTGTGTGAAGTGAGAAAACTGTGATAAGTCTGACATCGGGATGATATATCTTTTTTGGCGTAATATATTACTTTGCAGACGTTGTTGCTATTGTTTGAAATAGCTTTCATAAGTGAGACTATCGTAATGTTCGTTGCGTCACGAGAATAGCTGATGGAATTAAAAAGCAGTGGACGAGTTGAGTTTGAAATGGCTAACCAAAGTCGTTACAAATTTACGTCAAACAAAACAAAACTTCTGGTTGGGTAATTAATCACATGACTGTAATAAACACGAACAAACACCTCATAATACCTACACAGATTACTCTTTACTATGCTTAGCTTATTTTTACAGTACAACAAACAAAAAAAAAAAATGCACAATGGGCAGTCTTATAACTAGAAGATTTATAAATTTAAAATGGAGAGAACTAATTAAAAGAATGACGGTGTTATTACCTTATTGAAAGATAATAGGTTCCTGAACATTAAATCACACAAATTTGAAACGATTGAATCTGCAAATACATATGAATCTACATGGTTGATTAGACAATTAGATAATGTGATCTTAAAACCAATACATCTTCACACTTAAAAACACTTCTAGGTACTCCCATTGACACAAACGTTATAGAACAAAAGTGGTCGGGTTTAATGTTATGTATTATTATGGTCTGAGAGTTGAAAGCGTGATTTACAATAAAATATTAATAAACCGCACCAAAGAACGCAGGGGCATGCCATGCTATTACGTGGAAATAAATAATTTATCTGGCCGTGCGTGTTAAAGCATAAAAGCAGAAGACCGATGCCTCCATCTATTCGGTACACATAACTACATAATGATTAACGCTTCTACGAATGCAATTGACCATCGTGCTTATTCTGAGCGTGTTTTATTCACAAGACTTGGAGTTGCGTCGTGTGGGCATTTTTGTAAGTAGGTATTTCTGTTCGGACCAGCTTGAGGCTTCGCTTGAGTGACCGTCATTCCTCATTGGTTTGAACACCAAGCAAATACACTACACGTGGTTATGCATGAGCGTCTCTCCTGTCAGAACGTTCCGTATAGTGTTTTGAGTTTTACTTCAGAAGGTTGAATTTTATAGTCTTACGTTTGTAACCTCTAGAGGTACTCTAGAGTAGCGAGGATTTTGAACCGAGAATTCGCATTCCCCGACCGATCCTGTTTTATTATCCCTGTTGCGAAGCAGGACTTAAATAGAAGACTTGGGTTACCGAGCTCAGATACCCATCTCGAGTTTTTGCGGGTTTTGCGCTTCACAGAATTGTGTTATAATTTAAAATGTATTTTGTGGGATGGACAGCTGTGCTTCTGCAAATCTGTTGCTATGGAGTGAAATCTACATCTACAATAGAATTTCTGTTTTCAAATTACATTTTGAGAAACGATTGTACACGTAATCATGAGTTATTTTCATATCAAATTTTAAAACGACAATATAAGTATTATATTTTCATTTGAAACATTACAAGTGAAATGCTATATTTTCCACAAAGTTTGGTTAATCTGAAACAGACGCGCTGTACATCGCGTATAAATTGTAGTTAAGAAAAAAAAACACGAAAACAAAATATAAAAAACACTATCCACCTTCTGGCTCCATTCATAAGACCCTCATCACTAATAGGTTAAAATTGACTTTTCCAAATTACATCTAATCTAATCCACATACATTATTGATTCTAAATTGTTTTCATTTTGGCACCCAAAATTGGGCGTAGGCCTCCTCCATACGGTTCCATTGTTGTCGGTCTTGTGCTAGTCTAGTCCAGGTGTTCTGCGCTACCTCTACGATGTTAGTTAGTATATAATACCTATATTAAGTGAAGCTTAATATAGGTATAAGCGTGTTTAAAATGAGAAGTAGACATCGCCGAGCAGTGAATCATTCCGAGCGGCATATTGTGATACTGCTCTAAAGTTTAAGACCCGTTCATATTTTTGGGATATTTTGTAAAAAATTTGAATTGAAGTAGGTTTACCAGTTATCTTCCAAGGCTTCGCAAGCTTACCAACTCGGTTTTGAAAGCAATTATTTTATTTAACTTGGACGTCTTGCAAAACACTAACGAGTAACAAGAAATCGACTACAATTCTCGATCGAAATAAATCAGTGTACGGTAATACACCGGTTCCTTCAGCTTTCTCTGGAACTGGACCACGCTTCCGTGGCCATAATAGCCTGTCACTTCAAATCAACTTTCAATGTAAAACGAGCTTTATCGCGTTGTCTTTAGAATAAACATGGCTCGGATGTTAGTTATTCAAACCTGTGACGTCTACCTGCCGCTTGTTATGTCAACTGGAATTCAAACGCTGATGCAAAGATTTTGGACGATCTACCCTCGCTACTAACTTTTAAGTTTCAAAATCGCTTCAGCGGAATATAAATACAATTTTGTCATCTGATCGAACCGAAGTGAAACTTTTGTGAGTACTATTATGAAGCATCGGACTTGGACTTTACCCAGTGAAAGTTTGTTTCGAGAAACAGTCACTCAAGTCTTTTTATTAATATCTTTAATCAATGTGTCCATATACATACCTGGTGTTGCACAATTAGATTAGATAATTCTATGCTAGAGTCAGGGTATGTATTTATAGTTCTAACATCTTTCAAGTTAAAAGAAGAATAGAAAATAGTAGGTAACTTCCTAGTTGGGTATGAGAGAAAGTGACACATAACGACAACGCTATAATATGTTAGTATCTATAGTATCAACTTGGTGTTGTACTTTCCAAGGCATTTGTCATCGAATCTTAAACAAGTAGGTAGCTATTACTATTCTATTACCATCCGCTTGTTTCCGTGGGTTAAGTTCAAACAAGCCAGCCCGAACTGACTCACAAGTAAGCGTTGCTTTGTTTTCATTTGCCTAAGGATATCGACCCGCTATGTATTAGTAGATCTTATATACGTCTTACAGATTTATCGTCTGATAAAATTTAATAAGAGGCAACGTCTGTTTTGAGTAAATATACGGATTGAAATATTCATTTAAAATAAACATATTTATAATATTCTATCAAACTTAGTTTAGCGTTGTTTTCATTGTCAAAAATAAATACCCTACATTTATTTCTTAAGGAATGTAAAAATAATTATTTATGATTTAACTATGTATTATAAATATGAAAGAAGCATAAAAAGCATGAAATATAATGAACTAGAATTAACACATTAGAATTCTCAACAATCTCTCTGATTGCAAAAATATCCTGGCGCAAGATTTAACAAGAGTATGTTAAATATCCTACAGTATGTAACAAGACTATGTTAGATTCGCAGGGATATTTTCCTTTCCGGAAGTGTTGCTTTTTTCACAGATTTTAACGATTTAGAATAAATGTATATTATGAACAATTGTTTCAAAGTTATTGTTAGTCGTTAAAAAATCTCAGTTTTTTAGGTAAATTTACGAAGGTTCCTTACAATATATTTTTTCTATATCTTTCAAAGTTTCTTATTGATAGTATTACGCTGTTTGTACTGTTTCTTCACTCTTCTCCCCAGAGTGTTGGCAACCCAACAAAGACAACTATTTTGAGGTGATTGTTAGGTACTACATTATACTCGAAACTAACTGTTTATTACAACACTTTGAGTAAGTAGGTACCTGCAATTCTATGCACTGAAATACAGTGATTTTGACTCCCAACTCCCGAAATTTCAAGTACCTACATCCAATTCACACTGGCCTAGATAACTTGGCGCAAACAGTAGGTATACTTAATTCTTTATTGGATCATACGGGGATTTTTTATATAACTAAATATTAGATACTCAAAAGATTGAAAAAAAAAAAATTAAAAAAAAACATCTCTCAAACACAATACCTACAGCTCTGCATCTGCCTTAGCAGATGTATTCGAATTTATCCGGAACATCAATCTGTTGAAACACCTGTTGCATGCTTTCTCAGAAAAAAGGAAGACAGTCTGAACCTATATATATTATAACGTTACTTACTTACCTTGTTTTAAAAATATTTTATAATTTTCATAAAGTCATGAGAGATAAATTTTTCATTTTATTTTTAAGCTTTTAACATTTTTATTTTCGGTTAAAAACTTGTTCTTAATGTATAAAATACCTGAATGGATGTCGCCATTGCCATAGCGTGCTCATTTTATATCTACCAGTCATTGTTATAAACATATATAACTATAATGGATTTATATATATTATTATATCAAAGGTTCGAGGTTACTTTGTAATTGCAACGTGCATGATTGTATGAATTTAAATGTTTAGGCGAGCCGAGTTGTAGGACGTTAGGGAATAATTACATAGTTTAAATTTTTATTTACCTATACCTTAAGGTTAATAGATCGTGAGGTGGGCCTATGTATTTAAAAGGACAGCTAAAAGCTTATACAGCTAAAAGTGTAAGGTGTACCCATAATCGATCGGTACCAAGTAACATTGTATGCTTAGTTTACTTTGTTTAAAGGAGCATTCTCATCGTCAAATCAAAAGTACAATGAATCGTCTCAGAAATAGCTTTCTGTGTATCGCATTTGCTGTGATAAAAGCGACAGAATTGACACACTACCGTGGAATATTAAGTATTCACTAAGTCTTTGCAATCTTCTGTCTTTCGTGAAAAATAAAGCCATAGTCTTTTCAAGACAAAAGATGATAAATATATATTAGGCCTTCGTGCTCATTCAGCCGTATCATAAGTTCAAGATAACAATGTCATGAAAATCAAGAAAATCATAGGCAAATGCGACTTTTTTACTTTGCCTCTTTGTCAGGCAACGCATCATCAATACTTGCAGGCGATGGTAACCGCTTACTATATCGAAGGCTATAAGTATATAAGGTGTTGTGGTACTACGGTACTCGTAGTTTCTGATACCCTTGACACAGGGAATTCTAGTATAGGGTCAGAACTATGTATGTGTCTGTTGAATGTTTATTTATTTATGTATTAGTTAGTTATAATCCTACAAGTTAGTTATAATCAACGAAGGGTCTTTTCATCATAAAAAAAAACGTCGTCCGAACTAAGCATAGATAAAAACTAATGCATGCCTGAATGAGATTTCTATGAAAAATAATCTGACGCCTATTATAATCACTATAGAGATTGACTCCAATTGTCACCATATCAAATTGGCACAGCGACATTTCGTTGGAAGAAAAGTAAACATAAATAATCTTTCGAACGATATATTATTGGTGATTAGTCAATAAACACTAGAGTTGAAAACTAGTGGTAGTATATTCTCAGACAGTGAATAGTACCTAACTGTTACGTGAGGAGTAATGAAAGCGCAATCACAAACGAAGCGAAAGTGAGGGCAGACTAAAAAGTGGGCCAAGTCTTTTTGGCACAAATCAACATTTGAGTAAATGTTAGTAGGTATTTTTGAATTGCTAATGAAGAAGACAGAAAACAGAAAATAGTTAACACAACTTTGCAAAACATATGTAAACGTGATTAAAAGTAGCGTGCTACGCAGCGTAAGCAACCAAACTGCATTCCCAATGCCTTTGCGCATAAAAAAACACAAACCAATACACTTTTTAGTCGGGTAAAACATAAAAGTGATGCACCGCAAAGTGAAAAGAACACCGAAGCACGACTTAAGCGCTTGAAGCGCTAGTTTTATGGCAATTTCATGCTGGAATTGTATAGATAGGTGCATTTTGCATGGTTTTGTACATCGGCTCTAGTTGTAAAATTACAACAAAACTAGCCCATTTACGAGCGCCATTAGATCGTGGCTCACCTTTTACAGGGTTTAGGGAACCCCTCGGGGCGCCATTCTTATATTTAAACTTTGACATTCCATATTTTTTTAATCTTTCTCAGATTAACAGTTTATGCATACTAATAAATATTACCATTGTGTGCCCTTAAATGATTCCATTTTAATAGCTGTAGTATTAATTGGCTCAAAGTTGTTAACGAATTAATGTTTACATGTGCGCACAATTTACGGAAAAGGTAAAAGTCATTGCACGATGTGGATTTTTATATTGTCATCAAGGCTGGACTAGCTTTTTCTTGCGTTATACAAATATATTATTCTCTGATGAAGCTCATACGTGTTGTAACAATTTCCTGTCGCTCGCAGCCACACGTACCGTCCGTACCGGAGTAGTAAGATAAACTTCCCTGTCAATAGAGGCATCGTGCTGGATGTGACGCGGTGTTAAAGCAAACAGAAGCGGATGTAGGTACGACTAGCTTTTTATAACGGCTTCGACCATATGGACCATGGATAAATAGTAGATAGGCCACGAATTATACCTATTCATTCCGAATCGCCTCCAAATCGGTTCAACCGTTACGAAGATTTTTAGTAACTAACATCAATGCAAATCTTTTGTATTAGTAGGAT
Organism: Perizoma affinitatum; assembly: GCA_961405105.1. NCBI lineage: Eukaryota > Metazoa > Arthropoda > Insecta > Lepidoptera > Geometridae > Perizoma > Perizoma affinitatum. Next base: position 15,229,047 of record OY560184.1, on the reverse strand, counting down.
AGGATACTAAGCATTTATTACTTAATTGTGAGTGTTGCGTATTGGTTTTCTAAATAGTGCCTACCCATAAAGGGTTTGATTTTTGAAGGATACATTTTCTGTGTAAAATTTAGGGGGTGTTTTGTAGGGACCCTGTGTTGTACATGTTAAAGAAGTTTGTGATCAGCAGTTTTGTGTGTAAGCGAGAAGTATGAAAGTTCGGAGATCGTCAGTTACTGCACGCCAACCAATCTTTTCTTTTCCTTTGATAGATTCGGAATAAATATAGAATATATATAATATATACGTAAACTTTTCCCAATGCAGACTCCTAGATGTTTCGTTCGACCTCTAGTAAGCCCAAAATAGTCAGATTTCTTTTGAAATGAATGAAACCTTTGAGTATGTGAACATAGGCGTACCTATAATTATAGCTGATATGACTAACACTGATATGACAAGTTGGTTTCAGTACACCTACTTTGCCGCCCCACTTAACCACGTAACAAGCTTGTTCAAAAGATGAATAAGCGTTCAAGAAACCGTTTCAGTACAACATCCATATTCCATAGATTATTTTAAATGAAACTTTATCGTTTTGAGATAAGGGTTATAATTGCGATGCTGACTGTCGATGATTGTGCACCGTCTGGTTCGACTTCCGTTGGTTTTATAATGTCAGTCACGCAAAGGCGCCATGCCCTTAAAATCGGGACACTGGATTTCGGAACAGTGGGGCCACAACTCACAAGGTTGGTCATTCAAAGCACAATACAAATTCTGACTAGTACTTACAATACAAGTTGAATATAATGTAGTAATTAGATTCTCAGAAATGCTAAATAAAAAACGTGCGTGCACATGATCCAAAGGTTGTCTGGAAGAAATCGCTTTCAGCGATATGACCGCCCATGGGTCACCGCCTATATCTATGCACACGACTTAATCCCCATTACGGGGACATACTTAGATAAATACTCAGTACGCAGATCCTTAAGGGTACCAAGTACCCTATACATTTCGCACATGCAAACATTTTGAATAGTGTTATTTTTGGTCAACTATATCTCTTCCAAATTTCAACCAAAAGTTATATAGGTTAATAGCAAAAAACATAAAAAATGCATATTATCAGTGGGATAGGATACCTACTTAGTTTCATAAGTATACAAACATTAACTCAGAATATGTCTGAAAACTGATGACAAAATTTTGATATTATGTCTAAAACTGGTTCTATATCATCATAGAATGAATCATTATTGACCTATAATTTACCACATGATGTAAATGTATGAGTTTAGTTCCTAAAAATATAAACCATGCTGGGTTTTTCCATGAAATCATCAGCTAATTTGTCATGCTAATAGGTAGGTACATGAACTAATCTGTTTTAGGGCTCCACCTAGCCCCTCTACCCCATCCCATACTTGGTAACCAGAGATGTACTTCGACCTAGGAAGTACCTATGTAATTCGTATTTGATTTGTTTTTTATTTATTTTTCAATGCTGTGTCCGGTTTATATTTAAACTGGAGAAGTTTACTAATACTACCTCCTTAATTATTGTATAACTCAACATTGTAATAAGTTCCAGCTCACTAATTAACTATTCGCTTCTTGCATGCATAATTAATATTTTATTAAGAATCCATACTAAAGGGCGAACATGAAACCCACTCAATGGATGTCAAGTTCAGCTATATTGAGGACACGTTGCTGCAATCACGCGCATTAGTCACGATGGATAGGCCGTTACGAAAACTGTGTATGTATTTTATGTATGTATGTGCTTATTTTAACTATTTTAGAATATTTTTACGAATATACCACCTACTTTACTATTTTCCTGCTGACGTTTCGTTGACCGTTTAGAAGTCCTTCCTCATGACCACCGTCTCACGACCGTCGAGCGTGGTCGAGGAACCGTCCTCGAGGCGTCCTCGAGGCGGTAAGTACCGACTTATGATGAATGACCTCTAGGAACAGTTAAGAACGTGGTATAGACGTATTAATATTCTAAAATGATAAATGATATAATTTCAGTTCTATTCTTATTTTAACTACGCAAGGTTAAAATTCCAATGGTAAATAAAACTGAGAATTTTAAGTTTCATTTGTTTCGGCCTTTCGTATGTTCAATTTCAGTGCATCGAGGTTTCAGCATTGAACTACATTAGTTGTTTAAGGATCTATCTTAGTTTTAATCACCATTTTTGCTATAATTACGTACACACAAAAAGCCTTTCCACATAGCATATTAGTACCAAAAATCATGAGCCTTTTGGTGCGCGTAGTTCAACTTTTCCGTTGATTCCGTTAAGACAACAGATGAAATATCCCAGTCCAAAGTTGGACAGCGGGAACAATCAAAATATAATAATATTTTATTATACAATAATTTGGTATCAGCAACAATATCTACTGGCCTTACTGATAGTTTAGATTATAAAACAATACATTAGATTGAGTACTAAGAATACTTAATACTCAATCATTCAAAAAATACCTAAATGAGATATTTTAAAATCGTACATAATCAACTCAACCATAGATTTAATAATAGCCAGCATAAAATATATCTAAGACTGATAACCAACGCATTGCATAAACCATTCCAGTGAAGAGAACTCTGGAAAAAAATATATATTGCTGGTCATTTTTCGCACAGCATAATCTAGCCCCAAACTAAGCAGAGCTTGTATTATGGTAACTACATGACTGATATACTTTTTTTTGTAAATACATACATATCATACATAAAAATCACAAACATTTGTCCCGCAGCAGGACCCGCAACCTACTGCGTCTCAGGCGGGCTTTCGCCCACTGCGCCACAGAGGTCGTCAAAGACGAATTTCATATTTCTATCTCATTATTATCTGCAATCATGCTCCAAGAACGTGATCACTTGATCCTTGTAACGTCAAATTGAAGACAATATTGAAGTCAAGCTAGAACAAGTCTGGCATGGCAATAAATTTTGGTTCTTGAACTTTAAAACAATATGTATTGTGATGATAAGTATAATAATAATTTTCTTAATCGAAGAAGTAATATCATGTAAGTATGGGTTATACATGAAATGATTGAAATGCCAAGTAAATTTACGGATAAAACGTGCCTTCTTACAAATATATAAAGCGCCTTTGACTAAAGAGATCTTCAAGGTTATGCGATAGATCCGTCACAAAAGTAATCCTGATATACAATACCTTGGAAGTAAAACGATAGGAACAGCTGTGAAATAACTAGCCTTATGTATGCCAAGGCGAGATTGCAATGCGTCGTCTACTTCGTACCTACTGCAGTAATAATTACTTCAATCAATACAAAGGTAATTCTCAATATAGGCAAAGGCACGAAACTAATTCATACAGACAAGTTTTTATGACTGAAAAAAATATTAGTTTGGATTCGACAACATAAAATCAAAGAAGAGCAGACTTTCTTCAATATCAAACCAATGATAATAATCAAGGTAATGCATACTAACATTGGAGTCAAATAAATAGCTTTGGTATAAAGAGGAATCGAAATATACAGTAAAGTGGAAATGCAATCTCGTATTGATATTGCCATGTGTAATAAATTTCATAGTTATTTAGCCGTTTATTAATGATATTGCTACAATAGACTGTTGTAAGCGGCACGATAATATTGCATCAGAATTGCGGAAAAAACTATTGGAATCTTGTAAAGCGAATAAAATACAAGGAAAGAAAATAAATAAAATAAGGGTTATTTTTACACCGGGCAACAAGTAATACGTCAAATATACTATCAGAGTAGTAGATGTTTATTTTGTAGAATATATTAAAAAACCAGGTTAATATAAATATAATAATCACTTCCGCCTGGTAGTGATCTGGATCAGTTGAGCTATCTATAGATAGTTTGCAACGGTCTTTAGATATCTAGCTTATTCATCTGTATTTTTTGTATATACCTACTTTTACATAATTGTATGAATAAATGGATAATATTATGTAGGTACCATTATATAATAATACGTAGTTGACGACCTCTGTGTGGTTCAATTCCCACCGCGGTACAAATGTTTGTATGATTTGCAAATATTTGTCTTGGGTCTGGGGTGTATTCTATGTATAATATGTATGTATTTACAAAAAAAAAGGATAAAAGTAATATATCAGTCATGTAGTTTCCATAACACAAGCTTCGCTTACATTAGGGTAGATGATGCTTTGTGAAAATGACCAGCATTATTATTATTTACATTATTACATTTTTTAATCATAAAAAATAATCTACAGTTTACGAAAATCAAACAGATAACACTATCTGGAGTATTTAGTAAATTTCCATCATTAATTAGATTTTTTAATAAAAAACTTTTGCGCAGTTCGGCCCGGGGTAGATAAGTACCTAACCTACATAATTATGTACGTCATAATGAAATACGGAGCAACTCAACCGGAACTGATTACATCAATAGGTATAGCTGATATGGGTTTGAAATTCGATTGCACTATAGAATTAGTCTCGTCGGTCAAGGCATTGTATAACCTATGAAAATATATACATAAAGATATATAAATGTATTTTGTACATAAATTTCAACTGTATCTGATAAGCTACTGCACGGATAGGAAACCTGCCGACCTAAAATTACCAGATCGAAAAAAATACTTACTACAATAAATAAGCCGTGTTTAAGTGTCAAAAGTCTAAAATATGTATTTTTTTTTATTTCAAATTGTCGCGATTAGTAGTACGGGTCTTTATTGCGTTTAACTTTTTATCGAACCAAGACTAAGTCAAGAATAAATAGTAATAAATAATGCTGGTAAATTTTCACGAAGCACCATCTAGCCCTAATGTAAGCGAAGCTTGTGTTATGGGAACAACATGACTGACATATATTACTTATATTTTTGTAAATACACACATATTATACATAGAAAACACCCAGGCACGAGACTTTTATTTGCAGATCATACAAACATTTATACCGCAGCGGAAATCAAACATTCTGTGTCTTAGACAGGCCTGAAGACTCGTGACGAGTTTCCAAGAAACCCAGAAAACCCAATCTGATTTTGCTGGTTATAGAGTGTTGTTATATACCCGTATAAAACTTATAAAAGTCGATAAATCAAATAAAAACTGCCATTTAGCATCATAGCCAGACGGGATATTGCGACTACAAAATTATGTCATGGCACGTAATACAGGATAGAAAGCCTTTCGGGAGGATTTGCTTAGAAGGGAGCAAATAGACGAATGTAACGTAAATTTTAAATAAAAAAAAAATTGCTAGGTATGCAAAACTTTTCGCATGACTCATATATGCAAGCGTGGGAATCCAAGTAGGCAATCTAATATCATCGTGGTGATGCTGTGACGTAAATGCAACCACGCAGATGAATGAAAACCACAAATTGATATTAAGATTCTTACAACATTAGCAACTTGTAAAACCATTTCAATGTTAGAAGCTGATAAGGAAAACCTCTAATCGAAATGTATCATCCATTTAATCTGCAATGATGATATATTTCACCTGGAATCCGGATTTGAGTACCCTGGGTTCTAGCGAATCCAATGAGCTATGATCGCGAACAACGTGGTCGTAAGATAATTTGTAATTTTGATAGAATCAAACTTATCAATCGTAACATATTTAAACAAAATGACTAATACAAGGAAAGTGTGTTACCTAATCTTTGATTTTTAATCACAGATGCGTTATCTCACATCGAATTAATTATTCCTTTGTCACTTACCTGTTGTAATACTGGTATTTATCTGGTTTTATGATCCACTCATAAACTTATTCATAATATAGATACTAATACGCGGGAATTCCCAAAACATTATTTTCTTTTGACTACCAACTGATAAAAAAACTATATATCGATGTTTTTATTTTTGTAAGTTACTTCACATATCTATTTTAGTACTGATTTCGATTCGCTTAAATGTGTAGGTATCTAATCTAATTGAATATATATATATATATATATATATATATAAAAAGTATATAAGTAGTATATCAGTCATGTAGTGCCCATAACACAAGCTCTACTTACTTTGGGGCTAGATGATGCTGTGTGAAAAATGTCCAGCATGTTTATTATTATTTTTTTATATATAAAAAAATAAATCAATAATAATAACTTTCTACAGTGCGTTACAAACGTTGACGAGTTTATTTTTATTTCGAGCTATACTATTCATAATTCATATTTTTTATTCCAAACAAATGTTTTTGCAATAGTTTTAAGTACCTAATTAGGTATCTTTTGTACGAATGGTGTGGAATATTTTTTCCCTTTGTTTATTAACGAAAACGCTGTGAATCATCTGATCGCTATCATGTCTATCTGAAATTGTAATTAAATTACAATTCTTAGATAAGTGTCGACGATAATTATTTAATGCCTCTGTATAATGTATCAAAGACAAGTCTTATTTGATACATTAAACTTTGAAAATTTCCAGGGTATTCACCTTTTGTTTTTTTTTTATTGCTCTAGGTTATTGCCCCCTATAATGATAAAATTTTACTGGAAATAAAATAATAGTAATTACAACATCCGCAAGTTTTGTACTAATCTATATGCCCATGGATATGTTATATGAATCGAAGCGATCGGTGGAGCGTGACACCGCCCGTGGGAACATACCAAAATGTTGAATGACAACAAAGGACAACTTTACGACAAGGTAAAGCGATTTCAAGGAATACTTAAATAACACGTTAATATGAAAACCAATAGAAGTGAGAATCAATAAAACTAATCAAGATGAAAGTTACGGAAATCCTCGGTAATCAACAGGCATGTTAGTTATAGCGGAGTCGACTCACGCGCAGAGTGTGTGATACGATCCGACACGTGACGCCCCGCCAAAGAGTAGGTTACAGGCAGGTACCTAATTTAAAACGATGCAGAAGGTAAACTAGGTGGCAATATGTCAACCGTGTATTAAATATAAACGATGAAGTTGACCGTATTATTATAGGTATGTTTTCAAATGTTGATTCGAAAACATACCTATAATAATACAGTTAGAGGAAAAAATATTTTGTAAACGTTGATTCGCCGCTTTTTGTGGTCTTCGATTTTTTGGTTCTGGGGCATGTCAGTTTTTTCGCGATATTTTCACCGTTTTGAGCACGAGTTCATTGGCATATGACTATTTCGATAAGAAAAATCTATTGCACGACTGGGTTCGAACGAACGACCTCCGGAAGCCAGGACAACGCCCATAATATAGTAGCTCATAAAACATAAAATTTTAATCAAAGTTAAGTAGAATACGAGGATGGATGCGTCGCTATTCTTGTAATCCAAAGGGAATACAATTATGAAATTTTATACCAGTTGCTGTAACGGCGACTTACCTACTCTATGACAAAATCATAGGTAGTTTCACAGCCGATAGTGATACGCGTGTATACGCCGCCTGAAACGTATTGGTTGATATGGACTCTTACAAACGTTTATTGGTTATTAATATCAATATCAAACAACCGATATTAAATGTTATATAGTAATAGGTATTGGTTCTTCTAGTGATACAAAAACTTCATTTTCTATAGATGCAGTGGCAAATTGTTTTCTCCTTTATGAGGTTGCAAAGACAAATAATTATTATGTATTGCATTACTATTTAAACCTAAGTATTAATTTCGCATAAAAATGAGGTACTTATATCTTGTTAGGACAACCATAAAGGGTAGAGTTAAATCATAATTTATTGATAGTTGAAACGTTGAATCAGTTCTACTAAGTACTAACATGCCTTGGCATTCCTTAATCGAAAGGAGACATTCATCATGTCTTTTTTATACCCTAAAATATGATCTTTCGTATCTTATTTTAGGCTAATTCCTATTACTTGACGGCTGAACTTATACAAATGTGACATATATTATCTCTCCTCTCGTCTTGCAGATTTTTAAGGCACATCACTGACAAAGCCGTGGGCAGAAGCTTGTAAATAAATGAATAATTTTAAGTACCTGTGAAAACGATCGTCAGTTGCCAGTTAAGTTATAGGCACATGAGATATTTTATCATATATCTCATATCATATGAGATAAAAGATCTCATGTGCCATGATATTTCAGGGAGGTAACGCGTGTCTGATACCTCTGCCTCTGGTATTACAAGCGTCCGTAGATAACGGTAACTGCTTACCAACAGGCAGGCCGTCCGTTGTTTGCCTCTTTAGTAGTATAAAATAAACAGAAAAACAATTCACTAATGCATACAAATTAGAGAAACAGCTCATGATATCATTTAATCGGTTAGTTACAAACTGTATGGAGATAATTATGAATGAGACAACAGAAGATTTTCGCAAACAATATTTACAATCATTAAAGTCTCATGACATCTCTGTGGAAAGTATTTTTCCTCCATGAGTCGGACCCGTGATCGTCAGTCGTCTCCTTATCGACACAATCTTTGGCTTCTTTCTTACTATCTGTCATTCTAACTATACGCACTAGATATGTACTGCTGTCTTTGATATAGGAAAAATACAAGAAACGTTTTATTAGTCAGAGTAGTTTTATTTTTATTTATGTCTTCCTTTCAGATTTGCAAAAGTAGAAAGTAAGCTAAGGCCCGAGTTCACTAACACAATAACGGGTGGTTCGGTCCTTAACAAAGTTTTTTGACACACGTTTTCATAGGAATCTGTCAATGATTAGACTTGATCGTCCGTTTATTTTATTAGTGAACTCAACCTTTAGTTATTACTAAGGGCTGACATTAATTCAAGCCATAGGTCACCTCGCAATATTAGAGCAGGAAGCCCGTACTATTAAATAGCCCTATGTATTAAATAGGACTTAGGAAATATATGTTACTTGTGAGTTATTGAAATTTACTGTTATATGCTGTATCTAACAAACTGTATAGCTGGATTCACAAAAGATTGTTGACCCAAGGGGAAAGAACGGTCGTACAACGCTCTAAAGGTATATTTCGAACACTTGTGTCTATTGGTATATAAATGACGATCATCATACAATAAAAAAAGTAACGTACGTAGTTTAAAGTAAATGATAAATGGTTCTTGTGTTACAATTTTGTGAAATCATTTATTAAATAAAGTACATAGAGACTGTAATTGTAGTAGTACTAATTTAAAAAATATATAATCAACTTTATTTTATAATAAATAAATAAATAATGCTGGACATTTTTCACACAGCATCATCTAGCCCCAAACTAAGCAGAGCTTGTATTATGGGAACTACATAGCTGATATACTACTTATATACTTTTTATTTGTAAATACATACATATTATACATAGAAAACACCCAGACCCGAGACAAATATTGGCTAATCGTACAAACATTTGTCCCGCAGCGGGTATCGAACCCGCAACCTTCTGCGTCTCAGGCGGGCCTTCGCCCATTGCGCCACAGAGGTCGTCAATAGATAGATAGTTTTTTATTCAACACATACAAATACAGCACAGACACAAATGACAAGAAGGACAAACAATTCAAAAACACAGTAGAATATAATAAACTTTATATATTTTTTTAAATGACACTAGACCATAAACCAATTGTAAACGTCTGCTCGCATACATTTGAAGTTGGATGTAAATGGAAATAGTAGATGTTCCTAGAAACTATTTATAATACATGATAGTCATGTCTTTGAACTCTCAATGTCAATTAAAAAGATAATTACACAAAAATCAAGGTTGGCTTGTGGTTTGTAAAATATTTACCTATAATGTATGTTATTCGAGGTGGCTGATTATAAAAGGTTCATAGGTTCGAATAATATTAATGAGACAAATGAGTTTCCATAATGAGTTTCAATACAATATTCTGGAAAGATGAAAAAACTATCAAGTGCTATAACGCTGTAACTATATAAGTGCTGTAACTATATTTTATTTTACAGAAAATGTATTATAATACATTTTCTGACGACAGTCAGAACATATCTGTTATTTATCAAATTCTTGGAAACAAAGTAAACTTTTGTAATCAAAACATACCTTAAAACATTCTTAATCAATATCTTACGAAAGTAACTTTGCAAGTATGATAACAATTATATTTTTAATTGTCACTATTCATTCCAGTTGCTTATTGAAATACTGAAGTACCTTATAAGAATAATGATGATGTTTATAATACATATTAAATTACATAATCTGTGTTAATCTCAAAAAATCCGATACAAGTAGGTACACAACTGTTTTGAATTACTAGATCTAAAAAATTACATTCAATAAAATTATCAAATCTGAATTTTGGACAAGTCCATTTTTCACAGATCATGAAAACTATATAAACAGGTGCAACGATAACAAAACATGAAGACAAGTAAGTAAAATTCATGCCATTATAGATTTAAAGAGGTTAGTAACACGCCATGATCTAGCTGATTACAAAGACTGTTGGCTTTATCAAATTCTCAAGGGCACGAGTCGGGGACCCCTAGATTCTTGACCCCGATCGTGTCTGACTGATCCCGCGTGTTCGCAGACTTTTTCAACACCATTACTAGAACGTTACCCTCCCGTTACTTCCTGCGATGAGACTAGACTACCTCTTAATAGTCAAGGTGCAATGATTTCAAAGCAAGTTAGGTATAAGTTAGTTCTCTATTCGGACATGAAGCATTCAGCAATCAAAATCAAAGGATTCTCATGCCTAACATTAATTAAATCAATTTAACAGCTAAGAATGAAAAAGTGTTGAATTATATAACTGATTTAATTATTTACTAGAATGGTAATAAGTACCTATTTACTACTACGTAACATTATGTTTAATATTCAAATCATATTCAACTTTACATCGTTGGTTACATCCATAAGAATTTCTTCTAATTTCTTATCAATAATTATAAAGTACACCCCCAGCCACTTTATTATCACATAGAATCCTATTGAAAGAGAAGAAAAAATAATGCTTTTAAGCGATAAGACCGCCCATTGTACCCGTGAGCTTAATGGGTTATTTTTTTATGTCATATTTTATTTCTTAATCATTTATTCAGACCACCACTTACAAAGTATATTTACTTAAGAAGTAAAAAAAACACATTACTGAGAACTAAAAAAGAAAATAAAATAAAGAAGCCTACACAGTGTTAGTGAATCGTCAAGGCTTCTTTATTTTGGGCGGTCTTATCGCTTAAAAGCAAATATTTTTTTCTTCTCTTTCAATAGCCCGATGCCTTCAGCTCAGCATCTGCACTACATGTTGCCATACATTTTGTTTATCTAATTAGGTGTACAAAAAAGTATTTTCATTCATTAATTTAATATGGTACCTACCTACTGTTGGCTAGTTAAACCTAGAAAATGTTTCAACGACAAAACAAACAGGACTATAATAGGTTATCTTACGTTGGATTTGGCACCACAATTCACGAATATCTTCGTTTGAAATTGCGCCAAATGTACAATTTGGCAAGTGAAATAACAACCCAGACAGTACTATAGGTTCCTAGTGCCTACTCTATCCATATCTATATCGTATAAAGTCTGGGACTATATTTTCCCACGACAAAATTATATTTGTTCTTAATCTTACCCTGGCCTGAGTGTGCATCACCTTTATTACAAAGATTATAACGTTTGAAATCCTGTATTGAATTATTTAAAGGACTGTGTTTAATTGTTGTAAAGGTGGTTTGCATGTTGGTGAAAGATATGCCAACGAAAATATGTCACAAATCATTGAGAAATGCATAGCAGTACAACAATATATATATGTACGAGCATCTGCTATCAATTTCCGTAAGAAACTATTTTGCTTGATTGACGATAAAGATACGTAGGTACTCTTTGTTAATTAACTTGAAGTAGGAAAAGCAGCAAATAAAAAAAAACTTTTTTGCATAAAAAATATATTATTATAAAACTTTTAGAATATTATTAAGACTTAACACTTATTTTACTATTCTCCTGTTGACGTTCACGACCGTCAAGCGTGTTCGCGGACGGTGCTCATGAGGAAGGACCTCTAAACGGTCAACGAAACGTCAGCAGGAGAATAGTAAAGTACGTGGTATAGAACTACCAAATTATTTTTATTCCGCAAAATTTCATTGTAATAGAGATCGGTTACTACAAGTTACATAATAGCCCATTGACGTCATCGTCGATCTCTTTTCGGTTAGAAATGGGTCAGATATCCACTTTCGTCTTGACGTCACACATCTAACCTATATTTTTGCATTAAGAACTATAATTTCATTTGAATAGCCGACTTTATTTCTATGAATACAAGTTCTTGAAATTATAAATGTGTCAACGTAAACGTAGATTGGGCGAAGTTGATTATTGAACCATCTAAAAATTTTACGAGCGAATCAATTTGATTTATTTGTATGTAAATAAACAACAGTAGGCTCCAATTCAGTAAATTGGGTTACCGTACTATGTTATATATAATATTAAGTAGATGTTTTCGATAATGACAATATGTATAAGAGGTAAATTCAAGATAAAAAAGCCGTGTAGAATATATCCCGACTTCCGAAGGTCATAAGTTCACATGTGATCGAGCGCTAGTAAATTTTTCAATTGATGTAATTTAACACGTGCTCAAAATGCTCAGTTTGCTCAAGAACCAAATATTCGAAGGCTTTTGCATCGGTTAGTGTTCCAATAAGTGGCGATGGGTCTTCAACCTGTCATGTGGAATTCTAACTACTATACAAAATGTTTGACGTGCTTCCGACTACTCCTACTTGGTATCCTCACAGATCTGCGTACTGAGTATGAATCTGAGCATCTCTATCATGGGGATTATTAAGGACGTTGAGCGTGATTGTTTTTTTAATTCAATATAAAAACATCGCTAAAAGGATTTTCGTGTCACTCGACCAATATACAAAGAGAACGTGCAAAAATCGTGAGTAAAGCATTTACGATAATTGTGACACGTTTAGCGATAGTACATTTTATGTTGAATTACAAATTAAACAAATGCAGAAAACTAAACACCTTATTTAAACTACACTGTCAAACTATGCTTCAATGTCTATGTACAATATTTTGACCAAATCAAAGCAAATCAAAACATTTTGTTCGTTATATCTTGAGCCATTTATCAACGTGTAATCTAGCGCTATATGTTATCCGGAACAACAAAGATTACTTTACGATACAACATGACCTGATTAGCAAACTATTCCCTTAACGCGCAAAACTATATGCTTTTAAATAACCTACAGCAGATTAGTTTAAATTAATGTATTAAGTAAAATAGTACACGATTTTAATAACCGCATAGTTGCAAAGAAACGTTTATGATATTCGAAATAAAAATCTTATTCGCATCTGCATTATCAAATGTTTGATAGAATCATAGGTTTTCCTTTGATAATCATCTGAAAATGGCAAATGAGCAAACCTTCTTCGATTATTTGAATGATTTTTGACGTGAATGATAAAATTAGACGCGTCAAGCTTTGCCAAATCATTCTTATTATTAAAAGTGTAAGACCCGACAGAATAATGATAGTTACTATGTAGCCCGTATCTCGACCGGTAGGTACCTACTATTGTTGCTATGCTCGTATTCGTAGTGACGATATCACTTGAAGGTCAATACGTGTAGGTTTAAAACATCTTACAAAAGTTTATTATTAATGTAACTATACTGGATCAAAAGTGATACGAGTTTATTTTTTCCTACACCAAAACGTGCTACAAATAAACACGTGTAATACGTTTTCAATAACCTACTAATGTATTAATAAATTATAAGATCAATAGATTTTAATTTTTTCAGGAATGTTATTATTTGACAACATTTATAATAATTTATTTGATTTCTTGGTTTAATTTATTTATACATGATGCTATTCGTTCTTTTGAAAAATTATTAGACCAGTTTTGAAAGACTTTGACCAGACATCTTGAGCGTTTTGATTATGTAATTTTGCAAATTATTCAACTAGTTTGTTGTCATGCCAATATTCAACCTACCTATATAACTAAGTATCTGAGCAGATCGTTTATTTTGAATTCCGTTATCATTCGAACTCCAGACTCGAACGTCAGAGTCTGATGAAATTATGATTATTGTCTCTACATCAAGAGTTTCATTGACTTCTGTTTGGACAGATGTTTAAAGAGCACTGAAGGTTATAAAAGAAACCTGAAGTTACCTGACGGTCGCTTCTTATCGTAATGTAGTGTGGAGAAGGTGACGAACCGAACAAACTTTATAGGAAATGAAAATCACAATACAAAAACGTCGTACCTACCTTCGTATCATAGACATAACTGATTTTGTTTAATAGATTCAATATTTAGCTTTATGGTATCCTCCTTTCTACAGGGTGTCCAGTAAGGGTATCGGGAATTTGACAGTTAAATAAAATGAGAAATACAATTAATTAAATATATCCTTTATTTTTAATTCAAAAACAGTTTCTCGGAAATTTATTTGGCGAATATAACATTATCTAAATGTGTACCCCCACGCTGCTGGCACTCCTCTAACCTTGAACGCAGATTGGCGACGACGCGTTGACAAAGAGAAGTTGGGATTGCCCTCATCTCTGACGTGATGTTCTCCTTCAATTGACTCAGATTCGTTGGGTGGTTATCGTAAACCTTACCCTTAAGGTATCCCCATAAAAAATAGTCCGAGAGGACTAAGATCTGGACTTCTGGGGGGCCAGTTAATGGTGCCCCTACGCGAGATAACTTTGTTTGGGAACAATTCGTTTACAGCCTCTATTGACGCCCCTGCGGTGTGGCATGTGGCTCCATCTTGCTGAAACCATGTTCTTGGATTTAATTAGGCTGTGAGATGCAAATCTTCCTTCAAAATGACCTGCAGTGAAGATTTTTTGATGTTTAGTTCCTGTGCTCGTTTGCGAATTGATAGCGACGGATTTTCACGTACTGAAACTCTCACTTCTTCGATTGTTTCTGCATCTCTAACGCTTCGCGGGCGACCTGTATTTTGAATTTTAACAGTCGACCCGGTATTCTCGAACATTTTAATCCACTTTCGTATGACATCGTCGCTTGGCGCTGTACGTGTGTGATATTCTCTGCGATATAAACGCTGAGCAGTAACAATGGAATCGTTATTGCGATAATACGCTCGCACGCAAAAAGCGCGATGCGTTCCGGGATACGGCTCCATGGCAACTAAAATTCTACGAAAGGACGCGCGCGACGTTGCCCTCCCCGCGCCCCTGCTACTTCACTTGACGCCGTGAACCAATAAACAAACCCCCGCTACTCTTACTGGACACCCTGTAATTGACCGGGAGTGAACGAAATTAACAAACTGCTTGATATTATTTTATTTCTTGAGATTACAGATTATAATAGATTTCACCGTAATATTTATATTGTTTATGATTTGCAAGATATGAAATTGGGTAATTTGATTTTCTCTAATATCTTGTTTACTTATATCAAATATAACAAAAATAACAAAACACAAAATTAAGTGCATGGTTAAAATAAAATCTTCACGGTTGCATACATTTTCACGGGCTTATCTATAGCAGTAATATATCAAATGGTATACTTTATACCGAGTAATTTATGACTATTAGAGCCAGAACATAATTATGACCTCCATTAAAATAAAATCAGTGATAAGAAGTCTTGACAGATCTAAAGAAGTAATTGATGTTGTACAAAGTAGGTATAACACTATAGTATAAGTAACTAATGATATGTGTGGTGCCATTATGTGAAGGTCTGTGCAGCGGATAATCTCTTGAAGAACCAAAGCTGCGTGGCAGTTTGTGAAAAACCCTGTGTTATTTTTGAACATGTGGGGAAACATTTTTGTATAATTCGTAAGTCACTACAGAAAACAGTATAATTGTGTGAGTATAAGTTCGAAATCTACATATATTTTTCAATACAACTAGGTAAGTACACAAGATACAAATTATAAGATATTTTTACAAAATGTATAAATGTTGTATCGATAATTGCAGCGTCCGTACTATCTTAAATGACAATAAAAACTTATCTAAAAACGAATTTTAAAGGGTTATCGGGCAATGCGGTTTTTTGCAATCGATTTGTAACTCAAGGTTGGTTTTTAAATAGGTTTTATTGTCACAAGTCACTATGGGACGCTGCGCTCGATGATAGATGTACACGCCAGGGTTGTTAAAATTATGTAAAAAATAATTGTTTGAAATAAACATGAAAATTAGGACGTGCACCATATCGATGATGATGATACGATGGATTTTCACATTTGAAATGTGAAAAATGGAACAGCGATCAAATTAATTCAACCACAAAAAAATACGTCTTTGGCTTCTAAGAAAATATAATACAAACCACAAATTTGCACACGATCCAATTTACACCGGGTTATCTGACGTTGCGTCTGGCTGGAACCTTCTGTCTCTTTTCCACTCTCAGCTCCAGATGCGACATAAAATGTCCAGTGTTTATCAAAACTGTTGAAAATGAACTGCAGCCAAGTATTGGAGTGCAATTGATTAATATACAGTTACTACGTTGACGCCACGTTTATTAAAAACTCTGTCAACTCAGACTGTCTGGTGAAACGTAAAACATTTTGGAGGTTCTCTAAAAACGTCATCCCGCATAAAAATATAGGCCACGAAATGTTTAATTCTATTCAACATTTCGTGAAATGAGATGTCTTTCAATACATAATTTACTATTTAATGTAGACACATTTCACCACTAAGCTTTTAGTTTTTTACATGTGAATTATATGACTGTGATGGTGAAAATGTTGCGTTTTCATTTGCAGTTTGCTTGAATATTTTGGTACAATACCACATTAATTAATCAAAACAAATTTATCTCAATTTGATTCAGCATAAATGTAGGTACACATGATTATTAGGCACGTTTAATATTATATATAAAACGCCGTATATTGCACCTAAGCGCGCAGTTAATACATAAATTTATATATAAAAATATTAGTTTTATATTTTACAAAAAATATTTATTTTGTAAAAAATAATAATCATGAAACACCTCGGCGCTTCTACATATAAATTGCCTTTGGGGTATGAATTTTACTGCATCTGAAATAATGTTCCGTATTCTACACGATTGAGTTAGATATAAATTATATACCTTTAATAGTTTCGCAGAGTAAAAATAAGGAGGAAAACTATAGTTTTATTCCATTCTAAAATATTTATTTTATAAACCGTCTCTTTAATTAACGATAACTCTGGTAGTTTAAAATTTTGATGTAAAAACTTACACATTTGTGAGCCACCAAAATTGCCACACGTTTTTGTGTTGTTAAACATTGTTAAAATATTATAAAGAATTAAGATAATTGACCGGAAGACGTAAGCACCGAGCTACGTAATGATTTCAACGTTTTTCGGGTTCATTGATACCCAAAAGTCACATCCATAAACATCCCAGGAATAAAAAGGCTCCTTGAAATTATTTTTGTTCAAGACAAAGCTGTAAAATTTATTAAACTACAGACTGCGCGTCTACTGAGGCTTATTTTGATTATGTTCACGTTGATGTATGTGTTCGATATGTATGTTTATTTTATGACTTATCGGGAGTTCTGAACCATTGAAATGTTGAGTGATTCCGTTTACAGTTGCGCAATGAGGGCAATGAGTTTTGTGTAATCTTGCTATGGATCGAGCATTCGAATGCATGAGCTTTGAATTTATGCGTTTGTTGTTAAACAATTTAATAAAGGCAACCTTTATGCAAGCCACATTTACTGGTATACTGTTTTTTTTTAATTCAATTGACCAAAAGGTAGGTAATGTGAAGAAAAAATAGTGAATATTATTTGTTACGAGGAAAATATTATATCCAGTGATTTTGAAGAAGTAAGTATGTGCCGCCATGTATATTGTCTATGTTATGATTAAGATAAGATAAGATAAATTTATTCGGTAACAGACGTCACAAATATATCATATTGTAAAATAGTTTAGGTACTAAATCAATATTGTTCTTGATTGGGACAACTAATTGCTAATTAAGTAATTATAGAAACTAAGCAGCTTCATGGCATAGTCTTTATACTATTATAGACGAATAGTCGATTTTTTTAAGTCTTTGTTCTTTTTTTCTGTACATATGTATACCAACTAAGAAAGTAAGGGGAATTAAACATTTATATTACTCCGGAGAGCTTTATGTGCCATAAAATGTACAAAATGAGTATCTGTGAGTTGAACTTAATCCTTTCACTACACTGATTCTTTCATTTATGATCAGTAGAAACACCATGCCGTCTGGTTGCTGACTTCATGCAGAGCGACCACAAAATATACTACGAACGAACAAGATAAACGTAGAAACCACACGAAAGCATGAAGTGGAAATGACACAAAAAAAAACTTGACACAAAAATGGTCATTTGCACACAGCCTATCTAGCCCCAAAGTAAGCAGAGCTTGTGTTATGGGAACTACATGACTGTTATACTACATATATACGTTTTTTTTGTAAATACATACATATTATACATACAAGTTTGAGTATTGTCTGAGTATAGCTCTGTCCTACAAAGAAAACCGATCATACAAAACTAGACAATAGTTCCTTGAAGACTGTTCCCCTCTATTCAAAATCAAGCTTGCGTAGTAAATCAACGTTAGTAATACTTACTGCCGTAGTTTAGTTGCCACACGGCACGGCCCAAGGCCCAAATGCCAGCATTGACGTCACAGGGGCGGGACGCTAAATATAATTTTTGTACAACCCGCTTCGCACACAAAGGTGAAAACACACTGAAATGACAAGACACGCGGCGCGGTGTTTCATATGAAAGTATCGGACAGAAACATACGAAAGTGACGATGCGACGCCTGCGACGTGCCCGTACCTCATCGCTTTTGTGTGTTTTGCAATGTAGTACATCCCTGGTGGTAAAACTGGTACGGTCATTATCATTTTGACATTTAAATTTTGATTCCAGCTGTGAACCAAAATATTTTCAAATAATCGTCGTGGATTTTGATTACTACAAGTAATCCTGCTCGTCAGTGGTGTGTAGATTCGTCAGAAAAAAATATACCTACCTATTGTCATTGCGACGACCGTAAGCTGTAGATGTGTGATGGTGACCTTACACGACGAATAATTTTCACTGGTGTATGAAAGGTCGATTGCGAGTTGTGACCTTTGCATCGATTTTGCTCAAGGATTAGTGATACGAAGAGTGATTCGTGAACCAAACGACGGTGACATTAGGTTACGAATTATCTATTATTTTTAATGCTTTTAGTCTTCTTTTTTGGTTTGCAAATGATTTAATATTTTCCATAATTTAATTTATAATATATTACGTTTCAAAGTGATCCATGATATCAATGAATACCTAAATTAATTTTGACTGACTTTGACTATTTTTATTAGGTTTGAAAACCCCCGACGTGTATTTCTGTCATCGATTGCAGCGACTCATGTTTTAGAGATAAATTATAGGTAACAGAACAAATAAACTAATGACATCTTATGGCAAACAGATACAAGCGCCTTACATCGCGGGTTACAAGTAATATTTTATGTATCTCATAAACGACATCATAAAAATAAATTTGGACTAGTAAGTATGAAAGATTTCAGAGAGGTATCGCGTGAACCTCAACCGTAGTGTGGGGTGTTCCTATTAGGTGGATGGATGAGAAGAGCCGAACACCAGGCTTAGTGGCGTGTTTTGGGAGAAGCCTATGTCCAATTAAGGACCAAGCGGGCTGATGATGATGACGATAAAAACTGGCATAGATACTCAAGATTTGTATATTCCGAAATAAAATAATATAGGACACACGTGTATTTAGGAAGGGCCCGCTGCGTGCATCGGGAACACCAGGCTTAGTGGCGTGTTTTGGGAGAGGCCTATGTCCAACTATGGACCAAGCGGGCTGATGATGATGATGACAAAAACTGGCATAGATACCCAAGATTTGTATATTCCGAAATAAAATAATATAGGACACACGTGTATTTGGGAAGGGCCCGCTGCGTGCATCGGGTTTGACGTCAGCGCTGTCCTACTTACAGAGCGATGTCTATTTCTGCTTTTTTAATGCATCGGGTATCACTGGGTGCACTTTATTCACTACTGGTTTAAGAGGGGTCATTGAAATATGCAGCTCTTGCTTCAATTTATGACAAGGATCATTCGCAGTATTTAACAGTAAAGCTTATTTTTGACGAAGGAACAACTCTGTCAAGTTACAAAAATAGAATTAACTTGAATACGAGAAAAATGAGAATAAAGTAGCTATATGCTGCGTAGTACCTACTGTGAACTATTTTGCAGCACCGTTATTTATCTATCACTCAGAGATTGCAAAATGTATGTCATCAACCTAATCATATTCATCTACGCTTTTATAAAACAGACATATAATATTCTAACAGAACACGACGTTTATTGATCAGAAAAACCGTTTGATCAACAAACAAACATATCGGCTGCGACGCAAGAGGGTTCGATTTCCGGTGCGGGACAAATGTTTGCATGCTCTACCGATATTGGTTCCAACTCTGGGTGTTGTCGTAGCTCGGCACTCTGGCACGGAAGTTTCCGATACCAACGAATCCTACTGTGAGGTCAGGAGTACACTGGATGTTTATTTATAAAAAATAAAAAAGTTAACGAAACATCGTTGATCCCCAAACTAGGAAAACCTGTATCAGTGGGATTTTTTTATTTAATAATTATATGCATATAGTAAGTATTATAATTATACATATTGTTAATACTAATACTAAAAATTAGATTTCTACAAGCACCTTGTTCAAATTGTACAACCAAAATCTGTGGTTGTCGCGTAATTTAAAGTAAAAACCCACAAGATATAAAATTATCGAGTAGCTTGCAAACAAATTAAGCCAGTTATAAAATTGTAAGCCTTTGTTATCAGTTTTCATTCATTTAGACTACTAAAAGATAAACCGAAGTAATAAAACTAGTGTAGTGTGTTACAAAAAGAGTATTCAGAATCTTGGCAAGGACGGACACTCAGACATTTATCATTTGTCTAACGAACAATGTTTAAAAAATCTCGACTCGGCAGTTTGAATTGTTTTAAAGGTTTTTTGAGACCTTCCATTTGAGAACTCGAATAGCGTGTTTCAAGAAGAAAAAGCTACTTGAAAACGTGATACAATATTAATTATGGCCGGCCAATGCCATATCTGATTGATTAACTCTGATGAACTATAGGTATACTCACATAATCATGACGCGTCTAATAATTCCTCATTCATTAAGAGTGCGAGGATTATATAAAATAATATAATTAAAAGTGTACACGAAGTCAGTGTGCCAGCGGCATTAAACACCAATGCATGAGTATGAATCAGACAATGTTTGGGAATCTGCTTTATGTTAATCGTTCATTTACTAATAACGTAAAATAAAACGTAAACTTCTTTTGAAATTTACTAAAATAAACAGAGTTTTTGCGGGAAACTTTCAGCTTCGTCGTATTTTGTTGACTCAAAGCGAACTTATCTCCAATTGATGAAACTCCCTCTTCTCTATATAGTGAAGCACTCACTTGTACCATTATATTTCATGTTGGCTCCAGCGTTAGCTTCATGCAGATATCAACAGTAGATAGTTATATAAAATAGGTGAGTGTCGGAGTTTTGAAATGGGTCAACGATTTAGCGAAATAATATTTTCAATTTGCGAATTGAGTGCCCACTTAGTTCAATAAAATTGACCTCTTCTGCTTTTTCTAGAATAAAATGTTATAATTTTAAAAACTAAGGAGATGAACTGATAAAGTAAGGAATATGATGTTGGTCACTTTGACGTGATCAAAAGAATCAGAAGGAATAAGTCAAAGTACAGTGAAATAAATCATTCGACTCCACCAAGACCGGAAGAATGAGACGCGCCCTTTGTTAAATCTATAAATGACTGTAGAATTGTATAGATTCTGTATTTTCGCGGAAGTTTTACCGAGGCCTGTCTTTATGGATTTAATGGCGAAGAGGAGTAACGATCGAGGCTGTCCTCACAAATCACGGGTAATTTTTAGAACGGAGTTCGGTGTCTGCAAAATGTCTGTGCGCGGTAGTGCGCGGATCAGACTCAGATCAGATGCCAACATAGTTACTAAAGATTCAAGTACTGATGGTACACAGGTTACTGTGAAGTTGACGAAGGTCGAGACAATAATTGCGCGCTAAAATGTGTTGTTTGAGACCGACTGTAACTTTGCTAATTTTACGCTGCGTTTGGGGGATTTTGAGCTAAAATTTGTAACGAATTTAAACTGACTGAAAACTTTAGGTAAAGTTTTTTAGGTCACAAAATTCTTATAACTGTACGACTCTACAACGGCGATTTTTGTAGACCTTACCTCTATTTAGGTAATTAGATATCTACAATAGAGCGACGTGTATTCAATAATAAAATAAAAACAACTGGAATTATCGAATGTTTTCAAATTTTTAATCCCTTGTGATTATAATTTGTTTATCTGAATTTGCCGCAACACAACAAACCAACATTTTCGACGACTCATGTATAAAAACAAAAAACTAATTTGTAACGCTTAAGAAACAAAAACTCATAAAAACTTATCAATGCTTTATACTATCGTAATACACAATCTTGTTTAAGTATGTGTTAATTATTGGTGGAACATGGTTCGGAAATGTTTTCAATGTCACTGATTTTATTAAACATTGAGAATTCTGTTCATAATTATGTGCTTTGCAAGTCTTATGGAGGCTTTTTTGTAAATGCTCTTCATATTACTACTGTATTGCCCTAGGTATTAATGGGCGGTACCTCGACTTCAAACTTCAAACTTCGTATTCAAGTTTGAACCCTACCAATAACACGGTAAAGGACGGTAAAGGAAAACATTGTGAGGAAATCAGAATGTCCTATAACCAATCATTCGATTATAGGTTAGTATTCCGATGAGCGTTGGTTTTGCTGCAAGTCACGTGGAAATTAACTAAATACAATGTTTGAATTTGCCTCTGATTACCATTATAGGTATCCTTATCTGCAGAATGCATATAGATCTGATGATGAGGTGATCATGGGGAATACGTCATGAGCGGATTTCGTTGTGTCCTCCTTTAAACGGGTCAACGTACAAATCTATACCAAAAAGATAATACAAAATTAGCCTACTGTTTTCATGTGAAGGTTCCCAATTGCGTCAACTGTGTATAAGAGTGGGCTAAATATATGTCAGCTCGAGCCGAAAATAGATCGCATTGTCCATCTGTCAATCAACACATGCATAGAGTGCAAATGTGTGCAATGGCAATGGTAGGTACTTCCTGTTATACAATTAATATGTTATTTAGAAAATATATAAGCAGAAGCGAAAAGTCTGTTTTAATTCATTCATACTGGCAGTGTCCTCAGGATTAAAGTACGCTTGGTACCTATATGTCACGAATGCCACTGTATGCCACAATGTAATTTTGTCAAATATGTACCTACAGTCATAAGCTCATACTATACGTTTTTTTACCAATGCAGTTACAAACGCTGACAGAGGAAACTAAATTTTTTTTTATAGTACCTATTTTTTACGATAAAATCAATCAATTATAAAATTACTTTGGCGGCAGGCATGTTTTTGTTCTCGGTCGATTTATAATTTGTTCAAATCAATCTGGATAAAACCGTACTATTTCGAGTTCGTACAAAATCTACGATAGTTTTGTGCGGCATGGACACGGCACCGATAGGTGTGGCTGGGCCTTTAAACATCTCTTCCTTATTGATTAGCCGCATGAAAAACTTCATAAAATAATCTTCAAAAACGCAAACATCTTAAACTGTAGCAATCTTCAGACTACTAAAACTCAAGGACCCTTCTGTCGGAAGTTCCCTAGAACAGTTACAGTTATAGCAAACATGCTCTGACAAGTAAGGTCAAGGTCAGGGTCAGGACTACCTGCAATCGTCATTCCATATTGAACGTCTAGAATACGTCTACGTATAAATGACGCACACGACTCACCTACTGATTTATAAGGCCGCTCCGTGTCATCGTAATTGGATTGATTACTGTTATATTTACGGCCTACCGAATTCGGTTCTTTTCATCTGTTTTGTATAGCAAACAGATAACCGTTTTTTAGTATAATGTCCTGGCGGCCCGTTGGCAATCAGTCAATCTGATGAGCATATAGGTTCAATGTCAAACTGATATGTGAGTTTGATTGAAAGCCCGCGCGAAAAGGTGCGGTGGCGATCAGTAGCAATATTATGTAACGGCCTACTCTCATGAATTCTTTGGCCACCAATTACTGGCCACAGTTGATCACCAACACAACTGCCACCGCTAAGAAGCTAATATACGCGGGCCTTGAACCCGGCGTCTTTACAAAAACAATTGTTGGCAACCGCGGACGCAGACATATTATGTAAATTTGCGGCTTTGGGGGAATTGTCCAAACTGAATAGCAAAGTAATAAAAAAAACACGCTCACGACTGTATTCCCCAAGATGGACATCCTCAGATACATCAACACAAAGATTTGCAGTGAGTAGATCTTTGAGGATACCGGGTAGGGGGTAGTCTGAGGCACATGCCCGCGTTGCAAGCATTCCACGTGCAAGCCCATCGACACTTATTGGAACACTAACTATGGTAACAAGTAAGTACATTTTATAAGTTGATCGTCTATTACTCGTTAAGTTGTAAAGCCTACTTAGCTGTGATAGTTTTCCTTTTAACTTCGTTATATTATAGTGTTTTGTTCACTTGAAAATGTTTTACCATTAAGCGCGTTTATTGACACTTTTATAATTTTGAATAAGTGACTTTTAATTGATTATCATACAAATTCTTGTACTTAACTTCTTTAAACAACTTGAAAAAAGGGCCGCTATTCATGACGTGGTTCATTATTCACCGGAAAATTTATTTAATATGTCTAGCATTGGTTTAACTGAATCATAAATAAAGAAAGATTTCATTGATCATTCGAGTAGTAAATAGGTCGAGGGCACATTTGAGATGATTGGTGAACGCATATTTAGTATAGAAAATTTCACTGGAATTAGAGAATTGGGGGCAAGGAATAGTAAAATATTTACTCATTAGATAAAGTACATCTACTTCTATTTTAGTTTATGGAACATATTTAACCAAATCAGTTGGTATGGCAATCACATGTATGAATATTTTAACGCGGCTAATCAGGTTAGTTGGGTAACAGATGATGGCCTCAATTCTCTTGTACACAAACTAAACTTAATTTTATCTCTTGCTCACTTTTACTATCAAAACAAAAGAAAGAGCGAGTGACAATTTTAGAGCTGTCAGATAGCAAATTAGTCAGATTTAAGTTATCCATACAAGTTTAGTCGTGATTTCAAAACTGCTGACTAAACACGAAGTAGAGCGACACGTAAACTAATTTGACAGGCTTAAAATTCTTGCCATCTCTTTCTTGATTAAATTTAGTTGATGTACAAGAGAATCAGCGTCATTATAATACTATGGCTAGGTTATTGTTTATTATTGACAAGTAACTAACTGATTTGTCTGTTTGAATGATACTAAAACTACATTCAAGCAGTTGGTCGTGGATTTTGTTAAGTATATTACTATTATGTCATATCTGTTGTACTAAGGAAAACGTCATGAATTTTCTTTTTTGTTATTCACGTATGAATTCCCTCGCCGCGTCCCAGTTGCGCAGTTTTCCAATAAAACGTCTCATGTGATTACCGTTGAATATAAATTTTCAATCATATTCCAATAAGATAAGATATAATTTTGTTTAACCTACAGATTCAATGACATTACCAACGTAGTGTCTAATTGCGTTTCGTCACGTGACCAAAATGTGACATTGTTTTACAGATGTGTGCACAAGTGCGCACAATATTTGCTATATGCCAATTATAATAGAGTTCAATTTCAAACCAACGTGTTCATGACTGTATCTACCCATCAATCTACGACAATTTGATGGTAGAGCGTCACAATTTTTTCGACCATGTCGTACTTCAGCTCAACTACTTTTCACAGAGGATGCTTAGGTACAGCGAATGAAGAAAATACTTAATTTTTAAGATAAGTACTTTAAATCATACAACTATGTACAAGTAGGTATAAACAAAAGATACAGATGAAACAGCTAACTATCTAAAGACCGTTCAACTGATCCAGATCACTACCAGACCTAGCCATAGTATTTGGAAGCGTTCCCAAAAATTTGGCCGGATTGCCACGCTGAATGGCAATGCTAATGCGTAGATAAGAGCCAGCTTTCTGGTCATGCGTCGCTTTGAACTGATTTTTTTTGAAAACTTGAAGTGCCCCTGTTCCCCACGGACCCAGAGTCTCAACCCAAAAGCTCAAATAAGTAAGCTCTGTCGAGACTTCTATATGTTAAGATACTTAGGCTAAATTGCATTACTAACGAGTTATTTATTATTAATGATTATACAAATTTTAAATGAGTGGTTATGTGTCTAAGTGCTGTGCTACCACTGTAAGTACTTGTTAATTGTTCCTATGTTTTGTGTCTTATGTTTATTTTTTAATTTATTTAATGCATTTAAGTACCAGTTTTATAGATATTTAATACTACACGGCAAAGGCGCGATCCCCATTTGAAGATTAAAGTACCTATAAAAATAGCGGAGTCTATAAACGCAATCTTCTATCATCCTTTAAAAATAGGAAATTAGGGTATATGATATATCGGCGCAAAGGCGTTATTCTGCTTCTACAATGAGTCATCGGCGCAGTACCACGTGTTACTTAACGAATCATCACTTAGATTGTCATATTACAGTGTAAAATCATTAGTTAATAGCTAGTTATTATTTGATTGTTGTAATCAAATGACAATTAGGTAATGACGTAATCAAGTTGTTATTTTGACCATGTTTACCTTCAAAACCATTTGTAAACTTAAATGATTAATGCTCGCAGGTAGTTTTAGCTTGTTCGCACAAGTTGCTTGCCTTTGTCTTTGTTTTTGCATAAATACGGGCGACGGACCGAGTACGATTGATTCTCGCTCGAGCCGTCGGACCGTACAGACCTCAAAAGCCTCTGTACAACCAAGAATAAATTAGAAGAACATCTCCTGGAGTTTACTTTCGTCATCGACTATGAGCGACCAGCATGCTGGTGATGTTAGTGACGTTAGCATTGCTGACGTCACACTTTTTAAAGACCACCTTGGAGCTTCTGCTCCGTCATCAGAAGTGGGATTGGACACTGCTTCAATCCAAACCAGTTCCTCATCAGCTCAGGCACCATACTCGTCTGATACCCAATGTCAGCGGTTACTGGAACAGCCGAACCAGAATATTCTTCACTTGACTGAAGTGATGCGATCTCCCGCAATACCACCTAAGACTATAACGCTGCCAGAATTCAACCCTGAACAGCCCGATGCAAATCCACGTGCCTAGTGCTCAACTGTGGAAACCTGCCTCACTGAACAACACTTGGAAGGAGGAGCATTGGTCATCGCCCTAGTAAATCGCTGAAAGTTACCGCATCTACATGGCTTTCCGGAGTGTCTCACATCGGCATGGCCTGGATAAACTTCAAGGACATTTTCCTATCATGTTACGACTGTGCCGACAACTATGCTGCAACCATCATTAACACCAACAGCAGCAGCCCAAAAAGAAGGAGAGTGTCTTACAAAGCTTATTCCATGAAGCGAAAACATGATCGAAGCCTCTACAACTTCATGCCAAACTACAACGGCAACCAAATGTCAACCACTCGAAGAAACAATGTCACAAGTACGGACAACAGCAAGGATGACACCTGCTACCGCTGCGGGGCCATCGTGTCTACCGCACCGGGTGGTGCTATCGGCGAAAAGGCAAGCTTTCACACGGATCGTCTACATCAGCTTCTGCAACCCTGATGGACAACAGCAAGGCTGTCACCTGCTACCGCTGCGGGGCCATCGTGTCTACCGCACCGGGTGGTGCTATCGGCGAAAAGGAAAGCTTTCACACGGATCGTCTACATCAGCTTCTGCAACCCTGATGGACAACAGAAATGCTGTCACCTGCTACCGCTGCGGGTCAATCGTGTCTACCGCACCGGGTGGTGCTATCGGCGGCAGCGGCGTAGCAACCAAGAGGCGGCTACGAAATCGGCGGCGTTCGTGCGTTAAAACAATCAGGTCGGTCGTTCCCATTTTATTATGATAGTGGTGCCGAATGTTCTCTCATTACGAGACACAGATGTTCCTCCTGCGTTTAGAGATAAATAGTCTTGCGCAGTTTTCATTCAGAGCCAGTTTATTGCGATTACTATTGAGGCATCCTTTCTTGTAATTTACTTTGTCCTGAAAATGAATTCACACCCCTTTAGTCAGGTTAGGCCGAGCTTGAATGTGTACTCCAGTTGCGTTACTTGTTACAGATACACATGAGGACGCGTGTCATGTCAGGACTACCCGTGTCATATTACTGTCAAGAGGCCGTATCGGCGAAGAAGAGGACGAATCAACAACTCCTCAAGGCACCGTTGCAGCACCAAACGAGCCTGGACCATCTATCTACCTCCCGAGCTGTACGGTCTGATCAACGAGTAATAGACTCACGAGAATAAGACGCGACATCAGAATAAGTTAAGTAAACCAACTTGTTTCCAAACATCTATTCCTACATCCTTGAAGCCTATACACCCAGTACCACAGAGTACATCCAGTACCACAGAGTACACCCAGTACCACAGAGTACACCAAGTACCACAGAGTACACCAAGTACCACAGAGTACACCAAGTACCACAGAGTACACCAAGTACCACAGAGTACACCAAGTACCACAGAGTACACCAAGTACCACAGAGTACACCATGTACCACAGAGTACACCAAGTACCACAGAGTACACCAAGTACCACAGAGTACACCAAGTACCACAGAGTACAGCCACGAACACTCCATGTTACTAATACCACAGAGTACATTAACCAACAGTATACCAACACCTAAGACAGATGTGTTTTGGTGTTAGTAATAAAGTTGCCAAGCATTACACGATGCTTCCAGATACCTACTCAGAAGAAAAACCATTTCATTGTTTCAGACACTCGAAGATCACAACCCAAGGCTGGTGCAGAGCACGCACCGCCTGTCAGTATGGCCGTATCGGCGCAAAGGCGTTATTCTGCTTCTACAATGAGTCATCGGCGCAGTACCACGTGTTACTTAACGAATCATCACTTAGATTGTCATATTACAGTGTAAAATCATTAGTTAATAGCTAGTTATTATTTGATTGTTGTAATCAAATGACAATTAGGTAATGACGTAATCAAGTTGTTATTTTGACCATGTTTACCTTCAAAACCATTTGTAAACTTAAATGATTAATGCTCGCAGGTAGTTTTAGCTTGTTCGCACAAGTTGCTTGCCTTTGTCTTTGTTTTTGCATAAATACGGGCGACGGACCGAGTACGATTGATTCTCGCTCGAGCCGTCGGACCGTACAGACCTCAAAAGCCTCTGTACAACCAAGAATAAATTAGTAGAACATCTCCTGGAGTTTACTTTCGTCATCGACTATGAGCGACCAGCATGCTGGTGATGTTAGTGACGTTAGCATTGCTGACGTCACACTTTTTAAAGACCACCTTGGAGCTTCTGCTCCGTCAGATACGTTTATTGAAGTACCACTATTATAAAGAATATTTCTAAAATAAGAAATAATAACATCTTATCTCAAGGAAAGGCAATTTATATTTAATATTATGATTTAATCACAATACTCTCTATCAATGAATCCTTGATAGCTTATCGAGCTCCATAAACTTAAATCTGACCCCAAGCCTATTGTAAGAATATTCCACTAATAAATTCCATTATCAGCATTGTTGATGAGTACTTAACAAGTGGATCACTAATTTATCAATACAGCAATAAAATAAATGATTACCCTAATAGATGCATCAAAGGTACTCGAACATACCACTTCATGTGAAATTTTATTGCTCGCCACGTGTAGGGTACTATTTTATGACTAGGTATCAATTATTTTCTTTGTATCAGTAGGTATGTACTTTCTTAAGAATATTTTCAGTGAAGTACATTCGAATGTCATTTAAGGATCTAAAAAGAATTCTACCTGCATGATACGTTATTTTGGGAAAGTCAACGCCAACTACCTTCTTTTTATATTTTTTTTTAAATTTAACAGGACCCTTTTTAATTTGGAAAAATAATAAAGAAAATCCTGAAAAACAGTTTTTTTTTGCTTTAATATTCTTTTTAAACGTGGTAAATGATTATAGTCAAAAAGTTTCGTTATAATTTTTGGTGCACTTTTATATTAGGTATCTACATATATTTTTACTTTATGTACCGAAACACAAAGCCATAGAAACACGATTGACGTCAATTTCCTTTGGCAAATTAGTTTCGGTAAGCATTAAATGGTAAATAAGATGTTACACGATTTGTCCCAGACGGTTCTAAAGGCACATTAGTTTCAGTGTTTTGTATTGTTTTACTGTATAATGAGGTAGCGGTGGAAAATTACTTGGCTGCATCGTGGTTATTATTTTGGCATCATGGCTTCATTATTAACATGACTTGACTTAATTGGGACGTCTAAACAACGTCCGATTCCATTGTGCCGTCTAATCCATTCTGTCCTAAGGCAGTTTCGACTGACATTGGATGCGTCCAAAGTCAGTGGATATTAACACTGACTTTGGACGGATCCTTTGGATGTATGTTTAAAAAACAACTGGAACCAGGGTGTCACCGTGATATACACACAATTCTATGTATTTTAAAACAAAAAATAAATCACAAATAAAATACCTGCACATGTAGCCAAGTTGACGCTATAAAAAATAAAAGAGGTTGACTTCGTAATAAGATAATGTCAAATTTTGAATCTCAAACATTTACCTACTTTTCTACTAGCGGTTATCTAATGCAGCGTAACCAAGAAATAACGAGTGACACATCGAATGAACGAATGGCTCTCAGTGAGTATCATGGCGCTGACTTTGCCTCTTAGAGCTATTCGAATTCTGCTAGATACGAGTAGTATCTCTACTACGAGGAAATGACTCAGTGTTGTCTTATGTCGAAATTGGCCTTGGCATATCAATGGTGATTTCTTATGTATAATAAATACTTCACTGTTATGCGTAAAACTTTGTATACATACTATTATTTACTCTATGATAAACTGACACTCTTGGCACAGCTGAAGTACTAGTTAGTAAGTAAGAACACTCCTGCTCATGAAGACGTAACAGTCACGCCCCTTGCCGTATCAGATGCTATAAATAAAAGTGTATTCATTGCTGTCTTCCTGGTCAGCTGACGAGCCAGCCTTCGCGTTGAGCGAACGATGAGTAGGTACATACCTAGGTAAACTCATTGTGCATTGTAAACATCGGATTATAAAATTCTGCGCAGAAGATAAGTTCTTGCATTAAATTTATTTTCTTGTAGAGAAAATATAGGTATGCTTTTAGATATCTGGTCCCATTTAGAAAAAGGAATTCATTTCAGAAATCCATCACAAGTATTTACTTTTATTTTGAACTATTACGAATCTTGTAACGAAATGATAAACAAATGGCTCACACAGAACCTCCAGAATTTCTCTAAAACCAACTTTTTGCTTCTGAAAATATTGTACTTGAAGAAACCTAAGCTTGACTGAGTGAGGACAGTTATGTAAACGTGAAATATACCCAAATACGACCAAAATATCGTATTCTTTGGTCGTATTTGGGTATCTGGATCTTTCAGCTAAACTTCCCATTTATTTTTTTCGCAGTACTTAGTCTTAATGTATTTGTATATTAAAGGTAAGATATAAAATAATAAATTGGCATCAATGAATTCAGACCAACTTCAAATCTACGTCATTATTGTAAAAAATATTAATTAAATATTATAACAAGAGCTAAATGTGTTCAACCTCGGTCATTTGTGTCACTACAAATTGATAAACACTATTTACAATTATCTTTACAAAATTTATTTCATCGATTTTGTAAGGCACATGAACTTGGTAGCAAGGAGGAAAATCCATCTTTTCTGAGGTCAAGCAAAGGCCTACTCGGTTTATGCTACTATCCTACTAATATAATAGATGCGAAAGTCTGTGTGTGTGAATGTTTGTTACCACGTACTAAACCGGTTTTGATGAAATTTGGAATGTAGATAGTTCAGGTTCTGGAATAACACATAGGCATCTAGTTTTCGAAAATAAACCCCTCATGAGGTTAAACAGGGTAGTAAAGTTTCTATGGAAATTCATTTTCCTTGGTTAGATTCGCTCAAAACTATTTAAAAATAAACTTTAAAATAAATAACATAACATATATTTTTATTATTTCTAAACTACCCCCAGGAGGTATGCAATAAAGTTCTAAAATTTGTATGGAAAAAAAATATTTACTGGTATTAATACATTAGATACAAAAGTTGGTGGTTTATCAACATAACACGCGGGCAGAAGCTAGTAAATTAAAATACTGGGAATTTTCACACAGCATCATCAAGCCCCGAACTAAACAAAGCTTATAATATTATGGGAACTGCATGACTGTTAATCTACTTAAATACTTTTTTTTTTTGTAAATATATACATATTACACATAGAAAACACCCAGACCCGAAAAATATTTTGCACATACAAACATTTGCCCCGTAGCGGGAATCGATCCCGCAACCTTCTGCGTCTCAGGCAGGTTATGTTATTGCAAGTTTAGAAACGGCCAACCCAATAGGTAAGTACTATTATTATACTTGGGTGAGTTTAAGTGGTCATGAATCTAGTGACTTCAATAGTCGTAATTGTTTATAGATCTATAAATATCACACAAATAAAGCAAGGAATAGCTTCTGAGCAATTACGGTGTTACTATTTTCAGAAAACAATGGAATGAACAATTATGTTACCTACCTCTTACTCTAATCCCTACAATCTAATCTCTCAATTTACTAGTAACGTAGTAAATAGTAAATTGCGATGATTTTGCGATGAACATGAGATGATTTTTCCTTAAAAATATTATTGAAAATAAATCCCCTGTTTATTTTCAGTCGGCTTTGAAAAATGTTGAGAACCAGAATAGGTAGAAAATATTGAGGCACAAACCAAATAAAAATGACGTCTGGCACTGATATTTCAACTGTTCTAATTAAATTTCTAAGAAAAGTTATGGTAATAGGGCAAAATTTTAACATAGCCCAAACCACGCCATTTCATAGCACGCACTTTATTTCCGTTGAATGTGGTTTGCACCTTAGCACTCAAAATTTCCGTGGAACTACGGTTATTTTATTAGGATTTCCAACAGATTATAATAATATACAATTAAGTAGGTATAACAAAACCCCGAATGTCGCAATACCAAAGTTGGGACTTTACATATAATCCGAATTAAACCGATTAACATTATGTAAATGTCTTGGTTTTCCTCTGATTTGCGGTAAACATATGTAAGTAAAATCAGAGGATAACCAAGATTTTTCCTCATCATATAAAATGTGTTCCACTTTCACAATTCACATACCTAATTAATAGACACGTAAAGGAAAACATGAGTTATTTAGTTTAAAACAGGTCACAGTAGTGAAGTTTGAATCACAGACAGTACGCCATGATACATTTCAATCAATTTTGTGATTCCTTTTCTAATAAAACACTACTGCAGCAATAAATAAAAGATATTTTTGTCTTCACTTTGAAAGCAATATTTGTGTTTCACTATATTAAAGATCATCATATCAGGCAGGATACACCTCTGTTTAGATTCTAGGTCTAGAAACAATTGCTGAGAGAAAACAGATACTAGTATAAACTTATAATAAACTGGTAAACACAGTAAACTTGTCTTGAAAGTAGGGAATTTATTTTGAGATAAGTACTTAAGTTGTTTTATAGACAAGCAGATGAAATGCTTGCTGTGGTAGAAACATTATATTATGAAACAAAGCTAATTGGTAAGTTAATGAAAAAAAAAACATTTTTGTATCAAATGATAAAACAGTGCATTGTAAATGTACTGAATTTAATTAAATTACATTCAAAATAAACCAATGCCTAGTGCATTGGTTTGATACTGCACTAGGCATTGGCCTACTGAATTTTTAAACTTTATGAACAACCTTTAAATAACCTTTATCATAACCATCGATCAATTTATTTGAACACCTGTCAAAACATATGGACAGATTTTTAAATACACGGAAATATAACACAATTTAAATCCGAAATAAAAAGATCAATTGGTTTCCGCAATGGCGTTAAACACGCCGAAAATAACAAAAGATTTCCGCAACAACAGAAATAACATCACGTTTTGCAGCTTCTCGTTGAACTGCAACTGTTAAAGATGACCTGTCTGGTTTTGTATGGAGAATAATATTTTATTCTAATATTTAATATTTTAACATATTGGAACGAAGTTCTTTATCGCGCGTTGTGAAAGGGGGCTAGACGGAAAAAAATCTCACGAAAAGTTGGAACGACACTTTTTGCTATATAGTAAGCTATTGTAAGCTGTGCGGCGTGCGCATGTTTCTCTGTCTGTCTCTCTCTCTCTCTTATAGAAAGGAAGCCAGATATTTTCATTTCTTTTTTTTTTTAAAGTTGGCTAGCTAAAAAAAAAAATTATTACAATTCCTTCACTAATTAATTGGTGGTTGCTGATATAGAAATTGTATGGTTTCGTTTCTGCTAAAAACCTTGCCCTGGTGAAATGCGGAGAAATGAATTGTTTATATAATATTCGTTCGGTAGTTCAGTAGTACCTAGGTATCTACTCGTAGCTCATTTTATCTGTGAATATTTGGTGCGCAATTCGTCAGTTCTTTTTCGCGTTGCAAAAACAATCAAACCACTGTTTAATTGTTCATTTGGTATTCTCTGGACAGTTTCAAACGAAAACAGAGCCGTCTGTAAAGTTTTAAATAGACTGTGGCCAAACAAAACAGTTTCATTGGCACCAGCGCAGTTGTATAAAGACATTGGTTTGGGTTAAAAACCTGAATTAATTTTGAATTAAATTAAACGTGGATACAAAATAGAAAAACATACCTGCAATATTTTTAAAAGAAATAATTAAGCACTCTCCCCACCTGATGAAAAGCCTATTGACATCTGCAACACCAGGGGCATGCAATGCTGATGCCTGCTCAAAAATCCAATACACCACCTAGGGGCCATCCATAAATTACGTCACACGTTAAGGGGGAGGGAGGGGTCAACAATGTGTGAACTCATCTACTACTCTAGGGAAAAACTATAGTGGGTCCCCCACACAGATGTGACAAGGGGATGGCCCCCTACCGGGAATTCTGATATCTTTTAGTAAAGTCAAAGTACAGGTTCTTACCTCTTAACGGAATTTAAAGTTGTAGCGATTAAAAGCAAATTAAAACCTGCCAATTTTCCAGATGAATCACGTACCAACGCAAATCAAATCGAACAGTTTTGATTCTAGAATCATCGCAACTTGTTCTCTGGTAAAACGCACCTAGTGACGCAAACAAAACCTATAAACTGCATTGCTTTCATCCACGCCTCAATAACAAACCGTCGATTTAAATTTAATATTATGTATCGAATATTCTGTTATTTGTTTCCTTAGACGAAAGCGAAATACCTATGCAAGGACAAAAGCAATTAGTGTATTTATATAATAGAAGTCTGTGTAAAATCCAATTCGTCATGGACCAGAGTGAAAAGCATGCAACACGTTACCACAGTTTTTTTAAAATATCTTTCTACAATAATTAGAGAAATTTCAGAATCGCTTTTATTCTATTAGACATGATTATTGACATTGTGATCGCTATTTCGTTTGCTTCGACATCGCATTCTGCCAATTTCTGTTCATATGTATTGGTCAAGATGTACTTTCACGGGTGCACTCTATAGGTACCTGTTTTATTTACTCTGGTATTCTGTCAGTTCTAATGATCAGCGATAGTCTTATGTCACATGGTGCAGGGCATGCTCCTTGCAATGTGACCATTTAAATACTAAATGAGCAGAGCCATTTTAATAACTGAGAGAAATTGAAGAATGCACTTTGCAAGACAATGGAATACGGTAAAGAAAATGCAATTGTCATGTACCATTTGATATAAGTGGAAGGAAAACTTTGTAATGTTTAAAAATATTCCAGTGAGTATAATTTTACCTTATACATTAAAACTGATAGGTACTTATTAGTGGTAGGAGGAAATGGGGAAGGTAAATACCATATAATGGGAGGGGTTTTTGCTAGCAGAACTAGCATTGTAAATAGGACGTTATAGGTTTAAGATTGCAAGATACAATTTTGGTTATGCAAATATAATTATACGAATACACTCATGAAGGCACGTTATCAAACGCGAGGCTTTTTTTGGTCTGTGTCATCAAATAAGACTCAAATTTGTTTTTTTTTTATTTTAATGTTACATTACGTTCACTGACTTATATTTGGCTTCAACATATCCAACATTATTCGCTTTGAAATTTACTTTTTTTTATATTTTTCCAAATAAAAATAAGTAGGTATTCATAAAAAGTTTTGGTATCTACCTCATTAGCATGGCACGATTTGAGTTTGTAAAAAACAAATAAGCAATGACGACATTTAAAAAAATCGCTTAGATTCGCATAGATTGAGATAAATGCCCAATTTTCATACACAATTCTTGACAAAATCGCTACGTCAATTGGCATGCGCGTACGCATACGTGTATTTACCTAGAAATCTATCTTGTTTTGCAAGTATCCTTTATGCTCTTTGTAACAAGCCATTTACGCTTCAATCTTTATTTTGTAAACAGTTTGCATACGCGCCAAATATATGACTTCTTTACCCTGACGATTACAGGTTATTTAATTGTATTTTTATATCACGACACAAAATTGTGGTGTTTTATCAAAACAAACAATCATACTTCACAAAAAAAGTCTCGCATCATAATTTACTTATCGATGACAATTTTTGGTAGAATGCCAAAACGTCTGAGAATTTTAATGACTTTAGGTACGTGAACTTGCTTGATACACTCCGTTGCTTGATGCAAGACTTTTTCAGGCAGCCTGATCGTTACAAACACATTGCTAAATAAACAATGCAATTTTTAATTTGTCATCTTAGTGTTATTGTCCTTTCATTATCACTGATTTTAAGAAATTAATGTCACGAGTAAATGTACGAATTGGGAATTACGTACATTCAGTTACGTCTACTTTTATCGTTTAATACAGTATTTAATACCAGGCGTTTTGTCTTGTTACTGAAAATAAACAATTTCATTAATTAGGCCGCTGACACAACAATTACTGGTCGTGGGCCTTAATTGAAACACATGCTCGCACAATATTACAAATATACCATATATTAACCACTATATCATATATCTGTCATCTATACGATCTGTAACCATTTATTAAAGTATGGAATCGATATCAATTGAGTCAGATTGAGGTTCTTATTGTTGTTCTTCGATCAATTACTTTGTAGACTAGGTACTTTCCATATTCTAGATCAGAGAATATTCTGGGCTGTCATTTCATATCAATTGTTTTTAAAACTTATTAAAAGTATTTTGCAAATTATGGATGCGAATTAAGCATTTAAGAAAAACCCATCACCAACTCTGTATAAAAGTTTCACTAGCTTCTGCCACCGGCCATGGCCTTAGGGGTACCCGGATATCAATGAAAATTAATTTTGTACTAATCTAGGTCAAAAATGATGCCTATTTTAGATATTATCCAAATCAATTAAACCGTTACGAAGATTTTTTTTATCATAATGTTTTTTTTCCTATATATTCTTATATTTATGAAGAATCTATAGTTACTGTTAACTAGGAAATCGAGTCTCAACTTCTGATTGACATCATTCAGGAATTAGTACTAAGAACGACATTCAGATTTTA
Source organism: Perizoma affinitatum (assembly GCA_961405105.1). NCBI lineage: Eukaryota > Metazoa > Arthropoda > Insecta > Lepidoptera > Geometridae > Perizoma > Perizoma affinitatum. The sequence goes on along the minus strand of OY560184.1, from coordinate 15,191,211 downwards.
ATCTTTACATAATGGCCAGCTCTTAGTTAATTAAAAATGTGCAGTATAAACATTTTTATATATTTAATTATGTTGCTATGTAGTGTTTTAAATGCAATATTCTAGAGAAAACTTTTGGTTTTGGTATAATATTATAAACCTATTTGAATTAATTATTATTTTTAGATCGTGAATAATATAATTTGAATTAATGATATTTATTTGCAAGAATATAAGTATTAACATTAGTATTATACAGTGAGCTTCTCTATATTTGACATTTTTCATTTATTAAATACGTCAAATTGATTATTATACAAATTTACTAGAATCAAAATACTTATTAAAATGTCATGCAAGCTTATTATTTAGATAGTGATTATATAGTTGAATAAAAACATTTTAAAAGTTTTCTATGAAATTATAATAACAATAATAGTCTTTTGGTAATTTATTATATATTTGCAGTTTATTATAAAGGTATTTATTATATATTTGTTGTTGCAGTGGCGCAGAATCACTAAAGGTACGGTACGGTAGGTGTCAAGACACGGAAAGGTTAGTAGTTTTTTTTTTTTCAATAAGTGCAGGTCCAGATATATCTGTCCACTTAAGATTAAAAATCGAACCCTTTTTTTGGGCTATTAATTATCTTTGAGCATGTGTGGAGTTACCCCATAAAATTATCCCATAGCGTTATACCGAGCATACGTGACGGACAGTATACCATGATGGCTGTCTCTAAGTTTGGTCATGTTTTTATTCTCCTAATAGCGTCTACAAATCTATGTTTTTGTATTAGCTATCTTCTTGTGCTTTCCTATTGCAAAATCTGAATTGGAAAAGGACACAGGATGTTCCTAATAATCTGAGCTCTACCAGTGGCTATTGTATTTCTATCATTGAAACAATCAGATCAAACGTAGCTTCCTAAAAATAGTCTGAAAATAAGCTATACGTCTGTCTTTCAAAAGCTTGTCTACCAACAATATTGTGGTAACAATGAGTCAGTAGTCTCCAATCAATCAACACCATGTCTTGTCAAAATAGTAAATCCATTTTCTACGCAAATTTGATGGACAGTATTGCCTAACACTTGTGTAACTCATATTTACAAAAACAAAGCTTGATGTTCACCCATTACGTCTTTTATCAAATGCTTCTTTTTTTAGTTTGGATTTCAGCAGAGAATGGATTGAAGGGATTAAATTTAAACAGTCGGTGTTTATCAGCTTTATTTCTATTATAAAACCTTGCTTGGTGTTCATTGCTCCTTCTTCGATAAAATCTATGTTTGGTACAGAGTTGCAATCAGAACTGCAATAGATAGGCGTGATTGGATTTGTAAATAATTTCTTTCCCAAAAATAAGAACGCCCATGTGTTTATTTTGGGTTAGACGATAAACGCCTCGTGCCACCGCTGAACTCAAACATCCTCTTTGTGAAGACATTATTATCATGAAACGCTTGTTTATGCTATATGTTCAGTCAACCAGTCATTTTGAATGACACAAGTTTGTAAGCCTGATGCATATACGTAGGCATCTTCCGCAATTGGTACCTCTGTACCAAACACTTCACTCTGTAACACTTCTCTAAGTGATAGGCCCGATGTTGATACTTTTGATGGGGACGAAGGAGTTTGAGGCATTATTAGAGAAAATTGTATTTAAAATAATGAACTTCAAAAAAGGGTTTTGTCCTGGTAATGTGTCATTGTAATACGAGATAGAAGACCATTTACGTGGATAGAATTTGATTGCACTCCTTGTGGAAAGAAAATGAACTAATTTTTGATTTCAAAGCAAAAAACTAAAGCTCGAATATCGTACACATTGTTTACAAAGGCAAGTTTTTATATTCTATCGATACTCGCACCTTCGAGTCGAGAGACTCTCTCCGCGTAAATGGGCTTTAAACATGAATAATGTCCACTTACCAACATGCGATAGACCCGTGAGATCTGATTCTGAAATGAAAAAAACATAAAATGCGATAACTGAAAAATGATGCGTGCACATTATAACAATACAATATACTTAATTTTATTAAAATTAATTATAATTAGTTTACATTCGTTTCTTTAAAGCAAGGGAATTGATAATGATGTATGATAACTATGACACTAAGATGATATGAGACTGGCCTTAAAAACAGTAAAACAAAATTTTATGAAGGTAAAAATGATATAAGACCAACGAAAAACCCGATGTTCAGGCAAAGTTTTTTACTTGGATTGCCCACGTCTTGTTTAATGATCCAACCAACCTAACGTTTAGACGTTCTTAACGTCTCCTTGTAACGAGTATTATTATGCGATTCGTGCCTTTTTTTCTTTGCATAATAATTTGAAGAACAAAAACAGATACACAATTTGGGAGACATCCTGTCTCTGACACCTAAATTGTTTCAAAATCAGTGACCTGTTAGAATTTTCGGAAAATTACTGCTCTTAAACAAACCTTTAATGTTGTTTCCGCAAATTAACTTGTTATCTTACTTGTTTATTTCCATTTAGTTATTTTCCTAATAGCATGTAAACACATGTTTTATGGTAGGTATGTAAAATTATTTGGATTGGAAAATTACATCACAATTAAAAATTCCGTTGGGCTTATTAATAAAGATTTTGTTGGCGTTAGTTCTTCAAGTAAAAGGGCAACTTGGATAACTGAAAGTAATCATTAAAAACTTCTAAACTATAAGAAATTACTTAATTAATAGTTAATTAAACGCAGAAAGTTGCGGGTTCGATTCCAATCTAATAATTCATCTTTTCAATTATCATATTTCTATGTATCATATAAATGTATATACCAGTCCCATAACACAAGCTCTGCTTACTTTGGGCCTAGATGATGCTGTGGGAAAATGTCCAGCTTTATGACTATTTTTTTTTATTTAAGAACGGATAAATTCCTATCAGTGGCAGATCTAAAGTTTTAAAAATGAATGGTCTTGTATAATAGCCGTATATAGTACAAAACAAAAACCCCGTCCGATTCGTAAGGGATTTGAATATTTTTTATAAACCAGTCGATAATTGAAGACCTTTAGATTTATGCAATGAAAATAATACACTATCATGTCTAATATCGTACCATTTTACTATACCAAAAAGTACTGTATCACATTAGCTCCTCAAAATAAATATTTTCCATTAGGTTATCACCTAACGTCAGCGTCATTAAGTGGGAAACGATAATACTTATTATGATCCATTGGGGGCGCGATAAGACCGTAATAACTGACACACCCTTAACCCGTTGACAGCTATATATCTGATTAGAGACTTTTGACTTTAACAGTACTTGACTCTATTCAAGTGATATTGTTTTGTTACATTGCAACTATTTATAATGGGCACATAAATGAACGCCATCCTGGACTGATGACATTGCAATTGTAAAGCTTAGAAAATAAAGAGGAAAGAAGAAAAAAGGAAATATATTTAAGGTCGTAGAGAAAAGTGGAAAGAGCTAGCCTAGTACCTTTTGCCATCACAATCTATGGTAACAGTGGACAGCTAATAATGATTAGTTCAATATGATACAAACACTAAGGAAAACATCATGACGAATCCGGCATGCCCTAGAACCAACAATTCGTAGGCATGCAGCATCAGTTAGTGTTCCAATAAGCGGCGAAAATGCAGGCATGTTCAAAAAACTATGTTCAGATGTGCCTCTGACTACCCCTTAGTATCCTTAAAGATTTGTGCACTCAGTATGTATCTGACGATGTCCATCATAGGGGATACAATCGTAAGCGTGTTTGTTTGTTTGTATTTTATGCTATGTTAAATTTGAAAGTAAAAAGATATTTGTTTTTTTATAAAGTAAAATGTTTGTAAAGTTTGGACCAAATAAAACGATATTCTTTTAAACCTACTTTCGAGTACTTAACAGAGGTGAAAGGTATCTTCCTCTGCCCTCTGAGACATCCTCGTTGATACCTTAGTGAAAATAAACGCACAATTTCATCATAAATGTTTGTCGCGGGTTGATTTAGTAGCATGCTTTACATAATAAGATATATCGAAAGGTCTTACATCTATTTTTGTTCATTATCTCCTATTAATAATATCGTGACAAATAACTGACTGATTAGAGAAGAGAACGTTTGAAAAAGGAACAAAGTCCTATCCAATCATAATTGTGCTATTTTTATTCTGACCACGAAAATGTTCTACTCGAAACAGGTGACCAATCAAATGACTATCTGAATCGCATTTTAGTTTTTTTTTTCTTTCTCTAAATCGCATTTTAGACGGGCATATGTCATAATTTGATACAATTTGCGATACAAGCTTGGAAGATGGATAGTTCGTTACGCTCCCTACTCTCCCCCTGGTGACAGTTGTGGTAGGTACCCGGGTAGGCATTGTTTTGATGGCTTCTCTGAGATAACTATTATTTTTTTGTGAAAACATCACGCCATTCCACTATCTGTTTGTCGCAATGTTGTTTTAGTAACGCTGTGACTGGGTCTAAATAAATATGTTTTTGTTTGGAACCGTCCCGCAATACGTCAATGTAGTTCTCATACAGATAAATATAGATACAAAACATTGGTCATAAACATTGGTTTCCTGGCGAATGATTACCACACCTACCGGGATGCGACAGCAAAATACTATAGATTGGCCTTGCGTTGTTGGTAAGGAACTGTTTTGTATGACTTAAAATAGATAGCATTAGTCAAAACTACCACCCTTACTTAAGTAAAGGTACGTTTTCTGTTATGAATAAATAATTGGACGTTATGAATGTATTTTGCGTAGTGTCTAAGTTAGATTATTTAGATAAAATACCTACAAAAAACCTGGTAGGGACTTTACCTATTAGGGCGGGTGATGCCCGTCTTCAAGTCTGCCTATTTAGTAGGCAAATACCACAGACAAATATATTAACTAACATTTATTTTTCTGTTTTCTTGACTGTTACGATGTGGTTACGATATTTTGGTCAGTTAAGTTGAAGCTCTATTAAAGGCCTAGAGATGGTAAAATAACTAGAGCGGCGAAATTGATTCAGTGCGCATTGCAGAAGCTAATTTTTGCCACAATGTTCTTAAAGTACAAAATTATTTTACTAACTGTTTAAAGCATAATTTTGTACTTAACCAGTACAAAATTATGCTTATTTACAAAAGTGCTTCGGATATAAAGTTTTGAAAGAATCACATATATTTTAAGGTTGGGCAGGGTTTTAGTTACATACTGTATATAAATTGTGCCTGTAAACAAGCCTGTAATCGATGTGATCATTGCACGCTGAAGAAATCACGCCGCATGATTGACGGGTATGAACGTTGGATAAAATCATTTTATTTTAGATTGTAATTACGTATCTATTCATATAACATATTTTTTTTTATTATATGAATAGATACCCAACGTAGGAACATTCACAAACTTACCTCATCTCTGTTATCTAAATACGGATTTACCAATACTCAGTCTAACTAAATAAACGAGGTATTTACCGTTATAATTACCACATTCCTGTTGAGTAATATTCCACTAACTAGAGTCAGTGACAAAAACCTATTCATCGTCATCTTCATGCATCTAAATTCACTACTTGACATTAGTCTTCTTCACCAACCTCCCGCAACATTTACGATGTTATCTTATCCGTCCATCAGGTGATCCGGTTTACAAAACTACGAACCTGGGGAATTAAGGTTCTTTACTTCTCTAGTATCTGTGTTTCCCAGTTAATTTCATTATATTTAAGAACTATGCCTTGTTTGTGCAAGTGATGCAGTTATTAAATTTCCATGGAATTGCTTGTGCCATAGGTAGTTTCTCCTTGATTTCTGCACCACAGTTTGAGGACTGGCGTACCGTTCTTCGATATCATCAGAAGCCATTTCAGAAATCTATTCTTCCACCTTTTTTCTATACTGATACGGCTAGCTTATTATTACTGGAGGCATCTGATCACCATGCACAGAGTCATCATAGCACCTTCTAATAGGTAAACCGCTCCCACAAAACTTTCTACTACTTTCCTGTTGACCCTGCCGCTGCTGATGGGAGACTACTTTTTTAATGTATTCGCAGCCATCATTTATCTGATAGCTGTTTCTACTGTGGACCCGATGGTAGCTTGCAGATCATTCCCAAAATGACCTAATGAAAAAATGCAGAGTTGCGATTTAAAGGCTTCTTTACAAATTCTACAATGCTATGATCAATAACGCGACACTGTCAATATCAGGCAATCCATAAAAACTACAAGTAAGTCGATATAGCCTCTACGTCAGAGTGCCTATACCTGCTTTAGATTTGATTCCCACAGCTGACACCTGTGGTTTCTGTAACATGATCTCGGCGCCGGTTCAGTCACATGGTCTGCTGGGTGACTGATTGTAAAATGTAGAACTATATACAATATGGGCTGCCTAACTCAAATTTCGTTCAGCAATGACGGTAACCACGTCTCTTAGTTAGTTGTCCAGTGACGGGTCACTGGGTACGCTGCATTAATAAATAAACTAGTAAAAGACCGATGGTCCGAAGAACACCTCGCGTTAACAAAGATACGAGCTCTCGAGCTAACTGACGGCAGGTCGACTACTTGCCCTACTACCTGAACCCCTTCAATACTGTCCCATTGTGTGGATATCACGGCACTGACTAGCGCTGTGGGACGTAGATCTCTTTCAACCCCAAAACTAAATTTCTAAATTTCATCCAATTCTTTCGAGACGTTCTCGAGATTTCTTTAAATTACTTAGGGCAGACCAAGAAAATAACAAACATATAAATAGAATAAAATTAATGTCTATGCGACGCCACAGAAGAAAGTCGAACAACCTACGGTCTTCCGAGTAAGTAGTTCTACGGTCTACGTTATAGCTCACACTGAGATAAACCGTGCAACAGTTAGCAACGTTGAAATTCATGCAAGAGACAATTAATTTTTTGTCATTTTTGGGTGCACAATCTGGCGAGGTCGAAAAAATCTCTCGTAATTAAAACTTCTCTATTACGACTGCCGCATTCCGGAGAGTATATTTTCCCCTTATTTTTACGTTATACTAATCAAACTTAAAAGACTGTATACTACGTTTTTAAAGTGAACTAGAGAGAGAAATAGGGTACCTACTACCTACTTACGCTACAGTCTCAAAACGTCTAAACAAAAACAGTGTACCTACCTCATGCTGAGCTTTAGGTATACCAGAACCAAGTTCAATACTACTACATTTAAATAAACCTACTAACGTATTAACTAGAAAAAATCCGTCATAAACGATGACACAAAGAACTATTTTCAAATCATCACTTCACTCAGGTGTTATACCTAGTTGTACTACCTATACGATTTACTATTAAACGAATTCACATGAATGGATTCCTAGTAAGTAGTAAGTACATATGACCACAGAATAGCGGATAGTAGGTTACTATGGTATACCTTACTTACAATAACCTCAATAAGCCATGATTGTGAGTCAGCAGAGGTTGTAACGTTAACCTTATCTAAATGAGATACAGTTGAAAACCAAAGCAACAATCTGATAGCACCTTACGCATTTACTCACATCTCCTAGGTAATTGGATTTTACATAACTCGTATGCCGTCATACCTACATTGTGTTATAGGTGCCTACCTCCTTTTCTACATAATATATTAAGAAAGTCCTCCTCTAGAGCCTGACTCTCTAAATTTTTTAGAGAGTAGGTATGTCACTGATCGTGAATCACTGTCAAAGGTGAATATTCATAGATTCACTACTTAAGCATGTATTACGGTCTGTCGAGGAAATCTCACCTAGGTAAATATTTACATTTCTAATATTTTACTGAAAAATTGGAATGTCAATAATAGTATAAAAAGTCATTTATTTACTTACACTTAAACAAACATATCTGGCCTAGGTACCTAGCTAGGTAGCTAACCTACCTAGGTAACTACAATATTTTTTTCAAAATAATTATATTTCCTTCTATCTGATAAAAATGTAAATAAAGTCGGTAGCCCGTTTAACCCCCCCCTACACGTTTTTTGATTATAAGTGACTATGTAGGCGATTCCGATAATTTAAGTTTCTTTAAGGCTACTTACAAAGTTTCAACAACATCATAATACCAACAAGGTAATTGAAAAATAGTACTTATACCTACTTAATTCTCTCCCAAAAACTATTATTTTTATCCCAAAATACAAGCGTTCTTGTCTTGTTTCCTATTTATTAAATTTAGTGTTGAGTAGCTCCACCTATACGTATTATTTAAAAGCGCAACAGCGCCACCTGTTACGAACTCGACGAACTATCAGAGTAAGCTGTTCAGTCGCGAGCAGCTAGCTAAAAGTACCGGCAGGAAAACTTAGATGGCGCTTACACATACTATTACAGCGCTATCTAGTAAGATTCGATGGAACTACGTGATAATGACGCAGGTAAACACAATGGTAATAATAATTCTTCTGAAACTCAATAGATGTCACTTTTATGAAAATAGTTCTAATAGCGTCACGCCTTACACAATCTGACAACGCTTATTATTATGAACAGTTTTTCTTACAATTTAATACTTATTGATAAAAATATTTCTTACCGGTGTCGTTGAGCAAGGCATTGATGTCCGTCGTCGACCCATCGGCCGACATAGCTGTAACAAATTAAACGAACTTTAAGTTTTTGTTGTAACTTTGACATTGGGTTTTGACATAATTTTGTATATTGATATTTGCGTGCTAATTGATATGTAGAACATAATTGAACTTTATGATTTACTGGATTCCGCCCACGGCTTCGCCCGTGTGTTACCCGGGTAAAAAGTAGCCTATGTGTTATTCTGATGTATGTAAGTAAAGTTTCATCAAAATCCGTTCAGTAGTTTTTGCGTGAAAGAGTAACAAACATCCATCCTCACAAACTTTCGCGTTTATAATATTAGTAGGATTTATCTTCAGACTTATTGTCTTTAATGTTGCGAGCATGAGCGTTGGAGGTGGCCCTAGATCGTTCGTCAGGGCACTCTTTAAATGAGTCCTATATAGTAGATTTCTACAGGCCTTTGATGATAATGATGACGGTAAAGTTTTGTAGTTTGAAAAATAATGTATACCTGCCTAATATCATAAATTCATGATGGTTGAGTCTTTAGATGATAGACAAGTAGGTAGGTACCTATTATGGACAAGCTTTATCTAAACATTGACCGCAATAACAGTTACACTTGGGCTTAAAGCGTTCAGCTGAATTGATATGGGTTAATAAATAAAATTATAAACATCTAACAGTCTGCGGCGTTTTGATACAAAAATACGCACTTAAAATAAAACTGCATTGGCATGCCCGCCAAGCGATTGAAACTAACGACTATAAACCAGATTGTTTACATAAAATTATATCATCGGTAATGTTTCAAAGGCCGCGTCCAGCCAAGCGTGACGCGACACGGTCGCTGATCTAACGTGACTTCTGGATTTGTCATCACAACTGGTTGCTGATCATTGAGATAACACTGCATTTTGAGTACTAACAACAAAAAAGATTTTCTTTTTTTCGTAACCTATCGTATCCCACTGCTGGGCAAAGGTCTCCCCCAATTCCTTCCGTCTGCCTCTACCCTATTTATTTAAAATTATGTGCAAAACAGCACATATACCTGTTCGTTCAGCCATGGATCGAACTTACGCTGCGAATAAAGATTAGGTGGACACTTGCAAATAAACAAAAAAAAAATAGGGTTTCTATTAGTTTCTGCTTGCATCAGCTGAAATAGTTCTCGTAGCATTTGCTACTCATTCATTTTCAATCCGTAGCACTTGGTGTGTCACACACCTGAGCTTATTCAAATGTTTGCGAAAGATACATTTTTAGGATAGAATAATAGAATGCAATATAATATGATTTATTTGACACTACTATAAATCACAAAAAAAACGTAATACAACCTAAAATAAATAGACATTCATCGATAAATAGATAAAATGTAAGATTTTTCGTGCTAATTAGTCTTATTAGGTACAAACCTAACCTAAACGTCACAAAAACAGGCAAAATTTTACCGTGACGAAACCACGCAGTTACCACGTTATAAACGGCCAGTGCACAGTTCTACGAAGATTCGTAGCACTTCCTACGCAAGTATAAATATGATTGAGTAAAACACACACCTGAGCTAAATAACATTATAATGCAGATCGTATACTTAGTGTGCCACTAGACTAAGGTCTAATCGCAAAGTGAGACTTATCTTCATAGTCTCTTGGACGCTACTAGGAGAAACAATGACCTGAGCGCTACAAAGGCATTGATAATTGTGGGAAAATGTAACTTGGTATAGTTTTACTAACCCCTTTTTCGAACCCATTTTTATTAAGTTTGTGCGTCCGCATAAGATCCGGTTCTAATGAGTTTCATAAAAACTAAAGTATAGGAGTTTTGGGGACAAACATCTGTTTTTACGTTGTAAAATGTTTCTTTTTTCATTTTGTACATTAAACTGTATGGACATTGGACTTTATCTCAACTTAGAATCCACCTCACAGTTTTAGGCATTATTTTATGATTCATAATTTTTGTAGCATAATGACTCATGTAGGTACATCTGTCCGTCTACATGACTATGACCGATAAACAGTTTGTAATACGTTTAGTATCTACGTATTAGCACGTGTACGTGAAGAAGCACCATCTTAGTAGTTGGTAATGTCTTTGTAAAATACCTATCAATCACATGACTCTACAAAGTGTGAAATTAAAGACATCCCTTAGCAATTTTACAACATGCTTATGAAAGAAAATTTCTACAGCTATTTAAGATTTGTCTATTGTCTGAAATGTTCCTATTTCATTTTGAACTGTTTGGATATAGAACTGTCTTAACTTAGCTTTGCACAGAATCAACCTCACACTTTTTGGAATTATTTTATGTATATTTTGCATCATAAATTTGACGACATAAATGTCATCTAAGTTGTAAGTACCCATTTTATTACTTACTTACCTAATTTTTACCTGCGGCGGCAGGAGCCCGTTAATGCGTTTGACATAGGAGGTTGTTTGTCTTATACATTTATCTCCAAAATTACGAATCACATTGTAATGCGGTTTTTTGCGATCGATCTGTATATTTTCAATGACAGTTCTTAGATACCTAGGTTTTATGGCCACTATTTACTAGGAGGCACTGCATAGACAACTGAGGGTTTTTAAAATTTGCAAAAATTTGCTTGTCAAAGTTTGAAAAATACTAACCTAGTACCAACTACTAGTTACGTATCTGCAAATATTCAGCTAAAATCTATGTCGTGTTAGTAGAACTCCTTGTGAATGATCTCGTCCGGGGTATTACCACCATACCTATTTCTACCGTCAAAGCAGTAATGCTCGCATTGCTGTGTCCGGTTTAAATAGTATGGGTGTTGGTGAAATTACAGGCACATGAGACTTGTCACCATTATGTCTCAGGGTCGGCAACGCGCGAGTGATACCTCTGGTGTTGCAAGCGTCCATAGGTTACAGTAACCGTTTACCAACAGGTGAGCCGTATGTTTGTTAGCCACTAAAAACACGGTTAGTTGTATAAAAAACGCATGAAAGGAGCCTTTCTCCACACTGGTTCTTTCACCATCGGTCACAGGCTCTTTTTATGGCCACCTTACCTCAACTTTGTCAGTTCAACGACCCAATGCAAGGTGGCCAAGAAATAACCATTAACAAGACGTAGAAGTCCACAAACAGACGGCAAATAAACTTTGTTTACGAGTATAGGTTTTATTACCAAGGTAGGATAGGTAGGTATGGTTTTATCACTTCATAAATTTTCCGATATATTTATACTGACTATAATCTTCATTAGAAAACGATCTGCGATTAAATTACATGTAGGTAGATGACAATTATATCAAAAATAATGTCGTTTAGGATATTCACTCGTGTATTGTTTGAGACATTACATGAGCAAGTTGACTTTAACACATAATCGTACCACATTATAGGTATAGGTATAACTATAGGTTTAAGAATATGAATAAGAATTATATAAAGTTTAATAACTTTTTAACTTAACTGTTTTACCATTGTTATTATTAGGTACAGTACTTATATGTTTATACACAATGTAATTATATTAAAAAATAGTTAATATAATTATAATAAATGCTTAAATATTTTATACAACTTATGTGGCATACGGCCCACCTGTTAGCAAGCAGTTACCGTAACCTATGAACGCTTGCAACACCAGGTATCACTCCCACCCATACCCTCCAAACCGGGACACAGCAATACCAGCATTACTGTTTGGCAGCAGAAATATGTGTGGTGGAGTGACATTTGTATGGAAGCCATATTTTGACCAGAAGAAAATATCGAGGCAATATTTTCTAGATTTTAAAAAAATTACACCTAGTTTGATACCGTATAGTATGATTTGTTAACCTTAAACTTCACACAAAATCACCGAGATATTATGACGAAGGCTAAATTATTGTTTGCAAACAAGCCGTTGGCAATTTCACAAATCATTTACAAATACGAGTGTTTGAAGGGCCACGATTATGTAGGTATCACAGACAGGTGACCTAATATTTATTTTACAAAGAACATTCTTTACCACATTAGGCACCTAATCCACCATGTTAATGACAGGTCTTTAAACAATACCAATAAATTGACCTCACAAGGCGATGCATCATTGTTAGCCTAAATGTGGTCAGAACATAGTGTAAGTGATAGTTACAACGTGGTGGTCAGCCTGACTGCAGGATATGAATACAAATTGACATAATTGACCTCTCGGTGTGTATGTTTGTACTTCCGATCGGTCTAGGTTATTATTTTGGACACTTGTTTTGCTTCCTGGCTTTATTAGGTTGTACAAAAAACAAAACGAACACGTTACGACATCCCCGTGGTGGATATCTTTAGATACATACTCAGTGCGGAGATTTTTAAAGATACCTGTAGGGGGTAGTCAGAGGCACTGACTGCAGAGGGAGTAGCTGTAGCACAGAATATCTAGTCCTCTCCATTTCGTGGAAGCCAAACAGATACTGTCTCATATTATGCAGCTGTCCACAACACCGGGATGTGAAGAAAATGCATAGTATTTACTTGCATTGGTCAAAATATGTTTTATTTGAACTTTGTAGGTAACCATAAATTGGTACATTTACCAATCTTTGGTTACCTACAAAGACGATATTACGAACCCTTTTTTTTGATGCCAAACTGAATAGATGTTGTTTCTGTCGGAAAGAGATTTCAATGCGCACTTCAATTTACTTACAAGTTTATTTAATGTTAAAACTCTAAAATTAGGTTTCTTCGAAACAAACCACCATGATATATTTTACAAAGTAGCATTTTTTTCTAAAGACACTCTTATTGCATGTCAAGAAGCCTTTACAAGGAATTTAATAGCACGCTAGAGCCAGATAGCTGCAATTTGTGCAAATGGGAAGCGATGGGAAAAAAATATTCTCGAAACTGATCGTGAGAGGATCGCATTAAAAACTATAAATAATGAACACTTTGTGCCACACCAAAATAATAATAATCAACGCATAGTTCAAACCAAAAGTTCAAGACATGAGAGGCCAAACCATGAGGTCTTATTAATTGAGGCAGACTTAAAATTCCGCTCGCATTTGAGTACGCTATGACACATTGATGGCGTTTCATGGTAAGCACAAAATATACAAAGAATTCAGTTCAATTTAATTACAATTAAACCTAAATAAACCTTGTTATGATTCCTAGGACATTATTGAGGGCAAGGTTTGACTCTTTTGATTTGAACGGGTACTAAAGGATTTCCCTAGAGTAGGTATACAGTGGGATGATGAAGTTACAATAATAATAATGCTGGTCATTTTCACACAGCATCATCTAGCCCCAAAGTAAGCAGAGCTTGTGTTATGGGAACTGGATGACTGATATACTACTTATATACTTTTTTTTTGTAAATACATACATATTATACATAGAAAACACCCAGATCCCGAGACAAATATATGCAGATGCAAATATTTGTCCCGCGGCGGGAATCGAACCCGCAACCTTCTGCGTCTCAGGCGGGCCTTCGCCCATTGCGCCACAGAGGTCGTCAAAAAGTCGAAAAAGAATAAAAAACGCGATAAATACCTTAACTTGAATTTACTATAGACAAAAATATATTTACGAAAATAGTAGGTAAATGCTATTTGCTGCAAACCAATCCTCTGATCTCAACTGCATGAGCTCAAGAATATTAAAAAATGCTTATCGAATCGGCCCCTATGTTATGTTCTAGTAAACTAGATCCTTAGACAGAATTATCACAAAGCAAATTAATAATTGTTTAACAATAAAAATTATACAGAAGCATGATTTATCGTGCCAAGACTGAATCGAATCCATAATAACATGAATAGACCAGGAAATAAGTATGCAGTTGCTAACTCAAGTATTCTCAGCGTAAAGAGAACGGGTTATACCTACATCATAGTATTTTCAATGGAACAAGTTTTTTTTGTGAGAATGTTCCGGTTTTATAGTGTAGTCAAAGAATTAAAGAAAATGTATGTTTATAAATTCCTGGGGCGTTAATGAATCCTACATTGACATTGTTACTGCAACTTTTTTTTTTTTAATAATACAAGTCTGAGTATTATTTTATTTCGTACCTAAGCCAAAGCCAGTTGTGCTAAAGGAATGGATAATAGCAATTCAGGAAGATAATGCAGAAATCATTTTTCGATTTCGGGACTGAGTGATCTACGTCCTTTGGCGGTTTCTGATAATCTGGACCTAGGTATATACGAAGCTTTGATAAAATTGTGCGAGCATTTTTGAAATAATAATACTGTTTTCCTCATTCCTACATTAGAGTTATGTTAAGTAAATTTCAAGCATGAAGACCAACGTCCACATCGCTTAGTAATTGTTGTAAACGTTTTACTTGCGTAATGTTGGCGCTTGAGTTACTCAACAAAGTTATTATGTTTATCTGAGTAAAGCCAACGCATAATTTCATTCAACTAGCAATGGCTATAAAATAATACAGGATGTCCCAGAACTAGTATGTTAAGGAGGGCGTTTCTCGAATACGAGAGCAATTAATGTTCGACGACTTTTGTGAATTTTATTTTTTTCATTGAAATCATTAGTAAAAATCTGCTGTTTTCTGTAAAATATAAAAACGTATTAATTTGCTGTGTTAAGTATGGTTTTTGATGTTCAAACATCTTGTTCCATCAAAAGTAGTCTAAGAGTTAGCACATATTCTAAAAAATATATAGCTGTTATAAGGATGTTTCAAAAAAAATCTTAGTTAGGGTTTTAATGCCACAAGTTACTAGGGCGACGCAGCGAAGAAAGGCCCCCTATCCGATTTTAAAGGAAGCGGGAAGGCCGTAGTTAGAAGTTCAACATCTAGATCGTTTTCATGATACTTTTAAGAAGAGGTCACGTCTAGCAGTAGTTTATGACGATGTTGTTAATTCTAATTTCCTAATGAATGGGCTAGATTGCTGATCCCAATCTTACGATATATTACAAAATCGGACACTCAACTAATCTAATCATTTGGCAAATAAAACTGGGGAATTATCTGACACACTTTCTTGATATCGGAATGCCATGTAGTAATATAGTTATCTGGAAAGTCAATCATGTTCCCTTTATCGTGAAGTGTGAGATGGCATATTGGTGCATAGTCAATGACTTTGCCTTGCGTAAAAGTTGGTTGATACTAATTTTTATCAGCTTTTAAATGCTTCTCAACAACCTCAATGCTTAGGGACCCTTACTTGATATCCTCATAGATCTACTCACTGAGTATGGGGAAACCAGTCATGAGCGTGTTTGTCTGTTATCTGTATTACGAAAGGTGTTCTTGACGTCCACCGGTACCTACTTTGTAGTACTGGAGACAATAGTACCAAAGCCCGAAATCAAACTGGAAGTTTCAAAGCGTTCCAATGAAAGGAAAAAAGTCATTTACAAAGAACCTACTTGAACATACCCGTATTTGTTAAATCAAATAACCTACGCTAAGCAATCGACAAGAAAATAGGGTTTTGTCTTGAATTGATAAGGATAAGCCTCCATACGAGGTGGGAAACCCACATCACAACATGTACTGCATATGATATGAACATTTTAGAGCGATGCTAAGTCTTCATTGAATAATGCAACTGCCTATTTTGATTGCCAATGGTTTGGTCGTGATTTGTATGTAAAGTTAAACTGTGGGCATAGAGACACAGTGCGGATGGCAGCACAAGGTTAGATATTATCATGCTCCATGGGGATCTTAATGGTAATGGACTCCATGGAGTCTTAAAACTTGTATGCGGATATCGCATTAACACAAGCGGGATGTCAGATCAGATCACCACTCCTTCATTTAGGTACCGTAGTTACGACACTTGCATACAGGATTCCAAAGCCGTAATCACATCCTTAGAGATAGCTGAGGAGTAATATACATAGAGAATGATCAATAAACGACCACAGACCGCAATCTCATAAGAGATGCACTCGTGTTCTGTAACCGCAACTTATCTTGAGACATTTACTATAAAAGGTTTTTTTAATGCTCCTGAGTAAAAACATAAGGTCAGAATGAGAATTGGTATCTAGTCCCTTTTAGTCTTTTTCCATCTTGGCCTTCTGGATACGTTAGTTTAAATCAGACTGGCAACTAAGTTTGTTATAGCAATATCCGATACCGCGCCATATTATAGCGTATTTTGTTTTTCAAACGGAGAAGTCAAGATCTGTACTTATGGAAATCACCAAATCAACCATTCGCATCTTCAACTTTAAATGGTTATACATTTAAAGTTGAAGATATTTGTAATCAAATAGAGTACGGGAATGATATATGTTAGTATTATTGACTCAAGTAGGCGTTACAGGGTATGATTAAATGATATACAATAAATACTTATGCCAACTATCAGTCAGTACATGCTTAGAACAATTACATTCCATGCAATATCGCCGTTCAATGTTTGATGAATTCCGATTCAAGCTATTATTTACTTTGAATTAGCAAAATTGTGTAAGATATTTTCACAGTGACGTATCAGTATGCTTCATAGCAATGCTATTATTTTTACCCTGATGACTGATGACTTGGTAAGTAGGACCTACATTTGCGTTCAATGAATATATTGCCCATAAAAATTGTCATAGCGAGTAAAGAAGGGAACTGGTATAATCACTTTCATAGAAATGCTGAATAACTGCAGATTATGTGGAGCTCTTAGAATAATAATAATTAACCATCTGTTTCGCCTAAACTATCAACAATGCACCATTTCTAATATTTTATGTGTACAAAGGGTCCCTTGCTATTTTCTTCGGCTCTAGTAATGCTTCGCAATGGAGATACGAAATCTGAAATATCGAATAATCATTATAAACACTACAGATTATGTGGAGCTCTTAGAATAATAATAATTAACCATCTGTTTCGCCTAAACTATCAACAATGCACTATTTCTAATATTTTATGTGTACAAAGGGTCTCTTGCTGTTTTCTTCGGCTCTAGTAATGTCTCGCAAAGGAGATACGAAGTCTGAGATATCGAATAATCATTATAAACACCCAACAAACATGTGCCTGTTTTATGGGTTGTTCTACTGTATGAACCTAGCAGGACTACCCCACATTATGATTCCCTGTGTCGTAGATATCAGTAACCAACCCGGTCAAAATATCTGCATTATATTATGCACAAATTTGTCCCGCACCTTTAGCGTCGCTGCTGGCTATCCACCCACAGCGCCGCCTGCGCCATCGAGGCTAACAGTGGAATTCTAGAGGCTGTTGATGATGATGAAGATGCTGTGGAATTGCGATTCGTTTGGTGCTATCCATACCTTAGGCGTGTGAAGCTCCATCTAAGATGTGCGATGGATATTAAATAGAAGCTATTCATACAGGACACTGGAAGACACCCGAGCTGAGGGCCGGGAAAGACCGAACGCGACCGTTGCATTCCTTTGCAGTGTGCATAGTAAATGAAAATATAAATACTGCCACGCTATGCTATTACAAAGATATACTATAGTACCTAAAGTATCTAAACGAAAAAACAAACACGCTCAGAACTGTTTTCTCCATGATAAACATCCTCAGGTACAAACTCAGTAAGTAGATTTTTGTAGGAACCAAGTAGGCGGTAGTCGGTACGTCCAAACATAACATTTGGCATATGCCTGCGGATTGCAAGTAGTTAGCATTTCACGTGACAGGTTACAAGTCCATCGCTGCACATTGGAACATTGTCTGATGGAACATGCCTCCGAATTTTCGGTTCTAGGGCATGCCGTTTTCCTCACGATATTTTCCTTCACCATTTTGAGCACATGTTATGGCATCATTAAAAAATGCCGAGAATTAACAAATTAACTGATACGAGTAGGCACCTGTTATTTTTATTTCATTCACGAATTTATCTCAGAATCTGTATTCAGACAAATGCTTTAGTTGTCACGCAATTGATAAGAGATAGCACAAAGTGATAACAAGACAATAGACAAGCATTTGCCTTGAATTGTAGAGTAATTACATGCACTCTTATTTTCAGTTGATATTAATAATTTATAAGAGTTCTACACTTATGAATTTTGAAGTGTTGGTAATTTTAATAATCCACAGAACACGATATTTATGTTAAAACAATGGGCAATCTTATTGTTTGGTAGTGTAATATATGATGTAATTGCATCGTAATTTAATACATAACTTTAACCTATTAAGTAACCAAAATTACAGAGATGTGCAGATGCGATTACAATTAAAAAAACATGATATGCTAAACGTATGCCTTATTTATGAAATAAAATGAATTCACACTTGGTAACGCCGTTCACGGGGGGCCAAAGACACAAGTAAAAAAATATTTTTACCTAAATTTATCGTCAAGCACGTCTATTTCTCTGCATTTTATCCGAACAAACTATTCTTCAACGTAAATATAACAAAATAAACTTACAAATCTATTCGCTTAGACAGCTAAAAGGTTTTGGTATAATATACTAATAATAGCCGTGTTGGCCTAGTGGGTGATGCCCCGACTTCTGATTCGGAGGTCGTGGGTTCGAACCCGGACGTGCACCAATGGATTTTTCCACTCGAAAAAAATATGGTTAAATTAAGTAAACAAAAAGTAGCAAAAATTTAAGCTTTAATTTGCTAGAATAAATAATTTTAAATCAAACTTACAAAAGATTATCATTTGAACGCGTTATTTTCTCTGGTTAGACTTATCACACAGAACTGGAAACTTAAAATACAACACTTCAGGCAACACGACAAAAAAAAATACGTATATTTACTTTTACGAACCTAACCAAAGAAACAACTCTCTTAGTCACTGGTTTATCAAACTCTGGTCTGTGGACCTTAGATCCAAGTCTTTATAAAAAGGCTAATGGTAAACATTATTAGTACAAAGTCACATTTTTGGACTTTGGACTGGACGTCAACACGTAAAAAAAATCTAAAGTCCAAATCTTCATTCCACTTACAATCGCAAAAACCTGTATTCTTCAAACTAGTTGGATGAGCCAGAATAAAATTCTATTAAATTATTTTTGGCCAAAATTTTGCTTCTGGTATTTTGCTTGCAACCGTAAGTCATGTAAATCTAGCATCAGCTCCACATTAACCTACTTATATCCCTTGCTATAGATACTCTCATAAATACAAATTTTATAAATATTTATGCAGATAAACTGGTGATACTGACGACCTCTGTGGCGCAGAAGGTTGCGGGTTCGATTCCCGTTGCGGAACAAATGTTTGTAATGTTTGTCTCGGGTCTGTGTGTTTTCTATGTATAATATGTATGTATTTACAAAAAAAAAGTAGTCATGTAGTTCCCATAATACAAGCTCTGCTTAGTTTGGGGCTAGATGATGCTGTGTGAAAAATGTCCAGCATTATTTATTTATTTATATTTGACTTACGATTCGTAAAGATTTTCGACAATGATAGGAATGATGTATAAATACTTAAACAAGAGTGATAGAAAACTGCTGGGCAGATAATCTAGGTATGCTGATCTATTTGAAGAAAGTCAAGGTTTTCTTATTCAGTAGATTTTTTATCGAGGCATTTGTTTAAATTTGAATGAACGCATAACTGAACACTATTTTTTGCCACAGTTCGAAGATTGAACTCCACTTGAGGTACTCCACTGCGTAGGTAGTTAAGTTTGTTTTGTAAGACTTATGAAGTTACGAACATGAGTATTTTTTTGCTGCGGACTATTTGAGCAATGAAACAATGTCAAATGACACATAAATTATATGGCTGATGTGACAATGGGGTATAATTAAGATTTCGCGTTTTTGTCTCATTTCTAGGAACTAGGTAGGAAGTTTGAGTATGAATTATAATTAAATAAGATACAGTCAACTTTTTTTATGTATTCGACGTCTGTTTTCTTAGTATTTTGCATAATTGTGCCAGTATTATTGTACCTAAAACCACCTGATACTAATCAGCCATTATGTAATCAAAATTTTAATTCTTACATAAACACAAGCGTGTTTTCCAAAGGGTGAGGCAGATACTACAGATTTCCACTTGCTACGTTCCTTTTTGCTTATTTAAATCATCACATTCTGCATACATGCTCGTCGGTATAATACATATATTGTTAGAGAAAAGTCAGGTCAAACGTACCCTAAAAGTAAGAAAATAAAACAAATATTGTTTTACTATAGCTTGCGCCAACTTAGCGTGCGTGAGTAAATTCAAATTTCCCATAAATTTACTAGTTTCCCCAACGTCTGGAAGGGTGAGTCAACCCTTCAATAATTCACACCCCTCTATGACCATATGCGACTGGCGATAAATAATTTTATGTCCTTACGTACTTTTTTTCGAGATCTCTTTTGTCTTTTAGCCAAAAAACAGACATTTATTACTGAACAATCTCTCTTAGTCTTACCCCCCCATATACATACTATCTGTTCCTTTCGTCGCGGGTAGAGGAACCCGCCATTACTAAATGTCAATAATTTAACAACTGCCGGATTTTACATCACATGACATACATTGTATTTACAAAAATCTCTGTCAAGTTTTAGAAGATAGATATTCGAATTCATAAAATACATTAATCAATAAGAAAAATCATAACTTAATTGCTTGTGACTTATTATGAAAAAGTCTGCTAGCAGTCACGAACACTTTTTTGTGAACAATGAACCTATAATTTCTGCCGACGTTGAAATACATGCTACTAGGCTTGACTTGACTTTATAAAGTTTTTTACGGGTCCTTATCGACTTTTTTGTTATAATCCCGACTTTGACTTCTAAGATTATGTTTAGATGTATTCAATTCCGTACAGTCAGAATGTTGTCGTGATTTGACTGAATGATACAGGAGTACTTAGTTGAATATCAATCCTACCCTATCCTTCTTACATTCTGAATGCGAAAGTATGGATGTTTTATCAAGTTTAGTAACTCCTGTCCCCATCCAGCACAACATTTTAATTTGTGCATGCATTATGTGTGGATTACGTGCTCGATAAAACATAAAATAAAAAATATATATAAGTAAACAAAACTGAACTGTTAGTAATTGAACCAGTTTTCATAAGAAAAACTGTTATTAAAACTGATATTTTTAAATTTCCTATGAAAAATGAAAACGAAATTCCGAAAACGTTTTTATACTCGACTTAACCTACCGACGCGATGCGGTGAAGCGACCTTTTCACCTTGAGAACCTTTTTGTGGAATTGGTAATTTACCAGGCCATTGCCGACATTAACACCACCCTCTGTCTATCTAAGTTTTGAAATAGATTATCATACACAGGATTTTACCAGATATAACTGGAATACGCAAAAAAATACTTGTCTTCAACAAAGTGCTCAATGAAAACACTAGTAGAACAATATCAGACAACTGACGGGAAAATTACCCTGAATGTTTCCTAGTAAATGGAATCGTGATTTGAAATGGCAAACAATTAATACAATTTTTTGTCATTATGAAAACTGCTTTCAAATTACAACAGTAACGTTTGATTACATAATTTAAAAAAAACTAAATAACGATGTCCGTTTAACTGTATAATTATTATAATACATTGACTATTCTATTTATTTAGATAGATATGATTTAATAGTTTAGTTTAAAAGATGTCATGGATAAATGACTGCAAAAGCTACTGTCCACAAAAACAAAAATATAATATATAACATGACTACCTATTAAACATAAAATAAAACTTTTACCCAATTATAGCATACAACCAAAATTACTTTGCTTGGCCTCGAAAAGCCGGCTTTTTTCACTGATTCGAAGCACACGCAACAGGCGTAACTTAGAACATTCCAATGCCATCACTTGTAATTTAAATAAACTAAAATAATAATAAATACGAGTATATGTGTCTTTTGAATGTTTATTTTTATTTTATAATAAATCGTTTATCAAAAATATGCAATGTATTGTAACCAAACAATGGTATGCTGACGTCGTTTTTATCGACTTGACTGAGGAACTTCTCAATAAACTCGATCGTCTGCTTAACACCTGTATCGCTTTATCTTTCATCATCATCATCATCAGCCCACATTAGTCCACTGCTGGACATAGGCCTCTCCCAATACGCGCCACTGAACTCGGACTTCGGTTCTTTATCTTTAATCTGCGCAAATACGACCAAGTTAGTAATTTCCGTGCTAAACTTAAATGGCTTTCCATTCGTGACCGTAGAAAAGTAAGAATCCTATGTCTCCTCTTTTCTGTTCTAAAAGATCCACACACCCTTATTTAAAGGATCTTATCAGATACCTGACTGACGCACATGACAGACAACTTAGGTCGGCTGTTAATCAATTGATTTCTTTGTCTCTTCTACCCTCCCCCCATCTGATGCCACTACCAATTAATATTTAGGTACATTTTTTCTATATTTTTTATAAGTATATTTTTTATGTTATTATTATATTTCATTACTGAACACACCAAACCATCTTTTTGCACGCCCAGGATGACTGGTAGAAAATGCTTTAGCATTATGTCCTCCTAGCACTATATAGTTTGTGCGGAAGTATAAATAAATATATTATAAAAACACGCTAAATAAATAATTATAGTTTGATTGCTGACCGAAGCGATAAAACGGTATCTTGGTCACGGGCGGCATATTGAATCCAGAGCATAACGAAGGATTCTTGAGCTAACTTCCAAGCGCAGGAAGGGGTCTAAGCTCGCACAAGACGCTGTTTCCAGAGGAGAATAATTTTGTAAACTTTCTACGAGACGATAAAAAGCACGCCTACTATAAATTGATGACAATGTTTTAAGTTTCGCGATCGTCAGACTTATTGTCGTTTTATTTTATTGTTATTCCTGCTGTTCGAAGGCTGCTTTCTTGGTCGCAAGTAGACCGGTCTGCCTGCTATAATCTATTTTATTTGAATACTTAATAACTTTACAAATATAAATTAAAATAAAAGTAGCATGGCAACTTTGTAGATGATAATTGCTGGAAGTAGACTAGACGCTAGTCAGTTAGATTTTCAAACAGCTAAGTATTTTTTGATGGTGCAAGTCTTCGTAAGAATAGGAGCAGAAGTTTCACTATGTGTAAACAAAGTGAAAGGGAAATGAAAAAAAAAAACTGCTGGTATCCCACGTAATTTAGGATGACATACATTATTATGTTTATTCTGCTGATTGTCTTGCCACTTACTAATCATTTTTTTTAAGTTCATTACGATAATCTTAGTGCATGCAATTGTTTTCTTCTAAGTTTGTTGTTGAATAAAATTATTATTATTATTATATTATAACGGTAGGACTGTCAGCAATCTAACTGCATGGAGAATCAGCATGAGGCATTAGAAATAGGACATACACTTTCACATACTACAATCTTTCTCTTGTTATTTGAATAAGAAGTGACTAAAATAACAAACCACATATAACTCTCTTTTTGATGATCATTGAGGTAACATTATGATTTCCACATAGTATTAGTATTAGTTAACATTGACCTTACACGTGGTCGCAA
This sequence comes from Perizoma affinitatum, assembly GCA_961405105.1. Lineage (NCBI taxonomy): Eukaryota > Metazoa > Arthropoda > Insecta > Lepidoptera > Geometridae > Perizoma > Perizoma affinitatum. The sequence goes on along the minus strand of OY560184.1, from coordinate 15,167,212 downwards.
GGCGCAGTAAATGATTTATCATGGTAGGTTAACGTGGGCAAATACTAAGAACATTAGGTAAAAAATAAGTTGACTAAGTGGTCAGATAGAGCGCTTAGCGATTATATAAGTACTTGTTATTGATAGTCTTTGGGACTCAAAGCAATATTATTAGTATTCGTATACCTCTTAGAAACTACAACTTTTATATTCATTAGTATATTGGTCTTGACTCTAGGTTGTTTTTTTTTAGTTTTAGCTTTTGAATTCGATGTCATAATATTTCGTAATGTTGGATTATTTACCTAATACATTTCATTTTATATAATTTGGTATGTATCTTATATAAACTGTGTATAAGGGAGTCTTATTTGCATTGTTGTTAGCATCACGTGATAACTCTGAGTAAGACGAATGTATTATTTCCACTTTCAATTGAAATGGCAATGAGCAGGCCATAAACTCGTAATTCGTAGAATCGACATCCGCTAGTGAAGAAAGGTTACCGAAACGAACCGAGCGACGCAGAGTGGGAAGGCCCCCCTAACTGTTAGACTGCTGACATCGTTAAGGTTGCGGGAAGCCGGTGAATGAAGATGGCCCAAGATTCTTCGTCATCGCACTCTTTCGAGAAGGCCTATGTCCAGCCGTAGACATCTATAGGCGTTTTTTATGATGATTATTTCCAAGCCCATCCCCATATTCATCGTTTGTTTTTTTCCCTAGCCGCAATTAAATCGAGAATCAAACTGGAAACCTGCCTCTACATGAATCTATGAGCACATCCGCACCTGCTTCACCGTCGACCATAAAACAAATTGAGTATAACGAACCTCTTCCCACTTCTTTGATGTCGGTGCGGTGTCGGCAATCTCATGTGTTAAATTTTACTATGTGCTAAACTTCGAAACTTATTTTGCAAATTGCGAAAGCTTTTACTGGTACAAGTGTTATAACCATTGCCATTATTTTAATGGGAAAGTGTTTCTTATTTTCTCTCGCATTTACTTTGGCATTTTATAGCTTTTTATTCACTATCTCTTTAAATTTCATGTTGCCGCAACAACAAAGTGTTATACCCCAAATGTAATCATAGATTTAAGTAATATATTAGGTACCTCATGGAATACAATTATTAGTTCTTCCCACGCTTATGAGTAATAACTTTTTATAACGAAGAAGAAGCGTGAATACGATGAAAAAAAACTACATACACAAAATATTAAAATATTTAATAAAAAATCTGTGGTATTTTTTTATGCAAAATCTTATTTTTGTTATATTTTAATAGATTTCTGGAACAATTAAGTATTCTTAAAGAATAAGTAATCAAATTCTATGTAAGACAGCAGACAAGAAGTATTATAGCGATGCTTTGATCTTTGCTACCGATACAAACGGGTTTCACATGTTAAAATGCTATATAAATAAAAACCAATTGCCGCATGTATGAAATATAATCACTTGAATCTGTTTTTTTGTTGTGATCGCAATTGTTAGGACAAGGTTGGTATGAAAGACATTTTTTTGGGAAAACCACCTAATTTAACATTAAAATACACATGTTAAAATTGGAACATTGAGCCTTATCACATTAAAATCAGACTATAGAAAAACGTAGAGCCGATCAACAAAAACCTTATTACAATCAGTGAATAATAAAAAGAGAGAATGGAAGAAACCATGCCACGCGAAAGGAATTTAAACACAAAAAATGATGCTGTAAGTAAATACGGAAACTCTATTTCATTAAGAGTAAACCTATTTCGCTATCAACCAATTATTATTGCAAGGGTATTATATATAGGTTAAGAAATCCTCTGAATTACAACATTTACGGCTTGTTTCGAGCACGTGGTTCATTTCATCTTGTACAAAACCACATCTTTGTTTTATTTATATATGATGGCACCTACTTAGATAAGTCTTGAATTTATACTCAAGTAAATGGCTGCTTCTGTGTCAATTATTGATCAGTATTTTGCAACCACAGATTTGTGAAGACGAGTCGAGTTTTTTGTTCGCAAAAATGTGGTTTGACGGCATGTACTACGGCTTGGACGAAAAGTTTTTATCTGCTTGAATTCATTAGGCTACTGAGAGCGAGCGTTTCCATCAATGCGCTTGTGTAGCTTGCCTGTATAGATAATACTACATATTTAAAAAAAAAATGTTTTGTTATCACTCGAAACCCATTTTATAAGTACGAAATCAAGCATATTTGAACTCTTGGCATTTTTGGAGTTTTATTTGTTACTGTTTGTGATAATTTTATTTCCTTATTATTTTTATTTATCATCTTACATTGACCCTCCAACCGTTCATCGACCTAGTCCAATAAACCTATCGAGGTCACAGGAAGAAGAGGACACAATATGACTCAAAACACACACTTGTATTCTACGCGTAGCCTCTACTTTTCCTCAAAATACTTTGTTGTTCAAGGAAGTACCTTGAAATTGTAATGAATACACCAAAAAAAGTAACAAAACAAACAAGTTGTCAATTTAATTTAAAATATTATGAGTTTTGACACATTTTCAGATGTTTTGACCCTTTGCAAATAAAATAAGTGTCGAATTTTGGTATTGTAATGTTTATAATGAGACTTTATTTTATTCTTTGATGATAATTTATAAAAATTGTGAGGAGACACTATTTAAGAACAAATTGTTGTTACAAGATCAAAGACAATAACAAAGGCTCGCGAATCACATCTTAGATATAATCTTCCAACTACAATCTCTTTTTTAATGCGGGAAGATTAAGAAATTAAGTTATCTACGCTTTTAGTGAAGGAGATATTCTTTACATACTAATGGACAGACAGAGGGACAAACAAGAATTCAGACAGACGGACATGAATAAATATTAGGGTTAGGATTTCGCCTTGAGTTCGAAGAGAGTTAGCGTTGGTTCTCAAAAAAGACTCTTTTTTTTATCTGAAAATAAACTTTTAAAGAAATATAGGTTTCTGGGGTGACTGGACTTATTGTTTAAGTTTCTGATAAACCTATAACTGGATTTGACGAGCTTAAAATGTGTGAGTAAGTAGAATTCTTAGCCTTAATTTACCTTATTTGATATTTGCACTATACTCAATACCATTAGCTTTATGTTTTCCATGATGACGAGTTTATGTGTATAAAATAATGAACAACAGAAATGTTATTCAAGTAGATAATAACGTTGGATGCAAGTTCTAAGAAATTGAAAGCCAAGATGAGCAATTTTATACAGGTATACTTAGATTGTCTCCATCAGTCTCTCGATTACATTTCAAGGAAACCGTTTTTGGAACATGACTGTTTCCGGTTTTTATCATCTAAACAATATTTTTTTTTATATTATGCGTGTATTTTTTGGAATTATATTATGTTCCGCAGAGGTTGTCTGGCAATGCCACGTCTGGCTAAGGCGTGGTTTTACAAACCACTTCTGTATACAAAATTTTGATTTGTTCGTGAACTCGGCCCAAAAAACTCGTATGAAAAGTTCGCCATGGACGAACTCACGAATTGCAAAAATTATAGGTAATTTTTTTGTTCGTTTACTCGGCCAATAAATTTACAAAAGTCAGAGATAAAATGTAAAATAATATGAAAAGCTTTACTTTAATGGTATTTTTCTGGTATATTCACTAAGAAAACTACATTTAAACCTAAATTATTTCGATACGCTTTAAACTAATCGAGAAAAAAAGAGTGTGACATATGTATGAATATACAGACAAATAGACATGACGAAACTATAAGGGTTCCGTTTTCGGCATTTAAAAACTATAACGAAAATAATGCAGTGATCGCCACGCAGGTGTGTCAAAATAACAACTCATAATTTTCTTCGTCATCACAAGTTATCACATAGGATAAATACAGACAGGATAGACACATCAACCTGCTTGCCTACCGTGATCAGTCAACACAAACAAGGTCGAGGTCATACAATTTGAACGCGTCAAAGGGCAGAACATCCAAGCTCTCGTTAGTTAACTTCGAGTTAAATAAGCCTGTTCAGTCCACAAAGTATCTGTAGCCGAAATCGGCTAGCGACGTGATCGTCATCATCATTAATATTAAAATAACAGGTTATATAATCACAAATGGCATGCTTGTTCCTATTCATATAACTTTATGCTACTGTAAATTGTAATTTGACAAAAATTGTTCGTTGAACCTTTTTGACTCTTACTCAAGGCTCCTTTTTTTGCAAACTCTCTTTAGAAACTATGTACAAAATATATATTTTTTTGTAGGGTTCCAACTTCTGTACCTAAAAGTATTCATTTCTTTAAGTTATAATAAATCAAATCCTTAACGTGAATAGAATTTATTATTTTTTAACACTACGTATAGTGTTATAAATACATTATAAATATATTATTATTATATATATATTTATAAATACATAAATTAACATGCTTCAGACATAGGTACAGTACTGACCGCACACTAGGATTCCCTATTTCCACGACACTATTCCCTAGTGTAGTGAGTGTGACCCAACACTCAGACCCGGAACAACTATCAGCACAATAGAAAAACATTTTCCCGGCAGTGGAAATCGAATACGCACCTCTTGCGTCACAGGCATACATAACAGTGATGGATGACATAAAATATAAGTAGTATACTATCATTTTATATATAACTAGCTTCTGCCCACAACTTCGCCCGCGTGGTACCTACCCGGATAAAAAGTAGCCTTTGTGTTATTCTGATGTATAAACTATATTACTGTAAAGATTCATCAAAATCTGTTCAGTAGTTTTTTCGTGAAAGAGTTTATAATATTAGTATCCTACTACACTAATATTATAAACTATTACGTAACTCGCTTAAAAAACATAGTAAAACCGTGTCTACCGTTGATGCAGTAACGCAAGAAATCACGTGCGAGATCTGACTAGCTAATATTACAGTGTTGCGATACTGCATACCTAAACACTCGTCTGAATATCACACAAAAGGTGGGGATAAACAACTGCGACTCTTAAAGTCGCTAGGTACCACAGAGTTCTCTACATTAAGATAAGTACCTTCTACTCGCCAATACTTAAGAGGTCAATGACTCACTTTCAATGTTAGACTTCCAATGTCTAACTAATGTAAATAGAAATATATATACCTACCTAACTGACGGTAAGAACTATAATGTGTGTTAGGATATTTAAGAAACGTGGGTATAGTTTTTTTTATCAAGTATAGAACTTTATTTGGCCATAATATCAACTCGTGGTAAGTGATTATTTATGGCCGACGATGGAGCAAGAAGGTATCTTTGAAGGTTTACTCATACCTTGAAGAGACCCAGATTGTATTTTTCTGAAAACAGAGACGATGGAAGTGTTATCCATTCCATCGCCGTTCTCATTATTATAAAGGCAGAGCCGAAACGTTTACACGTCGTTTACGTTTATGCGACAAGATACGAATGGTAAGGTGTGCGTTTTCTGTAATTCATTAGATATCTACATTATTTGGCAGTATTCCTAATGATATATTCAGCAATTTAAAATTCTAATCAAGTTTTGTTGTAGGAAATTCGTTTTAATTTCAAGATTTTAAAATAAGAATAATGATTTTTGTAGATCGAACACTGTTCATTATCTTTAGAAAAAAACTAAAGATAAGGCACGTGGTTTTTAAGTAATAGGTAGTACTGACTCCAATTCTAGTTTTGGCTCTATATTAAAAAAATAGAAAAAAATATTACTAACCTAATATTAATTGCCGTAGAGATAAACGGTAATTTTAAATAAAGTAACGTAAAAGGGTAAATTTATGGCAACAAAAAGTAACAGCATTCTAGCTTGCTGTTACTTACCAATAAAACTAATATAAAATACAAGCAAGGATTAACGGTCTAGGTCTATGATTAAAATGAATGGAAGCGTCTTCAGTCCTGGTTGGAAGCAGGCAACTAAATTGACCATTTCTTGCGGCATTTACGATTTTGAATACTTTCAGCTGAGATTCGACTCTGCCTGGGATGGTAATTTTTACATCTCAATTCAAATGATCTCAGTTTACTGCAATGACCTTTGCTATTTGAATCATGAACTTGACAAGTTCATCGAATCAAGGATATGATAAATAGGAACCTTCCTGTTTATCCTTACGCGGACCGAAACTAGTCACGGGAGCACCTACACAGGAAAACAAACCCAACTTTGCAATGTTAAAGTTGAATTTCGTGTATAAGGATCATGTGTTCGGATGCGAGGCACGTATGGAATTATGGCAATCATAACGAACCAATCACTTCCATAAGAAATTAATGGTTTATTATGCTCTCTGTCTATTATTAAGTTCTCAACTTATGGCCGTGACAATACTTATCAGCATCTTGAAATCGACTACAAACAAATAAATGATTAATTTCGTTTCTAGTCCTATAAAATGTGTAGCCGGTTTCCATTTGAACTTGCTCGCTCACTAAGGCCATAGTTCGTTCAAAATACAGCTAATAAAGTAGTACTGCTTTTCGACGATTTTTCTTACACCTTATACGTTTTGATAAAGAGCTTTAATAGCGTATGTTTAGCTACGAAACATCAGCAAAATTAACGAAAAACAGTGGTATATACGGGTTCCTACATCGCGGGCAAAAAAACGAACAGCACGACCTGGAAATTTCCTCTCATGTGACACACGGCCGAGCGAGATTACATACAAAATCGGCGACGTAAACAATCCATCACACCTAGTTGACTCTAAACAAATTCGCCAATGACACGCTGTCCGTTTGATAGTCACTTTGCGATAAGTGGATTAAAATATCTACCTATCTATTTTTAGAACTGTTACATTCACTTCTAGCGATAATGAGTTGTTGTGGTTTACTTTTGATGGTGAAGATCAAAATATCTTTATTTAGAACAATAAAATTACCGATAATAGAAAACAAAAAAAAACGATGATGGGTAATCGCAGAAGTAAAATACTGTGTCGCAACGTCGCAAGAATCAACACCATCCTCAAAGTAAATATGGTAAAAAACTATTAAACATCAGGTATGAAAATAAAGCTAAAGTTATATTTAGAGTTAAAGACAAAATGTATTATAAAACTACTGTTGGAAGGTGGAGGAGGAACAAAGTAAATAGATTCTGTTTATAGTTTTTTTTTATTAAGAGTCTAGAGTGCAAAATAATAAAAACAAACGGGACGACTTTAATTTCCATGGAAGAAACTCTTAGATCTTATACTAAGTACGAAGATCCATGAGAATGCCAGCCAACTAGGGGTGATCAGAGGTACGTCCAAATATTATGATATGTACATGGCCATCTTTTGAACACCTAGTAGTTTTAAAATAAATATTTAATGATGGCTTCGAAATAGAGAATTACGAAAACAATTGATTTCAAACGGCTAAGTAGATACTCTTTTAAAGATCAAATAATCTCGCTCTAATGTCAAAATAAGTGTGTGTTGTTTTTTCATATAGAGAACACAAGATATTTTGCATCGAAACATTATTTAATTAGATACCTACTCACACACCGTAAAAAGCAAAAATACAAGCTAGTAGGTATACTTATTGACTGAAGTAGCAGACCATACATAAATATAGGTAGGTACCCAACCTACCTACCTAAATAGGTAGCTAATCTTATGGCAGGTTGACCTTGCGCCAAATAAACACCTGTTTTATTTTGCTGATCCAAATGTGGCTAAAGTTAGGTTTATACGGTCATATCGTGACACACGGACAAACATTTTAAAACAATATGGACTTTGAATAAATCTTATCAGGAAGCATATACGCTTTGACTGAAATTGAATAGAATATTGTTACAAAATATTGTATTAATTCTGATATGATTATTATTAATTTTGCATGCTTGTGAGCTAACCATGGATGTACCTACTTTATTTATTACCGCACGCTGTAACCCATCAATAAAAATATGTACATAATAACTCGGGTATCGTCAATTAAGTGACACAAAATATTGATATATTGCGAAAAAAAGTAATAGATAATTAAATTACCTGAATTGATAAACTAACCCGAAACTACCGTCACCAAGGTTTTAATAATCAGCTTCGGTAACTAGAAACTGCAATGAGGTTCTAAGATGCAAGTAAGAAAATTTCTAGGAATCCCTAGGTTTCCTAGGCTTATACTACCATACCATTAGATCATTAAGTTGTAACTGGTTTGACCTACTTTATTGATTACCAACTTGATCGTATTACTTTTCTTAGGCGATGTTCTAACCTAACCTAATGAAGAATACTAACGACATGCAAAACATGGTCATGTGCCCAAAGAAAATAATAAAAAAATAGTTTTTTTGCCACATCCATAAACTATATAACTTTATTAATTATTTTTATTTTGAAAACCATTTTGCTTCAACCTTTACACCATTCACGAAAACACGAATTGCAAAAAGTATATCAGGGACCTCTAGTGTTATATAATCCGTTTTATTCTATTTCAATTTAGTTTTAACCTTAGATTATAAACGAATGTAATAAAAAAAATTAAATTGACTTCAACTTACATTGCAGTAAGGTCCAATCGAATCCATTCAATTAATCTTAAAGCAGTAACGAATCATAAATAAATCCCTATAAATCCTGTAAATCGACTAAAGCACCTGACCTTTGCGTGCCTGCTAATCATTCGGACCGTGTGTCTGATTTATTAGCCTTGGTGGGGTCGGCGAAATGGCTCGTGGGATCGTAGGCAAGGTCAGGTGTTACTGTACTGATGAGGGGTCGGCAGGGCCGTATAGCATTACAGTTTTACATATATACATTGTAGCTTTAGTTAAGTTGCTTATTTAGTAAGTTAGTAAGTCTGAAATTATACTCTCGACGAAGAAACGAAGTAGCATTCGAAGGAGATGACGCTGAAGAAGATTTAATTTTCTAAAGCAGCGTTTCAGTTTTCATAATTCATCTAATGAAGTCTCCTGTATGCTAATTTAATGCTTGTACGAACCGTGGAGTGGGGCGCAGGGGACTTGTAATACAGTTTAAAAAAAAAACCTTTCACAGGCATCAGTCTCTCACAAAACAGGTGTGCGTAGTTCAGTACTAAACCTATTTTGAAGACAAAATGAATCACTATTCTATTCTATTCTATTCTAAAACGGAACTAAGCATCGAGTAGCAGGACGGGTCAAATATGGGATGAAAGATGACAAAAAACGTATGCGCAGTTTGGCACGATTTCTTTAATCATTTTTTTTCTGACTGTACCTAATCTATCCGGCGACGCCTGGGCAATCCAATTAAATGATCCAATGGCAAAGGAACTCCTATGCCCAGCAGGGGACTTCCACAGGCTATTGATATAAATTATGGATTCCCATTCATGAACATTGATCTGTTGGTTATAATAACTTTCAATATTTAATTCCGTACACATACACACCAAGCCGAAAAATGTATTTAAAAAATAAAATGTGTCGTTAAAAAAAGTACTAAAAATTAAAAAAAATATTTGTACTATCCACTTCCTGCCTCCATCATTTAACCCTCATTACCAAGCCCAATTTATTATACTCGTGATAAGCCCAAACTCGATCAGTTTGCTAGTAGCCACTGAAGAGTTCCACTATCCACCTCCCGGCTCCATCATCAGATCAGCTCCACGATACCAAATTATACTATTGTCATCCAAACTACATTTATATACAAAGTTTCATTTCGATATTACAATTAGAAGTAGTTTAAAATTGATTAAATTGTTTGTTATTTAGTTACAAGAGTGTGTTAAAAAACATGCAAAATAAAATGTGTGTTTCTGTACATGAAAGTAAACTCAATTCCTCGTCGATTAATTTCTGGGTCGAGGAATCAATTACGATCCGTTTGTTAATTACCTCCTTATCGAGTTCAATTCGCACTAAGTGCAGACCTATCTACAGTATATACTTATAACCTTAATATACCTACATTTTGTATGTAGGTACAGTAAATGTTTCAGTGTAATATGCTGAGCTGGTATTTAGCATTTGGCTTTGGCATTTGGCTCATCGCATTGATTTATCAAGAAATTCCCGGCGATATTGTGCAAAATAACTCATGTTATTAGCATTCATTAGTAAAAGCCAATTAGCTTAATACTTACCTTTAAAACCTCTAATCATTTTAGCCGATTCAGATAATAGAGTTGAAAAACTGTCTAGTACAATTTAATGAATTATATAAAAGTAGACTTTATGTATTTATTAGGATGGCAATCGGTTTTTGGTAAATTATTACAGTAAAGTAGGAGCCGTGTTGGACCCCGACTTCTGATCCGGAGGTCGTGGGTTCGAACACGGTCGTGCACCAATAGATTTTTCCACTCGAAAAAAATATGTGCGCATTAACACGTGGTCAAAACGGTGAAGGAAAACCTCGTGAGGAAACCGGCATGCCCTAGAACCAAAAATTTTAAGGCATGTGCCAACAGCTAGTGTTCCTATAAGCGGCGATGGGCTTGCAACCTGTCACGTGGAATGCTTGCTACTTGTAAAACGCGGGCATGTACCAAATGTAATGTTTGGACTTGCCTCTGACTACCCCCTACTTGTTATCCTCAAAGATCTACTCTCTGAGTATGTATCTGAGGATGTCCTCGATGGGGAAGACAGTCGTGAGCGTGTTTGTTTTTTTGTTTTATTACAGTAAATTAAATTCCTGTATCCGTTGAATAGCGTCCTTCTGAGGGCGAACAAAGCGGCTGGGGTGGCCATTGTATTTGGTGAGCGAGCAGTGTCTGATAATGTGCGCAATATCCTCAACTAACATCTGACTGAATTCGTATATACTTTCATGACAAATGTTTGAGAATTGAATAAACTTCCCAAAATCTCGGATACTTTTAGCGATCTCTAAAAAAAAACAATTTTCCGCTGTAAAAACTTCGTATAAATTTCGTATTGCAATAAGAGCAAAAGGTTTTAAATTATGTGTATTGAAACAAACAGGATGTCTCAAAATAAGTATATTTCGAAAGGGAATAATTCTAATTAAGAAAGTGTGGTTTTTAAAAAACAAAATTTTCAGGAAAATCATTTTAATTTGTTCGTAAAACCGGCTTTCTCGACTTTGCGCTTTCCCCTAAGTCTGTTAAACGAGCAAGATGTTTGATATAAAGCTAAGTAGATTAGAACAAGAAGATTTAGTTGATTTTGGTAAAAAAATTAAATGAGTTGTGTTGGCCTAGTGATGAGCTATACCCCGACTTCCAATCTGTAACTCAAATGGTCGGGCCCGGCCGTGAACCAGTGGATATTTTCATTCAAAACTTATATGTACGTGCTTAAACGTGAAAGAGAATATCGTGAGGAAACTGTCATGTCATAGAACCAAAAGTTCAAAGGCATGTGCTATCAGTTAGTGTTCCAATAAAGGCAAAGGTTTTTTCCATCTGTCACAATGTATGTTATCTTCTATGCAAAACGTTGGCATGTGCCTCTATCTAAGCTCTATTTAGTATCCTCAAGGATCTGCATACTAAGCATGAATTTGAGGATGCCCATCCTCGGAATGACGGTCGTGCGAGTTTTTGTTTTTTTTTTATTTTATATTAAAAACGACAGGTTTTTAAATAACCAAATTTTAAAAAGGCTTCAAACAAAAGTTTTAGCGTATTATTTAAAGAATGTCTACCTTTCGTGATAGTAACAATCTGGGACACTCTGTATTTGGAATTGAGTTCCTCGCTTTCTTAGCGATTAAAAATAAAATGTCCAAAGATGTTTACACTAAATCAAGTGAAGTGCAAAAACAAGTTGTTTCAATTCAGCCGTATGATAAGACTGTATCCTTGCCAGTCGTATTGTTTCGTCCTCTTTATAATCATCGCTCAGACGTCATGACAAGGTCACTGGATGGCTCGATTACACACTTATTCAAGGCTAATTAAAGAAAATAAGATACGAGAACGAAAAGAAATTATATTGAAAGAGCTCTGCATGCCTATTCCTGCATCACTTAGTCCGTGGCACTCTTGACGACGCTTGCCGAGTTGTTCTTAGCCTAACTGAATTAAGCTACTTTCCGTTTGGATAACTTTAGAACTTAGCACTTCCATGCTTCGTTGTCGGTCTCGGGTGTAACAGTCGTTATTTCATGTTGGATGCCTCAGGACAACCACTCAAAATCACAACTTGAATAAACGGTGCGTGAAAAAGATATTCAATAATTATGCTCCAACTCGTTGTTTTGTAAAAGGATAATTAATAAGATAACCAGCGTTGTTTTATTGCCTTTCTTTCCTGGCTTGATCGGAGGAACATGCAGTAGATAAAACCGACGTTTCAAAGTGATCCTTGTGATTTTAATGAATAAATGTATTTTGACTTTGACTTTATGAACCGGTCTCACAAACACACGTCATCAGTGATGGCCATTTTTAAACAAACATAAAAGGGGGTGACGAATTATATATATATAATTGTAAATAACATAATATTACACTTATGATTGAGGTAGAACAACAGGTATCGCATATATTTTTAACTCTATCGGCTAATTGGGTTTGGTTAGTTATAGTAATTACATGTGCTCTACGCAGGCGTAGACTAAGCAACCGTTACCTCACCACTTCGTATCTTTATTACTTATTAGGTAGTTCCTTTACCTATTCAACTATGCTTTTCTTATTATAGAAATTATCGTGATTAGGTTTTCTTATTATAGAATCTTTGGTATGCTTATTTAGCAGTTTCCGTCACACGAGCGTCGAGCGTGATTGCGGACAGCGGTCATAAGGAAGGACCTCTTAAACGGTCAATGAAACGTCAGCAGGAGAATAGTAAAATACGTGGTATTATCATAATACTATCCAAAAATGCCTTTCTTGATCAACAACACCCAACAGATACTTACTTTTCTGGGTTCAAAACGTTCCAGTTTAATGGAGACTCAGACTACGGCAGTAGGTTTCTTAATAATGGATTTAAAAAAACGTATTACCCGTATCTATATTTTCATATGCACGTCACTAAAGATTTTACATCAACATTGCTGAATTGGTGGTATTTTCGTCGCAATAATAGGTATGTATTTGAGCCATGAAGTAAATCATGGGAATTTATGTGATAGTAACTCTATTCTCTTACAACAATTTATGAAGTAGGAAATCATAATTAATAATTATATAGGTATTGTCTTTGATATTCAATAGACTTTATACGTGTGTCAAGCGAGACATGTAGAACAACAATATTTTGTGAGTAAAATATTTGTATAGCCTTTTGAGTTAAACCACAATTTTTCTATCAAGTAGGTAGGTAATATAATTATGTATATGTGGTGTGGAAGGACCCAGGGCCCATTAATTGAACGTCCTTAAAATGTTGTGAAAATTGTATGAAACTAACAAAGACAAGCCAAAATTAACGAAGAATAAAAGCCAAGCCCACTGTGATATTGGCACGCCATTATCTGTTTTATGACTCACTTATCCGAGACATTACCACCAATAAAATTGACAGATAGATCACGTGTTATGTTACAAATTGACAACACCATTTTCAGATCACCGCCTCGTACAAAATTGGTAGAACAAAGGCTTAAAAATTCGTATTGTATTCGTAATTATGTACATCTTTGTGTCAAACTCAAAATTGGCCATGGATTGGTAAATCAGCTATACAATGACAGTCTCACCTATTTTTTAAGCTGATTAGATTTAATTTTTAATTTTTAACTAATTATTTATACTATGTCTAATTATTCTTTGTAGTGGTGGCGATCAAAAGGAAGAGTTCGCGTCAGTAGTGTAATGATTGCCACCGCCCACCGCCACAGTACCAATTTAGCGCGGGTCTTAAATAGACCCGACCCGAAAATAATTTATTGAATTTCATTTGTAATTATGTAATAAATACTAATTAAATTTGTAATAATAATTACAAATTTAATTCAATTATATAAAAAAAAGCATAATTTAATTTCATGATTGTAAAGTTACTAAACTAACACAAGATGACCAAAAAAGAAACGGACGAAAGCACGAATTTATAATAAATATAAGATTTTACCAAGATGACTTACCGCCTTCGAGGGGGATGACATCTGTTGTCAGCTCGACGACAACTGACACTTCATACGTGTCGTCCTCCAGTTTTCCTCTGTTAGTATTGTCAAAATCAAACACACCGTTCTTCTATAGGCTACTCGTGTTTGTGGCAATCACATAGTCACTTCACTAACACTCGACTCAAGGCACATGTAGATATTTTTTCGAAAAAAAAAAAGATCACAGTAAGTTTAGTTCAAGTTTGCATTTATTTAAAGTTGAAGTATTGATTAGATCTTGTATTAATTATTTCACTGTTATCGGTCGTTTTGGTTCATTTGTTTGAAACCCTGCAAAACATTTTTAAGTATGAAAGGAAACGTCATCATCACAGAAGTTATTATCATTAACTAGCCTCTGCCCACGGCTTCGTCCTCGTGGTACCCGGATAAAAAGCAGCCTATGTGTTATTCTGATGTATAAGCTACATTATTGTAAAGTTTCTTTAATATCTGTTTAGTAGTTTTTGCGTGAGAGAGTAACAAACATCCATCCTCACAAACGTTCGCGTTTATAATAGAGATAACTTTTTTCATTTTCTCAAACGTAATCCATGTTTTTGTCAGAGTAGATTTAAAAAGAACTACTGTTGAATTGAGATGTTTCATCCCACGATATAAGAATGGTCAAATTCAAAATACAGAAGCATGCAGTGAATGTTTGTTACGCCGTCTCATTTTAATGACTTACAAGTTCACAAAAAAATAACAAATTGTAGGTAAGCCATTGACTCTCCTTTACAAACAATTATTAGCTGCTATTGAAATATAAATATATACGTCATCTAGCATATATTTTTAAAAAGTTTATGAAATCAAGACTATACTTATTCGTATCAAGTACACGTGTTCAAGTTTTAGAAGATAGGTATCAAGAATAGATTTATCTCGTGGCTGTAATGGCGTCACGCAATGAAGTATATAGAAGCAGGTTTCGCACCTTTGATAAATAATGATTCCAACATTATAATCTTATGGAAGATCTCAGTTTATAATTAGTATAATACTTTTATACTCGTCTTGAATGAAGGTTTATTTATATTTGTACCTCCTTTGACTGTGTTTAATTATTCAATTCAACATATCTTCTACATTAGAAATTTTAAAACGACGCATGCTCACGGCTCTCATCCCCACAATCGGCATTTTATGGGGATAAATTCAGATCCATACTAATTATGAAGATCTGTGAGAATGGTAGTCAGTCAGCCCAACTGTCCCAAACAAAATACTGTTAAAGTATAATTATATACCTACCAACCTATACCGAATAGTAAATCATAAGAGCATTAACCTATTTTCAAAGCTTGATGAGTAGAATCATCAATAACATACACTTCATAAAATAAGGATAACCATACAACTGTTTGCCTCGACGTTTTCTGAATAGCAATTGAGGCGGCAGTAAATTAAGGATATTTTTTCTTAGTTTACTTTGTGAGGATCTATACTTATCTAAATATCATGGTCAAGGTGTAATTGTACTTGGTATTCAAATAGAGATCCCAAAAATTATCCTCAATTTCCCAAATGTACGCTCCCATTTGATGATATGAAGATAAGGCAGCACTGTCCTGTCTACAAGGTTAAGTAAAGTAATTTATTTTCAAAATGTAAATAGCGTTGAAAAAACTCTAGCTCTTCTTTTTCCTCTTTTTGGAAACACGCAACAAAATATTGCTAGCAATATTTATAGTTGCCAGCTTTTTTGTAAAATCCAACCTTTTGAGGTAAATGAGTTCAATGAACACCTGAAGGGAAGTGTGACCAAGGAAAGTATAAACATACCGTATCATAAAAGGCAATATACGAACATTTTGCAATATAGTTAGTCACAATAGTAGTTTTTTACCTTTTCAAAAAGAATGACGACTCTTTCTTTTTGAACTAGCTTTTCGATGGACTAAGATTACTGCTTGCAGTTTTATTCTATGGCGATTGAAATATACTTTATGTAGTAGAGTTATAAGTTCAGTAAAAATAACATAGAAAGGAAAAGCGCTGTCATACAATACATAAATTATAGCTACTATAGAAATGATCTAATAACGCTAAAAAAAAATAAAAAAATACCCAATCGATAGTTTCTAGGGTAGCCAATCTGGTGGGCTACCCTTGACTCTAATATCAATTTGGGATTAGGATTGAATTCGTGCAATTTGATGCTTTTGAATGCAATACTAACGCACGATTGGATTTGGGTTTCATGGAATTTTATGGAAATAAATTAAATCGAATAAGACATTAATTAGAGTAGAGTTTGCGATTGAAATGTCACAGGCACATAAAGTTCGGCACTGGATTGGATTAGAATTGAGATTGTATCAAGTGTCAATGGTAGCCCTGCTTAAGGTAACCCAACTTCCAATCTGGAGGTTGTAAGTTCTAAACCAGTCGTGTAACAATGGATTTTTACACCCAAAAAGTGTAAACATTGTGGGTAAACCGGCATGGCCTATAAGTTCGAAGGCAAGTGCTATCAGAAAGGGATTGTTTCAATATGCGGCGATTGGCTTGCAAACTGTCACACGGATTGCCAACTACCTGCAATACTGCAAAAAAATATGTGCCAAATGTTATGTTTGGTCTCTGACTACCTCCTACGTAGTACCCTCAAAGTATTACTACCTACCTTACCTACCTACCTTACCCTACTCACAAAGTATATCCATTATGGGGAATACTCGTAAGCGTGTTTGTTTTCTTTGTAACCCTTTACTATCACTGCGCTGGACAGTACTAGTAAATGTCTTTGACATTGACCACGTCCATGGCTTTGGCATAAAAACCTAGTAGAACAAATTGTGATAAGTAAGTCAACACATAATTAGAGTTATAAGGTACAAACGCTTCAACGTAAACCTATAAACTTCCTTATCTTTCGCGTCATTTTCTCGTGTTTTTGTCACATGCTATTTGAACACTCGATTGTTTTTGAGTATCTACACAATTTTAAGTTCTTTGTGAATAACAACAAAGTTATCATTATGGGCTGCGTGTTATTAATTTAATGTGTTAGTACACTCGGCCGTTTAATAATATAAAAACATTTTTGGGCAAAAATAACTTGCTAAAATAACTTTATTTAAAGAGTAATAACTTACTCTTTAAAGAGTAATAACTTACTCTTTAAATAAAGTAATTTTAGCAAGTTAATACAACGGTCTAAATATATATATTTTTTTCTACCACAGAAAAAACTAGTCACCATAAAAAACAATTTGCAACGAATAAATTCCTAGTATCGGGTGGTTTTACGCTAAATTATATTTTTTTCTTATAAATATCAGATTTAATTTATATTTTACGAGTTAAGTGGCACTTTGAACTCGAGATTGCAAGTAATTGGTTACTGGTTGTAAAGTTTAACTAGGATAAGGCGGAATAATTATCTTATCACAACATTTATACCTAAAGTTCTAAATTCATGCAGAAATTTGTTTGAAATTCGAGTTATTTTATTCAGTTCAATTATCAAAGTTTAAAAAATAGTAGACGTTTTGACGTAGGATTAATGTTAAGCTAGGTATTTTTAGATCGGGTGCCTAATTTATTTTAACGTAGTCTTGTGCCTTCTTTCACCCCTTGGCTTATAACCGTACTCAATTAATGCTTTAATTCGTGCTCGGTCTACTTACTTTTAATTTCAAAACATATCAGAAAACACAGACTGTCAAATTGAGATCCTCCTTTTTAATCGCTATTGGAATGCCTGGAAACTTATTCGATGCCTTCGTCGAGTACATATGTGAAAATTGTTTACGGTATTAATGAGATCATCCTAATTATTTGGAGAACTGTAAATTTTTAATTATTTTTTCTTTGAATGACAAAATATTATATTAATTCCAAAGCCGTAACATAAATAAATCCGTCCAACGTTGATGCACGTGACGCGACAGAAATCGCTCAACCGCTGTCAACGCTATCCTTGAGCTTGCAAAAAAAACTCAGAAAAACATCTAATAGTTTTACACTATAGGTAGAACAACTAGGTGGTCGTATAGGCACGCAAATTAGTAATACTGATAAATAAAATACAAACCGCTCACGATGTTATTCTATTAACAAGGTAATCGTTATTTCCGCTAATCTCCTCTCATTTTGTCCCAACAGAGTGTATGTATCACCATAACAATGAATCCACTACAAGAGTTTTCCGGATAGACAATAATATGAATATTAATGAGACGGCGTAACAAATCGCACTGCCACTGAAAATCATGGCTCGTTTACACTTTAGCGCGTCGTCAATGTCAAGTGCATATCCATATCACTTAGCATCGAGATATGTGCATCTCAGAAACAATGTGTAGATGTAAAAAAAGTTCTCGATTGATAAGGCACAAAAGGTTCACGATCACGGATTGATAAGGATTGAGACTTGGTCCTGCGCGCACGTTCGGTTCGCGCGGTGTTCGGTACGCGAATGCCGCCTACCTGTCCATTGTTTATCTACTTCGAAATACATTTTCCGATCGAGTTTACGGGTCGAAGGCTTTGCAGAAGCAAGCTTCGCTCTGTACACTGTGCGTTTCGTGATGAGCCGTGTGAAAATTGAAATACTGAGCGTTAGTCACGTCAGTTTTAAGCCTCGAGTTTGAGTTTTACGTCATGAGAAGTACGTTTTACTTAGTCTATAATTTGGTGATGTTTTTTAGTAACGCAAGAGTCAAAAACCAGGTGAATTTTAATTTATAAGACATAGGTTAGTTTTCGAATTTATAGGTGACAGATGGAAACTTTATATAAGAAATAAATAAACATTTATAAGTGCAGACTGAGACATCTTGAGTGCACTTGTTCTAATCTACTCGTATATAAGATCAAGGTATTACTTGAAGAATGTATTTACTGCAAAAGCAGTAAATCAATACGCTACTGTTGGAAAATAATATAAGCATAATTGATATTTCATAAAAACAGGTATATCAGGTACAGGAAACTGTCCACTTTAATTTTTTTTGGATATTTGCACAAGCGCGTTGCCGACTCTTTAAACATTTTACAAAGCTCTTTTTTAAGAACCTCATACTGCTTTACCCAAAACACACTAACATGAAGATGATCAAATTTTAAAGCAAATAAGAATTTTATTTTACCGACTCATCCTTTTATTTACGGCTAATATTCTTATAAAATGGACACATGTGTCTTGACTTCGCAACAATTTAACATACTTAATTTATATATACTACGTGTGAGCTATTAAATAATTAGACATTAACACATGTAGGTATGTGATTCACTTATTTTTAATTATGTTAAAAAGTAAGTAGGTCTTATTGCTGGATGACCTAGAAAGTTCCGAAGCAATAGCACGATGAATAAGAAAAAGGAAATTATTTCATTTTTTTTTTCAGATATATGACACGTTTCACCGGTCAGGGCTGAATGATTTTGTTTAGGATGATGCACCCTAAAAGGGGTAGTTTTATCAGCCGATGATGATAAAACCCAGACTGAGATAAATATTTGCAGTAAAAATATTTTTTTTTTTTATATTTTATTAAATATTGGGCTAAAAACAACGATAAATAATAAAGCTTATTTCAGCGTCTAAAAACCACTAAACACCAAGGTACACTTTAGTTGATTTTTTAAATCTGTGAATAGCTTCATTAACTAGCTTGGTCATTACAAATCGCAATTATGATAATTAAGTCGTCTCGAAGGTTATAATGACTGACGTCAAAGTAGTCAATAGAAGTGTTTATTTAACAAATCCACAAAATTATGGTAGGTTAAATAATCATAAAACATAAAATAAATTGAATGTTGTCAAAATTGCAAGAAATCGATAAATTTCACTGGTTGAAACTGAAAAGCCTTATTATTAGTAGGGCTTAGTTTTCTACAATAGTTTTCAGTCATTGCTCTTTATAAAATATTCTGAATTTATTTATTTTTTATACAAAAATATAATTGGAAAGTAGGATGCGGGAATTATGTACAGAGCACGACACTTTACATAATCGATGGCCTCATCGCTAAGAGCAATCTATGCTCTTAGCGATAAACAGCGACTTTTGAGCTAAAAGATACCGACTCACTTAACTGCACGTGAAGAGAGGCTGAAATATGTTTGAATGTATTCTAATATAATTATTGGCACTGGTTACTTTTTCACAGCAAAACTAAACTTTTTTTTTCGATGGGCAAATGCAATTTCGCATGCTCTCCGGCTCGCAGGGAGCCGGAGAGCCGGAGGGGTCTGTCGGACTCACCAACTAATCCATTAACAGGGAGCTAGCGGATAGTGGCATACCGACTAAAAACCCATCGATTTTCTGACACTCACCAGTAGTGTCAGTGTGTCGTCAAACCACACGTCGACAGACGATGCGTTTGACGGCGCATCAGCCTTTGACAGGGTTACGGGGTCCCGGTTAGATTCGACCGTGACCCTGTTGGTGATTGGACCCTTTCGGTCTCCCCTTTTCGGAGGAGGGAGATTCGGCATATTTGATACATTCCCCAGCAGCGGAGGCCCATGCAATGCAGGGCTCCTCGCACCCGGACCCTGCTGGCCACCATAAAGCGGGAGAATCAAAACTAAACCTACCAAATGTTCTAACATTTCAACAATGTTTTGAAATGTTTCTTATCACCCACCAAAATGTGGCTCATGCAAATTCGTGACTGACGAATTTAGTCGGCGATGGAGCCTGTAATCTTATCATTAAGATTTATTTTGTGTTCTTTAATTTTCTTTTTCGTATTGTTAGGCGCTTCGAAAATTATACTTATTTTGAAAATAACCCTGGGAAAGTCAAGCAAATACATGCAACTTTAGATATTGGGAGAGCTAGAGGCTTAATGGACTGAAAGATGTGATCTTTCATTACTCCATGTGACATGACAAAACAATATAAAACAAGTAAAAATTATACTATGGTAAGATTAAAACACATATCGTTTTCATAAATGAATATAAATCTAAATAGTTTGAGCAACAACAACATATTTCTTTAAACTATTAATTAGCTATACTCCCAGATAAAAGTATTGATCATTTCGTTTTTAAAATTGAGTTTTGAATTTAAAGAAAACCCTCATACGAGAGATTTTTACGCGGGTCATGATGTTATTTTATGAACAAACTGATATGAATTCTATGCGCTATGATTAGCGCATTAAAAATATGTGTTTTAGTTAGCTGCATCACAAAATGCAAATCAAATCCAGATTCTACCCTATCTTAAATAAGCCACTTTACGATTCTTCGATTAGTGAAATTTGAATCTAGATTCAAGTTTTTTTTATTTAACAAATATTGACTGGGGATTAGTTGCTCATGCACAGTAGCGTGTTGAGCCCAAACCTCCATTGAATAGGTAGGTAGTATTATCATTTTTTTTTTAATATCTGTTTTGTCTTAAGCATTTTAGTAGGTAGCTACATTGCTTTGTTTAATTTGTTTTAATTGTTTTCCTTGACTTTCTCTGATTTTCAAACCTCAGTTGCTGTTTGTCTCCTTAACACTATTTATTGTTTTGGTGTGCGCACATAAGTTATGTTCCAAACCAGATTTAAACTGTATACAGTTATATTTATATTTTAATGTTTGTAACGTGTAATGTGTGCCTTAATAAATAAATAAATTGAAATATAAACTATTATGTTGCATTGTCATCCAGTATCTTTGCATAATCTTGCATGTCCATGTTGATCATGCTGTCAGAGCATCTCCACGCTTGTTTATAGCAACAGGAAGAGGACAGTTAAACCAGCCAGCGGAGCGACGCGACGAGGCGCCAAACGTGACCGCACCATGTTGGCAGTATATCAACTAGGAGCGAGATCAATCTCACATAACGAAATTCAAGAGTGAGATTGTCATAATTTTGTCATAAACTATGACAAACTATGACAATCTCACTCTTAAATTTGCAAAACAAAATGGAAAACTCCATGGGCCCGGTCAAACTGATGCGGTGGCGTTGGATGTGGCTGATGTCGGATGTGGGAAAATTGACAAGTAGTTGACGAAGTTCGCGTGAATGTACTGATTGGCACCGCCACCGCCACTGCCAGCGCCACTTCGTCAGTTTGACCGGGCCTTAAAGGAATAATCTTGGATTCAGGTCCTAGCGCAGGTAACCTACCTTGCGGTAGGTACGAGCATGTCAAATGTCAATCTCAATTCACGAGCAAATCTTGGTTTTCTTCTAGTGGTAAAGTGTATGTATCAATATATTAAGAACCTCATGTATGTAGATACTTCAATATATTTGAATATTAGTGTGGCGTCAGGACCATGTGATGATGATATACTCCAGACAGCGAACCTTGCTAATTTATTCGTAGTAAGGATCATCTCAAGGCGCGTGCATTTATTTTAAGTAAGTAAACGGTAGTGTTTGTGAAAGCCCACTCTCTTGTCCTGTGCCACCTTTACCCGATGAACCAGTTTCTTGATACGACCGGTGGTGACTAGGTGGCAAGTCATTGAATATATTCTGGCAAGCGCCCTTAAGGCATGTCACGTTGCCTTACGAGATCGCCATACCGTACCGATGCAGGGATTGATTTGTTTAAGGAAATCATACTATAAAAAAAAATGTCGCAGATGATCTAACAAGATGGTGCAAAGCATGCAGTCTCTGTTCCTTTTTTGGTACAAACTTTTCATATCAAGTAATCGTGCAAATCAATTTATTAAAAAAACCGCATTTCTATCTTTTCGGAGATAATTGGTAACGGACAAACATACACACATACAAAATAACCTTTTACGGCATACGCATACACGTTGGTAAAAGATGAGAACATATCTTTACTCTTAAAATAGCATCCGCTACCTCACTAAATTCAAAAGGAAGGTTTTATTTATATTGAATTTTGTTTCACTTAGTACTTATAAATACACGTTAATGAATGAGTTTTGACGATTTATGGTTTGTGTTTTGGTTTTTCGGGTTTTCGAAATGTGGTCAATGAATCTGCAAAATGATTGTTCCAACATTTACACAACACAAGTAAACATATTTTCGAGATTTGTGAGTTGGAGAAAAACTCCGTTGATCCAAAGGTTTTGGGTACAAATCAAAATCAGATATAGAACCAGAATCTAAATTCTGAACAGATTCTTATCAATTACGGCTGGCCAGCGTCACATTAATATAACTAAAAATCCCAGGGCCGGTCAAACGCTCCGGATAACCTTCAGTAATGCTAACATTATGCAGATTTTTTGACAAAAGGATTATTTGGGGTCTGCTTACGATCATAAAGCATATACCTCACTAAGCTCTAGGTGTGCTCAAAGCGCGGGGTGAATAACGCAGTTCCCAGTATTGATAGACTCCTCCTCCTAGACTCTGGCAGAAATGTTAATGCTACTGAAAATTCCACATACATAAAACGTGTACTGAAAGTTTTACTTTGCCCTGCTTAAAGCTAAGCTGATGTGATTTTGTTATTAGGTGAGCAATAAAGTATTTTATATCTATCTTATATATCTTTACATGTACCTGCGTGTATTTTATAAATCCCGATTGAGTCTTCATTATTTAAAAAAAGAAAAAATCTGGGTCAACGCATTAGCATTGCCATTCAGCTTGGCAATGCGGCCAGTATTTTGGGAACGCTTCCGCCTAGTAGTGATCTGGATCAGTTGAGCTATCTATAGATCGTTTGCAACGGTCTTTAGATAGCTAGCTGTTTCATCTGTATTTTTTGTATATACCTACTTGTACATAGTTGTATGAAAAACATGATTAAAGTATGTAACCGTAATAACATTTAAAAAAAAAATAAAAAACAATAAATAATTATCACCTTGTTGATAATTCATACAATTATAAGTAGTTAATATTAACATATATACTGTGACAAAATATCATCTACGGATATCTACAGAAGCTTTAAGGTCCACTTCATGCTACATCAACACCAAAAGTGCAATTCATTCACTATTTATGAGCGAATAACTATATTCTAGACCTTAATGCTCCATCGTCGGCCATCACTTACCATCAGATGAGATTATAGCCAAATTAATGTATGTTCTTGTCAAAAAAATGCAACCTTCATCCTTCTCTATAACAATGCACGTTAATATCCTTTCTGCGACGAATCTTACATAAGTATGAGGAAATCTCAATGTATCTCTTATCATCACTTTGAATAAATGCCACAATTATAGTTCTTAAGTGTGGACTCTTCTTCCTAATTATAATTGTAAATATAGTTAGATTACACTCGATTATAATGTTTGCAACGCGTGCATAATTTTGCATATTAAAATGATGGCATTTAGCAAAATATAAGTACTTTAACTACTGAAGACAGAAAATCTTCATAAACTGCTAAAAGTGCAAACTATGTCAGCTATTAACTAACTTCTGTCCACGGCTTCGCTCGTGTGATACCTAGACAAATTGTAGCTTAGGTACGTGTTATTCCAGGTTAGAATCTATGTTTACTCAAAATCAGTTTAGCCGTAACGAAGATTATCGGTAAGTTGTGATGTTTATTTGCTAGTAATCTCTGCGCAGGCAAAACTGTGAATAGGATATTATAAATATATTATTATGTTCTTTATTTATTAAATGATTTCATCATCATCATCAACAGACTGTTAAAGTCCACTGCTCGACATATCGCCTAAAGAATGCGATGACAAACGATCTTGGGTTTCTTTCATATACAGTTTTGCCCAAAACCAAACCAAACAAATGGACTGATGTCCATTGGGTGGCCCACAGCGATTACACTATCTGTGCATCAAACTAAATATATTTCAAATGCAGTATAGATATTAACACTATTCCAGATTCGTTATTCCCTTTTTTCAGGGCATTCTGAGGCCCTGGCCAAAATCAACGCTGCTTCTCACAACTGTACGGAGCAGCACTAAGCTGAGACTGACCTATCTCGCTCACACGGTACAGATGGACTAATTAGCACAAAAAATCTTTGTCTCTGTGTTTATGTAAAAATCTTACTGTTACCTTTAAAGTGTCTATTTTATTTATTTAATTCTTATTCTTTATTGTAAACACAAATAAACACGTACAAAAGGCAGAATTAAATTACATGTACAAAGGCGATCTTAACCCTAAACAGAGTTTTCTTCCAGCAAATCTTGAGAGAGGTAATTATAGAGGTAGATCGTCTACAAAAAAATATATTTTGTACCTATCCTTTCTGTGATTTGTTATTGTGTCAAATAAATCACATTATATTCTAATATATTATATTGTCATCAATTATCATTTTTTTACCAATTAAAAATCAATCAATTGTTAGATATGCTGGAATTTTTTTAAACATAATTTTTATTTAACTGGATCTAAAGTTTCCGCCACATACTATCTAAGTAGATTTGTTTTCGATTATTTTCCACAGCAAATCTTTGGTACAACGGATAATATACTTCTAATTTTGGCAAAAAAAAATCTCGATTTTCCTTGTTCAAAAATTTATACGAAGCTGATGATTTAACGATTTAAGTCAATATATTGATTTAACGACAATATACTTCTAATTTTGGCAAAAAAATCTCGATATTTCTTGTTCAAAAATGTATACGAAGCTGATGATTTAACGACTCTTACATGCATAACTTAAGTTATTTTTGGTATCAATAAAACCAACAGAAAATATAAATCTTTGAGCAAAATGTTCGCCAACAAACTCGGTATACAAGTTTGAATCATTAATATGTGTTTTGTGCCCTTGTTGATTGCGGTTGTGGAAATTTTATTCAAATATGGTCATTGAAGCTACTTACGAGTACAAAAGCCACAGTGACGTTGATTTCCATTGGCAGATATGTCATTCCAAAATTACCTGTTAAAAGAAACATTATGATTAATATAATGTGATTAAGAATCCAATAGATTATGAAGATTTTTTATGGTATGATATGACGAGACAAAGAGGCAACGGCCCATTCCGGGGCATTGCTGATGTGTTACCTGTTCTAAAGGCCTCATTTGCATATTTATTTAAATCGGTTCATGTATTTGTATTTCATTAATCTAGTGGGGGCAATACCCCGACTTCCGATCCGGAGGTAGTGAGTTCGAACCCGGTGGTACAAAAATAGATTTTCATGTTTGTAACATTTATTTCTTTAGAAGGCAGCTCATTCTACAGTTTATTTGCTTATAAAAGTATTTCATTAATCTAGTGGGGGCGGTACCCCCGACTTTCGATCCGGAGGTTGTGAGTTCAGAAAATGTATGTGCGCTTTATCAGTAGCTCAAAACGGTGAACAAAAATATCGTGTGAAAACCGTCATGTCCTAGAACAAAATAAATGTAAGGCATGTGCCATAAGTTAGTCTTCCAATAAGCATCGATGGGCTTGCAACTCGTCACGTGGAATGCTAACTACTTGCAAAAATGTAAAGTGGTACATGCCGTGACTATCCCCTACTTAAAGATATACATAATATATCTGAGGATGTCCATCATGGGTCATCAGTCGTGATCGTGTTTGTTGTTAATTTATCTTCAGCTGTCGCCTGCCAACGAGCTTCAACCGTCTCTGGTTTTAGATTTCTTGATCTCCTTTACCTACAGCCAACTTGGTCTATTTTTGTCAACGACGGAAATTTCTTCCCAATTATAAAAAAAAACACCCAGAATTGAGATCACAGTCAATAACGGTTTTAGTGATATATATCGTTTGCAACGGTCTTTAGATAGCTAGCTGTTTCATCTGTATTTTTTGTATATACCTACTTGTACATAGTTGTATGAATAAATGTTATTATTATTTAATATATAAAATGCCTATTTAGTAGAATGCCAATTACATTTTGTCTGTGTTTGGTGAAATAAATAAACATATCATAATTTTAGTGAAAATAATGTTAATAGGCGTTTTATACGTGGAGTCTATCAGTCATACCCAGAATGAATAGCGCGTCTAGTATAACAATGCCTTCAGGGTGCTGACGGGGCTGCCGCGCTTCTGCAGCGCATCAGGAATATTTGCTAGTTAACGATTTATTCAAATTATTTTAGAGTACCATATCAAATTAAATGATCAGGCTTTGCGTGATATTAATATTTTAAAGGCAAAATATTTGTTTTTCAAATTAGCCCTCCATTTTGCGATGTATCGTGATGCACGTTTTCTTTGTGTGGATGTTTGCTGTTCTGGTGTTTGGCTTGCTTGTTTGGTTACTACGCAGCTCTCAACAGTAGGTAGGTATAGCACAAAAGATTCTAAACTGAGGAGTTTGAAAAACTCGTTGTCGATTAATCATCAAACTTATACCATACATTCGCATTTATAATATTAGAAAATAAATAGGTAAATATAATTGTAGATACAAATAAACATTTTCTTGTATGAATGTAGCTATCTTAAAAAAGCGGCAAATGCTTGCAATCTTAATGTGAGCACGAATATCATGAACAACATTCATAATATCATCTTGATTAATGATTTGGATTCAGAACATGAAAAAATTTTCAAGGTCCATTTAACCTGTTATATTTTAATAGATTTAAGAAGACTATCAATTTAATAACAATCAGTCTTTACTGAATAATACATTTTTTGCACTAAAAAGCAGAGTTCATAATCGTGCGTTTATAGATCCTTCGTTATGGCACTAAAGTTTTACTGAGACATTCATGGCACAATAAGTTAATAAGGCAGTATGTCTGCATTGTGATACGATGAGGCCTATCTTTCGTAGGCTTCGTGACCGCACACGAAATGCCTTGACTTGCCTCTCGTTTGACTTCCGGTAGAAATCATTATCGAAAATTCAAGTAACGTAGGTACTCGCAAAATAAATGTTTATGAATTAGCTCTTACGTATTGCGTATATGTTTGTTCAAAAATTATAATATAAAATTATGTGTATGATATTGTTACGATATAATATATTTGTTACCTACTCTAAAACTTTTTCAATTTGTGGACAATTCAAATTAAAGTGAAAATAAAAATATTCCGGCACGACCTGTTTCAGACCAGTTTCGGACTCGCTATACCAACAAGATCTTGTCTTATTAATTATTATAGCAATTTTACTTTTTACATAGTATTACATTTTACATTTTGCAAATAATTCGGTATAATTCGGTTGAAACGCCAACCTAAATCCTACCACGGACACAGCACTAGACAAAAACCAGCAACAAAAAAAAAAAATCATATCTGCGGAACAGTACCGAATTATTTGCAACAATACGAGTTAGAATAATGTTATTGTAATGTAATTTTATTGTGAATATAAAAATTATAAAACAATGTAACATCCGGTGTCAAGTATGACACACCACTATTGATAGTGGTCAAACAAAAAAATCTGCAATGCACATGATTCCAATTTAAACTGATTAACCTTGCCTTATTAAGACGAAAACAATTAGCGCTAAAGTCAACCAAACCCGGAAATAGTAGCCTAAGTTAGATCAGACGACAATATAACTTGAGATAAGAAGATTTGATCTTGCCTTATTTCCGCTTAAATAATGTTAGGTACCTATTTAGTCCAGAAATCTCTTCAACTCTTCTTTTCTTTGAAAGAACCAAGTAAGGTTTTTAGGTAGAAAAGTTCGCGTGAAAAGTTAAAATCTCTTCACTTGTTTTGAAGAACCTTAGATAGCTAAATAAGGCTAGGAGAAAGTACTATTATCATGCTTATTTACGCAACCGAAATATAAATAGTGGATATTTACCATGTTTTATAAGTTTGAATATAGTGTAAGACCGCATTGCTGGGTTTAAGAGGATGTCTGACGGTAAAATTAATGATACATGAAATAAATTAATGATACATGAAATAATTCGAGTTTCGTTCTATGCTGACGTCGATCGTGTCGTAAAGTCATTTTTTGAACATTTAATTGGAGGAAAACGGAACTTAAAATGGTTAGTGGTTACCGTCGCCTATTGACATCTTCAATATCAGGAGCATTAGTGATGTATGGAAAGTCGTAAAGTTAAAAAGTGGCTCCTTACTTTTCTATATTCATTAGATAAGTTTCATAACCAAGCCATGTGAAATCATCGTGAATGTCAATAACACTAGAGAAAAATATATAATATAATTGCCTTTAGTTTTTCGGTAGGCGTTCGCTCATTTTTTTTTTGTGGCAAATATTTTCCTTGTCTAAACAAATGAACTAGGCTATTTGATACTCATTTCAAAAACTTTTCTTAGTATCGGGGTGGAAGAAGCCTTATATAGTCGCTAACTCTATGTTACCGCTTTGTGTGAGACTGTACAGAATAGCAGAGGCACTTTGAACAGTCTTGTAAAGGAGGCAAAGACACCTTTGGTTCACAAAGTAGATAATCTAAAAAAAAAAAAAATAGCTGGGCTTTTTTCACACAGCATCATCTAGCCCCAAAGTAAGCAGAGCTTATGTTATGGGAACTAAATGACTGATAAACTACTTATATACTTTTTTTTTGTAAATACATACATATTATACATAGAAAACACCCAGATCCCGAGACAAATATCGAACCCGCAACCTTCTGCGTCTTAGGCACAGCAAAAAAGCATTTATATAAGTCTTAAATGCTTTTTTGGTAGTTTGTACCAATATTTATAGCTTCTAAAACTTGAAAAAGTGAAATTGTTCGACCTAAAAACAAAACAAACACGTCACGACTGTGTTCCCTATGATAAACATCCTCAGATACATGCTCAGTGCATAGATCTTTGAGGATACCACGTAGGGGTAGTCAAAGGCACGTCCACACATTATATTTGACACATGCCCGTGTTTTGCAAGTAGCATTATACTTGACAGATTGTAAGCCCATCGCCGCTTTATTGGAACACTAATCGATGGTCCATACCTACGAATTTTTGATTCTAGGGCATGTCGGTTTGCTCCCTAATGGTGTTTTCTTTCACCGTTTTGAGCACATGTCAAGCGCATATAAATTAAAAATTAATCGGTTAAAAATTCAAGGTCGGTTTCGAACCTACGTTCTTCGGATCGAAATTCGGGTGCAGCCCACTATGGCCTAGTACAAACCTTCATAAATTTTACTATTTATTATAGTATTTTTACACAGAAACGTGACCTTTTCTTTCTAGTTTCGATCGTAATACATCTAAATTTTGACTTGTCTGACGTTGAATAAAATAAAAATGCAGCAAAAACTGTTTTGGAACATTTAAGTCTGGCCGCTCAAAACCAGTCCGACCCAGTTTTCAGATTGACCTATTGTCAAGAATAAGTTATTTTCCGACTTGAATATTGGAATACTTATGTCTTAATTTATGGATACGGCAGAGTTTCACATATTGACCAAGTCCCAAGACGTTCCGTTCAAAAGAGTTATTGAATGAGTAATTTTACCCCTTACCGTGTTAAAATTATCACCAAAGACGTTAAGCGATATGGAGGAGCCATAAACTGTTAATAGCTTCATTGAGCCCGCACGCGAGTCTTAACTAAATTGACCTAGGGTAGCTAGGAAGTGGCCATTTTCCTTATGAATTGTAGAAGCATTACAATGATTTAATGTTATACTATTATTGGATACTGGATAGGGCATGAAAACCACCTGTGGCATTGTGACTGAGAAAGAACCACAGAAGACAACTTGATAAGGTATTTACTGAGGCGGCCGAAGCAAGGGTTCGATTCCTGCTGTGGGACGAATGTTTACATGTTCTGCAGATGTTTGTGCCGGGTCTGGGTGTTGTGGTACCACGGTACTCGTAGTTCCTGATATCCACGACACAGGGAATCCTAGTGTGAGGCAGGACTATGTATGTGTAGGGCGTTTATTTATTTATTTTATTTACATTTTTAAACTGACTGTCATCTGATGGCTTAGTGGATAGAGTGGAGTTAAGTGTTTTCTCTACACGCGGAGCGGAACACCTTATTTGGAAGGATATGAAAACATTACAGTTACATGTAAAAGCCTTATTATCATTAAGATATGACATTCCTTAATGGAAAACATAGGTACCCAAACAAGATTTACCTGTGTGATGGCGTACCAATGCCCACCGCCGGGATAGTAGGTACTTATAATAATAAATGAGAAAAAAAATTGGGAACATATTACACGCTGGAATAAAAAAGGCACATTTTTTTAAATAGAAGATATTATTGAATACGTTCTACAGAACGTCCAACGATACTGATACGGAGACGATATCCACACTTACAAAATGGCAATGGGGGCCAACTCATTTTGCCTTGCTTATCAGTGTTCAAAACTTTTAAAACTTGAAACTAAGACACTTTTTGATCTGATCATTCCACAATGTAATGTTGGATATTGCTGCGGCCCATCTGCACTAAGTTAAAGCTAAGACTTTGATCATGCGTTAGCATAATAAAAAAAAATGATGGACATTTTTCACACAGCATCATCTAGCATCTAATTTTAATTGTACAGAAAGTCAAAAAAAATATTGTCAATATTGTCTATCTTTCAATTACTCAGGCATGGTTGGCGTAAATTCATTTATTTTAAACATTTGTTTAACTAAACAGTGTTTTGTTTTGTACAAAACAAATAGTGCTTGAAATGACACATATAAAGATACAAAGCAGTATTGCATATATGAGTGGCTTTTAGATATTAATTCAATAAATAAAATCAAAGTGACTTAGGTATTGTTTTATTTTTAATTTGGTATAATTTTACGAGCTAAGAATTTTATAACACCTACATATCTTTTCAACAGGTACATTTTGTAAGATAGAGGTCCAGTTGGAAACCGGAGCACAATCATTCGTTTGAGCTAAGTCTCAATAAATATTTTGCATATAAGTAGCAGAGATAGTATAAGTATATGAGCTAGAAACAGATATATTACGAACGTGTTTGGAAGTCGATTACGAAATCATAATTGGAAATGCGAAGGCTGAGCTTTGATTGTGTAAGCCATGGTATGAAATAGAATCATTATGATCTTTTGGAGAGCTATAATAATGCAGGTAGACCAATTTAATGGTAAGTTATTTTTTTTCAGTAGGTTATTGCTACTTAGCGCCGTCTATTGTTATGAAAATATTTGTATTTAATGTCCAGTTCGTACAGCGTATGTAGTGAAGGTAAAATGTTGCTTGCAAACGATTTTTTTTATTAAGAAAAAATAACATTAAAATTTACCTTTAAAAAAATCGTAGGTATGGAATCATCATTATTATCATAAACAGCCTGTAGAAGTTAACTGCTGGAAATATACCTCCCCAGAGAGTGCCATGACGAACAGGTATAGAATAATCAGCTATGAATTGAACACAAAAAAAATTGCTTCGTATTATTTCGGTTTCCTGCGTCCTTACCTCGTACAAAAAAATCCCAGTCATCTTAATTATTTCCTGGTTATATACCTACGTAATCTAATTACTATTTCAATTTTTGGCCATCACTGATAACACTTTTATCATTGACTATACTTAGCCCAAAGTTGTTCAATACAAATTAAAACCTTAAAGACGCACTGCACTAACTGGATTTTAAAATTATTTTATTATGATGCCTTAATTACTCCCCGGTACTAAGTGGCACTAAACCGTCAGGTAAAGAGTTATAAATATAATTGAAATTAAATCGTGGCTTGATGTTATTTTAAGATATAGTGCCCGTCTCACGACCATCGACCGGGTCGTGGACGGTGTTCATATGGACCTCTAAACAGTGAACAAAACTTTTTATCAAGAGAATTGTTAATTAAGTAAGTACTTAAGTATATAAAACTTAAGTAGTTGTACCTAGAAGAGGTACACTAAAATTGAATAGGTAATAAAATAGATAAGTAGCTTTTTGTGTTTTAATTGTAACACCAGAATCATAGCATAAAAACTTTTTTCTACCTAATCCGGTTCTCGGCGATACAATGAGCGGAAACATAAACGAACAAACAAGAAAAGGCCGTAATAGCTTGGAGTGCACTATCAGCAACGTTTATAAATTTCATACTACAGTTTCAAAGTAATAATAAATACCTTTTAACTTTTAAAGTGGCCACCTGTTTCTTTCTAGTCGTAAAGTGTCCATAGAAAATCTGATGGCGGAACAAATCACATGAAAATCAATAAGTATCGTTATCGCAAATGGAATTATACTTATTGTTATAAATAAAGTATAGAATAGAGTTATATTCATTGGAATCTAAGGGCCTATTTAGACACTTTTAAAGTTAAGGGAAAAACTGAAGATTTTATAATATTATATTAAATCTATAGGTATACCTACTAAAACAATAATATCGGCGGGGATTGAACCTAAGCTTCCAGTCACAGACAGATTAACTAAGCATGGGAGGAAATGGTTAGTGGTACGCGCATCTTCATCATCGTAAAATAATAATATTAAATGACAGCCAATCTTTTAAGAGATTGTGGTTTGTCCTGCATGATTACCATGAAGACCCTAGACAACGGTTTTGTTTTACGCCGAGTGGACAAAAAATATTTTGGCCTTCTCTTTTGTTTAGACAGAATAGGCGACAGAAATAGTTTCTGTCTTTTTGTATACAAAAAGTTGTCTTATAGGTGATCATGCTAAGCGGGCTGGTCGTACCATCCATTCTTCATCATCATTCGTCATTCGCCTCGCCACTCGCGTCGCATATCACGCGTCGGTATTAGTAACCTAATTAAATACGTAGGTATAAAAATGGTTGTCAGTAATTGTGGTCCGTCTTAACACCTGACAGTACATTAATGCGGAACGAGTTCTGTAGCTGATGATTGCAACATGTGATATCTGAGCAGACCCTTAGAACAGTGGCAATTAGCCGAGTGGAAGCAGGTTGGAATGGAATGATATGCCTTTTGAAGGAAATGGTATGCTAGTCTATGTTATTGGTTGCAAGAGAAATCAGTGCTTAGCTAATTAGTCTAGCTACAAAGCCTACCTAACCTGTCTAATTTAGATAGAAATACAGACGTTTTTTTTTAATATAGCACTACCTAACAGACATCTGATAAGTGCGCTGGTGAATATTTTCAACCATAACACTACTGGTAGTGTAAAGCGATAGCACATACAACATAGGATTTATTGAATTGAGTGATTGCCTATCATATACTAGATACTGGGTACAAAAAAACTCTCAGTAGAGTGCTACTGAGATGTTTTTTTTATCTGTGCGAGTCCTGTTTGAATTGTGAAATTGGTAATCACATTATTAGCCGTGCATCCGTTTTTTTAATCATTCGATATGTACTATGTTAGCACAGTTTGAAGATTTTCACATACATAATTATGTAAAATAATTTGCGGTATGCTTTTGTCAAAAATATTTGACTGCGTAGGTACTTCGTACTGGCTTTTCTTACAAGTGGTTCCATCTCTGACCAAAGCACAGAACTAACACAGTGCCAACCATAGACTTATGAAATATTTTTTTTTGGCTTTGCAATCTTTTGAGCGCTTAAATAAATATAATTTCGTGCTATAAAGTCATAACGGCTATACAGAATTTAATGAGATGCATAATAAATATAGATCGTATCCTAGAATAACTCATAAATTATTTTTTTACCAGTTACCATGCAAACAAAGCCGTGAACAGAATCAAGTTATTTCATAAACCATTGTCAGGGGCAAAGTTATAGTAAGAACCACTCCTTTCAGTTCTATAACAATTATGGTGATAATCAAAGCAGTAAAACCGTTAATCCAATTACCATTCTTGTGATGTTGCCCCCTGGTCAATGTTGTGTTATGTTGACACCAATAGATACCTTGAATTACTAAGGATTCTCACTTAAAAGTCGATCTTATCTAGAAATCAACTAGGTAGGTACCCTCGCTCGTTATTTATGACGTACCTATGACATACGCACATGTAAAAGGTTGCAGATTTTTTTTTAATATAAAATAATCTAGGTACGTACTTTAAATAAGCAGCGCTGGATGATAACAGTAGCTTTGAAATTGAACTTGTAATAAATTGAACTTCAGGGAGTCTATACCTTGGAGTAAAGTCGTTTCCAAGATATACAAATGTGACATGATTTTGCTGTTAATTTTATCGTGGGTTCAGTAGGTGTAGTGTTACAAAAAAGGTTTTGAGGTCAACAGCAAGCAGGTAGGTATCCTCCCTCTATCCTTAAGAGTCAAGGACCTATTTGAAAACAAAATTAAATATTGTATTATGAAAACATAGAATTATTTTTTTACCATAATAAATAAATGTGTTTCAGTTTCCATTATAGATAATACTAATAATATATTATATTATTATTTATATTATATTAATATATTATATCTGGCTCCTGATACAGTTTTTACCAGTTCGGGAGCTTATGGATTCATATACAATCTGTAACATTATTATATTTTATCAAATAAAAATGAATTACTTTACTTTAATACTAAAATATTTCATGGTTTTGAACAATGTTTCATTTTCCATACCTATCTATAATATAGATGGAATACGTTATTATAATGATTGTATAAAACCGTTCTCCTATTAAATAAAAAATCGTTTAAAGTAACGCCCATAAAATGTTACCGCGGTCTAGTTCATCTGACGCCGATGGAAATTTGTTTTTTTATTCGACAACTCGTAGTAAAGACGAATGCCATCATCCATCTATTAGCAATGGAAATTACTGCGTGCTTAGTTTACATCCAGCGATAGGGTAGGTCAGACATGTGCTTTGATTTAATTGAACTGTAACTGGTTCCAAGGCATTTTTTAGGTTTTCCATGGGTAAATGTTTATCATGGGAAATATAGTCGTGTTTGTTTATTTTATCCGGTCCCGTCGGTACCTAGTAGCAATTAGATAACTACTAGGTACCGAAGGGACCACGAAGTTTTTTCTTTTTTGATTGTTATCTAAGCTAAAGTCTAAAGAATTGAATTCTCCACAGTCAAAAGCATCTTTTCAGGGCTGCGGCCGCCACATAAACTAAATTAGATTTATTGAAATTACCGTAACGTTACGTTGACATAGTTTGGATGATTTTTGCTATGTAATTTATTTTCCTTTTTTCTGACTGAAATTTTTCACATCATGACTTCGATTCTAAAATGAGAATCGTTGACTATTTTTTTACAAATAACAGACACATACATAGTTCTGACCCCAGGTTACGGTAACCACTTATCAGTAGGCGGGCTGTATGCTTGTTTGCCAATTAAGTAGAATAAAAATAGCATTTTCTGTATCGTGCATATTAGGAACTACAGGTACCGTGGTACCACAACACCCAGACCCGAAATAAATATCTACCGAACATCCAAAAAAATTACCAGCAGAGGGAATCAACCCGCACCTCAAACGGCTAATCGCCCGCCAAGCCACCGTAGTTGGCACATTATTACATGTAGTTAATTCACATTATTAGATGAATTAAAATGTTAGATACTTATAAGTATTTAGGTGAATCTACTCAGACTCTTAGCGACTGAGCCTGGAAGAATCAGGCAGGAGACACAGTTTGTTTTTTATGATCTTTGATTCATCTGCCTTGGTGTTGGCACCACCGGTTGTGTTTGATTGGTCAAACAAATTAAACTTTTCATGGGAGGCTTACCACATTATGGTAAGCCATGGTAGCAGAAACATTTCTAAACCATGTACCGTGCATTCAAAAATATACCTGAGTATGAACTGATTCAATTTGTTAATTAATGGATGCCTGCAAATAAAAACCAGCAAGCACCGTTACAGCTAAGCCAAAACATGCGAAGTGTCTAATAAATCTATGGTAAAATATTAGAAGAAATACCGTTCTGTGAATGCAATTATTGTCAAATGCTATATTTTCGAATAATATATAGAGACGGCTATAAATCGGGTAAAATGATGTAAAAAAAATGGACTAGATAGAGATTTCTACTCAGCAATAAGATTGTCCATTGTGCAACATACGAAGTTTAGAATGTTAAGCTTGATGCTGTTCTAGGTGTAGCCAATAACAAGAACGGATAAAATGTATTCACTATAGTACAACCTATACTCTGCGTTACTTCAGAAATTCTGCAGTCACTTTCAACTGTCTCATCACGCGCTATTCTAGTAATTTTCCAACAAGGAATAAAACACAAGCTTACTGCGTGTTTTAACCCCTCAGGTCGCACACAGCAAACCTGCGCCTCGAGCGTCGCTCTGGACGTCGCGCCCGATGCTTCATCTGTATTTGCATCAAGGACTAATCCTAAGTATATGTACATAAATTATACCCTTGATAATACCTAAGTGCCACTTTAAAATATCGTAAAAGAAACGTAAGGAGCCTACGCTTTTCTCAACCCATAATTACAATGTAAGTGATCACTGTGTCCTTTTTGCTCGCCAGTTTTATGTTAAACGAAGGTAGATATCTTCGTCGTCTGAAAACGAGATGAGTGTAATGATATGGTCGCCGGGAACACCAGCCTGCTTAGCATGAAGGCCCAAGACAACGGTTTTGTCTACCGCTGAGAAGATAAAACATATTTTGTCCCTCCCTTTTGTTTGATGGAATAGGAGACAGAAATAGTTTTGTCTTGAGTGCAGACTGGACGAGAGACGCACGAGACAGAGTAACTCACAGAAGAGATAGGATATCTATCTATACCCAGAAGTGGGTGATTCTGAACTGTACTTACTCTACGTAAGGTAACATATCTACGGTAGATATGTATATATAGTAAATATTTCACTGGGGCTTATAAAAGTGTTCTAAACTTTATTACCTAGGTAGTTCGGGTTCTCATTATGGGAACTTACATTAAATATTTGTAATTTCATAAGACGTTTCACTTACTTCAAGATATTACTAAATGTTTTAATGTTTTTGCATAACAAATTGCCATTCCTCACGCATAATTACGTCACGCGCCATAATTTACAAAACTTGCTTACTAAACAAACATTTTTTAACGAAAATTCTAACTCATTGCAAAATTTCAACGTGAATCCTGCGCAACAAGTAACCAGTGTCCCAAATCTGACCCAAGTATCTGACAAAACGTATCTAAACTCGTAAATTATACAACACAGTCATTCTACTCGCACGTATAAATATTTAAAAGGCTAGCTTTATTGAATTCAGTGTTGCCAACTTAGGGTTATTGCATCTGTTCTCGTGTTTTTGGAAATAAAGTTAAGTCTCCACCAAAGAATGCCCAGGACAAACGGTATATATACCAAATCTTGGCACTTAACAGAAACAACCTTCGCATTATGGTAAGAGCCTTAACTGGACATTGTCACCTCAATAAGCACAATGTTGAAATTTAAGGCTATGTGCAGACTCTGTAATGAGGCGTACAAATTGTTCCTTCATCTGTTAGGAGAGTTGGACTCATAAAAAGCATAGCATTTATCTGTGCAAACACATACTCAGCCCGAATGAACCAAAACAACTTATCACGCCTAAGAAGATCTTGCAGTTTCTAATGGCTATAGGACTCAGCGGTGAATTTTGAATGTCCCTATCACACTAAGTCTAATAAGGCCGCAATGAGCCACAAAAAGCTATTATATATAAATGCGATTTAGAGCAACCTCTTTTGACAGGACGTCCTTTGATAGCGACAGAATCGTATTTGCAAAAGTAATTTTACATAGTTTTTTGAAACAGTGTTTTAATGGCTGGCAACTCTGAATGTGATGTAGCAATCGGATATTCCAATATTTTGTCATTGGTCAGAGGTAATTGGATAAACTCATTCATATCAGACGAAAGCGATGACCATTTGTGTGAACGACCTTCTTAGTTGATGTAAACATCACACCCACTTTTATAATAATAATGATCATTATTTACAATAAATGGTAGCAATTTAATATAACAACAATAATTTGTGCATTCTCTAGAAAAAACAATTGAACATTGTTTTTATAATGTTCAATTGTTTTTGCTTTGGTTCTTGGACTATTTCGACCTTTGTGGCGCAGAGGGCGAAGACGCACTTGAGACGTAGAATGTTGCGGGTTCTATTCCCGCTGCGGGACAAATGTTTGTAGCTAATGTTTGACTCGGGTCTGTGTGTTTTCTTTGTAAGTATTTACAAAAAAAACAGTATATCAGTCATGTAGTTCCCATAATACAAGCTCTGCTTAGTATGAAATTAGATGATAATGTGTGAAAATGTCCAGCATTATTTATTTATTTATTTTATTTATTGACCGTATCGTAAAATTGTATATGGCCTATGACTGGCTTTTATTACCTGCCTTGGCTTGGTTATTTAATTTTACTGGGTAATAAAATACATTTTAGAATATAGGTACGTTGGTCCCTACTCAGCTCCCAACTCATTTTTTCGTCTCAAAACTACAAATACGTAGTTACTTACTGTTGGAAGTTTTCAAACCGCATCAGATCTATCGCTTTCCTCACATGACCGACATTTGTAGTCGCTTGGCAAGTAATGGGGACAGAATCGTATTTGCAATAGTAATTTTAATTTTCTTAGAACTCAGTGTAATAGTGAAAGTATGATATAAGAACGAACGATACCTCTTTATATATTCACTATCGGATGTAGAGCGATAGTTAAGTTTTTTTTTATAATTTTAAATATCTACATAATTCTGACACCACACTAGGAATCTCCCGACCGACAACTACGAGTAACGTGATACCAGAACACCCAGACCTGGAACAAATATCTGTAAAACATGTAAATATATGTCCCAAAGTAGGAATTGAACCCGCACCTATCGCAACCGGTTCGCTCACTGGGCCACCGAAGTCGTCAATACTTATGATATTGATATCAAAAAATTAAATGAAGGTGTTGGTAATGTACCGAGGTTGTATATTGTAGGTGATTTGGCTCCCTGA
This sequence comes from Perizoma affinitatum, assembly GCA_961405105.1. Taxonomy (NCBI): domain Eukaryota; kingdom Metazoa; phylum Arthropoda; class Insecta; order Lepidoptera; family Geometridae; genus Perizoma; species Perizoma affinitatum. The sequence continues at coordinate 15,127,485 of OY560184.1, read as the reverse complement.
TGTGAAATATCACGAAATAATAATAATAAATAATGCTGGACATTTTCACACAGCATCATCTAGCCCAAAAGTAAGGAGAGCTTGTGTTATGGGAACTACATGACTGATATAGTACTTATATACTTTTTTTAAATACATAAATATTGGACATACAAAACACCCAGATCCCGAAACAAATATTTGCAGATGCAAACATTTGTCCCGCGGCGAGAATCGATCTCGCAACCTTCTACGTTCCGTTTATTTTTACTTTGACTACCCAACCACACTTGATGCAAACTATGTTTGGAACAGAACTCAGCTTTTCCTTGCGTCATCCCACAGGAATAGGTATGGATAATTAGTTACCACCAAAACTGACCGCCATGACATGAAGTCACAAGAATCACTGTACAATCCCTGTGAGCAGTAAACGTGGAACCCCAAAGAGCTATAATGTCAAATCGCATCAAGTCGTTTGTTTTAAACACCTGTTGGTACGGGATCATATAGGATAGCCTCTGCCCACGGCTTCCCCCGCGTGGTACCCGGATAAAAAGTAGTCTTTATGTTATTCTGATGTATAAGCTATGTTTCTGTAAAGTTTCATCAAAATCCGTTCAGATTTTTTTGCGTGAAAGAGTAACAAACATCCATTCTCACAAACTTTCGAGTTTATAATAGTAGGAGGAAATAACATTTTTTTTAACAAAATTAATTTTAGTTGTTCACTGGCAGCTTCTACGCCAAATCTATAAGTAACATGCCCTTACGTTCAAGAATGTAATGTTGAACCATTGATACGGTTATGAAGAATTATCTTGGCCGACTGCACTAAGCTAATTCACAGAAATTAGTGTAGATTTACTAATATGAAAAAAAAACAGTACCTATGACATATCTCGTATTTGTACTAAACAGGCGCAAGTGTTTATCTATTTAGAGAACGTGTTGATTGATGTGTTCTGGTAATTTTGTGTTGATAAATCCGTTATCTTTGTGTCAAAGGGCATTTACATTATAGTGGAAACTTGTCACCACCGCGCCTACAGTTACAAGCTAAGTCCTACCTTGTAGGAATTCAAAATATTGCTTGCCTGGATATGGCATCCAGTATACGCCTCGGTTTTTCTCACTATCCATCCATGGCGTCTACATAAAAGGGAACCCATGAGATCGCAAACTCGTTTTGATCTAAAAACCGTCACCGTGTGGCGGGGAATTGCAATCCAATCATCCTTGTTTGGGCGAGAAAGTGCCGAATTCAATGACCTCAAAATGATTTTTTAGTAATTGTCTTGCATGATAAAAAGTGGTATCGGGAAAATAACGAGTTTGTAATTGATGCATAATTGAGTGTGTTCAAATTGTGTCTACATGTTTTGCCATTTTTCATCGTAAAACACCATCTCATAACTATTCGATGCGGTGTGTTAAGACTTTCTGCTACAACTGCATGCGTGTATGCATCTTACACAAGATTAATAGTAGATATATCTTATTAGATATACCTAATATTAATGTATTCATGCAAGATAATCTAAACGGTATGGTCTAAAATTTACAGGGTGTTGAAGGCTTTCAGCGATAAGACTGCCCATTGTGCATTTCTTTTGTGTTTTGTTATTTTATTATGTTTCAGTGTTTTCTACTGTAAATAGCTATTATGCACAATAGTTTATGTACGATTACATATCTATCTATCTATTTATCATACCAATGTACCTATGTATATTTCACGGTTTTGGAGAGCTTTAGAGCTATGGCTATTTTAGTGCGGACTTTTTCAAAATTTTCTAAGAACCAGATTTACTTTTAACCGGGTGATATGGGTGGGTCCATACAGAGTGATATCTGTAAATTTTAGACCATCTCGCTTGAAGCTACCATAATATCTTGATATGAAATGATACTATCTAGGTAGCAACTACATCTATACTGTCGTTCTTATCATTCGAGAACCTAAAACCAACCTTTGTCGTTAGATGGTCAGCTGTTCCTAATTTTTCCAATATCACAACAAGATGTATGAAATATGTACATAGTACATATTTACCACAATATTAATCAGATCGACGTCGATACAGTCGTTACAATTCAAGAACCTTTTTAGAACTGAAAAGGAGAAAAGATGAAGAACGATTGATCATACATCGGAATCACTATCCAGGCCATATTCGTATTAGCTGCGTGCAATTATAAAAAATCAATCGCAATACGAGTACAAAAATATTCAATAACCATTAATTCTTATATTTCCCAAGCCATTAAATCAAGGTGTCAGATACTGTCACCTACCGAAGCCTGTATCAATATGAAAAAGTAGGTTATAAAGCTTTATTCACACCATTGGCACACGTTTTTCAATATCCATAACAACCTTTTATGATAAAGTTTATTTCTCTATGCCGCCTCTCTCCGTGAAAGGATTTGGCATATATTTGAATCATTCGTTCTGCTGAAATGGCATGTAATCATGGCATGATCGCAGACAACACATTTTGACCGGCTCTAAAACTCCTAAAATTTGAAAAGGGGACACTTCTGGAGCAAACTTTTTTTTTTCAAAGTTGTCTATATTGCCGCCTGTAAAAATGTATCACTATGTCGTTTACACAGCCAGATTGTTAGTTAAAATTAGGGGGTGGATACTGGTAATTTATCTTACGCCTCACAGAAAAAAGCATTCATAACAAACATTTTGATTTGTTACTAGCCAATACGCATTTTTGTAATTTTATTTATTGTAATTTGAATGTAATTTTTCTAAACCATCAATAACCTAAAAACCCAAACGGTGATGCTATAATACAAAAATATGTTTGTATATCCAAGGCTTTACTCTACCACCTGTTTGCACGCATGCGCAATATTTATTATGCAATTACAACCCCTTGCCTGTTGCATGTTCTAACCATAGATTGTGGTAGAACATGTTAGCTGTATTTAATTTATTTTGGCGTTGTCTATATCTTTACAACATCAGTTGGGTCACTGCCCTGCCTTGATCGGTAGGACGTTAGCAGTTTGGAATTAGTTAGTCAATAATATTGACCTGGAAGAACTAGTTGTCATTTTGATTCGCGACTTGCACTCACTGCAGCTTCATAAGGATGTGGCAACAATTGCTAAGACATACGAAAAATAATCTCGTTGACTGATAATAATGGTTAAGATGACTAAAAAAAAACGTCCTAGAAACCGCTTCCAAATGTAGTGCTTTTTACACTGCGAGACATTGTAAGTAGCACAAATTATCCGAATTCAGGGCAATAAGGTTTAACTGGAACTTCCTTGTATCCGGTTGACATCACCGCCCTTGAACCCCGATCAATGCTCTCAAGAAATGTCATGTCAGGCTTTTTATAATGCAAAAATGTGCCAATTTATAATTTGCATCATAAAAATAAAATAAAGCTGTTTATTTACACTTCAAAGGCATTGGAAGAGGCTTAGCAGGGATTTTTCCAGTTGTATTTTTCGCAGTCTCACCAGTTGACTCTACTATGTACCTAATAAAGAAATATATGTATTTGATGTGAGAGATACTTTTGTGTTTGTGTATTAACATTTATCACTAAGGTTTATAGACAGATTATTGCATATTCGCTATAAGTCTTTAAGGGTTACTACAACAAAATTATGGAATACATGAGTTGGAGTTTTCATAGAGAAAAAAGTAGCTTGTAGTACATTTCACATTTATTCGTTCATGTGGTTTTGATCATTTGTTCGATATGAAGGACATTATACATGATAGATACCTTACTATCGTCAATACTCTTTAACATAAAAAACCTACAGGTAGTTTTATTTTATTATATTATACATTATTAAGTACCAATTACCAACTTATGAAACGCCTACTATTTTTGTTTTTAATAATAGCAATTCATTATCAATTCATTATAAAAAAACATATTATCGTGTGTCATACAGGTATTTTAAAATTCAGATAATTTTGTGTTTCGTAAACGCCATAAAATTACAAGTGATAGGTTGAGGGACCCGTTATTGGGCTGGGCCCAAAAACGGTTATTTTCCACGCATATAAAAGCTGAAGTTTTTACAGAATATATTTTTGGCAAGTCAACTCTTGCGAATACTAAGTGCTCAGGTACAATGTTGGTTATCCAATCATCTCAAACCGCTGATGGACAGGTAATCATTACCTACTCTGAAGAGAATATAAATATTAAGAAGGTAGGCCAGTGGACACGAACAGGGTCATCTGATATTGAATAAAAGGTTTTCTTGGGGAAAACATAGAGTCAGTTTAGGCTTCTAAAATGTGCGAATTAGTTCTGTAAATAATAATAATCATCATCATCTTCATCTTCATCTTCATCATCATCATCATCATCATCATCATCATCATCATCATTAAAAACAATAGCCCAACTTCACCCACCGAACTAAAGGCCTCCCTCAGTTTGTGCCACCCACCACCATCCTGCGCTAGTCTAAACCATCCACGGCCCGCGACGTTGACTATATCGTCTGACCATCTCGCTAGCGGACGTCCAAAGTTTTTATAACCACTCCTTGGCCACCATTCAGTTGCTGTCTTGCTCCACCTGTCATCATCTTGCAATATGTCCCACCCAACTCGATTTCAGTTCATAATTCTAAAGCCGATATCCGGCTTTGGTCCGTCTTCGTAGGTCGACATTATTTAATAATATAATTGTAACGTAAGAATATTTTGGTATTTTTGTCGGTGCGGTGGGCCTTACACAAGTTTGTCTCTTTAGTACTAAAAAAATATTTATTTTATTGATATATACCCTTATGCACTAAGTTTAGACAATGACTTAGGCTTGTACTATATTTTATTCATTTTAAGTTATCCTCTACTAAAATTAGCCTAAGTATTTTCTCTTTGGAGACAAGAATATCTAAGTTTTATTCATCGTAATAGTAGATATAGATCAAAAGTATACAGAGACTTAATATATAAAAAAATAGACCAAAGTAAAAATATCAAAATTAAACGTTAAACTCCTCTGTCTATTATGACATTATCAGGAATATCGCAAACTAAAATGAAATAGACTTTTTTCCAATACTAATTATTTTTTTACAGAACCTCTGTAGGTTTTTAATTTTACGTTACGGAATATCGCAAACTAAAATGAAATAGATTTTTTTCCAATACTAATTATTTTTTTACAGAACCTCTGTAGGTTTTTAATTTTACGTTACGCTTTTCAATAATTATTTGTTTCTCCAATTTATATCAAGATATTTATCTAAAATTACGTGTAATTGTACACTGCAATAATTTAAGCATATACATAGCTTATTTATTTGTGCAGCAGGTATCTATAAAGAAAAATCGGTTGACAACAGGAATAACCCAAAAAATATACCTACTTAAGGATAAGAAGTGACACTATACAACCAATATTTAATGCAATATAATAATTAAATCATAAATTATTTGTTTGTTCAGGTATCCATAAAGAAAAATCGGTTGACAACAACAATAACCCAAAAAAGATACCTACTTAAGGATAAAATGTGACACTATACAACCAATATTTAATGCAATATAATAATTTAAGCATAAATTATTTGTTTGTTCAGGTATCCATAAAGAAAAATCGGTTGACAACAACAATAACCCAAAAAAGATACCTACTTAAGTGACACTATACTAACAATATTTAATGCAATACAATAATTTAAGCATAAATTATTTGTTTGTTCAGGTATCCATAACGAAAAATCGGTTGACAACAACAATTACCCAAAAAAGATACCTACTTAAGGATAAGAAGTGACACTATACTACCAATATTTAATGCAATATAATAATTTAAGCATATAAATTATTTGATTGTTCAGGTATCCATAAAGAAAAATCGGTTGACAACAAGAATAACCCGAAAAAGATACCTACTTAAGGATAAGAAGTGACACTATACTACCAATATTTAATGCAATATAATAATTTAAGCATATAAATTATTTGTTTGTTCAGGTATCCATAAAGAAAAATCGGTTGACAACAGCAATAACCCAAAAAAGATACCTACTTAAGAACAATAAGTGACACTATACTACCAATTATAAATCAAATAAGAAAATATTAAAAACGTCTTCAATTTTACTGCACACACAAAGGACTTAACATAGTCAGGTTTGCATAGTGGTTTACGTAATACTGTAAAATGAATGGTTTGTTGCATACTACTGTAAATAAATGATTTGTTAATAATAAACGTGTGGTACTTATCTAAGTACTTGGCTATTTTGATTTAGTTCAATGCTCGTTTCGATACACCAGTGCGCTTTCCTGCATATGCGTAACGTACCGCTGAGTTATTTTCATTAGAAGCCGATGTTGACTTAAAAAGTTGATGTTTTATAAGTAAGATTTTATATTTAAGACCAAAACAAAAGTGACCTTTATCATTTTTATTTTACAAACTTGAATGATGAAGGATGAGTATAAAAAAACTTTCATTATGTAAAAATAATACGTAATCTCCTTAAACCTGAGAGAAAGATGCTTACATAAAGACAACATTGATATACTAGAGAGAGTAGACAGGTAAAGAGTCCAAGACTATTCTCATCACACATTTATGATACTCCTAGACTTGGTACGTGATTACGTGAACCTGTTTGAGAACAAAAAGTCTTTTAAAAACCATAAATACGCCTTGACCTACTACCACCTAATACGAGACATGTTGAAACCTTGGATCGAGATATAGATAAAATAATTTATCATAAACATTGTCACAAAGGTTTGTAAAGGCGTCCACTTGTGTGGATTCATTTTAAAGCGTGATACTAACATTTCATAATTTTCAACTTACAGATAGTGAAAACATGAGTATAGCTTTTAGATTACAGGATTCGTTTTTTCATACCCACGTAAATAACAATAAGTAATTTGCTACAATTTAAAATCTGAAAAGGTTTATGCAATCTCAATAGCAGTTATTTTTTGAAAACAGTGCTCATCATTAGTTCAAAATATAATTTGATTTTGGTAAATTCTTTGAGGATGTGCATAACAAATATAGTATACTGATTTATACATCTATAGTATAAATAAATATATATTCATGTAGAATACATGAATACATTAATTCATAAATAATAAATGAGAATACCGAAAATATAATCAAAACTGTCCAAAATCTCACTACTTTTGTCCATTTTCCCAGATTTTCTCCATTTATGTTCAAGAACTTTGTAGTCTTAATAAAGAACGAAATTTTGCAAATATATTTCGATAATAGAATAGTAAGCCTGTTATAAAAAAATAATTTCAACAATGTATTAAGATAACTTTGTAATGTTCTGAAAAATGACCTTCGACTACAGACTACTCCTCTAGGGGATCATTTTCTGCTGGTAAACTTTAAAAGCACATTAGTTCAATAAATAACAGTTATTTAAACTAAATATTAAAATTTCTTATTACCGTTTTCCTAATTACCGGTTTTTCCATTCTCTGTAATAGGAATGGTAATGAGTTTATTTGAATGGTAATTATAATTGAAAACCACTTGTGACCTGGCAGGCAGCCAGCCACTTAGGCTGGCTGTCACGCGATAGTGGCAGGCTCAATTTCTGCTTGAGACAGAATTTGCATGATACCATAATCTCACTACCATGTATTATATATTTGTTCAGTGTCTGGTTATTCTGGTAGGTTCTTCAGGTACCACGCTACACTGGTGTTTCTTGATAAAGACGATGATTAACGGAGCCGCAGAATGGGGTACGACCAGTGCTAACATATGGCACCGTGGTATTGTGACCAAGAACCAACTTAGTTACTGTATTAAACAGGCTGCAACAGATCCAAATAATGTCATGTTCGCTCATCAGTGGATGCACAAAATCTACTTCATCCGCAGCGGTAGACGTATGTATATATAGTATTATTACTAGGGCTGACTACTACTTCCTACCATGTACCTACACATAGAACAGAAAGCTATGGCAGCGGCATTGAGAATCGACAAATCAATGGAAAGGCAATGCCAAAATAACAAATTATTGCAAAATACTGAAAAAGGCCACCACTATCACAGGCACAGATAAAATAGCTACAACATATTTAATTAACAAAGAATACCAAATTTCTAAACAAAAGGCAACAAAGCGTAGGAGCCCTCTCACATCGTCAGCCTATCACATCTACACAGATGATGCAATAGGGCCAGACTGCGGCTCCTACTGCCCAAAAACTGGACTATCAAGAGCACAAGTTATAAACAAAAAAAACTACGGCATTCCAGGCGGAGACTATATGACTTTTCTTGAAAGCCTCATAAATATTACCATCCATTGACTCCACAATAAATACAAATCCACCGAAACAGCTAATCTTCACCTAGACAGCGCATCACTCACTAACGCACTCGGTAGATCTGATCTCTTGAAGACAGGGTAATCCTAATTACCACTACCGTTTGTCCAAAAAAATCAAACGACTATAACTTCGAAAGCTTGAGCTTTAAAGAATAGGAATAATCCATAAACAACAGTTTTGGTATCAATTATTGCAGTGTTCTTTAAAGTAGCTCAATATGTACATTCTCAAAGAATCGCCTTTCATTATGTGATTCAAGACTGCTTACAGAAAATGCGTTGCATGCTGTTTTGAAGTTCGCCAAAAGTTACAATAATACGACAAAGGGCTGGCAACCTGTCACGTGGAATTCTAACTACTAAGTAAAACGTAAGCATATGCCAAATATAATGTTTGGACCTGCTTCTGACTACTCGCTACTTGGAATCTTCATGGATCTGCATAGCGAGCATGGATCTGAGGTTGTCCGTCATGGGTGTTTTTTTTTTATATTTTCTTTTCTATTTTCTAGACTCTTAAGGTTAAGAATCACCACGAAGTAAGGACGTTTGCCACAAGAGGTTGTTTGTCTGTTATAATTGATCTTTGAAACGTTTTGCACCCAGTCTCGCATCATTCCAATGCATGTTTCCGTTTAGCAAACATACAGGCTAGGCCCAGTAGAGGTAATATTTTATGTTTTTGCATAATCTTACGTCAATGCTGTGTCGTTGCTCATAATGGCAATAGGTTTAGCATACAACATTGAATTCCATGCACTCATGTTAAGCCATAAAGAAGTCATTTGTTGCTATGATTTAGTGAAGAGCCTTGTCGTGAATATTACGAGTAGGACCTGTAAAGTGGCTATGTAAATGACAGTTACTGACGCCTCGTTGGAATTTATGACGATTATTTTTATTGCAAACACATATTCAAGACTCCATTAGAACATCAGTGCCATTGACACTGTTCCCCAATATGAGGGTGTCTTCATGAATAAGATGAAGTACATTCCAAGACAAAAAAATTGACAAAGCTATCATCGGACCTGACATTTTGGTACCAACAACCAAGAGTAACTATTCACCCTTGCTTGTTGGTACCAAAATTGTGGTCGGAGATCCCCCACCAGGATATTATTAAATCTCCTTCTGGTCCACAATCAGAACCTACGCCAGTTTCCAGTGCATAATAGCACTGATAACCTTGTCTGGTATTTTTTCCAATGATATTCTCGTACATGTTGACGTATTGCTATCTTGAATAAACATTGCAGTTCTAGATAAAAAGAGGGATAAGAGGAGAATGATAATACCTAAAATAAACAAGGAAGTGCTGTAACACAAAACTATGATTGATCACGGAAAGTGTCATTTATAATTTGCAGTGGTATTATGTTATGTTTCTTCCTTATTCCCCACGTGTTAGCAGTTGTCAAATATTCTTTGGGATGACTAATGATTGGTTGACAGATCGTTAAGTAATCGATGTTTGTGTGGGAAACTTCTGACACGAATGGCGAGAATCATTAATTAATCTAGCAAGAATCATGTAAACCCTTTGCTATTCAACTGTATCAAAGAGTCAAGCGACTATAAATAGTAAATGTATAGTAAGTTATTAAAATATTAGTAGAGTTCGTTGTAAAACTACCACCATTTTTACGATACCAAATTTCTGCAGCTAAGCAGTAATGTTCGCATTGCTGGTTTGATGAGCATGGATGTCAGTGAAATAATTAATTCTGAAGATTTTTGACCTGATACGTCTAAGGGTCGGAAAAGCGCGAGTGATACCTCTGGTGTTGGACGCGTCCGTAGGTTACGGTAACCACTTACCAACAGGCGGGTCAAATGCTTGTTTGCCACATTAGTTGTATAATAAAACAATGTTTTGATTGTTTGTCTCGGGTTTGGGTGTTTTCTATGTATTTATAAAAAAAAAATATCAAAATTATCAATCATGATTGATAATTTCCCATAATGCAAGCTCTGCTTAGTTTGGGGCTAAATGATGATGTGTGAAAAATGACCAGCATGCTTTCGTTTAGTTAACTTTGGGGGATGAAACATGTCTCTGAAAATAAAGTTTAGGGTGTTTTTGGGCATCACCCTGTTATTGCTCTACATTATAATAATTAAATTATCGTCAATCATTTTTTTCAAAGATCAATGTCGATGTCTTATCACAGATCTTGGTTTTGATATAAAAATAAACTAGGTAAACGCTCCTCTATTTTGGTATACATGTCTAACCTAGACATATAGTTTTCAATCATTCTTCGCAAAATTAAATTATTATTTATCGTTTTGTTACAACTCGCGACGCAGAGGAGCCCGTATATGCATTTCGGATAAGAAGTATCTTTAGCTGTTTATCGCGCATAATTCTACAGGTTGCCAGTAAGTATAAGATTTGGTTGAATTTTAACGATAACCGGAGTGCACGTTAAGATGTTAAATCTGGCTTTATCCGTCGTTAATCTACGTCAGAGGCCTTCAGCAGCCTAAAAACTCGGAAACTAGAGTAAAACTCTCTCGTGCTAAATAAAATAGTTATAATATTAAGGTAAATGGTCGAAATCACTCTCAATCTTTTCTTTCTTTTCTTTAATCAGCTATGAAAAAAATTGTAACGTTGATAAACAAGATTACTACAACAACTTTAGAGAATGCGTGACAAAAGTTGTATAATAAGTATCGCTATTTATCTAGATAAAAGATTACGTAATGCCATTTGTGAGTTTTTCTAACAGGTGAGCGACACACCGCTCATAAAAGCATCTGATACCATAAGCATGTGTAGATAAATCAGCTTTTACCCGAAAGTGGTCTATCTATCTATCTACCTACCTACCTATAAACACCATCTATAATGCACCTACCATATGAAATAAATAAATGTATTGAGTATTGAGCCACCGATATCTAGGTTTACATTTAGTATAATGTTACGGATAATGCTAGAAGATGTAAACCTAGGTTTACCCGGGTGAACCTAGAATTGTCCAAGTTGTTTGGGTAAAGTCCGATTTATAATTTAATAAAATTTGAAGAATTGAATATTTACCCCTGTTCAAAATTAATAACTTGGGAGCTTGTTGGCCTGAAAAACATGACAACTTGGAAAGGGTGGTTCACCCGAATAAACCTAGGTTTATTTCTTCTTTTGGCATTACTCGTAACATATACATAATTTTATTTACTATACCAAATACCACAAATGAGTAGAGAATTAGGAAACCACCATGCTATCCAAACAATAAATCTGTGTGTCTCGGCAGCTCAAACCAACATTGCATGACAAACATTATTCGGACAGATCAGTTCGTTTGTGAGAATATAAAATTATATATGTATGAGCTTTATTTTTTGCTCAAAGATAAACGAACACATTAAAGTTTTTGAAGAACAAAAAACGAGACGATTTGAACCCAAACATGGGCTCAAAAAATCTGTAAATAGGATAAAGGTTTGCAATCGTATAGAACAAGTATACGAATACGGTCCTTAGAGGAAACGGTCCTCATTATTTGAAAATGGATTACAAAGCCTGTTCTACGTTTCCCCAGACTACAAGCCAAACAGAGCGATGTAAGGAAAAAGACAAAAAAGGCACTGCACACAATTCAACAAAAATTCCAAGGAGAGAGATTAAGCGGAAATCCACTTAGGTGATTGATAGCATGTAAACCTATACTCTAAGTACTTGAAAAGTACGACAAAACCCAATATTATTTTCTTAAAAACACTTGCATTAGATGTTTGTATGTTACAATGCAAAACGCATCATCATATTGCCGATGCCAAATTCGTGTATATTTTACTTGCAGTTCATTACTGCAGATAAGAGTAGAGTGGCTTTATTTATTTATTTTTGTGAATCGTTTAATAAAAGATACATTTATTCATACAACTATGAACAAGTAGGTATATACAAAAAATACAGATGAAACAGCTAGCTATCTAAAGACCGTTGCAAACGATCTATAGATAGCTCAACGATTGATATCATACGCCGGGCTTTTACCAGCGTCAACGTTCCAGCTATTCTCGAACCGAATGGTCTACTACGTGACGATGGTAAGCGGCCTGACGGCATGACTCTTGTCCCTTGGGAGAAGGGAAGGCCTTTGGTATGGGACGCCACATGCGTAGATACCCTAGCACCATCTCATCTGTCGGGGACTTCAGTTAGAGCCGGTGCAGCGGCTGATTCGGCCGAGGATCTCAAGAGGCGCAAATATAGAAGTCTCGACAGAGCTTACTTATTTGAGCCTTTTGGGGTTGAGACTCTGGGTCCGTGGGGAACCGGGGCCCTTCGCGTTTTCAAAATTCTTTCAGGGCGACTGGTCGAAGCGACGCGTGACAAGAGAGCTGGCTCTTATCTGGGTCAACGCATTAGCATTGCCATTCAGCGTGGCAATGCGGCCAGTATTTTGGGAACGCTTCCGCATCGTTTAATTAAATCTTCTAAGTTGTAAGTTCAGTCGGCTAATGTCAGCAAGGTTTGTTCATACAAGCCCCTGCTGACATGAGCTGACTAAACTTCTAGATATTTTTCTTGGATTCTCCTTGCAGCTTCTCAGTTTCAGGTCTGGCTACATCTTTGTGTTAAGACCATAGTATGGTATGACTTATTTAACTTACTGTCCAGGTTCCATGTGTTCTCGATCATAAAAGTTTTGCAGCCTTGATACATCAGGGAAAATGTTGGTGAGATTGAAGCCCGACAGTTGTGTCCGGTTTTTTTTATCTTGTGACTGATGTTTAAAGAAAAAGATAAGTGTTCAAAACGTGTTTCAAAGAGACTTTCTACATGCACATCTAATAACTCGAAGCCATGATCTTACATAAATAAGTGCTTTTCTACAATTACACCACAAACTCTATGTCCACTATCTGCACCCAATACCCACTGACCTTCATCAATCTCGTAACATTGTTGTTAATTTTACCATGATATCGCTCCACTTACCTATAAAGCGTGATTGTTATGTAAATCTGATATAATGTGTACGTGCGACTTGACTTGCACTTTCTATACTTTCACAGGTATTGTGTACGTTGACGCAATCGGTTCATCATCGGTGACGTCATTGATTGTGGTTGGTTCCAGTTTGGTGACTGATTAAACTGTCTTTTGACGATATGGTGAGACTTTTTCATGTCATTGTTGTATAACCATTGCTTTTTTAAGGTTCTTGGACCTGTTGTACGCAGAAATAGAGAATCGTTGTTATTATTCTAGAACCAATAATAATGATTAGGTGACTGATTGAACTGCTTGCGATTCATCAAATTGTGAAATGTATCAGCGGAGAAATTGGAGACGATTAGCGTTGAGGGACGATACTGGATAGGTTAGCGCAAGACCGAAAGGAAAGGCGCAGTTAAAGATACAGGTAATATTTTCAGCTATTTCTTTTTTTACATATACATAATGATAGTCATGTACATAATATTATCGCAGTGGGTAAAGTCAGGATTATGCTGAAGATGATTTTGAGTACCATGGACAAGGATCATAGGGTTAAAATTTACATTCTGCACATTATAGAAAATAGCTTTTGTTCTTCCACTAATAGAAATCTGGAACTAGTACTAACTAACTTTGGTGGTTCTTGCTGAATGGTGTTATTTAAAGTTTCTACAAATATTCCTACGTTTTGTTTAAATAGGGAAACCTTCAACTCATGTACTGTTGAATATCTGATGTAAATCGGTCGTTGTCTCCAGCTTTCCCACGGCTAGTTTATAAACTTAAGGAAACAAAAACTGTAAGCATCGACCGTAACATATTGCTCATGGGAGTTGTTTTATGTGTAAAATATGCTTGTATGAACTTCTGGTAACGGCGAAGTTATAGAACAGAAAGAAGGTTTGGCAGAAATAAACAGAAGAGAAGTATTCATTCAATGTAGAGATTGAGAAAAAAGAAAACTCGTAGAAAATTCGAGACGGAAAACGGTGAATACGGTCTACTGACGAACGTGTGGGTAGTGCTTATGATGAAGAGACTAATTTTCTGACTTAAAATACACAATTTATTAAGTACTTTAAGTCAGCAAATTAGTCAACAAATTGACGAAAAACATTTCGTATTTTCCAACTCATTTCAAGTAGGAAAATACGTCCAATAACCACTGTCTTCAAACCACTATGAATCCGTTTTTTAGAAAATATAGTTCAGACAAATACGTTTAATGCTTTCAACGGGACTGTATAATTTAACCTTAAATGACGTCATAATACAATACCGTTTCAAACGAAACCATGATTCCCACCATCATGGTTTCAAACGAAAATATCGTTACCAAATGAAAATATCATTTGGTACGATTTTTTTATCATAAATTGCCACCAGACTCTCTGAGTCATTGTAGTAATCACTATAACTAAAATGTCCAGCATTATTTATTATTTTAATTTTATGGTTTCTTGACAAATGTCTAGTAAACAAAGTAAAAACAACTGTATTAACATGAGCAAGTGAAGGTAATAAATACATCACTTTAAAGGAGGCAAGAAGTTAAAGTAGGTAAAATAATAGTGCATTATTAAGGTATGACTAGACTTTTGCAAAGCAGCTTAATTACATAAAAGTGTTCAAGGTTTTGTTTAATATGAAGGCTACATTCTCAATACCTTCAGTTAGGTCAGGTTAAATAATATATCTAGTTGCCCATACGAAAATAGCGAAAAACATTGAATACAAGTCCTTTCTTAATTACTATTAATATGTATATGAACAAAATATATTCCCTTCTATATTATGGAATTAAAATCCTTGTATGTTGTTAAGACTTGAACAAAAAATAATTGCTGAAACGTGACGTCAATGTAAATGAGTTAAAAATACAGACATTACAAATAGATTATTCAGAAAAGGACAAAAAAGTATATGCACAACACTGTCTTGTATTTTTAGGCTTAAAAAAAAACTACAAATACAAATAACTACAAGTATCGAGTAACTCGATGTTCTGCAGAACATGCAAACATTTGTCCCGCAGCGGGAATTGAACCTGTACCTCTTGCTGCGCCCGCCGCGCCATCGAGGTCGTTATTTATAGAATAGACCAAGAAATATCGAAGTAGTAAATGTCAAATGTCTCACTTCAATAAAACGGTGGAAGTGAAATATAGTTATTTATTTTACAGCTACTTTTTCAAAATATATTTTGCTATGGTTCTAAATATATAAAAAGCACTAAAAAAATAGAGACCATTCGCAATGAACGGTACACGCATTTGGTACTACAGCGAATTTTCATTTTACTTCATAAAAATAATTAAAAAAAAAAAAAAACTAATACGCTCATTACTCCAATCATTATCATACTCCATACTGCATACATGCTACGAGTAGTTTGTATTCCACGTAAAAGGTTGCAAACCCATCGTCGTTTATTGGAACACCATCCGATCCCGATTGGCACATGCCTAAGAATTTCGTGTGCTAGAGCATGCCGGTTTTCGCACGATATTTCCCTCAAAATCTATTGTTGCATGACCGGATGCGAACGTTTTCACGACCTTTCGGAAGTCGGGGACAGTACATTACTTAGTTTTTAACGTCATACATAATTATACTTACTTATACAAACAAGTTTTAACACATCCAGCCTTCTGTGGCTTGTTGACATTTCAACCCAAACCAAGCCTTACATTACGAAACCATAAACTTTGATATCGAAATCGGCGAGGATTTATTACATTATTAAGTTTGCTAATTTATGCACTTTCGGTTATAGTGACAATGACAGATTGTTAAATCTAAAAGAAGTTAGTTAAAACGCGGCAATGTATTTGCAACCTGTCACGTAAAATGCTAACATTATATTCGGTACATGCATAACATGACATGTATCGAATATAATGTTTACCTCTCTCTTTGACTTATCCTCGCAGATCTACGTTATGAGTATGGATTTGAAGTCCATCCATGAGGATTACAGTTTTTAGTAGAAACTATAGACTACTCTCTTTTGTTGAGTCCATTTGGATCATAGTTCTAAGAATTTTTATTTTATTGAGAGGTCTGAGAAAGTTCTCAAGGTCTCCTAATAGTCGATCAGACGCAAAGAATATCAGAATAACAGTACCTATCTAATCAACATAGTATTATAATAATTTTATTTGTGTATGAAAGGACTATTTTAAAAGGCTTTAGAATGGAGTCAATTTAAAAAAAAAACATAATCAAGGTATTTAAAAGTGAGTGACTCATTTAAACAACAATACTTCAGGCATTTTAAGTATTATTTTACGGTTATGAGTTAAACATTTTACTTGGAATACCAAGGCTTTGACGTGTAACAATCAGCTGAGCCGAAGAAAGTTTGATAGACTGCCTTTCACTGAAAATTAAAACATTAGTCTAGCTCTAGAGACTGGTTTAGCCCAAGAGTCAATGACTTTGCGAAAATAAGATAAATCCAGTTCACTTTTGGCAATTATGAAATGTATATTGTCATAACTATTTCGACACTATTGCGATAATTGACTGTTTGCTACTAGGTACTCTTCTGAAAATATTTGTTGCATCTCAGATTTGTTCTTTATGTTTTATTGTACGCATGGTAAATATAGATCTTTCATATAGTCATCAGTCATGAAGTTCCCATGATACAAGCTCTGCTTAGTTTGGGGCTAAGTGTTCTTTGTGATCCCAAAGTATGAATACATATGAAAATAAAAGGATTATGGGCAAAAATATATGGATTTTGACAAATGGTCAGAAAGTCGCACCCGCAGGGTACGTAATGCGTTCGAAAGTGTATTTAAATTCCAACATTTAATTACCTACATAAGAGCTTGTAAATAGCTTCTACAGAAATTGAGTTATCCTCTTCAGTCCTGCGTTATCGTTCTTTCAAAAGCACAAAATTTCATATTGGTCACTCTGGATATCAAAGAAAACTGAGGAAATAACAGCAAAGGACGAGGCAAAAATCTAAATATTTAGATAATTTCAAAATAACTCGATGTTTAGGAGCTAATTTCTAGCTGTGATATAATGTTATGTTAGATTTTATAATGTTCTTTCAATCGCATTGGTTGTCAACCCTACAGGCAAGCCTTTTTAAATCTAAGTCCAGAATGCTCTTTAAAAAAACGATCGTACTTAACATGAGATTTTATAATTGAATAATTATAAATTTTATTGTGTTAACTTTTCAAAAATCTACCTAAGTGTGATCAGCACTGATTTCGAGAAACAAGATGAGGTGCTTTCTAAAACTGTCTCTAAGATTGATAATATCCTTGAATATCACATGACAGAAGTCATATGATTTAAGTACTTTATTTATTTTTACACGAGTATTCTTATAAAACTTATAAATCTCGCAATCGCATTATATCATTAGATATACACTTACTAATTAAACCATCTACTTTACAAGCCTTTGTTGGATTTGCATTGAAGTCCTCAATTTATATTGACTTCTGTCAAATCATTGATCATATTGTAAGTATTGTATGTAATGAAATAACCTATCGGTCAAAACATAATATAAGAACTTCGATAAATAAGACAAACCATAAACATATCTTACAGGAAACAACAGATTACGTAATTAATGACGCTAAAAGATAAGTGTATTTTTATTGTATATGCCCGTTCACTTGGACTTTTTTATGAATGAAGTTACTTACATAACGTTGAACTATTTAATAGAATTCATTAGAAGTGATAGAACACGTACTTTCTACTCCAGTTACCGATGAACAGGTGCCTAACCATCAAGGCTTATTGCGAAATTCTTATTGCGATTTAATTCAAGCAAACACGTCAAATCCTACTATGCAGTTGAGGACTATGGTGCTATCATATAATCGAGAGTCGCAAAGCGAGATTTGACATCTTTGTCTGAATTGAATCGCAATAAGACTTGATGGTTAGACTCCAGTTTCTAAACTATCCAATTATGAGGTTGGGCAAATGTGGGTACAGAACACGCACGTAAATCTGGACTTTTACGGTATAAGTAGATTTTAAATAATTACTTCGAGAAAAATAAAGGTGCTTACAGTGTGAGGCGAAATGCAAAAAAAATGCTTTTGCATAAGATGTACCAAAGTCCAGATTAAAACTGCAGAAAGAAAAAGGTATAAAATCGGTGATTGTAGAAAGTCCTACGAAACTATAACTAGAATGAAATATCTCTTATCTGCGCTTTTTTCATCGGAGAATGCTGTCTCTAATAGGAGCTGTATTTGTTCCAGCACTCCATACCCTTAGAAAGGCCTCATTTGATTTAAAAAAAAAAACATCTTTTAAAAGCATTTGGAGTTTAGAATTCGATGTTTATATTTTCATAACAGCTTACTGGGCTTACCATTTACCTACAGTATATTATGTCATTTATCCAATTATTTATACAAAGAGCTTATAAACAAACTAATTACGAATTCGATTGAATCACGCGTGAGTCTTCCATGACCTACATAGTTCAATGGCCTTTAGTTCGACAGGCAATTCTTACACCTTATCTACTAATTAGGAAGGTCACTTTGACTCTAATAGGGTAACTCTAGATCTCAGGGTCTCAGACTCCCACTCTCCAAAGCTTAGCATGCAATTCTTGATATCAATGTTTCAAGGTTACTATTCAAAGGCAGGTGCCATTAGTGTTCCATTGATCAGCAATGAGCTCGCAACCTGCCACATGGAAATAATATAATGCTTAGACTTGCTTCTGACTACCCCTCTGACTTGTAAATAAATAAATAATGCTGGACGTTTTTAACACAGCATCATCTAGCCCCAAAGTAAGCAAGTGAGCTTGTGTGGAACTGCAGATCATACAAAATTTGTCCCGCGGCAGGAATCGAACCCGCAACCTTATGCGTCTCAGGCGGGCCTTCGCCCACTGCGCCACAGAGGTCGTCACTTGTATCTTCAAGGATTTGCCTGCTGAGAATTGATCTAAGCATGTCCGTCGTGGGGAATCGTGACTAAAATGTTATTTTTTTTCGATCCTATGTCGCGGGTTCAATCCCTCGTCGGTTGGTGACTTTTGGATTCCTTAAATTGGTTAGCCTAGAATTGAATATATTATAATTATTATTTTTTTAACGCTAGTAGATACAATTTACGAAAAAATACGTACATTTTATCTACTCGCGTTGACTAGATGTATTTTATTTTATTAATGAGTTCCAACCATGCAAATTCCAATATTAAAAACTTTTTTTTTTTTATTTAAACTTACTGAAAACAGAGTAGTTACATAAAAACATATCAATATACCCCTACCTATGAAAATCGAGATGATTCATGCGATACTTATAAGTTTTAACTTTAACATAGCGAAGTCACTTGTTTACATATTGTCATTGAACTTCTGCTTATTTCCATATTTCCATTAGCACCTAAATCAGGTGAAACCGTAAAGATAACTGTCAAAGTCGGCATTGTCATTTACGACAACTTGTCAATAACGCGAGAAGTGGGTAAAACACAAATACCATTATTGTCATACATAACGGTGTATCCTTTTGATATTATTTGAGCCTTTAGTCAAAAACACATTGGATAGGTACCTACAAGTACCAAGTTTAAAATATTTTAAGAATTAGTAAAATACTGAAATTAGCGATTAATTGACATGTAATAAACTGTATAGTTATGGTGAAAAAATGTGTGAAAAATCCCCTAACATGTAGACGAAGTCAAAACGTAAATCAATTCGTCAGAGCTAAACTTACAAGCTATAGATTTAGGTACTGATCGAACAATTATTAATCACCACATTTACGACGTAAAGTCAGGAATGTGGTGATAAACTATCTAGTTGTCTGTGTAGTTGTCTTCTATTGTTTCAGCAGTGACTATAACTAATTAATAATAATAATAAGTCTCATTATTAGTATTTTTATTTCACGATATCTTAAAATATTGTATTGGTGATACTCGCGGCCCTAAATATTATTTGAAGAATTGGCTATGCTAAAGGAGGATCTTCTTGCAAAAACATTCGGACAGGGTGAAATGTAGGAATAAAAAATCGTTGCCTTCTGCATAGTGACCCTGGTATTTTAAATTCTAAAACTTATCAACAAGTTATCACTTGCACAAATAATACTTTATTCATATTAATTATTGTCATCACCTACTTCAATTCAGCTAAATTTTAATGGTAATTGCAAAAAATTATATATTCTAATAAACATAATAAATATTATCAATATGACACCTATCTATTTAAAAAAAAAACATTAAAATCGGTTCACAATACACAAAAACACATACAGACAAATTGAGGTTGACCTTTTTTAAGGTTCCTATTCCAGTCTTGAGTTGTAGCCGTTTCGTCTATGAAAACTGTGAAATCTTTAGCAATATTTGTCAGAAGGTACCTTATTTACAATCCAAGGAACCGCACTTTTCACCACATGCCTGTATTTAGTTATTTACTACTGTTTTGTCTGTGGCTGTATCTAATTATGCTGAGCAATTTTAATCAACGGTCCGTTGTTTGCTCGTTTCACCGCCTACGATTCAATTATCTGTAATTCGCATTAAACTCATACAGGGTCAGATCTTGAACTATTAAATAATTTGATCTTCATAGAGGTTTGGACCCTACGTTGTCCTAACAAGCGGTAATAGTTTTGACCACGCCTATAGTCGAATGTACTGGAAAGTACATTACATAGAAAGTACTAAAAAAAAATTGTATGCTAGCTTCTGCTCGCGGCTTTGTCCGCGTCATATGTTAATAGCGTATGACCTTCTCCAGGCTTCAAACTATACTTCTACAAACCATATAAAATTTCATTATAAACGGCTCAGCGGTTTAGCCTTGACACATATAGGTAAGAGTAATTTTAATAACTTAATTAATACTTATCGTTTATGGCCCAATCACACAATATCATTATAAATTGTAGACTATGTGTTATGATGTATAAGTTATAAAAGCTATATAAAGTTTCATCAAAATCCGTTCAGTAGTTTTTCATTATTTATTTAATTACGCAGTCATAAGTATCTTACTTACTATAATAAACGCGAAAGGTTTTAAGAATGGATGGATGGATGTTTGTTACTCTTTCACGTACCGAGTTTTGAGCGAATCAAACCAAGGAATATAAACTTCCATAGAAACTTTACCACCCAGTTTGGTTAAACTTCGAAAATCGACACCTAAAGGTTCCTTTAGGTGTTGATTTTCGAAAATTAGATCAGCCTATGTATTATTTCAGAACCTAACCTAACTTTTTTCATAAAATTTATATGAGACCACACTTGAAGTAAACCCTGCCCATTAAAAAGAGGAATCCTATAAATCGGTTTACAATTGGCGAAGATATCGCGTTACATACCTACACACAAAAAAAAGATACAGACAAGTTGAGAAACTCCTTTTTTGAAACCGGTTGATAATAATTGAATTGCGATATTCACTATAGGTATGCTAGCAATTTCAAGTTTACGGTTTCTATCTTACTCTATACCCGTAGCATCAGATACTCACGTGCCCACGTTATTTTGCTTACTCTTTTGAATAAAAAACAATAGAAAAGTCGCCTACTATAAATGTTTCGGCTAGTATTGATACCATGAGATGATGATGTTAAGTTTTACGGGGAAAACAGCAATCCCTCAGGAATAAAACTTTTAAGGGTCCACCTCGGGATCATCATCTAAACAACAACAACAGAATCATCATTATCAGGTAACAAACACACACGATAAAAAATAAATACAGTCAAATTGAGTACCTCCTTTTTTTAAATCGGTTAAAAACTACAAATATGATGGCATTGAAATTTTGTCATTTTAACGTGATGGTCCATGGAGTGGGTATCAGCTTTCTAAATGATGTCTTCAGGGTGGCGTAACTAATAGAATGTTCCTATACTTTCTAGTCTTCAAGTTATTTTGGACGTCCATACTGTATATAATGATCATAATGTGGCAATATCTGACTCCTTTGGAGTGGTCTGACTTTGACAATAGGCCTATACGATAAAATGCGAACGCCAGCTTAAGATGAGCCGTACGTTCAAAGATTCCTGCACATTCCGGGTTTCAAGTTATTTGTACCAGATTTTTTAAAAACATCTCCACTATGGCCTACAACACCATAAGGAGCACACCTTCCAAATTTCAGGTCTCTAGAACCCCTCGAAAGTTATAGTGCAGCGAAGTCCAAAATATTAAGGTGGAACTATGGTATGAAGTGCTAATAAACATAGAGCCTTGGCACAAAACACGACATAAATAAAGTACAATATGATGATCGAGCTAACAAATACAGTCTTACCTACGAGTAAACAATGTACAAAATGAGGATCGAGCTAGGCAACAAACACGACATATGAAATAGAAAGTCAAAAATGATGATCAATCTGGGCAACAAACTCTACATACGAGTAAACGAAGTACAAAATGAGGATTGATCTAGGCAACAAACTTATGTGAATAAAGTACAAAATGATGATCTCTAGCCGGAGGAGGACACAACAGTGTTGTACCTAACCTACCTTTTTGAGGTGGGAAAATGTCCACGCTTTTCTCTACCGCCATGGGAGTGACGGAAGGGGAAGTAGGACTCGAACCCACTAAAAACCCCTCGGTATTCCTGGTGCACGTGCATGAAATGTGCCTCTGCGAGGCACGCTTCCTTTCACCGCACTGGTCATTATTGGTTACCAGGCCTATTTCAGGTGCAACAATGGCATCTGTCGTGCTAAAGCAAGTTTTAAGTTAAATTCTAACGTAGAAAATCGACTGCCAATTTTGTAAGAATTTATAATTACCTTAAACAGTCTTATATCCAAGCGAGTTGTATCTTTTATCTTATCATAGTCATTCACTTCTCGATCTACTTATCATCGAAAGAGCTGCAATTTCTGATAGCTACGAGTATTATTTCGAACAGACTGCACATCCATTTATCTATTTATATTAATACTTAGTTTGGGGCTAGATGATGCCGTGTGGAAATGTCCAGCATTATTATTATTATATTGATGATAATACGATTAAATACAAAAGTTAATGATAGTATGTTTGTATAAAATATTTTAAACCTACTATTAGAACTAGATGATCTTGAAAACCAATATTTACAGCTTATTATTATTGATTATTTTATAAATATGAAATAATAAAAATCTTCGTAAATAGCTGAACCGATTAAGATAAAAAAGCACGACCATACATAGGGCACTTTTATCCAGCGAGGAAGCCATGGGCAGAAAATCATCTTATTTTGTTTTTGTATTTAATACAGGTAGGTACTAAAATATCTTGAGATTAAAGTAAGCTGTGCTCCTAACCGGTTCATCTTAGAATATTTCTGTCATAAACAGAAGTTGTTGTAGTTGCTTCCTCATTCTTGCATTAAGTCGTTTGTTAAGCAGTGACCAACTGTAGCCTTAAAAAGGGTCAAACGACTGATGGTTATTTTTTAAACAATTTTAATGTGAAAAAGGTTGTGTTCTCTTCTAGCCAAGAAGGTTGCACGAATATTTTTTTTTTCTTCATGTACACCGCGTTAGAAATAGACTTGAGTATTTGCAAGTCCGATGAGCGGTTTCACATCTTTTGTTTCTCGGTAACCTTTCTCAATCCGACGTGTGATGGATTTGTATTGGGATTACCTAACTTGAAAATGTCAGCTCTTTAGATCCATAAGCTACATTACGACTGGTGAACGTAGTCAGTTGAGTGTTTCTACCGAGCCATATGTTATACCATCAATGCTTTTGTCCCGTAGCATTTGTCTGATGATTTTAGAAATACCTTTGTCTAATTTACTGTTACAAACGGTGAATAAGTACATGGTAAGGCAAGAATGTCCTACAACTAAAAAATCGTAGACATACGACACGTGCTTAATATGATATTTCTACATGTCGCAATGAATCCTTTCACTAAACTGGTTCTTTCACCATGATTCACTTGGCCCTTTCCAGAGACACTGACAGAGAGATCTGACCAGGTTAAAGTATAAACCTGGTCAGATAACTGAGTTAACGCAGTGTGAACAAGAAAGTCGAACGGTGACACAAAGAATAGAAACTTACATATTTATTAAATAGATAAACTCGTTATTGTAACCCAAATAAAAACACAAAACACATTCATAAACATACAAGGTACAATGAGCGGTCTCATAGTAAAAAGCGATCTCATCCAGAAAAAAAATACAGGTGGATGGAACATGATAAAAATGAATTATAAGATGGCGGTGTACGAGTAAACCTATTATAGAAATAATATCAGTATAAAGTGTTGTAAATAATTAATTATAATATTATGTAAGTTCTGTCGAGTGGGAAAATTAATGAGTATAGTATGTTTGGGAAAGATTATGTGGCTGTCCTAATTTAAGCATCAAGAACCGTATCAAATTCGATGGATAAATATCTCACCTCATGTTTTTTTTTTGAGCTAACCCTTCTCTTTTTTTTATCAATTTTGCTACATAGCTACAGGTGGATTACAATTTTGTTCCGTATCAAGTATCAAGGCAATTAATTTACATTATTATTTTTTATTTAATATCCATTGGCACCGATTGTTAAAAACAGTGTCAAAACAATTATTCGACCGGTTGACGATAACCAGTTAACATAACCCTCTTCAGCAGTCGGACAAAAAGCTTCACAGCATATTACGTACCCACCTTACAATACAAAGCGGTTTTGAAGCCGTCTTGATCTGATACATAGTTAGTTGAACACTCATCGGAGGTTCCATTAGCTGCTTTACTGATTACCAAACCACTAAATCGTGTCTAGTCTTGATATAATTTTCCATAGACAACAATGGCGGAAAACTGTTCTACTGTACACGTTCCAAAACACTAGAACTAGATCAAGACGCCCATTGTACCTTTAATTTTGATGTTATGATTATTTTGTTTATTTCATAAGGTGTACAATAAAGTATTTTCATTTATTTATTAATTCAAGACGTCATGAGTTTGAAAAGAATAACATTTTCATTGTTACATTTGAGTCACTACACTAACTATAACAGCATTTCAGTAGACATAGTGAAACAGTTCGAATTGTTTGAAATAATGAACGATACAGTTAGTTCCTTTGAGTTGCGCGTCACTGTGGCTTGGTTACCAGTCTTGCGTAATATCTTCCTTTACTTCGCATGTTGCTCGGAAGTTGACTATTTGCTCGTAAACGGAATTAACCGACGGAATGAGATAATTACGATGCCTTTACATCGATTAAAAATCCTTGCTAGTTTCTTTAAAGATTGATAAGACTTGAAATGTGATTTCCGTGGCTTATCTAAAACTATTCGTAGATTTTTATTGAGTAAGTAGGAGTTAGTTTTACATAAGAGTTGATGTTGTAATTATGATTTCTAAGCTTGTCTACATTGTTTATTAAATGACCTGCTTGGAATTGATTAAAATAACTGGGCCATAAGTAGACATTCACATGACATGATTGTGACCTGATAGATTTAATTACAGATCCCTGAAATGTTGACCAATGCAATTTTTAGCTAATTAATGGTCGAATCTCATGTCAAGTAACGTTATTGGTTTTTTAAATTTCATTAACCAATCACGTTAGACCGTTCGGCCCCGTAGTTAGTTTGATTAGCCTTTCAGAAACCGGATTTTATAAAACTAAATAAATAAACCCTACATTAGCATATCATTTGAAAGCTTTTGTTTTTATAAGACAAACAGACACAAGGCCGTGTTACTTTATTTTTAGATTTACAAAACAAGATAGTTTACTGTATCCATACATACATACCTACCGACGTATAAGCAAGTAATCATTTATGTACGTTAATATTGCTGTTTCAACTATGAATTTGTAGTCAAATTGAACGAAGTGGTCAGTACTACAATAGACCTTATACAAAAAGAGATTATTTAAATAATGTATCTACCCAGTTTAATATTGACGTAAGAGTTCAAACCGGAACTATTGCGAATATACTAAAACGAACTAAACGAAAATTCGCAAGATAGTACCAGATTTGGACTATTTGGTACTACAAATGAATTCAAAATTTCAATTTTTTCTGAATTTTATAGTTTCTGTTAAATTTATTTTAAAGATTTTGTTTAAAGTAAGGTATCATTCATTCAGCTGGATGCAAGGTAAAGGTGAGAAGGCGACATACCAATTTTAAAATATATTAAAAATTACAGAAAAATATATTTTTAGCATTTTTGAACGTGTTAAACGTGCATAGAATTAAACAAACATCCTTTACGATATCTCGAGTTTAATTTAAATTAAAAATCCTTGTTTTGAACTTGCGTTGTCCATTCGTTTGCAGGGTATAGAAATTTTAGATCTTATCTTTCTCATTATATCGTTCTGTAGTGAGCCAACTTAAGTAACTCCTTATATATATATTTATACCAACAAATTGGGAAACAAGCATACCACTTGGCCCACTTGATGTTAAGTTGTTACCGTAGCCTATGGACGCTTGCAAAACCAGTGCTGTCAAAAGCGCATTGCCGACCCTTTAAAAATTTCAAAACGCCCTTTTTAAAGAACTTCTTTCTGTGGTCACATGGGAAAACCTCCCTGCTGAGATTTTCCCTCAAGTTCAGGTTTCAGCTTAGATCGCTCTATAACCTTAGGAAGTTTCTTTGAACAGGGTGAGCGCAACCACCTCTAGGTTGCTAGGATGTAAGGATGAATCCCCTGCCGATCGTGAGTTTCTGCAAATTTGGGATCTTAAGTTAGGTACATATGGTAGGTATTTACCAAGTGCCGTTAGTACTTAAACCATCTGCCAACTAAACCAAACTAGAATTAAGGCATGTCAATAACAAAGGTTCTATTAGCAGTACACCACCTAATGATCACGCTATGAGTCATAGAGCCGTGACTTGCAGACGTGTCAATTTGAATGAATTCTTTGATAATGGCAATGTGAAGTAGAGTTGAAGCACATAAAGCAAGTAAACAATGAACACCCAGAATTTTGGTTAAAACAAATTTGTAATTTGATGAATCATCGTCCACAAATAGTCTTTCTACAAGTAGATCATTATTTTTGCAATAACGATACTTTTATTATCAATACCTGTACAGTGATTAGATGTAGCGTGACTAGAATAAAATACCTAAAAATAAATAAAAAAAATAACGAGTGTGCAAAACTGCGGAGACAAATCTCATAAAAACAAAATAATCGTAGAATTTATAATCCAATTCAATTTGATATAGTGCATAAAACGCCGTATGAATGTTTAATTTTAGGTATTTTCAAATCGTATATGCTACTCCTCCCGCACATAATG
The DNA here is from genome assembly GCA_961405105.1 of Perizoma affinitatum. NCBI lineage: Eukaryota > Metazoa > Arthropoda > Insecta > Lepidoptera > Geometridae > Perizoma > Perizoma affinitatum. Next base: position 15,099,913 of record OY560184.1, on the reverse strand, counting down.
TAAAGTACAGCTACAATTAAATCCCGCTCGTAACTGGAAATACTTACTCACCTCAGGAAGAAAAACAAACGAACAACCGATCAGAGCCAGTTGAGGCTATGATTCTTGTTTACAATAACTAGAAGATAAACTTATTCAATAACCATTGTTCTATCGACTATAGTGTCTATAAAAACATCGAAGAAAATGCAATTGAATTTAAAGTAGAGCTTGAATAATTAGACAACTTAACATGTGAAGGTAAATACTGGTGCTAATCGCTTATTTGGAAATAAAACTCGTTGCTCTACCTTTGAAAGTATTGAAAGATAGATTTCAAGGGTGTTGGAATGTGACAATATGAATCAACAATATACCATTACGACTAAGGACTACCACCATTGTGTAGGTATGTAAATTAGGCAAACGATCCACAATACATTTTTATATATCATTCCACAGAATATTTGCACAAGTGCAAAATTCATAGAACAAAACTCAGAAGATTCTTCAAATGCTGAACCGTTATACCGTACATTTTTGGGAAGGTATACTACGTACCAAAATCGTCGATATGTAAGTCGTCAATATTCACGTCTAGATTTTGAGTGCGAAACTGCCGACATTCATCTTGGTTATCCAACGTTTGCGACTGCGACCGTTTGAAAGTGAAAACGAAATATTTTGTTTGTACACAAATATTTCGCCCATTTTACGTCGTCGCTTTGGTCATACAGGTTTTGAAGTCGTCCGTCTGAGTGGGCATAGCTGAGTGAAAACGCACTACAGTCGGCACTTTGCGTGATAGCAAACACCTGCTTATTGCATTGAACCTTGTGTGCTGAACTATTATCGCTTCTGAGGTTGTTACGCTGAATCTGTTTTTATTATTGATAAAGGTCAAGAACGTATACCTCAATGCTCTTCGTAAAAATCATACTTACCATTTACATCAACAGTCCTACTTGCTCAAGCATTTCAAGGATTCCAAAATGCTCGATCGTTGCGTTCTTGGTTGTTATCATTAACACTCACCGATTGTTCTTAAACAATCTTATTGTGTTCATTGTTCATAAAGAGAAAAGAAATTCATTAAAATCAAACGGCGCTGCGTTTTGTAGTTTTCAACATACCTGTGTCCTGCGCATTTTGCAAGTGGTGTATATGGTGCAGGTGCGCATAATAATGATGGTGGTGCAGGATGCATTCCAGATCGGTGCAGTTCAACATTGTTACGGAGTGCGGCCGCGCTCACGCTCAGTGCACACTTTCACAAAACTATTCCACTGGCACTAACACGTAGCGCTGTCACATCACGTTATCTCGGGCACAGCACAGCACTAGCACACATGGGAGCGTCTTGGGAACGGCGCCGGTCCGTCTGTGACTGGCGGCGCCAGCGGCTCACGGCATCACGCGTGTTCACTCCAGCAAATGTTGTGGCGACGTCACATCCATTTCGGAATTCCGCCGCGATCGATAAGGCGTTCAATAGGCAGTGCAGTGAATGTCTGCGGGCGCGCAGCACTTGCGGCGCGCGATTGTATACTGAGTGCGGAGACGGTCGACGGACACCTCTCTGCTCCCGGCCTCGACCGCTCCGGCGAGCCACAGGGCCCTGGGCTATCATATCGCGCCACCTCTGGCCCGAACAAGGATAATGTGCCGTTCAATGCCCGCTCATTATCACCCCTGGCTAATAGTGTTGAGATGCATCTCAGGAAAATATCAAACTTATTAATTTATTGACAAAGTTATGTAAACATGGGACCGACGCAGAGCAATTAGATGTTGACAAACCTTAGATAGTGTGATAGTGTCACCGTCACAATACGTCAAAAGAAAGACAAAATTATGAAGCATTCTCTTGAATTTTGTTACTGCAGTGACCATTCGCGCACCGAATTTTCGCATAGCAATCAAGTAGCGAACAGTTCAAATGCTAAAAACGTGATCGCAGTCAGACGATAATGTTAAGATTCGCAATTAAATGGCAAAGTGTATATTTGCGGAAAAAGGGAAAAAACCAACAAGTAAAATATCCGCAGTAGCTCCCAAGGTTTCGAGTTGATCGCCGTGAGCTCGCCAGACTTTCAAGATACCTGCGATATGGGCACAAATGCTGTTTATTGTCTGAGTTGACGAACGTAAAATGATATATCTGATTGTTGATGCAAGTTGACGATCGAATTGATCACATGATAATTTATCCCAGTAGTAGGCGTAGATGAGTTGAATGATGACGATAATAATGAAGCCATTACCTGTAATTTATTGGATTCAAAATATAAGTTAAGGACAGGCTGAAACACACAAAGCCTCAAGCTTTTGCAACTAATTGCCAATTTCATATTCACCACTTGAAATTCTAATCACGATATTTAAGTTGATGAAAGACCTTGCCCTGGATTCATTTTGTCTAAATGTTTAATTTTCATGATCCGTCGTCCCTTCTTAAGTCTAGAATCTTTTATCTAGTAATATATAACGGGCTACCCTGTTTGAGCAGTCATATTTCTAGTAACTCGGGCACTTTACTAAAGAAATGAATTGATATATTCACAATTTTGTGTATTCTTTCACCACTTTTTACAAGACATCAATTATTTAAAACACTTATACAGAAATTACTCGAAATTGGACAGTCTCTCAATATATAATTAATTGTCATTCATATTTTTCAAAAGGTTGATAAACTTGTCCTAAATGCCATGAAATTCCTCCAAACAATTACGATTACAGCAACAGGTTGTGTTAAGGTGTAACAAACTAAAATCAACTAGTTTAAACAACTGATTCGCTATTGAGAAATCCTTGAAGTGAAGCGCTGATTATTTAATCATTTCAAAGCGGTTCTGTTTTAATTTCTTTGAAAAAATATTAGGAATTTGCATTACTTATATAAAATCAGGTTACCAAAATTCATAAATTTATACAACCCGGACCGGAAGTAATTTTTGTACATGTACTCGTACAATAGTAATAATATTCATTGGACATAAAAATAACTTATTTAAGAAAACGTTTGTGAAAAATTCCACGGAAAAACTTTAAAAAGTAAATAAAATTAAGTACACGAAGATTTAGATTTATTACTGATTATAGGATGGCGCTCATCGATAAAATATAATTATTTTATCTCTGATTTTTGTTCCGATATCTAACATATTGTAAATCTGCTTGTAGTTTTCCATACTTTGATTTTATCTGGTTTGTTTTTTTTTTATTAAATGGTGCCAGTCTGTTTATCACCGCAGCGTTCGCCATTGACAGGGAAATCATCCTCTCACTCTAGAGCCTGGGCGTTCGAGTGACACCTCTTGTGTTGCAAGCGTCCATAGGCTACGATAACCAAAAGGTGTGCCGTTTGCTTAGTGCTTAATTTGGGTATAAAATATTAAAAACAATAAGCCTTCATTAATTGACATTAGCTACTACAGGGGCATTTCTGATGCGAATTATCTTTTGTAAAGACTTATTTAAAAAAATACACGTGGCTATAATTTCACCGGCCGACAACCTTACCTTTGAAACCGGAACATAGATTACAGCAATAATATATTCAGTGGTAACACGTACTTCCCTGAACCCCTTCACAAAGGAGCTTCTACTAATAATACTAAAAATATATAGGTACAGTTGACTTTAAAAAAAAAGATTTATCCATCATCAGAGTTGCCTTGTGCTTATAATAATTACGTTGGGCTTAGATGGTATATGTTATAATTTCATCAAAATCTCATTATATTTAGTCAATCCAATATCTAGCTTAGAGCTCTGCGAAAATTCATTGAATGGAATCCAATCTTCACTATTAGATCATTCTAGATCATTATTGATTACAACTGGTTTTTGATATGAGTACAATGCTTGTCATTGGTCGTTTACTCGTTAATTCTGTCAGACCTTTACAATTACCTAATGCTTACATCACTGATAGATGTTATGTAGGTACTACTTATCTAATGTATTTAATATGAATGAATACATAACCGTTATCCTTCTGTTTACTAATTAATTAATCTACCTGTATATTAGCATTATCAGTTGGCAACTCTTTAATTAGAGATAGGTCTTATGCTACTTCCTTGTAAGAAGGTCATTTTACATGTTTATGGTGTTTTATCTATTGTTGTATGTGAATTTAAGAGTGAAATTGCAGTTACGTAGTCATAACCTCTATATATCATTTTACGACACACGCTTATCAAGTCCTAGATTAAGTAGGTAATTAGTTTTGGTATATCCTAACTATAAACTATATATCTCTCCTTCATCCCGCTCGAGGTGGCGCTCAATAAATGGCATGACCTAGAGCCAAACATTCGAAGGCAGTTGCCATCACTCGGTGTTCCAATTAGAGGCGATGGGTTTGCAACGATGGGTTTGTGGAATATTAACTGCTTTGCAAAAACGCGGATATGTGTCGAATGTTTCTGACTACTTGGTATCTTTACAGATCAGCGAACTGAGTATGGCTCTAAGGATGTCTATCATAGGGGCAACAGTCCTGAGTGTGTTTGTTTAGTTTTTGTTTTAGTTTTAATCAATAAAACACACTTATTCCGCGAGCTCACCGGTGGCAAGCTATTTATCTCAACTTCGTGCCTTTTTACACAATACGTATCGCCGTCGTTGGTCAAACGGTCAAAGGTTGAATTACGATCAGGTGGAGCACCTGTTACCATTACTAATCGTTATCGGTAGATCAATATGTTTTGCACTCGTTTTGTAACTGGCCAATCAGAGCTTTATAAATATTAATGTTTTCTGTAACTTTACTTTTCATCGTCATTGATAGCTTCGAATTGTACGTTCCTGTAATATGGTTCGGGCGGTAGCTAGAGTAAGTTAAAATAAAAACATATAAACACGCTCACGACTGTGATCCCCATGGTGGACTCAGTAAACAGACCTGTGAGTATACCAACAGTGGTAGTCAGAGACACGTCCAACATTATCCAAATGCACTTAAATTTTTTATTGCTATCCGAAGCTGAGGAGAGGTGTTAAATATTCAAACAAGTATAATCATTATCATAAATTTGACCAAATTATATGTTTATGATATTTTTATGAACTTACGAATTGAGTGCAAATTGTCCACTTCCGCAACGGAAGGAATGAATTTACAAATAATACCAGATATTTTTATACCTTTTATGTTTCTTTACCGTGTTTGATTTCTTGAACGAGTTATTTACAAATGCAATATTATAACGCGTATTTCACTGTTACATACTCCTATATACTCGTATCCAGGGTATTCTATTCTAAACCTACTCGTGGCCCAGATCATCTCCAGATGATCCCCCAAAGCTAGGAACTTTTACGCTGCTACATAGTTATATCAGAAATATTATTTGGATTCGAAAAATACAAGCGCATTATTATAGACGACCTGGATGATGATGATTCTAAGGGTTCTAAGGGTTGGAATTAGAACTAGTCTACTTGGTTTATGGACAGATAAAGTGATACTACACTAATACAGTAGAAAATTTGTTTCTTGACTAGTGAGTCATGGTATCAAGAATGAATTCGACTGTTTGTCTCATCTTGAATCGATACTTTCTTGAGTGAGCTAGGTTTTATTCTTTGTTTCTTGAGCAAATCACAATCTCTACTCTTCTCTCTGTATTAATCATATCGTTGCGTGACTGAATGTTTGTCTGACAATTAACACACAACCTGAGCCGTAAGTCCTAGTGACCTGAATGGAACCTACTCTAGGTTCCTTTTCTGTGTAAAGGTGAATAATTAAACTTCAATTTAATTTAAATTCAATCCCTTTAAATACTGTAGGATCATAATTTTTGTATATATTATAGAGAAAAGATAGAGTGTCAGTTAATCCAAGAATCACAAACTCCATCAACGACTTTTAAGTACTCTCGTTCATTATGTTCTCTCATTAATCTCAAATCATTAAGTTGACCGACGGCTGTCCAATGACGGTACCCAAATTACCCAATTCTCATGTCTGGTTAATGGCCAGTGTACCTAATGACTGCCGGCTTGTTTGATATTCTATCTAGTGAGATTACCATCTTGCAATGTTTGTGTGGGTTGGTAAATGGACATAGAATATGAAGTTATATACATCAGACACAAAACCTTATTATAATTTCTATAAATGTTTGAAGAGATTTGTTTAAGGAAATGTGTCTTCTATGAGATACCTAGGAACTTAAAGACTTCACGACCTGCTTTTAGTTAGAAACTAAAAAACCATGAGGTATCTGTGCAACTGAATTAAAAATAATGAAAATGAAAAAGCCTACCTCCTGGTACAAGCACCAGCTCTACACACCCGTAACGTTCAGGATTGCGACCTAAGGAGTAACTGTCTTCGCCTTATCATTGATGTCATTTTATTTTTTTGAACTTACAGATATGTTTTTAGATCCTAGAGTTTTTTTAGTGTTTTTAAACAATATGCTCTACATTTAACTTGGGAATTATATTTGGCCTGCCACTTGCTACCTTCGTTTTTTTTAAGAGTCCTTTAATCTATAGGTACTCAGAACGTAGATCCGCGAGATATCCTTGCCAGTCCTAACATAATATTTGGCATATGCTCACGTTATGCATAGTGCTTATCATTTCACGTGATAGACTGCAAGCCGATCGCCATTCCTGACTCCTCTATGGTTTAATTCACCATTTTTTCAAATTTAGAATGAATTGGTTCCCCTAAAAGGTTTATATTAAACCCCCCCTCCACCCCTCCCCCCTTTGGATCAGAAGTCAGGATACCGCCCACTAGCACAACAACACGGCTCTCTAAGTTGATAGCAAGGGGCAAACAAAACGTATTTACCAGTGAAATCAGCGCCTTGTAAACGTCTCGCGGATCTAGGCACCTGCCCCAATGAATGAGCTACGATTATCTTTATTCAATGAGCGCAAATTCAATAGGTACACTGATTTATTCAACTAGCTAAGGCGAGCCGGGCAAGGAAAGTGGGTATTCGAGAGTGGGTCAAATCGTACATGGGTGGAAATCTCGGGAAACCTTGCTCGTACAACTTTGACATTATTCTGTAATTGTTGTTATCTTATCTACAAAGTCCTGAAATTACTTATGTTTAACCGAAAATACCTCAATAAGCGCAACGGGATATGTAGAAACATATGCTCGGACTTATGAGAAACTTCAAAGAAGAACGGTGACACGTTCTTAAAATAAGCAAGTTGGAATGGCAATGGGCAGACCATGACATGGCGAGCTAAAATGTATCTCGCAGAACTGACAACTGGGAAGAAAGGTTCCCGAATGCAGACAATTCAACATCCTGTCGGTGGATGGAGGCAGCCAAAGTTCGCTGGTCATGGCAAGCATTAGGGGTGCGTATGTCCAGCAGTGGACTTCTACAGACTGCATGATAATTGTGATGATGACTTACTGATTAAATAACGCACAATATAATTATCTCTAACGAGAAATTTCAAAAACATTCTTGGAGAAAATTTATCTTGTAATAGGTGATTTCTCTATATTTTGTGCTAAAAGTAAGTGCAAACAGGCAAATAGAAAGCAGTCGAGGATGAAACAAACACTTTCAAGAAAACGGTATTTACAGCAAATATTTTCGTTTTGTTTTTGCGTACACAGTAACCTCACGTTAAAGATTAATAGCTGGACTATTAAGAGATTTATCGCAGATTTCCGAATTTCAAAGTAAACCATTGACTTCTTAAAGTTTTCGGGAAGTCGAGTTAGCGCTATGGTACTCTTTAGAGAGGCCAATGTCCAGCAGTGTAATTACTTCTAGAGACTGTTGATAATGATGTAAGTTTAAACTTAGGTAGTTTAAACTTACTATTGATCTTACGGCCCTTAGTGTAATTGAGGGACAGGTAGGACGTGAAGTGCAGCATGGAGAAAATCTACGATCGTGCTGAGCCGCATCAAAATAGGTCCTATCGCTTTTAAATAAACTTCAAAAATAGGTTTTCAATTCAATTCTTTTTTTTTTAACCTCATAACTCCGTCATTTATTAAACGATTTTGATGATTCTGTTGTTGTTGTATAGAAAATGATCCCGAGGTGGTCCCATAAAAGTTATTTTCCCGTAAAAGAATTAAAACGTGTAATCACGACTAGCCGAAACATTTTTTGTGGGGTGAATTTACTTTTGTATTTGCTATGCACAGAAGCGGCTTGCACTCACCGCCACTCGCGCCATGGTGCGCTCGTGCTACTTTGCCACCGTTCACAGCACTATAACATACGACTTAGAATTGTGGGGACGAGCAGCGGATATGGAGAGAGCATTTATCATGCAAAAACGCGCAGTTCGCGCCATTTTTAGGATTCCCCAAGACGTCTCCTGCCGTGACCTATTTAAAGAACTCAAGGTCCTTCGACTACCGTGTGAGTACATCTTCTAAATAGCCCTGTACACTCACACACACCTCACTTCTTTCAAGCGTAAGTGAATTAATCCAACACTAGCCATGCGGCGTAAAATACCGCCTTGTAACACCAGCACACAAGCTCGCCAAGTCTGTATAACAGAATACCTACCGCTATCCGTGATGCACCTACCACCGGGACGTTTAAATTAAGATTAAATGATTTGATGTTTTTACGACCTCAACGAGTTGTTATACGTAAGGTAAAATTATTAATATTATATAAAAACTATAAGTAAGCATATATAATTAATTAGGTAATACTATACCTAACGTGAGTTATTAATAAATATTTCATTTCATTTAATTCCATGGTACCATAACACCCAGATCCGAATAACAAATATCTGTAGAACATGCAAACATTTGTCCCGAGTCGAACCCGCACCTTTTTTGCCACAGCCGGCTACTCTCACACCGCGCCACCGATGTCCTCAATGGTAAACGTGGGTAGGGCTTTATCACTCTCGAATACCACGCATATCGTTGCTCGAGTAGTACTCGAGGTATAATGCATCATCAACCCACTTTCTATGATGCATCTGCTCGTAAAGCTCCACAATGCTCATTCTAATTAGCCTTATTTTGCAAGCAATTAGCAGCCTATTAGCATACTCATAGGTGGTACGTAATCAAACTGTCTTCGTTAGCAATTGTCAAAAAGAGTCAACTCCTAATAGTTTTGGTAGGAATATTCCCATTTGATAGTTTTTTTTTCGTTTCTAACATTCTAATGCAAAACACTGGCATGTATCAAATATAGTGTTTGGACGTGCTTCTGACTAACCCCAGACTTACGGATCTGCGTACTTGACCAGGTATTAGATCTGCGGATGGTTGTTGTCATGAGCGTGTTTTTTGTTTTCCTTAATAAATAAATCATATGATAAGGTCCGACTTTTTTGTTTATTTTTCCTTGAATACGATACTTATGTTACATGATTAAGTTGACCAGTAAGAGGCATTCTATTTCAATAGTTACCTATCGTTTGAAATAATGTCACAAACATAACTGTAAGATTTAAGATTTTAAACCCCAAAAACGATTAACACAGTAGGAGATTGAATCCGCGAGCGTCTTGGTACTTTAACCTATAAGCCACTTAGGCCTCAGCCTGGTTGAAACTATTTAGAAGTTTCGGTTAGAAGTGCGCCGTAGCCCTAACCAAAAGTCACGAGATTGTGTTAAAAACACTAAACAAATATTTTTTTCTATATTAGGCAGGTTTAGGAGTAAATAGGACCACACTACGCTACTAGACTATAACTATGATGTATGAAGGCTATTGTAGCTGACTACGGAAAGCGTAGACTTAACCTTTTTTAAAGTTCATGTTTTGTTACAAGTACCTAAGTGCGTAAGTTTTGGCCTTGATTTGTTAAATCCTGAGACTTCCTGAGAGATGAGTTTATGAACCTCAATCGAGATTCTCATCTCAAAAATAATAAAAGTTTTCTACGTACACCACCATCTATATAATAATATTGTATCTTTTAACACGTTAACTTTTTTAGTAATCTTAGAAGTCAAGTGTTTAATAGAACCTATTAAACATTTATTTAGCATGACATAAAACTAACAATGTGTAAATTATTTATTAATGTAGATTTTTAAGATTGATATCGAACCGGATGACGTAGTGTGGCAAGGCCCCTAGCCATTGGATCGATGTTTTACACTTTTACAATGTGTAAAAGTTTCGGGAAGGTATAGTGTTCGAAATCTGTACTGACCTAGCAGTAGACTTCTACATGCTTTTGATAATGATGATGATGATGAATAGGTATTTTACAGCCCCAACGGACAAATCCAAGAAGCTAAGTATCATGTAAATTTGACGGCCTCTATGGCACAGTGGGCGAAGGCCCGCCCGAGACGCAGAAGGTTGCGGGTTCGATTCCCGCCGCGGGACAAATGTTTGTATGACCTGCAAATATTTGTCTCGGGTCTGTGTTTTCTATATATATAATATGTATGTATTTTGAGGCTAGATGATAACACTGAATCATCTAAAATTAAAAAATAAATATACACAGCGTACCTGTATGCTGTACGGTAGGTATATGGGGATGATGGGCCCACGCGGAGTGTATCGTATTCAGTACATTGGACAGCTAGCGTGTTAAAAAACTTCCAAATTCAGTAAAAAAAATCTGAATGAATGCTCATTACATTTTGATTATGGTGAGGCCGTGTAGAACCGGGAAACAATAATAATTATGCGGCGAAACCAGGATGTCCCGTTTGTATTGGTCAAAGTAACTTAACTAGGTAGATTAGCTATTAAACAATCTATCCTTCCTTCCTACTCATATTGTAGATGTGAAAGAAGATATGGATAATTATGTTGTGTTGCCGATAACTTTCGTAACGGTTGGAGCGATTTGAATAAAATGTAGAATAGATGAATAAATACATTATACATATAAATATATAAATATTTATATATGTGAATAAAACAGTATTTTCATATATTAATATTCACGCCATAAGAAACATAAATACGAATTAAAAAAAACTACATCATTTAAAGTACAATGGGTGGTCTTATCGATTACAAACGATATCTTCCTGACAACCTTGGGATGGAGAGGATTCTATGAGATTAGTAAGAATTTCCGAGGGCACCCTAATATTAGATAATTATGACTTAGAATAACTAATAGCAGTATATTTTCTAGCCATGAGACCACCTCTTGTACTTTTAGTTTAGTAAAGTATTTGTGTTTTGTAATTTTCCTGTAGTGTACAGTACTTTCATTCATTATTCTGAAGATCTCACAACACACACTCAGAAACACCAAGATAAATATGATCACTAATCACAAATTTTAACATGTTTTTTTTAATTATCATCCTAGCACACTCCGCACTATGTTTCCTAAATGATTTGTCGTTTCTATGATATGTAAACACCCTTACTAGAAGGTGCCAAGAGTACAGCCGGCCCGTGTGCATTTGTCGACTATGAAAAGGCTTTCGACAGTGTAAGCTACAGTATTTGTAGAGCTACTTGTAAAGGGCTCGTCCGGGGAAGTACTATCACCATATCTATTTTTGTTGATAATCAGTAATGCTCCGGTTCTCTCCAGTTCTGGTTTGAAGGGTGCCGGTGAATTACAAAGATATAAGAAATACATGTGACCTACGAGTACCTCGCATGTACTCATAGACCTACCTATGTTGTATGCCTTGTTCAGTTTATTTATAAAGCTAAGAACATGGCATGTGATATGCCATGTGCCAGGCTAATTGGCATTATTTTACTTAGACAAGCACACACTAAACTAATTTTGCAACAATCGGTACTAACTTTAGCAAACTGGGCATATAAATATAGTAGGTATACTATGTAGGTACTATTTGTTAAATAAGGTGATTCGAGCCATATGGGGTACAGTCGGACCTTGTGATTCGTCCAAATCAACCCCATTTATGTTCTACCGTCTACGATTTGGGACTATTTAAGACTATTTAGCCATTATAACTTATGAAACTATGAGGGTTATAAACATAATTTGTAAAAAAAAGTGGGATATTTACCATGATTTGTGAGTTTGTGATTTGCGCCAGAGAGAGTATATACAATGTTATATAGAGTGTTTTGGAGTGTATTAAATTGATTGTAGTTAAGGGAGCTTATACATTGGCCAAACAAAATATTCTAACTATAGCCATTTTTGTGCAAATATAATTTCCAACATTAAAACAAAAATGTATTAATACTTGTTAGTGTAAGCGAGTACCTATAGCAATTATTATTATTCATAGTTATATCTAGGTTTATCTAAGAATTACTTGTAAAATCTTTATTATATTGCGGTAGAATCATTCAAATAAGACGTAGTAATGTTAAAAAACTGTTTTTTGATCAGTTCATGTTTTACTTAGGTAGGTATTTGTATATTGTGTATCCGGAGGTCGTGGGTTCGAACCTGGTCGTCACCAAATATATATTCAATTCGAAAAATATATGTGCGCACTAACACGTGCTCAAAACGGCGAAGGAAATCATCGTGCCTCTTACTACCCTCTACTTGATATTCTTAAAGATCTGCGCATTGGGTTTGTATCTCAGGATGGGCATCCTCATGATCATGGGAAACAAAGTCGTGAAAGTGTTTGTTTTTTAAAATTCTGACAAAATAAAATATTTATATTTGTACATGCATTCTTCAACACTGTTGTAAAAACTTTACCTCACGCTGTTTTTGTAAAAAGTTTGAATTTGTAAAAAAATAAAATTACATGAACGAATAATATGCAAAATTATTTTCTCTCATGACTATTGCATGCGGTCGCCCTAAGTTCAGTCAAGCAACCTTGCTCCACATGTGTGACACCTATTTGCACTTTAGTTTAACTTATAGTAAGTAGGTAGGTAATTTAGTAAAATGTTGCAGAGATCGAGCTTAGTACCCTTGACATACTAGCATTGATGTATCTAATGTCTGCGCTTAGCCAATGAACATTGACACTCGAATTAGTCTGATTGCACTGGTCTGATTAGGTAATGAACTGAACTAAAATCTATGGGAATTCTTTGTCACTATCAGGACTAGTATTATCAGCAAACTATTATTAGTTAATAATTAAACGGGACAGATCCGAATTACACAAATTATTTAAAAACATAGTCCCACACAACAGATAAAATATGAAAAATTAAGAAAAAAGTAGAAATTGAGACAAATGTTTGTATAATCTGCAATTATTTGTCTCGGGTCTGGGTGTTTTCTATGTATAATAATAATGTATGTATTTAAAAAAAGTATACAAGTACAAGTGTCATGTAGTTCCCATAATACAAGCTCTGCTTAAATGATGCTGTGTGTAAAATGTCCAGCATTATTTATTTATTTATGAGCAAAATACAAAATTAAATTACAATTAATTTTAATTCTAATTAGGAAAAAAAGAAATTGTCAAATACCACTCATAGCCATTCTCGCAGTACCTCAAGCATAGGTATAACATAAGTTCCTTCCATTCGTCCGCAAATATATCACAATAGTGGTAGGCAGTCAGGAGTTTATTAGAGCGGGCTGCGGTGCGGCACAATGGTACTGCATAAAGCTTGTGCCTTCCTAGCAGAAGGCACAGGTTTTTTGCGTTCGTAGCCGAACGTAGTTGTTTGGGAGGTGGAAGCGAAGTAACTTGTTACTATACGCTATAACAGTGGTTCCATCAAAACGTCATCTTAATCGAATACATACGTAGTTTTTGCATGAATCTTAAATAAAACTAGTTTTTTTTTTCTTGATTTTTGGATGATTTTATTATGAAGAACAAGGAAAAGTTGTTGAAAAATTATCTTGCATTAAGTACATACCATTCATTTTGTAGAGTCACGTAGAGTCTGGCAATCAAATTCTTGTGTTGGAACTTATTTTGCAAATAATATTAATTAAGGTACATATTTACTTATGTAAGGTAAGTTATAACTAACAAGAAGTGCTTTTGATCTTTTTTAAAAACGAATTTCGTTAAAAAAACATTGGTTATTTCTCAATCAAGAAATCTAGTGACGGAAAAATTGAGTAAAAAAATTCATAATTATAGTGTTTGATAAAAAAAAATGATTTATTTGAATGGATATAAAAGTAGACCGAAGAAAACATGGTTGGATTGTGTGAAGGATGGCGTGGGTAAGAGAGGAGTAAGTTACGAAATTGCATCTGATAGAGGACTGTGGAAGAAGAAAACGTTGTGCAAGGAAAAGAAGAAGAACAGTTTTCAAAATCAAATTAAAGTGAAAGTCAATCTTACCTGAAACAGTGAAAGTGTTAAGTAACGTTAATTAATAAATATTTTGTTTCGTAAACGAGCAATTAACATTGTGTAAATTACAATTTAAACTAGATCGTAAATGTTAGTTGCGTAACAATTAATTAAAGATTTATTTTTAATTGCACCTTAAAGAAAAACAACAATTTACGATAAGAGGACACTGTTAAAAGTAGGTTTAAGGTAGTTTTAGTATCTAGTTTATGTGATACCACTAATAGCCTAAGCTAGGATAGTAAGTATCCTGTGTGATATTAGCGCCCACCCACAAGCGATATAACGAAACATATAAGCCAAAGTTAAATATAGCCTATAAATATAAAAAACTTTTTATAATTTGAAGTTTTTTTAAAAGTTTTCAATGAGTAAGCTAAAAATTATTATAACTATTTGGTAGGTTAGTAAAGTAGCTACTATTTTTAGTTTGTAGAATAAAATAGTGTGATTGTGAAACGTCGTTGTTGATTGTGTGTGTAACCTGTTATTCTTCCAATAACAGGTTTCCTAAAGGTCTGGGTACCAGAGTATAACATATAAAATATGTATGATGAGAGTGTATGTTTGTTTATTTATGTGGGTTTCAGCAATCTCATAATGAGTTTGGGGATCAGAAGAGTGTAATTGTTTATGGTTGTATAATGTACAACCATAAACAATTTTATTATCAATATTTGGTTTGTGGTTGTATGTGTATACTGTGTGTGTGTATGTGTCCTTTGGCCCTATGACATAATCTCTTGGGATTTTTTTTAATTTAAGATACACTAACTAAAGGGTGTGTTAGTGTAAAAGTATGTGATATGTAAGCGTGTGAGACAAGTAAAGTTTTTAGTATTATGTTACTACTCACTTTATGCTATTATTGTCATAAGGTTTTCAATATAATCATATGATAAGGATAAAAGCCACGCAGTTAAATTTCGCTTGCATAGTCGTTTGAGCATAGGGAAAATTTCAAAGTGTTTATTAGCATTGTTGTATAGCCAAGGTACAATGAACGCCGAGAATCTTTGGGCAAATGAGGTGCGACAACTAATGCATTTAAATCAAAGGCAAAGTCAAAATTCATTTATTCATTAAAATCATGACGTGTAGACTAAACAGCTGGCGTACGTTCCTTATAAAATTCTGTTGTATGATAGAGTTTAGGTTTGAAATAACTTATTTTTAATAGTGCTCTTTGAGTTCTTTCAGCACATAAGAGGTTGGTCTTAGCTGCTCCTCCCCTTATTAAGGAATTTGAAAATGATTTAACATTAAAGTTCTTTCAATTCATTTATGTTTTAGGTAAATATTATAACACTTAAATATCAACACCTACCACGAACCACCCACCCATCCCAATTTCAAAAATCGAGGTTTACAAAATATTTCTTGCACTTTTATTTGGAGCACCATATTTGGAGCAGATAGACCAGGGTATGTTTTGTTTTACAAAACTATGACGCGACAAGGTCTTAACTGCGAGGCCAATAAATAACGTTTACTATCATGGATCTCGATTTTCACTTCCGAATTGACATCCTCAAACATTGTTCGGTTTCGTTACCAGGCAAACAATGATAAATGCGTTCTATTATCGATGTGTAGGTCACCACCAGATCACCTCGAACACTACACTATACACGTCTTTTATAGTCTAATTAGCACGTTCAATCAGATATAAAATCATATGCCCATACTTCTTAACATATTGCGGTTACGCCATGGGTGTCGTTTTCGGCCGCATTTATAAAAAAATACATAAAATGCTGTTTTGATTTCAAAGTAGCCGACCGAACGAGACATCGTGGCGTCCCGAAGATTTTCTCGGGGACACCGGGCGGGACCAAAATCCCGTAAACGGGGCGATTATGGAAATGTGGTCTATTTTGAAATTGAAAATGGCGCAGTGCTGTAAATCTTCCTGTTCTCCGAGGGGGGCGAAGATAGGAGGACAACGGCACCAGTTTCAGTTAAACAAAATAATCGTCTAATTATTATTTAGGTCAACATTTTATCAATGGTTTGTTTCTACTTATTTCTTGTCGTACACATTCCGTTGTGGAGTATTGTTTAGAGAAGTTCATGTATCTTACTTCACCTTCTATTCCTTGTAGGTAGGTAATCAATAAGTTATGATTAGATAGTAATAATAGCTCTATAGTATGATGGTCTCCTACTCACGAGGTTTGTGTTACCAATTAGTGCGAATGAAAATTCGTTTTAGGTTTTCTTAATAAGTAACAAAATAGAACGGTTCCTTGGTATCGCTGCGAATGATCCAAAATTTAGACATATAGAGGCAGGAAGGTACCAAGACCGCTTTCTCAAACATCGTCATCGGATCGAAGAAGGCCATAGCTGGACATCAGCGTCGCCTAAAGAGTGCCGCAAACTTTATGATGTGATCGGTTTATTGGGAGCCTTATACATTATGTATTATATTGTATTTTTTTTTTGTAGTTACACCACCTCTCTTCACGTTTTTTAAATTCAAGTCCATCCAAGGTTTTCTGGAAGAGATCGCTGTCAGCGATAAGGCCTCCCATTGTATCACCACAACCTAGTTGTATCCTTTGTAAAGTGTTTTTTAATTATGGTGTATGCAATAAAGAGTTATCTATATATCTATCCTTCCTACCCGGTTCCCGGTCGCCATTCGAGAACCTTAGTCGACAAGTCTTTAGAAAGAACCACAGAAAGGTGTTCATGGCACGACTGCAACAAAGTTTAAGCCTGAAACTATTGCACTACAGAAACGTACCCACTCTACAGGCCTTTATTAAGTTGGTTATAGAGCAAATAAAAGTATGTTTTGTTTGAAAATAAAAGTATAAAGTATGTTGTTTGTTTTGTTAGCGCAATTGCTTTATTTATTTTCCATAAATAAAGAATTATGCGAAGAGCTTCTTTGCACAAAAGGGAGCACGATACGATTTGTGGTCCCGACACACCCACGACACCTGTCGCCCTTTCGTTTTCTACGAGGGACGATTCCAGCAACAACACCAAGTCGCAGTTTGTATAAGTCGTGCGGTGAAGTGCGTTGTGATTACTTTATTTACTGATTGTGGGCAAGTTTATGATGGTTTCGTACAGTGGCTATGTCGTCGCTGCAAAAAGAAGTCTCAACATAGCGGCACATACGTTAAGAACGGCTTCGAACGAAAAGCCGTTCTCAAAACGAACGTCGTGCTGTTAAGGGCATTCGGAGACATTACCATTTTTTGTCGTGTCGTGCGGACATTTGTGCAAAAACGGAGTAGCAGGCTACTTCTGACACAATATTAACACAAATAAATATCAAACAAGCACCTCCGAGTGACGAAGTCATGTGACTCGATAATTCGCACCATGTGACTCTGACCTCTCAACTCTAACCCTTTTATCACGATCAGGATGCGCGAACCGAGATAGCCAATTGATCAATTGCCCACTGTTGTTTGAATGCGTTTGTCTTGTCACATGAAGTATTTTGTTCAGTGTTTTGTTTTATACCTATTGAATGACTTTAGAATAATAAGACCGAGTATCTTCTGATAATTATTTGGCCGGTAAGAAAAAGGAAATTCACGTGATGGCGTCGACTTTTACTGAGCCTAGATAAATTTTATATGGAGTCAGTCCATATTCACCCACTGCTGGTTATATTAGTATAGGTGGTTTAAGTAAGCCTCATCTCTGGCACGACACTCTTTCCGGTTCGTCGCTAATAGAAGGTAGTGAGGTACCTACCAGTAAATTCAAACCGCCATCACAATGTAATCCCATCACTTGGCTGGTGTTATGTGGCCCTTGTTAGGATGTATTGTTTAATAGCTCACAAATCAATTCAAAAGAGTCAAAACAAACTTCATTGGGACGGGAAATATATAGTTTAGTATTATATAGGAGTCTCATACGACAACGTTATAGCTTCCTAAATGGAACCTTAAATAAGCTTATATAAATAAGCATAAATACCTAGTTAGGTGAGATTATTAGGTCTACCTATTACTATTAGGTATTATATTATATAATAAGAATCTATGCTACTAGCATCCTACTACTATTATAAACGCGAAAGTTTGTAATAAAACTACTGAACGGATTTTGACGAAACTATACAGTAATATAGCTTATAAGTACATCCAGAATAACACATACGCTACTTTTTATCCAGGTTACGCGGGAGAAGCCGTGGGTAGAGGCTAGTAGATTATAATATAATTTCATGTAGATTTTGTATTTTGGCGAATATAATTTAGCTTTGCTATGTTGGTACCTAACCTATGAGTAAATAAATATAATTTTTATCCCAACATGTCCCGCGTCACTTGCATCCACGCCAGCACATCTTCATCCTAACCAAGATGGTAGATACCTATCTAAGATATAATTTTAGGCAGTGAATTTCAATGTGGTCGAGTTAGGACTCTACTCGTATAATGGATTTGTGAGCTGTTTGAGGATAATAATAAATATAATGCTGGACATTTTTCACACAGCATCATCTAGCCCCAAAGTAAACAGAGCTTGTGTTATGGGAACTATATGACTGATATACTACTTATATACTTTTTTTTGTAAATACATACTTACATATTATAGATAGAAAACACCCAGATCCCGAAACAAATATTAGCAGATGCAAACATATGACCCGCGGCGGGAATCGAACCCGCAACTTTCTGCGTCTCAGGCGGACCTTCGTCCACTGCGCCACAGAGGTCGTCAAAGGTACCTAACTAGGGGATAGGTACCTAACTAGGGTCTATCTCTCTGAGTGGTGCAATACTAGCTTTAACTTTGTTTGGAAAAATCTTCATGCGGACGAAATTCCGGGGTTCAGCTAGTTGTCAGACTAATTCGGTGCCGCAATTGGAGGTTATAGCTAGACGAAGGTCAAGCGAGTTCAACAATCTAACATGCACGTTATGTAGGTATAAACCCACCGTTTGAAAGGAACAGGCAAGGTCGCAGGATTGTGTGGGCAGACTAGTAACTGAGACCGTTTGTTATCAAATGAAGCTCAGTTTGGGAAGATAGGCATTTCAATTAAGATCAACATTGGGTTGTAGTTTAGGTTTTAAAAACCGGCTGAGTGCGTGTCTGGCAACGCGCAGTGTAGGTAACTGTTTTACATAACTAACAACTTCATCATAGTAATTTTCGATGGAATTTGTAAGAAATTTTATTTTTTACTTCTCCATGTAAGTAGGTAGGTACATTTTATATGTTGTTCAACTATTACTCGTTAACTTGTAAAGCCTACTTAGCTATGATAGTTTTCCTTTTAGCTTTGTTATATACCTATATTAGATTATTATCAACTGCATTTTTTTCACATTTCCAAAAAAAACTCGTTAAGCTGGAAGAGGGGGGGAGAGTTGACTATAACAAAAATTAGCACTTTAAAGCTTAACATTTCGAGTATCTGAGCTAACCCGCGGACAGACAGACATACGAACATAGCGACTATAATAAGGGTTCCTTGTTGACTAAAGAATCCAAAAAAAGCCTGAAAATAAATAAATAAATAATCCAGACCCGAGACAAATGCTTGCAAAGGTCGCCAAAACAAATACCTACCTTCAGTTGGAACGAATGTGAGTACAGTTTAGGATTTGGCCGATATGCAAACTCGCACTTGATACTATTGGCACCTATTAGTGAGTGACGGACCAATAGTTTACCTATTGCCTAAAATAATAATAAAAAGCTCATGTGTTATTGTGTAACTACCTACTTAATGCAACTAGGTAAGTGAATTTTCCTTGCATGTTCTATGGAAATCTCTAGTTACAACTCTGTGTATCTAATCTTCTTAATTATTGAGACAAAGAAAAGTAAACAACTAAGACAACGTGCAAGGACAGATACATCATTACATCAAGATACAGTTTATTGTACCTATGTATTTTATAGGTACGTGGAAATACCTTCTAGCGTGAATCAAATGCTTTATTTTGTGTAATAAGTATTCCATCTCACCTTCTTTCCAGGGATAGATCTTCCACTGTCCAAGGTATTCGTAATTTAGATTTTTAGGGTTGCTAAGTCAAAGTATGAAGACGAGCGCCATTATAGTTCCGTACTACCTTTAATGGTTCCGTTTTCGTAAATGCGTGTGCAGGCAGACTTTTATAAGTTTATTAATGCCAATGGTACCTACCTACCTACCTGAGTACGAAATAGTTACTATGGTAGACTATTAAGTAAAAAAACTATTGTGCCTGTTGGAAATTATGGAGCAACGTCTTTCACATAAACTCGTGTATTACCGAAGGCGTTCACAAATTTTAGTAGGCAAGAAGGTAGGTATTATAAATAGCTTTCAGAGACATTGCTCTAACATTTTTACAGGTATAATAGTTATCAACCTTCTTAGTACGTACCTAGTTAGTTATAACTTGCTCAGTACTCCTTACAATCAAATGCGATCTGGGTATCTTTCTAGAAATGTGTCCTAATTGTGTAGGTACCTCACTAGTTATGTAGGTACTTCCCTACCCTACAAGTTTTTACCTTAAGATAGGTATCTACTAATCAAGTATAATTATAGATATAATCCAACCGACTAATATGAAACGATGTGTGTAGCTAACAATCGACGGCTGAACCGATTTGCTTGCTGGTGAGCTACAAATATTAGCAGAACATGCAAACATCTGTCCCATCGAACCTGTACCTCTTGTGCCGC
The DNA here is from genome assembly GCA_961405105.1 of Perizoma affinitatum. Taxonomy (NCBI): domain Eukaryota; kingdom Metazoa; phylum Arthropoda; class Insecta; order Lepidoptera; family Geometridae; genus Perizoma; species Perizoma affinitatum. The sequence continues at coordinate 15,079,060 of OY560184.1, read as the reverse complement.
AGGTGCATATTCGCCCGCCGTTCCACCGAGGTCATCAATTTGACCTGCTTTCAGAGCAATAGTGATGAAAATAACATTATTTGCTCAAAAATATATAGGTTTCAAAACAATTTCGTAATAACCTTCAAATACCATGTTTGCCTTAGAATTGTATTCACCTAGTTTCCCATAGATCCGATAAGATAAATATATTTATTCGAAACGAAAAAATACAGATAGTGTCATGCAAATTAGTATAAAAACCATACAGGAGACCATCATACTGTAGATTAAATATAGTTTCCATAATGAAATCTGTAACGTTGGTCTTATTTTTATCAGTGGTGCGTATCGTTATCTAGTTATTATTTTCAATCTGGTCCTATATCTAAAGATTTTCAAAAAACTCAAAACGCCGCGATTTCATGTACCTACTTATATGATATTAACGACTAACATGGCGCAGCATGGGCGAGTAGCCAGCTGTAACGCACGAGGTGCGGGTTTGATTCCCGCTACAGGACAAATGTTTTCATGTTCTCCAGATATTTGTTACTGGTCTGAGTGCTATGTTACTTTTAGTTCCTAATACTCACGACACAGGGATCGTAGTATTATGTGGGGTCAGGCTAATGTAGGTATGTCTGTTTATTAATATTATTAATTAAAATCTATATCGTTTACAGACATGCTCGCTGAGTTCAGCATACGTGGCAAGACAAGATGTCCTCACCGCCTTGATGCCACTCCAGCGTCAGGAACTGAATCTGTACACGAATACCAAGTAAGGTAGCTTATATGTCTGCTAGTTCTCTAAGAGTCCGCGGACGCAGGTCTTTTTTTTTGTTTTATCTTGCCAGCATTAAATTGTGTGGAGTGGAGGGACAAAAAAGTGGAGGCCAAAATATTTTGAACTCCGCTGCGCTGTGCAGGCAACTGACGCTTCATTTATATACCTATTCTTAACCTTGGAGATAAACCTGGAGATAACGCTCTTGTCTGCTTCACTCAATCAACCACAAATAAATTTAATAAGAAAGAAACTTCGCAAAGTCGAAGGATATATTCGGCTTGAAACCACTCGTTTACTCGGGACATAAAGAGAGCCTTATCAGTTCAGAAGAAGACGTCTTACGATCGATGATTTTAAAGGGATCGATGATTTGTTATTACAGCGCACTAATCGAAGAGTTATTGGACAACTTATGGAAAGCTGCCAAAGAAGCTTCAGATGCCATAGAAAATTTCTCTAACGGTGTCCAAGAAGAGGTCAGAAAAGTAAGGGAAAAAATTGTCGAAGACATCCAGAAACTAAGGGAACGTGTCTCTGAAGCGGTGGAAAACGTGACAAATAAGCTGCTGGATTCCAACGTGGCTGTTACGAAATGTATTGTGGTACGTTAAAGTGCGGCACTTGAGATTGTTAACATTTGGCTAGACGCAATAATGGATGACAACAATGATAAAATACAAAGTTTATTATTATTTTTTAATATTACATGCAAATATATAATCATGTTAGCAAAAATAAGTACATAACTACCTTATTGATAATCATATCGAGTAAATAGAATGACGAAGCAGACCTCTGGGGTCGGAATCATTTATCAACTAAAATGAAATAAGCACAAGGAAAACTATAAAAAATTTATTAATTTCCAGGCTTGTAGAGACGATGCAAATGCTGTATTCAACGAGACTTTTGCTAAAACGACAAAATGTGTCGAAGATCGCATCGCAGAAGTCACAGACCACGTGAATAGCTTTTTAAAACTTGTGAATAGTGCACAAGAATATTCTAACAAGACTTTTGAAGATATGAGAAACTGCACAAACTCTGGAAGTTTTGTAACGGTTGGATCGTGTCTGGGGTCGATTGCTCTGCAGACGGATATGAAAAGGGTTGCCTTTACAGCTCAGGTTGGATTAATGGTAAGAATTTGAGGTGTTTGTTGCCATCATAACTTCTTCACTCTATTTATTCTTCATTCATGTGCCGGTTTCTAGATCTTTTGATTTCCTAAAGAGATTTATGCCCAGGTTTTTTTTCAGTTGGCCCGTACGGAGATGTTTGTGGCAATACTACCAGCCTCCCTCCAAGTATGTGCTGGCACACGTCTTGTAGAAGCTGGCCTGCACAGTGCCAAAATCATCATGGATATCGGTACCTGCTCTACTAACTCAGTTTTGAACATAATGACGAGCAATGTACATATAATAAAAGACACTGTTTAATTTAATCGTGACTAAAATATTACCAAACAAGTACACTTGGGTGCAAAAAAATCGCACATGTATAAATTTTCATCAAATTTTCAAAAAACAAAAAAAACGTGTTTGTTTTTATTTTTTTTGGTATCTAATGTTAAAGTTTATTTCAAAACCTATCCAGCGGTACCTTTTTTGTCCTTATACCGCGTCTACTTAGTGAGTTTTGGGTAAATGTCTGAAGTACCTGTTTTTGTGTATTTATACCATAAAAGTTAGGGGTTGAAATTAAATTAAAAACATGAAAATCAGCATAAAAACTTTTTTATTAATAAGGTGTGTTCCCTCCCCTAGCCCGAATGACTGCTTCCATGCGTTTTTTCATTGACTGAACTAAATTTTTTATAAAATCTTGCGGTATGGCATCCCATTCTTCTTCAATCGCATGTTGCAGCTCCTGGAGACTCGTTGGGGCAGTGTCTCTGGCCCGAACTAATTTTTTTAGCTCGTCCCATAAATGTTCAATCGGATTGAGGTCCGGGCTGCGAGCTGGCCACTCCATGACAGGCGCCGCAACCTCTTCAAGGTACTGGTACACAATACGAGCCGTATGCGGTCTTGCATTATCTTGCATGAAGGTGAAGTTTTCTCCGATGTATCCCGCAAATGGTACAACGTGGTCCTGGAGTACTTCCTCAATGTACCTTTGAGAAGTGAATCCCCTTGATCGGCGGCCAGGATTCGCTCCGGAGATGAAAACAAGATCAGTCTTTGCCTCCAGTGATATGCCTCCCCAGAACATGCATGATCCACCGCCGTAAGAGACTCGTTCTTCGATGCAGCATTGTTGAAATCGCTCGCCTGGCCTTCGGTAGACTCTTCCTCTTCCATCTTTGCCATGTAGGCACATCCTGCACTCGTCAGAGAACAGGACTGCGCTCCATTGGTCTTCAGTCCATTCCAAATGCTCTCGAGTGAATTGAAGGCGGGTTTGTCGGTGGGCTGGAGTCAGTTTCGGTCCATTTGCTGGTCTGTGCGCAGTCAGATTCCCTTCCCGTAGTCGTCTTCTAACTGTCCATCGGCTGACATCGACTTCCCGTGTTTCTTGGAGACGCTGTCCCAATTGAACTGCATTCAAACGCCGATTGCGCAATGCAGTCGTCACAATAAAGCGGTCGTCACGCCTTTTTGTGGCACGGGGTCGGCCAGATCCTTGGCGCCGTTTGAAGCCGCCAGTCTCTTGATACCTCTGCCATACTCGACGGACAGAGAACCGGCTTAGATTCAGTTGTCTTGCCACTTCAATTTGGTTTCTCCCTGCTTGAAGTAGGGCCACCACTTGAGCGGCTATTTCTGGTGTGGTACTCATTTTTTTATTTTGGGTTACGATGTTATCAATTGACGACTGTTCAAAGTACATTTTGATGTGCGAATGAGGTCAGTACCCTTAAAACGCACCATTTTATACCTGCGACAAGTAGTGCGAGCGTCTCTACCTGTAACGAGCGATTTCGGGGTATGCTATTGTATTGTTGTTATTGTATTGTTTATAGAGGTTGATGGTCACTCGATGTGTCACTCAAAAGCCTACGTATGCATTTTGATTTAATGGTAGTAACATTTTGCAGTACCGTTAAAATCACCCAAATAAAAATTCAGCGAAAGTCAAAATGTTGCATACGTGCGAATTTTTTGCACCCAAGTGTAGTTCATTTCATTGTAATGATTACTGATCGACTAGTATAGTAGGTAGTCCTTCGGAAAGGCTGTAGATACGAGTTGTTGTTAATTTTGTTACGTCATTGTTGAAATAATGAGAGTTTGATAAACTACAATCACACGGAGTGACTTTCAAAGTTGTGAATCATGAAAATATTATATAAACACTCGATGTTAAGGATTCTTGCTAATTCTAATAGTATTGGTACCTAGGTAGGATAAAAAGAGAACCGGTCGCGATCACGTCTATGGTAGGTACCTAGTGAAATGCTTATCTTAATGAATAATTATCATCACATAAAATATACCAACCTATTTTTTTTTTTAATATTATCCTAATCTAGAGTGCCCGACATGCGTACCAATGCCAATCAAAGAACATATTTGGTTTTACTTTGGTTTTACCTGAAACCTTGGCGGACCCGCGCACAAAATCTCACCAAAGTTTAAAAAAAAGGAAGACTATCACGCAGCTAAGTAGTCTTCACAACGAACTTATAAAATGTACTTTTGGATAAGCAAAAAGGAAAAAATCGTACTAATCCATTAAAAATTACTTAGATGAATTAATTAGTTGTGTAAAACATAAAACAAGGAGTAGGTAAATATAAGTTTATAGCAACTACGAAACTGTACACTGCGCGTGGCCCGACACGTACTTGGGCATTTTTTATATTAATAGTTTGTAGTTCTACCTCCTATAAAAAACCTTTCGAGTAAGATTGATGACTACGTTTTGGTAGGTTACTTACCTCACTATTACATACCTATAAACCCACACAAAAATATACATTGTCGTCGAGTTTAAGACTTGCTATTATTTATGTCGGTTAAAAACTGAAGAGAATTAAAATGGTTAGGTACTTGGTTCGCAGAGTACCTAGTATCCACCCTAAGTGACCATACTATGCAAGCAACAAACATCAACCACTCGTCTTATAGATAAAACATAATTAATTTTTATCCTAATGACCATGAAGATGAAACGATTAACCTCCCGAGTTAAATGAACTGTATTAGTGGCTAACCACTAGAATCTTAATTGTTGTTTAATTGAATACTTAAGATTATCTGCTCTATAAAAGGATTGATAGAGAGTGAATTAACAAGAGATGATATTAAGCAGCAACATGAGACCAACGAAATCCTTGATTGTTGTGGTTCTGCTGGTATTCTACATCCAGGTAAGTACTAAAACAATATTTTTCCGAAATTGAATTTTTTTATGTGGTTCCTATCCACAAATAGTTTGTGTCAATAAATAAGCACAAACTATTTTTTACAGAATATAGAATGCCAAACTGTGGATAGCGAACAAAAATCAGCCGAAATAAAAACATATCCACTAGTACCACAAGAACGCGACCTACGAGGATTAAGAGATGTGTGGGACCAAGTTAAGAATAGTGCCATAACTTCGTGGAACTTTTTGAAAAGAGTAGCGCAAAATACAAGAGCCAATATGTTAAAATGGGTGAACAATGCGAGAGAATATGCTGTAAAAGTGGAGAAATCTTTTGAGAAACAGCTGCAAGTTCTCCAACAAAGACTGCAGGATATTATTACAGATCTTCTAGGAACAGGAAAACTTGTCAAGGAATGTTTAAAAGTAAGTAAAACACTGTAGTAAGTAATTTTGAATATGGAGTTTCAATATTTAATCATTAAATCACACGAAGTCGAAAGATTTCTGATCGAGTAATAGGTACGGTACTTAAGAAATTTTATAAAAAAAAATTAAGTTAAGAGGGAGAAATTCTCAAAATGAGTATTTTTCTGTTACAGACTGAAGGCAGCAATATAAAAGATACGCTAAAAGCAATATTTAAAAAAATGTCTGAATGCGTATCCAACCAAATCAAACCGCTAACACAGATCAGAGGAAAACATGCGAAACTAACTGTGAACGATACACTCTTCATGACGGGTTTGAATAACAAACTTGATGCATGTGAAACGGACAAACCTGACTATGCAGATTGTCTGTACACAGTCAGAGAACTAGTTTATGACGAAATTGAAGAATTGGATAATCATATTCAGAAAACTGTAAGTAACTAGCCAATTAATAATCGAGATAGGTAAGTATCAACATGTCAAGTCATGACAAAACTGTGTACCTACCAACTTATTCAATTGTGTCTATTATATTGATAATGTACCAACTTACAACTTCCTACGTGGCGTGGTATAGCGGAAAATATTCTAAAATAATCCACAGACATAATTATTTATTTATTAATGCTTTGACCAATTCCACCATGAAACGAGTAACGCTGAATACGCATATACTGACTTCCTATTTAGCTAAGTTAATTAATTTACTAAAAAAGTAATTAACGTATTGGTACTATTTTTTCAGAGTTTGGAATCAAGGAGCTTATCAGATGATATCAGGAATACCTTAGCATCATGCTCTCTACAATATCTAGCGGACGCATCGGCATACCTGACTTCTGAAATAATGCAAGTAGCCAAGTGTGTTTTAGATAGTAAGGGCATCAATAAATCAATTCTGGAATAATATTATATTTAACAACATAAAACAAATAAAACAACGATTTTTCAAAAATGTTTTTAAGAAATAATTATGAATAAACCCTTTCAATGTACAAAATGTATTTTATCTTCCTCGGATGAGTTCCCTGAATTCTTATAACTCTTTCGCGGGCCATTGCCAGTTTTCCTCCATTTACAGGTAAATTAGCCTGGTAATATTAGTGGCACCATCGCCAGAAAATAATGTGTTATGTAATATTACGGGAGAAACTTCGTTCACGTAGCTTGGTCTTATAGCGCGATATAGTGTTAATGGTGGTCATAGACCTTGTCTTCAAAACCTCCTTTCAAGTGCAAATCAGTGACTTCTTTAGGGGCTAGCTCGAGAGCTAGGAACCTAGTGAATTTTATTGATCCAATGCTGCTTTCGAGATGGAATATGTCAGAACATAAGTAATAGATCTCAAACCGCTAACGCTGAATACATTGACCATATTTCTCTTTGGTTTGGGGAGGTTAGGAACGGCCAGCATTGTCAGATGATAAACGCTTCGCATATATAATATTCATTAAACGATCGTACTAGGTGGGGTAGGTACCTATCTAAGAACCATAATTGAAGTAATCAACTGCAAAAAAAACATTTCAATTGGATAAGCCGTTACGAAGATAAATGGTTTATACAAATAAACACGTTATACGTTGATGTCGCAGATAAAAATATTAATAAAAACCGGCCAAGCACGTGTTGACCATGCGCAGTGTAGGATTCCGTAGTTGCCCGTCACAATATGCGGAATTACTCATATTTACTTTATTTTATTTTTATTTTTATTTTATTGTTCAACAAAATCAACAGTTTACTACCTGTTTTACACAACTAACAACTTCATTCAAGTAGTTTTCAATGGAATTTGTACTAAATTGTCTTTATATTCTCCAAGTACAATTTATAAGTTGGTAGACTATTTCTCGTTAACTTGTAAAGCCTAGCTACCTATCCACTTCATATAATCAGTTGGTATTCATACACTTTTTTTATTTTACTATTTTGTCGGCTTGTTTAATTTATGTATTATGTAAAAATTAAAATACATATTAATCACGACGTCAGATCTTCATGAGACCTGATAACTATATAACAGTGAAAGCGTTTTAGCTAACCTATTTGACTTTTTTTTCCGGTGTGATTTAATTTCTTTTTGTAAGATGCCCTATTTTTTTTTTGTGCTGTATTTTTATATTAAGACCTGCACACCCCTGTTTTTTTGGTTCGACTTGGAAGATAAAAAGAAGAAGATAAGGTAAACTTATTAGCTATTAAAGACCAGTATAAACTCAATATATAATATATAAAAAAATCTCAAAATAATAATGGAATGTTATAAAAGATTTAACCTATATAGGTATATTAACATTTATAAATTAAACTGAGAAGTTTGCGTTATTATCGAGGGCACATAGCATGACGGCCACCATCTACAGGCAATGTTGCTCCTGTTATATTGCTTGCAGCATCACTTGCCAGAAATATAATAACTGATGCAACCTCTTTTGCATCACCAGGCCTGCCCAAAGCATGGGTGTCTGCACATTTCTTTATAAACTCTTCATACTGCTGCTCATTCATGCTTCCTTCACCTTTTTTGTGCAAGCCAGTAGTGATCACACCAGGGTTAACTGCATTTACACGGACTCCTTTTAAGCCCAGTTCAAGAGCCACACACCTGGTAAACTGATCAAGGGCGGATTTGGACATGCAATATGCAAGAACATTCGGGAATGATCTCAAACCAGTGACACTAGAGACATTCACAACATTTCCCTTAGTTTTTATGAGGTGAGGTACAGCCAACATGGTTAAATAATACGGGCCCCGCACATTGGTGTTCATTACTCGATCATACTGGTCAATGGAAGTTGTTTCTATTGTACCAGATTCTAAGATTCCTGCATTATTTACTAGTACATCTAATTGGCCGAACTCGTCTAAGGTAGATTTTACAATATTAGCCACATCACTCTCGTTGTTCATTTCAGCAGCAACCACAAGTGGCTTCAAATAGTTTGGTGATACATCTTGACATTGTTTGGCAATGCTTTCTAAATTATCCTTGTTGCGACCGGTAATTGTAATTTTAGCATTGAGTTTGGAAAATTCAATGGCAGTTTCTGCGCCAATGCCTGAACTGGCACCAGTTATCACAACCACTTTTCCAGCAAACATTGTAGATGATCACCTGATAAACAAAAAATTAAATTAAGACCCTGTCTAAATACTGTCATGGGGGAGGTAGGGTCCTAGATGCATAGTACCTTTAAAGCTTGTGTGTGATTCTTAACTTTAGTTAGTAGGTAGGTACCTATCTAATGTTAGTAGCATGAACTCAATAAGTGCCACTTATCTACCAGTAGTTTCAATGCCAGCCATGAGTAAAAGCAGCAAATTTGGCCAATAAACGAAACCGCCACGGTGCGGTGGTTAGCGAATATTCAAACGGTGCGTTAGCATCCATAATATCTATGAACCGGTCAGAGTACTTTGTTATATACTGAAAACCGGTGTTTTTTTGTGTGTGGTGTGACGTGGTGTTAAGTCTTTAGACTTAATGGATGGTAGGCGAAATCTTATTTAACTTACCACGGCTTCACTCACAGAACGGAAAGAGCTAACAGGGAAAGTAGAAGTAGAGAAACCGCTGGGAGTCAGAACCAAAATGTATTGTAGCTACTAGCTAAAAAAATCTTAACTTTACCCCAATAACATAAGTAATGTAACTAGATAAGATAAAAAAATATATATTTTCATGTGCTGAAACTAGTGACAACATACAAGCAAAAATGTTTTAATCTGTGTGACTACAGTATTAGAATAGTAGGTCTGTGGAGTGGGAAAATAGTTTCACTTTGACGCCCCATAGAGAATATAACTAAACATAGTTAGTTGTTATTTCCTCTTGGAAATATCCTAATACATACCTAACCACACTATGATGTTGTTATGATGATAGTTGAGTGAGTCCCTGTATTGTACGTTCATGAAAAACATAACCTGATAAAGCACGACCATGAAAAACAAGTATTCCATTCCATACCAAAATACTAGCTGCGTTGCTGCAGCCTGGTCGTGTATTTGCGACACGTGTTGACCTTTTTTTAACATAAAACTTATAATTATGTTATCAAACGAAAATTTGAAAAATACTAAGTAGGTTCAACAATACGCTGCGTTCGGCTCGTGCTTTTATATTCCCTAGTGGACTGAACAGTGTCGGACTAAAAATAAGATTTGAATAGGATCCATTTCGGAATAGTCGAAGGTTGGTCCATTGTAAATATATTGCAATTGCAATATATAGCTTAGTGGAATCCAAGAGACAATACGAAAAAAAAAAAAAAATTCAGAACACACACACAGTATAACCGTGCTTTATTAATATTTTCATGATTTCTAAGCATGTGCTTTACAAATCAAGCCTCCAACTTTAATACCTACATTTTATTTTTCAATACTAAACCTAAAAATGCTTAAAATTTAATGGAAACTATTCAATTCATAACTTTGGGAGTGGTACATACTGTTGATTAGAATGGGGGAGTTTAATCCCTTCCACCCTCTGTGCTTTTTTTGTCGAAATTCGTGCGACGGCATTCTAAGTCCCACCCTAAAATAGTAAAAATCTATCGATTTTAGCGAGCGACGCTACCGATTCCACATTTTGTCGATATTTTATTTTGTCTTTCGAGAACACTTGTGGGAGTGGTTGGTTTGTGACGGTATACGTTAGCATCTTAGTTGTCTGTGGTAGTGGTATTTGTTTCGTTCGTTCACAGCTTAAAGGAACTAAGCTAACCTCCACTACGTTTAGTTCACGGTTTCTTACTTGATTGGAAAATATTTACCTCAGAATTTAAAATATTGGATTGTAACAAGTTGTAAACTATTGTGGCGTCCGCTTTTGCGGCTTTAAACGCAAAACATGGCTTCAACCGCCTCTGCGCCAGTGGAATCCTTCGACGAGTTTTACACTGAGGTAAGACATTGCAAAATTATCGTATTTCGATGATAGGTTGTTGTGAAACTGTTGAATTACCTTCCTGCATCCTACATCTACAAAGTTACTTGTTAAAACGTGGCTTTGTGGTTAAAAAAAAAGCTTCGGAACCAGTGAATTTATGAGACAGTATCTCGTCTTATGAGTTGTAGTTATTGCAAAATCGTACAGTTTTGTAGTGCACTTAACTGGTAAATTTCTTCCATCAATGCTGACTTCGACCAGCCCGTAGCAAATCGTGACACAACAGACCATCAGTGAAATAAGCCTGAGGGGTGTTGAGAGGGTGTGTGTAGGTAGATTAAACTGTTGGTAGTTTTTAACAAAATCATTGGTCAAATGCAGGTCAAGGAAATTGAGAAGAGAGATTCAGTGTTGACTCCGAAACAGCAGTTAGACAGATTGTTACGCCCGGGGTCAACATACTTCAATCTGAATCCCTATGAGGTACTCCAAGTGGACCATGATGCTACCCTCGATGAGATCAAAAAGAAGTACAGACGGCTTTCCATTCTTGTACATCCTGACAAGAATATGGTAAGTTGATGTTTCAAAATAGTTCCATTTCAAAACATTATTCAGAATGTTACAATTGTTTTTTTTTCACTGAACACCTGCATTGAAACTTCATTTCAACCATGCTCCTTCAGAGGGATTGCTAAGCTATTGGGTCTTTCAAAACATTCAAGGCGGCCTCCTGGCAGCCTATAAAGGACATCCCAGCTGGCCACTAATAGTACTTTACTAATAAAGTAGTCAAGAATAAAAAAAAATTAGGTAATAAAATAATTGAGGAATCAATTGTCAAAATGATCTAGGTCAAAAAGTTTAGACGGTGGCGCCCGCCAATGTTTCATTCTCCTCCACAGATCGGACATTCCTGAGGCTCCGTGTGACACCGTCAGGTAAGGGCTGGATAATCAGAGTGACATACTAAACCAGATACATAACTCCCAAAAATATGTAGGGAATAATTCGGCTTCCACAGTCAGTGATATGTGATCAATAGGTAAACTCAAAAAAAAAAAGATTAAACAAACATTGAAAGTGCTTGTACAAATAACAAGATGTTCACACATCACCCTTAAACTGCCCCTGTATAAACCAATAATAATAATGAATTTATCAGGATAAAATTACCCTGAAAATTCAATCTATTTGGACTTACTAATCTAAATTCTTCATAATTATGCTAATATTTTTCTTTGTGTAACATACATTTGACTAGTCTCCTATCTATCTAAACGAAAACCATTTCAATTTGGCCTAGTCACTGTTTTTCACATATACATACATTTCTAAGCAAGGCTTTAAGCATTTAGTAAAAGAATGCCCTCAAAAGATGATCCTCAGAATGTTGTAAAAGTAAACCAAATAAATATCTAAAAGTTTTGCAATTGCATGTTTGAAAATCTACTTAAAAAAATAGATTAAGAAATTCCCAAGAAACTTAATTATCAAAGCCCACGCTTCTTTGATTGCAGGATGACCCAGAGAGAGCACAGCAAGCATTCGAGATTGTCAACCGGTCGTGGAAGACGCTGGAAAACGAAGAGACACGGAAAAAGTGCCTTGATGTTGCCCAGGAAGCCAAGGAGCGCACTGACCATATGGTAAGTTCGATTCACTACATTCACTAAATTCACTACTAGGTCCATAAAATGTACACCATGCAGTTATTGAGACATGCAGACAGAATATAGGCAGCTTGAAACATGCAGAATGAGCCATGCAGCTATTGAGATATGCTGGCAGATTGAGCCATGTAAATTAAACCATGCAGCCATGCATATAGGGTTTGGGTCCCGGGACATGTTGTGTCTAAAGTCTGATGTACTGACTACATAACATACTGTCTAGTGGTATTATTCCAAAAATCAGAAACAGATTATCAGACAAAGCTGTTAACACTGGTTTTTTTAAAAGAATAATTTATTAACTAGCAAAAAAGTCATTAATTTAATTATATAACTGATGACATAGACACAAGGTGATGGATGATTTAGTAATATGAAGTGTGGTGAAAAGATTTGAATTTTCAAGGATGGGTACTTAATTAGAAATATAAAAATTTATTCTATAAATAATTTTTAATGTAAGTACTTATAATTTAAGATATTTTTTATGTAATATATGATTTTTATCTAATTTAATTACTTACGGTGTTAGTCGTTTGAAAGGATTGATCCTTCCACCAACTTCTCGCAACCTTTGAGATGTCATCGGTTCATTGAGTGTAGTAGGAACTTTTCTTCCCAGCAGTTGTACTATATATTAAATATTACTTGGTATTATAATATCTAATCAATTAACTTTATTTCCAGATTGAACAAAAGAGGAAAAAGCTGAAGAAAGAGAACCGTTTGGATGAAGGGATTCCAGAGGATGACCCGCTGAAGTACAAACATGCTATTTACGTCATGACTATGAAGGTATCCATTCAAATTTTTAATAATGATAAAGTGGCCTGTACATAATAAATTGATATTTTCTGACACTTTAAATATACTCTTTTCTATTCTAAAACCCAGGCTACGCCTGCGTCTAAAGTTAAAATCCAACGGTCGCATTAAGATAGGTGAGTGAAACAAATAAAAATATTTCCAGCTCTTTGCGGATATGGAACGCAAAAGGCAGCATCTCGAAACTCGTGATATGGAAGAGCGAAAACGGAAGCGTGAGGCGGAAATCGAACAGGAGGAGCAACGCACCTTCGAGAAGGAGTGGGCAAAGAACTTTGAGGTACATACATAACATCATCTTTTTAGGATATTATTACGCCTATTATTGGCCTAGTGGGCGAACACCCCCGTCTGATCCGGAGATCGTGGGTTCGAACCCGGTCGTGCACCAATGGATTTTTCCACTTGAAAAATGTATGTGCGCATTAACACATGCTCAAAACGATGAAGGAAAACATCGTGAGGAAACCGGCATGCCCTAGAACCAACAATTCGAAGGCATGTGCCAATAGATAGTGTTCCAATAAGCGGCGATGGGCTTGCAACCTGTCACGTGGAATGCTAACTTGCAAAACGCTGGCATGTACCAAATGAAATGTTTGGACGTGCCTCTGTCTCCCCCCTACTTGGTATCCTCAAAGATCTATTCACTGAGTATGTATCTGAGGATGTCCACCATGTGGAAGTCAGTCGTGAGCGTGTTTGTTTGTTTTGTTTTTATTACGACTTTACCACATACTTTACTATTCTCATGCTGAAGTTTCGTTGACCGTCAGCAAAATTGTTCCCATCTCACGACCGTCGAGCGTTGTCGCGGACGGTGCTCCGTCCAAGGAAGGACCTCTAAACGGTCAATGAAACGTCAGCAGGAGAAAAGCAAAGTATGTGGTATGGTTGTAATAATACCCTAAAATTACGATAATTTCAATGCTATATATTCATCTTGTTGCCTATGTTCCACATTGCGTGGGGTCGGCATAACATGTTGTTTTCTTCCACTGATCTCTATCAGGCGTCTTCTCCGTACTCCCCCTTAATTACCCATGTCATCCTTCACACAATCCATCCGTCTTTTCTTTGATCCGTGGTTCTTTGGTACTCGTACATCTATCCACATAAATGCATATTAACTATCTTCTCCTCCTTAATGCCTTTTCTCCCTCATGACGTGCCCGTACCACGCTACCTATGACTCCTCATCTTTTCTGTCACTGGCGCTACTCTCAACTTCCCCTGTAATACTCATTCCTTATCTTGTCCAGTCTTGTAACTCCACACATCCATCTCAACATTCGCTGTTCTACTGTGTATATACCCTCCTTTCATGATTCCCTTTGAGGTACTACTTTTGAGTACCTCAAAGGGGCTTGAAAGTGCGTATGAGCCATTGGACAACTCCAGAGACCAGTGCATGAATTTTTTAGACCATTCTTGTAACCGGACGAAGCGACGGTGACGTTTTTCCTTAAAAAAATCTGGTCGATTTTTGAAATTTTTTGTAACAAAATGTAATATACGTGTCTAATTGGAACTCGTAGTTATTAGCTACTGAAAAGATCAGCGATTTGCGACTGCGGTATTGAAAACTACACCGACAACGCCATCATTTCTCTTACTCAAAATGAGTCATAATGCTTTCCCTGTTCCAGGAGTCCCGGCAAAGTCGTGTCGACAGCTGGAAGACGTTTAGCGCCGGAAGCAGCAAAGAGAAGAAAAAGAAGAAGATCATGGGTGCCTTCAAACCTCCCAAACCCAAGCCTGAGAGTAGATAACTCCTGATCAGCATCTAACTAATTTAATCTCAGCGGGTGGTACGCTAGCGAGTGAACTATAGGCGCTTCTATATAGGTCCCAGAATATGTTGTACTAGGTACAGTAGAACTGCCTACGCGCGCACTGTACCCTGTAGGTAAAAGCGGTATGTGGTATTCTGGGTCATTCCAAATATCATCCAAATCGGTTGAGCAGTTACGAATATTATCAGTAACAGGTATCCGAAAATAATTATTAAAAAGTATTATAATACTTTTATAGTTTGCGTGAGGTAAGGGATACCTAGTTCCTTCTTTAGTGTTTGAATGTTACCATTTTTCCTCCGAAACGGCTTAACCTATTTGATTGTGTTTTTTATAAAGGCATCGATTTTAAGAAATGTTCATAGGCAGGTTTTATTTATATGATATGCAATAGATGAATAAATACACGGCACTGATAGATGTGGATAGTTCTTCACGATTCGCTCCGCTCTAGTAGATACTCTAAAAGTTAAACAAAGTTTAGTTATGGTATAAAAAAAAATAGGTAGGGCTTTCTTACAACCGTTTTTTTTTTAAATTAAACATAGGTTAAAATTAGTCCTGTCTCTTTTTACTACTTTCGTGGTAAAAAGGGATGACAATACATGAATATTTAGAACCTTTGAAGCTTCTTGTCGCTCGCCAGCTGACCACCCCCTTTAGTTCGTAGATATTTAGGTTTCTGCAAATAATGCAGTTTCCATTTGTGACATATTCTAGTTTTGTGGTTATAAAATGTTAATGATAGCTTATTTATAATTAGTTACTTTATGTTACTTAAGACCTCGTTCAGCATGTTGATAAGTGGCGGGCACTCAATGCGTAGCATTTTTACGGAAGTTGTCTTTCATTTAACTGTATTTTCAGGATTCCAAAGCCAACACGGAATAATTTACGGCTTTATAATTATGTCATGCCCCTTTGTCCGTCCGTGTGTGGCATTCCTCTATCTCAATTAAATATAGAAAACTTTTACGTCCCCCACATTTCATAAAGTTCACGAAAAAAGACGACCATTTGTTACGATGCACCGTTGAAAAGTTCTCGAAAAAAAAAGATGTTTTAGTTTTTAAAATAAACCCTTAATCTTGAAAATATTAGACTTCGAAGTAGCTATAGGAACTTTTGAAGATTTGTAGTAATGTGAAACAAAGTTAGCTTCTTTAGCACAGGTTCACAGAGGCTCCGTATAAACAGGACTATTTTTAAAGTATCAGTCGCTACTGGATGTAGTATTCACTCTAAAAATAACGCTGTTTTCTTTACTCGATCCAGAATATTGTTGTGTTGCCCGAATGAATACGTAGGTATCTGATAAATCGGACTAGCTGTGTGAACCGGGACTTACTCAATAAAAATATTAGAAAGAAACAAATAATTTATAGATAAGAACTTGAGACCCTGATTCATCATGTCTCGACACGTCTATGCTTTCTCGCCTCTGCTTTATCATCATGAGGAATGATGTCTTTATCAGCGGCACACATACATATATACGAGACAACGAATATCTAATTGGCAGTTTTTCACAGAATCCTCTCAATTTGAAACTAGTTAGTTTTTTGTAAATATCTGGTGAAATGAGCATTAGCTAAGGCATTTTACCTAGTGTACGATATAGTGTGTAGATCGCGTCAAAAGTTAGTCGATTTGAACATAGGGACGCCCTGCTCTAACGATCCCAGTGAACTTGAGATTTGCTACTGCGACGTATATTTGCCTAAAGTTAGACCGGCCAAGTACTTACCTTGGCGCGACCTCAGCCTGTTATAAACTCCATGCAAGTTACTTAAAACTGTGAATTGTATGATGTTTCAGCTATTTTATAAAACTAAAATATTTTATGGTAATTGATAACAGTGTAAAGTTGGGATTTGTCTGGAAACAGGTATTTCTAGTCTAAAATGTTCAGAAAAATATAAATTATATACGTCATCTAGCGGGGTCGGAGATGGGCTTGCAACCTGACACGTGAAATTTACACAATCATTATTACATTTATAGATAATTATATCCGAAGATTACAGGTGATACCCAAGGGTCCGTTAAAAATATTTTGCAAGGTAAATCATAAAAAATAAAAGTTCTGCAAAATCAAAGAATAGTTTAAAGTGCCTTTTGCAAAGTCTCATTTAATTAACGGACCTTGCTGCCATTGGCCGAGTGATATTCGTAACAAATAATAATATCTATGAAAATATATCAAGAAATAAAGCCTTATAACAAATCTACAATGTAATCTAGTATCATAGAAAAACTGTTAAAGTTAAAAAAAAAGTTGGTAAACATTTAACATTACTCAAAATATATAAAAATAAGTGTTGAATAAGATGTTAAAAAAATTACCTACACCCAAAGCAATACTAGCATTATAGTTCATGTTTATAACATTCACTTTCTTTGTACCTACCTAATTCATAGCTATCTATTTTGCTGATATTAAAGTTGTGCTCAAAATTTTACTATATTATTTGGTGTGAAATGTGTTCTACACTGTTTTTCGTGTTTATTATTGTGCCCCTACCACGTTCAGTTAGAATTCAAAATTAGTTTTTTTCTTCTAGTTTCATCCGCATTAGTTCCAGTTCCGATTCTTGCGCCAATAAAGGATCTAAGTACTGCGAGTGAAAAATATTAATATTCTCACTAGTAGGTTATGTCAGCGACTAACAATTTTTCACACAGCATAATCTAGCCCCAAAGTAAGCAGACCTTGTGTTATGGGAACTACATGACTTACTACTTTTTTGTAAATACATAGGTACATATTGTACATAGAAAATACCCAGATCCCGAGACAAATATTTGCAGATGCAAACATTTGTCCCGCGGCGGGAATCGAATCCGCAACCTTCTGCGTCTCCGGCGGGTCTTCGTCCACTGCGCCACAGAGGTCGTCTTACTTGAAACGAAATTGTTAGTCTACTGTTGTCGCCGACTACCGATACAATATTAATAAAATCAGTATACCCCCATTTAAGTATACCGGATAAACTTTGTAGGATTACTTATACTTACTTAATATCTGTGATATAGGATATATTGAAACCACAAACAAAGCTTTACTGATAAGACAAAATCAAAATAGCCCCTCTAGTAGGAAATATTGGAACTAATAGAGCTAATAAAACTTGCCCAACAGAAGGATAGGTGTAAAAGCCTGATTTGACAAAATCTGTCTCTGTTCTGTCAAGGGATATGATGATGATTTGTGAGTTTGAGTGTGTTCCGATATCGGCACAGTATAAGTAAATCCCGTTTTTAGTAAAAAAATATAATGCTAGATTTATTTTGTCTTTATGTACCGACGCGTACCGTAGAGAAAAGTGAATCATCAGAAAGTTGAAGTAATAAAAGCCTTTACCGATACAACTAAGTTTATTTATCTTTATATCTGTATGAATAGATTGAAAAAAAAAAGACTAAATTCTATTTAAATGAATTCATGTTCACTCTGAATCGTCGCACTCTTCCACCATGTCGCTTGGGGGCCCTGGCTGAGCCGGCGGACCCCAGTTCAAAAACAAACTCTCAGTATAGATCAGCATACCCAGTGAGAAAAACCACCTAGGGATGTAAACATATTTAATACTTAAGGTACCTAAATATCAGTTACCAACATTCTGTAAATTAAACATCATCAGAACAGAATTGAAACTAAAATATAAGTACTTAGTGGCTGGATATCATTGATACGGCTAGGAAATCAGTGGGAATTAGCCATATATTATTAATTATTAAGAAAATACCAATAGGTACATATGTTACCTACTTAATTGCTTGCTTTTGTCAAGTCCAAATGAAGTGCATAATATTAGAGTGTTATTGCCCTCTGAGCATTTCATTTCCTTTGAGTGAAGACTAAACTGCGACCAAAACACAAGAACCGACGCTGTGTCACTTACTATACCACTCTTGTCAGCTTCGATGCCACCAATGAATGAATGCATAAAAATAGGTACCTACCTACTGTGTTGCAAACCATAAACAAATACCTAACAGAATAAACAAAATCTTTACAGACTAATTTGACGCGACAATGGGCGGTCTTATCGCTTAAGTGAACTCTCACGCGCTTAGATCGATCATCGAGATGGTAGGTAAGTAATTAATCTTTATTAGATTATCTATTATTAAGAAAGCGCGTGCCAAAAAAAATATTCAATTTATTTCTTAGGAGGTTGGTAAGTCCTTGTTTGTATCATATTCATTATTACTCCATACCTATAGCATCACTTACTTACAAATTACCTACCTAAGTACCTACCCCAAAAAGGATCACTTCGCTCTTACCTACTAACTTGTATTTGTTTTGTACGCGGCTTCTCGTTAATCTATGTAAATTCTAGGAAACTTACCATAGAACACCCAGAAACAAGACCTTGTTGTAGAAATTCTGCTTGTCTTTGTACCAGATGTCCCACGGACCGCACGGTATTGGAAGTTCGTTCATGTGGGCATCGCAACGGGCTGTAGAAATTCGATATCAGCATCAGTAGCATGACCACCCAAGACATCGGTGTTGACGATGGAACCAAAGAGATAAATTATTTATATATCTCTCTATCTGACGGAAAGGAGAAACGGATTTTGTTTTCTTCTTCTAGTAGACAAAACGGTTGCCTTGGTGCTCATGCTACAGCCTGCTGATGTAGATATACTTTTTACTTATTAGACCTAGAGACAAGCGAGACGATCAGGCTATAGTAGTGATACATTATAGGTTCCACTCTAGGATTCTTTGTGTCGTGGGTGTCGGGAACAAGTGCAATGCTATTACAATATGACAAAAAATTGTAAGTAGATCTTGCAAACATTAAGTACCGCAGTGGGGATCGAACATGCAACCAGCCCTCGCGTCCAGCCCGTCGAGCAAATGAGGATCGTTCTAAAAACTAGATATAAACATTGGATCCATAAATACAAGCTAAAACTCTCATCTCACGATGAGGCAAAGATTTGGGGTTTGAATTGTCGCAAGTCTCAAAAGGTACAACTACAGGTTAGTACCTATAATAATAATAATAGGGTTATTATATTAACTCTTAGTTAGATACTTGTATGTAGGTACCTGTATGAATCTATTTCTTCGTCAGTTTCTCTTTTTAGCTAATGAAAATTGCCTATAAAAATAAAACGTTCTTACGTGGTTTTCCATATTTTCTGGTGTTGGGTACAGAAATTAGGTTTCTTCGTATGGCTCCTAGCAGTGCCCTCATTGTAAATGGAAATTGATTTAAGTTGTTCAAGAAATCCTGTTAATTTTCTACCGGTTTTGACTATTCATTTACTGATTTGACATACATAAGCTTTCATTATTTTCCAAGTGTCAACACTGGCCACCTAGATTGATACACAAACTAGACATCGATTCATAAAATTCAACTTGTCTATGTTACTGCCATAGGATACACAATAGTACCTCCTATGTAATAATGTGTGCAAATATGCCATTCTGCAAAAGCTTTAAAAGCTAGGCCGTTATTAGTTATACACAACTTCTGTATACTTTATCATAAACCGATGACTTTGAGACTTCTAAAAGTAACATAAAATGTTCAGATATAGCTCTCGGTCCAATAAAAAACTTCACCAAATCGCAATAAAAAATCTATGTTACATAGCGTTAAATATTCCAAAAGTTTCACGATAAAATGTTCCCTGAGGAACAGTAATGTGCATTGTAGCTGGGACAGTGAATCAGGTTTCAGCTTTTGACTTGATTTCTTGAAATCCTGCTCTTCTAATCTAGAGCAAATGCTTTAAAACCTTGAACCTTTAACCTTTTTTTTTACCTTTGAAACCTTGAATTTAGACTACACGTGAAAATGTATACCTACGTCTAGCTAAGGCTTTCCTCACAGCTTCGGCCTTATGACATCATCCGGATAAAAAGATGTCACATTCTAGGTCACGAACTATAGATACCTGTTCCAAATTTCATTTTAAATCGATTCCATTGTTACGGAAATCCTTAGCGACAATTATACTTACAACATCCAAACGGCAGTATGATAGGATAATATGTGTGAGAAAGGAGTACAGAGTTGATAGCTAATAGAGGATGGAAGAAAAAAACATGTGTGGATAGGCACCTTTCTTTGCAAAGCACACAACTACCTATCTATTGTCGAGAATAATACTAATATTAGGAATATTTTTAAGAACTTGATTTTGGTGCATTTAATTACATACAGATTTTTTTAGATTTCATTAAGGTCTAGGAAATTACGAGTCGTAGTGTTTTCTACAATCATTATTTCCCTGCTATGATTGTGCCTATGTAAAGCCCCAATGACAATTATCATCCTAGAATAGCGTACATTAGTTCGGTTATCTAAGTAATCGCACAACACTGTCAAGGAGTAGGTTATTCCCCTAACACAATGTTCTGATACAAGCAGTTTCAATGAAACAATTTTTCATAACCACATAATTTTGAACGCGGGAACAATATTACGTGTGTTAGTATTAATCATTCCTGTGCCTGAGATAAGTAGATGATATTGCATCTATTATTTAAATTTCAAAATTTCAACAAGTAGGAGGAAAAATTAAAACTACAAAATAAATTTTGAAAACAATATCAAATTTAATACATAAATAAGTAATTATTTATGTACTACTACATAAATGTTTTCGTCTATAATATTTACACAGAAACACATAATTTCGATCTAATTTTTATCTAAGTTCACAATCTTTTGTAGGCTAAATAATAGTACCTAAGCAACCGAATAATAAAAAAAAACAACAAAATTGAACAATAATAATGCAAACATAGAAAATTTTAAACGGTGTACAAAATAATTTACACATTTTCATAAACGGGTTTCACTCCCAATATTTCTATAAATACGTAACTAACATCGCAATAACCATCATCTAATATTAAAATATATTATCTATTACAATATAGTTCTGCTGTTCCTATATTTGTGGGAATTATCCAATAGGATTCTGGACACTATTAGTACAAGCATCTTTAAAAAAAATCAGTAAAAAAAAACCGTCAGTATTTCTATCTTACTTCGTTAACTATCGATTTGTTACTTATTCAACTAACAAATCGCATATAAAATGGGAACATTTGTACGGTCGTGTGTTGTGCCAGTAAGCATTATTTAACACCGTGCCGCAAGTCAAGCTAGGTACGGATACGTTTTTTATTTATATCCGTTTTTGTATATGACCTGAGATGGAATGGAATCTATACTTGAAATAAATTCTAATTCATCTACGTAGACTACTGCTATGTCGTAGTACTAATCGTTATTTTTTTTACTATATCCAAGCAGTCGGCCAAATGATGCAGTTTTTTTTTGTACTCATATCATATTGCACATTAAACTTTATTTTAAGTTTTTTTTACTTGATTTTTGTTATGCCTTCGCAAAAGCTAGACCGTTAATTACATTCCACTCATTCACATTAATGCTAAGCTTTAATGGAACATCCTTCGGTCCGTATTTAATTGACCGCAGATTGACATCAATTACGTTTTGTTACATTTACATTTTTAAAATTATTTTAACAACCATTATTAACCTTCCACACTGTTGTCCAGCATGACTGGAGACAAGGCGAAATAAAGAACCAAAAACAACATTTGATAACGGCGCAAGCATAAATTCGTACATGTCACCAGCTATGCTAACAGTAAGTGTGGAAGTTCTTTAACTTATAACTTAACTAACATCCTTACACTATCATGAGATAACTCCGTGGAGATTGATCAATCGTCTACAACACTCAATACGTATTATAAATATACAATCGATTCCATAATCGATTTTACGTATTTATTTTTGGCAAATGGCTTATAACAACCCCGTTCATAAAAGGGTCGATGTTCGAAACTTCTACAAATTGACTTTAAGTCACATAAAATTAACTACACAAAAATCTACGATCTTAACTAGATTCTGTTAAAAAGTGATTGTACCAAATGTACTCAAAATTCAGCTTACAAAATTCTCATGAAATATCCAATTGTATTTGAAACAAAAAATTATACATTATGTTATTTAATTAGCTATAGCACCAATCTCAGCTGCAGTTACACGCGACGTTGTATAAAAGCAGTGACTAAAAATGGCTCTCGTGGTAATGATTCGGAAAAACAAACCTTGTCTTGAAAAAGTTCATTAAAATGGACGCCAAAAAGTACAAGAATTTACTTATTATTAACACGTACTATAAATGAACACTTATTGGCTAAATCTATCACAAACAGTCCACTGAGGTATTCAACACAAATTTTGCTACTTGTAGTTCACAGCGGGCTAGCCCCGTACTCCTTAACTATGAGTTAAATCTGAACTTCTTCCAAAGTAGCTTTGAAATCAATATCTGGGACTAGAGTTTTGACTATAACTGATTTTGTGTGTGCGTCTTATTTAACTTAATTTTCAAGTAAAGTTGAATTTTGAAAATAGTGGTACCTAATAGGTACTTTTTTGGGAGCTTTACTTTGTTAGAATTGGAACTGACGACTTCAGAAGATTGTGTTTTATTTGAGCAAATGAAAATTAACGGTAGATATTTGGTAAAAATGGCTTGTTTGATCTTAGTTAAACTATGGCATTTCAACTATTCTATGCGACTGATGTTTTAGAATTATCTATGATTCGTAAAGAATTAGCGATAACAAAATATTCTAATATAATATTATATGTACAAAGCTTGCATAAAATTAACTAACAGTATTGGCCCACACATAACAATTGGTATACCTAAAACGCGAATGAAACCTTAAATCACATTCTTGTTTATTATGTAGGTATAAATTTATACAAAAAAATCAACCAGATTAAAATATTTCCGACGTTTTATTACATAATCGAATGACATAACTGGAAAACGGCGAGTAAAACTGTATTCAAAAGCCGGAAATATTTTTTAAATCAGTCTGTTATGCTTACAATTTTACCTTACGTTAGAATCTAATTCCTCAGGGGACAACTAAAATTAGTAAATGGAAAATTTTCACCGGGCCTTAAACTCCATACGCGAGGTTTCACAAAAATTAACATAGCACTTCATAGTCACTTGATGGTCTTTGCCAATCAAAAGTATTAGAACACTTTTATCAGTCTCCATAAATTAAATGGTCGTTTCAATATTGTGATGAATAGTTGTTTCCCAAAACTCTCTTTGGACTGACTGCTGTCGAAGACAAACGGGGCTCCGAGTATCTGATAGAGGCACCACTAGATTATACTCTTATTTCACAGGTCGGTCGCTGCACAAACTCCAAAAATCTGCAGACAAAATAAATTCTTAAAAAAATATTTATGTATTAGTCCTCCCTAGTCCTCCATACCAACCCTAAAATCAAAAATTATATTTAATATTTCAAAATATTTTCTGGTGGATATATTATTTTGCAGCGTATACACCGAATTCACTGTTAGCAGATCCTACCTACAAACAAGTAGAAAATACGTTCTGCCTAAATCAAAACGAAAAAAAAAACCCCTCTCATCTGTGACTATTTGCTCCATAAAACCTTGAACTACAAGCCACAAAAACCTTGCCAGCCAATTTACATCCTAATTAATTCTGGCAATAAAAACGCTTCACAGATGTCGGGTATCGCAGTATCTCTATCTAATTCTCGCCAACGTCTGTGGATGTGGATTATCAGCTTTTCTCGGGCTGAGTTTCTGCTGAGTTCGTAGAGTGTAAATCGTAACCTGCCCGACACAGTGACGCCGGCGAACCCGGCTCCCCCCAACGCAGGTGACGACCCGGACCTAGTGTTGGGGTAACTATCACGGCGATAGTTTTTCAAAGTATGAAATGTGACACTTTCGAAGTAATTTTTATCGGGGAAAGTATGTTAAAGTTAAAGTTTTATTCATTTAAAATCACAGGGATCTAGAATATTTCTAGATCCCTGTGATTTTAGCCTAGATCCCTAGCATGCGTTTATGTAACAATTAATGAACATGAATTTGTAGAAAATAGGTCACATAAGAGTACGTGGAATTGTTTCATATGATGCCTACATCTATCAAGTTATATATCCAACAATGTATTCGCCGATATCACCGTCTCATAGTCCCAAAACTAGAACTAAATAAAGACAGAAGAAACCGATACCCTCATCCATACTGTCTTTCTTTAATTGCTCGTAATCACTACACTTACAATGCACCTCGTCTATACAAAATAATCGATTCCCAACTGTGCATTAACCAATACAGCAATCATAATTTAAAATCTGTATTAGTACAATGGTTAGAGTCCTATGACTACTTTGAAACTGAGGCTCTACTTAATTAACAACACACATCTCACTCACTCATGCATACACACTATTAGACATTCAACCCCCCCCATATACATACACCCCACACACACACACACACACATACATACACACGCGTGTTATTTTCTGTGTCTATTTAAAATTGAGAGAGAACTGTTTCCTGGGCTACAGCTCACGCTTCTCCGGGAGACAGGGACTCAACTATATATAGATGAAATATTTTAATTTGGCTAAATAAATCATTATTATTATTATTATTATCTTTTATCATCGCACCGCTCTCATCAGCAGGGGATTCATCCTTACACCCTGGAACCTGGGTGGTCGCGTACAGTGCGCTTTCAGAGGAACTTCCTCCAAAGAATACTCAGGTTATGGAATAATCTCCCTACTCATTTTTCCCAAGTGAATACAGTATGAAATTCTTCAAGAAGAGCATTTTAAATTGTTTAAAGGGTCAGCAACGCGTGTGTGATTCCTCTTGTGTTACAAGCGTCCATAGGCTACGATAACCGCTTACCAACAGGTAGGCTGTATGCTTGTTTGCCACCTAAGTGGTAAAAAAACATGCCCAATTCATAAATTAAAAACGTGCTAAAGTTTATCCATCTTCAAGATCTAGAAAACGTTTTTTTAATGCGGAAATCTAATTTTAGTATTCAGTAGGTACTTACAGTGCCTCTTTCAATAAAAGTTTCAGTTTGCAGGTAGTCTTTAAAAATCTAAATAGAATAAAATCGTTATGAGACTGACTCGTTCAATGACTGACAGACAATCAAGTCCTCTAGGGCTCGAGATCTGGATTGTATGTTCTTTTTGATGAATTGCGAAGACTAAAATTATGGAAAATCGAGTAGTTTAGTTAAAAGATATATACTACTTAGTACTTTTCACAACAGATTCGCATCACTAGAAAACCGCGATAAATCTGTCGCATATTCAGCGATGTAACGGACTTTCTCTGTGACTCATCCGAAAATAAATTGAGTTCTTAATATGTGATGTAGATAATTGGCATACTTATCCCGAAATAAGTCCCGTATAAAGTGGAGTTAATGTCTTACGTCTGCCGTTTTCAGTTTTTGGCAACATTATAGGAAGCTGAGGTTTAAAGCTTGCTCAACCGTTTATTCTTTGCTTCAGCTTGTGCGATCAGCCATCGAGAGATATTTTTCTTATGATCAAGTGTGGTGCCAATCGAACAAGAGGAAGTCATTCGTCGAAAAAGAGACTATGCTCTCGAGAATGGCTCTCGTGATAATGATTCGGAAAAACAAACCTTGTCTTGGAAAAGTTCTTTAAAATGGACGCCAATAAGTACAAGAATATACTATAACACGTACTATAAATTAACACTTCTAATGTAACTAACAAATCTAATCAAAAAAATCTAAATGTTTTTATTTTCTGTAACTGTTTACAGTTGTATTATATCAAAGGTTGGGACTTTCTGTTAAGTAAACAATACTTGTGTTAGAAAGCCCCGCTCCTCCATATCTCCATATCATTACAGATTATAAAGTAGGTACTTAATATTTAACTAATTTAATAATTTACTACCTAAATGATTGGTATAGTGTGAATATTCTGTAGTTTAAATCAACTTACAGAGCAATGCAATGATCCAAAAACAAATACAATCAATAATACTAGCAAATGAGTGATCGCGTGTAAGGAGGGTTCCGCCAGTCTCTTAAGAGTCTGGATTAATTACACTTATTAGCTAAATCTATCACAAACAGTCCACTGAGGTAGTCAACACAAATTTTGCTACTTGTAGTTCACAGCGGGCTAGCCCCGTACTCCTTAACTATGAGTTAAATCTGAACTTCTTCCAAAGTAGCTTTGAAATCAATATCTGGGACAAGAGTTTTGACTATAACTGATTTTGTATGTGCGTCTTATTTAACTTAATTTTCAATAAGTAAAGTTGAATTTTGAAAATAGTGGTACCTAATTGGTACTTTTTTGGGAGCTTTACTTTGTTAGAATTGGAACTGACGACTTAAGAAGATTGTGTTTTATTTGAACAAATGTAAATTAACGGTAGATATTTGGTAAAAATGGCTTGTTTGATCTTAGTTAAACTATGACATTTCAACTATTCTACATATGCGACTGATATTTCAGAATTATCTATGATGCGTAAAGAAGAAGCGATAACAAAATATTCTAATATAATATTATATGTACAAAGCTTGCATAACAATTGGTATACCTAAAACACGAATGGAACCTTACATTCTTGTTTATTATGTAGGTATAAATTTATACAAAAAAATCAACCAGATTGAAATATTTCCGACGTTTTATTACATAATCGAATGACATAACTGGAAAACGGCGAGTGAAACTGTATTCAAAAACCGGAAATATTTTTTTAATGAGTCTGTTATGCTTACAATTTTACCTTACATTAGAATCAAAAAAACAACAACTAAAAATAAAAAATGGAAAATTTTGAAATAGAATGAAAAGTAATTCGAACAAATAGTAATTTAATTTGACGACCTCTGTGGCGCAATGGGCGAAGGCCCGCCTGAGACGCAGAAGGTTCGGGGGGTTCGGTTCCCGCTGCGGGACAAATGTTTGTATGATTTGCAAATGGTTATCTAGGGTCTAGGTATTTCGTTCTCAGGCGGACCTTCTCCCACTGCGCCACAGAGGTCGTCAAATAATCATCTAATAGTTTAGGTAGATGATTGCTACTGGCAATTCAACATTCCTAATGGCTTACAGGAGCCGCTCCTATATTCTTCTATATTATAGACCTATTTGTTTTGCGTTGAGAGTAGTACTGTGCTTTATGTGTCCATGAGACTCAGCACTTAAACACATAGGCTCAAACCTAATAAGAGCTTACAAAAGCGGTTTATGAAAGCTTCACGCATTGCTATCTGACGCACCAATATATATCTCTCAAAAAGGTCAGGTCGTACACATGACCTTTACATCGACATCGTCACAACCAGCTAACTTGTAGGAGTCCACTACTGGACTTAGGCTTCCCACAAAAAGTTCCATGGCGAAAAATCTTGGGCTACCGCCATCCAGCGACTTTGCTTTAATTTGCTAATACAAACCGACATAGCATCTTAGAGCTATATTGATGACCTTAGATAAGCGTATTAGCATTTTATCCCCCCCCCCCCATTGCTCACTGAACTTTTCATCAGGTTTTGTATTTTAAGATATTTTTTTGAATTGGGCTAGGATAAGACTGACGACGGCGACACAAAATTACGTTCGTACAAAGTTAACTCTAACTTTGCTCTAGGTTTTTTGAACGTAACATTTTAGTTTCTATTTTTAAGCTACTGATTATCCGGTTATTCGGCAACGTAGCCTCGAAAAACTCTGTTTTTTGGCACTGTTTCGTGCCAAAAGGGAGTTTTTGAGTGTGATAATAAATCGAGTTTCGGATGTCATGGGCTATAAAGCATAGGCGTTGGTTATCGAGTGATTCCGGTGAGTCGGATTGGGACAGAGTAAATTTATTCATACAAGGGGACTGTCGGCCTCTTAACTCTTGTGTTATTTAGAGCACACTTCCTTTGGACCGCTTGAGGCGATTTGTTTGCGGATTTTTAAATACTGGAACCTTTTTGTGCAATTTATTAGTAGGAGGTAATTTAGGAGTAGGTATTGATTTGGGGATTTTTTGGTTTGTATTTTAAATAAGGATTTCACTCCACTCACTTGAAGGGACAACAGATATCTCTTACTTTTGAGTGTAATGAACATATTTTTTTACGAAAAAATTAAAAAAATATTAATAGTTTACGTTTCAATCGTAAGTCTAGTAAATTCCAAAATAAAAAACATTGCATATTTTCCAACACTGATAGCAGAAACTAACTACGTAATCGTTGCAGCTACACGACACTTACAATATACAGCCTCTTAGGAAGTACTTTACATAAAATTACAACAGCCTCATATGATGTAAGTGGAAAAGGATTGCCACTGACCTAGGCGGGCGGCGCACTTGTTGCATGAAGGCGGGGCGGCCCGCCCTACGCCCATCCACGTGTAAAGCTTACTTCTAGAAGTAAGATTACTTAGCGTAAGATTATGCCTAGTAGATTCGGATAAATGACTATCCACACTCATCCGTGCGGCGTCCGAACTCTGCAAGGATAGTTGTGGATAGCCCTTATACCTGACATTAGCGGGCAGTATTCCAAACATAATTTAACAATTGTTAATAATAATTCGAGTTGGCTCTGTCTGCTCATCATGAAGACCCAATACAACGGTTTTGCCAAAATATTTTGTCCTTCTCTTTTGATTGACAAAATAAGCGAAAGAAATATAGTTTTTGACTTCTTTTTCGTAGACAAAACGTTGTCTAGGGTGCTCATGCTAAGAGGGCTGGACTTTTTTTCTGTTTTCTTTATAATCTGTCATAATGTCATTTATTTTCGTTCGCAAAACAAACTCAAAGCGAAAATGTCACTTATGGTATTTGAGTTTCGAAGGCAAAAAGCAATAACAGAAGCATTATAATTATGTCTTGTTGTCCGTCTGTCCAACCCCGATTTAAAGCTTACTTGATCCGAGAATTCCGAGGGTAGGTGTTGGTACAAATGTGTTTGAGAATTTTTTTTTTCTTAGTCAGTATTATTGAACAGGTTTCTACTTTTTACTTTGTGATTTCCAATTGTATTATAATCCATCATCACCTTTGCATGCTTCATGTGAATCGTGCCAAGTTAAACGCTGTCTTCCAACTAAACAAATTTTAAAACAATTAAACAAAAACTTTAGAAAAAGGCATATCATAAACACGCTACATATCGGATTATTTAGATCATTAAAACAGGAACAGGCGGGCAAAATTGACGTTTCAAAGTGATTTTTATGATTTCAATTAATAAACTAATTTCTACTTTGACCTATTGCTGATTGCGATAAGAAATTCAATTATATAGGGCCTATAAGAGATTTTCAAAAGTGCATAGCATATTAATTTAAGTCTACATTAAAGTATATTATAATTATAGGAACGTTGATTTTTAATTCGAGTCTTATTTTAACTGTTAACACCTTTTTCAACAACTTGGTATTTTGTCATGTCAATCACTTACAGCTGTTATTAATAAAACCGGAAAAATGTAAACATAGAAGAAATAAGAAATTCAAACGTCGAACATCCCACCATCTTATCTAATGAGCGGCCTAATTCACGCCGTCATAATCGCGCATTCGGGGTTCCGCAATAAAATCATAAAATCGTTAGCGATCAGAGTCCTGGTAAGGACCCTTTTGTATCTGTATAACTTATTATCAAAAGTATCATAAAGTGCGTTCGATTGGTACCACTCTAACGTATCATCATCGTGAATGAATGAAAAAATATTTTTACTGATTTATAATTATGAAAATCAGTTTAAGTTGACGTTTATTATCCGCGTAAATTAATGTTATAGGTTAGTAAAATTATTCAGTAAAAAAAGGCTTACAAATAAATCAGCTGGGATGTTAAGATATGAAATCAAGGCCAATAGGAATAAACACCTATTGACTTTGACTTAAAGCCTATAATAATAATATGTGCAGACTTGGCCTAAACCCTTGCCCTCCAGTTATTTCCAACTCTAGATGAGCCGAGCTGATAAATATCTAATAATACTACTATAATTATATAATTTTCATGAAAAACATTTGTTTATACACATTTACATATTCTTGCCCGCTTCGTTATACGCCATGCTCTCCCTTAGGTCAGGCGTACAAAAAAAAACTAAACTGACTTTCATACGAATGGGGCGTAAGCCATACCCTCGAATACGTCTCTGGCTTAAGGGCCGCGTTCTGCAGACAGTTAACACGTAATCCAATTTGCCTTCAGAACATCCCAGAAGAATGCTAAGCCCGGCTCAACGAAATTACACCCAATATACACCCTCGACTTTTATACTTCGACACGAGAGGAAAATTGTGAGGCATCTTAACATTATAATGTCTTGATTTTCAAGACTTTCAACCGACGGAATTAACTTGTTCAATTTTGGTAAGTCCAAAACTTATTTTACAACATAGTTTCAACATCATACAATTGCATTTTATGCATTTGATTTTACATTCCACAATCTGTATCTTTTTGGAATTAAAAATAATTATCAAACATCAAATGATCAAATTTTACGAGGCAACTTGGTTTTTTTTACAAGAAAGTGGAATTATTTTAGAATTTAAATAGACTGCAACGGTCTTTATATAGCTAGCTGTTTCATTTGTATTGTTTCTATATAGCTACTTGTACAAACACCTATTATAAATGAAATGAATTAATGTATTTCTAGAATAAAATTACAATTTATAAAATATAAGTGATATTTTAAACACAATTCAATATACATAATAAAAGTTTTGATTAGTAATGTTCCCTCAAACATTATCCACGTGCGATGTCTATCATTAGGTCACTTTAATGAAAAAAAAGGATAATAGGAATAATCAAAATCCTCACCTACTAATAAATAGTCAATTCACTCGACATCATCTATTATGATCAGATATTATTGGAGAAAATTCCCCACGCTTCATGGGTAGTCACGTAAACCTCAAGAAAATTTGACATCCCTAACATCGTTGACTCTAATTTAAATAGCTGATCAAACTCTAATACGATTCTGCCAAAGAAGTTGAGGAGATTATTTTAGTAGCATACGACACACAGTTATTTATTAGTGTCATAGGTACTTATCGGTCTTTTACTAAAAAAATACTTACTATTTGAAATTCCAATGTCATGCGAAAATTCAATTATTAATTATACGTGACTGACAACATACAACTATGTACAAATAGGTATATGCAAAAAATACAGATGAAACAGCTAGCTATCTAAAGACCGTTGCAAACCATCTACTTAGAGTAGCACATTGGGTACCTACTTTATGTCAAACTCGTTCTGAATGAAAAAAGTTATTAATTTCAAATAAAAATTCAGATTTCAATGTTTAATTCATTTCTCAGTCGTGCGGCAAATATTTAAAGTACCAACCTACCTATAAGGTTACAGCTAAGGAAACGAAAATGGCAAAGGAGCTTTTTATTAAGTAGAGAACGAAGGGCGAATATAATGAATAAATTCCGTGTAAGGTCCCCCCCCCTCCTAACGCAATTGAAAAGTTTTAACAAGTGCCGGGAAATCGTGTGTAAAGGTGCGGCCCTAATTACGGCCCACCTGGACAGAATACAAGATGAGTTCTGAAATTTAAACGGCAGCCCAGACACCTCATAAAAATCAGCTCCTAAAATAAAAACCTTATAAAAACGACTGTTGACCAATGCGAAGTCATCTTGTTACACAATAGAAAATTAACGAAGCGTGCATTTTATCCAGTAAATCGCGCGTCGCCGATTGGATTATCGAAAACTTTCCGTAGTTGAATCACGTAGCATTATAAAAGCGATTTTCATTTTACTCCCCATTAACCGGTATTAAAAAATTAACAAGAATTTTCACCGTCTGCGGAGGACGTATTCATTCTTTTGTAACCCTAAAAAACAAGTCATTACCGAAGCGGGTTTAGTCGGGCGATGGTTTCGTGAGATTTTTTCGTGTTATTCCATTATTCCGAGGCGATCGCTCGACAACGTGGCCGCCGTTTACGCTGAAATGATATGATTAATTACTGGTTCGGTCTCCCTCATTAGCGTACAAATAGGACCGTTCATTGGTGAAATTGAATCACGAACGTGAGCCTTCTAATTAATATTTTTCATACTATTTAATAGGGTTTTACCTAATTGGTCTGCGAACATGACGTGTGATAAAATAATCAGGGACACTTTTAAATTTGACCAAAATACAATACAAGTACATGGGTACAACATTTTTGGGACGCTTCTGTCTTTTATATGTAACAAATTTTACTCCTAGGTACAAAAAAAAATACAAGTTTTTTTATATTTGTCAGTTTTTGGCAAACGGAAATCGTATATGAGTATAGACTCAAGTAATAAGAGGAAATTTTAAGAATGTAAAAATACCTACTTATCACAAAAGAAGAAGAAAATCCGACGAAATCCTCTCTGCAATCTAATTTCATAGGCCAATATCATTTGCAAACAAACGATTCTGCGTAACCTTAGATTTTTTCTCTACATAAATAAAGAGGGTATCACGTCTCATAATCCACGTACAAAGGCGTAAACATGAGTGACGTTACTCATCTTTTGTAATCCTACTACTACTTATTCCATGGTTGGTAATGTCGTAAAGACGAATGTGTCGAAGGGACCCCCTAACTGCAGATTCTTTGGAGGGAAAATATTTTTTTTATTTCTTATTTTAGTCGGATTATAAAAATAATGACTGACAGCCTTTTATAGTTTTAGTAGACCTTTGATAGTTTATTTCTAGGAAATAAAAGAAACTTAAATGAATGCAGTTTTTCTAAATTTATAGAATGTATGAAAGAATTCAATTCTATTCAAAGAAATAAAGTCACTAATGAAACAGCGATCCAATTCCTTTAAACGCAACTTAAAAACACTTCAAAGTTCGGAACAGATATATATTAGCGAACATTTAACAATACGATGGCTATAAATCGCGAAATATCAACGATTATCCCAAAGTTTGGTCTGAGTATCCAGTAAGTTTGCTGTATCGAAACTATGAACTCAATTGTTCCATGAAAACGATGGAAATGACGTAATATTTCGGTTGCTTGAGTTTTATGGAAGAAAAATTGCTTCTTTATTACCTTATCTTTGTTCCATTGTTTTTACTATAGATTATAGATTTTCTGTCAAAAGACAAAATAGGCTCTGAGAGTGTGCCTTGCTATAACTTGATTACTGTCTATACTTCATAGTGTCATTTTTTTGAATACACTTTGAAGGCGCGTTAAATAGAATTAATCAAATTTATTTTAATATTGACCCTTTTTTTTGGTCTTACAGGTGACACTGTTAAGACCAAAAAAAGGGTTAAAAGAGTCCGTTTTGGTGGTTCGAAAACAAAGCTAACTTATGACCGTAATCAAGAACCTCACTTAGCTAATACACCTAAAACTATCATAGCACATTTCAAGACAGAAACTCACCTGTCACTACCAATAAGTAGCTTGTCTGGTTACTTCCAATAACCTAAAAAAGCAGTGTCCCACTGAATTTCGACAGTTCGTTATTTCGACACGGCGCTAACTTCGAAAAAACATACATAGACAAGTCATTGTTCGAGTGAACATACTTCGACAACACGATTGTCGAAGTAGTGGTCTTTCGAAAGTGTGTGTTGTCGAAGTATGTACAGTAGAAACAATGACTTGTCGAACTATAATTTTTCGAAGTTAGCGACGTGTCGTAATTCAGAGGGTCACTCCTAAGAAAGAACCAAAAGTATCGCATACTGGAGTATGCGACAGTTTATCTACATAAATAGGAAAATATACAGTACCTTACACATATCCAACAGCCCAGCACCCCTCGCCCTATCACAAGCTCCCTAGCCACACTAAAGCCTAATTGACACAAAAGGTTCTTACCACTAAATTAAACTTTAAATTAGTTAACGAAAATCTCGACAACAATATTTACAGTTCGTTTTTCACCCTGGACTAGTTTAGTATCCACCAGAATAATAGATACTATTGTATTTAGTGGACCCAGGATGGGGCGGCAGAGTAGGGCGTGCGAGGGGCGCCCCCACCGGATAGGGTGGTAGGAACAGGGGGTGCTGGTTCAGCGAACTGGCTGTCAGCTTCAGCGGCGGCATGTTGCTGAGGAAAGTTGAAGTCGAGGGATCCATCCATACTGAGCTCGTGTTTGATGACCTGGAGGAAGATAAGGGCTTTGTGAACTGCAGAACAAAAATGTTTATATTAAATCTACGGTAGTCACATATTTCATGCATAACCGTATTTCGTGTATAAAAAACACATCTAAACCATAAGACGTCATTTAAAAGGTGATGAGGCGATAGAAATGTCGACAATTTTGTGCCAGTATTTAACATTTTATATAGATATTAAGATAATACCCTAGAACCAGCGCAGTGATGAATGTATCGAGTCTACAGTTTAGTCCTTCGACAAGTGGTAGTGCTTTGAAAACTATCCCTACCTATTTGTTGAGTGTCTGTTATCTCAGAGTGGCAGTCATTGTTTGTAGTACCTATACCTAACACCTATTATATGGAATTATGAAAATGTTTTTAACCATATAAGTGGCTTATTTTGTAAGGAAGTCATTGTTAGTAATTTAGTAACCTCTCGCTTTAAAAACTCCTCACCTCTTCAACATTGCAATCAAAACCGTTAGAGCAGTCCAAAGTCTCTATGTTCAGGTTCAAGTCCTCCGTCATACCGGTGTTGAGAGCCCCCATGATCTGCCCCATGACGGTCGTAGGCCCCATCGCTCCGGTCTGCACCATCATTCCTCCGTTCATGAGCGCGGCGTCTGAAGTGGTCACCATTTGTGTTTGGCTGTTTTCTAGAAACATTATATGCTATACAGGTCATTGGATTTCCATACAGATCCATAGATATTATGTGATGTAATTGCTAAGGGGCAATCGAATTTGTGTGGTCAGCCATTATTCTACGCCATGCAATGTTTTGTAAAATCCGCCATTACTATAATATTTTTTGTCATTAAACCACAGAAATCAAGCCACAATGGAAGTCATAGGTACGAACCCGATAATTTTTAAAATAATTTCATTACAAAGAAGTAGAGCAATGTTGTGGTTTTATTATCAATATTTACCTACTATACGAAACATACATAAATCCAAGTTTTTTTAGTCAGCTAGCATTTTATCAGCAAAATACATGGTCATGTAATACAACAATACATGGTGTATTACATGGTCTTATTGAACATTGACATAATATTTTGGCTTCAATTTCGATCTCAGGAGCTAAGGATCTTTAGGTTTAGCTGCAATAGCATTTCTAGTTTACTGTCTATAAATCAAGATTGGGTTATTAAATACCTGCATGCATGATATCAGCCTGGTCAGCCGGTGGTGGTGGTCTCACGAAGTGTTCCAAGGCGTGCTGGTGAGGATGCGTCGGGTGCGCCGGGTGCGCTGGGTGGGAGAACATCACACACGCGCAGGACCCGTGCGGATGTCTTGGGCAGGAGCCGTACGAGCCATATCGGTAGCTTCCGCCCGACGATGATGATGACGTTGTAGGTACGTACCTGGGTTTCAAAAACCATTAGATAATCCTCAGCAAAGCCAAAAATTCTCCTGTGCTTGTAAGTTTGATTGAGTTCATGTCAATTTTAGGGGATTATTTTTATCTTGGTTGATTGTGGTCTTGGTTTTTGCGATTCTTCTGAAAAACAACTGTTCTGGTACGATATACCATATATAATTTTTATTCATATAAGATAATTCTAAATGAAGCGAAGCATCATCTATTTCTAAAAAAAACTTATTCAGGAAGCACTATCTATTATCTACATCGACAACAGATTTAATACCTCATACGATCCTGAAAAAGCCTAATACTTACTGCGTGTTCAGGAATGGATCAGCTCCGTGCAGCTTCATAGAATCAGCGAGGCTTCCCGCTAACTGTTCTTCTTGTGCGTAGTCAGCCTGTGTGAAATCGCTGCTCACGTAGTCGCCGGTGTAGTCACTGGCTGGGGTATAATCTGGTGCCCAGTCGGTCTCGGACGCTATCATAGACGGGATAGGAGACAACCGCCCACACGAAGATGCATTCGATGAAGCCCTCTGTCGGAAGTCCGGCGACAACTGAAAACCGCTGCTGCTACGCACAAGCGAAAAAAGCAAATAAATAACTGCAGAAGATTCAAACAAGTACGCAAATAATGATAAATCATCAGCAGAAGAGTATTCTAGTCTATCTGAAATAATGGGGATCATGCAAATCTAATGCCTATCGCCCGCTAACATAAATAAACTCGTATGCTTAATGAAGCGATCACTGTAACGGGGTTCAATGGTCAGCGCAGAAATATCTTTATTACTACAAACAATGACAAAATGTTCGGTAAGATTTGTTCTACCGTAGGCCAGCCCTTCGACCGCTCAACCGAAATATATTTCGATGATTCTTATTCCACATAAAATAAATCGGGGCAGTAAAAATGTTAAATATCGGCGCAATGACGAGATTCAGCATTCGCATAACTCATCATCTAATGGTTCTGCATGATTTAAAACCTTTTATCATAAAGTAGCAGAGTTGCAATAACTCAATTTTATTAGTCTGGTCAACACAGCTTTATGTCGATGGTTTTATTATAGAGTGAACGTATCATGTGTGGCTCACATTGTTTCTAGCTGTCGTAAAATTTCAATGCATCCATTTACTTAGTAAGCTTGATATTGTGTGGTTTTAGCAAAACTCATTATTATCCGTTAAAGTTAATAATTGTGCATTTAAAAGCGATTCACTATCAAAAAGTAATGCACCGAAGCTATTATCATTATTGGCTTTGTGCCACAAGTCTTCTGGATTCTGAATTAAGATTTCAATCTACTTATGACTTACGGGAAATGGTTTGCTGTTCTAAATAATCTATGCTTCTATAGTAAGCTTTTGGGGTAATACTGCAGTAGGTACCTATAATACTATTGATAGTTGCATACCTGTGCATTGGTGAGTCTGGAAACATGTCTAGGCTTTCTGAGACCGAGCTGCTGGGACTTGGGGTAGCATCTGCAGTGACTCCATTTCTTAAAGCTTCTGCCTATAAACAAAATATTAAAATACACTAAGATGGAAAATAAAGATACACTTAACCAATCGTTGAAAGGTTTTTATAAGTGAGCGGAAGACTTTACTATACATGCTCCCATCACAGAATGTCTCTTTTACATTACTTGGCACCTCATTTTTAAGCCAAATTATAGTTCGTTATCAAACTGGTTTCTGAAGAATAAATAACCTACCTTCTTCTTCACTCTCCCTCTTCTCTTCTCGAACTTCGACGTCTCCATGGAAGCGGCGCGTCTCCGCACCGACTTGCCTGGCTTCGCGTCTGGGTTAATCATCCACCATGACGACTTCCCCGTTCCTTCGTTTTGAACTCTCATGAACCGATTGTGGAGTGACAGGTTATGCCTGATTGAATTCTGTAACAAAGAAAAATAGTACTGGAAGTTTGTGCGGTAATTTAACGTTAATAACAATAATACGTGAAGATATAGGCTGGGCTGTTGCGCTAACCGCAAAAAATATATATTTTAATTCCCTTAGCAGTTGAAACTTAGTGCAATAACGCGTCCTATCTCACACCGGCAATAAAATCTCACAACTTTTTCCCATCGAAGAAATAAAAGAGACCGCAGCAGCAACGAATGAACTTTAGCTATAAAGCAGGTCATAAATAATTTTGCTGCGTGCCCTATGAGCACTCCACTTAGAAACAGCTCGTGCGGTTAGAGTCGCTAGTACGGTTTATTTTTACAATATGATGAAAAAATGCATCGCCACTCTCTATAAAATGAGGAATGTCGCCGCATTTTCACGGGTTATTTAACAGCTTCATAGTCGAAATACATGAATTTAGGGTATCAACTATGTAAATCACTCAATTTTATGTCCACGTCTAAAACGAAAATTCTTTAGCGTATCAGCATATAGACGAGCATGTTTTTAGTCGTGGTAAATCTAAGTTCCCTTTTACGATGGTAAAAATAAAATCAAACATTTGGATTTTAAACTATGCTATATGAATTTCATAGTGTTCAATGACGCCAACACTGTTAAATCATTCATCTAGAACTTTCGAAAGTTATGAATACTAGTAAAATATCTAAAATGAAATATTAAATTTACCAAACCACATGGTGCTCTGCTGATTTGGATGCCACTATAGGGTCCACCTTTGGATCACGAGGCGGGCTACCCACTGCGCTACCAATCAGTAAATAATTTATTAATCTCTATTTTGACCCATTACATTGGCCAATTAACATTATGTGATGAACAATGGTCCGCGTTCATAAATCGAGTGGATGTGGACAACTCGCGATTTATCAAGCGTGAAAACGCAACAAACGGCCTGTCGACGCTTTGATGGATTCGTCGCCAGGAGCCCTTACCATGAATTACGAATGCTATAAAAGTGACAAAACGTTTTTGGTTGGAGTGGTTTTGTTTTAGAATATAAAAAAGATGAACTACATAGGTGCATTATTGTCCGCTAACGACAATTTTTATTTTTTTGTATCCTTGTGGACAGTTAGGTTTATAGGTTAATCTTCTTGTACTGACGAATATCTAGTTCAATTAACTAGCAATTATTATAATTTATGAAGACCTTGGGCTAATGTCTGAGTCTATAAAACTTTGCAGAGTAATAAAGTGGAGTGTAGTATTCGTTTGTCATTATGTATACTGCGAATACATAATATTATTTTGACATCCGCGTTGGCTAGTTGTACTCAAATACTTGAATAAATCAGTTACATGTGTTATATCTTCATAATATGCTGGTGTTAATAAGATTAAAGTGAAAATCACAGTTCCGGAAATATTGTGTATATACTGTGTCCTAAAGTTCCGATTTAGTGGGATCAAATCGCCATGAATCGAGCTGACGCCGGGTTGGAATTAATTGTCAATTATATTTATATTTATTTATACTCTTTCGTACCCTCAGTTCATGTAAATCGATTTGTATAAAAAAGTCTACATGCAAAAGTTTTGTCGGAAGAAAAGTAGTCGTTTCGAGGTGGAAGCGAGTTGGCAGTGAAGATACGTGATACAGTCTTGGAGATATTTGTCAAATGATACGAAGTGGTTGTACAAACTTTTGTTGTGAAATTGGTTGAATGTCTGCGTGTACGTGTAGGCTGTCTCCCCTCTTTGATTATAAAAAGTGGTGTCTTTATATTTATATGATACAAAAAGATAAATTGATAACTCTGGCATCAGTTGGTAAAATTTAATAGAGAATCTTAGATTTAAAAAAAAAACTAGGTCAATTATCAAGAAACATAATATATTGACATTAAAGAAACGTACATTGTTTGCTGACTTGGTAGGAACTCAATTTTCTGCTACAGTAGTGTCACGTAAGGCTTTTCATGTGATTCTACTGATTTTTCTCGTAATTCCTCTGGTATTGGGGTGTGTTAAGGTTTACGTGTACGGTCGTATTTCTCCATGCTTCAGTGAAGATTGAACGGGTACCCAAATGAACCTCATTTCGGCTGAGAATGCTAAATAATGTCATTCTTGCGACAGTTTTCAAAACAAGACCATAGAGATAGACGAACTAAATATGATTTTCTGGGAAAAATTCGGCCATGGAAAAAATGCAATCAATGCCTCGGAATGGTGTTGCATTGTACTTTTATATTGCCAGAAAAATTAAATTCATAGGATATATCTATCGAGCATTGAGTGTCCGATCAAATACTCAATTTATTCGTTCTACAATGTATTTCATAACCTATGTAAATTTCAATTTAAAAGTTTTAAAACTCCGTCTCTTCCAGCGTTCCTTTTACAAAAGGCTACAGACATTTTCGCTAAAACCAGGGCAGCAAGGCACCATCGTAGGTACTTAGAATTTGTCTACGGCAGGATCTTTGGCGCCAATGCGACCCTTACGCCACTGAATTACCCGGTCCCCTTTAATACCCGCCGACTTAAATTTCGTCGAATTTCCAGACCCATCATGTACTATTGAATGGAAGATTCTACTGTTTATTACGCCTCCTTATTTCTGAATTCGAATAAGATATTGTCTTTTGGGTGTTCGTAATTTACGGGGTGTGTAAAAATTAGTATTTCCATTTGTTTTTTTTTTGTGTAGAGTATTTTGAGCGTAAATAATAATAGGTAGGAAACATAATTAATATCAGCTTTCAATTATTTAGTGCGGTAGTGGTTTCAGGTAGTTTTATATTTTTGATTAAACTGCATACATTTATACAATAAACCGTTCACACAAAAAGTGGTAGCATTTGAAAATAACCTGCCACACAAATATTTTGGATTCAAAAAGTTGAATTCTACGTTCATTTTGTTACAGGAAAATATTCCTGTCGGAATACCGACGCAAATGTTTCCGATACATAAAGCATATCATACTCGTATAATTCCGAAACCGTAATGAAAGTAATAAGAATTTCAGATTTATGCTCAAACGCTTGTTTTCAAGGATAGTGAAAATCTCAGAGTTTTTATAGGAATAAAAATTATTGAAAAAAAATGTAAGTAAATGAAAAAAAAGTAGATTTTTTCGATGAAGCTAAAATTTGATCATAGAAACATTAATTGATATAAACCGAGTCTTTGTAGGTATAACCAAGCAGGAGCGACAGTGGCGTGTCTTTAGCATTGCCATTCAGCATGGTAATTCAACCAGCATTTTGGGTGACATCGGTAGTGGGGGTTAGTTGAGCTGTCTAGGAATGCAATGGTCTTAAATGTCGTAACTATTTAATCTACTACATATGTACCTACCTACTTATTATGTTTAGGATAATATGCTATAGTATGATAATTTTAATGTGATCAACTCATTTTTTTAGAAGCGTAGGTAATATTTCATAGAGCTGGGTTTAACATACATTTGGAGGAGAAACTGAGGCGAGGTATATATGTAGAATCTAGCGACAGGGGAACCTAGGGATTGTTGAATAATGCGATTATTCTCTTAGGGCGACACACTGAGTGCACACAATGATGGACCTATTCAATGAATTTTAATGTGTTTCTTGTGATACAGATTTTGAAGATGTTTTGCTTACCCTACAGTTTCTTCATCATTATCAAGCATGCCTTTAAATTCAAACTACTAACATTTAAGGCGTATAAACCTTCGTACAGACTATAGCAATAGAAAAATAGTATGATTATAATATTTTGTGCTTAACACACGACCTAGTAGCGTGGTCCGGGATCAAACTTGAATATGTGCCGATTGCCATTTCGCAGGCATGTATCAAAATGAAAGAAGATGGGTAGGAAAATCGATTCCGAGTTCCAACACAAATAATTATATTTAATAATTAGGTACGTATTTCAGAATTATGGCATTTATTTAAAAAAACATCAAGTTACATAGATATGTAAATAGATAAGTATATGATAAATAAAACGCTCACGACTGGGATATATCCATGATGGATGTCCTTTTGTAAAATCTAAGGTACGCATATCCGTGAAGTTATTTATTTAGCTAGTCCGATTTGTATGAAATTTGAAACGGGTGTAGTTGGTGACCTGCAATAACACACAGGCTACTTTTTACTCGGGTACCACGCGGGCAAAGCTGTTGGCAGAGGCTAATTAAAATATAATCGGCTTTCACTTTCAGCTTGCCTCTTCCTTACAGGTTATAAACATATTTAATAAGGTCTGCCTCAAAACTAGTTGGACGACAGCGCACGTTCGAGCGCGCGCCGATCCGGTGGCATTTATTTAAATTTACGTAGATCAGCGTGATTCGTATCTTAAAATTAAATAAAAAAACGATCGATGTGCTCTGCCTAGAATAGCATTCAAGAATGTTTACTCTAGCTATGCAAGATGGATAAAATATTTGAAAGAAGTAAGTTGACGACCTTTGTGGCGCAGTGGGCGAAGGCCCGCCTGAGACGCAGAATGTTGTGGGTTCGATTCTCGCTGCGGGGCAAATGTTTGTACGATTTCTATGTATAATATGTATTTACAAAAAAAAAAGTATATATGTAGCATATCAGTCATGTTCCCATAATGTAGTTCCCATAGTATAAGCTCTGCTTAGTTTGGGGCTAGATAATGTGTGATAAATGTCTAGCATTATTTATTTAAAGATGAAAGCACCTAAGCGTTAAACACCTTATTCTTTGGATTTAGGTACCAAAGGTTTGATGTTTGTTAAACAGCACAAAAAAAAATAAGTTTGCAGTCTACGTATCGACGGTAAACTGATCAATCAATTTCGAACCCGAGGTTAAGAAATTGCGGCGTCAAACCAGTTTGGAGTTGAAAATGT
Organism: Perizoma affinitatum; assembly: GCA_961405105.1. Classification (NCBI taxonomy): domain Eukaryota; kingdom Metazoa; phylum Arthropoda; class Insecta; order Lepidoptera; family Geometridae; genus Perizoma; species Perizoma affinitatum. The sequence goes on along the minus strand of OY560184.1, from coordinate 15,036,126 downwards.
TTCCGAAGAATGGCAAAGTGCGAAATCAGATAAATAATTTAAATTAGAGGACCACGATTACACAATGCGGGGGGAAACGTGACGGCCCTGTGAAATTCGGGACAAAATCCGGTGACGTGTCAACCACTAGTGACAAATTAAATTATTCAAGTTACCGAAACGTTAGCAGGATGACTTTTCGCCGGCACGCCGATAACTAAGTAAGAATAAATTCACTTAAGCTGCCGAAGCAAAGTTTAACTTAATAAAACATTGGAATTTTCGTAATTCGATTGGGCGAGGTCGACCTGATTTGAATACGTCATTACGAATCATTTGTCGTGTTCACCTGACAGCGCCGGAGAAATCACAAAGAGGAATAATTTTGGGAGCTGAAGATTTGGTTGGGCATTGTTTAACAGAACTAATTTCTAGCATTAAGAAAGCTTAAAACTAATTATTGATTTGCAATTAATTGTAGGTACGTAACATAATCCCTGGCCGATCTTATATTCAGTATAATCACAAAAAAACGTTTAACCTTCGATGTAGTAGAAAAATAATAAGTATTTTTTTTTTTTTTTTTGTAAAAATATTTTTAAAAAAACAAAGCTTTGACTCGCCACCATTTTGATGCTAATAAAAGTCAGTGAGGTTGAAAGGAATTTGTTCCTGTTTATTTTAATTCACTAGTTTTTTTTTATTACCGTAAAAGGACAGCTTTATGTTTTTATGTATATATTAAAAGTATCACAATCATGAAAAAAACAGTCGCGTTTAAACGGTTGTCTATTCAGCACTTCAAATTAGAAAGACCATGAAAAAGACCATCAGCACATTTTTTTGAGAAATGCGGCCAAGTTAATCGTGTTTAGGCTTTTCCGAATTGTTTTTGAACTGTATGAAATAATTTTTGGGATATTATAAATTCTTGTTATATCCCTCAAGCGTGGGTTATCTATCAATTTAAAAACCAAAGAGACAGGTTACGTTTTTCTTTCGCAAATATTATTTTAAAGTGATTTTTGCCATATCTTATTGAGAAGATTAAGTCATCGTGTTTTAGAACAACCAGATTCTTGGTAACACGAAAACGATGAATTTGATTAAAACATGACTGATGTATTTCCTACTGTCACAAACTAAACATTTTGCTATAAGTACTTTTTTAGTACTGATTTGAGATTTTGCTTTACAAAAAAAGCGGCTATTAAAAGCGGTAAAGCGTTTTTTCGGCTTCAGCCTCTTAGCTTCAATTACAGTAGGTAAAACTTGAACAAGCATTTGAAATACGAGAAACAATTCCATACCTAAAACAAACATTTTCATAACTCGGCTTTGGATAAGTTAACCTAGTATGATTTCATTGTAACTTTTTAATTTCATTTACTAACTTGCTTGAAATCAACGCAATTGTTTGGCTTAAGTTTGAAATAGCTGGATGTTTAACTTTGACAAAGGTAGAATATTGAATACTGATATAGAATGTTTTTTTTTTGTATTCTTCTTGTTGAAAGACTGGGAAGAAACGATTCGATTTAGAAGGAATAAAAATACTTTACATACTGAAATGGTTTTTGATGGATAAACCATTTCAGTATGTATGGATGCGATAAGTGCCCTGTGCGGTCTTATGGCATCTTTTGGATGGAGTTGAACGTATAAGAAAGTATTGATTGTATAGCTTTTGTTATTTATGTTTTTTAAAATGTTTTTTTTTTCGTTTGTATCAAGTCTCAGTGCTGGCAATCACCACGTATTTATATTGTGGGTAGAAAGAAATGTGGTTCAGACTAAATTCGTCGATAAAACAAAGAAGAGGGATTTGGCAGTCGTGTTTCTTGCGGATCTCTGGATTTATATCTGGGTTCTGTATAAATCACGTTAATGTTCCGGCTAATGTCCCCGTGAGGTGTAAAGTGTACGCAAAATACGTGAAATAGTCTTCGTGCCAAATGTGCGTTGATACTTGTGATTTTAAACATTGTTTTCCATGTCAACATGCTTAAAGAAGGATCGATGAAATTCTATATGATTTTCGAGTAGTCTCTGAATTACAACTAAGTACATATTTTTTCAAACTTTCTAACAAATAAACATAATTGATCATTCATATTGTAAAAACGGGAATTTTCACGTACCGTGCTATCCCCCGCGACAGCGTCGTGATCACTCACCCTGATGAAGACTCTCGGAATGAGTCGAAACTTAGTCGGTGCCTTCACCGATAGCACGATACGTGAAAATCAAAATCACGATCGTTTTTTGTCATAACTGATCAATGAAGCAAAGCAAACGTAACCTAGTTAATAAAATTAAAATAGTAAAGACATATTGTTTCACAGATATTCTAAAAATTTTCCTCGTTACGACAAAACAGAAAACGTATACAACATTCAGGGACACCCTGTATTTTGTAACTGCTATTTAACTACTCTTAAAATCTTGGAACATTATTTCTAATAGGTAGTACATCAGTACGTTATCTATTAACACCGATCCAATAATCAAAGGAAATTGAAACCAATTAACATAATTACGGATATATGATAACCTGACGTCCGTCTTTGAGATCATGGTCAGGTTATTTAGGTGATATTTCCCTGTAGCTATCTAGTAGATTATGATTATTGAAATAATACTGATATTGTTGTAAAGAGTAATAGCAAATCATTAGCAATACACTGTTTTCCTTGAGTTTTAGTTTTTTTGATTCGCTAGTGCCAATAATACGTTGTGGTCATCCGTGAAAGCGTTGGAGGGGCAATCTTGAAACCTCTTCTGATAATGCTAGGAGTTAATTATATAAAAGCTGATGGAACAGAGGAACAAAGATGATTTATCATTTTTATGGAAGTTGGGGGAGTCTTTTTCTCAGTAGTAAGTAAGACGATATAGGTTAAAAAATCCACACTTAGGTAGATCATTCTCCAAAAAAAGGCTCGTATTTATTACGAGCCTTTTTTTGGAGAACCATTAATAAGGGGTTAGTATATTAATCCCTAGAATGACGGCAGGAAATTTCAAATAAAAAGCAATTAAAAACATAGGCAGGTCCTTAACCGGTTCAGAGTGCTTATTGATTCTTGATTTTGTGAAAAATTAAACAACTTTTACTTAGTGAACTGCTATTGAAAAAGAACGAAATAATTCGAGTATTTCGTTTTCTGACGCAATTTAACTGCACATTGGGTTTGCTAAATCTATTTAGTGTTCATAATATAAGAATTTATTGTCGCTATAAGCTCGAAGGCGGAACACTTGGCTGGTATTTCAGTTCTAAATCCGGTCGCTTTCATGACCTTACCTAAGGTATTTCGCAGTGACTCGAATATTTAAATTAAATTTTCACAACGGAACATTTACAATGCAACCCTATTTCAAAACAGACCTGCATAAAGAGTACATCATTCAACCGAATGAACAAGGCATGACTATGAGATTCGCTCACAGCTCCATTGTCTGTGGATGACGAAGGAAGATTAAATCATTTCGCCGTAATATAATAACTATCGAAGGCTAAGTGATTCCGTGTAAAAACCGAGGGGAAGACCTATTTTCCGCGGCGAAAGCAAACACCTTTTCAATCCTTCAATGGGCCTAACGATGGGAGCGGAGTACCAACTAGCGGTGGCAGTTTCTTGATGGTATTGTAAGACAGAAAAAATATCGGGATCGCGCTACAATGGTGCAAAGAGAAAGATTAATCGTCGCGTCCGTAAGGCGCTCACCGGGAACGGACGCTATGGCGATGCGTCTACAAAAATTAATCATTTCAACACGTCATTGTCGCTCTGCCTCCTACGCGTGAAAATGTTCTGCTAATTAAACGGGAATTAGGCACAGATTCCCTTCCGATTTTTCACTCAGATTTAAACGACCCCATGCCATAAATCCTTGATTAATAGTCGGATACTCGTTCACTCTCCGAAGATAAGAAAGAATCACATAAAGCTTTCAGAAGTGTGATGTAATCTCGACCATCGTTTCCATAAACTTAATGGAGAAGTATCACAGAACTTACATATCACTGTTATAACAGCCCAAGTTGGCATATTTGTTACCCCCACAGTCAGCATATTCGCGTCGAATGACCGCCAATTTATGTGAAAACTTCCACACCGGTTAGAGCATGACCTATCATATCTCAGAATAAAACTTTTCATTCGTCAAGGAATAGGTATACAGATATCTGTTTCGGGAGAATACCTCAAGCAAATATGGCAGGTTTAAGTTTTCACGCGAAAGTTTTGTGTGTTAGAACGCTGTGTCAATTTCGCGATTGAAATATGGGGACAGTTGGGGTGGCGCCCGACGCCACGGCTTCCGTTTGTGATGCATGCACAATGCACGTTAGAAATTTAAATCTTTTGAGTATAAACTTATAAGAGGTCATGGTCGATCTACGCCTAATGTCCTTCACATTTTTATACTTTTATTTTAAGTTGCCAATAATCCGATAAATTGCATCATATCGTCATTGACACCAATATTATAAACGGTGTGTTTCTCATAATGAATGTGGCTGATACATCTCAATATATAAAAGCTGATGGTCGTGCCTTGCGGAACGCCAGGAGGATAAGTAAAATATTCCACTTAGTGAATTGCCGAGTGAATTGCCACAATTATCATACCGTTTCGCCGGTGCCGCTTAGTAACTGTAATTTATTCTGTGTCGCTACGGGGAAAGACAATTTTCTTTGGATAAATAGGTGAAACTCTACAATTTCATTTTAACTCGCTAAGTATTTTTATAAATTTTGAAGTGAAGATGCGCGCTTCTACGTTTTGCACTCATTACTCTTATTTAACTATACACTAATAACTTTGCAAGAAATAGGCAGGTAATTTTTATGATGTTATTATTTTGCCGTTGCGTTGAGTAGATTCCTACGTAGAACGCTCATTAACCGCCCAGACCTTGGTCCTATTCATTGGTTTTACGTTTCTACATCTCTGTCTTTAGATATAGTAATAAATAGGCGGAAAATCTTATCCGGAATTATATCCGGTGTAGCGACAGTGTAGTTGCCCATATCGTAACAAAGTAGAGCAGTGGGGAGATAGGAGTGAACTTGGTAGAACTTTATGTAGGTCTTAGCCTTACATAAAATGAATGAAACAGCTTTTATATTTTTAGATGCTTATAGTAATTAAAATGTATTATTTAAATACCCTTTGTATTTAAATAATACTCCTACCATTGTCGGTCGTAGGTACCTACGAAAATGTATGTCAAAAACAATTACATGCTACTATCTTATCCTAGGGTAAATATTTTTTTTATGTTAGCGGTTTTTTGTCACTTTTCTACTATAAAGGTAATAAACAGGTGACAGAAGCTAATCATTATAACGAACAAAATAATTAGCTGCGTGACTTTGTCGGTCCCGACTTTTTAGGTGGCCTTAACTCGACCAAACGAACTTTGTATAACTAAATCGGAAACACTGTTATTCCTCATTCTTTTTCTCCATTTGTTTATCGTTCATAAAGCTCAATGTCGGTAAAGTTTTGTACTACCCGCAAACTTTACCCAAAAGCTCACATTATACATATTCGCACATGTTGAATGTAGATTGTCGTTAGGTAGGCGTCCGCCCGTCGCGCCGGGCCCAGGTACAACGGCGGCGCCACATGGGCTTCTGCCAGATTAATGGATCATTGCCCCCTCCCCACTCTCTTACCCGCTAGTGGGGGGTGAAACTACTGTTCACCTCCTGGCAAGATATTCGCCATAACTCCACTTATCACTGTTACTTTTGCATGGAACCTCTTCTTTTGAAAGAGGTTAAATGCTTGCTGCTCGTGTTAGGTTTCATAGAATATAAATACTAGTGGAACGACTCGCGACTTCGTGCGCGTTGAGTTTTTCTATACAAACTTCAGCTTCCCGCTACATTTTCTAGGGATGGAATTTCGGCAAATCCTCACCCTAAACGACCATACTTTCCAATTCTAGGTATAACGGTTTAAGCTGTGCGTTAATTGCCACTCAGTTAAGCAACAATTAGATAAATTAGGTGTCGTACTATGTGTTCTTAGTAATCACCTGGATTTTTTATTTTGTTTAGAGTTTCTAATTTCAATATTAAATGAAAAAAAAAACCTGCCTGTTCGAAACATTTTGATCCAGAGGCTTTTTCCGTGTTTTACTCATAACTATTTTACTTATTCACCGCCGCGTAGAGCGTGCGTAGCTGACATTTGGAATTAGGTCAATCGACTAGGTCAATGAAAAAAGTAATTTCAGGCTTTACTATGAGACACGAGAGCCTACGTTCCACGTGAAATATCATCGTAGATATTATGGATTTCATTACATATTAAGTTAATTAAGATTATTATAAATAGGATCTTATGTTATTTGCATAAACCGTGTGTAAAGACACAAAACACTATTTACTAAAAAACAAGTGAATATCATAATTCAGTTTTCCTTCAACAATAATTTAGAAAATGCAAAATTATTGCTATAGCACACATTCCAAGCACAGTACAGACCTATCAAATCAAAAGTTCAGAAATAAACCGAACGGTAAATCCAATATACTAAATGCTGAAACAAACCATACAACTTGAGACAACTGCCGATGTATTTGCAAGAGAATATGGAACTAGAGGGAACGGAATCTAATAAAACACTGACCCACTGATGCCGATCGTCAACCTTCAATCCGACAAGTAGCGATGTAACGTTTATGTCCTATAAAACACTTCCAAACTGCTTCTCGTAAATCACGAGAACATCGAAAGTTAGTCGTCGAGCACTTAAACTTTAATAACAGACAATAATATGAAAAAAACTGCCTCAAAAAATAAAAAGTAATGCGGTGATAGACGTCCTTAAAGGGCTAAGTTGGTGAGTGGGTAAGTTTTGAGGAATGTTGTAATGAGTACAATCGATAAATTTGAATGTTCGACGGCGCCCGGCAACTTGCAACTTTTTTCGTGAGAGCTTGGGGAGCACGCGCCATGGAGACGCCACTCGCATAGGGCGGGCGACCATTGCGAGAGAGCGGAGCGAAGATAGCGAAAACTTTGAAAATTTCAAATGCTAGGACTCTAGGAGTATTTAATATGACACAAAATAAAGTAAAGAAAAATGAGTTGTTGAAGTTGTTTAGTAAAATGTTGCTGGAATTCGATATGTAGGTATTGAATGGTTGGAAAAGTTAGGCCAAAATATACGGAGTAAGCCGTGATAGATCTTATTCCCACTGTAAATGTTATCAAAAAACAAAATCAAACACGTCCACGACTATAATTCACATGGATCATAGTCGTGGCCATAAAATAAAGAAAGCAAATAAATAAAGACTGCATAAGAATATTGCCTTTCACGATGACTTAAAATGGCATCTTAAATTATTTCTTTCCCTCCTTACTGGAGCACCCGCCTTACAATAGGGCTGTCGAAAACGAGAGACATCTCTACAAGTGATTATAAATCGCAAGGGTGTGCGAACTTCATGAATTTATTATAATTTGTTGTATAACATTACTCTTACTTTAGTGAACACAATATATTTTCAATACTTATCGACTAGAAAATCTTATTTCCGGCCAATTTTGTCGGTTAGAAAAAGCATTCATAATTGTTTGTGATAACCATTCACAAATAACTTTAAAAACGATCGTAAATTTTTAGACTAGTATTCCTTCTAATTGATAATAGGCGTTTTGTATCACATTTTCTTTTATAGCAGAGTGTCTAACCCTTCTAAAACCACACCTCAACTTTTACTGGCTCGATAAATTAAAGGCGATAAAGTTATTAAGCGATTATGAATACGAGGATAAATCTTTTATGGTAATTATCTGAATTAAAATTCAGAATAACTGAAATCATAGGATGAAAAGTTACAAGATCACTTTTCCCGATTTCGTTGATATACCGGTATCGTAACTATTTCATTTTATTACCTACATTCGTCCATCCCAAGCATAAACAAGCAGGTAGAGGGATAGGCGAGCACGGAAGTGATAATCTTAAAAGTTAGATTGACATAGTTGTGTCGTATAAAAGTGTACCATAGTTACAATATCACAGGAGTACCTATGTATACGAAATCCTCTTTCCTGATTTATTGGGCCTGGCACTCTTTCAACTAGTAATTGGGACGAAATACGTAAAAACGACGTTACTACAAAACTTTTATTGTCGGCATACTTCTACCTTGTAAAGCAAATTCATAATAAAACTTACGATTTTATGACCATATTATTTTATTTTTTTGGTTGTAACAACGAATTAAGAAGTATTAGGCTGTAAATTACATTTTATGATTTTACGGTAATTTTTTATGGTGTAAGATAGAAAACAAACGTAAAAATGTTTTGAAGTACTTTTCCTATTTTAGTACTAGAGATTTTATTGCAAAAATAAAGCAATTATATGAATCGATGATACAAAACCTAAATTAAATTGACAACACACCATTAAAGTTTGAACGAACATTTTGTTACGAAGACCTTTGCCATGTAATGAGACAACGATTTCTAAAAAAATAATAATCATACTTTGGAATTGGGTTGATAGTGAACTACCCTAAATTCCGTAAATGGAAACTTTTCCAGCGTTCCTAAGCGCAGTGGATTAAATAGAACGATTACATCAGCGTAGGTAGAAGTTTTGTATCTGGACCCAAATGTTCTCGGAGTCTCAGCGAACTTAGCACTCACAATAAATTAGTTAAAGTTCCCTTCAAACGAAAATGGATTAAAACTATTTCCCGAAGTGCGGCGGGAGCGAAGAAACTTGATTTTTTTATGACAAACTTAATTAGAGGGTGGATTTATGCGTCTTTGTTACAAAACCCTTTCACCGTAGTCACAGCAACTTAGGCTTTAATTTCCTAAATTCATTCCAAAAACTAAAAGACATTAACGTCATAGTTAACGTTGTATCTTTGATTTACAAGTTTCCTAACTTTAACGACTTTGAAATCTTATTCTGCAAAATAATCGATTAGGCAACAGAAAAGTTTACGTATTTTAAAAGTTAAAAAAATTGCTGACTTCCAATTACACAATTGCGTACAATTGCACAAGTTTATGCAGCAGACAATGTTCGGAGCAGTTTGCAAGCTAGCCGACATTTCAATTCTAAAAATCTTGGGATAGAGGTATAGAATCCCATTACGGATAAAGATCTCGCGACATCGGTGGACAATAAAATGGTTCCATCATATCTGAAAGTTTGCCCCATAATGAAGCGTATGGGGCGGATGCTTTACGACAGCAGTCGACGGATCTTTATTGGTAGCGGACCAATTTAGATAAAAGGAAAGAGCTTTTGCCCTGAAACACCAGAGATAGTAGTCTTAACTATCGCCAAGTTAGGGGTAGTTAATCCAGTGCGTTCGCAGATAAATCAAGAGTAGAAGATAAATTCTCGTAATAGGTGAAAACTATTAGGTACAGGGTAATTTGAGTGAAAAAACTACGTGGGTTGGTAACATTGTGGCGCCGAAGGCTTTAGGGAATAACTTTCGTAAGTGGGTCCGTAACAAAAACGTTGTAATTGAATTCACAATTTTTTTTTGTATTTGAAAAAGTGATCTTCCAAATGACTCATCCGCTTCGCATAGGCCACATCCAGCTAGGACGTGTCTTGTGTTACCTACATTGCATTACGCCCGCCTTTTTGAGATATAATGGTGAAAAGTCTAATGTCTCTGTAATTTCACCAACAAACCGGATCACGGTGATGCAAGCATTACTGATTGGTGGCAGAAATTGTTATGCGCCCGAAAAAACTTCAATGTAATTTAATACAAACCTACTTTTTGATTCACATATGTATAGCCACTACACAGTATAAAATTATACATTCAGGATAAGTAAGATAGACTTGTATTGTCTGCTTATTTTATTTTTCATTGAATTTAAGTTCAAAAGCACACTTTAATGTTAATACCTTAACATCATTCAATCAACCAGACTTCGCAATTAGTATAATTGAGCCGAGGAAACGGGTAACAGGGGTCTAATAGAAATGGATATCTTAACGTGTCGGTTTCTTTAATTTCTAGTAGCCTCGTCCTTTTCTGGTATGAGTGATTTGAAAGGGATGGGCTATGAAATCTTGGTGAAAAACGAGTGCGGATTGATGGTATCTCTTTCGGTTTATTTCATTCATTCGGCTCTCGGCAGCCGTTCGCGGCCGTCGCCTGGTGAAAGTAGGAAAGTCTCCGTGGAATTTTCCACTGAACTTTCGGCAACTCCTACAACGTAGCTTGGATGGATATTCTTATTTATGTTTTTGATACAAAGAGCGTTTTCTTTCGGAATGGTTTGACAACAAGAAAAATAAGTCATTTTAGCAGAGATTTGACTGATTTCTAAACGCAAGATCAATATCAAGGCTTTAATAACATATTTATTTCATTATCAAGGTTTTGATAGTTAAAGAAACAAAAGATAGGTAGATAATGCTTACCAAGTTCTTTAGTTTTTTTTGTAAAAAGTAGATAATAACCTAAAACTTGTCTGTTTAAACATGGCACATTACCTTAGATATAATAATATTAAGTAGGTGCCGAAAAACAGGTCAGGGACGTCAATCGATTTGGATGATTATATTTATAGGAGTTTCGCTCGGTCCTATTCAATCAACCATTTAAAAGATTAAGGTTTCTGGTAATACGGTATCTCTTGAACTAAGATTTGAAATTGCCTGTCGTACCTGTCTTGATAAACATACAGCAGTTTGTACTCCAACATTACCGGAATAAAAAATGTAATATCTTATTCCCAAGTCTTTATAAAATCAGATTTCTAATTTGATTGTAATATAAAATACAAACAAAAAATCTTTCAAGTTCTGATCTTGCACTAATATGTTGCAAAACTTTATCCAAGCGAGAAGCGGTATTCCAATTCACGTTAGGAAACAACGTAATCCCCCGGATTTTAAAGTGGACTTAGCCAAATCGGCGTCTCCCTTTCTTAGCTTGTTATCTCATATCCTAAAAGTTTAAAATGCCAGAGCCATCGGAACGGGAACTTATTAACTCGATGTGATCGCCACGCAGAAACTGCTCGACGGTAAAATGTTACAGGAAGGGAAACTTTCGACAAACTGCAAAAAGAAACTGACTAAAGTTTAGAAAGAACGTTAAATGCGATCTCTACTTAACAGAAGTAAACGTGCCCAGGCGTAAATCAATATCATGTAAGGAACTTTACATTCGCGAGTATAAAGTTGGTAAAACTTCAAATAAGGTTCTAAGTATTTGTACAGGTTTAATAGTATCGATACTGGAGGAACGCGAGCGCTATTTAAAAGTTCAGGTTTATAATCACACATCGAGATTGGAATCTACCTGCTGATCATAACAAGTTGGAACTTTGGAAATATGGCCACTCTTTTTACTGTAGTTACTCCTACAGATCCGTACCTACACGGTTTTATATTTGTCCCGTGTAAATTTTTATGTTAGCGATTTTATTCTACTGTCCTTTGCTCATATAAAAGTTAAAATGGAGGATATGAGCAAACTTAAATTGGAGGAGTTTATTGGCGGTGTTAAAAAGGAGGAAAACATCATATCTGTTTTCTAATATCCTAAGATTACATTTACTGATTGGCTGTACCTATCTACAGATAGTTTGAAATTGACCTTATAAATGAATGAATGGAAATACTTTATTGTACACCACAAAATTACAAAATTATCAAATACTGTAACAATATATATAACAGTCAAAGATAAACGGATAAACATAAATCTCTTCCAGACAACCTTGAGATATCGATGGCACGGCGGCCGAATAGCCGGCTGCAGATGTATGCAATTTCTGCAGATATTTGATCCGGGTCTGGGTTTTGTGGTACCACCATGTAGTTCCTGATACCCACGATACATTGAATCCTAGTGTGGGTCAGGACTATGAATGTGTCTGTTGGGTGTTAATTTATTTATTGTTTATAATTTTTATTTTAAATTAGACGCTCTAGCCGGACTCGTACAGTGTCCTACTAATATTATTGAAAGAGTATTCCAAAGTTTGGATTTATACATGTTAAAAAAAGTAAAAGGACATACTTAAATACAAAGAACGGAACTAAGTTTTAATGTTATTCGAGTAGTGTTATTGGAGTAGCACTTCGGACACCGTATCCTTTCCTTTATGAATAAACGTAATGTAACACTTCGTATTATACCAATGTATCCGATGTCTTATGCGGGGAGGCATAGTAAACCATAATACATTTATTCATACAACTATGTACAAGTAGGTATATACAAAAAATACAAACGATCTATAGATAGCTCAACTGATCCAGATCACTACCAGGCGGAAGCGTTCCCAAAATACTGGCCGCATTATATTGATTATGGGCTAACGAAATTCTGTGCACTTGTACTGACTAAATTATACAAAGAATACAAACCCCGTGTTTTGGTCAGAAGGAACTTCAAACGAAATTCAGTTGAGAATGCCGGTATAAGTTTAGGAGATAGGAAGCAATGCGTTTGGCAGATTAACTAACCTAATTGCTATCAATCAAACCGAAAAATCCACAATCCTGTTCAGCAATAACTATTCTACGTCATACATAGCATGTACTTACAGATTTTCGCGGTGCCCGCCGCTACTGCCTATTCTATTTGCATACGTAGCGAATCACACGCAACTAAAAATAGAAGTGAGCGTTCGGATACGGCAAGCCTCGGATCCGGAAAATATTTTTTTTTTATAGTAGGCTCAAAATTCTTCTATAAAAAGAAAAAGGTAAGACAAGTTTGTATCCTTGTGATTCTGCGTCATTGATTTTAAAGTACCTGCCTCCATTATTGCAACCAGTTTTAATAATCGTGAAATATCAAAGCTACGCATTATAAAGTTTAAGGAATTTATATTTTTTTAATCCTTTCCTCCCAATTTATTAATTTCCATACGTATTTAGATAAGTTTAGTAAGTAACAGTTCGATCCATTAAAGGCGTATTTCTACTTAATACGAATCATTTAAAAATAATAATTAAGTACCATTTTGGATTTGACGAGGTTTTTGAAACTGACTGTTTATAAGCATATCTGCTCGATGGACCGATGACATCTCATAGGTTGCGGGAATTCGGTGGATGGAGGTGGCTCAAGATATATTTATTTAACAATATCCTCTTAAAATATATGATTTTCTTGCGACCAATAACGGATTTATACTTTATAGATGAATAATTTTAAAACAGAAAAAGTGCCATGACGAACGATCATCATGGCACTTTTTGGGAGAGACCTATGTCTAGCATAAAGGATGATGATGATGATTACTGTTTATAATAACAAGGTACCTACAAAAATACTCTCAATAAAATAGTTTTCTGCCCATCTAGCCCAATACGGTCATGTTATGCAACACCTTGATACATTTGCATATATAGCATATAGCGTATCCAATATTATTGCATCTTTATAACATTTACGTCATAGCTTCGAGAATGTTAACTGGTTCATTTTAAGACCTAGTATAATATAGCTAGTCAAACCGAACAGTAGGTACTGTTAGCGACACAAATGTGCCCTCCTTTAATTATAATAAAAATAATAAAGCTGGACATTTTGCACACAGCATCATCCAACCCTAATCTAGTCAGATCTTGTATTATGGGAACTACATGACTGATACTACATATTATATACTATTTTTGTAATTACATTTTACATAGAAAATACCCAGACCCGAGACAAATATTTGCAAATCATACAAACATTTACCTCCTTCGCCCAATGCTACACAGAGGTCGTCTAAGATTTTTTTAAATATTTACGTTTTAGAGATTTTGTTTTTTGGAAGAACGCGGTTTTCTGATTAATTTGGGATTAGTAACAATCTGGGAAAAAGAGCTAAATAATAAACCCCCTTCAACTGGCGAAGGGGGGAGGCCATGGCTACTGTAACATTTCTTACACGCCTTTCCCCGGTAGCTTGCCTGGAGGGTTATTCTTTAAAGAATCCCTCACCACATGATTCAAGATAGGCATACTCACTTAGCACGTTTTATAAAATAAACAAGCTGTTCCCTATTAACTGTGCATACGAAGAATGCAAATGGAGGCCGCTAGTTCACGCATTGAATATTTCATGGCGATGCATTTGCAACCATGTCTTCATGTTAATTGTGCAAATTATCCGGCATTTGGACGTTTCTATAAATGCACGTAATGTGAGGTTTTAGATCATTATTCTAAATGTCCGATCAATTGGTAGGCTTGCCTTTATAACGTTGATAACGACATGAAACCTTTGCCTTAGACATGGTTCAATAACTTATTCAGTAGCATCATTTTTTTTTATTAAACTAGTAGAAAACCAAAAATAACTAGAAGTTTGTCATGAACTGAGATCTTGCTAAGTATTGTTTTTACCCGACTACCGAAACCGATTAAACCACATATTTTTTGTGAAATAAACCTTCATCTAATTAGATGGTTTATTAGTATTACCTAAATAGATTTATTTACGTACTTATTATATTTAGGTTAATTTATCATGTGTTAAATTAACTGAGCTCATGCAAAGGATAAATGGTCATTGAACCAAATTAGCAACTGCGACGAAAAGTTCAGAAATTATAATTTTCAACCTTGCTAAAATGTTCTGTGGTAACATTTGTAATGATGCACTTTTGAAATTCAATTTTTTAACCAAAACTGAAAACTCGGTATACAGCTACACCTATATTATAGGCCCTAGCTAAAAATAGTTAAAAAAAAGTTATTCTGAATTATAATATATTTTTAAATTTTTATATAATGTTTGTTATAATGTTTAAGTAACAATTATATCTGAAACTTACACACATGACACTTATATTGCTACATTCACAAGTTTATAAGATTAACAAGAGTTTCAGCGTTTTATGTTTACAGAATTGAAGAAACGGTGTCTGCAAAAAGTGAAATAGTTTGAACTCCTTTGTATAGTTTTATATATCTATAGTGTTCGTGAGCTATTTGACAATAGCTACCAAGGTTATAGCTTCAAACGGGAGCTGGAACTTTGACCGAATGGCGTTTAACCTAGCTTAAATTCTTTATTTTACGATTTTATTTTATTTAAGAATTTTAGGAAAACTAGATTACAAACATGTACATGTATGCTTAAGGCCAATTAAAAGTTTCCATAGATATACTAACAGACTTAGGTAAGAACACTAGACAATAGACGACAAAGATTTATGTAAAATTAAAAAAATTCAAATTTAAATTTTAAAAATAATACGCACTTCTTAAATTAGAGTTTAATCTAAAAATAACTATCCAATCAGTAATCATACTACTATTATAAATGAGAAAGTTTGTGAGGATGGATGTTTGTTACTCTTTCACATTCATTTTGATGAAACTTTACAGTAATATAGCTTTTACATCAGAATAACTACCTTTATTCGGGTACCACGCGGGCGAAGCAGTGGGGAGAGGCTAGTATATTATAAAACTTACATTCATAATTGTATAGCTCAGTACCTATACCAGTAGCAGTTAGCAACAGATGGCGAGACTGCCTGATAAATAAAAACGAACGGCCTTGGCTCTCAAGATGTCAAAAAAAATGGGCAAACAAGACGCTGCATTCCTATTATAAAACGCTCCACCAGAGTACCACGAATAATAATCTTTTAACTCCGCACAATTTTCAAAGGCTGAATCTTCTAATGATACGAGAATTATAGGTATTTTTTTTGATTGGTGGATAAACCATAAACTGTCATTTGTAAGTCATTCCGTAGAGATCAAGGAACTGAAGTAGTCAAGGATATATCTGATGAAGATGACACCTTAAAAGTCATTGTATAATTGATTTAATAGTATAATTTAAGTAGATAATACCTTCGTTTATGTGCAAAAAATCCTCTGCTCTTTCCTCATAAAAGTCTGTCGGTGTTCTATGTTTAAAATCGTAATAAATTTTAATAAATCAACCTCATTTGAAAACTTTAGCTAAGCCGTGACTATTTTATTTCTCACATTTAGTTGCCCACGTTGGTACTACAATCCATGTTGTTATTAATATCTTTAACCGTATCTTTTATCAGTTGTTATATAAGTATAGTGTTTGATTGAATCATTGTTAATATTTGGTTTGTACCTAATCAACAATTGCACGGACAATGACCTGAAGATTAACCGAAAGCGCCAAGGTTAGGTGGGTGACTTTGCACCGGGCATTGCGCGGGCGGCGACCACATGCACAAGATTCCGTGAAGGTAATCTATCTGTGATGCTCTACACACCATTTCAAGGCTACATTTGCCAGTATAGATGGATATTTAAGTATTCAGTATTGTCGGTGAAATAATATGGACTATAAACGAGTTTCAAAGAAGTTGCTCTATTAATTTGTAAAATTTTTATTCGAGTTACTTAGAAAATTTAATTTGATAGCGAATAATATGCAATTTCTAAAGTAAAACATAGACATTTTTTTCGAATTATAGAAAGTCCTTCAAGGAGCAGCGCGTGAATTACTTTGTATAGAGAAAACTCAACGCGGAAAAGGTCATGCGTGTTACACGTTTCATAATACTGAAAATGCGTTTATTGCCAGTCATTATCATGTTGTTTAACCTTATCTCCTAACTTTTCGATTATTTTATTTATACTACAGTGAGCCTTGTAATTTTCAAGATTTATAAAATTAAAACTATTATTAAATCATCAGTTTTTTTCCGCTTCGAGCACCTTGTGTATACAGATTGTGTTTAATTTATCTATGTTTACCAACATACACTTTATTTTATTTACTTACCCTTAATAAATAATTTTTATCAAATAGATCGCTCTCAAATTCATTTTATTTGAAGAGGCTATCAACTTGTGAATCTAGACTTTTAAATTTATCATATCCGTTGTTCAAACAGAAAGTCTATATATAACTCACGTATACGACAATGTAAAATAATTTAATCAGCCCACAATATTCTCTCTGTCGGGACTTACTCATAACTAGAACCCGCTAGCCCGATGCGATCTAGTAGATATCACATAACTCTGGCATTTTGGTTCTAGGTTTGGTTTCCTTGAGACTTTTTCCTTCACTCTGTTCTAAGCAAGGTGAATATTATTTTAAGCCAAGGTCTTTACGGGCTATATACGTATTCTTTAACAGGTTCCTACATTTTGCGAGCTAAAAAGAGTTTTATTTTCTCAGCGCACCTGGCGTAGCATCTAGATCTGCCAGAAGACATCCACTGCTGGAGATTGTGAGGTCCCTCCCAATAGCCATTGTGAGCGGTTAATGTTCTCGAACCATGGGGTTTAAGCCTACACTGTGTCCTCCAATTTGTGGTCGCTTTTTTTAAAACCCCGCCTTTCCCATGAGGACTTAGTACCTGATATCTCAGGGCTGGCAACGCGCGATTGACACCTCTGGTGTTGCAAGCGTCCATAGGTTACGGTAACCGCTTACCAACAAGTGGGCTTGTTTACCACTTTAGTTGTATAAAAAAGTAGTTGTCGATACTGCTTGGTATAACCCTGGCCATTACTACTTTAAGTACACAATGCATTTATGACTAAGGCATACATAAAATATGACCAGAAATCATAATAAATATCTTGAGCACATTCATGCTTCATAAACGCGTTCAAGTGATAAATAAATCGCGGTTCACAATCGGGTTTAGATCTCTGAGCGATTGTAAAAATCCTCAGAACATCAAGGGGGTTCTGTTTAATGGTGGTTGGCGCATAATGTTATTACTATACTAGCTTTTGCCAGCGAGCTGATTTATGCGACTTAGAATCGTCTCCAAATTTGAATTAAATGTTTTCTTGAAGTGTCATTTTAAAGTATCACTAAGGAAGTACCAAAATGAATTTCAGGTTTCCATAATGATATCGATTTCGCCGTTTCGTACCCGACTTTTGATCCGAAGGACGTAGGTTCGCACCCGATTGTACACCAATGAGTTTTTCTATTTGAAACATTTATGTGCGTGATTAACACGTGCGCAAAACGGTGAAAGACATTATTGTGAGGGATCTGGCATGCTCTAGAATTAACAAATAGAAGGCATGTTTCATCGGTTAATGTTACAATAATGAAGTATGCTAACTACTATGCAAATGTGAGCATATGCCAAATATGTTTAAACGTGCCTCTGACTAACCTCAACTTGGTAGAGATTGATCAACGTACCTACTTAGTATAGATTAAAAATGATCCTGGCGATCACAGTCGTGAGCATGTTTGTGTTTTTTTATATAAAAAATAATAATATATTATTTAATAATCCTCCTTTGGCATTGCAGTGTTTTATGTACTTTAACTGAATATGTGAGTAGTTGCTTCTTTTTTAATGTTTATATTCACTATTTCTTGTCATCGGCACCCTGTTCAAACCAAATATTTTAGTAACAACAATTGTTACTAAAATATTTGGTTTGAACTCAATATGTTCAGTTTTATCGACATCTAGACTGGAGTTCATACTCCAGTGTCTGATGATAACTAGCCAAAAATTAACAAGACATACTACTCAAATTGGAATTTAAATGTTGAGGTCAACAGTCAAAGATTTCATTTTCCCAGTTTCACTGTAGCACTAATACTAGGTTTATGTTTAACTAAATTAACTTGTTATACATTTGCATGTCATGAGAATGCTTGGTAATGTTGTTATAAATAGTTATTTTGTACATTATCGTATCATTGGTGTATAACAGTAGTACATACCTACGGTCTTTGTAGGTTAGCTGATAACGCTATCAGCGGGTAATTGTTGAGGATGATTTAACCATTGACCTTAGTAATCTTGTGGCCGTAATAATATAAATATAATATATAATTATTAATAGCTGTACTAAAGCAGTCGATAATTTGCATCGTATATATCGAACTGCCTTTTCCAAACTTTCTTAGACTTCCAAAGCCAAATGGCGAAAATAGACGTTCAAACGTATCGAGATAACATTTGAAAATCTAACGTGTTTTCTTAACCAATTACAAAAATATGAAATTAAAATATATACATTTGGGAACCATAATTAACTTTTGTTTTTTTTCTCAGTATTTTTAGAAAACTATACTATAGCAACGCACAAACAACACTGTTTTGTAACGATAAATAAATGTTCTTCTACCATAGTGAATCTCGTTAGAATCATATAGAATTATGATGTACTTCTTAACCACGGCTCGCAGTAAAGGGGCGAACTTATGGCCGAAGGTAAAAAATATTATGTTATCGTCAAGCACGAGTATTTTTTTGCATTTAACCCAAACAAACCCTATACTTCAAAATACCTAATAACTTAAAAAAAATGACAAAGTACCCATTATTCGCTTAGCGAGCCAGGAGATTAAGCCCTCGTTTAGGAAATAAAAGGCTTTAAAGTAGCATAAGTTAAGCCCCCCTCCCCATTCTATTAATTTTTAACCTTAAGTCCTAGAAGTATGAAACAAAATTTAGCTAGTAACGTTAGGAATTGCCAACGGAAATTGGTTGAGCGAAAATAGCTTTAGAGGTTTAATGAGGCAACTAATGGTACACTTAAATTGCGTATCTCAACACGTCTTGGGCAGCTTTGTTTAATTAAGTATGCATAAATAAACACCAAACCTTTATCTTTGATTCTCTAAAAAAATCGTAGAAATAATCTTTAGTTTTGCTAATTAAATTACTTGCTTACCGAATACCTTATAGTGTTAGGCAATGAGATATTGATAAAAACGTTATTTTGTTTGTGTAAACCCAAAGACAAAAACGAAACTTGAATCACGCTAATTTTCAAGGATAGGATAGGCACAAGGAAATAAAAACTATATGTGATAAATTTTATCGCAACACAAAAAAACATGTCTTCCTCGTTATAGACACAATCATATTACAGTTCTGAATTTTTTACTGAATACATTTTAGATAATTTATTCGTCGAACTGGTTTCTTGGCCCTTTGATTGTCTATTAAAATTTGTAAGCCTTGAAATTTAAAAATTACTTGGTTTCCGCGTTGGGAATAAGGCAAATAAATCAAATATTTTATTTAGTTGATTTATTAATATAATGTAATCATAGGTACTTTTAGAGTTCAAAAACCAATTTACTACTAAAGATTTAGCACCAAAACAAGGTGTTTTTTTTTTGCCAACTGTTTTTTTAATCTTAACATATGTATTAATAATAATACATAAAACCCCAACAGACGCATATATTGTGCTGACCTCACACTAGGATTCCCTATAATTTGAGAAATACATATTTTTTCATTTTCATTCAACATTTGCAACAGCCTGTAAAATTGAATTCCTGAACATAGGCCTTCCCTAGAGGGTGCCACGTCGAACAATATTGGGCCAATTTGGCAATATTTGGTCGAATCGTGTGGGACTACGAGTACCTACTTTGCGTCGTCTTCCAGTGACTACCCCTTTTTTTAATTTTTCATGGTTTCGTAATTCAAAAGGAACCCTTAAATCACTTTGTTGTCCATCTGTCTGTCTTCAAGATTCTTTTTCTCAGGAATGCGTGGACATATCATATTGAAATTAATATCAAATACTTATATCTGCGGTCTCTTGGAGCTGTAAAAAAATTAAGCTTCTAAGTCAAGGCAATCTAAAATTACAGCCATTTATGCCTTATATTTGGACACTCACAAAGTAAATCAAAACCTATAGGGTACTTTCCAGTGACCTAGCATCATGAAATTTGGTGAATTCTTGATATATAATTCGTGCATTAAGCCTGAGTCATAATGGTGAAATACTCCTGTAATTTCACCGGGCAGCACTCTTCAAAACGGAACATAGGAATGCGAACAGTATACTTTGACGACCTCTGTGGCGCAGTGGGCGAAGGCCCGCCTGAGACGCAGAAGGTTGCGGGTTCGATTCCCGCCGCGGGACTAATGTTTGCATCTGCAAATATTTGTCTCGGGATCTGGGTGTTTTCTATGTATAATATGTATGGATTTACAAAAAAAAGTATATAAGTAGTACATCAGTCATGTAGTTCCCATAACACAAGCTTTGCTTACTTTGGGGCTAGATGATGCTCTGTGAAAAATGTCCAGCATTATTTACTTGGAGGCAGATACGTATGGTGGTACTTCCCCGGACGAGCTTTTCACAAGGACCTCTACACTTCTATAATATATTGAAGAGGGCAAACACGATATAAAAAATAATATAAACGATTACCTACAAGGCGCTGCGCCAGTCTAATCGGATTTCACATCCTATTATTCCCGGTTCTTCCGGAAAAATGGGATATAATTTTTAATCGGTGCTTTTTTCATGGTTGCACAACGTTGAAGGCAAATTGAATTTTTTGCTATGGCTCACTGGACTAATTCGACTAATGCCTTTAGAGGATGCACGTTCCACATATTCTAGTCGTGTTTTTTTTTTGTGGAGGATTTAGTGCTGGCTTTCAGAGTTCTTTAATGAAAATGCTGCATTTTTTGACGTTTGCGATAGCTAATTTTTTTATTGAAATTCCCAGCAGCGTATTGCTCCTTATTTGATCTGGGCTACCAATATAATTTCGAAAAATCGATTTTATCATGAATCTCTTAGAATAATTTACATAAATAAATAATGCTGGTAATTTTTTATACTTCATCATCTAGCTCCAAAGTAAGCAGAGCTTGTATTATATAAACTACATGACTGGTATACTACTTATGTGTATTTTTTTGTAAATACATAGATATGACCTATCTAAATTGTCTTTTTTTTGTACAACTAAAGTAGCAAACAATCATACGGCCCACCTGTTGGTAAGAGGTTACTGTAACCTATGGACGCTTGCAACGCTAGAGGTACCACTCGCGCGTTGCCGACCCTGAGTTATAGCGAGCGAAAACTCATTTTCATTCTCAGAAGTCTCAAGTGCCTTTAATTTCACTAGCACCCATACTCTTCAAACCGAAACACAGCAATGCGAGCATTACTGTTTGGCGGTAGTACTTCTCTGGACAGGCTCTTTCACAAGGAGCTCTATTACTGACTGCTTAGAATCAAACGAGATATTTATAAATAAATAATGCTGGACATTTTTAACACAGCATCATCTAGCCCCAAACTAAGCAGAGCTTGTATTATGGGAACTACATGAGTTACATGACTGATATATTATATATTTACTTTTTTTTGTAAATACATACATATTATACAAAGAAAACACCTAGACCCGGAGGCAAACATTAGCTAATCGTACAAACATTTGTCCCGCAGCGGGAATCGAACCCGCATCCTTCTGCGTATCAGGCGGGCCTTCGCCCACTGCGCCGCAAAGGTCGTTATAACAAAGGCATATTTAAAACAGTTAAACGGCCCAATGGTAATTCGTTACTCATCTATTGATTGACTTCCTTCTGTAATATTAATTAAGATAATGTTATAGAGAATGCGGTATTTCGCATTCGATTTGCATACATTATAGTAATGGTTCTTAGATAAGTTTTATCGTCACTAGTCACTAGAGGGCGCTGTAATCTATGTCGGAATATAAAACGGCATGACTACAGTTATTGCAGTTTTTAAATAGGTTTTAACGCTACACTTCACTAGAGGGCGCTGCAATATGTAATGGAATTATATTGCTCAACATTATTGTAAATAAACTGTACCTAATTATGTATTATGTATTGGTAGGTATAATTGTTATGACTTGATCTAACTTTATATAAAATGTTCCTTATCTAATGTATTATAATCTCTCTTGAGAAATGTGATTTTTCAATTGACATTAATGACGACCGGAAAATCACATGTGATCATGAAGTACCTATATATTTTAACCTTGACAACAGGAGCTCTGTAAATAACTTTTATACATAGGAAGCACACAGACCCAGAACAAATATTTGCATATTATACAAACACATGTCCCGCGGCTGGAATCTTCATCCACTGCGCCACAGAGGTCGTCAAATTTAGGTCGGTATAAATCTGAGGATGTCCACCATAGGGACCGAGACATAGGGACATAGAGTTGTGATCGTGTGTGTGTTTTTTTTAATTTGTATGGCTTCAAGGATTGTTCTTAGATAGGTTTTATTGCCACAAGTCACTAGGCAGCTCTGCTATCGATGATGGAAATAACTATGGAGGTATCATTTTGTATAAATGAATATACCTACAGTTGCATTATGTTTCATAAATTAATTCAGTTTTCCTGTATAATTTAATGTTTAGTGTATCTTTAAACATTTCATGCTAACCTATATTATATAAGTAAAAAGTTAAAGAATTAGTTGAGACCCAACATTCTAAACTTTAGTTATGAGAAAACTTTCTAAAACTTGGGTAAGATTGTTTATTATTTATTTATAGCCTTCAATGTCGCACTGCTGTGCAAAGGCCTCCCCCCACTCCTTCCATTCGTTCCTTTCCTTCGCCAAAATGGGTAAGATTATGATTTAATAATTATTAAAATAAATGCTGGTCATTTCATAACACAGCATCATCTAGACCCAAAGTAAACAGAGCTAGTGTTACGGTAACTACATGACTACTACTTATATATATATTTATAAATATATTTTATACTTATATATATAATTATTATACATAGAAAACACCCTGGCCCGGGATAAATATTTGCAGATACTACAAACTGCGGCGGGAATCGAACCAAAAATAATTAATACAATAATGTTTTTTTCCAAAAAGCGTGGGTAGATTACATGTTACAGGGATTTTACATTATTATTTATGCAAGTCATACATTAGGTAGACATGCTAGTGTTTGAATTAGGTCTAATTCATAAGATTTTTGAAAGTTAACGAATATTGAGGAGTCATTTAATTATATTTTATTAGTTTTAAGTACTTAATATAACATTGTAAAGGTTAGTGTTCCCTGACATATACACTGTTTGTCATTGTTCTTTATATACTTGGTTAGATATCCTATCCTACTAATATTATAAACTTGAAGTTTATGAGGATGGATGTTTGTTACTCTTTCACGCAAAAACTACTAAACGGATTTTGAATATAGCTTATACATCAGAATAACACATAGGCTACTTTTTAACCGGGTACCGCGCAGGCGAAGCCGTGGGCAGAGGCTAGTATCAGATAAATCTATTTTCTGTTTTCTGAATGTATTATTTAAGATGGTCATATCGCTTCTTACCCGTCCGAAAGTACCTTCTAGAAAGAAACTAAAGTTTATATCCTCATTTCACGAACAAGAGTAGATACCAACCTTTAGCTACCTACTTCTCCACATTCTCGAATGATTTGAACAGTATGCGCGATAACGAGTCTCTTATCTCTACTATCAGTTGTACTATTCCATTAATATACATCTGGGATCCACCTGTCACTTCGCATGGTGGACTTTGATGATATCAAGAGCAGTTTTCGACTCTATCCAACTGAAAAAAAGCCTATAGTTCTGTGAGAGCTGTTTATCTTGACCGAGCGTCATTCTTTCATGTTCGGTTATAATTTGACACGGATTGCGTAATAGAAGGGCTGTTTTAGTAGGGTTCCGTACCGAACGTGTGCTAACGGGACCCTATTATTAAGCATTTAATCGTCCGTCCGTCTGTCAAAGAGCTTAGCATATATATTTTTGTCGTACCTAGTTGAAATGTTCATAATCTAATGTACGTGTTACTATGGTCTCATGCATGACACTAACAAAATAAAATCAATGAGTCAAAACCCCAGGAGGATCCAAAAAAACTTATGTTTTTTATAATATTATGTGTTCTCGTATTTGAAAAGTATGTTTTCATAAGTTTTAGCCACAAAAAATGCATAAAAAATATACATAGAAAGGCTCGGATGAAAATTGTAATTCCTTATATATTTCACCTGACGTAGAAATGCTTTTTTATTTGATAGTATACAACACGTTAACATATCTTCAGTCCTTTAAGATTAATATCCGTGATATTTAAAAAATAAATATCTGGTTAGTTTCAACATTCTCAAATTTATTTATCTAGTTACTTACTGTAGTTTTCATTAATAAGCACTATCTCAATTACCTGTAAAAAAAGAAAAAAAATATATTATTGTCATTTCATTAATTAAATATCATCAACATACAAATAAGAACTGACTTAGCTTTATAATTACGCTTTACGTTAGCTGTTGCATCTACAATAAAGGTTTTTACTATAAATTAGAATACATATATCTATAAGATGAAAGCGTTATGTAGTATTGTGATAGATTGTAATTTCACTGAATATATGTCTGGATTTTTAAATTAGTAAATTTATACCTGAACCTGCTGAAACCTTTTAATTGTATCTTAAGTTAAGATGCTGTCAAGTGTTTAACGCTATTCACACCAATTCGTGCAATGCTAAAGGTAAATTTAAAACGAAAGTAACTGATGGATTCTGTGATTCATCTCCAAAATTTAAGTCCAATCACTTCATACGGTTGGATTGCAGCCAAGTATCGGTCACAGACGTTTGAAAGTTTAGCATAAAACTTGTTCCCATCGCATTTGAAGCGACGGCGACGCCTTGTTGAGTACAGGTTTTTATTCCTACGATTTATTGACACTATGCATTCTTCTATCCTTGCCAACCATCTGAAAACTTTAAAGTATTTTCATTTTGACACTACGGTTTTTCGGCATCATCTTGTGCATCTCAGTGTTTCAACCTACACTGAAAGTATAGCTAATCCATACTTTCAGTGTAGGTAGAGTGATTTAATCTACAATGAGGTAGGTACATTCAACAGTATAGCTTGCTAGCGAATAAAACAGGTATTTGATTCTTAATTCATAGTTTCATCAGGCATTGTAAATTTACAGCTAATGTGGTACCTATTGAGAAAGGAATCGTACGATATTTAATGATTATTTCTATCTAATCGAAGCGCTATCGCTCAATGGAGGCCAATACAAGTAATTTTATTTGAAATACAACACCAATGTCAAGCCAAAATAATTGGATCGAATCAATTTTGTTGAAAATGGCTCCACTATATATGTATCTTTGTTTTTGAGACTTTTTATGTAGGTAGCTTCAATTTTATTTGGTCAAATGAACAAAAATTTATAATCTATTAATTTTTGTTCATTTCACTTACCTAGTCTAAAATCGGATTTCTAAAATGAAACAAGACTGTGAGTCAATTACTTTAAAATCATTGAACCGTTTATATATTGCTTGTATTTCTATAGTTTAACATAATATGTAAAACAGTAGCTGGCCACGAATATCTACAGTCACAATATAAATTATTATAGGATTCTATGCGGAAATCATTAGTCTGTGACCTTCTTCGGTCGGCGAGGGAACTTGATGGTTTTACTCGCCCTATTTCCCTGATGATGTAATGAGCGATATCGCATATTGCTCAAGTTTTACAAGATTATTAATTTTAAACTTTTGTGACCTTGTATGTAAGTAATTTTGGTTTAATTTATTGATTATTAGATACTTAAAATGGCTTAAGGCTTTTAAGCGAATTTACTACCTATCAAACTATAAAAGGATACCTACTTAACTTAGATGGCCTAGTGTAAAAGTAATGAAACGAACCAATCAAAATGGTAAACTAGAAAAAGTCCACCATCCATTATTGTAGGTTGCTAAAGTTTCAAAGTAACTGTTCGTAAGTATGTAAAGTTTATAGGCATAGATAAGTAGGTTCTTTCCAAAAAAATATTATCCCTGCCACCTCAGGTCAATATCTCAAAACAGCCGTAGCTAGATAAATTTCGTACAGCTAGCGGGCAGTAAACTTTCTTCCATTATTAAATCAAGCCAGCCATATTGTAAATCAACTTTTGATACCTATTTAGGTATTTTACAATACCTATGCCCGGACTGTTGCGGTCAGAATGTTAGGTACCTATCAAAAAATTACGCGATATAATATTGTATTTGGGACAAGTTTTTCAGGCCACAATGTAAGGTACCTAGGTACCTATTAGAAGTTGTATGTTCTCTTAAAAAAGGCGCGATGCTCCTACATCAGTGGCAAGGCCGCTGAGCACGTGGACTAGGCGCTTGTTGCTAGTTGTCTTCGCCCCGCTACTCCCCGCGCACAAATTGCGACGTTGCCGCTCCGCTAGCCACGGAATGGCAAGTGAATTTGGCTGTTAAAGTTGACTGACAGCCATCCAATCATAGATGCGGGCGAATAGAATCCGATTTTAAAATTCAAATAATTAACTCGTGGGACAAGACCGTCAGTTGCATAATGCATACACTTGTGACTATAATCAACACAACTGCATTTAAATTAGATGATAAAGTAAAGAATTTGACCTTCAACGGGACCTAGGCACAACGCTCACGCTACATTGTAACTTACACAAGCCATTTCTAAACCAATACCTACCATTTGTACAATTGTTATCAATGACAAACATAAAATAGGTACGATACCTACCTACCTACCTAGCACAATGCAATTGGACAGATGCTTATCTAATTCATTTGTAACTAAGTAGCTTATTTGACTGCATATTTTCAATGAAGTATTACCTATTTAAAACCTAGGTCAGGTACGCTAAACCACATTGTAAAATATAAGTCGGTAAGTAGGTAGTAGTACCTTATTGTTATGTAAAAATTAAAAACCATTCAAAGTCAAAGGTTTTAACTCATTGAAATCCCAAGGACCATACCATAGTACTATTTACCGGCTGACGTCATACTAGCCGATTTTGCATATGAGGAAGGGCCTCTAAACGCTCTACGAAACGTCAGAAGGAGAATTGTAAAGTACGTTATGTAAGTAGTCCTAAAATATCATAAAATTATAAGTAACCGCGTAAATATAAATTCATTCGTTAATACTACCACAAAAAACTAGAAGTTTCTCTATTATTTCATGAATCAACTTGTCAAAGAAAACCTCGGTAAAGACGTACGGACATCTATTAAAAAACGCACCCATAATGCAAAGGTTTTTTTTATTAAAAACTAGCCACTGACTTTGTTCTTACCAGCGTGGACTTAGGGTAAAAAATAGCCTATGTGCCTATGTTTCATCGAGCGGTCCAGACGTTACCTACGGAGATTTCTAGCAACAAATATCTCAACATCCAGACTTTGTCATTTAATATTTATTGATACATGAATTCATGTAATGACATAATTCGTTCTGAGATTCATTCATGTCATTGGTCTCATGTGCTTGCTTTGGACTCTGGACTCGGGTGGAAAAATCCTACAATTCACACCGAACCCAACACGTGCCGGTTCTATAAATAAAATATTGATACAAATTTCTGGAAATTATTTATAATAATGAAGGCAGCGTTGCTCTTTACCTACCTTAAGAATTGCGAATTTGACTAATCAGTTACCTACAAATTTGCATTTGTAAAGAAAGTTTACTTACAAACTACAAAATGTTTCGAACTGTGTAGATGTTTTGCAAAGCTACATGAAATTCAACATAGAAATTATGGTAAATAATATCACTGAAAATGAGTGGGCGAATATATAGGGTGTGTTCAATAATTTGCTTATTTTTGTAAGTATTCATTCTGAGATGATCTGACATTCATTAATTTTGCATGCATGTTAGCTGACCATGACTGTACTTTATTTTTCGTGTGATATAAAAAACTAATTTCGCAAATAAACGAATCTGAATATGAATTTGAAGGACTGTATAGCCTGAAGGACTTAATGCTATGCAGTATTTTGAATCAGTCGCAAGAAACAGGATGGCGTGCTGGAATGAACATAGAACTGGCTTACAATGGCAAACGTAACACAGAAACATTTTAACTATTAACATACGACACGTATCGTACATAGTCTTGACTAAATGGTTGTACATAGTCAGTACACTAAGGACTGTTCCCTATTTGTCGCGCAACGGGAATCGAACCCGCACATCTTGCCTCCAGTCGGCTACTCGCCCCCGCCACCGAGGCCGTCAATACCTCGCTATAATGTATGTGAATACTTATGGTGACCTAACCAGGAGTATTATTATAATAAAAAAAAAAACTTGTTTGATTTAATGTATTTGTGAATCTTATATCTCGCAAATTTACATCGCTGAGCAGAGCCACACACCATAATGTAAATAGATTCTGTGATAAGAATGAATCAAAATGTATACTTGTCGACGTTAGCAGCCAATCACGGCCACTGAATGGGGCATTTATGTAGGTACGATACCTATCGATAATTTGGTCATGATCGTTGTCTCTCACGCGATATCTACATCAACATTGACATTTGTTCGAGTAAAAAATGTATATAATTAAAGCACTTTGGAGTGCTGCCACTTTTCGATGCATTTTGTTGTCATAAAAAGAGCCCACAGCAACCTCCTACGTCAATGCATTGCCATGCAGCAGGGCAATGCGGCCAGCATTTTGGGCATGTGTGTAATGATCTGGATCAGTTTAGCTATTCAAAAGACGATTTTCTACAAAAAAACTTGCGTGAAAAAAAAATGTTTTATTATATGATCATTTTAATTCACAAAAGTACCTAAGTAGTTTTTGAAAGGAATACCCTAAAACTGGGAAGGAACATTGCCGATACGGCGGCGTAGCGGTATCCGGAATACTATATCCTATTATTTTATACTGCTGATAAATTAAAGTAATCTAAAGAAGAGTATACGAAAACAGAATCAAGAACGCACAGTTTCAAGGTACTCTGCAAATACAAGGTCAATACAAAGATACTACATAAAAGTAGAAACTGTTACTTAAAAATAATTCCACTATCCACCTCCTAACACCAACATCAGACCCTCGTTACCAAGCCTAATCTATTGGACTCAAACGAATCATATGAACCCAAACTCAGGGGTTTACTAGTAGCCACTGAAGAGTTCCATTATCCACTTCCTGGCTCTATCATCAGACCCTCGACACCAAGAGCAATCTATTATTGGACTCGTCAAAACGAATCATATGAGCCCAAACTCTAGGAACTTACTAGAAGCCCCTGAGTAGTTCCACTATCCCCATCTTATTGACATCCGAACTACATACAACGTTTCATTTCGATACGACAAATAAAAAGTATGTTACAATTATTTCCCAAGATTTGATTACATTGTTTGTTAGTTAGTTATTATATAAGCGTGTATAAGTGAAGCTTATATATAAGCGTGTTAAAAAGAAACAAATGTTAGTCTAACATCACAGCTAGCGCAGATAAAAGTGTGTATCCGGCTAAGGTCCAATCAATGATGGTGCCTCTCCGAATTTCTCGCTGTGGAAGTAAACAAAGGAGTAAATACGTATTTTGTCTGGAAACCACGTGACCACTCTACTTATAGAGGTGAGGGTTTGCATTACGTATAGAGGTGCTAAAAAAACCAAAATACTAATAATGTATGATCAGAAACTTTTCAGAAGAAAACATCGTTTAGTTACTTTAACTCATCAACAAAAAAGGAAAATCCTTGGATACGAGGTAAGTCGAGCATCTTCCTGTGATGCCGTTGCTATGGCAACCGTACAAGGTGGTAAGCCACCCCTAAACCACCCACACTCTCAGCTGGTTTTATTTAAGAGAAATGTGTTGGAATAACCAAAATAATATGGTATAAATAGGAGATCGATGGAAAAATCGTCATAATTTTATTTCTCAGTGTATTCAGAATTTTCTGTGAAGTAACGTTATTAGTATGTATGAAGGTATCTAGGTAGTAATATTTGTTTGGATATCAAGTCCATAGTTAGTAGTCCATTGTACATTATCAAAGTTTTTTTTTTTTTTAGTTATTAAGCTGATGTATTTTTTGGTGTACAATAAAGTATTTTCTATTCTATTCTATTCTATTCTATTTTTCAAATGTTTTTTACTTGATATCTCTCAAATTGTTGATCGATTTTGATGATTCTTTTGTTGTTGCATATACTTAGAATGATCCCGAAGTGGTCTCATATAAGTTTTATTTCTAAAGGATTGCTACTTTTCCCGTTAAACTCAAAAAACATAATCATCTTATGGAATCGCGACTAGCCAAATCATTTTTTTTTGAACTA
The DNA here is from genome assembly GCA_961405105.1 of Perizoma affinitatum. NCBI lineage: Eukaryota > Metazoa > Arthropoda > Insecta > Lepidoptera > Geometridae > Perizoma > Perizoma affinitatum. Next base: position 15,005,217 of record OY560184.1, on the reverse strand, counting down.
TTTTACTTTTGGTTTTTATTCGAAAGAGTTTCATCCTGAGTGACCAAAATAACGTAAGTACGCGAGGAAGTCGGTTTTTTGACATTCAATGTCTTATATTATGAACGTTACTTGACAACACATTAACACACAGAACTAGCCTCTGCCCGCAGCTTTGCCTGCGTGATACCCGACAAAAACAGCCATTTAACTTTTACTCATCCAAATTGGTTCTGCCGTTACGTAGATTATGAGCACAAACATCTTAACTTTTGCATTTATAATATTATAAGAATGTAGTATGATAAAGTAGGTTACGAAGATGAGCCATCTAGAAACCGAACGATCTAAAGATAGCTTAACTGATTTGGATCTCTTCCAGACCCCGTGCCCAAATTACTGGCTGCGATGTCACGCTGAATGGCAATGTTAATGTGTTGACCCATATGAGAGCTAGCACCCGTCGACTCAACGAAGTTAAGGCAAGGTGGTATGAAAAGTCATCTCGTGTGACGTAATAAAATAATATTGAACATAAAAATAATTTGATATTTTCAACGAACAGAAATTAACATAGTTGCTAAGTATATCCCCAAAAAACTATCGCAAAGTTCTCTTTTAACAATTTTGGGAAAAGAATATTACGAGACATTTGTTTGTGTAACCAAGACGTAGCATTTTATGAAGAAGCTGATTTGCATTTTATGGTGTTTGACATAAGGGTTATGATATAAGGTTATAATAAAGGTAGGTACTTGCTTTACCTTTATGAATTTGTTAAGTTTAAGTAGGTATGTTTTGTATTGACATATGGTGTAGGTACATGGCATATAGGTATATTTATGTAACGATTTTATCAAACTATGTGAGAACTATGTATCTCCCCGTACCCGTCACTTATACCAAAGCTTTTGATATCCTCCAAAGTTTGCTGCAAACCTTTGTTTACGTCCCTCTTCAGAAGAAAGGAGAACTTACATAACTGAAATGTAAGTTTTGTCTGTATTCTTTGTTTGTACATTAAAGATTAAAGAGAAAAATACATTGTAATTATTGTATTTTCTATTATATGTACCTACCACATAATGTATCGATTCTCTTGTAGACCAAGTAAACTTAACTTTATCTATTGTTCTCTTTTATTAGGTAAATGTAATAAAGGAAAAAGACAAAGATTTAGTGCATTCAATTAAGTCAGATTTAAATTTTCCATACAATCTTAGCCGTAATTTCAAAACATGCTGACTATAAACACGAAGAAGAGCTACAACGAAAACTAATTTGACAGAAGTAAAATTCTTGCCATCCCTTTTTTGCATGCACTATCAGTAAAAGAGAGCGACAGTTTACATTAAGTTTAGTAGGTGTACTAGAGAATCAGCGCCACAGTAGGTATGTTTTGTAATTGAGCGTGTATTGAACGGTTTAATTAACGGTCGTTCACGGACGGTTGCATCATTACTGCGGTACGGATCTGGCATCTTTTCGGCACAGTGCTGATCTCAATTAAGAGCTAATGGTATCAATGTTTCTCACGAAAAAAGTAAACCTTACTGTTTTAAGGATTCCGGGCAAAATGGCAATAAAAGAAGTTTTTTTTTAAACGCGAAGTTTAACCTTAGTGCTTGAAATCTGTCACGTGGAAAACTGTTAACTTGCAAGACCACGCGTCTTGCAAATATAATGTGCCAAATATAATGTTTGATCGTGCCTCTGATTAACCCCAACTTGGTAACCTTAAAGGTCTACCTTCACAGGGGATTGTCGCAGGGGATTTGTGGAATAAGCCTACTTTGACATGTATCTGAGGATGTCTATCACGAAGAGACCCAGATTGTATTTTTCAGGTAGACACGATGGTCTGTTAAATTCCTTCGCCGTTCTCATTGTCATTATGAAGGTGGAACGAAACGTTTATTGCGAATGGGTATACTGACAAGATACGGATGTTACTGAGCTGTGCGTCTGCTTGTACTTTTATCTTTCGTTTCATGGTGTTCATAGTTTATTTTTTAGGGTTTCATACGATACAGGAAAAACAGAACCCTTAAGAAAATCACATTGAGAATGAGACCTATAAAGTCTGTGAGCAATAAACTTCAAAACTCAATGCGTTAAAAAGATAGACATTAATGTCTAATTTTTGTATGGAAATGGCAATGATGAAAAACAATAATATTACAATTTGAAATTTTGAAAAGTTTTCCGTTGTGACAGAAATAAAGGTAAAGTCTTAAATTGAGCAATTTCGACTTCTTAAGTTGGTGAAGTTTGTTGAAAACAGTTGCTGAAACCATCTAACGTCAATAACAGAAACAAAATTAAGATTTTATTTTTAATAATGCTTACCTATAATGTGATGCCGAATGGTATTGGTAAAGGATTTTGATTGATTTTATATCTATACTTTAAAATCAATCAAAATCCTTACTTAATTGGCGTCGTATCTCTTGGACGATATGCTTTTATAATTATGGTCGTTTAGTTTTAAAAGGGGCTTTATCGCGTTTACCGTATAAATCTTATAATTATGTTAACTGATCGTTAAACATCGAAAAAAAATGCTTTTTTTTCAGTCAGTAACCAGAATTATACTTGGTAACGGTAAGTATCATATAGTAAAAAGCCAACGTAGTAAAAGGATTCTAGCGCCTCGTAGAGACTCCTTAACTATGTCAAAATAAACATTGTTTTTTTTATTACTTTCAGTAATCTTCTTCAGGGCGCGAGTTTACTCGCACTGGCTTATTTTACGAGTATATAAGTTTTATTTTATAAGCAAGTGTTTGAAAAGAATCTCACATGATTAAAAGTATCAATGTGACACCTTGTCAAGGTTGTCATTAAACAGATCTTTACAAATCCAGGAAATAAAGGCTTCAAAGCAGTTTCAGTTACGTCCACCTCCTCTCTAATTTATTAACCTTGTGTCGTAGAAGTATGAAATTCAATTGAAAGAGTAGATTTTCAATGATAACATTAATATAAATATATGAAGTACTAGCTTCGCCCGCGCGGTACCCGGATAAAAAGTAGCCTATATGTTATTCTGACGTATAAGTTATATTATTGTAAAGTTTCATCAAAATCCGTTCAGTAGTTTTTGCGTGAAAGAGTAACAAACATCCAAACTTTCGCGTTTATAATAGTTGTAGGATTTTGGGGATCCTTACATAACGTGTCTCGACACATTTACTTTTCTGTAAAAATAGTTTTATTTCACTTTTCTTATAAGCTGTATGACAGGTTTAAAAAGAACACTGATACCTAACTATAATAACCTACTCAAGTATTTGAATTTAATATTTGAACAGGTTTCGTTCAAAAGTAAGGCAAGTACCTAAGTACTATACTACTTATCTACATATTGCCTCAATAAATGAATACTTAGGTTGAACAACCGGACAATGTCGACTGTAAATGAAAGACAATGAAAAATGATTTACTTAATTATTATGCAAGTGACGGACCTTTTCAAATTACCAATGTGAAAAAGATCATCTCTTTTTATTTTTAAATTTTCTGCTATCTCTAATCACGAAGAAATTGAATTGAATCTTTAAATGTTGGGTTCTGGAATACTCGCAAAGACGTGGAAAAGTACCAGCGCATGCGTACTAAGTATATTCCTTACTTGTTGCGTCCACGTGGAGAAGTTAGAGCGGTACAGCATACATAACAGTTTCTATGGACCATCCTGGTTAGGTACAGATAAGCAATAGTTACTTGCCCTGGGGTGTGGGAAAAGAGACACGGCTATCACCTGTCGTTCCTACTAACTTACGGTCTCTTATCGAATCTTATAAGGGTAAATAAAACAAAGAGTCTATTATGTTTATTTATTTCAGGGTTTGAGACGTGGAATCGTAATCAATTAAGTAGTTGGTTCTGGTTTTAAAAGAATACCTTGTTATGTTAAAATTATGTTGTTTACGATCCAAAGATCTTAAGTATACCCATAATAAATACCTATATATTATAGATATATTCTTAAGCGTTGATCTATCTACTAATAAAAGGTAACATAAAAATATAACATAGGAATAATCCTACTATGTAGGTTATCTATTCAGACAAAAACTAAACTAGCTTTGTTTAGCTAGAGAATACAGTTTCTCGGCTACCAAGAACCTGATGAAGCAATGTCTTCTACCGGTGGCATGTTGCTAGAAATTTTTAGATGAAGTTAGCTTAAAACTATATAAACCAATGTGTTTATAAAACAAAGTTAAAACATGTTGACGTCACCGTGCGTAGACTCTTAGTGATCCAAGCCAGAGCTTTTTAAAAATTTATAATGTTATATTTCCTACATAAACCTCGTGCAAAGTCCGGTCATGTAAGTGGATCCTTCTAATTAGTACGTCATACACGTGTTGCCGATAAATGTAGGTATGCGTGTATAATAGGTACGTGGGACATTATATCATTATCAGTGTAGGTACAGTGTTGGTTATGTAGTATATTGTGAATATGCCAATTCTCTGGAGGTAAAGGGAGGGTATTTTAATCAAAGATTGTGTGGTGACCATAATATTAGACAGTAGGCAATTAAGATGAAACTTTACGGGTTACAGTTTTTACATGTGCTGTATCTAACGAAGATGCGCTCCAGCAGCAAATAATATGACATTCATTCTTCAGTCTTAAACTTGAAAAGGGGGATATGTATACTCAGAGGAAAAGGCGAATACCTTTTCGATTTAAGAAGTTTATGACTAAGGAGTGTTAAAATAATTTATGTGGTTGTAGAGGAGTGTGTCTTAAGCAGGTGATGATGCTGGCTGCTGGCTGACTTGATAAAACCATAGCCGTGGTTTTATTTTCTGATTGATTGGGGACTTTAGTGGCAAGCTCAAACGACATACAAAAACATGCTTAAAGAAACATACTGGGGTATAAGCAGATAGAGACTAGGATCTCAAACTTAGTAGGTAAAGGAAAATACCCTTCTTGTGTGGATCTTGTAGGCACACCGGTTATACTATCAGCGCTCTCATTTGGCTGTCCATCATATCTAGTGACCAAAAAATCATGGAAGCATGATAGACGAAGTAGGTAGTCGGTGACGCGATAAACGGTTGCATAAACTTGACACAATTCAATACTAATGACCCAGTTGTCTATTTAAAAAAAATATAGCTAACCATGGTTGAGTGCTCGACCGAAAAAAAGACCTCTAAATATAGACACCAACCAGTGGGCGATACAACATAGCACCTAATTTCCTAAGCATTTAATTAGGTTGTAGGTACTACATCTGAAAATAAAATGCGAAATCGACGAAGAGTTTACACGGTCTTGGTATTGGTTCCTTGAAAGTTCAAGGATGTAATAGGTATTACGGCTAATACCACGGCCTTCAGTCTCACGAGACTGTAGAGCGCAATCTCGGGCGGTGCTTATTTATTTATGTATAAAATCATTCCGCACAAAGAATGTAGAGCTAGGAGGACTTAATGCTTAAAGTCATCCTGGGCGTGTAAAAAGATGGTAATAAAAAATAATGCTGGACATTTATCACACAGCATCATCTAGCCCCAAAGTAAGCAGAGCTTTTTTGGGAACTACATGACTGATATACTACTTCTATACTTTTTTTTTGTAAAAACATACATATTATACATAGAAAACACCCAGATACCGAGACAAATATTTGCATATGCAAACATTTGTCCCGCTGCGGGAATCGAACCCTTCTGCGTCTCAGGCGGGCCTTCGCCCACTTCGCCACAGAGGTATGGCGTCTGTCAAGTAAAAACAATCAATATTTACATTAGTTAATAAGTACCTCTAAACGGTCAGCAGGAGTGTAGTAAAGTAGGTAGGTACGTGGCATTACCGCAATAATGGTACCCTAAAATTATACCAAACCACGAACATCCTTTCATATATATCTATATACATATAAATCAAAGAAAGAACATTTAAATTAACGATATTTTTGTGTCCGAAACATTTTATTGAAGGTAGAGAATTGTAGAGCCATAAATGGCACTTGCATCCGAGCTCAAGGTTGCAATTGTGTCAGGTCGGCGCGCGCGCACCGATCTCCACTAACCGTGCAGTTCAACGACCTCTCTTTGCAAGTGCGTCAGCTAGCTCTTTATAAAGAGCAAAGCGAGAAAATAAACCGATAACCGCATCTGTAGGTTAGTACTCACAATGTATCTACGGTGAACGAACCAAGTCATATAGGTCGTAAACCGGTCGTCTCACAATACAAGGGTACTGCGACATTAGGGTTAGTTGAAGGTGATCAATCAGACTTTGGATTTTCGGAAACGCAATGAAATTTTTTCAATCTAATTTCTAGTAGTCACTTAGTACTGGTCATTATGGCTATTACGACCTGTCTCGCATACAAAGCTCGTTTTGTACCAAGGCTATTGCAATAATAAATGAAACGGCGCAATAGAAGCGCAATGTGAGTAAAATGTCGCAATTTACGGTAGAGGCTGACTCTATACAGTCAAGTTTATGGACTGGCAGACCATCAGAGTAGAAACTAGTTAAATATTCATAGTATTCGGCACTTTGCATGCAAGTGACATTGATTTTTGACGTTGGCCATACCTGAATCCTGATGGGCTAATTTTATAATTCTATAATTAAAACTTGAATCGACTTAAATTGAACTTTAATATTAAGTATATACTCTATAGTCAATGTCTTTAATATTAAAGTTCAGTAATACGATTCAAGTAGGTACCATCCTACTGCAATTATAAGCGTGAAAGTTTGTAAATCTTTCACGCAAAAACTATTGAACGAATTTTGATGAAACTTTACAGTAACATTGCTTATTATAGGTACATCAGAATAACACATAGGCTACTTTTTATCCAGACACAACGCGGGCGAAGCCGTGGGCAGAAGCTGGTAAGTCATATTTTGGACTTAAAATGTAATATATAAGTACTATTACAAATTGTTCCTGAATGTATTTTACTCTTTCCAACTTATAAGCCTCGCTCGCGATAAGGAGTCGTCTCAAATACCGCTAATTAGTAAAGTTTATTAAAAAAAACAATAATTGAGAATTAATTAAATAAAAAATTTTTATACTTTTGCTTAAGAAAGTAAAAAGTTACTTAAAGCCGGGATTAAAAAAACATTCAATCTTCGTTTCATCAAGGTAGTTTACGTAAGGACACTTACAATCTGGAACAATGGTATCAACTTACTTTTATGTTTGACATCAAGGTTTTACAATTCACCAATTTATGTTTGAGTTAATTGGAAAGGCAAACGAGTTATCGAATTGAAATATCCCTTCAAATTCAAAGACTAGTTAGATGTAGGTAAATAAATAATGCTGGACATTTTTCACACAGCATCATCTAGCCCAAAACTAAGCGAGTTTGTATTATGGGAACTACATGACTGATATACTACTTATATACTTTTTTTTTGTAAATACATACATATTATACATAGAAAACACCCAGACCCGAGACTAACATTACCAACATTTGTCCGCAGCGGGAATCGATCCCGCAACCTTCTGTGTCTCAGGCGGGATTCGCCCACTGTGCCACAGAGGTCGTCGAAGCTATTATAACTTTTCACAGCTCTTTCATAAAAGCAAACAAAACAATGCAATACCTACCATGATAGTAACTGGCGGTTTTCTCGGAAGGAATGCTATTCATACTTACCTACATTCTGTCTTATATGCTCATTATTCGCAATAGGAACTCCACAGTAGGTACTTGGTTTTGTCAAGTAAATAGTAACAAATATAGTTAGTTATTCAAAACCTTTCAAACAGACAAGCACAGTGATTTCAGAATGATTTTGATCAAATATTATACATTTTAGGTTATGTATCTATAATCATTCAATATAAAATAATCTCGTACTTTTATCTTAATTGGGATCTTTGGATAATTACTGCTAATTTGTATCGCGTTATCTTTGTTAAGGCCGAACGCACATCGATGAAATACAAATAGAAATGTTTATTTCAGTACCTTTTTCTACGTATAGTATAAATACATGGTAGGGGATATCGATTTTCCGTGTCAATTCGTGAAATTTTGCATTACAATTAGTTCGTAATCTGGAATAACACATTACCTAGTTTTTATCTTGATAAGTACCCAGGTACCACTCCACTCAAGCGAAGCCGTAATTTTCTAATTATTGGTAAAGTAGGTTGCGGGAGGTCGGTGGATGGAGGTATACTCAGATCGTTCCTCGTGGCACACGTTAAAGGAGGCCTATTTCCTGTTGTAGATTCTGCAGGCTGTTTATTATTATAATAATAAAGAAGGTACCTAGTGTCCTAGGTTATCATTATCGTAATACGGAAGCTATTATAATTAACAGACCATTGATATTTAATTGAAGATCCGAGTGCTCGTTTCAAATCAGCAGGGTGCAATTATCTTTAACTCAATAAATTGACATTAATTTTACTTATACTCCTACGCTTCAAGAAGATAATCATTCATTATTAGCTCACAATCATTATTTTAGTATATCGCTGTATTTGAAACAAAGAGAAAGACAAATGTAGCTGTTTTTTTTTTATATAGTTACTTTTACGTAAAAACTTTATTTTTTAAATGCACCGTTCTGTTTATGATATCATTGAATTAGTCTTGAAAAACCCTTTTGAGGTTTTTTATTTAAAAACTCAATGCAGGCAATATAATTCATCAAAGAAGCTAAAGTTGCTCTCCTCCCCTCCAACCTTGTCTATGAAGTATAAAACAATATAAGGAGTTTCGTGTTATAGGAACTGTCAACGTAAATTGGCTGACGAATTTCCAATGTAACTATAGGAGTTAGGTTTGAGGCCACTTCGGGACCCTACGGACACATACGGGGACATACGTGTCTCGATACGTCTTCGGCTGCTTTATTTTGTCCGGGCATTTAACGCAAATAAAGCCGGGGACAGGAGTTATTATTTATCATTGTTTTCCGTCTATTCAATTCCGGGTGTTTCATCTCTCCCTGAGAGTACCGTTTTGTACGTACCTACCTAGCAGAATTCGTAGGTTTTTCGTTGTAGAAACTCACAACATTGTAGTAAGTATGTAGGTAGGTACAGGTACTAGGTATAGCTTTACTATTACGCAGTTAGGACGAATAGGTATCTTAATTTCATAACGAATTGCGACGAAGTTAGTGACCGCTAGTGGAAATATCTGCGCCACGTGCGCTGTTTCGAAGTCATGAGGTTCATATTTCTACACGACGACGTGATCTATTTCATTACTAGAATTTTATATGCATGAAGTCTAATGGCGCCAAAGTAGATACATTCAATGGAAATCACTTTATTGGATATGTAAGTAAATAAATAAGTAAAGAGACTCATATAGATCATGAACCTATATTATGATTATTTGTGTCATGGGTATCAGGAACTATGAGTACCATTGCACAGCAAAACCCAGACCTGGAACAAAAATCTGCAAACATTTTTCCCGCACCGGGAATCGAAACCGCACCGCACCTCTTGCGTCAAAGCTGACCGCCCGCCCGCCACCGAGTTCGTTATAAATAGACCGTACACACAATTTTAAAACAACAGACGGATTTAGTCTTTGAATCCCAAACATATTAATCCTCTATCCTGCTCCATCATCAAACCCTGACCACCATCTATCTATAAACACGATACCTCTGCTCCAAGTTTGTGAGGAGTTGGATATCCTGCAGGACTTTAGTGTACCTGTTGGATATTTATTTATTTATCAACGTCTTCAGGTGCCGCTACGGACCGTGTGGCTTGGCTCTTAGCCTAGTGCATTTAGGTACGTCACAAGAAGGCGCCATGCATACAAGGTCGCCTGCCTTTCGACAAGCTGCTAATTTAACATATTTAATAACATTCAGACGACGTTACAGGTTCAAGTACCTAAACTAACCTGTTTGAAGGTTCTGTTGAAGAACATAGTAAAACGATACGTGTTTTAACCAATCATTGTCCAAATTAATCAGAAAAAAATCCTTGACAATACGATATTCAATACAGACTGCAGAATTACTGTGATTGAAACAAATACGTGCTACGCCGATTTTTATAGCAAAAGGTTTTTATAAATGCGTCTGTCCACGGCTTCCAAAGGCTTTGCCCGGATAAAAAAGTAGCCTAAGTGTGATTCTAGGTCACGAGCTTGTTGCATACATTTCATACACATCAGTCCATCCGTTACGAAATTTATAAGTAACAAACATACCTACAAACTTTGATATAATAATATGTACTAGTGGAATAGTTACTACATAAAACATTCGAAGAAATAATTTGTTACTACCGATTCATTTACGAATAACCTAGGATGAAAGCTTTCAACAGATAAAAAAGTTATAGTAGGTGTCGGAAAAATCTATCCTATTATTATTATTAAGTCCAGAGTTCATACCACTTTTAAAATCGAAAACTACAATATCAGCGTTTGCTTTATTTAATGCACTCGAGGATAGCCTGGGACTAATTCGTACAGATAGCGAGTCTACGGTAGGCGCTTAGTAGAGGACTATTTCGTCCCATTAGGTAATCAGCAGGTTAGAACATGTAGTTTTAGGGTAATTTTGAATTTTGTGCATAAACTTACGTACTTATCTAACTTATTATAACAAAGCCCACCAACTATACCTATTGTATTAGATTTTACATCAACGTACGACATCAGTTGGCCACATAACGAACTAACGTAATAGAATGAGAAATATTTTACAATTCGTCAAAACTAAAATACAAACTAGAACCGCCCAGCGTAAAAATAAATTCGCGTGAAGGTCGGATACCGACTGACTGACCACACACAAAGTTGCTTGACCTTGCCTCGTATCAGGCAAACGGTTGACGGATACTCACAGTACCACACTAATGAGCTAAAATTTACAGCTGGATTGCTGGAGCATTTGTACTTAGAGATGAGTCAGGAACCGATTTGGGATCTGATTGAGATGAGTAAGGAAAATTAATTTGTCATCGAATTTGAAATATAACGAGGTTGACTGCTAGGTATATAAATAGGTAATTTAATGATAACAGTTCGTGCTGAAATACCACATCATCGAACTAAATTAGCAATAACAAACTATCACAGTTTAGATTTGCTTTGGAGTCAATAAATTTTTATAAATGTTAAGTTTTTCATCGCTTTGTCAACAAGTAATTAAAAAAAAAAATGTAAGTATGTAATAACCGCGTGGGTAATGATCACCGATAAAAATATTAGGTCACCTTTACCCCGATCCACGTCATATGGCATTGGTCTCAACGGAAAATATATTCTAGTTTGTCTTAGTCTTTAGGTAAATTGGAATAAAAAACTAACAGGTTTTAATAAAAAACGAATAAAAATGTTTAAAATCTTCCGGCACGTGTGACGACTCCATAGAAAGTTAAATAAATAATGCTGAACATCTTTCACACAGCATCGTCTAGCCCCAAAGTAAACAGAGCTTGTGTTATGGGAACTACATGACTGATGTACTACTTATATAATTTTTTTTTGTAAAAACATACTAAGAAAACACCCAGATCCGAGACAAATATTCGCAGATACAAACATTTGTCCCGCGGCGGGAATCGAACCCGCAACATTCTGCGTCTCAGGCGGGCCTTCGCCCACTGCACCACAGAGGTCGTCGCTATTGCTTAGCCACTGATTGGCTAACAGTTACTACTACCACAGATATTATAATTCTACTACTTTATACAGTGTGTAATTGCAGCCAGCCGCTGTCGCAACCTCCCAAACCATACCTTAATATGTGCGATTTTTCAATTGCTGCGACGCAGTAAAACTGGCCCGAGAAGGCGCGGCAGGGCGATGACGACGCCCGTGACGGCCGGCGCGGCGCGGCGTTGCGTGTGACGCTTGCACCGCGTTATGTCAGTGTGTACAATTCACTATTTGTAAACATGAACCAGCCACGACATAAACACGGCCATGCTACTACCATATATCAACGGCGAGATCGCAAAACGGCTGACATTGTGATAAGTCTTACTATAACCGAATGATAACAAACACACGCAGTGGCGTCGAGTCTGACTAACACATTGATAGAGAGGCTTAAGAAAATCAACTAAAACTACACAATTGGTTACACAGCTTAAAAAAAAATACAAAATGTACAATTGACTGCCGTGTCGCTAAAAACGGCAATCTCTTTTAGGCAATTTAGTATAATATTGAGTCGAAGAATAAAAAAAATATGTTTGAATAGGCACCTTAAGGTTATTACGGAATGCTATACATTCCGTAATAACTTTAAAGATAAATGCCCAAAAGCTATTTGACAACAACAGATTATCTTTTCTATTAGGTATGCCGTTCTATCAACAAGTTGGGCTAAGATAGATATTAAATATTAAATGCGTTCTATACAATATATATTACGCAGATCACGGCGCTTAAATAACTAGAAAGTGCCGCACAAATTTGGACCTAGCATCAGTCAGCTCTATTTATGGCATAATAAAACGCATTACCGATCAGAGCGAAGATACGGGTTTGAATCTTGCTGGACTAGTTTCTTGGGAAACATAAATTCTACGAATTATATATTAAATGCGAAGTTTGTATGTTTAGATGTTTGCTAATAATCTCTTTTGTGCGGAAGAAAGATTTGGCAGCTCCTAAAGACCACATTATTCCTCTAGTATTACGTCTTTGGCAACTTACTCGTATAACAAAGAGTATAAACGGATCAGAGAAAATACGTTATTTGTTTGACTTTTTTACTACTAGGTACTGCTAGTCTAAGAGCACACGACCAAAACGGCTACGTAATTTTATCATCGATAAAACTAAGGATTCGTTTTACCCTTTTGTAAAAACCGTCGATCTGGCCACACGTGGTAAATTCAGGTGTTATATGAATGGGGGAAAAAATAGGTAATAGTATCATCATTCGTTTCCACGGTATTATTTTTTACAAGATCCCATGAAAAAAAATTGGACTCAATTGGTTGGTGGAAAGGTGTCGCCAGCCTTAATAACAATAAAAAAACTAATAGTATCATCGCTGGCTTTTTTACTGCCAAGAGTTTAAAGAAGCTAGCACAAAAGCTGAAAAAAATGACTGCGTTTTCGTTCAAAACGCTATATTTTCCTATATGAATAACCATTACACCTGAATCCACTACGTGCGATTGACAGTATTCACAAATGGGTCACTCAGGTAACATGAATCCTGAGTTTTATCGATGATAAAATTACCTGGCCATTTTGGCCGTCAGCTCTCTGTCCATACTTGAAATTTTTAAATAATATGATACTTAACTTTTCAAGCAAACGAAATGATTAGGTACTCGTAAGCGCCAAATCACGCTTCAATCTTTCCTACGCATGTAACACATTTCATCGACAAAATTCACGATGCAAAGTCCACTACTTTATATTTATCGACAACATCAAAATCTTTAAGATAGTTTCACACTAATAATTATTCTCGTTCCAAACCTGTAATTGCGCCCACCCACTGAATTTTTAAGCTTTAGCATTTTGCGGAGACGTAGAAAATCAATAACTTTAATATAGTGAGGCGATGCGAAGTTAACTGTCATGGAAAAAACCATTAACGTGGAACTCTTGGATGGCGTAACCATGGACGCACATTCACTTGAGTTGTTTACTAAACTAACAGTATTAGAGTTACTATATTATCTTACAAATCATCGCAGAGTTTTTAGAGCTAAAATTTTACGCAAAGCCTACTACTCATCCATGGTATCTTGTGAAGACACTACCTTACAGTATATTGACATGCTCCATCGATCAACTTTCACGAGAACAGACGAATCGCTACCGGTATGATACGGCCTCGAATTGTATAATAAAACTATGATGGAATAAGATTCCTCCGATATAAAACAGTCGAAATGAACGCATTAACATTTATAAAAGCTTTTGATTGTAATGACTCCAGCGTTACCTGAAACGCAATTGGAATAGGTTTTTATCTTAGATTATAGGGTTACACCAAAACTGGATCGTTATTTGTTTCAACCTGTCTCGTCTCACTGCTGAGAAAATCTCCTCAAATTTCTATAAAAATCTGCATATTTTTACTTTTCAAAATGCTAATTGAAAAAAAATTACTTAATGTTCTCCTCGAGGTTTATTTTTGGCCCTGTCTAACCCTTGGGTTGATTTCGTCTTTACAATTAAAACTCAGATTTAGCATTTCAATAAAGCTATTCTAGAGACGTTCTTATTTTTTTTTCTCTAATACAGTTAAAAAAAATAAGAACTACAGGCTACCGCTAAGCGGCTGATCGCTTAGCGGTTACACCTCAATATTTAACTTTTAATTCACTTGTGTTTATTGTGAAATTAAAAGCTAAACCATCCATTCAGATTGTGGCCAAGATTGAGACTTCAGGTCAGGATACATTATTTCTTAAATAGATGTTGCCAAGAACCGGGAGCGAGTATATAAATTAGATATTTAATTCACAATATACTTAACTGAGAGACGTAATTAGCATAGTCACTGCTCGGCACGACCGGTTATGATAATTATTAAGCTTCAATCACTTTTCACGGCGGCGGCGGAACGCCGGTGAAAAATACTAATGATATAAAAATTAAAGTTATTTCGCACACTAACACCTACTTGGACAGACAAATATGAAGACAGGAAAAACTCCGGACGGTTATTTCATCAGAGACACAGTGCACAATAAACTGTGTCTAAAGACAGAGAGACATCTCAACTCGGATGTAGACGTCTTCCTTCCTAATTTCATGATCTCTGCGATTATTAATGACTTAAGTAATTGAGGTCGTGGCCCTACAATTACGAATATTAGATTAGCCTCTATATCTTTGATCAAAAAGACATTGAAATCAATGACAGCTAGTTAGTATTAAATGTCCCAATGCAATAAAGGGTGTCCTGAAATTAGTAAAAATTTCAATAGAGAAGATAGTTTTTAATTATTATTATCTGGAGTCTTATCCTTTAGTGAGATTGTGCAAGAATCGAAAAAAAAAAACATGCTACCGTGAGTATTGTGTGTCCGGGTCGATTTGTACTCAAATGCGACAGTGAAACTGGTGGTAGTAATATCGTTCGCAATAACAAAATGAGAAAGAGGGTAGATCAATTCGTCTGCCACGAAAGTTCACCCGCAAAGACTTCAGTAACTCCCGTGATCATGGTGCATGCAACTTTGCCGAAATATCGTAATTATGGTGAATATCCCGTTTTAATAAACGGGATATTCAACGGGATAATAATAAGTTTTATCAAGATAGTTTCCAAAACAATATATTGAGTTATTTTGATAAGGTCTGGTCTCAACTCTCGGCAGCTTTCGTTTGGACCATTAATTCCAGGACACTGTATATAAATGTTAAAATCTAAAGATGCCCTCAGACAACGTAAATTGAACCTTTATTATCAATATTATTACCAGCCTGTAGAACTACACTTCTAGATAGATATAGGTATCTTCCAAATAGTGCCATGACCAAAAAACGTTTCCTATAAAACACCTAAGTTGGGTTGCCAACAACTTATTTTATATTTGTTATTTTGTGAGTAATTCTACGAGATATTACAGAAGACCGACACTTCTATTAATAGCGAAACATGCTTTATTTACCTAAACGTCGATTTCGATCAACGAAAATATGTATATATTATAGATGTTACCGTCCTAATGGCAAAATTATGCTGATGAGTCTTTTAATATTATGATGGTGTCGCATAGTGAAATATTCATAGTCAACAAAAGAAGCAACATAGTTAGGGGCCTACTGGTAGGTACTTGACTGACATAAAGTTTGAGTCGTAATTACACCTACTACGCAGTGTCATTTTTCCACAATTCAGCAACTTTGATAGTTCTTATAAGAACAATACAACAATATTATGAATCCTTCAAAAGATAAGCAATTTGATAATATTTTTTTTACAGGCTTACAGTCCACCGAAAGAGGTTATCGTCATCTTTTGACATCTTTTATACCTGAGGCATGACTGATGCGTTGCCTTGCTTGCTCTGAAGGACTCTATTTACATTGTTAATATCGTCTAGTTTTCTTTCATTCTACTTCATTTGAATACAATAACCTATTTGGAAACTTAACGTAAACGTAGTGTATAAAAATGCGTAAAATAACCTAAATTGTTAAAATTTTGTTAAATACTATATAGGTAGTATGTTTTTTTATTTAATTCGCACGGCAGATAAGCCTATGAAGGTAAAAGTCCCGAGATGGGTCAACTTCGAATCTGGTTACGTTCACTATGTAGTGATAGGTCGTAATATATTTATTCCTGTCACAGTTTCTTGATATAGCACATTCGCTTGTACCTTGGACATTATTTTAAAATCAGTAAAATTCAATTTAGTAGTTCATTCCAAATTTAAAAAGAAGAGCGTCAACACGATTAAGAACTAAAAATCAACCCACATCATTTTAGAGTTGAAATTATCGTGGTTTGGTATAATTTTATATTTCGACTAAAATATCCTAAAATCACAACATTTTTGCTCTTGATGTCCTTTTGACAGTAATCCCGATTTTCCTAGAACAAAAGCAATAAATCAAACATGAAAAAGTTGTAAATAAAATATCGCTCCACCTGAAAACTCATAACAAGTTTAGTTTTAACCTTGGCTATAAATTTTCCGATACAAATTAGTTCGACTTTTGATATAGGTAGGCATGAAGACGGGAGGTTGCAATAGAAGTTGCACGCCACCTTTCTCTGATTGATTTATACGTCTTGTTTGTCACAGAGCCGATTTATTTGAATTCCTGCCAGAGCCTCGGGCAGCCAACGGATTAATATCGAACAGACCCCAGCGATATATCCCTGACTTTGGGTAATAATTCAATATTTCATCCTTCGGGCGGGGACCTACGCTGCGAATTAACATACAAACGTCAATCGTTTCATGAATAAAAAATGTATTGGATTTAGTGAAATGAGTCGCGCGAGGATCGCTGTTGGCCGTTATGCCTATTGGGGTAAAATAAAACTGTTTCAGATTGCTTGGCTTAGCTGTATGGGACTATTCTCTATTATATAGCAGCACGCAATTTCAACTGCGTTGCCTTGGGTATAAGAAATCTTTTTCTCGTTCCCATTTCACGAATTTAATATATAGCTATATGCGTATTTCCAATAGCTAATTTCCTATTTTAGTAATCTTTCTAGAGAGTTTCCATCAATGCTATCTCAATTTTTATTTTGCGTTGTCTTTTCTGTCTTCAAGAAAAAGTCCGGCATTCTATATCTACGTATAAAGCATCGTAGAATATTCGTGAATATTTTTCAACTGTTTAAAATTCGTATCTATTGAAGATGGAATATAACACGCTGCTCGTTCAAGGAAGTATTATTTCTCGGCTACAACACCCAAATTAGTCTTGACGTCATTAAAATTGAAACTGACCTTAGCAAACTATGATCTTGAATACAAAGATACGTCTGTCGTTTTAAATTTAGGAGTACACATATTATATTCGTAATTTACAAACCCAACTTCTATTTTTTTCTATTCTTCCATTTCTTTCACTTTTGCATCCAAGTTTAACATATAGTTTAATTTTAAAGAGGACTTAAGTGTCTAAAAAAAAAATCAACATGCGGGTCGAGTTTCGTTGAATCAGGACACATTTAAATTTATTTTATTCACTCAAAATAATAGACTGAATTTATCTGGATCATTTTATGATCAAAAATAACCATTGAGCGGAAAATTGGAGGTAAACTTTGCTGTCACTTTGTGACACTGTCTAAATATAAAACTGGTAATTTGTTGCTTTGAAAACGAATTCTTTTTTTTTATGTTACAATATTTTGGTGTCTAAATAATTATTCCAGAGTCTTTAGGCCTAATAGCGCTTAAATATGCGATATCAAGGCCAGTTAGTTGCCGACCATTGAGCGGTCACACCTCTTACTATAGTAGTTGCGTTTATTTTGGAGCAAGATACCATTACGTTGAACATTCTACATTGCTTCGTCAATAGTATTGACTGAACGAATAATGGTATTAAAACGGCAATGAAGCTTAAATTGGAAATGGTGTGCGGAGATGAAAAAAATCACAGTGGTAGTATTATCGCCCACGTCACGCTTAGCTAAGACTACGATAAGATACGAAGAACTACTTATTTCTAGTTTGTCAGGAGGTTAAAATTCTAATAATAATGCAAAATGCATAGTTAAATGATACAACTCTTCCTCTTTCGCTGGCAGTTCAAAATGTAAATATTTTTGATTGGGAATTGGGTATAATGAATATTGCAAGTACTTATAATCTTTTCGGCCAGAAATAAGTAGGAACCTATCAATAACCATTAATTGCATATTGTTGAAATGTTTATAATATATAATGATAGTAGGTACCTACTTACCGATGTACTCTCGAGAATATAATATTGCAGCAGATACGTGTCAGTGTCATATTTTATCATTTATCAGTAATGTCATTGAAACAGGCATCTCAATACTGCGGTTTAAAATGACCCGTTTAAAATCAATGTAAATTGCTCTAACTCTCTAAATACCTATTTCTGCCACCAAGAAGTAATGCGAGCAGCATTACTCTGTTCCTGTGTGAAGTGCGGTGAAATTACAGGAACATGAGACTTTTCACCGTTATGTCTCAGGGTCTGCAAGTAAGCGTCCATAGGTTACGGTAGCCGCTTACGAACAGGTAAGTCGTACGCTTTGCCACTTAATTTGCATAAAAAAGCTACTATAAAATTACTAATTTATAATTTTTCAACGACATTTTTTCGTCCATTCCATGTTTTCGGTCTACTGCTGCTAAAACCAGACGTTTTACGATAGTATCCAATTATTTATGCATTATGAAGCTACCTATTAAAATTCAAATCATAGCAAAATAACGTAGGTACCTATAATATTATTTTTTCTTCTCATGCTCAAAAAGTGTGTCATTTTTGCTAAGCGTAGGCGGACTAAAGTCCATTAACTCTTAGACCTATGGGACTGAAGTTTTTTTTTTAATTTCTTTTTGTCCTTTTTATCAACAGTCTACAAAATGTGATCCTATTAAAAGACTCGACTTTTTTATGTTCCATTTTTGAAATAGTTTCTTAGAAAAATATAATTAAGTAAGTACCTACATAAAGTTTTTTTGAACTGCGACCTATACTGCTGCACTAGCGTTACTTGGCGATCGTTGGATGTATGCGTCATACGAAGAAATTAAGTTACTAGAATTTTTCTGCTCCATAGTTATTATACAATACCATATTTGAATTGAAAATTAGAGTGTTTAACTCGGTACTATACCCATTCATACTAGATTCTATAGCGTCCCGTATGAAATAGCTCGTTTTAGTACCGTGCTGAATAAACTTATATTTAATAAACAAAGTTATTTGTGAGTTCTATTGTTTCTCGCACAGTTGCATACACCACTAACATGGGAGAACCTGATGTATTTGCAGGGGTGGGTGGATAAATATAATTATAGTATTTTTAAACCTTTAATAAAAATCTTTACCACGTAGGTTAATTATTACATTAAACATTATTATTGGAGTAATTGGTGAATGCTTCGAATTTACGACGTTAATGATCCTTTATAAGGAAAGCCGGTTTTCCTGTATAGCATCCTGTATAGCGTCATTTATTTTACAGCCATAAAACTATTTGAGTTCAAAAGCGTTTACCTATGTATTAATAGGTACCTAATTGTTGTTTTAATAACGAGTAATTGTGTATTATTTGCGGCGATGGGCTTGCAACCTGTCACGTGGAATGCTACTTGCAAAACGCGGGCATGTACCAAATGTAATGTTTGGACGTGCCTTTGACTACCCCCTACTTGATTGGTGTTTGTTTGTTTTTGTGTATTATTTTTATCCGTCAAAAGATGTAAGTAACTACTTAGATGAAAAATTGTGAACTTCTACATTCGCATTAAAACAAATTGTCATAGATAATTAGTATTTTTTATACAAACTTCTATCTTCCCACTAATCATGGCTGCGCATTAAAATCTCTAATATTTAAGGGTTTTCTTTCTATTTCTTCATGTATAAAACTCAATACTTTACTATGATAGGATATCTAACTGATAGTCACATTGCCAGATATTTTTACGAAAACTTTTAATATATTATGTTCGATTAAGAATATATCTACTGTCTATAGTTATGTGTACTCTCATATTTATATTTTTAACCTTACTATCGTTTAATATCGTTTTATTCTTCACACGAGGTGATGAAAGATCCCACTTTTTAGCACACCCGCCTTAATACACCGCTACAAATTAAAAGAAAGATACCCTCAAAGTTTCAGATCTTTAACACTCACCGTTAGATCACATCATTACAGCCAGTCAAATGATTAGCACGTCACGATTTTTAATAAGGTTTTCGGCTTCAGAGACATTGTTTTTTGCAAAATCGGATTAGCTTCTGGCAGAAGGAAAATAAAGAATTATGTTTTAGCTTGTTTTAGGCTATTTATTACGACTATACCTACCATAATGTCGACGTTTCATTAAATTACGTGATCGTAATAATATCCTAAAATTATATCAAATCACGTCAATTGATAATGTCAAAGCAAATAATTTTGTTGTTTGCTAAGAAACATCAAATCATTGAAAATGGAATCACAAATGAAAATACTTTATTGTATAATAACCTATGATATTAAAAATAACACATTATGCCAAAATTACAATATGCGGTATTATCGCTTAAAAGCGATCTCTCCCAGACAATCTTTGGATGAAGAGGATTATATTATGTCGTATGACATATCTACCTTCCAACACAATTGTGTAGTAATTGAATGAACGACATAAGCTGTTATCTCGTTCAATAGACAACTGTACAAATACTCTGTTATCAACTTACAAGATGTAAATCAATGTTACCCCAATTACTTAATAAGCTAGGTCTCGGTATTATTCCGATGATAAGGCGGTAAAGCAGCGCACGTGAACGTAGTTTCGCTTTGTATGAGCATGAAGGCGGAATCACCCACATCGGTACACGCAAAAAGCGCGCGATGTATGCGTTACACATAGATAATGTTCATTATTATTATACATTTTAATTAGACGCTAGTGTCTTAATAAAAAGTAACCGATGCAAAGTAGCTGTTCCTGTTAAGGTAGCGTTCGTAAGAAACGCATACGTTCGACCGTTTTTTTTGTCAACTTACGTTGCAAAATAGTTCTCCACGAAAAGCCTTTTTATTTTAACGGGATAATTTCTATGTCCACCCTGTAGGTCCATTCTAAATATTGGTGCAAGTATTTTTAAAATCGAATTTGGAGTTTTTAACGGAGATTACCTACTACATCGAAGTTTACAAACTTAAAAATTTTACCTCTTATTAATCTACTCTATTAGAGTAGATTTTTGTCTTACTACTGAGCAAATGCCTCCCTACCCTCATTTCACTCCTCGCTACAGGCTATATATAAAATGCTAGTAATTTAGATACCACTGATATTATTAGAACTCTTTGAAGAGTTCCAGGCTCTTCACAAGAGAAGAGGCTTTCATGGCAAATTAAAACAAAAAGAAATGAAAATTACTTTGATATCTTAAATTACTATTCTATATTTTTATAGGTATTTCTATTGAAATACGAGTACTATAACGCACAGAGTTTTAGATACATACTGTACAAATGTATTTGTCATATGGATGTGTGGAGATTTTCCTACGCTTACGGTACTTGTAACGGTAGTCAGAGTCGTTTACTATTCACGAAGTCTACGACACCGATACGGGCAATGCGAATTTAGGTACAAAAACCAAACTATTCGCATACTTCGCTATTTTTACCCGACTGCCCAAAATGAGGGTAATGTTTTTCGGGTGTATGTCTGTTCCTTTATGGCTCTTGCTGTAGCCTAAACGACTTGATGGATTTTGATAAATGAAATGCCTTGATCACGGAAGTAACATAGGAAAGTGTCAATAAATCTAATATGGCGGCTGTAAACCGCCATGATGGTCATCCCAGATCTATACTCAGGTATAGGTACGTATATCTATGAAGTTACAAAGTAGGGGGTAGTCAGAGTAAACCTGGCTATATATTTATTGATTGATTTATTCTGGTAAAAGTCAAATGTGCCTGTAATTTCATATAGACGCAGGACCCATACCTTTCTACCTGGAATAATGCAATGCGAGCATTGCTGCTTGGTGGCAGAATTGTGGTAGTATCTTCCGGACGAGCTCTTTAACTAGGAGCTCCCATACTTGCCTCTTCCAGCGTCTTTGCCCGTATAGTACTAGAATAAACAGTAGCAAATATGTTATTCTGGGTCATACAACCATGAACAATGGTGGAACTACACCTGTTCTTTCAAATTGTTATAGTCGATACGGAGATTATTATAACACACATCTTAAATTTCGCAATTAAAATATAATAAAGGTAGGATAGGATAAAATTGAAAAATATTACATATGCTCGGAACTGTCAAGAAAAACATCCGGAGAAGAGATGAGGCCGGCATGCCCTAAAGCCATAAATTTGAAGGAATGTGCTATCGGTTAGTATTCCAACAAGCAGTGTTGGGTTTGCAACCTGTCACGTGGAGTGCTATGACAAACTTTGGCATGTGCCAAATTATAATGTTTGGATTTCTTACCATAATTCAAAACTTGGTGTCCTCACGGATCTACGTACTTAGTCTATTGGATCTAAGGAGGTCTTGGGACAAGAAAAGTTCGATCACGGTTATATTCAAAGTTATAATAAATTACGCAAAACCTGAAAATAATTTGATCAGAATCACAAGAAGAATAGATGAAGCTACTTTTAAAAAAAAAACTATAAAACTGCCGTGTCTAAGAGTTCCAAAAGATTCTACCTCTAGACAGACTCTCAGACTCTCTAGAGTTTAGAGTAGACAGTTGGCGCGGTTTGGTATCACTGACATAATTCGTAGAGTTATAAAACGATCAGAACTTTCCACGACAATATAAATACTAACATCTTAAACAATAATTAACTAAGAAATTATTATAATCAAAAAATGTTGGGGGGTCTGATTGTTTGCGTTATTCAATAAAGATCCTTTATGAAATTCCTCATTGCTTATAAAATTTAGTACACAGGCACTTAATGCTGAGAGTATTCTTTTCCAGATCACTTAATTTTTTATTAAAATAATATAATTTTAATAAAAAGTTAATAAAGTTACCTTAGTATTTTTGTATAGTTTCCTATCTATATTAATTATATGACGAGAATACATTTTTTTAAATTATTTTAATCGTCTTAAACATGCAATAAAAATAATTTCCTGTACAAGTAATAATATCTCTATGTGTTCCGCAACTTCGCAAGCGAAAGTGAGCCAAAAATGGCGTCCTATAAGTACGAATTGGTCGTGCAGACGACGGTTCCTGATCGGCATACGTAACGTAATGTATACGTTTGATGAATTTACAAAAGGGTAAGTTGAAAAAGGACAAAACAATCTGAAGAAATCTGTAATGTTACCTAGACAGAAAATAAAAAATAAATTTCTCAAGGGTTTATAAGAAAACTAGGAAAATGCGTTGACGTCGTCGACCGTTTTGAGATTCTTCTATGGACAAGTTGAAGGGCCTCACACGCCCTCTAGGGGTTGCATTTCTGGAAATCATTAGTGCACCTAAACATAAAAAAAACACACTCTAAATATTGAGGTTTCGCGTTATTCTCAGAATTTATAGTATTCCAACTTAAATGCGAAAGAATAGACGTTAATTACCAAAAACCTTATCAGATTTGGATGAAATTGGTACAATTACAGTTAATGACCTATAATAACATATATACATGTATATATGTATATGATAGGAATAACATATGTATATATAATAGGCTAGCTTCTACTAACCTGACCAGAGCCGTTAGTAGAAGCTTGTTTCGAAAATCACATTTCAGTCGGCCTTCTATCTAAATGTTATCTGTCGCTTATCTTTACAACTTTTTAAACGGGTTCAGTTACACATTTGGCAAATTAATTATTACAGTTCCGAGAAACGATCTCAATACTTTACGATACGAATTTAAAGCGGCGCTCTCAGTTTAGCAACAGAAAAGTTATTTTTGTCGAAGCGTAAAAGTACAGTGGAATGCGCAACTCGAAAACCACTTTCAAATTATGAGGCGTTAGTTTTTGTTGGACTTTTTTGAATTTAGTTTTAGTATACGAAACGTATGTTTAATTTTGGAATACTAACTTAAATAATAATCATATAAAATGTACCTCAACTGACAGGGTACACTTATTAATCTAGCTAATTTGAGATCAAATTCAGCAACAATGTATATTTAATAGGTACAACGGAAAAATAAATATGAATAAAATATGCGTGGCTTTCATATGTACAACTATGTACAAGTAGGTATATACAAAAAATACAGATGAAACAGCTAGCTATCTAAAGACCGTTGTAAACGATCTATAGATAGCTCAACTGATCCAGATCACTACCAGGCGGAAGCGTATATGTATATGTACTAGATTAAATACCGAATTAGCGTCCGCATCTTTATTATATCACGCACTTGCTAATTGTCAATACCTACTTAATTTACAATTCATTCACTTTACTAGGTGACATAATTATTATCATCCATCCCTTTCGTTTAGCTATAATGTTATCGTGCAAGAAAAGAACGACGCACATTTTGAACAATTTGCTAATTGGCGTTGTTCATTTCAGAAACGTTGGTTGTCTGTTCTATTTTCGACCTTACAACGTTGATATTTAAATTTAAAATTATAACTTTACTTGATGCATCGCTTGAATGGGTATTGTGTGCGTGATGATCACTGCCATGGGTACGTGAAGGTCACCACTGGTTTGTGGCGTTCTACGCATATTTGATGTTATATCTTCAATAAATTAGATAGCGCGTAGAAAAGTCATGTGACCACGATTGTGAAATTATCGAATATAAAAATGTTAACATACGCATCGCACCTTGATGTGGTGTTCGTGTGTGGTTGTAACCTTACGTAACAGCAATGTATTACGATAAGAGGAATTGGTATCGTATAAAATCGGACGGATCGTTTATGTAAGTAAGTAGTAGTAGGTACCTACCGATTAAAGTAGCGAGTGCCACTGCGCAGTTCGGGCAGGAACTCGCGACTTTTATTAGAATCGCATTGTCTCCTTCTGATTTACAATCATAGTGTATTTTCCAGGTTTGAGAACTTGTTTATTGCTATTCGGAATAATGATAAGAAATGAAATGACGCAAAATATACATGCGTCAAGTGTAGGGGTTTTTCGATTTGCTTTTTAAACAGCGAATCCTAAATTATTACGCTTGTCCTGTATATTTAATGATAGATTTTACTTGATTCGCTAAAGCTATGTTTTAGCCTTATCTTTGTTATATTACCATATTTATTATTATAATTTAAAATGAGAGCTAAAGTGTCCCATAACCCTTTTGCTCAACAGCAGATTAGTTTTGTTTACTTAGTTTACTAAAAATCATCACACTTTCTATTCTGAAAAGTTAGTAGTTACATTGCACATCTGAAGAAAAATATAACAATAAAAAAAGGTGTAATAACACTGTCTTCTAACGAGTGATATTTACCTTCCATCCGGCAGATGAGTTGCTGTCCCCCTTATCCTTAAAATATGGCACGTTCTGGACCATCCACTCGTAGATCTGTGACAGAGTGAGTCGATTGTCCTGCGCTGAGGTGATTGCTTGCGTGATGAGATCTGCGTATGAGAGGTTTCCCCACGCGTTGCGGCGTGATGAATTTTTCTTGGCCCCCACCGATTGAGGTAGTGGGGGTGCTCCTGGTAAACAAAAATTTATCTGAGGATAGCTTCTGGACATTGGTACAAGAAAACTTCTAGCTATTAGTTATGGCAAGTTGCTCCCTGGAATCTATTGATGGGAAATTATTTCGTTTATCAGTATTATATGCTTACGGCTCTAGAAGGAGCTGTAGTGATTCAAACGAAAACAACAAGTTGGAGGACACCAACTCTACTCGAGTATGTCATATTAAGAGTGTTGATATAAGAATTTGGATAAATAAAAGAGTAGAGGTAGGCCATTTAAAAGGGTGGATTGACTGAATGATGAATGGGTGAGAAGGAAGTTAGTACTAAGATAGTGGTTGAAATAGGAGATTAGAGAAGATAACACGTGCTGACCCCACGAAGCTCAAAGATGCTAAACGTATTCTATTCTATTCTATTCTTTTAGAGGACATATTTATGTAAAATAAATCCAATGTACCTACCTATTGGAGAAAATATATCAGATAATATTGATAACGATGCGATACTATTGATAACACATAGAATTACCTATATGATACAGGGGTTCTAGTACTAATGCCATTCATATGTTATTTTATTTTAATTGAAGTAAGAAAATGTCTTGTTTCCTTACTTCAATTAAAATTATATAAGGTGGTAAAATGATATCTTTCGTTTGCTCGAGATAGCTGATAGAAGTAAATCCGGCTTAGGTGCTTATCTGCTACAGATGATAAAATAATACTGATACACAAAAGTTGCAGAGTAATGCGTGATCATCAGTAAAATAAATTAACACAAGACGTTGACCGCGCTAGGTCAAATATCCCTTACTATGTACTTCTAACATAATACCGGAGCGATTTGGTTTAAAAATGCTTACAGACTGTGATTACTCATAGTACCATTACTATGACCACGGATGACACGTACTCAGAATTTAAACGGAACCATTATTTATTCATATTATTTGTAAAGAATGAATTGCATTTTGAGCCTTTTGGGGTTGAGACTCTGGGTCCGTGGGGAACCGGGGCCCTTCGCGTTTTCAAAATTCTTTCAGGGCGACTGGTCGAAGCGACGCGTGACAAGAGAGCTGGCTCTTATCTGGGTCAACCTTTTGGGGGGGGAAGCTAGAGTAAGGTCAAGGCGGGCTACTACCGCGGTGACGATAGTAGCTCACAAATGCCACTGACCATCTGCGTGTCACCGGCGGGACACAGTCACTTAGCAGAGCCTCTAGCCAGTCCGTGCGATCCACGTCCAATGTCGTCCTCCCTGGGACCTTCTGCAGCCACGCGTCGTCGCGTGACCGCCTACTGTACTTCATCCGCGGAAGAGCTTACGCCGCGGTTGTGCGTCCTTCTTTACTGCTGCACGTCAGAGCAGGGGTCGGGGAGGCGCGCGACCGTGGCGTTGGCACTACGTGGGGGAACTACACTGCTGCAGATGCTGAGTGATCCAGGGCGAAAGGCGAATATTCTGCGCCTTAAATGGTGTTGTCCGCTCCGTGCCCTTGGCGTGTTTGGGTGCCGGGTGGCTCGACTTTTCCTATCCACAGGAATTGTCAGGTCTCTAGGTGGCCGGGCGCGGTGGGGACGGAGAGGACAACAACACAAATCAGAATCCAATCACCAGGGAGCATACCCGAAACAAAACCCCAAATCTAAGGTGTCAAACGTACCGTGCCGATGGATGAATAGCTGAGGGGTTGCTCAGTTGCGAACGGTGTCTCCTCGAGAACAGGGCGAATCGAGGAGTACTTAGCCCTCCCGTGGACATGCGGGGCTCTGTCGGCGGGTATTTTTATTTCCCTAGCTACTCGTGGGATTTGTATGGAGGAAATACCTAAATATAAATCTGCCTCTCCAATCGGAGAACCATTTTCTCCCCTCTTGGGAGAAACAATTGATAGGTTGGAGGAGGTCCTACTGGCCTCTCCACAGCCTGTCCATACAGTAACCTTTGTTACAGATGACCTAACAGAAGCCGGCGGCTCCAGTGCTGCGACTTCTGCGATGGAAACGTCTACAAAGCAAAGGGTGAAACTGAATGGCGCGGCTCGGAAACGGTTCCGTAGGCTGATGGCTGCTAATGTTAGGGAGGATGAAGCCCGAGCACTAGCAGTAAAGCCTTGGAGCCAAATTCCGATGCAAAACATTCCTCCGGACCCAAAGCCTACCAAGAAAAGGCAAAGATCGGAGGAAGAATCGCCCAAGGAACAGCCTAAAAAAGCCCCCAGGCTAGAGGCGTCCCAGGGTGTCAGACCTAGCTTCAGCCAGGTCGCGGAGGCGAAGCGAGTTGGAATTCGCAACGCCACCTCGATGAGCGAAGACCAGATGAAGCAGGTCCATCGATCCCTCACCCAAGCCATCATTGAGACCAGCAGCAAGGGCAAGGGGCCGAAATTCTCGGGCTTCGTTCATAAGCCCGGGTGGATTCTGGTGACCTGCGAGAACCAGGAAAGCCTAGAGTGGCTTGAAAGAGAGGTACCCAAGATCGAGCCGTGGGCTGGGGCAAAACTCTCGTTTATTCCCGAGGGCGATTTGCCTAAGCCGACGGTTGCGGTCACGTTTGTTCCCAGTATCGAGGCGGCAACGGTGGAGAGGGCTGTCGAGTTACTGGCGAAACAGAACGAGGGGCTTAACACCGAACTCTGGAGGGTCCTTCACAGCAAGTCTGAGGAGAATGGTAACGTAGTTACCTTCGCTCTGGACGACCTGTCTGTCGAGGCCCTTAGAGCCACGGGCTTTCAAGCTACCTTGGGCTTTAAAAAGGTAGCTTTCAAAGTCAAGGGCTCTGAAAGCAAGCCTACACCCGTGGTGGAACGAACACCACAGCCGTCCACGTCCAGCGGTCAAGGAAGCTCGGGACGCAGCTTGGAGGGACTAGGGCCACGATCCGTCGCGGCCAAAAAGCCCTCTAAACCTGCACCCCAAAGCTCCGTAAGGCCGCAGGACGCAGGACGCGGGCGAGATGGCAGGAATCCCCGGGAAGGGGATAGGGTTGACAGGCGGGCTGAAGCTAACCGAGGGCGTGGCACACGCCCGAAGTTAGTGAAGTCGAAGCCTCGATACCACCGGGGAAACCTGTAACGGCTACCCGGGCGGGGACGGCGAGGATCCTCCAGGCCAACCTCCACCATGCCGCGGCAGCATCCGCGGTAATGGAGTGTTGCCTAATGGAAGGACAGGCTAGCCTCGCCTTGATCCAGGAGCCTTGGGTAGCCAACACTCAGGTTCTGGGACTTGACGCTGCCGGTAAGATTTTGGTAAATAGTACTGGCACAAGACCCAGAGCATGCATAATTTTTAAAAACAATGTGGATTTCTTGCCAATTCCAGAGGTATGTAGTGATGACCTGGTAGCAGCTTTTGTCGACCTCAAAGGCTGGAGTGGTGCGAGGGTAATCTTGTGCTCAGCCTACCTTGCCGGAGAGAAAGACGACCCGACGGGAGACTTGGTGCGGGTGGTGGACTACGCTACCCGGAACAACGCCGAACTTCTCGTCGGGTGTGACGCCAACGCTCATCACACCGCATGGGGGAGCACGAACACCAACAGTAGAGGTGAGTTACTTTTTGACTATCTTCTAACCAACAACCTAACCACGCTTAACATAGGATGTAAACCGACCTTTGTAACTCGTGCTAGGCAGGAAGTTCTGGACATAACTTTTACTACTAGGAATCTTGCTAGACACATTAATGACTGGCAAGTCAGTAATGAAAACTCTATGTCAGACCATCGACACATCATTTTTGAGATAAAGTCCGTCTTGGAGTCTCAAATTACTACTTATAGGGATCCTCGGACTACTGCCTGGGATGTCTTCAAAGACAAACTAAGGCACACCCTAGAAAACTGCCCAAAAAGTATAAAGTCCCGCGACAGTCTAGAAATAGCGGTGGCCCTTCTTACGAAAGGAATATGCACAGCCTACGAAGAAAGCTGCCCGCTAAAAACAAGAACGACGAAGCGGCAAGTTCCGTGGTGGAACTCTAAGTTAGGAAAACTAAGAGCTAAAACCAGGAGATTATTTAATAAAGCTAAAAAGACTCACATATGGGAGGACTATAAAAAAGCTTTAACTGAGTATAATTTAGAAATTAGGAAGGCGAAAAGGGCATCATGGAGGAAACTCTGCGAGGAAATTAAAAGCTTGCCTCAAGGAGTAAGACTTCATAAACTGCTCTCCAAAGCCAAAACTAACGAGATTGGTCTCCTCAGAAAAGGAGACGGTTCCTTCACAGTCAATGAGAAGGAAACCTTAGAGTTGCTGGCCATGACCCACTTTCCTGGTGCACTTGATGGGAACTCACACCATCATCCGAAAATAACAAAGCCTCGGAACGAGGACTGGAAGAGGGCGGCAAAAATTATAAGACCCAACCAAGTAAAGTGGGCCGTAAACTCTTTCAAACCGCACAAAGCGTGTGGGGAAGATGGCATACTCCCTGTTTTTCTACAGCAGGGGATTGACATCCTTTGTCCGTATTTGGTTAAAGTCTTCAGGTCGAGTCTCGCCTGGGGATTCCTACCAGAAGAATGGTCCAACGTGAAAGTTATCTTCATACCCAAGGCTGGAAAGAAGGACTACAGTCAGCCAAAGTCCTTCAGGCCAATAAGCCTATCCTCTTTTCTTTTAAAAACAATGGAGAAGGTAGTAGATAGATATATAAGAGATGTGGCGCTTATCGCATCTCCCATTCATCATAGCCAACATGCATATCGTAAAGGCAAATCCACGGAGACAGCACTAAGCAGTCTCATCGACAGAGTGGAAAAGGCTATGGAAGACAAGGAGATTGCACTATGTGCATTCCTTGACATTGAAGGAGCTTTTGACAACTCGCCTACCTCTCTGCTGGTAAATGGGCTGATAAACAAAAATGTCGACCCTACCACCACCAGATGGATAGAGGCAGATTAATGCTGACAAAACAGTGATTATACCTTTCACCAATAGGCGGAGGCTAGACAAGCTTGTAAAGCCTAAGCTTAATGGAAAAATTATAACCTTTTCCACTGAAGTTAAATATCTGGGCGTCACGATCGACCAAAAACTGACGTGGAATACACACTTGGCCAACGTTTTAAAAAAGGCTAAGATTGCCCTGGGGGCTAGCAGCCGTCTGATGGGCAACAACTGGGGTGTAAACCCCATGATTGCACTGTGGCTGTACACTACCATTGTGAGGCCGATAATCACATACGCCTCCATGGTATGGTACGAAAAAGCCTTTCAGTCTACCGCAATACAAAAACTAGGCAGTCTACAAAGAACTGCATGCCTTATGGCCACGGGAGCCATGTCCACCTCCCCTGGATTAGCGCTCAATGCATTGCTTGGACTACCGCCTCTTCAGGTACATATGCACAAAGAGGCGAAAGCCAGCATGTACAGGGTAATCATCCAGGGCAGAAGAAACTGGCTTTCCCAGAAACTGAGATCTTTACAAGACTCAACGTTGGAATCACCCGTACTGAACATGACAACTGATGCCATGCTGCCACGGCATGTGTTCGAAAAACACTTCGCTGTGGTAATGCCCTCTAGAGAAGACTGGTTGAACAGCCAGTCACTCTGTGAGGACAGGTGTCTCAACTGGTACACAGATGGTTCCAAAATGGGGCTGAATGTAGGCTGTGGAGTATATGGAGAGCGACCCAAGTTCAAAAGTAGCATAAACTTGGGAAATCACGCATCCATCTTCCAAGCAGAGGTGTACGCCATCCTAGAATGTGCAGAAACCAATCTGCAAAAGCGCTACACCAACCATACTATTTACATCAACTCTGATAGTCAGGCGGCCCTTCTGGCTCTGGATTCGAAGGTTATCACGTCCAGGCTAGTTGAAGACTGTCTGTCAAGACTGAACTCTCTGGGCTCGAGGAACAGAGTTGTGCTAAGATGGGTACCGGGACACGCTGGGATCGTAGGTAACGAGTGTGCTGACGAACTTGCGCGTGCAGGGGCCAACGGAACACAAATGGGACCAGAGCCATTTTGTGGTATACCAAAAAGCCTAGCCCAAAGAACCCTTCTGAACTCATGCTTTGAAGAGTCGACCAATCTTTGGAGAAACTCTCCAGGCATGAACCATTCTAAAGCACTGATCAAAGCCTTTGACAAACGGTATACCAACCAAATCTTAGCGCTAAACAGAAACAACCTTCGCACTATGGTAAGAGCCTTGACTGGACACTGTCGCCTCAACAAGCACATGTTCAAACTAAGGCTGAGTGACACGCAAACCTGCAGACTCTGTAATGAGGCAGACGAATCGCCCCTTCATCTGTTAGGAGAGTGTAGACCACTGATACATAAGCGTAGCCTTCATCTGGGAAAACACATTCTTAGCCCAGATGAACTAAAACTCATAACACCCAAAAAGATCCTGCAGTTTCTAACAGCGGCAGGGCTAAGAGGTGAATTATGAACGCCCCAGTGGGGAAAATAAACAAGTGGCGATCACAATAGGCCTAATGGCCGCAGCGATACCAAAGCCACTAAAAACCAATAAAAAAAAAAAAAAAAAAAAAATCTGGGTCAACGCATTAGCATTGCCATTCAGCGTGGCAATGCGGCCAGTATTTTGGGAACGCTTCCGCCTGGTAGTGATCTGGATCAGTTGAGCTATCTATAGATCGTTTGCAACGGTCTTTAGATAGCTAGCTGTTTCATCTGTATTTTTTGTATATACCTACTTGTACATAATTGCATTTGATATTACAATTTCCGAAAATTCTACCTTGGCGGAATTAGAACCCGTAATCTCCCGCTTTGTTCGCAGGGACTAAGCTAACTAAGCCACTTGATAACAGGGTGATTTTTATTATTCAGAGTGAATAATAACAACACATTAAAGGTATTATCATAATCCCATAGATTTTTTAA
Source organism: Perizoma affinitatum (assembly GCA_961405105.1). Taxonomy (NCBI): domain Eukaryota; kingdom Metazoa; phylum Arthropoda; class Insecta; order Lepidoptera; family Geometridae; genus Perizoma; species Perizoma affinitatum. The sequence goes on along the minus strand of OY560184.1, from coordinate 14,972,580 downwards.
CTCATATAATGGTTGGAGCACCTTCTTCTTATCTGTTTTGGTTTATGAATAATTTGAGTTTGCTAAAAGAGCTTGTTATCTCTTTATTTTTATTTTGCGAGTTTTGAGACAGATGTCAAATGCAACAGTTAGATATTTTAATATTTGCATAATAATGTATGTTTTTTTCATTTAAATAAGCATCTAACTTTAAGTTGGGCAATGAAGAAATAAGATAACCTAGGTAACTTGCAGTGCTATACAATGTGTCATAGGAAGTAAAAACTAAATTCTGTTTTCCTCCTATTCATCCTCATCTGTCTCGTAAAGGTTTATGATTTTATTAAACTATAACCATACCCGTATCCATAGAACTTGAAACTTATATAATTATCTGCTTGTACCTACATGGATGGTACCACTTTTTTTTTATTTTATAATTATTTGCCTAAAGATCTTGTTGAACTCTGATATATAATGTTTTGTATTACCTAAGTTGGAAAAATGGTTGTCCTTAATGTGGTGTCACACTAATTCTGAATTTATTTGCGATTTTTTATTATATTAGATACTAGCTGTTGCCAGCGGATGTGCACGCATGGAGTCGTGTTTAAAAAAAACCATACCCACCACTTTCACCCACATTTCCCGCATTAAAATGTGAAAATCTAAGATCCCTGAAAAACATCATTTCATGATTAGTAGCTCCAATTCCAATTTTCGAGTTTTTTACCATTTCCAACCTATTTATGATGAATAGCTTTCCAATTTTTACCTTTAAGAAAATCGATACTCCCAAACAAACATTCACCCCCCCCCCCCAATCCCCTACACCTTAAAATGTTAAAATAAAATACCCTGAAACACGTCATTATTTATATATGCTCAGTGTTATTTAAATCTTCATGTTTTTTAACTTTAAAGAACAAAAACTTTCATACAAAAGTTCACACCCAATTTCCCCCTTACAGTAGAAATTCCCAAAAATCCTTTCTTAGCACACGCTTATTTTATAAAATAAACCTATGTTCCAAATTTCAGCTTCCTAGACTTAGTAGTTTTAATTGTGCGCTGATAGATCAGTCAGGACAAACGATTTTATAAGTACCTATAGATAGAAGATGTTGCACTTCACTGGTTCTGTCACGATCGCTAGTCACAAATAATTTGGGTGCGTCACTGATATTTTCGATCATTCAATGTTTTGCCATCATCATTATCCAAACCTACCTCCGTTTAATTTCAATTATGTAAAATGATTATCATCCTAAACACGATTGACATAGGTATTTTGTCTTGTATCATTCTAATGTGCTAAATGATCACTTACTTTGTACCATGTTTTGTTTATTTACATTTTACTTTACGGTCTCCATGGTCTATCACGTTTTTATCAAATCGTTCGTTCTTCTTACTACCTACTTATTAGTTAAGTAAGTATGATCAATTTTAAAGTATGCGTATAATATCGTTTCATCAAATTCTTGGCTGTTAAAGGCAAAAAACTAGCACAGCAAAATATCAACCACTCTTAATTACCTATGTCGACGTAAACAATTTAGAAGCATTGTTTTTGTTTGAGTGAGCGGGCTTCGAATCTTATTCATGAAATGTGTAGTAGGCGGAAATGTGCGACCAAGAGCTGTTTGTTTTCATGTTACCTACGTGTGTTGTGTTATACGATAACGAATATTTTTACGTAGATTCAGACTTTATACGCCAAAGTACCGTTTTTTATCACGTCGTGCATTGTTGTCTAGATAGATTAATTGCTGATATTTACCACTCAAATTCTGATTAGAGTTCTTTTTAGAGCCGCTACCATCGTCCCCGGGGTCGACGTAATTGTCCGGCCTCGGCAATGGCCACGTGTTTGAGCGCTGGCGCGTCTGCGGCTCAAAACCCACTTCGGCCATCTCATTCAGCGGTTCCAGCTCCCCCATCGTTCCCTCCAGCTCCTGCAGCCCGCTCTGCGAGGACCACGGGCTCACGTACCCGCCACTCCCCTGAATAGACATCTCGCTTACTATCTCGAGCTGTGGAATTTTTAGTAGATGCGTCGAACAACCGCTCACCGGGGTCAGTCCTCGTCACCAGACAGTAGCATCACACGACACGTATTTTTCTAAAATTCAATGTTTTTTTCTTTCTATTTCCAGAACCGTCGGATCGGACCGCGGTCCACAGAGGTTATCTGTCTTGTCCTTATCTGTTCTGTTATTCGAAGCCAATAACATGTGGCATCTCGTTAACGTTCATAAACAGCTCTGTGCGTCGAAAGCGTCGTCGGTCGGCCGTCGGGCCGCTCCCGAGAGGCGATTTTCGCTAAATATAAGCGCGGGCAAGGCGGGGGCGGGGCGCAAACCACGTGAGTGACTACGCGCCGATTTTCCAATTCATCACTGGCGGGCTTGAGACGCGATAACCTTGTAACGTGGCTCGGATCAGTCCGAAACACCAAAAATCGTATCGCCTACGATCGTCACAGTAATTGAACGTCCGGAAGATTTTTGCTGCTGCGTAAATTAGGCCGATTATCCGAGTTTAAACACTTTGCAACTTTTTCACACTGATAAGCGTTATCACAGGATCTCAAACAAGGATCAAATAAGTTATTGAAGCACGCTACAGGCGAGCAAGGGTAGTTTGGAACAAGTTTGCAGAGTCCACGCGGTTGGCGGCGATAACTGCGTAATAATAAAGTGAGGTTGGCGCGAGTCGCGTGGCGGCCTGCGATCCGTCCTCGACTGCGAGCGGTCGCACGTACACTGAAGTGAGGCGCGTCGCGGACCCGCGCGGACGTAGGCGCCGTGTCGCTCATGCGAATCTCGCTGGACGCCCGCCACGCTGCCCGCTCCCGCTCAGCTCGTGCAGCGTGCAGAGTCGCGCGGCGAGGAGGGCGGAGGGCGCCGCGCTGTGCTGATATAGAAGTGACGTTGTGTGACCGCACACATGCCCGCCATCTCGCCCGCACTCGAAGCCTCGTCTTCACTCATTTAAAAACTCTTCTTCGCGGGTTATCGTACAAGCCCCTACATATACCTAGTAGCGGCGTGTGCGTGGCGACCTTGGACAACATGACCGCCGTATTACTAGCGGCGTGTGAGGCGCCATACATCGCCCGCGCCGGCTCGCGGCAATTACCCACTCTTTGCAGTATGAATATTTTCGGCCACTTTGGAAAAGACGAGTATGTGAAGAATGCGAGTTGTCTGACTGATGAGTAAGAAAATGTGATGTGCAACATCAGATTCTTTTTTTTTTGTGAAAGTAGAGTCCTGGTTGTCCTAAAAGGTGGCTTCCAATCCGAAGATCGAGGGTTCAAAATCTATGGGGTTTCTACGCTGAAAGTGCTTCACGGCCTGGAACCAAAAATTCAAAGGCATGCTTGCGGTTGGTGTTTCAAAAAGCGGCGATGAGCTTGAAACCTGTCAGGATTAAATATAACGCGAATGAATGTTCAAAACGTAGGTGCCAAATGTTATGTTTGGACTTAAGACCAACTACCCCATAATTGGTATCTGCGTATTAAGTGATTTGTGGATGTCCAGAGCCTTCAAAGTGTGATTGTTTGGGAAACAAAATCTACAGTTAAAATCGCAGATTATCATTAGTGTATGCGCTTATGTCGTGCAAGTGCACAAAATCTGTCTTTGATGTTTTTTTTTAAACTCACTGTTTCTGCCTTTCGACCATGTAACTTGGGTCGACAAATTTATCGTACCGATAAACTAATTTCATCTAAAATTGCTGAAACTGAACTAGCCTCGATATATTTTTATCTGGTCTCCCTCAAGCACCCTTCTCTTGGCTTCAACTATGTAGAATAATGTGTCCAAATTATTTTTTTCGCTTTATCTACATTTCCCTTGCCCTTTCCAAAACTCGATAATATGTTCCGTTATGATCGATAAAATTAACCTATGACAAATGTCAAAAATAAGGTGATACTACGGTTTTCGATAAAATCCGTTAAATATATAAATTCTTAAATTTAACTACCCGTCGATTAATTAAGTTCCATGCTACCGATCTCGACAAAGTTCGACAAAACCCCGTTTTATCGAGAATAGTTTGTCGTAAGTCGACATTGTATCGAAAGATAAAAACGACTTTTATCTGTCGATACAACCTGCTCGGGCCCCAATACCGACAAAGTTTTACGTCTAGTTATACCTTACAATCCAAAAAAACAGTGTTTTTTGAACATTGTTTTTTTTTTTCTTTATGTATGACCCACAGCGATTTTTGAAAGCGGGGTCACTTTAAGACGAAATTTTACGCAGACATTTCTTTCGTCAATAATTTCTTCATCTCAATTACGTCAATTTGTTCATAACAATTCAATTCTGGAAAATATGCAACACATATCCTTATCTTCCAGAAATGTAGAGCTACGAAGATCGTAGCAAGTTTAGATGTAGAGGGTGTGCCTACGCTCGTAGAGCTACGAAATGGAATTAACGTTTTGATCTAATTCCTACTTTTTTTCGTCCATGGATTTTTGGTGCAGTATAGGTATTAGTAGAGATTCAACATTATTCGGGTAAATTTCTATTCCAGTAAATTTTTTGTATAGATTGTATTTTTATGTAGATTCCCTTTGTGCTAATGCAAACCGCATTAACACAAAGGGTATGTAGTACAACAATTAATATTTTAAAATCATTGTCCTTCATTTCCTTTTGTCGGTGCAACTGATGCATTTTTTTTCATTTTCATCAGAGACCTTGTTGGGCTGTAATTTCCCTTGCTTTCTTCGCCGTAGTTCAAAAACCGGTATACCACCCCTTGATGTCTGAGCAGAAGCCATTCCATAAACAATTGTTCTGCCTTCTGCTGGCACTCATACTCAGATTCATTCGCATACGTCGATAAAATATTAAAAAACTTTGTATTTTGAGGGGTGCTAGAAACAGGCAAGTATTTTACTTACATACCGATAAATGTTCACATCACGAATTAGGTTATAATAACAATAGATTACATTTCTGCTGTAAAGAGGCTTTGTCCAACAAAGAAAATAAAAGTTTGATTGACACAAAAGAGAAAGTTAAACATGAATACAAAAAACTAACAAATTATAATGAATAATATTATCTTGTCATTGTCAAGTACATAATATTTAATTTTTTGGAAACTATGTCAACAAAAACTCTGAAATGGGGCATTATGGGTCAAAGAAAGTGATTTATTATAATTTCAAAATACCTACTATCTACATAATCTCAGATATTTTAGCATAATGTTGCTAAGTCAAAATTTATAATCTAAATAATAAAGAAAAACATGTAATTCACTGTAATAGTTTACTATGTAATTGAGAGCTCCGACAGATTGTTGTAGCTCATTTAGGTCAATATCGATATATACAGCTTCCTTCATACGGAATGCTTTAGGACTATCGTCATCGACCTCTGTGGAGCAGTGGTCGAAGGTCCGCCAGAGACGAAGAAGGTTGCGGGTTCGATTCCCACATGTTGATAAGTGGTAACCGTACGCTTGCAACACCAGAGGTATCACTCGCGCGTTTGGAACCCTGAGACCTAATGGTGAAAAGACTCGTGTGCCCGTAATTTCTCCTGCCCGCAAACCCTTCAAACCGGAACACAGCAATGCAAACTTTTCTGCCGCCACTACTTCTAGTACTAACTTCCCTGCACGAGCTCTTTACAAGGGGTTCTGGAGGCCTGGGACTTAGTATAGGACTTAGTAGCCACCAAACTTCATACAACCTTCTTGTTTACCCTATTGTTGTCGGGAACTACTAACTACGAGTATCTTACTAATTAACTAATCCTATTATTATTATTTAATTACTAATCCTACTACTATTGACGACCACTGTGGCGCAGTAGGCGAAGACCCGCCTGAGACGCAGAAGGTTGCGGGTTCGATTCCCGCTGCGGGACAAATGTTTGTAATGTTTGTCTCGGGTCTGGGTGTTTTTTATGTATGTATTTACAAAAAAAAAAGTATATAAGTAGTATATCAGTCATGTAGTTCCCATTATACAAGCTCTGCTTAGTTTGTGGCTAGATGATGCTGTGTGAAAAATGACCAGCATTATTTATTATTATTATTATTATAAACGCGAAAGTTTGTGAAGATTTATGTTTGTTACTCTTTCACGCAAAAACTACTAAACGGATTTTGATGAAACTCTACAGTAATATAGCTTATACATCAAAATAACACATAGGCTACTTTTTATCCGGGTACCAAGCGGGCGAAGCCGTGGTCAGAGGCTAGTATTTAATATATTCGAAAGCTGTACCGCTAGCCGCTACGTTTCTGCTGCAAAAACATTGTAGGTATAAGTAAATAATTATAGTTACCACCAACTACTAAAGTAAGTTCACTATGTATACGCATGGTATTCTTTGGTTGTCTTAAGTCTACCGAGAAAAAGAAAATTAAATTATATGGACTTTTCCATATAATTTACATATTTTTATGACACATTTTTATAAAAGTTTTATTCGGTTTCTGTGTACCAAATGATAACCAATATTTTAAGATCTCATCCAACCATCTTCGAACGTCAAGTTCCCAATGATTACTTGATAATCAGGGGTAGGTATAAAAACCCATCAATATCCAACCTTTGGGTCCAATTAAACGGTCCCTCTAGACATTAGGGAAGATTGAGTGGCTGCAGATGCTAGTTTTCACGAGGAAACGCAGTGTGCCTTTTATAGACCTGTAATGTACCTATTGGTACCTCATATATAACGGCAAGGTACCAACTCCAGGGCCCTGACCGAAACCTGTTGTCTATAACAGCAATACTGCAAATATACTAAAATATATATAGCAATACATTAATAATATTTCAACATTCTGGTTTTAAGGGTATTTTTTAAATCAATTTTGATAATAGTTTCGCTCTAATCGTGAACCCCAATTTAAATTAAAACTTTATAAAAACTCTACACCACGAGTGCAATCACCTACGTAAGTAATAATACTGACCTATACATAAGTAAGATGATGATATTCATAGGTAACAATACTATACATAAAAAAGAAGTATACTATACAAAGCTTTTTTATGAATTGAATTGTAGACCTTCATACACAAATAACAAAATATACAAAAACGTATTAAAGTGACAGGTAAAAGCCACAGACAGGGCTGTCTGTGGCTTTTAGAGTGGGCACTCTGAAGAGGGTGTCTAACCGAAGAGGAATCAGCTGCCCACGTAATCCTGGAATGCGTGGGCGTAGCAACTCACCGCGCACAAATCCTTGGCAACCCAAGGTCACTCCGCGAAGCCTGCGAAGACCCCAGTTCTGTGCTTCTGGGCGGAGTTGGGCTGGCTAACTTATTAGCCAGAAACTCTCACGCACAATGAACAAATTTAGAGTTTGAATGCGGAATAGAGAGACCACATACATACATACAACAGGTAGATACAAGGGGCGGTGTTAACGCTTAAAAGCGATCTCTTCCAGAAAAACATGGTCAATCATGGTCAAGTATACTTCCTGTATAACGTAGCGCCGTAGACGTATCCGATGCGTAGACATTCCGAAAAAACTATAGATATTCAATCCTCTACCAGATATTTATGACAGTTTATGTCCCCATTTCCTTTCTTTCCCGTCCATTGTTTTGCGGATGTCGGATATCGTTATGATGCCCGATCCATTCCTAATTATATACTTATTGTTATGTATGTGAAAAACGTTCGTCCATTTATGGTGATATTCATTAATTAACTTTTTAATTATCGTATAAGTAGTTACTGGGTTTTAAGTTTTACTACTTATACAATTAGCGGTTTCCAATAGTGGAAAATGTTTTTTTGTAAAACATTTCAGCATGCGTTTTCCATAAGAATTTGATTGTATGTTTGTATATCTGTTATTATTTAGATATACCCGAAATGGCTTAGCGGATTCTAATGTAGATTTTGCAATAGATTTGTATGCCATCAAGGATGGTTCTTAAATTGGTTTTATCACCACAAATAACTAGAAGGAAAAACGTTGCGGGTAATTTTGTAAAAATAGTTTTTAGTGATATTCATTCGAAGGCATGTGCCAACAGTAGTGTTCCAATAAGCGGCGATGGGCTTGCAACCTGACACGTGGAATGCTAACTTGCAAACAGGCGGGCATGTGCCAAATGTAATGTTTGGACGTGGTATCCTCAAAGATCTACTCACTGAGTATGTAACTGAGGATGTCCACCATGGGGAAGACAGTCATTAGCGTGTTTAGTGTTTAGAATATAGTTTATTTTTTTAGTAGTGATAGATTAATTTTGTTTTAATTTATTTATTTATGATATAGGAAATGGGGTTAAGAGTTTGTGTGGGAGTAATAGTCAAAACACTTGGCCTTAAAAGGTTTATAAAAAAGAAAAAAGTATTAATAAATACTTTTGAAAAATACAAAGTCAAAATTTTACTCAGTAAATCTAGTGTGTAATTTTACTTAGTTTTTGCATCTGACATAATTATTCAAATTGAAAACAGTAAACGCTTACTGTTTTCAATCATAGAACTATTTGTCCCCAATTCTGATGAAACTGGAAAATCACGCGGCCGTACGGTAAAATTTTCCACCCTCCTTTACAATTTTGCGATTTTATTCCATCTAGTGAAAAGCTTTGTAACGACATACATCGCACAAAAACCTTCTCAGCTAAAGAAGAAGTTCCGATGAAATCCATTGGAGGGCACCACCCGCAACATACGTTTCCCTTTTTGGTTCACCAGCCATTAACAAAATGTGGTGCACTTTCCATAGATGGCGCTAAATTAAATACTGTAGAAGGTTTTCACGCAGATCAGTTTGCTCATATTCCCAATGTTGGAAAATCTGGAATCGGGAAAACGATACCCGGATAGCAGTCAGTTGCTTCGGGGTCCTCACCGCGCGAACTTCCTCTCCTTCCTTCTGGGTTAAACCATCTCTTAGTTAGTCCATTCAGTCTGAATTTTAAGTCCCGATTTTGTTAAAATTCAAAGAAAAGTTTAAAAATATCTACCATCGTTTTTAGTCTTATTTTTATCCTCGCGTTTGCATTAACTTTTGAATTTGCAAGGTGCGCGGATTTCCAAAGTCGTTTGCCGGGTATAATGATAGGTAAGTGAGAATTTTATCTGAGTAATAATACTTTTAATGCTCTTTTAAAACCAAGTTCTGATAAAATTAATACTGTTACAGATCTTATAAACAAAATAGTTTATTGTAGATTAGTTTTGTCGGTAGTAAGTAGGTATTCATAGTCCAAATAGTTTTATTTTTTGAAGAAGGTTAGCATAGACTTTTTAAAAATGAAAGTACTACTGGGATTTTTCCTTGTCTTATTTATTGAGGTACATAAATACCGTAAATTATTACAAAATAATTAATTCAATTACTTCCAAAAATTCCTTCCGTGTGGACAGATTAATTAATTTAGATGACCACCAGTTTTAGCCCAGGCCTGGAGTCTTTTCACAGAATGATAAAGGGGCTAACCCTTGTGTAACAAACTAATATCACGTAAAAAAGTAATGTAAAGCTAGCTACATCATAGTCCTTTCTCTAGAGCTTTATTTATTGGGCCCGTAGGTACGTACTTATAGTCCTGAAACCGGAAGTGTGAAGGCCGATAAGGAAAGATAAAGTTATAAGTTAGGTAAAGCATAGAAAAGGCTTAGCAAGCTAGAGCATAATAAATATACCTACTTGTTAAAAGCCGAAAATGAATTCATTACCTATTACAGTATTTTCAATTGAGTTGAAGAATATCTTCGTTGCTACTACTGTTGAACACGTCATCCTTTAGATGTGTAGACGGCATTGGCATTTAGAGATAATATTTTGGGCTATAATAAGCATAGTGGGCGATACTCCGACTTCTGATCCGGAGGTCGTGGGTTAGAACCCGGTCGTGAACCAATGGATTTTTCCACGCGAAAAATTTATGTGCGTATTAACACGTGCTCAAAACGGTGAAGGAAAACATCGTCAGGAAACCAGCATGCCCTAGAACCAAAAAATCGAAGGCATGTGCCAACAGTTAGTGTTCCACAGTAAGACAGTCGTGAGCGTGTTTGTTTGTTTGTTTTGTATAATAATCGTAATGTCATTTCGGAGGAGTTGGCCACTATAAAAACCCATACTCGACTCTACTTAAACTCATACGACCTGGCTTTCATAGTCTGCTTCAGACGTTCATCATTTTGCTACAGGAATTTAGGTGAAAATTGGCGCTTTCATACTTTGGTGGCACGTTAAGCTGTCCTGGCTATGCCAGGAATTAAAACTTGTTGATAGCTTTCGGGTAGTCCTTTAACTCCCATTCAATAATGTTATTTGCACTGCATAGATATGCAATTTGAAAAATCAATATAGATAAAATTCTTAAATATCATAAATACATCCTGTTTTATATTTAACGTGAATATATTATTTTTTTAACACCCAACAGACACGGCATAATACATTTATAGTCCTGACAGAAACTACGAGTACCGTGGTAACACAAAGTTCAGACCCAGAACAAAGATTTGAAATAAATTTGAAATAATAATGCTGGACCTATTTCACACAGCATCTAGCCCCAAAGTAAGCAGAGCTTGTGTTATGGGAACTACATGACTGATATACTACTTATATACATTTTTTGTAAATACATACATAACATACATAGAAAACATCCAGACCCGAACAAAAAAACATTTGTCCCACAGCGGGAATCAAACCCGCACCTCTCGTGTCACAGTTGGCTACTAGCCCGACGCTCTACCGAGGTCGTGTTTTCGACTTCTTCCACACCCAACTCATGAATGTGACATGTGGGAAATATCTCACGGTCTGCACTCGACGTGCATTATTCAGAGGCATTGGCGGTGGTTATTCTGTATTAACTAAAATATCATTGACAACCTCTGGTTTATGTAAGGCTTCACAGGGAGCATAGAGCTACGAGTATAGTGATCAGTTGTTAAGATAACACGTACAAAGATATCTAAAGCAGTTTTTCGAACTTTACAATTGGCTACGGATTCAAAGATTCAAAGAGATCAGTTTTTATTTAACTGCACTTTTTAGGTTGATGCTACTATGAAATACCACACGTTTTGTCTTTTTGGTCTTACGAGTTATATCAAAATGTCTTTGTGCGCTATACAGGCATTATAACAGCTGGCCATGTAGACCAGCTTTCGATAAGATCAAGGTATGAAAGCTACTTTCTTTGACCTCCGTAAGTTCTGATTTATTTTCCAATCCTGTAGCATTAAATTTATAGGCCGTTCGAAGTTATCATATACGATTTGATTCAAGCGAGAAAGTCTGAAATTGACAGGGTGATGGAAGAACTTGTGACCCGTCCGAAACACCTCCATGTGTACGATTTTAGACAACTTTAGAGCTATGGAAATTATTGTGCAAAAATGAAAACTTAATATGAACAGGCTTTATACTGAGCCTACTTTTAGCGGATAAGCTATGAAATTTTCAAGTTTGTTCACAAATTAGGAAATCAATATAAAAAATCCTGAAAACATAAAATTTTGTAATGCTCTGTAGCTTTCTATAACTGCGGTTCCGAGAAGTTCTTTCATAATCTTGTAGGTTGAAATAAGGTATTATTTTGTCTATTTTTTTCTTTTCTCTTTGGCATTATTTTAGTGAATGAAAATACTTTATTGTACATCACAAGATAACAAAATAAACAAAAACGTTATATAACTAAAAGTACAATGGGTGCGGTCAAAAGCGACCTCTTCCAGACAACCTTGGAACAGAGAATAGAGCGGAATCTGAGAGGCCTAACAGCAGTTAAATATGCACAGGCAACCACAGAATGAGCAAATTTTCAATACTTTCCAGTTTCAGTCGGAAAACTAACGACACTTACCGAGAACACTGGAAAGATAACATCCGACCAAACAACAGGTGGGCTAAGGCATTTGCGCTGAGGAACAAAGGCGGTCACGTCCCAATGTAGCTGAATTGTTTCAACAGGAATGTCTTTTATGTCAGTGATATTTAATAGCGCTCCATGAATATAAAAACATAATGTAACTGACAGAAAAATTAAATGTTACGAGCGTGTTACAGTGCAAGTTGTACATGTATTTCTTAAACAAAAACTTTGAAGAGCTTTTTAAGCTTCTCTTTCGTACAAAAAACTAGATGCTAGAAACAAACAAAAGTACATGAGTTATTTTAAGTTAATCGTTTACTTAAATATCCTATTTAAAAGGTTAAACTCGTTTGAGGTACCATCCTACTTAAAATTTATAGTTAAAACTTTTTCTTGAATCGACGTGGCTCGTTTATTCAAATTGAAAATCGCAAATTGGTAGGTTTACTCAAAATGTACTTTATCATTTCAACCACGTAGGTAAATTTAATAGGTTGGGGAAAAAGTTTCTTCGCATTTTTTAAGAAAATTCAAAACATTTTTTAATATAGTTTATTTACATTTAACTAAAGTATGTAGGTACCATTTTGTTCGATAACTTTTTGCCATTTTGTAGGCAGGGACATGATCCCATTGCTATAAAAACTTTGGGGCTTCTGTTCAAAATACCGCGACAAGTGGTTTTGGCAGTCCTCTCGTGATGTTAACCTGACACTGCCTAAAGAATTCTGAAGAGACCGAAACAGGTGGAAATCTGAAGGTGCAAGGTCAGGACTATACGGCGGATGCATTAACACATCCCAGCCAAACTCTCTTAATTTTTGCTGAGTGGCTAAAGATGTGTGAGGTCTAGCGTTATCATGATGAAAAACCACACCCCTTCTGTTGATTAACTCCGGCCGCTTTCTCTCAACTTCTTGTTTTAATCTCATCAGTTGTTCGCAGTAGAGTTCAGAATCGATGGTCCTGCCTGGTGGTAACAGCTCATAATGAATAATGCCCTTCCAATCCCACCACACACACAGCATCACCTTGTTGCGAGTTAACCCGGGTTTCGCCACAGTCTGTGAAGCCTGACCGGCCTTTGACCACGACCTTTTTCGCACGTTCTTGTCGTACGTGATCCACTTTTCATCACCAGTTATCAGCTTCTTCAAAAATGGTTCGGTTTCATTACGTCGTAATAAAGAATCACAAATGAGAACACGGTTCATTAGGTTTCTTTCAGTGAGCTCGTGAGGTACCCAAATATCGAGCTTTTTTGTGTACCCAGTTTTTTTCAAATGCGCCAAAACTGTTTTGTGGTCAATTCCCAGTTCTTCAGCTACGTCGTAACTACTGATATGCCGATCTTGCTCCACTTTTTCAAAAATGGCATCCATTTTATCCGTAATAGGGCGACCAGAGCGACGTGCATCTTTGACATCAAAATTTCCGGATTGAAAACGCTTAAACCAAATTTGTGCTACTCTCACAGACACTGCACTAGGTCCATAAACATCGCAAATTTTTTTCGCGGCTTGCGTTGCATTTTTACCTTTTTTGTAGTAAAATTTTAAAATGTATCGAATTTCTTCATTAGATTCACTCATCTTGACAGTACGAAAAACAAATAAAAATCACACATTTTCCTAATTTGAATTTGGAATTATCTTCTTTAAAATTTAAACTTTTAATGATACCAAAACCAGCCAGATACAAATAGTATAGCCAAAGAGATTTTATTACAAGTTCATACATACAATAATGCGAAAAGACTTTTTCCCCAACCTAATATATCGCATACAATCCGTCTCAGTAGTATTCTAGTTATACGACCAAATTCTGTTGTGACCCAGATAAAAATCTAGTCCGTTTGTAATGCTTTTATAAAACATAAAACGAAGAGCCAAAAAGTAAGGTTTACGTCGTAAAAAACATCAGGCACAAGCTTTAATAAACTTTAGAATGTGATAAACGTGGCTGTGATTCATTATAAAATCTCCAAACCAAGTAATATGAATACCATCAAAAAGGTGTTGATTAAAAGCAAAGCGCGTATGCGTTATTTTGTAAACTTTATTTCGAAAATTCTTTAAATTGTTAGCTGAGGTTGTACCAAATTTAGTATTTCACTAGTTTCATTCCTAACAAAAAATGTTTTGAATTAAAAAAAATATTTATATACTACAAAATAATAAAATGCTGTACGAGAAAACTTAAAAATCATAAACACATTTTCATTACCACTCCCCGGACTACTTACATGAGATGTGACTAGAATTTATGTACAAGTATCTACGTGACCGCCCACGATATTATGGACCCTTACCCGAGATATTATGGACATTACTACATACACTTCGATAAAACAAAGGAAGGATACGTAAGTCCTTAAACATTTATATCAAACTTTTGTATCAAATAAAATTAAAATTACCAAAAACATGTATCCTATTTGAAATATTTGACAGTAGATCCTAGTTCTTATAATGAATGCATCATTATCAACAGACCGTAGAAGTCCACTTGACAACTCGACTCGACTTCTCCTCTAAAGAGGGGGGCTACCTCAATCCACCGACTACCCGCAACCTAGGCCTTCTTTCCATCAACTAGGGTGCCCACTAAGTTTGCTGATCTAAGTAGATTATTTTATCAAGACTCTTTTCTCTTATCTTTTATATCGTAGTAAAGCTGTACGTAAAGCTAGTCTCACAAATCCCGACTTAACCAGGACCCGAAGTCGATTGCTCTCTTATCCACAACACAGAGAGTCCTAACAACTTTTCTATCATGTCTCCTCATCGTTATCTTTTGAGCCCTCTATTGTTGTGTGCCCATCGGTTTCGATATCAGTGTAGCACAGGCGCTTTCTGCGACTACCTTCAACTTGTTCCTGTGATAAAAGGAAAACGGCAAAAAACAAGCTTTTTTCAATTTCAATGTCATGAACTGTAATATCTTTGAGTTTATAAAATTTGAGCAAAAATCGATTTGATTTAGAGTTTTACATCTTTGAGTACATGCAATTTTACCAAAAACATTTTCGATTTAGCCTTCACGCGAGCTTAGTATGACAGATTTTGAGAGATTTCAAGTCAAACTTTAATCTTCTTCTTTTTCTTTGTCATATCACTGGTTCTTTTTCAACTTTAGATCTGACTAGTTTCAAATATGATGACCCTGAAACAGGCCTAGTGGTGGTTTTTTTTACAATGGTGTTTTTTTTTTACCCAAAACGAACTACCTTATAAAACTAAATTTTAATTTGATTAGTAAAGGAGAAAACCATGCAAGTTGAGACTCTTGGATAAGAAAAGAAAATTGCGAGGGAAAAGAAAGTGAACTATTCAACACCACTCGATGGCAGCCGCAATTACCAAGTTTTATTACTCTTTAATAGGAAAACGTCTCACAAGGAAAATACACACCTATACCTTGTAACGTATTATATTATCTGTGCATGAACAATACTCGCAGAGCAGAACCGTAGACACAAAAACAGATACGAAAGTCAACCCCAGCAATGTAAATACCGTAATCGTGACTATTCGCCAAAAATGTTTTAAATAAACCTTGATGTTTTTTCCGGAATTTTGGATTATAGGAACTTGAAAATTGTAATCGTAGCTACTCATTCTATATGAATAATGACGTGTTTCATAGTTTTGAATAGGGGGGAAATGGGGGGTAAAAGTACACAGTGCCAAGTTTGCTAACCTAGCTAGAACAAAGGATCCCAGTAAGACAACGGTAAGACTTATTTGGTCTAAAAGCCCTCGAGTAATATTCAGGGCCGGCCCTTAATTGTTTGCTGAAGCTTTCACCTTCACAGTTTCTAACTTCATAACTGTCGCGATTGGACCAAATTGTTTTGAACATAACGTTCAAATTTTTTATTATTTTAAAAAAATATTTCAGCTTCTAATGATTCAGTATAAAGATAGAAAAAGATTCGACAACTTTAAGCCGCGGCCACACTTAGGTTCTTCCCGTGTCTTGTACCTTCCCGTGGCGTACTACGATGTATGGTTTTTTGCGTCTATAACGTCTGACTACATGGCTTGCTTACATGGTGGCAACACAGGTGACTCATGGCGCCTAACTTGGGATCTTTCGAGACATATACATCTTTAAGTCGTTTTGCAATACTCTACTAATCGCGCAGTGTTGCCAGTCTCATCCATTCGCACGTATATTGTCGTTATAAGTAGCCACAAGACGCTAGACTAGAAGCTAGCCGCCTACAGTGTAAAACTGCGGCCTCAGGCTAAAGGAAACCGGTTGGTATTGCTTAAGTAAAATAAAATAAAAATTATCTGTCATTGAATGTGTTTACATTACTAGTCCTCTCGTTTATATTAACATTACTGAAAGTTGTCAGCTACACAACCATTTCTTTTCACAGATTTTTTTTAGGTGCAAAAATTGTATTCTAGATAACCTAATTTCTCTGTTAAATATTTTTCTAAATCGAACCTTACATCTTAAATATCAGTACTTACATCAGCGTTAAACCCGATTTACCCGAATAATTTTGTGTCCGACGAACAAAATTATTCGTGTTGTAACGTTCCTTTCACATTGTATTGCAATAAAACGTGGGAAAGGAATCGATAATTACGGAAAAACAATAGATACGAAATCACATCCGAGAACGGGGTCACAATGGTTTTGAGATCTTGCAGTTCTCGGCTATATGGAAAAGAAGTTCGAAGTCACAAAATAATATTTATTTCTTTTATCAAATACTATTTATGCCGCCAAGCAGTAAAATGTGTTGCGGTGTGGCGGATATGAGTGCCGATGAAATTCAGGCATATGAGACTTTTCAACTTAATTTCTATGGAATGCTGCGGATCTGCAATACGCCGGCTGTTGTAGATATTATAGGTTACGGTAACTACTTATCATATAGTCGTAAGCATACAGAAATGGCCTAGCTAGCGAAAGGAAAATATTGCTGTTGTTAAAAAGATATTAGGTATAAGATCTAAGGAGAACTAAGAATAATGAATGATAAACGAGTGAAAAAACTCTTGCTAGGGTTTAAATCGACTTTGTCCATGTCCCATATGAAAGTTTTTTGTCTGTATTCTCCGTCTGTTTTATAAAGAATAAAAATGAATAAACAAGGCAAAATATTACAAATTGTTTTTACAACAGTCATAACAATAAATTCTAATAGACCGGTGGAGAAAATTTCCCTTTTCAGCTCTGTAAGAAGCTTTATAGGTATACATTCAAAGAGCACATTTAAGCCCAAAGCGGACACTATCATTGTCATAAAGCTAACTTATCCAGAGATTACAGTACCGCCTTGGCACATTTTCAAGCAACTTTGTAACTTCAGGTTTCAGTATTCAATGCTTCAGGTATTCAGAGCTGATGTCAAAAAGCGATTTCTTTGTTAAGGTATGTCGACACTATCGAACGAATACATCTTGATACGATTAACGTTTTGAGGACACCGCCGATGATTTGCTAATGTTTAACGATGTCAGTATCTGCGTGAGAAATGAGTTTGATATTCAGACACGTAAAACTTGGAATAAAGAATTTTATATTTCGATTTAATAAATTTTCTTGATAAAATAAAAAACGAAAACATTTGTTTCGCAAAATGTATAAACATTTTTTTGACGAGTGTTGAATCGACACAAATTGTGGATCGTTTTTTTTATAGATTTTATGTGAACCTCCGAATTCGTACACGAACAACACATTTGCTAGATAATTGCGATGCGAAACCTATTAAGTAATTCTCTTATAAACAGAAATGCCTACTATTTTCTGTCCTTCTGTCTGTATTTAATGTATATATCTGTATATATCATTAAAGATTAAAATAATATAATTTGAGACTTGGGTTTACATGTCCTTTGTGCTATCGTTTAGAGAATTTAGCGAACTGTTTTTTACGTTCATATTTACGCGAATTGGTTACTCGTTATAATTCGTAGCTTAGTTGTGTGGATTCAACATAGGCATTTGTGTATAGGCACGGTCGACGGTCGGTAACAATAACAATGTCCGGGCAAAGTTAGATAGGTAGACTAGTATAGATAAACCGACACCTTCCGGCCAAAGTTTGCTGTTGATTTTGATTTTGTATTTAAACTTTTATCTTATTGTATTGGAGTTTTTGTGGTGGATCGAAAGATATCGTGTTTTATTTCGTTACCTACACGATTTATGGAAATCCTGTAATTTGATTGGATACATTGGAGAATTCGGGATAGTCTGCCGAGAGTTTTTTATTTTTAAACCTCGTGTCGTTATTGAGTCATCTATAATTAGAGCACTTAGTTCAGACATAACTATATAGATACTGATTTGTGGTCTACATCCGTTTATGTTACCAAAACGGTAATAAAAAGGAGGTAGGTATAAAGCTTGGGCTAATATTATTTTGTGGCCTGATAAAATGCTCAAGGACGGGTGAAGTGTCATTATTTCTCAAGGGTGTGAATGTAACCCGCAAACTAATGAGTTACCAAGTTAGGCTACCGCAACGTTATATTATTCAGCGGGCCGTCCTGACCCTGGCGAAGCAATCACCGAAGTGATCATTCAAATAAGCTACCTGTTTGAGCCTGAATTCAGGGGTTTTAGGGATCTTTACGACTTGCGGCTTAACCTAAGAAGATAAATTGTTTATATAAAGGTTTTCTTTTGAGATAGACACATTTTATTACCTAGTTATCGATCCTAAAAATTAGTTGACTCCTTAAGTCAACTAATTTTTTATGGATCGATTTATCGTAGATTCCTATTGATTTTCAATGAATCTGTTAAATTAAATGAAGAATTTAATTTCTGAAGCATTTCAAACACATCAGTCGTTTATTTTTGTTGGAAACCAGTTAAAAAACGGATAATATAAGACAAACTTATAAGACAAAGGTTACTAAACCAAAGAAAGTTTATAGGTGCGAAATATAATTTTCTACGCCTCACAGAAACAAAGTTTACTGAACTGCTTCCGATTACGAACAAAATCTTTTAAACGGCTAATAAATATTTTGTCGGCACTCAGAGGTGTCAGAGCCGGAAGGGAGTGGGGTATCTTCCCTCCAGAAATTCAATTTGGCAACGAACCCTTGGCTAAGGGAGTGAGCTGATTATAAGATGTTCGAGTTGTATAGGGTCCTTAGATTGCGTCACAGCTACCAGCTTTTCTCAGTTTGGTTAAAATTAAATGTGTAGGTTCACTAAATTTGAATAGGTTTGAAGTCGTTTGAAGAAAATGGTCCGTTTGATCGTGACATCGTCTTTTCTATTCAATACTTTCATTTATATACTACATAAATAAAAAAGTGCTGTAAAGTAAACAAATATTGTGTACACCATTATTCAATGTAATAAATAATAATGTGTCTGAAATTAGCAGCTCGAGACGGTTTCAAACCAGAGTTACCCAACTCAACGTCGAAAGTACCAACTAATTTATGAAGTATAGGTACTATTTAAGCTTTAAGCAAGCTTTATTGGTAAAATTATATGAAATAAACTAGACGACAAGTCAAAAACTTGTTGTTTAATTCAGCTGCTGTGCTATGGCGATGACCCTGGGGAGCTACTCTTGACACTTGATTCTAATTGGTATCGGAATTTGGTAATCTTGAATGCAATTCTAGCGCACGATTGGAATAACTTAGTATTTGGTGGAATTTTATGGAACTAAATGAAATCGACTATGCTATTTATTGGTAGGTACTCTTGAAGCGATTTTGACGTTGACATTCGAGATAAGAGGAGAATTTGCGATAGAATTGGAATAGTCGCTGACAGGAAAAACTAAACCGGATTGGATTAGAATTGAATTGAGATTATATCAAGTGCCAAGAGTAGTTCTCAATGCCCTGATTATCCATAAAGAAAGAACCAGTGAGTCGAAACAATTCCGGGTGCCTCTCAGTGACTCTTTTGTTTCACGTAAGAAATAGTCAAAAGATCTTACAACACAATATAGCAATATAGCAGATGTAAGAAAACCACTTATATGTTTATACGAGTAGCTGGATACTCGTATATAAGTGGTTGACTTCAAGCACCTATGAGATAAGATACTCTTCTGATCGATGTTCTCCCTCATCTGTAGAGGGCGCTAACACTTAATGGCCCTGGAAATGATCGGCCAAATTATACCTGGTTATACGGTTGCTTTTATGAGATAAGAAAACTCGTTACTCGATAAGTAAAAGGTCCACTGCGTATGTACATATTTGAGGATATACTTTTAAATCTGAGCCTTTGATGGAAAACTGAGGTACTCAGAGGTTAGGTAGGTATACTATAGGATTATTTGTAAAAATATTGTCTATTGTATAGCCAGTAGTTACAGGATTCAGTTCACTTGGGTGACATTTACAAAAATCTGAATGCGTATCAAATCTGTGAACAGTAAAGCAAAATTGCCTATATTTGTTGGGTCTGATGGGTGTTGTGGAACCATGGTACTCGTAGTAACTGATGCCCACGACACATTAAATCCTTATTTGGGGTCTTCCCCTAAGTTCTTCAGGTCCTAAGTATGTTACTACTGTCATGATATGAAAAAGTTATTAAAAAAAATATACTATGTATTATAAATTAATTGGTACGTATCTGATCTTTAAAACTTATAAAATTTTAAAGATCAGATACCTACCATTGTAGCAGGTTTAGGAAACGTTTCACTAGCAAACTTTCGATCAGTTGGCTCTATTCCTGCCTACGACTTGGAAGTTGTTCAAGTTCTTCTCCGAAGTTAGTGACTTAATTAAGATCAAATATTATGCTAGATTTTATGCCAGATTTTACCAGAGTTCCATTTAAGGGATTAATTAGACTTAGTTCTTGTAACAAGTTAGTTTAAACAGAATGTCAACGATTACAGCGCCCCTAGTGACATTTGGCAATTTTTTTTTTAAAACCATGCATACAGGTCGATGGAAAAACAACCGCATTACAATATTTTAAGCCGTTTGCCAGACAAATCAAACAAATTTAACAAACAACCTGTTATGACAAACGCATACACGGACTCCTGACGCCACGGGAAATAATGTTATACGTAAATGACGACACAAGGATATCTAGTATGTAGTTTTTTCAATAAGAAATTGGTTTAACGTGACCCTCTCGATTTTAACAGTTAAAACCGAAATTCAATGCCGGCTCTTTTTACCCGACTTCGGGAACACCAAAAAGGAAGGGTTTTGTATCTCACAGAACACCCAAGCCCGGGGCCGGTTTCTAGGGTATTAATTTATGTGAATCGAGTCAAATAATATAAAATAGTATAAGTATGAAAGGACATATATATACATAAAGGACATATATTCTTATATATTCTATTTCGTACAGCCTTGATCATCTCATAAGCAAACCGCTGCAAACATACAATATAATTATGTAAACGGTGCTGACTGGCACTCTGTGTGCACGAACATTTAAGCCAAAATTGGCTACACAAGTCATCTCAGGGCTCACCATCGAAACTAGTATCGAAGCAGTAACTATTTCGCCGTAGCCGACGACATCATAATCATAATACTGCTGCCAATCAACAAATAAGGTTTCATTTAATGTATGCTACTATGATTAAAAATAAAAAATAAAAATTATGACGACACAGGAAACTTTTATATTTATAGTTTTAATATTATCTATCTCTATTCTTTGACCTAAAGGTTGGAACTTCGGCAAAAAACTAAGATGTATCTTACTGGATTTTTTCATAATAGTAAAATTACGCATATTAATATATTACTATCATATAAGTGCAGACGAGCATAAGTCTTGCTTAAACGGATAGATTTTCGAAAATTAGACTAATAATATGGTTTAAAAAAAGCTATGTCTCGATCATTATAGCATAGAATAAAGCAGAAACAAAATAAAAAGTTTTAGCTCGCATTTCCTTCGGTTTGTTATGACATTAATCTCCTTTATATTTCGCCTGATTTATGAGTTTTTAATTGCACTTCGTACAACTGGAATGAATGCTTATGATTTAATGTAAAATTCGATATTGTGGATAAATTATAATTTCTCTATTCGTAGGTACTTAAGTAGACTACAGTAAGTTGCTTTGATAGGTTTCCTAAAAACGGCAACGTGGTTTTACTATAGTTTAGTTAGTTTATTATAGTGTAAGTGCAAATGGAATATCGTATATATCCCTACAGGGTCACGAGTGCCTTAAATTATAATGCGAGCATTACCGCTTGGCGACAGTAATAAATAAGTTGGTAGCACTGCTTGATAACAGGTAGCCATTTTTCAGATTTATACTTAAAAATAACATTTTCTTTCTTCAGTTTCATTAATAGAAATAAAATTGTAGTAATTCCTATTCCACGCTAGATTGGTTCTATTCTGAACAACTGGGACTCAGTCGTCCGGAACGAAGCCAATCTGTACATATAAAAACGCAACAACTCAGCTGTCGGATAAAAATATACTGAATAGTAGTGTAGTTGTGTATGCACAGTATCCTGGTCCGTTGTAGTTGGTGATCGATCCATCAAAGTGAGGGATTAACGTCACTAGCACAGGATTTTGTCATAGCTGAAAAAGAGTATCTTGATCAATTTAATTATAACGCAATTACTTTTTTAATAACTAAACCATGACTTTGGAAGTTACCAATAAAAAAGCGATGATCTGAGTAAATAGTCTGAATACCGTCATGATCAGTAGGTAAAGTCACAAAACCATTAAGACTAAGACTAAGGTACATTAGGCATACAGGCATTAAGACTAAGGTAATAGATTTCTATGAAAAAAAAACGTTTTTTTGCACGGCCTTATTTTCTTTCATACAATATATTTTTTCATCCCATCTATTCGAAAAACAACGTTTTGTTCCTCGATAAGTGTGAGCAAAATGGGTCATTCCGCACTTAATAACAGTGACGAAATGAGTTTTGAATTTGGAACACTATTTAATTAAAAAGTTTGAACGCAATTTGCTTCGATAAAATCCTGCCTGGTAAAAATATCTAAAAGCCTATGAAAATTTTATCACATGGAAAAATGAACAAAAAGCAAACTGATTTATTATATAAATTTGTAATTTGGTTCTGTAAATATAAATATCAGTCACTATTAAAAGCATTTCTTTTTTTTTTCTCATAGAGGGGGATGAAAAGCAGAATGTGCCACACGGTACTAAAATTATTTAACCTCGAGTGACGTACTTTGAATCCCTCGCTACGCTTAAGATTCTTCTCTAGAATCCTTCGCTTCTCTCTGGATTCAAACAATCGCTCTCGCCCTCAATCCATTATTTTGGCCCCTGGTGACACAATCTACTAATTCCATTTAGATACAGTGATTGTACGCTTGAAAACGTCATTTTAACATTTCCAAGGTACTAAGGTTATTATTTATAATAACATTCACAATTAACGAGTATGATTAACATACAAAAGTCATCAGCTAAAGCTTATTTAATATCATAATAAGATTTAATATTAAAAAACAACTCTGAAGCCGTCTTTGTTATGTCTAACTAGTTTATCCATGTCCTAGTTGACACAAAGCTATTAAAAACTGATTAATGTACACAATTTGTAGATACAGTGAAGTATGTAGTAGCCAAGCCAACATCTGATGGCTTGTTAAGATTGTCCCTCGGGACTTGAGCTGATACTACTTCGTTCATACAACATTTGAGTAGGTAAAATAGTGGCTCTGAACCCTTTTGTGTCGTATTCCGTCCAGATTACTTTGAATTTATAGTTTTGTCGGACGGTACGAATTATTTGACTCGAGAGAACTGATATTAAAATGCAATGCAATATATTTTTTATTGAAAATGATGGAATTGGTTTTGGAATTTTTAATCATACAGAGAGCTCTCTTTAAACAAACTAGCTCTCGTTTTTTTGATAGCGGCAATGTCATTTGGTTGAAATTGTTTTTGACTTTGCAGTATCCGCTTCTAGAAAACCAATATTATGCTTTGCTCTACATAGCCATTGGACTAGGTAGTAATTGGACTAGGGTAAATCTGTATAATACTATAGGTATCACTGCATAGGAAGGTCACCAATAAAAATGAGCAGCCTATGATTATGTTGTAAGTATGATTGTTTATTTAGTAATAATATAGAAGTGTATGATATTTTTTTTTACATAATAATGTTTGAATATTTAATTTTTGTGAACTCATTGAGTCGTTTTATTTATTAAAAGTTTAGTTATTAAGATTTTAAGAAAGTCATGTTAGATTATGATGTTCCGTGTTGGCCTAGTGGGCTATACTCTGACTTTCAATTCGAAGGTTGTGGGATCGAACAAAATCGTGAATATTCAATTTACGTGCGCTTAACACGCGTTCAAACATGACGGAAAACATCTTGCTGAAAAACCGGCATGCTCAAGAACCAAAAATTCGAAGGCATGTGTCATCAGTAAATTGGAACACAAACTTTACTGATTACAGTAAAGTTAGTGTTGCAATAAGCGGCGAAATTCCTGTCACGTAAAATACTAACTAAATATTATAAAGAACCCGGACATGTGCCAAATGTAAGGTCGACCGTGTCGACATTGTATCCTCACAGATCGGTGTACTGGGTATAGATCTGTGGATCTCCATCTTGGGGATTAGTCGTGTTTATATTTGTGTTTGTTTGTATAGTTCGTATGAGTTGTTTTCAGTTAAATTATAAAACGAAACAACAATCAACAGGAGTAACACTGGCATTCATTATAAATGTTATTACCTCTATGAGTAGAAATTACAGATACAGGACAATTCCTGTCATGTGACTCAACACATGTTATGAAAGCGATACAGACGACATAATTGTACTTGTAGTTCAAATTGGTTGAAGTAATTATGAATTTACTGTCGATAGGTTGTCAAAATACTTGGTTACATCGCTAAATTTGGTTTCCAGAACAATTGTGTTAAAATCAGTTCAACGAAAGTTTTCTGTAAAAGCTATTTTCGGTAACGTAAAATCCTTGTCTACTTTAAACGCAATGCCTTCACGAGCGCTGCCAACCCTTTATTGCGTCTCGTCCATCTTGAAACGTGAAATGCAGATCCACTTTAATGGAATTCTTATGGCTTTTCCGGGCTTCGAGTGAAACTCAATCTTAGGTAATACGCATTGTTTGCGCTTACAGCCTGTACCTACGATGAACATAAAAGGTTTAGGCACACGAACTACATGAGCAAACGGGGCTGCGGCTTCATTGTATTTACACAGAACATTAGGTAGGTCACGGTAACGGATGCCAATATATTTTTTTCATCTGGTATTTTAGGTTTCAAGCACTTTTCGTGCTTGCTTCGATAAAATCCTGGCTGGTAAAAATATCTAAAAGCCTATGAAAATTTTATTACATGGAAAAATGAACAAAAAGCAAACTTATTTATAATATAAATTTGTAATTTGGTTATGTAAATAAAAATATCCGTAACTATTAAAAGCATCTCTTATTTATATTTTTCATAGAGGGGGATGAAAAGCAGAGTGCCACACGGTACTAAAATTATTGAACCTCGAGTACCTCGACGTACTTTGCATCCCTCGCTACGCATAGAATCGTGCAAAGCAAAGCCTAGAGAGAGCGTGTATGGAAACGTTCTTAATAATCTCTTTTGCACGCAGATGGTTTTTTAAATTGTGTTAATTAATATTGGTAAACTCAGCAAAAGTTATATGTGTAGTATGTGGAGCTGAAATCGTTGAGTTGTTTTTCTTTGGAGAATTCTAACTGTTAGTTGGAAAGATTATTCTAGAAAGAGTAATACAAATGGAACGGTACTTTTAGTATTTTCTTGTCAAAATGATGCACTCCGCTGCAGCAGGTTAATTAAAATCTGTGCTTCTAGACTTGGAACTTGTTAAAGTCTACTTAGATTTAGGTCAACAAGTAACAAGGCTGAGCTGACTCGATATCTGTGAAAATATTAATAAAAAATGTGATCAACATTTTACGTACAAACTTCTAGATAGGTAATGGTGTTTGAGTATAGAACCTTTATTTTCTTTGTAACGAAGAGGAAGGTGATAAAATAATACGCAATACACAATAATTCCCACGCTGTATATCCAAGGCATACACAATGTCACCGTAGTACATGTTCTAAATTGCTTTGATCGCCTGCCCGGAACGCTAATGAATTCTCGCGCCTGGCTGAGCCTCACAGTTCACCGACCACACAAGCCGTGTCTAATATCGTCAGTATTACAGATGAATCAAACGGGAACACTTTATGCTCGATTAGCAACAATTGGCTCTTTTGTGACATCCGCTTATCTTAACTGGGTGATATCTGTACAGCGTAGGTATCTTTTGATCCAATGTCGTGGATTTCTGTCTCCATGTTTCTCTATCAATTTACTCAGTATAAATCAGTACGGATTTATAGTGACTGTGAACAGTTTCAAGACATGTTAGTAACAAAACTTTTGCAATGTCTTATCAAGAAGATTTATAAAGTTAACAGAAAGATTATGTACTACCTACCAGCAAACCTACGGCATGTTACAGTGGCAGTGAGTTTTAATTTGGTAAAATTTCGTCTGCGAAGCTCAAAAACTGAGGGGTAATCTAATGAGCAGTCAGCAAGTCAGCATCAAAGGCTGAACTTTCAAAGACTTAGTTGCAGAATTGGATTACTGGAGTCAAACTGTTTGACGGAAAACTGTTGCGATGGCAGACAGGCTTTCATGATTTCAATGACGTATATATTACGTTTAACATTAATAACATTTTTTTTAAAAGGAAAATACATTTATTCATGGAACTATATACAAGTATGTATATTAAATCGAGTGATGCGGTCTGTCTGCATTCCCAGCATGATATATGACTGGTAGAGAATTTAGTCTTCCTAGCACTACTTTGTTTGTGCGGAAGTATAAAATACAATATAAAATAAAAGGTCAAAACTACTACGTAAAGTCTAATACTGATTTTGGTTCCAAATTCTGTATTTTTATATAGTTGATATCCTACTAACTAGATCGTTTTACAGTGTCATGCACTGTACAAATAATACTGCGTTGCTAGCAGAATATTGGCATTATTTGGATGCAGAATATGTAGAGCCACTATTTCTATTAGGTAACTAGTCCATGAATAAAGGTAGACAAAAAAACTAATAAGTTAATAAATACATAACTTTCTATGCAATTCTTAGGCTAAGTTGCAATACTTTTTTAATTCCTGTCTTTTTCATAAGATCTTATGTAAAGTTACATTTTAAAACTTGTGTATAAGAAAGAGAAAAAAAAAGAGTTAGCTTGTAACCAACTCTCCCATGATGTTGAAGTTATAAGGCCTTTGATTTGTATGCCAGGTCATCTTAACATCATCCTTCTGAATCATGGAATCACGCACATGTCAGTCCTATCCATTTGTCATTGTTTTTAAGCTCTGTGTAGGTAGTCATTATAATTCGTACATTCCCACTTTTCGTATATTAGTTAGCATTGTACCTACGCAATAGTTCGCAAGTACATGTTTTTTCTTGCCACAGCCTGCTAGATCAGGTAGTCAAGAAAATATATCCTTTCCTATCCTACTACTATTATAAACGCGAAAGTTTGTGAGGATGGATAGATGTTTGTTACTCTTTCATGCGAAAACTACTTTACGGATTTTGATGAAACTTTCCAGTTATAACTATATGTAGCTTAAACATCAGAATAACACAGGCTAGTTTTTATCCGATTACCACGCAGGCGAAGTCTCTGAGCAGAGGCTTATTAAATAAAAGCTAGTAAATCCTGCCATAAAAACATCTTACGCGGCCAACTTTGACAACCTTTTGCAATCAAGTTGATAGCACCTGCCGACGTGCCAATTTGTGCAGACATTTATTAATATGTTTGTCTTCTCCAGGCATCTGGCACAACCCCGAGAACTCGGTGCAGCCGACCGCGAGTGGAGCCGCACGTAGCCGATAGTATCAGGGTCCGCGCGCACGGGCGCCCCCTCACCACCGACCTGCAGCCATGGTTCGCGGTGACAAGAAGTCCCCTCACAAGACCGACTCACAGAAATGTAAGTACCTTTTACCCATCATTATTATTCAGCCTTCGATTCTCTATCTACATCAGCATCAGTAGTCCACTGTTGAACAGTTCTCCCCTAAAGAGTGTTATGCACCTACATCCATCGACTTCCCGCAATTTTAAGACGTCATCGGTTAGGGAACATATCATATATTTTTCATGTAACAATATGATGAGATAGATGAGATGGCGGAACGAGCTCGACGCGCACCTGGAATCGTGGCTTGTGGCAGCTTTAAAACGCGAGGCCTTTGCTCAGCAGTGGAACAAAAATGGCTAATGGTATTTTAATAAATAAGTAAAATAACAATAATTTGATTTATAAATTATAGTTTAAGCAATGTGATCTGGAAGACTAGGCAAAGGCAATACTGAATTACGTGCTAATAATCGTTATTCTACTTAGGTAAGTAGGTATAATTATGCTATAAAACCCACCCAGAGGCTGTTTTATTAGCCATCTGCTAACAGTTTATTACACACAAAGGTCTAAAATAAACAAAAATAATGACCTCCTGAGCTTTAATAAAGTAAGAAAATTATGTTAAATCCAATTTTATTTGGTTATTGTAATAAAATAGATACCGCGCAGAAAACAATGAAGTACCTACTATCTATACAACGCAAGGAATAGGTAGGACGATACAATTTTATTACCTACATTCAATGGTTGCGCAAAGTTAAATATCGTTATGTGTCTACGCCAGTTATATCGAGAATATTTGATGGAAATTGTAATGGGTAATAATGTAAGTTTTATATTCTTACAATAGGTCTTGTACAATTTGCTTCAAGTGATTATTTTTAAGAAAGCAATACATATTTTTAAAATAAAAACAAATAGTAACCTATTATGGTGAAATTAAACTCCTCTTCTTTTTAAGTGGACTGTTATACGATGTTTACAACTGAATAATCCTTTAACCGGTACCACAGGGTTCGCTCGTTTTGCTTTTCAGATGGTGTTTATAAAATAAAACTATGATATTAAACAATCATCATCATCATCACCATCAACGACAACAGCCTGAAGAAGTCCATTGCTGGACGTAGGCTTTCCCAAAGAGTTCAATGACGAACGATGTTGAGCCATCCACCAAAATAACTTAGACAATGGGATCTGTTTATTCAGGAAAATACCATTGACAAATATGAAAATATTAACAAAAATGTGTTTCTTATAACCCCTTGTAGTATTTATCAGTAGAGCCATCACCCAATACCTTAGCGAATGCCTTTTTGGTTGCTTCAACTCCCGCATTTAGTTCAGTCACGTTCATCTGTCACGACTAGAAAAGGGTACTTTATTAGGACAACGAGGCTACCATACGTGTCGGATCAAGATAACTTAGGCTCCTCTATAACTAAATAATATCACAATACTCTTCTATATAACGGACAAAAACAACTTATAGTCGTAAAAGCCAGCTGTTTTAGCGTTTCACGCTTTTCCCTCAATAACTTATTATTAATAATTATTGACACTGAAATATTTGAGAACTTATAAGATTTTTTCATGAATTGCAAGGCTGCTTAAGATTAGCAATGTTTTTACTGTCCCAATAAAAAACACTACCCATTGAAGTAATTAAATATTCTCATTGATTTTCAGCTCAAGATATTTGATGTATATTATGTATTTCAAAAACGTGTTTCGTAAGATAAATATGAGTGAAATTGCATTTAAGAAAACTCAATCCTATTTTGATTCGAGATTTCATCTATATCAAGAACCTATAATTGTCTATAACTGAAACTTAATATAACAATGATAGCGTGCCAATCGGAAAGATGAAAAGGCCTTGCCTTTCCAGCCATTTATTTTCCCCGTGTCTGTGAATGGACACAAAACTCAGTGTTGATACAAAACTGTCGAAGAGATACCCGATTTTTAAGAAAAACTTACTTTGTATTTTGTGTAGATACTTCTATATTATAAAATCTACTGAATCTAGTTATCACTTTTATTCCATTACGTATGATAATATTACATTTGCCTTTTTGAGGTATCTTAATATTTGTTTTCATAAAATGGTAGAATAAATTTTCTGCTTTCGGTAGATAAGTATCCAAAACTAATTAGGTAACTTAATGCCAACATCATGATTTAATAATAAACATAGGAGAGGAATAGAGGCCATAAATATTTCAAAAATAACGAATTTATTTTCCTGCTCTAACATTTTTAAAATAAAGTACTAATTTCATTAAATCATCCCGAAAATGGAAGATTCTGTCCATAAATACATTTTCTGGGATACCTATTCTGTAATATTTATCATTCTTATTTTTAAAGTCTGTTCTAATTATATTATGTTTTTAACAATTCTCGTACTTTAGATTAAGGCAGATAGAAGTTATCAATTAGTCAGTCATGAAGTACTAGTAGGTACTATAATTACAACCCGTATACAATAGGTATGCTTGTTTATAGTTGGGGTTAAACTGGCCTCCAACGCAAGGAGAGGGTCAGGTAATTAAAACTCTAGCACCGCTCTAATATAAACGTGCATTACGTTCCGACGATAAATTAGTTAGAATTTATTTAATTACGAGTAAGTACGAGGGAATTTAAATCATCAGTTTAGAATTTATAGATTACGTGCTTTTGCTGACTAGCTTTTTCTTTTTAAGAAGAAATTATTCATGAAGCTCGGGATGTCCCAAAAAACAGTGTCGAGCTTGAGCCTAAGAAAATAATTATTGTATATTTAATTGTATGATTTCGTAATGGTTCTAGTAGAAATTAAAAGCTGTACATAAACTGCGGGACTTGTATGGCCTACGCACGTTGACTTCGCACTCACTACGTTTACCTTATTTAAAGATTTTGCTTGTCTAGTCAATAACCAAAACAAGACCGATCTTCACAGAAGATCGACTTACTATTCCATATTTTACTTACACCTGTAAGCGCAGGCATCATACAAAAATTATTTTTAAATATGAGTAAGGTCATTGATACAAATTCTGAAAATATGAGGTAGGTCAAGCACATCTATTGCATGTCTTCTAAGAATTTAGAATAAATACTCCATCTAGTGAAATGTATAAAATGTAGTAAAAATACTACGCAGATGTCTCCGTAGCTACTTGATTCAAGGACTACTCTGTCAATGTTCCCAGATTTAATGCTCCCAAAGGAGGTTGTTATTCCGTGTTCTTATAGATTTTTAGACAGGCTTGTTATGCAAGAGGCTGTATTTTTATAGGGATTATATTTATGTATAAACTGTACACTGGCCACAGTGAATGAATGATTACAGTCGAAACCACACCAACTTTTTGCACGCGCAGGTTTAATTGTATAAAATGAAATTGGCATTGAATCCTCTTACCATGTACTATATTATTCATACAGAAGTATTTAAAACTTTATTTAATAATTAATCTGCGTCCTTCAGTCAGTTGGCTGTTTTGCTTATTATTAACGCTAAATCGGAATTCTATCAAAATCAATAGCTTTTTGTACCGATCTTGAGGTCAAACAATCTGCTTATTATTGCTGGTAATTTGATAACTTTGCAGATAAAATCTCCCAGAACCTCATCTGGGAGATAAAATAAAGACCTTTGGGAAAACTACTTTTACAAATATTTCTAAGATGTTTCGAGAGAGCAATAAAACAGCTTTTACAGCGACTAAATTTTTGAGATCGAACATGTTTATAAATTTCTTACAACAACGAATCAATATAAATATAAAGCTACTAGACTAACAAGATGGGACTTTACGATTAATTTGACGTTTTGATAAATCGTGACCGCTGTATAGTGCGTACAATCTAAATCGTGATCCAAGTTGGATCCATGCTATTGAAATACGATATAGCGTCATACCGAAACATTCAAAAATGAATCTGGTAACCACGTTCTTTGTGCCGGTAAATGTATACTAGTGCCAATTGGCAAGAACTCTTTATTTTCTATTTTCTCCTTGTTATTACCAAAAAAACAAATTCATAAGGCTATTTTAATGCACATTTTAGCATTGGCTAAAGGAGTGTTAGTGCCGACACTAATGTATGAAAGTGAAAATTGGGTATAGCAGAAGAAACATCAAAGTCGAATAAATGCAGTAGAGATTAGAGCTTTGAGGAGTATGTGTGGTGTAACTTTGAGCGATAGAGTGAGGAACAGCGTGTTAAGAGAGCAGTGTGGAGTTTATGAAGATGTAGTAACGAGAGTTGAGAAAGGTATGTTGAGATGGTTTGGGCATATAGAAAGGATGGATGAAAGAAGATTAACAGAACAAGTATACAAGGCGAGCGTGAATGGGAAGGTTGGAAGAGGAAGGCCTCGGCGAACGTACTCTGACCAAATTGGAAACATTCTAGAGACTGGCCAGGTCAGAAGTACACTAAATCGCCTAGCTTGTATGAAGAATTTGATGAGGATGAACGAAGCGAAAGAAGTATGCCAGGATCCTAGCTAGTGAAAATCCTTGGTCGCTGCCTACCCCTCCGGGAAACAGGTACTATATGTATGTATGTATGTGAAATGTATTCGAATTCCTCATGATAAGTTCCCAGCTCGTGGTAGGGCCGACATGCTCTTTTCTTGTATTTATATTACTACTAGCTTCTGCACACGGCTTCGCCCGCCTGTTACCCGGATAAAAGTAGTCTATGTATTACTCTGATGTATAAGCTATATTACTGTAAAGTTTCATCAAAATCCGTTTAGTAGTTTTTGCGTGAAAGAGTAACAAACTTTCATTCACAAACTTTCGCGTTTATAATAGTAGTAGGATGGAATAAGCCCTACTATCACAGTGGCTAGTCGTGTCGGAGGCTATTAGCATCCTAATAATTTGACATCAGAGTGGGTCTTTAGCTCATATGAACAAACTAACTTGATTTTGATTTCACAGCTTCTAAGTTGGAAGACGGGGTTGCACTTATAAAGAAACCGCGGTACCTTTAGTTCAGAATATAAGTGTTTATTTTGAACAACACTACATGTTACAGTGTTTGCTATTTATGGACTAAACATGATAATATAAGTAAAATAAATCGGAATAAGAACAGTAGTTGCAAAAACTGCATAGGCAACCGGTTTATACAGATAATTTTAGTGGTTGACTTTTCACAAAAAAAACAAAATCTCAAATCTAATGCCTAACCTGATTAGCTGTTGTACATACATAAATGCGATCCTGTCGTCGAAAAAAGATGTCTGGAGTGCACATAGATAATTGGCCCAATACTTATTTTCTAAACTGTGGAATAAAATATTAGTAACAATTTACACAATTTACAATTTTAGCTGTAAATAACATAAACTTTGTTTATAATCTGAAACTAAAAAAATGTATCTATGACAAATATATGTTTTTTTTTTTACTTGCCGCAAAAATTGGCGCTTAACGGGATATTTCAAGAACCACGTAGGTACCTTCCTTCCTTCTTAAGAAGTTAATAATGAATTCAGTTCATGGCTGACTAAACTAATGAACGTACTCGTATTTTCTAATAAAATGTTGAAAGGAAAAACTTACAGATTAGTTTCCTGAACCTTATTCTAGTTCCGGTATCCACCAGAAACGTAAGATCAAACCATCTCTGGTAAGATCAAACCATCTTACCAGAGATTCGATATCTCTGGTAAGATGGTCTGAAGAAACGACGACTCGATTTTATTAAATCCAGATCATTTCTATTCTACTCTCTACTTCGATAGATACACGCCCTTACGATGTTCCCTGTGGAAACACAAACATTTTGGTCTAGTTAGTTAGTTGCTGAGCCCAGGAACTTTAAATTGGATTATATTCCTATGCTTTAGAATTAACATTCACTACTGGTTCGAACTTGGTCTATATCTTATTTAATTTGACATCCGATGGTAGAATTATATTCGATGTTGCTGATGGGATTTGTATTCCAGTTTATAGTTAGGTATGCTTATTTTGTTTTGGTATATTACTGCTTGTAAAGTCTCACTGTACATTTTTGAGAGCAGATAATTTCCTCAAACATATTTTCAAATTCGTTTCTTGCAACGGCACTAAGTACCTTACTAAAGTAGCGAGAATATGCAAATAGCTAATCAGGTTAGGCATTAGATTTGATCTAATGCCTAACCTGATTAGCTGTTGTACATACATAAATGCGATCCTGTCGTCGAAAAAAGATGTCTGGAGTGCACATAGATAATTGGCCCAATACTTATTTTCTAAACTGTGGAATAAAATATTAGTAACAATTTACACAATTTACAATTTTAGCTGTAAATAACATAAACTTTGTTTATAATCTGAAACTAAAAAAATGTATCTATGACAAATATATGTTTTTTTTTTTACTTGCCGCAAAAATTGGCGCTTAACGGGATATTTCAAGAACCACGTAGGTACCTTCCTTCCTTCTTAAGAAGTTAATAATGAATTCAGTTCATGGCTGACTAAACTAATGAACGTACTCGTATTTT
The DNA here is from genome assembly GCA_961405105.1 of Perizoma affinitatum. Taxonomy (NCBI): domain Eukaryota; kingdom Metazoa; phylum Arthropoda; class Insecta; order Lepidoptera; family Geometridae; genus Perizoma; species Perizoma affinitatum. The sequence goes on along the minus strand of OY560184.1, from coordinate 14,938,279 downwards.
CTAATAAAATGTTGAAAGGAAAAACTTACAGATTAGTTTCCTGAACCTTATTCTAGTTCCGGTATCCACCAGAAACGTAAGATCAAACCATCTCTGGTAAGATCAAACCATCTTACCAGAGATTCGATATCTCTGGTAAGATGGTCTGAAGAAACGACGACTCGATTTTATTAAATCCAGATCATTTCTATTCTACTCTCTACTTCGATAGATACACGCCCTTACGATGTTCCCTGTGGAAACACAAACATTTTGGTCTAGTTAGTTAGTTGCTGAGCCCAGGAACTTTAAATTGGATTATATTCCTATGCTTTAGAATTAACATTCACTACTGGTTCGAACTTGGTCTATATCTTATTTAATTTGACATCCGATGGTAGAATTATATTCGATGTTGCTGATGGGATTTGTATTCCAGTTTATAGTTAGGTATGCTTATTTTGTTTTGGTATATTACTGCTTGTAAAGTCTCACTGTACATTTTTGAGAGCAGATAATTTCCTCAAACATATTTTCAAATTCGTTTCTTGCAACGGCACTAAGTACCTTACTAAAGTAGCGAGAATATGCAAATATGCTGAGAGCTGTGTAAACCGGTTTATGCTTACAAAGCTTGTGTGAAAATTCATGAACTATAAATTCTTAAAACGTTAAGCTTCGTTAAGTTTATACATGAGTTATTAGTAACGGCCTTGTAGATCCGGTGATTACCGTCGACAACCTTTCCTATTGTGTACTAGGAAGAGTCCTTCAGTAAAAGAGGTCACAAAATAACGCAAAATAAAACATAATTACGTGCCGTGCGCACCTTCGTAGATTTAAACAAAAAATGTGTTCATGATTGTACCTAGTTAAATGAAAATCGTAACCAATTTAGCGACGCCCTATTCATCAGTATTTTTAGGCAAACCTTATTATTTAGGTCATCCAGCCATGGCTCAAGCTATATATGAATAATACACAAACAACAGCTAAGCTCGCCACAGTAAATAAAAGACATCATAAGGATATAGGTATTATAGATAAACCAAAAGATAAGGCTTCCGCGAGGGTTGATCATGACACTCATTAATGCGCAAGCATCAACGCCATAACGGTATTTCTAATTTAAGCAAGAATTTTAAACAAGCCTTTGTACTGCCCGCCTAGAGTCTTTCTACCCTGCAAATAACCGTAATATTTGAAAGGGACTTCAATATTGATTCAAAGAAAGTTCAGAACTCTGGATCAGTTGACCTATTTATAGATCGTTTGCAATGGTCTTTAGATAGATAGCTAACTATTTCATCTGTATTTTTGATACACCTAATTGTACATTCATATGAATAAATAAAAAAAATAAAAATTAAAAAGTGGAAATAAATAGAAAGCGTTATTGCTTTTAGCTAGGATGAATACAATTTAAATTTCAATAATCTTTTTGAAAAATGTGTTTACATATGGTCTTCCTCTGGCTTCTTTACTTTTTACCCGCGACGTAAGGAGCCCGTATATGCGTTTGCCATAAGAGGTTATTCGTTTTTATGTCTGTTTGTTTATTTGTCTGTTACCATGTATCTTCAAAACGGTTTGTCGGATTTTAATGTAGTTTTTTCGACTAATTTGTATTTTTTCAAGGATGGTTTTGTATTGGTTTTATCGCCAAAAGTCATTAAGGAGCGCTGAAATCAATGATGAAATGTAAAACGACGTGGGGCTTATTTGCGACTGCTAAAAAGAGAACTAGTATCTTGAAAATAATAGTGTGCGCAGTGATTATGTAATCCTTTCGTGATTCTAACCTGTTACATTTACCCTTTAATTATAGTGCAATTGTGGAGCGTTTGTTATAAAAATATTTTATAACAATTAAATGCTCCGGGCTCCTGACAGCGTACAGCCAGCGGGAAAAACGTGTACAACGAGCACGCCTTCACGTTCAATGATGCACGGTCTTAAATGTGCGCTGAGATCATTTTCTGCAAGTTCATTCTCTTGACGACCTCGATAGTGCGGCGAGCGAGAAGCCGGCTACGACGCAATAGTTCGATTCCCACGGAGGGAAAAATGTTTACATGCTCTGCAGATATTTGTTCTGGGTCTGGGTATTGTGGTATTACGGTACTCGTTGTTCCTAATACCCACGATACAGGGAGTCCTAGTGTGAAGTCAGGACTATGTATGCGTCTGTTGGATGTTTTTTTTAATGTTACCTGTTTCGGTTGTTCTACTGTTTCCTATATTAAACAACTACTAACCTGGACCCTAAAGTGAACAAATTTAAGGACAACCACTAACCTTCTTTCTGTTTATTCATAAAACATGTTTGAGGTTAAAGTGACGTAGATGATTCGTCCAGTCATTATGGGAAGCCAAAGGTGAATTGTACAGTACAAAGTAGAGATACTTTAGAATTATTTGGCTAGGATATAAAGTTGAAAGTTCAGGTTCTGTATTGGTGGACCATACCTAATATACACTTATTGAGCAGTAAATTAGCAGAAATTGCTCTCAAGGCTCTCGTAATGGAAACATAAAATTTCACCGCAAAAGCTCCTTTTTATTACTCGGTTGGATGGTGAATGGTGATGTATATATTCTTGGGTTAAAGAGCAAGATACTTCTTTGGTAGTAATAAGTATTGGTATACAAGTTGTATTGGCCATAAGGTTGTTCAGGGACAATGACTATAATCAATTTTAAACTATCTTCAATAAAACACCACAGCAGCGCAATGCTCTTCTTGCGGTTACGAAACCAGTGGCTTTCTTAGAAAAATAAATAGCGAATTGGTGCAGTGGCTAGACGGAGAGAAGATGTCACGAATGATGTCACTTATCTTAAAATGAAAATCAATTGGATCGTCTGGAAAAAACATGCTGCATCAAACTAATGCTAGCACATTGTTCAGTACGAACAGACCGAACAAGTTTTTTTCATTAAAAAGTTGCCACTGCTCATTTAATTTTTAAAAAGTAGGAAAACTTCAAATAGTAAGTTCAATATGAAATTTCATCCCTTATTTTTCACCCTTCGGGGTGGTAGGATACCGATATCCTTTCGATGTTTTCCTTCGCCGTATTAATGCGCATTTTTCTATTTAACAACGTTTGGACAATTTAAATGTTTCTCTTGTTAATTTTGTCAGCAATGTATTGTAAGCGTGTATACTGTGTTCCCAGAAATAATAATAGTTAACTTGTTCCCTTCAAAATTAGCAAAATAAACTAACTATAAATTCAATTACTAGCAACCTTAGTTTGGGCAGAGTTAACAAGGGTTTTGCTATTGCCTCATTGGACCGGCTTACACAATTAATTCCCCTAATTTATTGTGTTGTCCTTTCGTATGTATTTTGAAGTATTTACCTAATCGATGCGTTATTCACTGACTGACTGACTTACTGACAATAAACGCTCAGCCTAAACCCTAAAATCCTGGATACCTAAAATTAAGAGAGTATTTTTTTTTGTGTGCAGGTGTGAGAAATTATTTTCCGAAATTTGACCCATAGAGGGAGCGGTATAAAGCTCGTTTTCCACTACTCTATGACATATGCACTTAAAATTACACCAGTAGCGTATTTGATAAGTGAAATAAAAAGCTATACAATTTAAATTTAAGTAACTCCATTACTCCAACCCTTATCAATGTAACTTTAAATCCGACATAAAAATGCCAATTTCACTGAGAGCGATACAAATTGTGGTCAAACTGTCCAACTGATTGATAGATGGGCTTTCTCATATTTTTTTTATTAATTCGAGCGGAAAGCGCCCGTCATGGGCGGGCAGAGTACCATAGCACCAACTTTACACAACAAATAACGTACTGGCCTTACAATTCTCGTGTAGTCGGTGAATGGAGGTTGCATAAGATCGTACGTCATGACGAAGACTGCAAATGGCCATTGGTGGACTTCTACAGGCTGTTGATGATTGTAACGGTGATTCTCTTTAGAAGTCAAATTGTTCCATGCATTGAGGATAACAGAAACCGGTATATAAAAAATGACAAGTGACGCCTCTACCAGACAGAAACTAGTTTATGATTCGTCGACAACTTTTTTAACGTGCCTCAAAACAGAAAACGGATATTGTCACGAACGAATTTTCCAAAACATTTCGTAACCAATTAAAAAGTTAGTCCCCGCCTCTCCATACAACGTGAACTATCACTAACAAGTGAAGTTCTAAACTTTTAGAATAATCAGGGCGTCTAAATCAGTAACTGCAGAGTTACCTACAAATTCCTACGAAAGTCCTAAGAGTATTTGCAAAGGGTTGACTTGCTACCGCCAATCGGTGCATCTACAGACTTGAGTTTGACCTTATTTGGTAAATTCAGAGGTGGCCACTCTTAATTTAGCCGTTTGGCAATGCGGTACACAACTGACAACCTTATGCAGTGACGCAAAGTACATTCTGCGGTTAGTTTCCACAAAACAGCCGAGCCTGTAGCTTAGGATTTAGGACTGTCCTAAAATATTACATCTTAACCTAATTGTATATTACATTATCAGCCCTCAAACTCACTCAAAAAGCGAGGCAGCGAACTACGCCATACTTTTCCTAACGAAGTGTAAATAGTATGACGGTTGAGGTCTATAGTCAGCTTAAAAACTATTAGTGTAGTTTTTAAGCTGACGTTATTATATCATCCTATGAATAAAAACCTTTTGACTTTTACTATACCTACGATCAGATACATATTCTGTGACCAGATATGAAACAGAAATTTTAATTATAACCAGTTGGTGAATAGTACCTACTAATTAGGGACTTTAAAGTCTAATAAAACGCCTTGGTGGATATTTGCTTCTTGAAAAGGTGATTATTACAGCGTTTTTGTTTGAGGAAGATCAAACGACTGTTTGGACTAACTAACTACTGGTATATCTTCTTTAAGGTGACTTTTACTATAATGTATATTTTATCTGTAACTTATACCTGACAAGAAGAGGGTTATAGGGTTTTAGCCTAGGGCAGGAACCTCCAAATTTATATACTTTAATAACCAGGAATTATACTAATATTATTCTCGTTTATAGACACTAATTTATGTTGTCCTAACGTTTGCTTTGAAATTAGTGAACTTCAATTTAGCCTAACAAGTTTGCCAACTTGGAGTTACAAGTTGTTACTAACAAGATTTAAGATTATTATAGAAACAGTATTATATATCTTAGTTTAAACAAACAAACACGCTCACGACTGTATTCAACATGATTAGCATTCTCAGATTTATACTTTGTGTAGATCTTTGAGCATACTAAGTAGGGAATAGATAAAAACACGTCCAAATATTATATATGACACAAGCCCGCGTTTTTGCAAGTACTTAGTAAGTTAAATGAAGTTAGTAGTTAGATTTAATAAGGTATTTAAGAGCAGGATAATTTAATAATTCATTGACAAGACAACCAATATCAGTTTATCTTTCTTTTTTAAATTTCTACTGCAAATTATGATCTTGACGCAAAATAGCATAATGATTTGATGGAAATTACATGATATTTTCTTGCCATCCACATCATCAGCATTAATTATTATCTTTGTGGTAAGTTTAAATGTGTAATAAGTACTTACCCTTGGCATAGTTACAAAGGAAGGAAGGATTTGTGGAAAGTTACAAAGGTTCAACATCAATTTGAATTGAAAAAAGCTCACGACTAATCCCTTATGACGTAAATCCTTAGATCTTATTTTAAAACTATTTATGCTTAGATATATAATCAGTACCTACGTGAATCCGTGAGGTCAAGTAGTCAGATGCAAGTCCAAACATTACATTTGGCACCTGCTACATTTGACAGAATACTTTGAGGTTGTCTAATAGAGGTCTTATTGCAAATTAGCGCCCTTGTATAACATTGCCAAAGTTTGTAGTATTTATCTAAGCTATAGAATAAAATAGAATATAATAACGTTTATTTGGCACAAACAATAATTAAGGTAAAGTTACATAGGCCGACAAGTAGAAGAACGAACACAATAAAATAGTTCTTCAGGTCATGTGTCTAATAAGGCTATTAGATGTATTCTGTATCAAAATGGTATTCAGCTCAGCATGTGTTGGATGTGATTTCCACTTATAGGTTACTAATTAGATGAAAAACAACCCCATCACTAGACCCTACATTGTCATTGGTGCGCAACGAGGAATAAAAACTTAACTTAAGCTGAATGAAGCGCACCAAAACGGGTGCGCTATGTGGAAGTACTTTGGTGCGCTACGAGGAATGCCTCGTGTTTACACCCAGCGCTGATTTTCACTATAACCAAAAAATAGAGCTAAAAAAATATAAAATGTAAGTAATATTATTTGGTGTGCAATAAAATATTTTCTTTCTACTATCTATCTAGTTTGCATTTTACGAGGCAAGTTGCAAATATTCGTCGCATTTGGAACACTTACCGGTAGTCGTCGATACTTTCCATTTAATAAACATGATAATTGATAAGACATTGTATTGCACGACCTCATTAGTTACTTCCTGCTCACCAATAATAGTTCAATATCATAAACAGCTAGTTAAAACAGCCTTTATCAAATAATATCCATATTTCCTTATTATTTAAGCGGTCACTTGTTGCCGGAGGCGCGCGATGCGGCGGCTTGTATTGGCGAACAGCCAAACATGCTATTTACTCTTCAACCTTAAATCGTACGCTATCTCGAATTTGCACAGATTTGTTTATTTTACTCAAAGGACTTCGTTTACCTTTTGTAATTAACTCTATATTCAGTTTTGGTGTTTAGTATTGACAGAACTCCACACATTGGAAAAACAAATGAAAAACATACAAGTCATTGACACGGCTTGAATAAAAAAATATATATATCTAGTCGCCTGTTAGCCTTTTTTGAAGTTTGGTTTTTTGACTGTTCTATTTCTACTTGAGTTTAGTCAGTGGTTCTGATAATATCTAATCACCGATTTCTCACAATAATTAAAGAAAATATATTTCTAAAATATTAAGAATATTCGGTATATTATATTGGTATAGTATAGTCATATTGGTAAAAAGTGTTAAATTGTGAATGGGCTTGCTATCTGTCTTATGGAATGCTATTACTTGCAAAACGCGGTCATATGCGAAATGTAATGTTTGGACATTCTGCTGACTACCTCCTACTTGGTATCCTCAAAGCTCTATGTATCTGTAGATATCCATCATGGGGAATAGTTACAGTCTTAGGTGCGTTTGTATTGTTTTTTTGGTTTGCTTTGTTATTTCTATTATTGATCAAAACTACAGTTAAATAAAATCAGTCGTTATATAATACCTAAGACATAAAAAACAGTCTTGAAACTACGCTACTGTATCTCATTTAATTGCTTATAAAAACTTCTGGCCGCATTCAGAGCACTAACTACAAAATGCTCCTCACAGGGGTTATCATCGAAGAAAAACGCGCCACATTTCAATAACTCCGAACAATGTCCATTCATCACTTTGTTGTTGCAACAGCCTAGAATGGCCCTCGCGCATGGAGAAAGCGTGTTCGGGGGAACCCCCACTTCACCTCTTTTCGTCCTCAGAATGTACTCCAGTTCCTCATAGGACATGCTCGATGGACTCTTCATTGTGCTATCATCTGAGTTTAGGGTGGGTGGAGGAGCGCTTATAGCTGAAGCAATCAGTAGACCCATTACCATAATCGTTGCTATCGCCATGTCTGCAAATAAATTTATTTTGTATTTCGTGTAATTTTGTTGATTTATTTTAATTTCCCCATTATCATTTCTGGCACAAACGGGATAAGAGCCTGGCAATATTTTAATTATGGTTACATTTTTTATCCGATAAGGGCTCGGTCAAACTTACGCGATCAAAAGGATGATGGAGTTTGACCTGGCCCTAACATTACTCGTATTTGACATACTACGTATAAAACAGGCTTCCTACATGCGTTGCAACCACGTGACCCAGTACGTGACGCTTGTAGAGTATGCAGGTTTCTATATCTAGCTTGGTATGTACAATATCACTGGGTTTTCCCATTGAGGACATCGCTCGCAAAGAACAGTCTCTATCATTAATAACATCAAAATAAAGAATCACTTTTTTTTACAAAAAATGGTTTTAGTTTCATTAAAGATGGCATTTTGACGAGTAGTAGACAAGTTGTTGCATAAAAATGTCTACATTCTGCAAATATTGCATTATGAAAAGTTTATAAATCTTTTCGATACATGCACTTTAGACTAAGATTAAGGTCAACAAGTTACATTACTAACAACTTCGACTTTAAATTTATGAATGGACTAACGCAAATTTAACATCCACCAGACCATGAATTCAAATGACTCGGGCATGGTCAACATGGGTCACAAAGTCTGGATCTGAATTTGTCTTTCCAAGGGCACAAACACATACACTACTGTAGGTACTAAGCCATAAGACTAGGTAAAATCTGAAACACATAATTTACTTACTAAAAGTTTTGAAGAGCAGCTTTAGCCTCTGCCAAGACTAGTTTCAATTGTTATTGAGTATTTTCACAAAACACGATAACTCTATATATTTATATTGTTATATTCTTGTAATATTGTTGTATTATAAAAGGCAAGACGTCCTCGTCACACACTAGCTGTTTTGTATCTGATTCGAATGATGTTTGTAAGGCAATATTTACACTGGAGTCAGTTCATATTAATTTTCCTTTGGAAGCTTTGGGAAACGGGATTTTGTAATGCCGGTATTTGTTATGACGTAGCTATTTCTCATTATCGATTGTGTATAGGGGCTTTAGAGTAGGTATATTTAGCTGTTATTTTGATTTATTTCACAGTCGGTAAAACCCATGTAGGTATAAGTCTGTCTGTGTTAATGAAGATTTCTATCTGAATTAAGATTTTGTTTACAAAGCTAAAGTAATGCAGGTTCTACGTGTTTTGTTGTCTGATGTCCTTTTCTGTTTAAGTTTGTGAGAATTAATTTTGTTTTTCTTTTAAACAGTAATGCACACACTACTTAAATATATTCATAATTTTGTATCATCTTATAAGAGAGTTGAAATTTTATGTAGATTATGTAGTATGCTGGGTGTTTGAAGCAAGACGGTCCAAAACTTACAGGGTGTTGGAGGAACTTGTGTTTCATGCCAACCGGGGGTGGTTGGCATGAAACATAATAATGTTTTACAATTTTTGAAAGCTATGGCTTTTTTTTGCAATAAATCATTAATTTTCTCAGGACCTTTCGCACAAAAATAATCATATCTCTAAAGCTGTTCAAATTTTAGAACATACATATATTATACTAAACATGCGGGCCATAAAGTCCTCAATCACCCTATAAATATTTTACCACATCATTTGAATCAACCTGTATAGGTATGCTTATTAGCTTATAAAAGTATATTACCTATAAGCAAAACTCTTTTTAGCGTTAAGCCTTTACACATGTCAAATCATTCTGCCGTTTGTAATTGCTAATTTATATGTACAATAATAATAATAATAAGCAATTTTCATTTAATAATAATAATGCTGGTCATTTTTCCCATTCTACTAAGCAGAGCTTGTATTATGGGAACTACATGACTGATAAACTACTTATATACATATTTTTTTGTAAATACATACCTACATAGAAAACACCCAGACCAACTGATCTTATAATTTGACCACTGGTGGTAAAGTGCTACTGATGTTATTTTATTTTACCATTAGTGGTAAAATGAGACTGAAAAGTTTCACCACTGGTGGTGATATGGGAGTAGTACTGTGTTATTTGGTCACTGGTAGTCAGTTGGGATATAGCAATCCCAAGTCACCACCAGTTGCAATTTCATGGTGGTCAGATGGTCCAGAGGGGATAATTTGTCCCGCGGCGGGAATCGAACCCGCAACCTACTGCGTCTGAGGCGGACACGCGCCCACTGCACCACAGAGGTAGTGTCTGTGTTATTACACACAAGAACAAAGAATACTTCCACCGCTCATACCTTTATGCATTTTGCATTTGTGCATTTCATTAATATGGGAAAACCCATAGGAAGTTACCATTTATTGAATAATTAGTACAAATTGACTTCTATTGCACTAATTGACACTTCTAAGAGGTATTGGTTATCGTTATGAGTATGTCTATAAATTGAAGCTCATTTTAGTCATTCTTATTCTAATACTGGGTAGTTTTCCATCAGCCTCATCCAAAGAGTGATCTGGCGGAACGGCTCTGTGCTCCAATATTATAACCAGACATGTAAAACTTTATAATAATCAGAGGTCATCACACCTATGTATAAAAAAATAATGACTGTGAGTACCGGTTTAGTATATGTATTTTTTATAAAAAAATGGACCAGGGGATTTTTGGAATTCTTGTCCACAAATCCCCTTAGCTTCCCCTTTGAGTACTGGAAGAGGATTTTTGGTCAAAAAGTCCATAAATCCCCTTCGCAGGGGATTGTCGTAGGGGATTTGTGGAATAAGCCGTCATCTTATCATTATTTTGAACTAGAGTAAACTTGGAATCCTATACAGTATTTTTTCAAAAGTCTGTCAAGAAAGTACCGGGAAAAGATCAATAATACATAAAATGTTAGTTATTCATCTAAATTTATTTTATCGCCTTCAAAGTATGCTCCTTCAGAAACGATACACTTACGCCAACGAATAGTCCAATCATCAAAACATTTTTTAAACGCTTTTTCCGGAATTGAGTTCAGTTCTTGTCGCGAATTCTCCTTTATGTCTTCTACCGAATGAAAACGTGTGCCACGAAGTGGTAATTTGAGTTTAGGAAAAAGGAAGAAGTCGGCTGGAGCCATATCTGGTGAATAAGGTGGTTGCTCGATAGTATTTGTTGAGTTTTTGGCCAAAAATTCCGAGTGCACAACACCTCGATAGTCAAAGAAAACAGTCAACATGACTTTAACTTTTGATCGACTTTGGCGTGGTTTTTTCGGTTTCGGTTCAGTTGGGAGGCGCCACTCCGAAGCCTGTTGACTAGTTTGCATGTCAAACTCGTAAACCCACGTCTCATCACCAGTAACAATGTGTTTCATGAATGTTGGGTCGGAATTGACTCGTTCTAGCATGTCCTCAGCGACTCTTATGCGATTGAGTTTTTGGAGAAAATTCAGGTCTTTTAGGACTAGCCGAGCAGCAACATGTTTCATACCTAAGTGATTATTTAAAATGGTGCGGATCAACTCGTGAGACACAGAAAGTTCAGCAGCTATCTCTCTCAAATTTGAATGAGGATTTTCAGTCACTAATTCCTTCATTTTTGCGACGTTAACTTCAGTTGAAGATGTTGATGGCCTACCAGAGCGAGGCAAGTCTTCTATCACATCTCGACCGCTTTTAAACGTTTTGTACCACTCAAAAGCACGTGTTTTTGATAAAGTCGATTCACCGTAAGCCTTCTGTAACATTTTCAGTGACTCCGAACACGAAATTCCGTTGCCGATGCAAAATTTAAGACAAACTCTTTGTTCGATATTTTTGTCCATAGTGAAATTCGCAGTACACACTAGATATGATCTAACTAAAAACAGCACTATAATAAATATAAACAACAGATGCAACTCAAAATCCGCTCCAAAATGGAAAACAGTTGTGCCAATCAAACAGCAAAAAATAAACAAAAAATTGAATTGGGAACCATAGACAAATTATCCATTCCCAATACTTTTTGACTGAACTCACACAGAGTTATTTATGAATAACATAAACCTTGGCGAAGTCAAAGGACCATGGATTATATAATATGTAGTGAAAGTGAACCATGGTCACATAGTACATAAAAGATGGCAACTTTTTACTTCCACTTTGACGATCTCTGTAGCAGTGGACGAAGGTCCGCCTGAGACGCAGAAGGTTGCGGGTTTGATTCCCGCCGCGGGACAAATATTTGTCTCGGGATCTGGCTGTTTTCTATGTTCCCCGAACACAAGCTCTGCTTACTTTGGGGTTATGATGCTGTGTGAAAAAAATGTCCAGCATATTTATTATTATTTATTTATTAAACCAATATGACTTTTATAAGCCAAAAAAGAAAAAAAAAGAAAAGAACTAAAATATTTTACAGTAATTGAATTGCTACGTACCTACGTCATTGGTGACCGGGCCGCGCTGCTCCACGACTTGACTCCGAGATATGAAGACGGAGCGCGCGACATCATGCCATCACACTTCGGCGATTAAGTCAAATTAAGTGCCATCCTCATTTCTAATTCACTCACACATACAACAGCACAGCACCGTTTACGTACACAAAGCTATGCATGTGGTGATTGCGACGCGTTTGTTTGATTCATTTTATGGAAAGTGGCTGGTTTGTGCCATTTTAACGACCAATGCGCAAAAATCACCAATTGCCAATTTGTGACTGGTTGTCAAAATACAAAGGCGGGTAATGTTAATATATATACTACCTACTTCTTGTATTTTTGTGATTTTGGTTTGTTAAGTTCGTGTGCATAGGACGACATGCCTAAAAGTAGATTGCATCGATGTATTATAAATAAAATAATTAATTAGGAACATCATTTTTATTCAGTAATATTGTGACTGCAGATTGATTGTTCAATTGATTGTTCTGTAGAAAAAAATATTATTCACATATTCTAAAACGTATGCAAATATCTATAGTATATTAAAATATTTTACACTATTCAGAGAGTTTCTTACAATAATTCTGATCTCTGAAACTTGTCTTAGAAACTAGTGTTTAAATCTAACTATCAGCGGCTGATCAAGTACCTACTCTTAGATTGGATTTACAGACGAAAGTTTCTGTAATAATTACTAAGCACAACAATACTACTAGTACCTATTACGATATTATTTATCGTTTCTGGCTCCGTAAAATCTCTGAAACTTTTCTATGACTCGCAAAATTACTAGAGGATCACACGGGTTTCCATAGGACGTTGGGTCTGGGCAGCCTTGGACTACAAAGCAGTCGTATGTGACCTGGGCCTGATGGCAACAGCTTAGAACAGCTCCATCGCAGGTACTGGGCTGTTCGTTCTGAGGTCCTAAAGAGGCAAAACCTGGTGGGTAAGGCTGACTAGATCCAGGTGATGATGGTCTACCTTGAGGAGCTGTTGATGGTATATCTTGAAGAGTTGGAACTGCTCGTCTGGTAGTCGTTCTTGGTCTATCAGTAGTTGTTTGCGGTATATTAGCAGAGTTACCTTGGCTACTCCCATGTTCAACAGGAGGGGCCGGTCTCATAGTTGGCCGACTGGGCATAATCGGATCAAAAGATATCGGTCTAGAAAACTCTTCTTCGTCATATTCAGGATCCGATTCGTTTGATATTAAACCCCAGTTTTGTCTTTCGTCGTTTAATTCTGGAAACCGTTTATCGGGGGTCGTTTGGTTCTGTTCTGGTTTTGGTGTTTGAGGAGCAACTGTTTGGGGATTTTCGGGTACTGGAGGAGGTGTTGCGTTATCTATATCAGAGTTACACTCACAGGCAAACTGTGGAATATATATCACTGGGAAGAAGAATGGAAAATGTGATTGGGGCGGCGGTGGTGGTGGTATCGGTTGCCGCACAAAACTCGCTATATCTTGCAATCTTCTTTGTATCTGTTCCAATGGATCCTCTACTAATCCATAAACACCAGTCTCTGCAGACTGGTCTCGTTTATTATAAGACGGGTATATAACTGGATTGATCGGGGGAACGCCATATCCATAAAAGTTGTAAAAACGCTTTTGCCTGAAGCTTTGCGTAGATTTATCATCATTTTTGCTCTCTTCTATAGGTAACGGTTTTGAATCTAGTTTTGGTTCTTCAATAATGTCTCCGATCGGTACTTGTATTATCGTAACTTCTGCAGGTTCTTCATTATTTGTATTGTCTAAGTGTTCTTCTACTTTTGTGATGGGTACTTCAACGTTGGTTAGATTGCTTGGTGCGGCGCTAACGTATGTTTGAAGGATGAACAGGCCAAGAACAATGCGATGACAGCGCACCATCTGAAAAAAAAGGATAAATGTTTGTTTTACGTTATCATTGGTTCAAGCTGGAAGACGTAAGTAAAAGTACATAAACAGATCAATTTCAAAAAAAGATATAACTATTTATGAATAAAAGCTATTTAATTCCTGATGTACTCATAGCTATAGGTACTCTAAGAATATTAACACTGTTGGATGTCATGGCATTTATAAACGAGAGCTGCCCTTATCTTACTCACAATAACAAGAATACCAAGACAGTTCGATTGTACGCAGACAATAGCCTAACGTTTAAATGCTAGTGAACTAAAGAACTAGTTTTTGCAAAATTTAGTTTGATTTGCAGATCTTTTATGAAATAACCTAAAATATTGACAGTCAGGTTCGGTTAATATTACATCCGGATTAGATGTAATACTATATGTACTTATATTATAAATGCAAAAGTTAAGATGTTTGGATGTTTGTTACTAATAACCTCCGTCTCGGCTGAACCAGCTTAAATTGAATTTGGAACAGGTATAGTTTATGACCTCGAATAGCACATTCGCGACGGTTTTGAATCGCGGGCGAAGCTACGGGCAGAAGCCTCTGCTATTAAACCAGCTAGTTTAATATATTTATTACTTAGATTTGCGCTACAGTTTCTTCACTATTCCTAAAAATAATCATCACTTTTGGGAGACCTCAATGCATATTTTATTGTTTTTTCATTATGCTAATTTATGCTCATCGGTATATATTGGTTCCAAAACTTGGCACTTGGAACGACATTTTTCAGCAAGCATTGGACCTAGTTACATATATAGGTAAACATTGACTTGATTATAATCAACGATATATTATTAATTGTTCTGTGTTAGTTTGGTTTTATTTGTCGGCCTCCCGTGATACAGGCTCGACCTTGAACAAACGGGATTTTTCACGTACCGCAATATCGGTGAAGAAACCATTTTGTGGTATACCAAAAAGCCTAGCCCAAAGAACCCTTCTGAACTCATGCTTTAAAGAATCGACCAATCTTTGGAGAAAATTTCCATTCTAAATTACTGAGCCTTTGACAAACGGTATACCAACCAAATCTTAGCGCTAAACAGAAACAACCTTCGCACTATAGCAAGAGCCTTGCGCATTTATATAAAAAAAAGAGTAAACACGCAGAGAACAACTGAACTTCCATAAAAAAACCGGACAAGACCGAGTCGGACACTTCCATACAAGCTTTATGTTCACTAAAATTAGCATTACTAAAGTTCATAAACTATGAAAGCCACATTGCTCTAACGAAAACTTAAGTCGGATGGAAAGACAAACTTAACTTTGTAGTTGCTAAATCTTTCGCCCATCGATATACGTCAATTCTCCAACTGCAATTAATGTTAGTTTGTAATCGTAAAAAAACAATTAAACTACAAAATTACAATATTCGTACTTTCCCTTTACTTGTGATGAGAAAACAGGCAAACAGATATACGGATGCACCATGAAGTGATCCTATAGAATCAGATAAGGACTCTTATAAGGGTTCCTTTTTTCCCTTTGAGGAACCCTAAAAATCGATCAAGATCTTCAAATAATGTAAGAAACATTTTTCTAATAACGTTCACACTCTTCTAACGAAGTGTATATGAAGTCAATGTGCGAAGCCTCTAAAAGCCTTATCTTTTGACTTGATCAAAAAATACCTTGATATTGATTTTTCTTAAGCTGTATCAACAATCGATTAATCTTGTGGTTGGGTATTTTTAACGTCTTGGCGACGTCAAAGATAACCAATGAAATGCCTTCGTGATTATTGTTACTCGATGACCATTTTCGTCCAACCTTGAATTTTAACAATAGCCTGTCATTGAATGGTTCTTCTATAGTGTATAATTAACATCATTATGGCAGAATATCAAGATGTTTTGCATCAAATTTTGAAAGTTCGGTCGTGTCGTGGACTTTTAATAACAGAGTAGGTAGAGCACTGTGGCTGGTATATTATTATAATATCTTTGACTGTGGTAAGGCTGGAATTCAAACGACATTATTAAGGTTAAATTCTGGGTGAGTTTCAACTTATTCTTGGCAAAATATAAGTACCTACATCAACTTTTAAAGACATTTCGTGTCTCACCATTTCTTGATTAGATCTATGAGAAAAGTTAGGTAAGATTTAGTTATTATTTTGAATCGTGAGAATTAGATCATAACAAAACTATAGTCAGGCTTGTTTGCACGAAACATTGACATCTCATATGTATGCATCATCAATTCCAGTCTTGTTTTTTTTTTTCAATGTCCAGTCTTTTTTTTTTTTTTTATATTACCTGTAGGCATTAATACATTGCTTTAAGGTAAGAGAGAACTGTTCATCAGTATTTTAATGTCGAAACAATGACATTTGTACTGGGTAATCAAGTACAAATGTCACGATTTTGACATCCGCACAGAGCAGAATTGCAGAATTTCTATTGAACAAACTTTATAAAGTAATTTTTGTTCAATAGAAGTTCTGCAATTCTTTAGGTTTGTATAAAAATGGCGTCATTTTAACACAGAGACTGTTAAGGTGATAATAAAAGTTAAAGGTGATTATTTTCAAACGCAAAGAAAAGTCTAGTCTCCAACAATGTAGTCACCTCATGGTCTTATTGGGCCATTTTTTCAGTTTCGTTCGTGTACCGATGTGTAACTAAGATGACAAAAAAAGTATTTTTTACTGAAATTTCTTGAAAGGGTACTCTTAAATTTGCACTGAATTCTTTCACCATATGTGTTCGTTATAATTGGCTACAAAGCAATTTTAGATACCTACCAAGCAAAAATAACCAAAGTTCCGCGGATAGAAAAATAATTTATACATTGAACGTAAAAAGTGATGTCTTCCAAGCACTTTTTAGTGAAAAAATAAGTACGACTGCGTACAGCAAAACGAAAATGATTTAATTAACTTATGTTCCTATGACGGAAACTCTACAAAGGAAATTATTACTTTAGGCGTAGGTCACGCTGAATACCTCAATCTGGTGGCAGGGTAGTGCCTCCGCTAAGGAAGGCACCTATTTTTGAAGCGTTTCGTCGTATTTTCAAGCCATCACAACTTCGGTCTGAATAATACTAGAGACCCAAATACTCAGGATAAGATGTAGTTAGCAGACATATAAAACACACTAGGTTTTATTCGTCTAGCTTCCTACTTACTTACTTTCGATTTTATTAATACCTAAAAGACGTCGATTTTGTTACTGACTCATTCATTCATCAAAACCTATAAGGTAAATTTGAAATTTGGTATGGGGCACGAACAACAAAAAAAATAGTAAATCTTTAACTTTTGACATTTGTCCCGCGGCGGGAATTGAACCCGCAACCTTCTGCATCTCTGGCGGACCGTCGCCCACTGCGCTACAGAGGTCGTCAAACTAGTTTACTAGTTTTTTTATACAACTCTGCAGCTCAGGTCTGTATATGTCCCAGAAAGCTGAATTTTTTGTCAGCAAGCTAGGATAAGTATAAAAACAACAAAAAAAATAAGAAATCTGTAACCATTACCATCCATGGACTGGTCACTGGCCTTTAGAGTTGTGTCATGCAATTCTATGAAACGGCCAAGCCATACTTTTTGACGAAGTTGTAGGATTACTGAACAAACCCACCTAGGGTTTATAGAGTTGGGGCTTAGGGGCTTTGGTCTTCATGAGATCTGATAAATTTTGCGTTTTTTTTTCAAGTGAATTTTTTATGAGCTTGCGAGTCTTGACAACCTATTTTACATGGAATATTTTGGTGGGTTCTATACGAGTATTCTGATTTCATATTTTATATATTAGGTTGGGGAAAAAGTCTTTTCGCATTATTGTATGTATGAACTTGTAATAAAATCTCTTTGGCTATACTATTTGTATCTGGCTGGTTTTGGTATCATTAAAAGTTTAAATTTTAAAGAAGATAATTACAAATTCAAATTAGGAAAATGTGTGATTTTTATTTGTTTTTCGTACTGTTAAGATGAGTGAATCTAATGAAGAAATTCGATACATTTTAAAATTTTACTACAAAAAAGGTAAAAATGCAACGCAAGCCGCGAAAAAAATTTGCGATGTTTATGGACCTAGTGCAGTGTCTGTGAGAGTAGCACAAATTTGGTTTAAGCGTTTTCAATCCGGAAATTTTGATGTCAAAGATGCACGTCGCTCTGGTCGCCCTATTACGGATAAAATGGATGCCATTTTTGAAAAAGTGGAGCAAGATCGGCATATCAGTAGTTACGACGTAGCTGAAGAACTGGGAATTGACCACAAAACAGTTTTGGCGCATTTGAAAAAAACTGGGTACACAAAAAAGCTCGATATTTGGGTACCTCACGAGCTCACTGAAAGAAACCTAATGAACCGTGTTCTCATTTGTGATTCTTTATTACGACGTAATGAAACCGAACCATTTTTGAAGAAGCTGATAACTGGTGATGAAAAGTGGATCACGTACGACAAGAACGTGCGAAAAAGGTCGTGGTCAAAGGCCGGTCAGGCTTCACAGACTGTGGCGAAACCCGGGTTAACTCGCAACAAGGTAATGCTGTGTGTTTGGTGGGATTGGAAGGGCATTATTCATTATGAGCTGTTACCACCAGGCAGGACCATCGATTCTGAACTCTACTGCGAACAACTGATGAGATTAAAACAAGAAGTTGAGAGAAAGCGGCCGGAGTTAATCAACAGAAGGGGTGTGGTTTTTCATCATGATAACGCTAGACCTCACACATCTTTAGCCACTCAGCAAAAATTAAGAGAGTTTGGCTGGGATGTGTTAATGCATCCGCCGTATAGTCCTGACCTTGCACCTTCAGATTTCCACCTGTTTCGGTCTCTTCAGAATTCTTTAGGCAGTGTCAGGTTAACATCACGAGAGGACTGCCAAAACCACTTGTCGCGGTATTTTGAACAGAAGCCCCAAAGTTTTTATAGCAATGGGATCATGTCCCTGCCTACAAAATGGCAAAAAGTTATCGAACAAAATGGTACCTACATACTTTAGTTAAATGTAAATAAACTATATTAAAAAATGTTTTGAATTTTCTTAAAAAATGCGAAGAAACTTTTTCCCCAACCTATTATATTAATTGCCTTCTGGTACATATTTATAATTATATAGAGCCCGTTAGGGCGTTAGGCGCCCCGTTAGGGCGCTGCAGTTTGAGTTCGATATATTGGTAATGTGTAAACCTAATAACCCGCGAACTTTTGTCTCCCACACTTTTTATTATTACTTACACCCGAGGGGTGTCACGCACAAGTAGGTTCGGGGTGCCCCATCCCTCTAAATTACATTATAAACAGATGTCATTTTCATCTGTTTATAATGTAATTTAATTGATATTCAATTAAAATATTTTAATTAAGTTAATACATTTTAAAAAGGTCTAAATTATTAAAATAGATTAAAAATCGGAGTCAATAAAAAAAATTCCAAGTAACAAATTATATGAAATCAATGACTAATAAAATATTTTTTTTGTACTTTTCCCACATCTAGCCCAAAACTAATCAGAGCTTGTATTATGGGAACTACATGACTGATATAGGTACTACATATATGTATACAATTTTTTTTTTCATACATAGTCTAAATAGGAAACACCCAGATTCGAGACAAATATTTACAAAATATACAACGGTTGTCTGGAAGAGATCGCTTAGAAGTTATAAGACCGCCCAATGTAATTTCTTAGGAATAAGAAATGTGTTTATTGTGTTATATGTGTACAATAAAGTATCGTCATTCATTCATTCATTTAAACATTTGTCCCGTGGCGAGAATCGAACCCGCAACCAGGCGGGCCTTCGCCCCTGCGCCACGGAGGTCGTCAAAATCAATAAATAAACGATTATAGGCACGAATACCTAATATCACGATTAGGTATTTGTGCCTGATGAAGTAAACGATGCAACTGCGTCTGGTCATTGCTATGCGCTTCACGATTTTATTGACCTAATGGAATGGTAATTGGTTCTTTAAACATTAAAATTCTCGTATTCAAAGTTGCTTTTCTTACATAGTATTACAGAACAACTACCTACCTATTATGATGATATCTAAATATAAGTTTGACGACTTCTGTGACGCAGTGGGCGAAGGCCCGCCTGAGACGCTGAAGGTTGCGGGTTCTATTCCCGCTGCGGGACAAATGTTTGTACGATTAGCCAATGTTTGTCTCGGGTCTGGATGTTTTCAATATATAATCCTACTAGGTATTTACAAAAAAATATATAAGTAGTATATCAGTCATGTAGTTCACATAATACAAGCTCTGCTTAGTTTGGGGCTAGGTGGTGGTGAAAAATGTCCAGCATTATTTATTTATTTATAGTTCTCATATTTACCGATTCGTAGATCACAAGACGCGTTACTTAAGTTTTATTAATTATAAGTATATAGTAGTATATGTAATAATTAAAACAAAAGTATACAATTTAATATTCTACAATATTAAGTCACCTCCATAGACCGATTTCCCAGTTATTTAAAATGTAATCTGTCCATAGGATGAGGGGCCTTCGTGCACTGCGCGAATCTTTGATAAGAGGTAACATTTGTTAAGTACCTCCATATATATGTGATCGTGATACTCCAATGCATTTTATGCATAATTATCTCATGCTCGAGATCAATGTACTCGTGCATGACGCATGTGGCCAAACTTGTACAATCGAATTGGTGGACTCATATATGAATAATAGAAGCGTTGGCGTGGTTTGTATAAAAAAATGTTGTATAAAACCTGTATTTGACGGAAGTAAAAACTAGTAGCGTATGTTATTTTAATTAAAGCATAATCGTTTTACTGATATGATCAAAAAGGGAATCTAATATGTAAAAAAAATATTAATATGTGACAAGATACAAAAAAACATAGTAGGGCAGTCCTCGACGTAAAACAGCGACATCCAGAACAAAAATATACATAAAGGTTATTCTGAAAATACCCCAAGTACGAGTAGGTATGGTAATCGATGTTTTATAGTTATCGAGTTTTTTTTAATTTTCGGTCCTAATGGTTGAAACTTTTTTTATTGTATTAGGTTGGGGAAAAAGTCTTTTCGCATTATTGTATGTATGAACTTGTAATAAAATATCTTTGGCTATACTATTTGTATCTGGCTGGTTTTGGTATCATTAAAAGTTTAAATTTTAAAGAAGATAATTCCAAATTCAAATTAGGAAAATGTGTGATTTTTATTTGTTTTTCGTACTGTTAAGATGAGTGAATCTAATGAAGAAATTCGATACATTTTAAAATTTTACTACAAAAAAGGTAAAAATGCAACGCAAGCCGCGAAAAAAATTTGCGATGTTTATGGACCTAGTGCAGTGTCTGTGAGAGTAGCACAAATTTGGTTTAAGCGTTTTCAATCCGGAAATTTTGATGTCAAAGATGCACGTCGCTCTGGTCGCCCTATTACGGATAAAATGGATGCCATTTTTGAAAAAGTGGAGCAAGATCGGCATATCAGTAGTTACGACGTAGCTGAAGAACTGGGAATTGACCACAAAACAGTTTTGGCGCATTTGAAAAAAACTGGGTACACAAAAAAGCTCGATATTTGGGTACCTCACGAGCTCACTGAAAGAAACCTAATGAACCGTGTTCTCATTTGTGATTCTTTATTACGACGTAATGAAACCGAACCATTTTTGAAGAAATTTTTGACCATTTTTGACCTCACACATCTTTAGCCACTCAGCAAAAATTAAGAGAGTTTGGCTGGGATGTGTTAATGCATCCGCCGTATAGTCCTGACCTTGCACCTTCAGATTTCCACCTGTTTCGGTCTCTTCAGAATTCTTTAGGCAGTGTCAGGTTAACATCACGAGAGGACTGCCAAAACCACTTGTCGCGGTATTTTGAACAGAAGCCCCAAAGTTTTTATAGCAATGGGATCATGTCCCTGCCTACAAAATGGCAAAAAGTTATCGAACAAAATGGTACCTACATACTTTAGTTAAATGTAAATAAACTATATTAAAAAATGTTTTGAATTTTCTTAAAAAATGCGAAGAAACTTTTTCCCCAACCTATTATTTCATTTTTTGTATTTAATTCTAGGCATAAACTAAACCTTTCTTACATTAATGCAAGTAACGAACATTTTGAACATTTATTTAAATAAATATTTTGATATTTTTTTGATATTTATTTATTTAACCATTTCGTTATAGTAACATAACATTGGCATGTCAAAGTATACATTTTCATGTTCTTAATCTAAAAATATCAAAGTGTACATAAATTCTTAATCTAGATATTTCTACTATGCATGCAAATCAGAAAATGAACAACTCATGTATTCAGTAACATGATAAAAAGGGTGACATTCAAAGAATTCCTTTAATTTAGATTTAAATTGGTTAAGCGGTAGCCGTGTGATTTCTAAAGGCAATTTATTGTACATATCTAGCTTTTGACAGATACCCAGTTTATACGTCTTAACAAGTCTAGTTTTTGGAACGTTCAATTTTTCTTTGTTTCGGGTGTTATAATGGTGTAAATGCTTTTTCATGGGTAAATCGACTTTTTTTAAATGAATTTCTATTAGAGAATTAAAAATAAATAGAGCTATAACTGTTAATATTTTAGATTTCTTAAAATATGCTCTGACTGAAGTTAGTCTATGTAAACCGTATATGATTCTAATGGATCTCTTTTGGCAAATTAGAACTCTATCAATTTGGGTGGCATTTCCCCATATCGTTATTGCATAGTTCATGATAGAATGGCAGTAAGCATAGTAAACTGAAATAAGAGTTTTTCTATCAATTATTGATTTCAGCTTAAACAACGCATAATTAGCGCTGGCTAACCTATTACATATTTTTTCTATATGGCTATCATAACATAGAGTCGAATCTAAAGTACATCCTAGAAATGTGACCTCGCTCAGAATATCATTTTTAGTATTTCTCTTACATGTGTAGTTTAAAACAGTGCTTTTATTTGCATTTAGAATGATGCCATTTGCTTCAAACCATTTTTTTAATTTTTGTACTACAATGTCTTTTTGCTGTTCAACAACTTCGAGCTTCCTATTTTTTATTCCAACGTGCGTATCATCTGCAAATAAAGTTATTAATGCCCAATCTGGCAGGCAGTTGGCCAAGTCATTAACGTAGATCAAGAACAATAGTGGCCCCAGTATAGAACCTTGCGGCACACCTATGTTACTGTATTCCGGATCTGATTTTATATTATTTATGCTGACAATTTGAGTTCTATCACAAAGATAAGATTGCAAAATGTTAAGTTCCATTCCTTCAAAACCGTAAAAACTAAGCTTATGAATCAAAATATCATGTCGCAAGCAATCGAACGCTTTAGATAAGTCACAAAAGATACTAGAGACCTTCTGCAACTTGTCCATAGCTTCTAGTATGAAATATACTGTTTTTCTAATAGCCATTTCTGTTGATCGAATTTTTCGGAAGCCAAATTGGCATTCAGTAAATAATTTATTAGATTCAAAATATGCGATCATCCTAGATTTAATAGCACTTTCCAAAAACTTTGAAAGAACAGGTAAGATGCACACTGGTCTATAATTTCCGATGTCAACAGTTTCTCCCTTTTTATATAATGGCACTAATTTACCTACTTTTAAACTAGCTGGGAAAATACCCTGTAATATACATTCATTAAAAATTCTCAAAATAATGTCAAACATATAATCATTACATAAAATTAATTCTTTGATCGTTTTAGTATCCATGTCATAAATATCCTTAGATTGTTTACTTTTAATGCTACTTACTATTTTTCTAAGTTCGGAATAAGAGATTCTAGAAAATAATATTTTTATTTTATTCATTGATACATGTCCTAGATATTTATCACAGCTTTCTACTCTAACGTCTAAGTTTTTTGTCAAATTACTGGCTATATTATTAAAGAAATTATTAAAACTATTTGCTATTTTCTTACAATCTGTTATTAAATGTCCCTTAAGATTACGAATTTTATTTATATTTTGATTTTTTCCTAATGATTTGTTCTGCTGCTCTTTTATAATTTTCCATGACATTTTAACTTTATTTGTAGATTTCTGAATTCTTGTTGCATTATTAAATTTTTTTGCTGTAGCCAGTACTTTTTTAAACGTTTTCCTATAAATTTTGAGTTTATTTTTTCTGGTAGCGCAGGGATAGAGATTTTGTAGTGTCTCTAATTTTTGTATATTATTTTTTGATATTAATATACCCTTAGTGGATAACACATTTTTCTTACGATTTGTAATTTTAATTGTTTTTAAAGGAAACGCAGTGTTGTAACAATATTTAAGATGATCCATTAAGATGTCCATTTTCTTATTTGCCTTGTCAGTATTATTTACAGCATGATTTACCAAGTCAAAGTCTTTACAAAATAAGTAATGAAAATAATCTTTATTCATTCGGGAAAAGATTCTTATTGAGGTCTTTCCCTCGTCCCTTTTAATTTTATTACAATTTAATTTATAACGTAGTAGGATGGCATTGTGGTCAGATAGCTTGACATCCAAAACTTTTCCTACATGATGTTTGAAATTCACATCATCATTCAAAATAAAATTGTCAATACATGTAGCGGACTTTTTTTTAGTCCGCGTTGGTTCGTTTAATATAACTCTACATTTAAATTCACCTATTAACTTAATAAACTTTTGAACTTCTTTTTTATTGTATCTATTGTCTTTCATTACATTTAAATTGAAATCTCCTGCTATAACAACTCTCTTACCTTCTCTACTTGCTTTTTCCAAAATTTTAGTTAGTACATCTTCAAATATTAAATAATCATTATCAGGTCTATAAATACAAACTATTATCAATTTACAAAATTTAACTTCTATTGCTGCTACTTCACAATTCATTTCAATACTTAGCTTTGTAATGTCATGTCTATTTTTAAAATCAATTCCATTTTTTAAGAAAATGGCTGTGCCTCCATGTTCAAACATTTTCCTATTAAACAACGATGCTAGAGTATAACCCTCAACAGTCATTATATCTTCCTTTGTCAGTCCTAAGACTAACCTACCTAATTCCTAAGGCCGTAGCCATTTCTACTCGTTGCCATTCAATAATGCTGAATAATAAAAGACTATCACGTCGCACTTTTTCTAGTACGGTACTCATTTTTATTCACAACAACGCATGTGAAGTAGTCACGAGCTAGTATTAATTCTAATAAAAAAATCAATCCCTAGTTACATTGACGACCTCTGTGACGCAGTGGGCGAAGGCTCGCCTGAGACGCAGAAGGTTGCGGGTTCTCGAGTCTGAGTGTTTTCTATGTATAATATGTATGTATCTACAAAAAAATGTATATAAGTAGTATATCAGTCATGTAGGGGAACTACATGATACAAAATCTGATCTAAAAGTTGATAGATTGAGTGCTTCATTGAGTGAATTTCCAATGAAGTGGAAAATTGGACCATCGAATGATGAAGGGTCCCAATTTTTTTCTCGTGAAAGAAGATAAATTTAATTAACTTGCCGAATATTTCCCTAATATTTATCGAATCATATAAATATAATTGCTTACGAAGCTAAAAATGGTACTAAGGTAAGGTCCGATTTCAGACTGGTGCTTGACCATTCGAATACACGTTTAGCATAAGTTGATTCCTCGTGAAACTTTTCATAATTTACAGAAAACTTATTATGATTCCTTGCTAGCGTGATGTTTTAGTACATTTAGTTTTTAAAGTTACATCATACCGGTATTCTATTCCCACGATGATGGATGACCAATCGTTAAATCGTGCCGAAGCTATTTAGTTGTATAAACTATCTAATCTGATTTATTGCAACCTACTCCTGATTCTTTTGTACTTGACTTTTCAATGTTACCTACTGTATCTGTCTTAAAATACATCTTTGAAACGGTTCATCACAGAACTTAATTTTTTTGAGTTGGTTTCTATAGCCTTCTCGAACACCAAAGCTTAGGTATGTATTCATAACTTTTAAAGGTGCTTGAGTATCTTCAGTTAACGTATCTACGTTAACTTAATATAAGTTTATTTAAAACCACACTAGGTTATCATAACTTTCGTATTTAAAAATAAAAGCAAAACTTCATTCTTCTTCGTTATGTTTCTGAAAATAGAGTTTTTACACCTACCATTACCATTTAAGAGTATACAACTTTATCCTAGCTACTAGAACATTATTATAATATTTGTGCCAACCATTTAGACAGCATTATACCAGCAAGGTACTTACTGTTATTGCAATTCAGTTCAAAAACTACTTAGTGCAAAACCGTGAGTTTATATTTCGCAACTTTTATCATCTATATATCGACTATTTTTACTTGATCATTGGTGCGGAACATCAACAAACCCGTTGAACTAAATCACAATAAACTCGTCGCGATCAAACATCAGCATTATAACATGAGATGATTTATAATGACTTGCTGCTAACTTTTGTACTTATTTTAAACAGTTTCTTGTATAGAATGTCAGTGTATAGAAATCCATTAAACAAAGAGTGCCATGATATCGATCTTCGGCCACCTCCACCCATCTCCTCTAACCTTCGAGATAGCATCGGTCAATCCACATACATTTTATACGGGTGTATCTCTTATAATCAAATTAACACTATCAGTATCCTGGAATCGCTTTTGTTCCGAAATAAACGTCTCTGTAATTGAAATAGATTGGGTCTAATTGACTATTTACAGTAGAACCAAAACAAAGTGACGTAAAGCAATTAACATTTTATGGATACATTATATATTGATTTACGGGTAGATACAATCACCTTCAAAAAGCATAAGTGTTACATATCAAATTCAATGAAATTATGTATTTTTTGTACATTTGACATTTCAATGACTAAATAAACTGATCTCCTAGCAGAGATGCCAGCTAATTGAGCATACATAATGTCACATATTTGATTGAAATTTTCGGTACTACAAGTTATACTAATAATACCTGTTTTTTAATTATTGGTTTTGGAAACAAAAACAAGTTATTAAGACTCTTTTCTTCTTCCAAATAAAACTATAACTAACTATGAAGTTTTTGTAAGTAAGTTGCTTACAAACATGAAACTTCCATTTAGATTGTCGATAGATAAATGTGCATAGGTAATTGCAGTTCCTCTTTTGTTTAGTTCTAAAACACAATTACTGACCTTCAAACGATTGAGGAAAGAACGCAGGTGATTAGCACTGTAGCGTAGGGTTCCGTTTTATAAAACATATCTACCAAGATCTTATGAAAAATATTTATAATTTACTATTCACTTCTTCCTTCAGCCAAAGTTTTTACAACAAACAAGTAAAATCAGCAATGAAGGAAAACATTGCGAGAAAAACACGGCATGTGTTTTTTGCCCAGAAGTTGGAACTTTTTCAGCAGATTATGATTATGTAATTAAAGTTCAGTGACGTATCCGAGTAAGGACATTGTGCCTACTCAGAGATGTCCTTACTAAAATGTTAAGCAAATGTCCTTTTTGGCTTTGAAATAAAATTCTCATAAAATAATGTATTTTTGTAACAAGAAAACGATAGTTTGAACCGTAGTCCAAACGGAAATAAGATTTTATGGGATGGGACATAAACGTATGTCCACATGGAAAATCTTAGAAATCGGCATTCAACAATATTACAATTTTGCTTTGCTGTTACAGTAAACAGTCATAGGTCCTATTTGATCTAGAGTGGGTATTGATACGTGGTAAGACCGAGACCACTCTGGAAACCTGACTTGGCCACTTGCTCATGCAAACAAACTAAATAACTGACAATGTGGTATAGAAGATACGTATCTACAAAGTAAGTAGGTTAGTACTTGGTATTTTGAAATACATTCCAGTTGTTATAGCTTCTGTAAGATCATAATAGGTACTTAGGATATGTGTGAAATCAAGAGATTAGTCACACAGAAACAATACTTTGTTCCATATTTTTTAGTTGACCTAGTCACCTAGTTTTCACGTATTGTTATCAAACTAAATCTATAGAGGGTCTAAGTCTCACTAATCTTAATAAATATGTTTTACTAGCTTCTGTTGGCGGCTTCGCCCGCGTGGTAGGTTAATATACCACCAACTTTTGAGTGTATCAAACCAGGGAAAATTTGTTTTCCATACAAATTTCAGAACTTAATTGCACACCTCCTAGGGGTAGTTTTGACAAAAAAAAATTATGTGTTATTATTTATTTTAAAGTTTATTTGTACCGAGTTTTGAGTGAATCTAATTAAAAAAAACATATAATTATTACTACCCTGTTTAACCCCCTTAGGGGTTGATTTTCGAAAATTAGATTAGTTTATCTTGTGTTACTCCAGAACCTCAACTATCTACATTTCAAATTTAATCAACACTGTTTTAGTAGCTACGGAGATACGTGGTAACAAACATTCACACACACACAGACTTCCGCATTTGTTATATTAGTTGGAAGTATGATTTCAACCATAAAATCTTAGGAATTTTTCAATCTTGTACCTACAGTAATGCATTTTCTATTTGTTTTTTATACCTTACCTTAACTTTCGAACATAGACACAATCTGCGATGAAATTTTTCACTTACTATTTAC
The DNA here is from genome assembly GCA_961405105.1 of Perizoma affinitatum. NCBI lineage: Eukaryota > Metazoa > Arthropoda > Insecta > Lepidoptera > Geometridae > Perizoma > Perizoma affinitatum. The sequence goes on along the minus strand of OY560184.1, from coordinate 14,909,777 downwards.
CCACCTACCACTTACAATTACCATATAACATGTAATTTTTTAATTCAAATAATCTTGATCAAAATATTATCAGTCAAAACGTATTTATTAAAAATACTCATTAATATTTTATAATAATAATAATGTATCTATAAAGTATTTCAGTTCATAAATTCCTTACCTTGCCTTCAAAATATATCCTACAACAATCTTGCACGAAGATCACAGTATTAGTTGAATCCACTTCAATTCCACTCTCACATGTTATTTATTGTTCTTCTTTCGCGATTAGTACGAAACATTCGCGCTTGATGGAGATTCTCGACTGACGAGTCGAACGCTTCTAAAGTTGTTTATACCTATAACTACGTACCTACTACCAACTGATGGTCTGCACACCTTATCTGCAATAGTCTATATTTCAACTTCTGTTGCCAAAGCAATAAGGTCCTTTTTTGTGTGCGTCAAAACAACACTGGTGAGAAGAGCACCGTTAGTTGCTACTTTCATACACGGTTCAAGTTTATATTTGGTTTCAAATAAGCTACGATGCTAATATTTATATTTTTTACATAGATAGGAGCATTGACCTTCTCGATATGAAAGATATTAGCTAAGGAGACCTTTGTTCTCATTAAAGACGATGATTCAACTCTTATCGCTCAATAAAAAGCAGAATGAATCACTTCTGACTAACTCAAGTAGATACCTAAATGCAGTTTTCACTTGAGGATTCACTGCGATGTGCTTTCATACCTACTAGTGTTTCATATTTAATCATTTTTATTTATAACAAAAACTTACTTATTGAGAGTACGATTTAAAAACGAAGGAGAGTACAAAAAAAAAAAAAAAATTCAACTCTTTCATTGCATTGAATTATAGAGACTTAATCCTTCCAAACGTTTCCAAACTTTACTATTGGAGTTCATCCGACGAACTCAAAATCGTACAACAATCTTTTAATATTCTCTCTAAGGATCATCTGGAAGAGTCATCTGGAATAACAAACTATAGCAAAGAGCCTTCATATTTTAATTTATTTTGATTTACAGGCGAGAACACTCGCAAATACAACAAGTTTTTTTTGTATCTTATAAGATATACTTATTAGATAAAAAAAAAAGGTTTTTTTTCGAGAGTGTTCTCGTATGTAGCCATTAAAACCCCCGAACTGTTTCCCATCGTCTATTGCTCCACCCCTTAATAACTTAAAACTATCTAAGAACCATCTTTGAAGTCATACAAAAAACTGTATTTCAAAAAAGCGTACTTTGGGTAAATAAGTGAAAGTAAAACGAAAGCTATGGCTTCAAAAAATCCAAAATTACACGCGCTTTGTCTGTAAGTAGGTACCTACCTACATACCCCTGATGAGTTTCGCTTTGCAGAAGCGATTTTCCAGAGTTGGTGACAACCACAGAAGCTTTCTCATTTCAAACATTCCAAACTTTCACAATCCATTGAACAAGTTTGGACTTCATTAACTGTTTCGCCAAATAAGTCACAGGAATGATGAAATTGTTTTGTTTAGTAATACTCTCTCACGACGGCTCTAAAAAGCTTTTCTAAGTCTGCCGTTCACAAACTGATTTAATTTAAATGTTGATTTTGTTTCAGGTAAGTACCCGCTACACAATTGTGATATGGCCGCGACATACCTACTAACTTGTGTGCTAGTTGCCAACCTACATACATCGTTTCAAAAATGTCGGTAAGTATATAATCTGTTTTTTATAAAACGAAAATTAACCTAAACTCTAAATCATTATTTAGTAATCAGTTAACAGCGTTACAAATTACCTGATAACGTGAAAAAAACACTAGTTTTTCAGAGTAAAACTGTTTGTAGAAAGACAACTAAGACTGTGGCTATGTTTCTACAAAAAACCTACCTATTTTGTAGAAAAATCGTGATTTATTTCATGTGGAGTAGAAACCAATAACCGCGCAGCCTATCTCAAGTGGGTTTTCTAATTTCATCGTAATAAGGACCCTGAAGAAGGCTCTGGCGGAAAATTGATAAGGCTAGAGGAAAAGGATCGCAATTTGCGCCTTCAATTATGAACTCCTACACGATTACGGAACAATAAGAGCAGACCTATACCAGAAGGCGCAGACCTAATTCCCGAAGGAGCAGTATATGTGAGGATTAAAAAACACGGGTCTAGGACAAGGACATCATTCTTCTCATTTTACACCTACTTCCTTAGATATTAAAGTGTATACCTAATTGAAACAGAGAGCTAGGTAGCAATGAGTATACTCTTGTAATATATTAACGTACGTTTCCACATAACTAATTTTTAAAGTTTCTATTTCAAATAATAAATTATTTTATCGGGCTGCGTAAGTATGCTACGGAAATAGATATTTTCAATGAATGCACTTTCAATGAAATGCTAGGATTTTGATTTTTCTATTGTAGTTCAGTGTTCACATTTGAACTAGTGTTATTCAAATTGCGAAAATACGATTTATGCAGTGGAATGCATTGAATAAATAACATAATTATTCGTGTATGAATTAACACAAAATGATTACAAGAGAACAAACCAATAAACGTGTCTACAACCTTTTATTCTCCTACACGTAGGTTCCTTGCGTCTTGGGTATAAAATGTATTAAACATTCTTGCTAACGTTATAGTAAAAAGATTCAGTATCCAATAAATGAAAGCAATCTGGTTAGTTTCAATCAACTTCTACTTTATTGTAAACAACAAACACCTAGACTTTATATATGTGTTATTTTTACAGCCAAGGCTTTCAATAGTTTCAATAAGTTGCCATAATTATTGTGGCCATATACTAAGTCGTTTCAGTTTACCGGAAGTGTTCTACATCCCTTTCAAATTATTCCGTTTTTTGTCGCTACAAGAAGGCAAATTGATTTAAATGCTAACAACCGACATTTTATGGCTTAAATTAGTATATAAACATTTATTCATACAACTATGTACAAAGGTATATACAAAAAATACTGATGAAATAGCTAGCTATCTAAAGACCGTTGCAAACGATCTATAGATAGCTCAACTGATCCAGATTACTACCAGGCGGAAGCGTTCGCAAAATACTGACCGCATTGCCACGCTGAATGGCAATGCTAATGCGTTGACCCAGGTAAATTAGTTATACGTGTAAACCAATCAGAATTGATGATAGTATGATGTTGATTTTATACTTTTAGAATCGCATGTTATTACTTGATTATATTTAATTTACTTGTTTGCTCTTTGGTTGAACATTGATTTCAATGTGGCAATATTGGGTCTATGGTCGATGACGTCACAGCGGGTGGTGTGTTTCTGTGGCGCCAGTCGGCCAGAGGTTTTTTGACTTGAAAAGAAAAGGGTTGAGTTAGACTACTTTAATCGTTAATATAATACCTAAGTAGGCATTGTAAAGGCTAAATTATTCTGTAATAAACGCTGATTTGAGGAGTTTGGGTTTCGTTTTCATACGTATATATGCATAAGATATTGTAAGACATGGTTTATATTTAAATTTGTTTGTCATACCTACTTCTGATCTGTACTTAAGTTTATTGTTGATGGAATCAAATTGTAGTTGTTCAAACCTATTGACATCAATACTGTTGGTATACCCACAATACAAGTTTTACGACTTTCAAGATCTTTTCCGATTTTAATGATGTGTTTTATCAATCTATCTAATCAGACTAAGTTCACCGCCACTCATTTTGGTTATGAGCCAATCGAACCCAGTTCGGTTTCTACAACCTAATTCACAATATTATCCGACCACCTGCCACAAGGCCAATTTTGCTGCCATCACATTTTGCCTTGTGGTAGGTGGTTTGAAACGTGTTTTTTTTAATCTTATTTTTTTAAAGTAAATCATATTAGTAGTTCACATATTTGTAACATATTTGAAAAACAAAATAGTTTTGAACTTTATGATAGTGTTTATGTGTTTGACGAGTTACCACCGAATCCCAAATATAATAGAGAAACAAGTTAACATATGATCAATAATAAAAAAAAAATTGTTCTTTGTGTGTAAAGTGTTAACCTTTGTTTAGCGTTCTACATAAGCAACTATATATGAGGTCCTGAGGGGGGTATTAGGTAAGTATTATGTGGTATTAGCAACCCGTCACGAATCTAGAACTGCAGCTACAAACTTCGCCATCGCAAAGCTCAAAGCTACAATGAAGCCGTACTTTAATTGTATATCTCTCCAGCACTACCACCGCCAGTAAACTATGAAACCACTTTTGACACCTTATATATTTTTCAATCGTAGGATTTCGTGGGTTATTCAAGTGAACGAAAAATAATTTATGAGATGGCGTTCATGAAAGGTTTATTTTTTAACAGAAGAAAATGTAATTTTAATGTATCTTTTATTTAATGGAGTTGTACCTAAACATTACGAAAAAGATATTGTTAAAAAATGTGCTTAGCTTTTTCGTGGTCACAAGGCGTATGTACCTTTACGTGCCTTCTTGTAATCTCCAGGGAACTAGAGGAGTCAGCACAGATAAAAATAAAATATCTATTGCGTTTATAAATTTATTTTAATACAAACTTAGTTTTACGGAACTAGGCATAAGTCTTTACACTCTTCATACAACTTACGATGAAATTACAAGAACATGTGGCTTTCACCCTCGTTTAATTAGGGCATGGAACGCATTAGCTATGCCCTTGGTGTTGCAGATGTCACAAGGCAACGGTAACCGCTTACCATAAGCTGTATGTGGGCTGTATAGCTATGCTTCGATATGCTTCCTAGTGAAAAAATAAGTGTAGTTGTCAAAAGTGGCTATATAGCTTGCTGTTAGTAGTTAATAAAGGTGTGTACCGAGTAGGGTTTGCGAAACAAAGTTTGAATGTTAACTGCATGCAAGCTCTCTGTGCTCTTTGTATTCCAGAGTGGAGCAAATCGTGATTCTAAAACACACCCGAAAATGCACATACCTTAAATATATGAAAGCTTAATAAAACTAAATTTTATAAAAGGTACGTGTAGTTCCTGATAGGTATCCCAACAAAGGAATAACATACTAGGACTGTATGGAGTCAGGACTCTATGGGAATGTGACTTTTGGTTAAGTTTTTTTATCGTGGCCCTTTTCAGAACATCCCGACTCACATGGATGTCTGTGATTAAGTAAGACCTAGAAATTAACGCGTTAGACCCAACGATGACCAGAGAAGATATCTCTGGAGACGAAAGATTAAGACAGCCGATCCCAATTAAAAATAAGATAAGGCCAGAAGGAGAAGTTGGAATATCAGCATCGATATAAATTTAAATACTCGTCATTAGAGTATTGATATAGGCACTATTTAATAGGTATGCATTAATGGCATACTTCTGTAGAATTATATGAAAATAGCTTTACAAGGATACAGTCTAGCAAAGTAACTTGATATTTGCATCAAAGACGTCATGGGTAGTAAAAGTTAAATAATCATTGCGCACAATCTTCGACAATCCAGTCAAGATTGTTAATTACTTTTTGGAGAATAAATATATTTATATTTTGTATGGTAAACAGAAACTAGAGTAGACCAAGTAGTACAGTTACCCAAACAAAACTTTCATAATATCCTTGTCTCCCTCGTTTTTCCTTATACTTTCATCATCATATACTGATCTAGATTTGTGAAGACACATCCTAAGGTCTAAACACTGAAATTGATAAAAATAACTAATTTTAGTCTCTGTTTTGCTATAGGAAATTTTCTTGTCAATAGGTTGTTGGACGACAGTACCTAGCTGCACGATTATCAAAACACATTAAGATTATTGTTTTAAAGAAGTGTTTAAATGATGTTAAGTTCGTGATATCCTGTTCACCTAAAAAAAAAAGTAGGTACATAGGTAATAAAGTTGTGCGTCTGAGGTTCTTACACTCAGTCACCAGTGACTAAGTTAAAAAGTGACCTACCAGATGTATTCTTAAATATATTTGTTATCTTTTAGCATGGATCTAGGTTGGTAGACCAAGCAGAGTGGAGAGAAAATAGCAACAACGATAAGCTCCTTTTACATGACACACCTATTTTCTACTACTAACGTACCAGACGTATGCCATGGGATGATTTGACATCTTTGGATAAATCATTCTCTATTTGTTTTTGTAAATATTACATGTTATTTATGGATATTTAGCCTATAAACTGGTTATTTGATGTCATCTTACATATTAACTTCAATGTAAAAAAATAAGGAAATATTATTTGATACAAAATTGGATTATACTTATATTGATTACAATTTATAAAATCAACCTTGGAGCTCTCAAAGTTTAGTGTAAACTGGTTTAAAAGCTCCCTCACACAGCTAAAAATCTGTTCAGACACGTAACGCTCGAATAACGGCCAAGTAAAATATTATTCTAAACACTAAAAGTATTCAATTTTTTTTTAAAAAAAGTATTGAACTAAAAGTGTCTTAACTAAACCAGGAAAATGGAGTATTCCGTTGGTTTCATTGAAAACATTCACAATAATAACAATTTATCACATCTAAATCAATCTTCGTGTTTTGTCACTCAGGAAATAAATTTAGCAGGAATGTTACTAAGTATTATCTAACAGATATACATTTATACGTAGGTACACACCCCTCTGACGTCACAAGACGACCACGTCCTCATTTTGTGAGTGTGCCATGTTCATAAACTTCGACAGACCTCTACACTATCCTTGTAGCTTACGTTCTTGCGGTTTTCTGTTCATGGAAGTGAGTAATTATAATTTTTAGTGTAGTACTTTTTAGGTTTTTTCATTTCTATTTTACGTCATTACTATGGTGAGCAGAACGCTTTGCTAAAATCAAATTATTTTACAAAATTTGAAAAAACCGTCACCTGTATTGCATATATTGGTAGTCACGTGAAACAAAAATCCTATCCTAAGCCATAAAGTTAAATAAATAAATACTACTGGACATTTATCTTATCACAGAGCATAATCTAAATATGTATACAAAACGATTTCTGGTCAGCAGTAAAACGATAACAGACAAACAACTATCTTAACCCAAAAAACATATACCAGCTTCATGCGTCGCGGGTAAGAAAACTGCAGTTCATTCTAGCTTTCGATTCTCAAGTATCAAGTATCATCAACAGCAACTACTGGACATAAGCTTTCCCTAAAAAATGAGAAGACGAACGATCTTGGACTACCTTCACCCACCGACTTCCCTAAACTCTGACGATTTTTTTATATTATTTTTCGATTATGATTTATTAAGTGCATCAGTCAGAAAAATAAAAAGCTTCTAATCTAAGGCTACATCTTACGCTGCGCCGCCACTACTCTAGCTTCATAAATAACAGGGTTGTTTTTACTATTTCTAGTAAAAGTCAAAGTATTATTTTTTCATATAATCACACTTTGAAGTAAAGCAGGTACAGGCACGTGGGGGTGATAGCGTATGCGGATGACGTCTGTTCTCTCTGAAAAACTGACAAAATATTATTTACATCTAGGAAAATCGAAGCGTCATCTATTTACTACTGTAATTGGAAACCTGGGTCAGATGACATGCTCGTAGCTCGTCTACGGCGTAGAAGACCTATGTTTACAAAAATGAAATAATTGACCATCTTTAGATATGTCATAGATAGCTCAATTGGTCCAAATCTATATCGCAAACGTTCCTACAGTGCGCGTAGGTATTTAAATAGTAACCCTTGATGCCACACTTAACGTTGCATTTATGCTGACTACATGATTATTGTGAAATTTTTGGTAGTTCATAAACAAAGAAGGAAACCATTCAATGTCAGTATGAGAAATCTATTGTTATTTCTATAAGTATGCTTCCTAGATTGCCTATGAAGTTATGAAACTATCCGACTAATATTATAAATGCGATAATTATAAACGATGTTTGGATATACTTGTTGTTTGGGTCTCCGTAACGGCAGAAACGATTTGAATGAAATTTGAACAAGCATAGTTGGTAACCTAGAATAAATACCACATGGGATTTTTATTCGAGTACCTCGTGAGAAAAGCCATGGGCAAAGGCTAGGTATTATCGTGTAATTATTGACGGATTAAGCCACCACCTACCACAATAATCGGTATTTGATGACACCTATTATAGTATTAGCACACAATGAAGGATGCAAAAAAAACTATTTATAAAAACACATTAGAGTTTGCTAATAGGAGATAAATTGATAGTTAATTAAGGATAAATTCACTCATTTATACAATTTTGATTAATTATCGGGTAAATGTCAACAACTTAAATCACACAATTTTAAAGTACCTATATTAAGATTTCCATGTAGTCTCATAATAGTTGCTATTAAATCTCAGTGCCATGTGTGACGACATGTAAATAATGAATGTGTATTAAAGTGACAAAAACGTATGCTGAGTTTTTTTTATTTAAATGCCATAGAATTATCTCAAAGAAATCGGTTGAGCCATTTTGGCCCGACCTTATTATAGATTTATTCCTAGTATAGACCCTATTTATTTATTTATAGATTTATTTTCATGACCTCTATGGCGCAAATACTTGTCTCGGGATCTGGGTGTTCCAAAGTTAAATATCTTTATATTAATAAGAATTACCACAGATATTATAAATACCACATTACTTAAATAACCAATCAGCATAGACGTTGATACTTAGCTCGTATTTATTTCGTGACGTGTTATTAAGTGCCTCAAATGTCATGATATTAAAACCAGACGTTTGCCATTTGGTTTAAGGTTCTCATGAATAACGAAATTAAAAAGGTTTGTTTTGATTTGCAAGTGTGTAGGTATAGTGTTATCAAGTGTTGTCACGTGAAATGATAATTAATACTACAAAAAAAACGAGGCCATGTGCCAATGGTCAAACGTTCCTGCGCAGGTACTGAGGATACTCAGTACCTACCATGGATGTCATGAGGATCTTTGTCATTTGATTTAGGGAGTTTATTTTTGTCTCACATAGTCCTGACCCTACACTAGGATTCCCTGTATCGTGTAGGAGCCGGTCGTTCGCTTGCCACGCCTACGATTGTTTCCAATGACTATTGGTATTTATTTTGTAGGTAATTATATCATAACAAAATTAAATTCGACTGATACGCTTCAAATTGACAAAGTAATGCGTTCACCGTTTTGATAAGGACATGTGCATGCAGTGAGTAAGTCGACCCCAATCTTGGAAATTCCAAGTGCGCACTCAGTTTGAAAGCAAGCAATCAATACAACAAGGCAATTTAGTCTACTTAATGGTGTGCGAGCGTCCACTCAGGTCATGTAAACAATGACAGATACTTAGTAGGTTACAATTTGAATACGACCGGTGACGGAATTACGACTTTTCACCCCTTATGTCTCGGGGTTGGCAAAGCGCGAGTAATACCTCTGGTGTTGTAAGTGTCCATAGAATACGGTAACCGCTTACCAACAGGTGCTAACAACAAGCTTGTTAGCCGCTTTAGTTGTTTTAAAAATTAAAGCTTGGAATCTCTGGAACCTTAAAGTCACGCGACGTGAGAAGGGCCTCGGTGCGGTGTGTCCGTGGTCGTTGGCGGTGCGGGGTATCATCTGTGAACCATGGACCGTGGGAAGCCACCTTTAAACGTATCTTCGTACACACAATCCATCCAGCTTGTTTTCTGCCTGGCTCAGGTCATACATACTCATTTATTCACCGTAGGAACTTTACAGTATATTGTCAAATTAGTTAGAATAACAATAAATACAAAAATCTGGTAATATTTAAAGCCATTAAAACAGACAAGATACAATGATAGCAGAATAGATTTGGGTTTAAGTCAAATTAATTCATTTATATTCATAAAAATATCATATAGAGGATGTATGCAATATAATACTATTTAGTTACAAAGATACCTCATGAAATTTTATGAAAAGTTGTATACTATTGCAGAGGTAACTTTTTGACACTTTAGCTGACCTACCTCGACTTAGGTGGCGAGGCGGCCGTGTCAGCCAGCTGCGATACAAGAAGTGCGGGTTTGATTTCCGCTGCGGACATTTTCTGCTGATATTAATCAAGAAATGCAGGTTTGATTTCCGGTGCGGACATTTTCTGCTGATATTAATCCTGAGTCTGGGTGTTAAGGTACCACGGTACTTGTAGTTCCTGATACCCACAACGCAAGGAATCCTATTGTGGTGCTAGGACTGTGAAGTGTATTTTCAAGATATTATATATACACTATTGAAAAATTTCAGTTTAAAAATGCTAAGTAAATTTGCAGTTTAAAATCCAAATGAGTATTGTTCGCATTACCTCGTTCGCCTTTTCAACGGTCCCCCATCATAAAAGGCTTTTGTTGGTGTGCGGTTTGTGTGTCGAACACAGCCTTGAACCTACCCATGTGCTACTTAAACAAGTACCTAATCAATTTTAACACGTTCACAGTTACAATACAAGACTTTGGAAAACATCGGTATTTCCAAATTAGTTATTCACACATTCATAATGTAAAATATAATATGAGTTCTCATTTGATTTTCTGTAAAACACTGGTTTTTGAGGATCAGTGAACCTAAAACTGGTGGGTCCACTATGCACCCAATATGGTTACTGACTTCTGAGTGCGAGTGATGTTTTTTTATATTGAGGGTAGTTCGATAAGGTATCAGTGTTCCAAAGTCACTCATTATTTACTTTTTACGCGCGTTTACAGTGAGATGAAATCGAATAAGTACTAATAAAATTCATTATCATGCCTCGTATATGGGAAGACGATGATATTCGGAGAATACTTGAAGACAGTGTGGGGGAAGTGACAGATTTGGAGGAAAATGATTGTTTTCTATGGAGATAGAGATGAAGAAACCATTCGAAACATTGAACACTCTATCAATGAACCAACTGTGAGTTTTTATAGTTTTAACAAACTGATCTGTCGACTGAAATTACGACAGAATAGTACTTAGTGTTCTAAATTGTCTTTTTTTTTATTACCACCCATATCGTTATTTTTAATGAATTCAAACATCAATTTAAAACGTTTGTGTCTAGACATCTAATTTAAGTAATAATAATGTAAGTCACACATACAATTCACGTGTCATTTTGAAACGAATCTAATATGATTGAGAAAGACATTTATTACGATTAATTCCGTTTTATGGACTCAACGAAATGATGACTCATAATAATATTGTGTGACATCATTTCAATTAGTTAAAGTACTAAATGTTATATTTGTTTCGACGAGTAAACAAGCATGTCTAATTCAAAAGAATGTCAAAAAATGACAACCATTTTGGAGAGCAGCGTTAAATATTTATACATACCTTTTTATCTCTAGGAATATCGAGAGGCTAAAGAATAATTATTTGCGTCACGTGTAATAAGTTATCTACACTATAAAATATTTATTTTATTTAGTTATAAATAAGTTTGCTGTACAATTATCAGTCATTAAGTCTAATGGCCGGAATTTGATACCAACTTTCAAACTCCTCCAATTAGAATCCATGCCGAGTCTATATATTGTGAAATGTGATTAACAGTATAGTCTAAAATTTAAAAAGTCGTAATTAACATATAATGGTTTTTGATGACAAAAACCCTTGACAATGATATCAAGGGTATTTTGTATGTTTTTTTAATTGATGGAATTGTGCTTGAAACTTGATGTGAATTTAAGTAGCTATTGAAATAATGACTCTCACCTAGATCTACAATGCATTTATTGGCATAAGTCAATTTAGTTCGTCGTTATCTTTCTAGGACAATAACAACCTAGCCTTCGAACAGCATTATCACCCGCTTTCCAAAATACCTACACCTTTAAACTATAGTAAAGTACGTGGTCCTGGTTTGCCAGTGTTAATCCCGGCAGCCCACGTTATCCGACAAAATCCGTCTTTAAAAGTTATTAATATGATGTCAAATAAAGTATATGATAAAAGTTTAAAAAAACACAATAATACATTTTTATTCGTAGAAACCTATCGTTGTAACATAATAATGATGAAAATGTTGATTTTCGTATTGTAATTACAAAGGATGAGTCTGATTTCATTATTGTGGTAACCAAAATAACAACGTCGGACGTGGGATATCATAGAAAAATTACGTGTGCATAATCAGTATTAAGTTTATTACTAATTTACCTACTTAAGCTAATATTATGTTTATAGACTAGGAAACATGTATATATAACATAGAATAGTACAACGATCGATAATTAGATAATGTTTGATCAATCGAAAATACCTTACCAAGTTCAACATAAAATAAATGTTAGGAACTTAAATATAATATGGCATCATGAAACAAATAGGTACAATAAAATTTGATGGAATTACGCACCTCTTTCAAACAAATATCGAAGAAATACAATAAGGTAGCTTTATTACACAAATTTTAAAAACTGGGCTTTCCCGATATCAGAGAATACTAATATAGTACTTAGTTAATGCACCCAAAATACAAATACTCAAGGAAATACTCTGGTTATTGTTATTAATAGCTGATATTACGAATTGTATTTTTTTTTAAAACATTGCTCTAAGTTTTTAAAAATATATTTTAGTTAAATGCGAATCCATCTATTAAACATAACAATATACATTAAGTAGTTAATAAACAAAACTGACATAAATACAATTTTATGAAACATAAAATTGCGAACATCAATAAGTTATGTGTTTATAAAAAGCATAGCAGTGGAGAATACACTCATACAATTTTATAACAAGCTGCTCTCATTTTCAATCAATGACGGAAACGTAAAATGCTACTTATCAAATTAATATGGTGCAACGCTATCAAGCTCGAAGGGCAGTAATAGATTCTTACTGTGCGACTTTGTAGTCAAGGGTATATTTCGTTATATTGATAAGATCCTACGGGCATGGGCTTAGCGTGGTATCCCTATCGTCCCTTTCTCACCACTACCTTTCTGATGATCAACTTCGACCAATCAAATAAATAGGTTTGTTGATCGAAACTCACCACGATATCAAGCACGATTTACTATTACCACTCTATAGTCAGATAAAGTAAATTGAGTGAATTTTGAGTCACCTGAGTAAATTTTTTAGTGTAAATATCACTCAAGTGGCTGTCGCGCGATAGGCAGTCGTGCAAAAAAACAGACATCGATATAAAATACTGATAGCGGTTCCAGATATTTAGCGTCTTTCATTGTGCGGGCGAGTAAGCTACTCTGAAGAAGTGCAATGATTGTTCGATCGACTCCGGGGTACATATACTTCCTTCAACATAGCTCGCACCACAGCCTACGTTTGCGAAACACTGCCTCTGCTTAACCTTGTCGCCAGAAAACCCACAACAAGACAGAATGGCAGCGTTGCACATTCCGGGAACGGTGGTTCTTGTTGATAATCCCAGGGTTGATGGAGGGTTTTCGGCGAATTTCGGTGCTTCATTTGAATACTGCAATTAAAAAAAAAAATATTACCTATTTTATATATTTATTTGATATTCAATAACTTATTGCTTTCGACAAAGATCGCCTTCACTCGACTGAATAAGGCAAATTAACACAAGAACTAGATAATATTTTTTATTCTCTAGCCTGATATTAGTTACCATCCCCAAATAGCTCCTCGCTTTATTTTGTTTACGATAACCGGAACAATTAAAAACTCTATTGAAAATAAAAGGTAAAAAACTTCTTGTCCTCAAATAAAGTCAGTGACAAAATTTTATTAACAGAAAAATAATATGACTTGTATTATCATAATCATCATCATCCTGTAGAAGTCCACTGCTGGACATACTCGTATATAGGAAATACTTATTATGCACTAAATTATGTAAAATCAAAAGTTCAAGATATAAACTTTTAATGTTGGACAATGGGCCCTAAAGAGTCATGACGATCGGTCCTGGGCAACCCCTACCCTGCATTCATTCATTTTTCTACACATTTGTGTTGGAAAATTTGTGTTAGTACAGACTCAGAAAGTGGAAAAAAATTAAGTGCGCATCATTATTATCTATCAGACACACTTATATTTTTTAAGTTTCACTTTGTGGCATTTTGATTGGAAAAATCTATAAAACACTCATAACATGTGTGGCACTCTTCACGCATGCCACACATGTTATACACACGACGTGTGATATATGTCATAATACACAAGTTTTGCAACCGATAATATAAATAAATGGAGATAAATGGTTATAGACAAACAAACAAACTCTTATGGTAAACGCATATGCGTTTATCATACCTTACGTGTAGGCAAAAATGATACTTACAGCTACTTGTTCGGTGCCATGCTCAACTTTAGGAGCTGGTCTCTTCATTAGCTGCTTCGGAACGATTGGTTCGAATGAGATCGGTCTGGATCCATCATTTTCATCTTCATAGTCCTCCATTGTTGGCACCAAGCCCCAGTTTTGGTTAGTATCCTCCATCACTGATGGACCTCTACGTTTTGGGACCGGGTTCTTTGTGTCAGAGGTGTTCTGAGGAGCTTTACAGTTCACTCCCGTGGGGAATATCACCGGGTAAGGAATGTAGATTGGTTGAGGTGGCGGCGGAGGTGGTGGAATCCTTCGGATGTAGGTCGAGATGTCTTCTAAAAGTCTGTATATGTTCTGGATGGTTTCTTGGCTGTTGCGGTCTTCTCTCCTATCAGGGTAGTAGTAGCTAGGAGGTGGGTAGTCGTATCCGTAGTTGGATTGCCATCTTCTCCTCCTATGGCGAGGTATACGGTCCCTTGGCCTTAACGTCTCCTGTTCATCTGACGGTTCATCTGCGCTTCGCTCGTTATAATGCCGAGCGTGTACCGCCACCAAACATATCAGTATTCCAAACAGAAGTATGAGTTTATTCATCTGGAAAAAATTGCCAATTTTTATTAGTTACCTTCAATTTTGTGATAATAACTATACTCATAACATAACAGGCAGTGCACTATGGTTACTACGTTATAGTGGAAAAACTAGCCTTGGTACTAATTATATTTATCATTTGATCAAATGATAAATAGATATAAAAAAAATTGGGATGTGGGTGAAGGCTTACACCTAATTACCTATCGCATTACTACAAAACTAACATCGTTTTTAGGGTTCCGTAATCAACAAGGAAACTGTATGTTTCGCTATGTCCGTCCGTCTGTATGTCCGCGGCTTGGCTCAGAGACTACAGTTTGGCATGGGTATGGGTATAAATCACACAACGTAGTAAAAAAATGTGTTTCTTGTCTATCCCATGGTGTGGGGTGTCGTTGGATAGATCGTTTAAAAATGATTCTATTCAGGGATCTGTTTGAAATGTTTTTTTTTTAAGGTATATTATCGCAAAAAGACTTTTATTGATAAATTAAATTTGTATAGACTCCTTCTGTGCATCTTTATACATCTGTATGCAAATACCTACATAATATTATATATTACATTGACATGAATATCATCATCAACCCAAGTTCATTGAGTACCTAAATACCTACTTTTTTGAAGTTTTTATAACAAATGTAAAGTTTTTTGTGTAAATGGTATGTTTTATTACCATTTTGTCATTGAAAATATATTGACTAAAATCAATTTATTAACGCAAAACACGAAAAGCTGCTTACAAACAAATTAACATAACTTTAAAATGATGACAAACAGACAACATTTAAGTAGCTCAAAAAAATATGAATTATAAAATTATGTATTGGATTGCAACCAATGCAATCGACATTCATATTAAAGCTACCTAAATCGAGACGGAAGAATAAACTGGTTTCAGCGAAAAACCGGTTTCAATTAAAGTAGAATAGCAGGTACACGCAGAGAACCAAAGAAAGTGTTCTTTCTCAGTTCCGCGACGTCAAAGAAATGTTACATGCCATCTTTGAAAATAGCACGCAACGGAGGGATGAAACTAGTTTTTATGACTGTTTAGTAGTATCACACTGGCTGGCAGTAAATTAACGTCCAACAAATGACCGGTTTTTTAGAAATTAAAAATATACGGACATTCTGATAAATAAAACAACAAAAATAAAACTGTGACCTCTCCCACAAAGAATGTGCACTTAAATCGAATATAAAGCAATGCATACCTTGAATATTTTAATCCACAACTAATGTCATCCACAGTTTTTCCAGTTGCGATACCCACAGTTTTCCGAATCAATTGATTTTATATCACTAAATAGTATGATCGTGCGTGCGTTTGGCGCAACGACTCGTTCGTAACTAAACGTATGCAAGAAAAAAACAAGTATGGCACGCGGCCGTGGCAATGAATTGACTGCGCCTGAGCAGCTAGACATCCAATATTTATGTTAAAACACCATCAATTTTACTAACGTACTAGGTAGATACAAACTACTCGAGTACCGCACCTAAACTGATAATGACGGACAGATATCAACGGATTCACTGTTCGGAAATGACTAACCTATCGGAAGTTGATAAGGCGATACTTTTTCGATACTAGAAAAAAATGTTTATCGTTTTTTATAAAATAACAAGGTCTGCCAAGATCGGGCTATGTGAAGGTTCAAGCATTGTATAATTGGACCATTTTAGATCGAACTCCCAGACCTTGACCGGGCCGTAAGTACCTACTATTAAAGGAAACCCAAACTAGTCCATTGAATGGTGTCCGAATTGTCAGAAAAAAAAATATAAAAATTCAAATGTGTCAATTCGGACACAGTGTTCGAATATTTTGTGTCCGAGTTGTTTGCAAGTCGACAAATGACGCAAATTTTAAAGATTAGTTTTATTGCCTAGCCTGCTATTAGGTATAAGGCACGAGCTGATTGCAGCTTGCCAAGAAGAAATGTATTTGTGTGCCGTACACTAAAAACATTGATGAGAGCGTGTGAAGAATAAAAGGGTAGTTCCAGAAATACTCTGTCTCTTAAAGTTAATATGAAACACTTGCGAGTAATAGGATGAAATACTTCTTATTCTCCTCATCCTCATGATATGAAAAAAACCCCCAATAAAAAATCCATTGATGCACGACTGAACCCGAACCTACGTCCTACGAATCGCAAGTCTTTAACTAGACCACTTTTAAATAAGCGAAATAAACAGCTTGTATATGTCTAGAAGAGGTCTCCATGCACGTGGGAGGAAGCTAATTGTCAACAACTTTTTTTGGCAACAAGGCAATCATCTTTATATATGGAGTAGTTTCTGGGGTTTTCCAGGTTAACAAAATGCGTTTTAATTTCCCGTTGAATCATTGCGTCAGCGACGTGAGATGATTAGACATAATTAAACATTTCATCTTGTTCAATCGACTAGAATGAATGTACTTATCTAAATAAACTTTCATTAGAGATTTGATGCTTCGCGCTACTGTTTAACTAAAGTTAGAAGGCACGTTTATGTAAGGATCCTTTCAAAACAATGGTTCTATTATTATTGGTTTCAACAATCAGAAACCTCAAACTGATTACAGACTAAACTGGACACAGACTTAAAATAGGACCCGCAGGAGCTGAGACGCAAGATATTCTGCGAGAATTTTTTTTTTGTCGCTCTCTACGCAACAAGTGTATCTTTCTATTTTAAGATAGCTGTGTGATAGTGTTGGTCGAAATAAACTTTTTCTTTACGTAACTTAAATATGTATTTTAATATTTGTTCAAGGTATGTGTGTGGTATCATTATAGTGCTCGTAGTACGACACGGGAATCCTAATGCGGGGTCAGGATTTGTACGATAATATTTTAGAATCGCAAAGGAACGCACCATAAAATCTGTTCGGATTTACTTCTTTGATATAGGAACCCAATTTCTTAGATCGGGTTGATCAGCATTATTTTCTGTCGAACCCGAGATCCACGTTCTTTCATCCGATGAAAGAAAATGTTACGTTTCTGATAACATCATTAGTTTTTTTAATTTATGAGGTGTTAAGTAATATTTTCCCGTTATTTAAAGGAAATCCAAGTACTTTTCGTACTTTTTTAGTATGACGCGAACGCCTTTGTGTTGTAACCATGTAACTGTAAACTTAACTATGAATAATAATAAAAAAAAAGTTTACATAGTCATATAGTTTTCCGTTCCCCATATGTCTCTCAATTCCGTCAATTCATAGTAGGTATTTCCTGATTTTAACAGGAAATTAACCTGGACTGTAGAATGGATTATCCCGTTATAATAACAAATAAATAATGCTATATCTGTTTATTTGGTTAAATGTGAAAATGACCAAATTGAATTTAGCGGTTTTGTTTTCAAGAAATGCTTTCTCACTCCTCAAAGTGGTACCTACTTATTATTACTTAAATAATAAGTACCACTTTTAGGAGTGGGAAAGCAACCTAAATAATTGTATTTGCACCAACTTAACAGACTTTAACACACATATATAATATACCGACTGTTATATAGGGTTTATTTTTCCCGACAACTTAAACGGCATATTCAGAACGAGATACTCGAACAATTCCCACCTAAATACTCGAAAAATTTATTGTACTTTTTAATTTTGTTATTTTTCGAAATGCTTATTGCTTGTTGAAAGAAGTTAGATTTAGGGTATATAATGAGACCAACGTAAAGGAACATAAGGATTTTGAAAATATTTTGAGAAGCAGGAAATACAAAACCAGAATGTTATATTAAGGTGGGTAGGTAACCTTAATAGAACTTTTCGATAGAATAAAGGATTTTGTTTTAACTTTGATCCAATTGTGGTAGCTGAACTTTGCCTTCATTATTCAGGAGTTAAGACCCCAAAGGTATTGTACTGCTGCTTTCTTACTCATTTCAAAATGAGTAAGTGAGTACATTTTACAGTATAAGCATGAACATACTTTTTAAACACACATGTTGCCTAACCATCAAGTCTTAAATACCGTTTTTCTATTGAAAACGCTTAGACAACGCCATAACGTCTTAAATAACAAATCGGGGTTTGATATATTTGTCTGAACGGAATCGTTTGATGGCTGCTGCACTGCAATAATTATATACTAATGTGTAACATGGTTATTCGCTTTTTAAAATGTTTAATGTTTTTTTTTCTATTTTCAAAGCATTCTCTCTCGTCTTTCGTCCATTGTAGTAAAAGTAACTTTAGTCCTTGAACAGGCTTGGATAACTGCAAAGTTTGCCGTGTAGGTGAAGCCTCTTCGCTTCGAGTTGAAACATCCCAAGAATTTCGACACGGCTGGTAAAGATCTCGTGGCTTAGTTGGTATAGCTCCCGCGTACGAAGCGGGAGGTCGTGGGTACGAGTCCCACCGAGGAGGTAGAATTTTTGGGATAATATAAATGCATATAATATGTATCAGTGTTCGGTATTCTGGCACCAATGTGGAAAAGCCAGAAAATAATATATTTTCGGATGAAGTTAGTAAAAGCTGGTAGGTACAACTCAATATTCAGATTAAGTCATCGCAGGTGTGCGGATAAGGCGTGCTAAATTAGGTTTGTACTCGTATGATGAGCGTTTAATAAACTGGCGTATCATAAATACCACTTTTCATACCTGTGTATACCTACTAGCGCAACTCGGCTGTCCTCATGTCTTAGGTTAGACAAATAGCGTATTCTGCACAAAAAGGTAGCAAGACAAAAAAAAATAGTTTCTACATAAGCAAGCGTGTGGTGTTGAAAACATTAATGATTTAGCTCAGCGGAGTTAAGATATTTACATTGATGTGAAGTCTAGACCCTTATTTTTTGTAAATAATGACGGTTTATGAGTATTTAAAAGTCAAGATTTTGAAAGTCATTAAGTCAATGACAGTTGTAAGGTTAAGTAGGGTAACATATTTGAAGTGGGTATAACGATGATGTCATCAGGCTTCATTACGTAGCTCTACTTTTTCGGAAAGCGTGTTTTGCTTTAAAGAAGGATTAGGGGTGGGGGGGATATTTATATTCACTCCATAACTTTATCGGAATATACGCTTCCCTCTTTTTTAACATTAATATTTTGTTAGAAAAGGATGAGAAAATTATGGAGTGATTATGTATTCATATCTATCTATGTAGTTAGATGGAAAATACTTCAGAGTCAAGCTATAATCTGTATGGGTAGTAGAAAGCTAGAAGAGGATCAGACTTTACGACCCTCAAATGGTGACCGAAAAAGATGCCAAGACGCAGTAGTGGTGCTATTGCTGTATACTTTGAAATTGCTATTAAAATATATATTTTTTTAATTTGTTCAGTCACCTATTGAAAACTTTCAAACTATTAGTTTCAATTCGCAGTAGCGTTATACTAAAGGCCCAGTCAAACTAAAGCAGTGGCGGTGGCGGTGGCGGTGGCAGTGGTGATCAAAGGGAAACGGTTGTCAAGTGGTTGTCAAAGTTCGCGTAGGTAAATGTATTCCCACCGCGTCGGTTTGAACGGGCCGTTAGCCGAACTATTTTTCAAATGGCAGATGACATAGACGATATACGCTAATGTTATTGAGGGTTTTTGATATATGTGATTGTTCTAATGTAATATGAATAAACTAAAATTAACAATCGGGCCACAAATAGACGCTTAAAATGTAAAAACACGTTGGCACTACGCCGACTCTGGCATACAGTGCTTACATTTTTCAGCCAAGCTGTAGGTACTATATCTATTTTCAGACTTGATTGATGAATCAATCTAAATTCATTCAGGTAAATAACTACAAAGTTATCGTTTCGTAAAAAAATTTTATTTACAACTTTATCTGCGTGGTGATTCATTCTCTGAAAAAGGTACATTTGTTATTAAAACATGTGTCAGAATTTACGTAGTCGATACGTACGTATGCTTGCAAGTACTTTTATTACATATCCATTTTCCTTTTTTACACAAATTATAAAGAGGTAAAGATTGTTTGGAAGTAGGGGTAATCTCCGAAACTAATAGTCAGATTTCAAAAAATATGTCATTAATATTTAGAATGGACATTTAAGGTCCCATGTAATATACAGCCTTCACCAGAAGTGGAGGCTATATATTATATCGTTCAGATAAAATAACTTTTCGTGGAGATAAATTTTACAACGTAAGTCAACGAACGAGCGTGTACGTTTCTTTCGAATGCTGCCTACCGATACGAGCTACTTTTCATCGCTCGGGTACAACGCGGGCAAAGCCGTGGGCAGTAGCAAGTATTTACATAAATCATACTAAAACTACAATATACAAAGCATGAAATAGTTGAGCCATCTAAAGATCATTGTAAACTATCTATAGATAGCTCTCCTGATCCAAATCAATATAGTAGTCATCTACATAAATTCATACTAGAAATATTGAACGACAGAATTATCATCTAAATTTTGAAAAAGTAAAGAAACTCATATAATGTACTTGAGTCTTATCGTGTTGGAAAATTTTACACTTGACACACAATTTTGTGTTTACGTGTTCTATCTACCAAGTACCTGTGACACATTATCGTTAAGATTGGAGTCGTTAGTGAAATTAGTGTTGGTAAGCTGTAGAATTATAGGATTATAGGTGTAAAATAGACAGGTAAATCCCATTGTCTACGGTGACTCATTGAGCCTAGGAGTAATTGAGAGGCTATGTTGTCGTAGAAGATAATATCTAGTTGACGACCTATGTGGCGCAGTGGGCGAAGGGCCGCCTGAGACGCAGAAGGTTGCGGGTTGGATTCCCGCTGCGGGAAAAATGTTTGTTCGATTAGCCAATGTTTGTCTCGGGTCTGGGTGTATTCTATGTATAATATGTATGTATTTACAAATATATATATATATATATAAGTAGTATCAGTCATGTAGTTCCCATAATACAAGCTCTGCTTAGTTTGGGGCAATATGATGCTGTGTGAAAAATGTCCAGCATTATTTATTATTTATTATATTAGTTATCTCATTCAAATAACAATCAATCTCGCGGATTTATTAAGTTGAAATGCTTATGGCAAATCTAAGTGTTTTGTTTTCAGCCGTAGCATGTACTATTGAATACTTCTTAAACTAAAACATCAGGAATTTATTTCGAAAGCTTCTAAAAATAGTAGTTTGTAAAGCAAAATGAGGCAAAGTAGGAACTACAAGAGAACACTTTCAGGGTCGGTGCGACCGAACCGCCTGCGGTCGCCTCCGGCAGACTGAGAACTAGATTTAGGGTTAAACTGTAGGCACAACTAACGTAAGTTAAAACGTTGAGTTTTGATGTGCTATTTAAATCTGTGACAAAAATATCTATCTCTTATACAAAAACATATTCAGGAAGGAGAGACGAGACAGATATATAAACTTTATAGTATACCACGAGAGAAATAACAAGCAAATTGCCACTTAACTGTACCTTTCAACAGCTAAATTTAAACTCAACTAACAATTACCATTAAAAAAGCATTGAAGATAGAAACCAGCATTATCGTAGGTAGCGTGGCGATGCACTAAACAGAGATGTTTCTATAACACAGTTTAAAAAACCAAGAGCTGTGTTTCTAAACAAAGAGAATCAATATTAGGTCGCATGTGGTTTCACATAGACTTATTTGTATTGATAAAAAGTCGGAATTCATGGTTTTCAAGTCGGATTGAGGACCATATCGCTATTAATTATTAAGTACTAACTTAGGATTAAGTTTCAACAACATGAACTCCTTTGTCTAAATAAATTCATTTTATTATTATAAAACTAAAACTATTTTATCTTTTCAATTTATTTATAGAAGGAATACTCTACGTGTATTTACGCAACTAATTTGGTAAGTACGGGTATAAATGTCACACAAAATATACAGATACACCGTTGAGTCATCTATAGATTGTTGCAAACGATATAAATATCTATATTTTCCAGTTCTTGTATCTTGGGATCATAATAATTAAATACGTTTGTAGTATTACTTGAAGTGTAGTATTACCCCAGTACTGTCGACGCACTTCTGTGACTTTGTTCATCTTTTGAGAGTGGTCTAGTTGTTTTCGCTTTTACCTGTTGTTTGTATTATGGCTTCTGTAAGCATTAGATAAAGATTCAGCTAAATGCGGCGACGTGAGAAGCAAACAAAATTGTTTAGCAATCCAATCCTAGCCTTGGCATCGTACGTACCTGGCATTATTTTAAAATTGCGTCTGCCAACGGCTTCGCTTGCAAGTTAACCGAATAAAATACGTTATTATAAAGCAAACTGAGCCTGCTTCCAGATCACGAACTATATTTTACCGAAAAATTTAAATACACATCTATATTCTTTTCATTATTTCCTTTTTGAATTTAGGATTATAGAGGAATATAATATACATTTTGTAATTATTCTTGGATCCTCTGGATGAAGGCCCATGCGGAATAGGAAGTATTCATAGACCCCCCGTGGAAAGAACGTATTTTCCTTAGATCGTTGACATGTTCACCAATTTTGCTATCAAGTGGATAAAATTTCTCAGCTTTTATGTCGTGATAGTTTAGGATGCTTTCGCTGTAGGATGAATGTTAAACTTGCAAACATCCACTTATATCTTGCATTTATAATGTATTTATTACTATATTATCATAATAGTAATATAAGTGGAATATTATAAGCATTTTTATATATGTAGTTTAGTCAAATAGTATTCTGGTGCAGCAAATAATTCGTAATACTTATTGGATTTACTTGATTATGTAGTCTGTTCTTCTCGGAAGTAAAATCTGTATTGTTCAATGAAAAACATGTTATTCATTGACGTAAGACTGAGCCATGGCAAATTACGTAATCAGGAAAAAATAAAATGTGAGTTAAATTCTGTAACACATAGATTTGTTCTACCATGCTTTTGCAAATATGTTAATTTGGCACATGGAATTGTTTTCACTTTCAGAAAGAAAACAGCTTCTTAGCTGTTTTTCAAATATATTTTCACGACAATTTAGTATTTCATGATATAGATGTGAAAGCTTAACTTTCAAAGGAAATAAGAAAATATATTTCATAAAATCTAATCCTTTAAAGCCCCAGTGATTTTTTCCTAATCTGAAAAAAAACCCTATGGTGTAAAAGATTTTCCATGCTCCAGGAAGTTTTTTCCGGGTGACTTCGACCTCTGAAGAGCATAATTAGTCAAATTTTAACAAGAATATCTATTAAAGGGAACATTTATTCATACAACTATGTACAAGTAGGTATATACAAAAAATACAGATGAAACAGCTAGCTATCTAAAGACCGTTGCAAACGATCTATAGATCCAGATCACTTCCAGGCGAAAGCGTTCCCAAAATACTGGCTGCATTGCGACGCTGAATGGCAATGCAATCTATTAAAAATACGATATTTGTGAGTAGAATATCAAATGTAAACATATTTCATTGAGGCTTATCCTGATTTCAACACAAGAATGCCTCTTATTATGTCGTAGATGCAGTTTACGGGCTATCTAATTCACACTTGCCTTACCAAGCTAATAATAAATTCCGATCACTTGCTTGTTATGTTTCAGATCCACCACTTGAGTTTATTTCAATAGCCAGCTATGACCAATTTGTTCCTTTGTCTATTATCCGTTGTAACATGTAAATGCTAAGCATGATAAATTGATTTGCGATTTCTGTCACTTTCCGGCCGCGACCTCGTCCGCGCTGACGAAGGTAGATAATTTGAATGCCTTTCGCCCTCATCCACACACTCGCACTACCAGTGTTATCTACAGCCTCGCAATACCTACTTTCACATAATATGATGCAAAATCTATCAGCGGTTGGTATAGATAGACAAAAGGTTCATAGGCATACCTTGTTTGGTCAAAAATGTATAAACATTCTTTATTCTATACTAAAGAAACAAAAGTATAGATATGATGAATTTTTATATCCCTAACTTGAGAAATGATTGGGTCCCTATACAAACTTTCAAGCCCTTCACATTCTTCTAGTTTTATTTTTGCGGCAAAAGTAGCCTATGCCCTTCTCCAAGGTCCCATCTATCTCTATATCAAAATTAGACGTGAAAATGTAATAGAGAGACAGACAGAGTTAGTTCCGCATTTATAATATTATTTTGGATTCAGAAGGTTGCGAGTATTCGTTTATCTCAAATAAACAAAAAAAGCACCTCTACTTTACTTAGGTTAGGCAAAAATGTTACCTGTGTTGTTGGCTTAAAAAATGACTGAAATTACTAGCCGCTTCTTTTAAAATATCAACTAAAAAATAACTGAAATTGTGTATGTAAAAATGTAGAAAAGCAAAACCAGTCGACACTTTCATAAACATTTCCTGAACTTTCCTGGGTTTTTTAGCTTCCGCTCTGTGAATTTATAGGCTTAAGCCGTGTTTGTTGTTTTGGTTCTATGTTGACTGGCCTTTCGCCAACTGGCGTCGATACTCAAAATTCATTTCTAATACTGAACCTGCAGTTCATTGCTCTGAGAGTTAATAGTATTTAATTCTATTATAGGAAAACTACAGTCAATGTAGTGAATCTAAAGTTGAATTCCGAAGTTCAGCCACACACAGCAAATCCCAAGCTTTACGATTGAGTTTTCCAACTAACTGTTACATAGCCATTAATTTTCATTGACGCCATTCATTTTATCCCAGAATTTACGAAAATATATTGCGCTTACATCAAGCAATTTTTTTTATGTATAGGCCTAATTAGTTAACATTTTATATTAATAATTATCTTTTGTCTCTCAATGTAGGACCGCTCAAAATTATAAGTAACCAAAATATATAGGATGTCTAGGTGGCGTGGCCCTATGTAATAAATCATATAAAAATGGTACCGACTGGTATACACCTGCTCGCCATGCGTGATGACTCAGCTATGGGTCGAAGGCAGGAGCGGCACTTCTCTGTTCTCTGATCACAATACCTAGCCAAGTAATGAATATAACGATGCGCTGACCGAGATGTTACCAATGCTCCTCCAAAGGGTTCTCCTAGATTACTAATTTGTACAATGCCGGAAGCAATCGATTGCGAAAGGTTTAGTGGCCCTTTCATATAAAGTATTCTTTAGGCGACTACGAATCGTACCCCATGTGTGGGCCTTTGTAAATCGAACAATTTACAAAGGCCCACATATTGATTGATGTCAACTCAAAGGTGGAATAGAAGTCGATGGATAAGGTAGCCTAATATAGTTTGTCATAGCACTCTTTAGGGGAGGCCTATGCCCAGCAGTGGGCTTCTATTATATAGGCTGTTGATAATGATGATTTCTTAATAGAGCATGATTGGGCACATGGCCTTGTTCATTTTATAAACAATTTTGAAGCGTTACCTCATCTCATCCAGTATAGTGTAATGCACAGTACTGGGAACAGAAGATTAATTGTTGTTAGTACGTCCACATCTGGTTTACATCGTTTCTCAATATGAAACAACGTGTTATGAAGTATGCGAGTTCGACTCCTACTTGGTAGTTTCAAACGTGGATATTATTTTATTTTATATAACATGTTGCTACGCGGATTATGAATATTCCAAAATATCAAAATTGCAGACAACCAGACAAATAGCAGCATTCAAAATGGAATCAGAATATTCAAAGCTGCTTTGTATGAATAAATAGATAAATAATATTCGTAACTTGTAGCAGAAAATGCGGAAACTCGCCTGAGCTTAGCAAGTCTAATTCACTGGAAGGTTAGGTTACTTGGTTTCCGTGACAACATCGAACTATTTACTCAAAGATTCACCTTCTTCAGCCAAGTTATAGCCATGTTTTAGGGTATATAACAAAACTTATTCCACGTAGAATACTTTTCTTCTACTGACGTTTCGTTCAAAGTTAGTATAAGCACTATAAAGCGATGTTAATTAATACCGTACAGCAATAATTCGCAATCATTCGGGCTCTAATCAATTAGTCTCTTAGAGCTCACTTGGCTGGTATATGAGTGCGTGAATGTACCTACTTGCATATTTACCTATCAAATAACTACAACACAAACATAGTTTTTTAAGACATACTAACACACAAATAGACATGTTTTTTTTTGTAAATTTCAATAAGAGTTATGAGCAGTATGAGCAATACTCTTAGTAGTGTATGAAGGTAATAGTCTAAATAATATCCTAAAATAATACCAAACCACAATAATTTCAATTCCTTGTAAGTTTTTCTAAAATGTAACCCAAGAACATGTTACGAACATGTTTATTTAAGTTCTTGTTGATGTTTACTTTCGTATAAGCAATGCAAATATTGCTTGGATAACATATGCAGCGTGCGCGTGCTTTTCCTCAAAATGAAACGCTTTTGCTATGATACGGTAGCAGAAAGTTTAACAGGGACTATATCAATATGTTATAGGAAAAAGATTATACGGCGTTTTTTCTGTATTAAATTAGCACCGTTGGCCGACGAATGTAAGTTTTAAAATTGATTTTCGTTTGAACTTTTTTGGTTTGTGTGGTTTCCCTTGTTTAATTTTTAAACAAAGGAAACTTATTTTACAATTCGAGAGTAAATAGTATAGTAATGTTGTTAAGAGTACAAACAGAAAATGGGTTTATATATATTTATGATAAAACTGACTAAAAGATCCCAGTCTTTGGTAAGGTAGGTACATGAATATTGATGTCACAAGTATATAATAAGAAACATCATAATTTACTACAGCGACCACTAACTTTACGTAATGCTATCCTAAAATAATACCAAATTAAGAACAACATTGAATTCTGTAACACGATAATGTAAGTAAGCTAACGTCATTCAACAAGGAATAAGGAAGCGCTGATACCTCCCTCCTATTCCATCCGACGTGGATGTCGCTATAGAATAGTCAATCCAGGAGTTATTTATCTCATAGATTTTTCTCCATCCGAGGTATGTCTGGAGGTCACAATTAAGAAAATAAACAAACACTTTTTGAAAATTATTTGTGATTTTATGGTTTACAAATGTAAGTAAATAAAGTTATCATTCATCCTAAACAAAAAATACAATCTAAAACATCGATAAGCTGATTTTGTACAGATGTGCAGTAAATTAACTCTGGATTAGGTATGCTCATCGAAATCATATGTACTTCAGATGTACATTAGTCACATCCTTGTAAGTTGACCTGTGTTTCATTACTTAACCCACTGGTCACGATTGAATCCAGCTTTATTGTGAGATCAATGACGTGACATCAGCGATTTGCATCAAGAGCTGTGAGCTAAGCAATTTGAGCTAAGCAATTGCTCTTGGCTTTACTTGTGGAAAATTATGGTGTTATACTTTTATAGTTTACAACCATGATACCCATCGAGTTAATTAGAGGGACACAACTTTCTCTAAAGCCTTATATTTCCTTCAAATCAAAAATGCCTTCGGAAACTTTAAAGTGATTTTTAAAGACCTGGTCAATGATACCACGAGAAGATGCGATCAGAAAATCTTTCACTGATTTACAAATACCAAAATAAAACAAAAAAACATTTTTTTGCATACCCCTACGGCAAAAATAGTTGATCCTTTTTTTTCTGTACAACAAATTTTAACTCGATCAACCGACGGATAAATCGGGCTGTCACACATAGTCTGGTTCCGTTTCACTGTTTGGCTTCGGTACCCTAAAATCCTTAGTGAAGATAGAGATCAATCATAAATCACAGCCTCATTAGATGTTTCAATGAAAAGCAAATGAATATTGATAACACGATCTTTTTACAAGCTCATGTCCGAGCTGTATCTTACCTATAATTCTGAGCATGACTCTGGATTACTAGGTAATCAGTTTCCTACTTAATGACCTCTACAATATGATTCAAATGCATCGTCATGATCAACAGCCTGTGGAAGTCCACTGCTGGATATATGCCTCGCCAAAAAGTGTTATGACAAACGATATTGGGTGACCTTCATCATCCGATTTCCATTATATCTTTGAGATACCGCCAGTCTATGGACTGGCGGCATCTCAAAGATAGGTATAGGTAGGAGGCCTTCCTATACTGGTTCGTGGTAGACAATCATCGCTTCTACGAGATAACGAGACTTGCCCATTGCCACTTCAACTTGCTAATAAACTTCTTGTGATCATTAAATAAATAATAAATAAAGGCCAACACTGTGTGTGTTGGCTTTTATTTAAAATATATTATGTACATAGTCCCGACCTTACACTAGGATTGGTCGTGGGTATCAGGTACCACAACGCCCAGACCCGGAGCTAATATCTTCAGAACATACAAACATTTGCCCCGCAGCGGAAATCGAACCCGCACCTCTGGTGTCGCAGCCGGCTTCTTGCCCACATCAATTACCGCTAGTTTATATTTGTGTTTATTCAGGACTTAGCTTACGATTTAGGCAATTTGAATGAGGACTATGATCACATGTAGTTTACTAAAATTGGGTACCTTGCCTGTCTTCATAAGTACCTACTCTTTATTTAAATTGAAAATGTAACGTGGGTCTGCCAAAAACAAGCGTTTATGTACAGGCACGATTTTAAACGACATTTAATTGTAGATTTTGCAACACACCAGCTTTGGTCTTGCATACAAAATAAGAGACTATGTAGATATTAAAAAATCGAGAGAGGTGCTCGTTTTTAGTATTTTTTTCTTCTAGTTATTATTTTCACGTATTTCTTATAGTTTAGGTATGATGTGCATCGATTTCTCCGTGATGGGTAGTCCTTTAAATAGTTTTTTTTCTTTGAGGTAATCAGATAAAAATATACTTTATAAATCGGATGTAAGCAGTCTTTCCAATAATTAGAAAAAACAATTCGATCAATTTTATTAAAAAAATAATACTTATTTGGTTGATTATATTTTCCCTGCTCAGAACAACATACAGAAGTCAGTTTTTTGGGTATTGTAGAATCGAGAACCGCTGGAAAATGTCCACGTGATGACAACGAACTAGAAGACACAGTGTAGAACGGCTTCCATCTGATAGATTCTGTATATTGTTCTATGCAGAAAAGCCGCAGACATTTTGCGTGACGGAACCCTTAGCAAATCTATCTTATACATTTGGGAGCTCTACGTATTGCTCCCAAACGAATGGCCGGTCTAATCTAAGCGAATTGTCCGGGCCGGGCTTAAAAGTTCCGCTGTAAAAACATTAGAGCCCACGATAGACCTCAGATTACCGAAATGGGTTGTTTACACTAAGCCTGATTACGGTATGGTCACCCATATAATTACAGGATATTACATTTAAAAGCTCGGATCACCCCACGACTTCATTCGCAGTCTTTGCGTCTAGTTTTTACATCCAAACTTAAACTTTTCCCTAAGCTGCATCTAGAAATGTAATTTCTTAAAATGCTATCTTAAATCACCAAAATAAACATATCTTAAAAAAAAAAAATATCATAGGGTTAAACAAATGAACATTATAATTTGTAATTAGCGATGATGCTCCTTGAAATGTAAAAAAAAACTATTAACATTAACGATTATTGAAGTCTTCATCTGAGCTTAGTACAGACGGACAATTATATCGTATATTTTTTATTTTTTAATCTCGTATATTTACCAATTCACTTTAAAACTTAACTCTGATTTTTCAATTGATAAAAAAATAAAAAAAAAACATGCATCGCCGCTAATAATTCATGAGCTATGCAAACATGAAAAAGCTATAAAAATAATTGTATTTCAAAATGAAATCCTGAATAATAGCGTGTACATTTGCACACATTTAATCATTAGTGCTGCAAAGCTTTTAACGCGGGTTAACGGAACTATTTGTTCAAACATAACTGTATTTGTAATTTAAAATTATATTATAATGTTCAATTAATAAATGTTTTTTTTAATTGAACATTAATTTTAATTTTTAATTTTAAAACATTATAATATAAGGTTTTAAAATTACAAATACAGAAACTGTGAATAATGTCAGTATGAATACAGTTAAAAATTGTACTTAATTCAAACAAACTATTGTAGTTGACCTTTATCTGATGTTTGGATGTAAACCGACATGAACTAGAAACCAAAATTCGGAAGCATGTGCCATCAGTTAGTGTTTCAATAAGCGGCGATGGGCTTACAACCTGTCACGTGGAAACTTCTCGCAAAACGCGGGCATAGTTCCAAATTTAATATTCGGACGTGCTTCGGACTACCCCCTTCTTGGTATCCTCAAAGATCTACGCACTGAATATGAATCTGAAGTCTTTAGCGTGTTATTTTTTTTTCAATTTGGATAAGAAATACGTAGATATTAATATGATATACCTACCTGGAATAACACGTACTACTTTTGACCGGTTATTACGAGAGTGTTAGTATTATTTTACAATTAACTCGGCCAAATTTAATCGGCTACTTCGCAAAGATTATTGAACATTCTCTTAACAATTATCTCCATACAGTGATCGTAAATTCCTAGATGATGTAGATACCTATTACACTGTGAGAATTAAAAATTAGATAAAGAAGACACCTTATCTCAGTTTTCCATAAATTGCCTAGTGTCTTACCTAACATCATCATAATTTTAACCCAAAATGACCCCCTTGTTGGGTAAAGTTCTATGCTGCCAGTACAAAATGTCGTGTGCGCTTGGAAAATAAATATTGACACAACATACATTTTCTTTAAGGTGTATGAATCACAACGGCCAATGACAAACTGTAACAGAATTATCTATATAACGTGATAATGGCTCGTACGAGTGCTTTAATAGTATATTAATGGTTTTCATGCGAAGCAATTTGCAATTTGTCACGTTGCCCGACATCCAATGTTCAACGTTCGATATCGCGATGACACAATCATTTATAAGTTTCGTAAATAAAAATGGTTTTGTTCCATATGAAAAACGACCACTGTTTTGTTATTATCAGCCGTGGAAAGCCCACTACTCATCAAAAGTTTTGCCATAGAAATTAACAAGTTTTTCTTTTGTGAAAACAGCAGATTTATTTTCTTATTTTTTACCGGAATCAGTAGCTTTTACCAAACTATTGTTCAATCACAAGTATTAAAAAAAAACATTAAACATTTCAATCGATTGTGTTTCTATCACGTATTTTAGACCCCCGTAGTAACTGATGGCTCTTTAACCATTTTAAAAATCATCCATGTTGTCGTACAAAACGCTTGCAAAAAAATCTCATTTCAGCCTGTTTCGGAGATAAATGGTAACATACCAACAAAACAACCTCGGCAAGCGCATTTACGTGTTTCTGTTTCCGCGGGTAAAAATGACCAAGTTCCGGAGACCAAACATTTTTACTTACTTATTATTATATATAGAATGCCCCCTTTTGGGCTAGTACACATATTCTGGAAAACCCGATAAAGGTAACTCTACAATTTAATCCTATAGACATTTGCTTAGCACACATGTCAACATGTTTCAGTAGCATTGCGTGTGAGCCCGGGAGTGTATGCACTGTTATCGAGACCGACCGTAGAATGTTGTTCACGCTTCAGTGAGTAATACAACTCGTAGCTCTGGGCATATTGCCCACGTTTAAATTCCTTTGCTTCCAGTCAAAGCAAGCATTCTAACCATTGCGTTCGTTCTGGAAATGTTGGCTTTACATTTCTTGCACTTCACACTTCATCATAATTTCATTCCGGAATCACCCACGGCTGACTATACCGAGGAAAGGAAGTTTATAGGACTCCATTTGCTTTTGCCCGTCTCCTCAGTCTTTTCATCTCGCATCCATGTATGCCTTGCAACTTTGGCGGTGTCGTCAACCTACCGTAGCGTGAACTACATTCTACCGACCGTAGAATGTAGTTCACGCTACAGTGAAACTTCGAATACAACTCGTAGCTCTGGTCATATTGCCCACTTTTAAATTCCTTTTCTTCCAGTCAAAGCAAGTATTCTAGCCATTGCGTTCGTTCTGGTAATATTTGCTTGACATTTCTTGCATTTCACACTTCATCATAATTTCATTCCGGAATCACCCACGGCTTACTATACCGAGGAAAGGAAGTTTATAGGACTCCATTTGCTTTTGCCCGTCTCCTCAGTCCTTTTCATCTCGCATCCATGTATGCCTTGCAACTTTAACGGTGTCGTCAACCTACCGCGCTCTCAAGTGAGCCGGACTACGGCCTCTCTTTAGCAACCATTCAGTCAAAGATTTACTCCAACGACCGTATGGTCGCGTTGAGTGCACGACGTGGATAACCACGTCTGGCTAGTCGTCGTGCACTCCTTTTTAAGGTCTATCGCAATATAGTAAGTTAAAACAAATACTGTCTTTGTCAAAATCTCGTGTTTTTCGGGGTTACGAAGATAGTTTTGCCAGTTGTCTGTTTACCACAGTTTATAACGAATTGTAATGTTCACGCATAATCATATCATAACATAAGCAGGTTGAAATAGTTGATACTGCCCATTATGCTAAGAATTTGCATAGTTTCCCAACAAGATAATTAGGTGCGTTAACTCAACTAGGTAATTTAACATTAAAATTGTTGAAATGAATTTGGCAACGATGAAACTATTTGAGATGAGAACAATCTCGAGTGAACTTTGCAGTTATTAAATTGTTTTACCCAGAAGATATTGTGTGGTAAAGTTTGGGGTAAAGCTTGCGATTTAAGTTGCTTGGCTGAACTGCTTAATTAAATGGTATTTAAATGGCTCGAATCATGTACCTTGACTGACTGGTATCTTCTTCCTTATTCTTGAAGGTTGACCAATTATGAAAGGCTTATATTTTCAGGACTAGCATGGTTATACGCCATTCTGTCTTCAGATTATCATTGTGAGTACTGTCATCGTCTTGACTTATCAGACCAACCGCTGATGTAACAAAATATGTCCAATAATGTTCAAGTGCTGTTTTACAGTTCCTTACAGTAAGTAGGTTATGAACTTTGTTACAAAAATTTCGATTTACTTCAACAACGAAAGCATACTTATTTGGCACTGCCTATAAGACCGATATTTTCAAGAAAATGCTATGCTCGTTACTAGCAGTACATACGTGAAACAAAAATTATTGACTATGAACGTTCAACAGCCAACACATACCGTGACGAATGATATAATCCAGAGATTGATAAAAATCTCCTAAATTAACTAACATACTTAATTTGTGTTCACGTAGCTCACTGAGCAACGGTGGCCTACTTGCCCTCTTAGGCCTCAGGGCGCTAACTCTAGCCCTGTCCATTTACTTTACTAACAAAGGAGTAAGGCAGACAACTTTTATCACGCTGCAAAGTTAGTGAGTCATTATGAATACGAGGGTTAATTTTACAAACAAATATAATTATATTCAATTGTATGCTTAATCTGGCTAAGCTGAGAGCGGTGACCGTGAACTTGTACATTGAGCTATGCTTGTCCAAATATTCTGATGATATCATTATTTAGTGAATGGCGTCACCTTTCACGCTTCTTTTAAGTCTTGATTTATCACGATCATCAGCAGTGGATTCTCTAAGCTGTCAACAATATCATCCAGCATCCATTATGTGTTTTTTTTTTACCTTATCTTGCTTGAACGCAAAAAACATGTTTTTATAACTTTTGGCAACATTATCTAACTTTTCCAGTCGGTACTATTTTATTATTGGTACAGTAATAAAGTATCTTATTGTTATTTATTTCAAAACAAGTATATTTGTTTATTGTTTTTTCTGAGATTTGTGAAATATGACAATCTTCATCACAACTACTTCTCTGTTATTGACATTTATTATGGCGTATGGTCCAAAGTCCTACTATCCCATAAAATAATACATAGGCTAATCTAATTTTTCAAAATCAGCCCCTAAAGGTGGTTACCCCACTTTAACACCCTTAAAGTGTGGTAATGTATTTAATGGGAAAACTTGATTCCTAGGTTTAATACGCATCTTATTTTTACAAAACTACCCCTACGGTAACTTACTTTATTACCTGCGCAATAAAGTTCTGAAATTAGTATGGGAAAAAATATTCACTGGTTCGATTCACTCAAAAGTTGGTGAAAGTAAACTTTAACATAACTTATAAATATTGTTATTTTTTTCGCCTTAGTATATTGTAATATAAAGAAGGTTGTAAAGTTAGTTTGATTTTTTTATTTCCTGGTAAGATTCACTCAACATTTTTTAAAAATAAACCTTAAAGCAAACAACAGAGTTGTAGTACCTATTGTCTGTCCACAATGTTGTACAATGTATGCGTACTGTAGGCAGCTAGTAAGTCCCTACTGAACACGACTGCTTCTAATCATTCATTAAAACTACGAATGGCAATGCTTTTATCATTTCATAAAAGCATTGCCATTTAGCAGAGCAGTGCAGCCACTGTTTTAAGGACGCTTCCGTCTGGTAGTTTAACAATTTCTGGATCGTTTGCAATTGTCTTTATATGGCACGTATGTTTTATTTGTTTGTATATCAGATTGTATCATTTGTTCCGAAACGAAATGTAACCAAATAGTAAGATAAAGAAATTGCTAGCTTCTCATAACAAGTTGCTACATAAATTCTTAGCCAACTTACTCATGCACTCTGAGGCGCACATCTGTTTTTCAATGTCCTCGGCTTGTTCCATCTAATACCAAGTGGGGCGGCAAACAGAATCCGATATCAGTCAATGCGTCGAGTTTTCTGTTTCAAAGTGCAATAAGCTCCTTTAAATTGGTTCTTGGAATTTTCAAATTAAAAACCAGATTGTATATCTGCGTCACTAGTGTCTGTTGCGGTTATTAACTCTTTATTGCACATTTTAAACTAAAACGTTAACAAGGCGAACTTAATGCTAAAGCATTTTCTACCAGCCAACCCAATATGCTGTGATTGGCGGTAAGCGTGCTACAGTTTATTAATTTATAATTTTATTAGCATATACATATAATAGATTTTTTTTTTTAATCTAATCACATTACTTAATATATATAATTATAGGCACTTATACTTTTACATTTTGAAGGAGTATATAAACTATGAATACAACTCTTAAAAGTAATGTCTTATACAACAAGATGAACCATAGTTGATAGCTGGTAGTAAAATAGAAAGTCAAGTCTGTTTAATAGTTAAAATTAAATTCAAAGTCAATAGGTTTTTATTCATTGAAATCACGAGGATCATATAGAAACGACAACTTAAAAACTAGGTGAATTTAAAATTTTAAAGTGAATTTAAGCCGATTCCTCGCGCGCGACCAAGCCTAGAAAAATCAGGCAACAAACTCTGCTTGGTTATATACATATATTTAGTAGTAATGAGTGGTGTTCGCGAGTTTACATTGTGACGTGTTGTCGTTTGGATGGTTGCTGGTAACTGGCTGTCATTGGTCAGAAAAGCACGTCATAATGAAAAATGCTAGAACATATAAGTACTTTAGCGGTTTGCATAAAACGTACAACGCGATTGTAATTTTAGATCTCTTTTTTAACATTGCGTAGAAGATGCTAAAAGACCTGGGTTTCTAAACAAATACCACATTCTGTTGGCGTTAACGCCTGCGGAAACATTGAATGGGAATTACATTAGCTGTGCAAACGTCACGTGACTGTCAAGTTTTTCCTTGGCGAACTTGTATTAGCGTGAAAGGAAAACTAAGCGTGGGGTATTTGTTAAGACCCCAGCACTAGAAGCGCAAGCACCCAAAATAACGGTTTTGTTTAGACGAGAAAACAAAAATATTTCTGTGTTTCTCTTTTGTTTTACTGAATGGAGACACCAATTTATTTTTTAGACAAAGATGCTCTTTCTAAGCTTACTGTCGCAAAAGCATAATTAAGCATCAAGATTACCGTTATGTGTACAGATAAGAATACTACTCAGATTCAGGAAGTTGGAAATATAAATAATATTTCAGCTTAGAAAAGTACTACAAACTTTGATAATCTTGTACAATGAGCAGTATTATCGCTAATAAGCAATCTCTACTGTACTACTGTACCCTGCTAGTCTACCAATCATACCATACCTATATAGTATATATAGCCGTATCAGTCAAATACTAAATTCCAACCTGTACTTACCTGGTGGGGTAGCTACGTCGGTATGTAGTAATAGTGATCACAAATCACAAAGGCAGACGACAATAATTGCACATATGCCATGCCAATATGACAGGATATTGGATATTGGAATATGTGCGAGTTCCAAACTCGTAATTATACCTCCCCAGTGAAACACTCGCGGCTTTGTCAGCGTCCAGCTTTCCTTTACAAATTCCATCTTCCCGTTGGAATGAATTGATTTTCTAAATTTATTTCTTAGTTTACTATAACAGGTAGGCAAAAATCAACGGCTCCATCGTTTAGGATGACCGCTTAATTCATTGTTCGTGAGTACATAAATACAAATATAATAAACGCTCAACCGACACATATGTGGTCCACGTAGTCCTGACCTAAAACTAGGATTCCCTGTGTCGTGGATACTACGAGTACCGTGGTTCCACAACACAGGTGGACCTGGAACAAATGTCTGCGGAACATGCAAACAATTGGCCCGCAGCAGGAATCGAACCGCCTCACCATCATAGTTGACTGAGGTCTTGAGCCACCTCTGATATTAAAATGATTTATAATTCAGTTAAAGTTTTAATACTTATTTTTTTCTACTATTGAATCAAAATTTACTAAGTTTTTTTGCGGACAGGGTTCCGTTTGTATTTTATACTGTAGAACAATATAAGTATATAGATTTGATAGAATGATGGTGGGTATGAAAGCATCCGTACTTACTCGTAATATTCTCCTCGCAAACACAATAGCATTCTCAGAGGCATCCATAAAGGTCAACACGAACCTTACCCAAAAAACGAACTACCCATTTTGATACATTAGCAACGGTGCTAATTGCGTTACTTTCACTGCTTTTGTATTAAACACACACACCCAAAAGTAATGAGTAGGAACTAATACATTTTTAGACAGAGAAAGGAAACTAACGACCTCTGTGTAAACGACGCAGTGGGCGAAGGCCGGCTTTAGACGCAGAAGTTTGTGGGTTCAATTCCTGCCGCGAGACAAATGTTTGTATGATCTGCAAATATTTTGTGTTTTCTAAGAATAATATTGATTGTGGGGATTCTCTCCACCTTTACCTACCTACTTTCCTACCTACTACTTTGTAACCGTATTTATCTATTTACCTATCTATTTAAATAATTTCAACACTTATACACACGCACATACTTACTTCATACATTCTTCATATGCCTACACACTATATACTTAATAAAATGTAAAGTACATATATACAATATATTTATACACCCTACCTATCTACACTACGACGACGGACGAGTTGGCGTGTCATCCGATATTAATATTGGAACCGCGCGACCGGCTCGGCTACCTACCTACGTGGGCCGCACCGCGTGACGTCAACACAGCGCGCGCGCGGCCTACTCGCTGGCTCGGGCTCGCGCGTCGAGTCAGTCGGATGGAATCGCTAGTGCAACGCAAACGCCGTATCGCTTGTTTACCTCCGGCTACCGCAAATTGACATTACGTGTTCGCTTTCTCATTCCTTTATCTCATAGATTCTTATTCTTGTGCTTTCTTACTCTGTGCCTCTCTCCTTCTAACTTTATTATAAATGTGCTGTGCTTGTGTCGTGTGAACAGTAAACGGTGAACTTTATCTGGACTTTTCCTTCTTCTACCAACACCCTGGAACACACCTTACACTACATACCTCCACATATGGTGACCCCTGAAGAACACTTAAAGGTACGATGAGTGAGCATGATTCAGCAGACACGTCGAAGCTGGACAAAAATGGCGGTGATACATCGCAGAAACAAAAAAGGCATGTTTCCACTATCCCGTCCGAGATGTTTAAAGTTGGCATCCGAATTCCACCGTTTTGGCCTGAGGAGCCTGAAATATGGTTCGCGCAGATTGAAGGTCAATTCGCTATATCCAACATCACTTCGGATACGACAAAATTTTATTATGTCACCGGCCACTTGGAGCCTCAATACTCCAAAGAGGTGAAAGATATCATCACGAATCCTCCAGCGACCAACAAATATGAGAAGCTTAAGGAGGAGCTGATAAAGCGACTGTCAGCGTCACGTGAGCGAAAAATCCAACAGTTGCTCATGCATGAGGAGTTGGGAGACCGGAAACCCTCGCAGTTCCTGCGCCACTTGCAGGGCCTGGCTGGAACCACCGTTCCTGATGATTTCATCCGAAGCATATGGTGCAGCCGTCTACCCAGCAACATACAAACGCTGATCGCATCACAACCGTCCAGCAGCCTGGAAGCCTCAGCTGACCTAGCGGACAGAGTCCACGATATCGTAGCACCCAGTCTCCAGGTAGCTTCAACTGCATCGGCAACCCCTGTACCTGGTTCCATGCAATCAATGGCGAACGAGATTGCAGAGCTGAAGGCAGCAGTAAAGAACTTGTCCATGCAGCTGAACCATCAGCCCCAGTCACGCGACCGTTCCAGTCATCGTTCGTACGGTAATCAGCGCAGGCGCTCCAGATCCCGATCACAATCCAGCTACAGAAGATTCCCAAACTGCTGGTACCATAATCGACATGGCGCCAACGCTACCCAATGTGTGAAGCCCTGTGACTTCGAGAAGTCGGGAAACGCCCAGGGCGGTCGGTAAAGGCGACTGACGATTGCCCCATTTCTCCTGGTCGCCTCTTCGTTACCGACCGCAAATCGAAGATACCTTTCTTGGTAGACACCGGAAGCGACGTCTGCGACTTCCCTCGGTCTGCACTTCGGGAACGTCGGGTCAAGACCAGCTACGAGCTGACAGCTGCCAACGGAAGTGTCATAAACACTTTCGGATCGCTTCAGCTTAATTTAGATTTAGGACTTAGGCGTAATTTCCCTTGGAATTTTATTGTTGCTGATGTCACTAAAGCCATTATAGGTGTAGATTTCCTTAGCTTCTACAATCTCATTGTGGATGTTCGCAATAAGCGCATAGGGCGTATCATAGATAACTTAACATCATTGTCAACCGAAGCTTACCCCGCTAATGCTCCTGACACATGTTCTGTAAAGGTTCCATCCGGCGACACGTCTTTTCACAAAATTTTATCAGAATTTCCCGAAATAACTAAGCCGGCTGGCACGCCACACGTCCACAAACATAACACTGTACATCACATACGCACCACACCCGGTCCCCCCATCTCTTGTTCCCCTCGCAGGTTGGCTCCCGATAAGCTTAAGGTGGCGAAGCAGGAGTTCGACTTGATGCTGAGCAATGGTACGGCGCGTCCTTCCGAGAGTCCATGGTCTTCTCCTCTGCATTTGGCCCCCAAAAAAGACAATGGCTGGCGTCCATGC
This sequence comes from Perizoma affinitatum, assembly GCA_961405105.1. NCBI lineage: Eukaryota > Metazoa > Arthropoda > Insecta > Lepidoptera > Geometridae > Perizoma > Perizoma affinitatum. The sequence continues at coordinate 14,869,754 of OY560184.1, read as the reverse complement.
GGAGATTATAGGCTACTCAACGCTCGGACCATCGCTGACAGGTACCCTATCAGGCATATACAAGACTTTGCCCACAGCATATCTGGCTGTACAGTCTTTTCGACTATCGACTTGGTCAAGGCATACAACCAGATTCCTGTGTACGAGGAGGACATCCAGAAGGACGCAATTACAACTCCTTTTGGCCTTTACGAGTTCCCATTTATGAGCTTTGGCCTCCGGAATGCTGGTCAGACTTTCCAGAGATTCGTAGATGAGATGACCCTGGGGCTGGACTTTTGTTATTGTTATCTTGACGATTTTCTTGTTTTTAGCCGTTCCGCAGTCGAGCACGAAAGCCATCTTCGTCAGCTCTTCGAACGCATGAAGAAATACGGCATCGTCGTGAATACGTCGAAGTGTGTGTTTGGAGCCTCAGAGGTAACGTTTTTAGGATACCACATCTCAGCTTCTGGTACAAAACCTCTAGACTCCAAGGTACAAGCCATAAAAGAGTTCCCTGCGCCGAAATCAGTCCGGCAACTCAGGCGATTTTTGGGCATGTTGAATTTTTACAGGCGATTTATGCCTAACGCCGCAAAAGTTCAAGGCCCTCTAAATGCCCTGTTAGCTGGTTCGGTAAAGGCCTCTGATCCAGTGCACCTGACCGGCGAGGCTCTCGCAGCTTTCGAGCAGTCTAAGCAGAGTCTCTGTGACGCTGCTTTACTAGCTCACCCCGACTGCCAAGCCAAGCTCGCGTTGGTTACTGATGCCAGCGACTTGGCACTGGGCGCAGTAATTCAGCAATATAAAAATGAGGTTTGGCAGCCGCTCGCATTCTTTTCGCGGAAACTCAGCCCATCCCAGCAGAAGTACTCACCCTACGACCGCGAGCTGCTCGCCATATACGAGGGCATAAAGTACTTCCGCCACATGCTGGAGGCAAGGGACTTCACGGTTTACACCGACCACAAGCCCATTTGTTACGCCTTCAGCGAACGGAAAGGTAACTGCTCACCTCGTCAATACTGACATCTGGACTTCATCTCTCACTTCACCAGCGATATCCGGCATATATCCGGCAAGGATAACGTTGTGGCCGACACGCTCTCGCGAATTGATGAGTTGCAAAGTCCAGTTGATCTAGAAGTTCTTGCTAGATCTCAGATCTCTGATACCGAGCTTTCTTCCTATCTCCATGACGAACCGACTTCGCTTCGCTTGGAGAAGATCAAAGAGCCCGGTAGCAAGATGGAGATTTACTGTGACGTAAGTACTGGCACAGCAAGACCTTTCGTGACCAAATCATTGCGAAAGCAAGTATTCGACAGCCTACACTGCTTGAGTCACCCTGGTGCAAACGCAACCGCTAAGCTTATAGCACAGCGTTACGTTTGGCCAGGTGTCAGAAAGGACTGTCGAGAATGGTCGCGAACGTGCTTAGCTTGCCAGCGGTCTAAGGTGAATCGTCACGTGTCCGCTCCTCTGGGCACTTTCGCTTTACCTAAGGCTCGTTTTGCTTTCGTCCACATCGACCTGATTGGTCCCATGCCCTTATCCAATGGCTATCGTTACTGCCTTACTGCCGTAGACCGCTTTACCAGGTGGCCTGAAGCCATCCCTATTGTGGACATTACGGCAGAAACGGTAGCAAAGGCATTGCTGTCAGGTTGGATCGCCAGATTTGGTTGTCCAACTGACATTGTGACTGATCGGGGACGTCAGTTTGAATCCTTACTATTTGAAATTCTTGCGAAAATAGCCGGATTCAAACACCGCAGGACCACTGCTTACCACCCAGCCTGCAACGGACTGGTGGAGCGATTCCACCGACAGCTAAAGACAGCCATTACTTGTCATGCTGACAGTAGTTGGACGGAATCGCTACCACTAGTCCTACTAGGTATTAGGAGCGCGGTCAAAGAAGATCTCCATTCATCTTCTGCCGAATTGGTTTACGGCGAGCCCTTAAGGCTCCCAGGTGAATTTTTTCACCACACCGAATCCGGTACCACTGATTATACCGACTTCACTGCTCGACTGCGTTCCATTGCAGAACAACTGCAACCCGCTCCCGCGTCACGGCATAATAAAAGCAAAATTTTTATCTATAAGGACCTCGTTTCCTCGACGCACGTATTCCTTCGGGAAGAAATGCTACGAGGAACATTTCATCCAGCATACTCCGGCCCTCATGAAGTTCTTCAGCGTGGTGAAAAAGTTTTCAAAATTTTGGTTAAAGGTAAAGCGATGACCGTCTCAATCGACCGCCTGAAACCGGCCTACATTTTGTCGACTGCATCGCCACTTGAGCCTGTTCTTGATCGTGAGGTTAGACCTGCGGAGGAAACATCTCCTCCTCCGATACGTACTACACGATCCGGTAGGCACGTCCGCTTCCCGGATTTTTATCGCCCGTAGTGACGGTCTTCGGAGGGGAGTGATGTGGGGATTCTCTCCACCTTTACCTACCTACTTTCCTACCTACTACTTTGTAACCGTATTTATCTATTTACCTATCTATTTAAATAATTTCAACACTTATACACACGCACATACTTACTTCATACATTCTTCATATGCCTACACACTATATACTTAATAAAATGTAAAGTACATATATACAATATATTTATACACCCTACCTATCTACACTACGACGACGGACGAGTTGGCGTGTCATCCGATATTAATATTGGAACCGCGCGACCGGCTCGGCTACCTACCTACGTGGGCCGCACCGCGTGACGTCAACACAGCGCGCGCGCGGCCTACTCGCTGGCTCGGGCTCGCGCGTCGAGTCAGTCGGATGGAATCGCTAGTGCAACGCAAACGCCGTATCGCTTGTTTACCTCCGGCTACCGCAAATTGACATTACGTGTTCGCTTTCTCATTCCTTTATCTCATAGATTCTTATTCTTGTGCTTTCTTACTCTGTGCCTCTCTCCTTCTAACTTTATTATAAATGTGCTGTGCTTGTGTCGTGTGAACAGTAAACGGTGAACTTTATCTGGACTTTTCCTTCTTCTACCAACACCCTGGAACACACCTTACACTACATACCTCCACATTGATGAATAGTATTTACAAAAAATAATCATGTAGTTCCCACAACACAAACTCTGCTCACTTTGGGGCTAGATGATGTTGTGTGTCCAGCATATATTTTTTTAATGTCACAGCTTTTTCAGGTAGGACTTATCACAGAATGTAACTCTAGTTATGAGGATTAATTAATTTATGAACCCAAATCGCGAAAGCGGAACCCTTAGAGTTTTCGTGTGTCACATCCCAATTTCTCCCTCAGATTGAAGTATCTAGAATAAAAAAAATAAAAACAAATTGCTTCCCTCGCTAAAGTGGTGTATGTTTTTTACCATCGCACATCGTAGTTAGTATTTGCTGGAAGTTGCTTTACTCTTCCTGTTTTACTATGCCTGAACGTTAATAAAGGTTGCAGCGCTACAGAGCGACATTTTCTGCCCTTTTGCCTTTATTTCCCGTTATTCGGTGACACTTGAAATATCGTTCGCTTCAGTTTTAATAGGCTTTTGAGGACTAGAGTGACTCGTTTGTTTGGGTTATTCCCGCTTTCGTCGTAAAACTTCGGGGGTTGGTAATTTGATGGCAAAACTCTTTCTTTGTATTGTAGTATCTACGAGTAGAATTAATACGTCTATTAGCATAAATGGGGGACAGACAGCTGGACATGACGAGACGAAAACGTTCCTTTTGTCCCCTAAGCCTGCTTTAGAATCTTAAAACTCAAACGGTAAATAAGGAAATACCGACCTAATTATTATCTAAATATGTATTTTAATGCACACATAATTTCAAACAAACTTCCATTAGTGAAGTGAAGTCACGTTAAAAGCATCTCAAGCAGCTTCAGAAGGATGAGCACTCATAAGGGTATATACATGTTAGTAGAAAGCTGGTTCTAGAACTTTAAACCGGTGCGTTCATTCTGGATTCAAAGTAATATGCACAATACTTACAATTTCATAATCAATAGACATGTAAGGAACGCCGCTATTTCAAACCCAGAAGAGTATATGCTATTCCGTGAGCCGTAAGGGTTTTTTCTCTGTAGCTGCGTATTTTGGCAGTATGAGGAGCCAAAGAATGGATTTCGACGGATCAAATAGAAAACCCCTCAATAAAAGCTACATACAATGCAAAATTTTCTGCGCGGTACAACGCCGGTTGTCAACAGCCGCCGATAACCGGCTTTCTATATGATTGAGGTTTTCTTATTCAAGTAACATTATAATTCAAAGCACCAATTAATTTATGGCTTCATAGATAAAACAGTTTTATTGATCATTACAAAATAAGATAGGCGCCGTGTTCCCCGTATTCATTTCAATAAATTATGCCGCGTAATTAGACTTTATAATTTCACAAATCGAACGCAAGAAGTCGGGAGATGGAGAAGGCTTGAAACTGTTCGTCTGAGCATTCATAGGAGGCCTATGTCCTGCAGTAGATGACTTTTCGAATTATCGAGAAGTTATCTACTACACGAGATATTACTATGAAGTAAAACATGAAAAAATTAAACCACTAACGTGTATTTTCATCATATTACAGTGCCCCCTAATTACGTGTGGCTATAAAATCCGATAGTTTCGGAGATGAGGGTGAGTCAATCAACCTCATATAGCAAATGCATATACGGGCTTCTGACGTCCGCGTCGCAGGTAAAAATACACTAACCAAAAATATTTGAAATATTTGTTGCAACTATGTTGAAATATAGGACACTGAAATCTTGCCGATCCCACTTTCCATTCAGTGTCATCTTCTTGATATTCAATAAACATTTTCACTTATAAAGTAGCGCTCGCACAATCTCTATCATCGACTTTCTCGTAAATGCGGTTTATGAATATTTCATAGCGGATGCCGCCATTTTCATATTACTCCCAAGTTTGGGCAACAATACCTACCTAGAGATAAGGGACAGAAAAAGTAACGAGAAAAATGGATCAAACGTTCTCTCAAAATTGCTCAAAGAGGCACTTATATCTTGCACGGTGAACATTTTGAAAAGACAAAATATTGTTGCAGGTCATTTAGAGCTATCACAGATTATAGTCAAAAAGCTAAGTTTTGGAACTAAGATTTGCAGATTGGGAAATTCATCTAAATATTTTCATACAATAGAGGATGCCAGATTTAGACAGACAGATAGGCAGACACATTATTGTACACCACGTTATATTATAAAATAAAACAAAAAAATACAAACTAATCGCAAGCTAATCAGAAGTGAAATGGGCGACCCCATCAATAATAGCTATTTCTTCCAGACAACCTGGATTTTATGTGAATGATAAGGGTAGGTGATGCACAGTCAGTAAAAGTATATGTTAATGAGAGTAGTATTTTTCATGCAACAGTAATTACATCATCTTGAAGAAATAATGAAATAAGTAGGACTGCCATTAATACCAAGGTCTTAACCAATATAGAAATCAAAACCAATCCAACTGGCAAGTCTTAAAGAGAGCATTTAGTTTAATGGCTCATAAATTCCGTCATAGCAGTTCAACCGAAACCTAGTTGTAAAATAGTCTGCCAACGTGTTCGTTAGAAGTTAACTTTACGTTACGAAGGCTTCAAGATCAAGTCAATAAACAGCACCTATAGGCGCTCGTGAACGGGCTAGTTTTGTGGCAATTTCTAACTGCATTTTTAAGTCATTGTCTTTTTTATTTGTGAAAACACAAGGTACTGCGAAGGGCTCAGACGGTTATATGGCCCTTAAAAAGGGTCTTGTGTCCGAAAGTGAAAGGGTTAAGTATACTTATAAAAAAGAGAACTTCACTGAAAACGACATTCTTAAAGCTGTAATCGGTGAAGACACCGACTAAGTTTCGACTCATTCGTGAGCCTTCATGGTGTCTTCACCGACCTAAGGTACGTGAAAGTTCCCGTCTTTAAAACATGATTCCTTGTTTCTTACCGCTAAAGTTTTCTAGTTAAAAATACTGTACAGCATTAAGTCCTCCCTTTGTAAAAATTTAATTCACTATAGTTAAAATTAAAATCCTTATACTATAGTTATAATCATGAATAAATAATGCTGGACATTTTTGAACACAACATCATCTAGCCCCAAACTAAGCAGAGCTAATATTATGAACTACAGGACTGATATACTCTTATATACTTTTTTGTTTGGAAAACATTATTATCATACATAGAAAACACCTAGACTCGGCCATAGTTCATACTCCGTAGACTATAGTTCTGACCTTCATTAAAATCAAATATAATATCGACAAAAATTATACGTTTTCTATTGCTCACATTCCCTTGAACTCCATAATAGTTACCTGGTTCCAAAGGTAGTATCTACTATCAATAATGTAAATTCAAAAACCACTTCTGAGAGTTCTAAGCGCTGGGTAATCTCACAGTTCCGTGCACGGTGATTTAATTCTGTGCTAATTTGCCCTCATAAATTTGCCTACATATACAGAAGCGTGTGCTCTTGTATGCAAGGTATCGATCTGTTCAAACATTAAATTCGAGTTTGATGCGTTGATCTACCTCTAAAAATTAAATCATGCTCCAATGTTTCCATGAGCGATGAATTTTGGTACTAACAGTAACTTATCTTCAGTTCCCAATTAAAAAAACAGACTTGGTACAAATCCACTTCTGGGAGAGGACGGAAGATCAGCGCTCTACTTAACTACAGCAAGTTTGCGGCGCTGTATGCTGAGTCATATCCCAATTTGTGGCTACTTACCTCATCAGTAGTGCAACCATAATTTCTTATGTACTAAATTAATAAGTAATTGCAAATCTATATAAATAAAATGAACGGTCAGCTATTAAAAAAAAATGTTATCTGGAAGTGAGAATCGTAATTAGTAGACATGTATTCACGCAAAAAGGCCAAACAAAACCTTCGGCCGATATCAAATAAAATGTAGATAAATAATCTCGTCCGGGAATATCAGCATTTCTTTTTGTTTCGGTCACGGTTTTCCCATACAATATAATCAAATTCCCTGAGATAAGTATTTGTTCCAATCTTCAATTCGTAGTGGACATTGAAATATTTTATTTATGGATCTGCATAATCCTTTTAAGAGAATAGAGAGGCATTCGGGAAGGGATCGCACCCGATTCCCTCGGAACATTCCGGGAAATGGAAACAATCTCGCAGGCGTCTTCGTCATTTGTTATTGTGGATACTTCCATAGCTCGTAACATGAACTTCTAAAAATAATAATAACTAGCCGATGCCCGCGGTTTAATTCGCGTGGAATAGGTAATTTATAGGGCATTAACACGTGCTCAAAACGGTGAAGGAAAACATCGTGAGGAAACCGGCATGCCCTAGAACCAAAAATTCGATGGCATGTGCCAACAGTTAGTGTTCCAATAAGCGGCGATGGGCTTGCAACCTGTCACGTGGAATGCTTACTACTTGCAAAACGCGGGCATGTACCAAATGTAATGTTTGGACGTGCCTCTGACTACCCCCTACTTGGTATCCTCAAAGATCTATGTATCTGACTCACTGAGTATGTCCACCATGGGGAAGACAGTCGTGAGCGTGTTTGTTTTTTTATTTTTTTAGAACACCCTGATATGTATTCAGTTATTTTGTACAAAGTATTTCAGCCCTTTTCACCCAATTAGGGGTAGATCTTTCCAAATTCCTTTCTGTAAGAAAGGAATTTTTATACATCACAAAAGGTATATTCCTTTTGTGATGTTTCATGTAAAGTTTCATACTTCTAGGACTTTTGATCCGCCAATCAGTAACGGAACAGTTTTATAAACATATATTGATAATGCTGGACATTATAAACACAGCATCATCTAGCCCCATACTAAGCAGAGCATGTATGATCGAAACTACATGACTGATATACTACTTATATAAATAAAATAAGTTTTTTTTTAATACATACATAGAATACACCTGAGTGTATAATCTGCAAATATTTCGGTTCTCTAACAAATATTTGTATCATACAAACATTTGTACCGCGGCGGGAATCGAACCCGCAACCTTCTTCTTCTTAGGCGGGCCTTCGCCCACTGCGCCACAGAGGTCGTCAAACCTCAAAAATAACCCAAGCAAGCAATAATGTATACTTGGATTTCATAAAGCTACAATTCGGTTTATTTGGTATTAATTCAAAAGCATAATATACATATTTTATCTGAAAAAGCTTTAACATCTGTTTAAATTGGTGAATTTTCGGTCCGCCATGATAATGAGAGATTACCACAGGCGCAATGGCTATTCAACGTAATCGCTATAATAGCATTTTGTACCTGTAAAATCATCTGATCGTTATATTATTATTTTAACCGAATAAACGATAAATAAAATTGATCTGGCTTGTTCACGATAATCGAATCGTTCTCGATGATCGCTGAGAACATTGATTGAGTAATGCAAAAAAAAAAAACACGCTCACGACTGTCTTCCCCATAATGGACATCATCAGATACATACTCTTTGAGTAGCTCTTTGAGGATACCAAGTGTGGGTACATGCCCGCGCTTTGCAAGTAGTAAGCATTCCACGTGACCGGTTGCAAGCTCATCGCCGCTTATTGGAACACTTACTGCTGGCACATGCCTTCGAATTTTTGGTTCTAGGGCATGCCGGTTTCCTCACGATGTTTTCCTTCACCGAGCACCTGTTAATGCGCACATAAATTTTTCGAGTGTAAAAATCCATTGGCGCACGACCGGGTTCGAACCCACGACCTCCAGATCAAAAGTCGGGGTATCGCCCACTAGGCCAACACGGCTTCGAGTAATGCAATTTTGTAAAAGTTTGCTGCCTGTAAAGTGTAGACTCCATCTGTGCATTATAGATCATTAAAAATGTACCTTTAAGTATTTAATAGGCCTTATAAGTCATGAATGTTGATATTTAGTTTTGACGTCGCTTCTTCAGCTGATGTTACATGCCAATGATGATGACTTGTCGCAAGTTAACGCAAGCAATTATTCTGGTTGGCATATCGCACTACGTGGGAGAACCTTAATTAGGAACATCTCTCTAGATTAGAGCTTGCAACCCATTAACCCATGACATTGCATGTATTAACATCGCATAAGCCGAGCTTTGGTGTGTGATCATCAGTGGTGATTAATGCAGATCACACGTCACGCTCACCATGGTCACACATAACTATAAAATACCTACCTTTTATACCTTTTATCCTTCCTTTTAGGCTAGCCAGAAAGCGACTAGCGATTTAAAATTCGTATTAAAACGGTATTGATGTATGGGATAATATGGGCATTCTCCAGCCATTTTCTTGACTAACGTAATATTTGATTTATTTTCAATCATACTGATACGGGTATCAACAGAAAGATCATAATAATAATAATACTGCTATCATCTAGCCCCAAACTAAGCAGAACTTGTATTATGGGAACTACATGACTGATATACTACGTATACACTTTATATTTTATATTGTTTGTAAATACAATGTATATTATACACATATGATCATGATAAGTAGGTAATAAAGGTTTTAAATGGCGAACACGATGAACCAGACAACGCAGTGAAAGAAGGCCCTCCACGCTATGGACGGTGCGGAAAGTCCGTGGATATCGACCAAAGATCGTTCGTCAAAGCACACTTTTTATCATAACTTCGGCCAGCAGTGGACTTTTACAGGTTATTATGATGATGATACTGCAATCAAGTTTTTTATTGCTTATCTAATTACTTGATTATTATAGTATGAATTCCATTTATCATCATAGTCCCGATATTAACAATCAAATAGCCTAATAAGCACAGGGCCGTGAACGATATAGAACAATAATTGATACAATCTGCAATGAAACAGCAATCAGGGGCCTTGTTTCGTCTCGTCTCGTCGGTTCATCTTTAAAGAATGAGGTCGATAGACGAAACAATAGGTGACCCCCGCTAACAACAGTAATAGAAAACACAATTGATAATGTAAAACGTATATTATACACAGGTGTAGATTGTAATTAAAATTACTACGAATATTTTTGAAAAAAACAAAACAACTAAGTTGTTTTGTTACCGTATTTAATTTAAACTTTTCTCATATGAAGAATTTTCATTTACAATTAATGATAAACATTTTTGACATTGCTTCAAGATGATACTAGGCGCCGCGATGGTGATAGACAGTTTCATTAAATTCAAAACATCTGAAAGTTCTAATGTCTCTGAAATTATATAAGTATGAGTATTGGCTTTTAAACGATAGTTGGTATTTTAGTTGTTTGACAGAAAGTCCGATTGGAGACCGGCACAATGTAAGAATTTATGAAATTTCTGCTTGAAAATTTCAGACGCATACTTTTGTGCTAGAATTGTGCATCCGTCGATCCAGACTAAATTCTGACAGTCTGCGAGGTCTTGTACGCAGGGTGCCTTCCGGCACTTTCTTATAATGTGCGACTAGGCTAAAAGTTTACCACAGGCGTCTTTCTGTTGTACAAAGGCTTCAACAACAAAACGCTACAACATGCGTGTGACCGTTCTTTTACCATCATCAGCGCATCGGATGGACGGTCGAACGGCGAAAGTCTAACGACTTGCCTATTGACAATTCTTATTCTGCAATAGTTGTGGCCTGCTGTTAAGTCGTCATCAAAAAAGCCCGTCAAGTCCAATGCTTGACATATGACTATGATGATGATGAATGATCTTCAGCTACCATCTACCGACAGATCAAACATTGGTACAGGGTGGTAGGTAGATATACAACATTGGAATCTAAATGGTAATCATATGAATAAAAATGCATAGCTTTTATAACAATACACGATTGATCACTCCAGAGACCAATCTAACTCCCATTAACCTTCGCACCGAAACAGATTATCACGATTCGAGTTGCACTCAAATGCATCCTGTAATCTTACAATAGTTTATTGAAATGATAGCCATCTAAACGTTGCTCGTTCTTTTTAGAATATTTCGCAATGTTAATGATAGCAAAATGTTAACAATGCTAGTAAGTGTTCCTACACACAAGACTTTCGGTTTTTCTGCAGAATAGATTACTAAACCAATATTTTCTTTGGTTACTGCAAAATCGTACATTGTGATATAACATAAAAGAACGAACCTTAAAACAGCATGAGAGTGCTGTTTTAAAGTTCGTTCTTTTATGTTCGTACAAAAATGTTATCAAGTTATATTGTAAGCCTGGGATGGACATCCACATAGCTAATCTAATATTTGAATTATGAAAGTTACTGCAACATCTACTTTAAATTAAATCACAGTCTTTTTCTGTCTGTTTGCAATGCGTTAAATATTCTAGACTAAGCTGAAAATAAACTTTTCATTGTTTTTCTGATTATCTTATTATATATGCGTTTTGGGCTAAGAAGCGGCTCTATATATTTACAACTATAGATCAGGTAAGTACCGAATTAGTACCGATCAATTTGATTGGGTCCTTTCTTTAAGACTCTTTAAAAAAAACACCAATTTTACTCTGCCAATAATAGTATCTTGTGCAATACTGAGCAAAGATAAAGACAAACCTATAAGGACTTTACGAGCAATAAAATTCTTTATACTCACTAGATTTTACAACGTGATTCGGTATCAAGGAAATAGTTCTAATAAAATGCTAGTAGGTTTTGCTTCCTAGCAGCATTCCAAGTGTTAAAATGTTTTTGCTGGTTAATTATTAAACGTACAAAACGAATTACAAAGAATGAACACTTCAGTCAAAATTGTGCAAAAAAAAGTTAATTTCCGTTTAACGAACGTAAAGGAGCGGAGGAAAAAATACGTGGCCTCCAGGCATTTTCCTGTTGTCAACCTATTCGATGGGTGTTTTCTAGAAGGGCAATATTAACATAAATTAATTACGAAAACGCTTTATACACATATAGTAGTGTTTTAACTTTTGCACTCGCTTGATTCGTTTAAATTTAATCTTGATCACAGACGCCAGTGCGGGTGGTGTGAGTGAACAAATATACCGGCTGGGCACTGTTAGCATCCCTACCACATCTATATCATACCATCATGTTACATCTAATATTATAAAATGAATTAAAAGGGCATAAAATTACGTGAAAAAATATTTGTGTTGCGTGGGCGCCGCCCAGCAGGCTTTAATTTTTTTTCACAACTATATTTAAGTGTCAACAAGAGTGTAATTAGAATAAATAATAAATATAAATACCTATAGTAAGGCTAATAATAGGTTTCTACGTTTGAGCTTTGACAATGGAAGAGATGTTCGATACAATTATTTTTGCTAGCTTCTTTATAAAATAATATGTAAGTATGACAACAATATATTGTTATACATTGTTGGTCCATTCACGTATCTCATGCTGGTACTTAACGATGTAGGGTTATAAACAGAGTCTACGTGACAAAGACAAAAAGCATACAACACACAAACTTTTTACTAGCTGTTTGCTATGTTACGAGTTCCTATTACAAAAAATAAGATTTCTCATTGTTGAACGATTATGTATCTAAACAATGGTGACTTCATCTATTGTTGTGAGTGTTAACGATGTTGTTAAGTGTTTCTTGTGTCAAGCCTAAGTGGCGTAGTGATCTCAGATACCTGTTTGAACGACTTGTTAATAAGATCAAGGTCGCGAATCAAATAACATTGATGTCTGGACTAATGAGATTATGCCGCTTCCACACAAACATGACTGAAGAAGGGATAAAATGATATTTGGTTTATTGACACCTATACAGGCTAAGGATAGGCCGTGAAAGGCCCTTCCGTGTTTGTCACTGTGCCAAAATTACACACTGCGTCAATAAATCAATCGATTTAGAAGATTCAGCTGAGCTGGTGAATTCATTTGAGAAACGTGCGTGCTATCCGACTTTGATTTTCCTTGATTGCTCATCAAATACTATGTTAGTTTATATACGGTGTCTGTTGTTTTATCGTGGGGACACTGGACAGGACAATGAGAAAAGAACTTCACGATGTTCCCCGATGGCGCTAAATCGGAAGACAACGGGAATAATCCTCTTATTATTCACTTACTTACTTTTGCTTACCCAAAGCTTCATTTTTGTTTACCCTGAGATATTATGGTGAAAAGTCTCGTGTGCCTGTAATTTTACAGGCACCCATACCCATCTCTACCCTATTCTTAAATTAAACAAAGGAAAGAAGCAGACAACTTTTATCACTTTATATTGTTAGTGAGTGATTATGAATAAGAGGGTAAGAGAGTGGGTAGTATGTTTTGTCCCAGTAGCAGATTTTCTTCATTGTTTGGTGAATTTTATATTAATATTACTTGTGAAGAATTTCATTTGTAGAGTTTGCCTCGTGCAATGTCTATCTGAAGCGCATTTAGTGCAAAATTATACAAAAGTATAAACCTGTAGATTAGAAATAAACACGAGTTTAATATTATTCATAATCGCTATTGTATTCAAATTGTTCGCATAATGTTACTAGCATTCCGTTTATTATGAAGTTTAGCTTTTGTTAAGGGTGTGTGTTATTGCTTGAATAAATTAATACGGTATAACCTACTTACTGCTGCGTTTGGATTAAAATGAGTTATAAAAATACGATAAAGTCGTAGAAATATCGATGCATGCCATATGTGAATGCCACAAAATGATGGAAACTTAAAATTAAACCTCAAAGTGATTAATTGTTTATTTGGACATGATCCAAATAAACAATTATAAATTCTGAAACTTTGTTTTAAATACTTACCATATAACCTATTTACACACAATTTTCATGGAACCACCCAAGGATCGACCCAGCAAGTCCCATAAGTAGGACCAACCATCACAGAGTAATAGATTTAAAAATCATAAACCCGTGCCGTACCAGGATAAAAGTAACTTATTATTCTAAGACACAAACTATGTCTGTACCAAATTTCATTCAAATCGGTCCAGCCGTTACGGAGATTGTTAGCCTCCAAATTAAGAACCTCCCTTTTGTATCACGCCATGATAGGTTGAGTTACCTTACCATTCACTGGTATCAGCTAGTCCATCCAATAAAAGGAAATAAAAACCACAACACAACCTATACGTCTAGAGCTAACACGGCACGGCGCCTAGAGCGGTATTACTCTTCGTGGACTCGTGGAATGATTGGACTGTTTTTTCATTGTACACTAGTTACTCCCCAGGGCTTCGGCTACTACCCGGGATAGAACTAGCCTATGTGTTTTTCTAATTTACGACTTAAATTTTAATTTTCTTTAAATCGTTATTACAGAGATTCAAACATTAAAACGTTTTTTAGTAGGAAATCCTACCTGGATTTGAACCAGAACCTTGAATTTTACCAGTGCAATAATTGATGAATCAATTACTCAGATTTTTATTTTAGATATTTAAGCGTTTACCATATCAAACAATCTTAGACTACCTCCATCCAACGACATTGTACAACCTTTGTGATGTTATTGTTCCATAGAGAGGATGCCCTCTTACACTGCGTCGTCCGGTTCACGCTTTGAAAATCTTTCTTCTTGATTTCGCGCGCTCTATGGCTTATCCATTGCCATTACCTTCCTAATTCTAAGAGCTATGTCAAAATAACATAGCGCTACAACGTAAGACTAGGTATTCTACGGATCTTGGATTTTATCACGTAGTGATGCTCCGAGCTTCAAAGTTTTATTTAAGTAAATTATGGCATACAATATCTTCTTCCCAATACAGATCCAATACTGAGAAAAACATTGTTGCAAATAATAACATTGAAGGGTGAGAATATAAGGATTTGATTGAAACAAACATCAAGAAATAATAAGTCTATTTGAACTTGTGGCCCGTAATTGGTTTCGCTAGAGGCAACCTCCACATTGAAAGTCCCGTCAACCAACAGATTGATTTTATTTATTGGATTTTTACAGGCAATTATTATAGATGTGTTTCAATTTTCTCTAAAACTCAGTAGAGCAGCAAAATAGTGTTTGATTCCTTGTGAATCAAATAAGGGTTTCATATACAGTTATGACTCTACCCTAGGATTCAATGTGTCATAGGTATCAGGAACTACGAGTTTCATATATTTTTGCAATTAAATCACTTTACCAATCTACCAAATTCAGATCGGGATGCGGGGTCGTTTGCCGAAATTAGAACTGTTTTGCATAATTTTGCATACCGAGTGGTATCTGCTAATGCCTTCTGCTGGCTTCCCGCAAATTCAGTAACTTTTATCCTTTTCTCCTTCGTATCGCTGGCGAGCTTCGCTGCCAAGCTCTTCCGAGTGGCTTAAATAGTTAATCCCATGATTGCTTTTAGGAGAACTTTATTTAAAGTAAATTAAACTCAAAAGTATACGTCTGGGTCATTTGAGTGCTATTTTTAAAGATTTTTTGAACTGGGTGGCCTTCAAGTTTTTGGTTATAATTTTTGACTTCTCATTGGTGAAATTTGCATGCGTATGTGCGTAGCTATACAGGTAAAACTATAAGATCACGTGCACAGTACACAGCCTATTAAATACAATGCCATAGAAAATACACTCATAGAATGAGGGTATATTTTATTTTGCAACAAAGGCCTAATTTCAGAGATTTTAGTGTTCATTTTCCGTTATCATGAAAATTCTGGTGTTTTAACTGTAAAAGGTGTGAACTGCTCACTAGAGAATACACCCATTCTCTAGTGAGCAAAGCAGTATTGGGGTAAAGTTTCTAACGGTTCGAACGTTGAATTGGATGCATGCAGAGTTCCACTCGGTAAAGTTTTATTGTGGTACAACGAAAATGTTTGGAAAATAAAAACGGATTTTTGTGTACTGGTTTCGTAGATTACTGGCCTGAGAAGTATGTACATATAACAGCGCGGGCTTGTGGTTAGAAGTTCGGACGAAACTGTTCATGATACTTGTATTTTTTTCTTTGTGGCTCATGAAAATTAGTTGGGTACCGCTATTTTCGTAGAAAGTTTTGACAAATTCAGGTGAAATTGTTTCCATCGGTTTCCAGATTGTGTTTTCAGATACAAATTCTTGAAGCCGTGAAGGAAATTCACAATAAATTTATTACATTTGTAACAGAGATTTTTTGTATCCTTTACTTCAGAATAAGCTCTTGGCTCTCTTTGATGAAAACATTTAAAAAGCACTGTAATATTTAAAATGCAGGAAAAGTTCTGTGAAAAAGAAATTACCTAGATTCTTCTTTTTTGGACTCGGTAAAATACTTTTGTATTTTCAACCATATCTGCTCAATAATATGCATTTTTTAAATACCGTAATGTTATACATGGGCCGAACAAAGGTTTCGGCGATTGAGATAACGTTATTGTTGGTCACATCAGTCGATTGCTTTTTGCATACAAATATCATTTATTTAAAAACTAGATAAACAAATAGTTTTTAGCGCCCATGCCGTAAAAATATTATTTTGCTTCCTTATGTTCGACCATAAGGGAGCAAAATAATATTTTCTACTATACCAGACCACATTTCGGAAATCCCAAAAATCAAATAATCCAATCCAAAGTAACGAATGCTTTTTAGATTAGTTAATGAATGAGTGTAGAGTTAGCTCAACTTTTAGTAAAGCAGGCTTTACGGTGACACTAGTAATAACAAAAATGTATTCGTTACAGAGGAACACAACAAAAAAAGTTTTCTTGTTGTCTCTACCGCAACGCGGATGGTAACAGATTGGGTGACGAAAACGGAGATTTAGCAATGGCGTCAAGCTTTTATTTTTATCCGACTACAGCACAGCTTTAGACAAACGGAAAGAATTATGATTGTAACAGGCTATGAATACGGATTTATACGTACCTATGCGAGTGAGTTTGTTAGTTAACACAGCATGTTAGTTTAAACTACTGATACTACTATAAAGAAATGTAGTGTCAATTGGATTCGAAATAGGACTTTTTGTAAGTATTAATTAAACATCTGCGGTTGGTAAAAAATAAGGATTAAGATTTTAGGTCTGTTTGAATGATTACACCTAATTATGAAACACCTTTGAATAATTACCTTCATAGACATTCAATGCTATGTGTAATGAAATAACTGTTGTCATTATTGTTCATTATTCCAATCAGTGGGACCTGAAGGCTCGATGGCCGTCTAATTGCTCAAATAATTATCTACATCAGAATTCAAGTCATCGTTTGTTGTGCCGCCAATGATTTAATAAATCAAGGCAAATAGGAATTTATGTCATTAATCAAGCCATTGAAATACTACTAAGTTATTTTATTAGTGTCACATAGAAGTAGGTACTTCATTGTGACACTAATTAAATGATTTTAAAATGATGACTTTGATTCCGATTATTTAGTCTGTGTATTCCTTCCACGAACGAGGAGGCATTGGTATTTCTATAATGTGTAAATAATTAATCATTTGGTGCCTTCTACGAAGATCTCCTAAAGAAATAATAATGAATAGGTATGTACACATACGAACCAATAATTACATGATGCGGTTTCCTAGCTAGAGGAACTACAAGTTTAATCAGCTTCGCTGACACTTTAGAGCTCTATTTGACTTGGGAAAACAAATTGATTTGGAAACAAAAGGGAATATTACTCTCTGTCACTGTGGTTTTTTAGAGATTACTTCTCTTTTTTTTTGTGAATATAGTATTTTGCTCTGATGGTCGTCTGAGTTAAGGCTACTGATGCATGCCCTAGCATATATTTTCCCTCTGTGATCTCCCTATTAGAATCTTAAGTTGGCTCAATGAGATTATTGGTTAAGCAGCCACAAGAGACTCACATATTCCATGTGCCATTCTCAGAGCAAATTTTCAAAATTTCGTAATCCGATTCGCAAATAATCTTGAAAATATTCGTAAAGAGCCGTCCCGTTTTTAACTACGTAAAATATATTGGTGCTTTCTTAACTTTCATTTATTCAATATGAATGAGATAAAAATTATGAAATAAAAAAAACAATAAAGACGACAAAAAAGATTTTAAAGAATGTCTTATGTTTATTTTTGAAACAGTTAAACTTGTTTTACTTTTAAATGTCCTTCCATATGTATGATGGATGGCCAGTTCTCATTAAAGTTTAATGTCACATAAAAGCGCTGGAGCGTGCATGATGGAATATCGAAATGGCATTGTGGTATGTCGTTTGTTTATACATGATGTGAATAGACGCTTTTCAAAATGAATCTGGACAAATATGTATCTAGGTAAATACGAGTATCTACATTTTAAGTATTATCTATAGCACTAGATTACTTCCAGGTTAGATAGTCCCAGTTCTCTACATACTATAACGATTCATACAAATTACATTATTTGAATTTGTAATAAAAGCTTTTGTTGTTGTCAAAAATAAATAAATAATACTGGTCATTTTCACACAGCATCATCTAGCCCCAAACTAAGCAGAGCTTGTGTTATGGAAACTACATTACACATATATAATACAAACATTTGTCCCGCGGCGGGAATCGAACCCGCAACCTTCTGCGTGTCAGGCGGGCCTTCGCCCACTGAACAGATCAGTTGTTTAAGACTGAGTACACCAATCTATGCTTCTCTATTTTTTTCACTATCTCAGAGGATAGATTTTATTAAAATCTATCCTCTGAGATTGTTTTTATACTATAATTTAATTTGGATTTTTACGTCATAAACGCCCATACTGATACAGATACCAGAGAAAATTGTTTAAGATTCAGTTTCTTTCTCATGTTTTCAAAATAACTAGGCTAAATATCATTCCGTTCCCAGCGCATCTTTTATTTATGTTTCCATGTTCTAGCTGATTGAATTGATCGAATCGTGCCATCTCGTACCGTATAACACTATCTATTCCATCTCACGAGCATCTGCCCGTTGCCTCACATCACTCGAGCTCTAATCTAGATCAGCTGGCCCATTCCGACCAACCGTCACATACTGCTCAACTCGCAATTTTTTAACGTTTTATTTTGTAATCTATCTTTTAATCTTTCGCACGTTTTACATTATTTCATAGAAGTTTTGGACTGCCAAATACGATCGCTGTTATAAATCATAGATAGACAAATTACGCGATTCATCTGAGCCTTATTGTAGTATCAGATTTTTTATTCAGTTAGGTGTAGTTTCAGACTGAAAATTAGTAATGACTTACACTGAAGTAAAACCAGTATCTCCTTTTATTAGTGCCATTAGGTTTAACGGCATATATAATATACTAATAAAATACTGTACGTATATGTAATAAAATTTAAGAGAAAATCTTATTTTTTTACATATTATACCAAACAGTTAAATAATGAACGCATAGGAGCCACTTTACTTTCAAAAACAACTAATGCAGCGGGTTTTCGTTTTTTATCGTGAAATTAAGATGAAAATGCGTGAATATTTTAAAAACAAATTGCTAATAATGTGCTGGTTTCATGTTAAAATCCGTTGCAGCCTGAAATGTAATACCAACTTGTAATCCTTTATGACCTCGGGCGAGGCTTTTGTGGAAGTATAAAACTCTGTATGCACTCGAATAAATCTGATACAATATTTTTTTACGAACACAATTAAATTTCGGTATGTATGTCACAAAACACTAAAAAGGGTTGTTGGTAGAACTGATTACGCCAGATTAACGGATTAAAGTACTTGAGTGGAATCCAGATAAAATACAAGAATTTATCTGCTACTCCAGGTCACATACGACATACAGGTCTCTGTGGCGCAGTGGACGAAGGCCCGCCTGAAACGCAGAAGGTTGCGTTTTCGATTCCCGCCGCGGGACAAATGTTTGCATCTGCGAATATTTGTCTCGGGTCTGGATGTTTTCTATCTATAATATGTATGTATTTAAAAAAAAGTATTTATGTAGTATATCAGTCATGTAGTTCCCCATAACACAAGCTCTGCTTACTTTGGGACTAGATGATACTGTGTGAAAATATCCAGCATTATTTATTTATTTATATAAATATAATAAACGCATTAGCATTGCCATTCAGCGTGGCAATGCGGCCAGTATTTTGGGAACGCTTCCGCCTGGTAGTGATCTGGATCAGTTGAGCTATCTATAGATCGTTTGCAAAGGTCTTTAGATAGCCTAGCTGTTTCATCTGTATTTTTTGTATATACCTACTTGTACATAGTTGTATGAATAAATGTATAAAACCTTAAAAAAATATTTATACATTATTTATATATTAACATATATTTCATACCAATTCCATGATTCAGCTCAAACATCTACATATACTTTTTACTTTAGGAAGAGATTTTAGAGATTCCAGTTATTATCTTATAGTGGAGGTATCAATTGTTATGGACACCTAAAATTAACAACAACTTGTGTTGATCTATGATTTGATGTTTGATGTGTTTTTCTAAAGAAACTCCATACAATGTATGCTTTGTAGTTGAACACTGGACTCGGCTACCACAAGACTGACTACAATGGAACCGTATGGAGGAAACCTACGCCCAATTTTGGTACCAAAGTGAAAAGCTATTTTGAACCTTTAAGAATACATAGTACATAGATTATTTTGAAAAGAAAGGCTTTATAATTATAAGTATATGCTTTGTAGCTGGGGCTCAGTGCAATTTTTACTTATAAACATTTTTAGACACCTTTAGATGACACACATCCAAAGATATCTCTATAATATGGTCTTATGAGGGGTTCCGTCATTTAGTTTACTTCACTGGATCTGTCGTTTATGTCTCATTCAAAACTGCGGGTACCAAAGTATCAATAAAATAATAAGTGTGGGTTGTAAATAAAAAAAAACAAGTCTTGACATCATCATGTGCCGTAAGCTCTTCTAGGTAATATATCAGGGTTCTACGTGCTGATTCATTTACCTCCACGCTAGGGCAGCTTTAAGTTAGTTTGAGGTGTAAGTCTGTTTTTGTAGTTGCAAAGAGACATCCATAATTATAAAAATACTGTTCTAGCGAATTCCACCTGATTTTCGGCTACTGAGATAAAGTGAGAGTGGTTCAAAATCTCATTTGAAGAGAATTCTTACAATGGGTAATTTTTACATAAAATCTAGTGTTTTAGGCTAATTTATTGTTACTTGGAGCCTAAAATATTTTTACAGTAGGTAGTATATACTATAAGTACGTACTTAATTCTATTTATGTTTACTTACTAAAAATAAAGAGCTCGCCTAAAAAAATGACATATCCATATAAAATCATTATGGTAATCCTTAAAATCACACATTTTAAGGATTGCCATAAAGATTAAGAAACAAAACAAACTACGCTCGATCATAATTGAAAAATATCAAACTAGTGACCTAGTGCCAACCCTATTTGTATAAGCTCATCGTATGTACGCAGAAATGAGTCAATATGCAAAACACTGATTCAAACGAATACGCGAGCGTTTGAATGATCCTTAGTAAACCAATCGGTAATGCTTATGACTCAAAACTACATCAGAAAATCTTCAATCGAAATCATTCAGACGTCACTCAAGAAACTAGAAGAAGATAAGGTACTTATTGGAAAGAAAACTATTTTTTTTATGTATATGGAAAAAGACATGTGCTCAATTCTCATCTTATCATATTTATTAAAAATGAGATGTTATGACATAATATTCAAGATACAAACAATTCAATAAAACTGTCATCATATTAAGAGTGTTATTGGATTCATTTTTAGGGTCCCAGAATGAAAAAAGGAACCCTCATAGCATAACTCTGTATGTGTCTGTCAAGACCTTTTTTCTCAGGAATGCGTGGAGATATTATGTTGAAATTCAAATGCTTATGTCTGCGGTCCCTTGTAGCTTTTAAAAAATCTAGCTTCTAAGTCAACGCATTTAGGCTTGTGCTTATTCATTCATTGTTCTAGTACAATTGCTCAAATGTACTAGTTTAGTCTTGTAGTACTGTTAGTTCAGTGGTACAGTATATTATTTTGTTGTGTAACTTACGTGGTTAAATTTTAAGAGAGAAAACAATGTGATTTGTTCACCGAGATCACACAAACGCATCGTGATTGGTCGGTATGCGTGCTCGCTCATCATTTGGCTCTGTAGTTCGTTCGGAAAGAAATACCGGTAAAGACCAATAAGTACTATTGAACTATTAAGAATCATCTTGAGGAGTTCGTTCACTTTCACTAGTGGGAATCAATTCCTAATAATTATTCGTACATAAACTACTTACACAAAGTTAAAAACAATTAAAAAATATAGCCATTTAGGCCTTATATTTGGACACTCGCAAAGTAAATCATTGAATCATATTTCATGACCTAGAATCAATTTCATGATTGTAGGTC
This sequence comes from Perizoma affinitatum, assembly GCA_961405105.1. Lineage (NCBI taxonomy): Eukaryota > Metazoa > Arthropoda > Insecta > Lepidoptera > Geometridae > Perizoma > Perizoma affinitatum. Next base: position 14,847,547 of record OY560184.1, on the reverse strand, counting down.
ATGAAATTTGGAAAGAAGCAAGGTCGCATAGCACAAGAAAAACCGAAAATCGTTAATTTGTAACTTTATTACGTAAAAAAATAGGTTTGCGATTACATTTACAGTTGGAGAATTGACCGTGACGTATATCGATGTATGGGCAAGATGTTTTACAACTATAAAGTTAAGTTTGATATTTTTTTTTTAAATACAAGCTTGTACAGGATCCTCAGTGCGCGAGGCAGCCTCGCACTTGTCCGGTTTTTAATATATAGCCTCAACGAGTTTTGGTAGATCCTTAACTCAAAACCCACTTGGATTTTGAGAGAATAAAAAAGGTATCATTTATTATTTTGACAATAAAATTAATGTAGATCTGACAATAACCTCATTTGTTACAGTCCATGGAGGCATTTGGATGTTACTAACTTGTTATTAAGAATGGTACTTTTACACTGACTCACAGACTTACCTACTTATATATCTATGCACGAAATATACCTCACTTTCCGCAGTCGGGTATTCAGTGTCACAAAGTGAAAATAAAGGAAATACGATCGAAATAGCTTGATCTTCTTCGGTTTCTTGGAAAAATGCCATGGCTAGCGTCAGATTGGAAAGGCGATATCCAGCCATTAACGCTTACTTGACTTATAGATCCAATATTTTCAGAGCTAACGAACCTGTCTAAGACGATAAATGCTACAAAATTAAGAACGTTTTCACAAAATCTAGGGATACTTTTAATTTTTTTTAAATTGACAGATGTATGAAAGGATCATCTGCAATATGCAGTATATTTTTTACCGTACTGTTTCTACCTGGATGAAGATGGTCATAACCAGTGACAAAACGAAAGAACGAAAGAAAATTAATTAACACTCATGGACTGAGTCACGCTTCGACGATTGAAAAAAAAGGTTGAAATATGTATAAAAAGTTATTTTACACACTGGCCACATAGACGTCTTTTGTTTCAGAGTTTCATTTGTTTTTTCGTCAATTTGTTATTTTAATGAACCTTTTGCAATAATCTTGCCGGCGTGTGCATTCATTTTATCAAATTCCGTCGTTGTTTGCATACACATTGAATTGAATGACTAAATGGATAATGCTGGATCTCAGCGTAGCTCAGGGCTCTAAAGTAGTGGCTTTAATTGAAAATGGTTACAGTTGAAGTGGAGTGAAGTGGTTCAAATATTGCGAATTTCCAAGTCTGTCATCTATCGCAATGTCAAGCGATTGGAGACATACAGGACCCTTGCCCTGAGATCTGAATCTTGGGCCTCGCAAGAGAGTCACATCAGCCAGAGGCTATCGATTTATGTGCAGTGTTGTAAGAAACCGCACTTTGACTTCTTTTGGGGTCATAACTACGCTCCAAGGAGTTCCGGAAGTTATAATTAGTACTAAAACCGTAAGAAGAATACTCAGAGGCTGCAATAGAGCCCTACTTGCCAGCCAGAAGCCTCTTACACATGTCATCGAGTAGGTCGGGCCAATATTGCTTGCTCATACCAAAACTGGGATTTTGATAATTGGGGAAAAGTACTGTTCACTGACAAAACTGTCCCGGTTTTGTCTAAAGCCAGACGATAGAAGGGTTAAAGTTTGAAGACGACCCGGAGAAAAATACGCTCAGTACAACATTTTCGGTAGAGAGCCATATGGTGAAGGGTCTGTAATGGTATGAGGTGGTATTTGCATAGGGGTACGTACGGAGCTACATATCATGGTACGTAACAGACATTTTAGAGCCCATTGTGATACCCTTTGTCCCAATATATATTGGGATGGTTGGAGATGGTTTTCGTTTAATGCAAGGTAATGCTCAGCCCCACACTGCAGCGATAGCTTTGGGGTATCTACGGGAGGCCAAAATCAATCCAAAAAAATTATAGCGAGATCTAGCATCAGCAAACGATCTCAAAAGTGCACTGGTAGAAGAGTGGAATGAAATCTCTCAAAATGTTATTGATGACTTTACAAAAAGCATAAAAAATGCCGGCAGTTTTAACAGCTAGAGGGGGCAACACCAAGTTCTGATAGTGCCCAAACATACCGCTAATAGACCCCATACTGTCAGTGCATTGTGCATAATACTTGTGCATTTTCAATTTTATAGGAAAAGGTTAATTCTTCAAAACATCATTTTTGTTTTCTTTTCGAAGTAGGTTTTTTGGTTAAAATGGCGAGAATATTAATAAAATACTATAAATATTTTACTTGTAATAAAAACAAAAAAAATAGTTTTAATCCTGATTTATCTCCTTTTCGTTGTGTTACTCTAAATATGCCCATGAGTGTATATGTCTCCATTACCCAACAGTTATAAATAATAATAAATGCATTTTGTGTATGCTCTAGTAACATAAAAAGAAACGAAAAAGTTACCACTTTATCATAGTAGATAACAGTGCTATTTACAATTGAATTGAATTCATAACGAATGCTGATGACTTTTGCTGTCTCTAGAAAGCCTGTTAATTTTCCACTGTCTCTTAATTCGCTAAGATGAAACACTTTGTTACGTCTGGGCAGTAAAATTTCTGGTAATGCTCGTAAACCAGCTCAGGGCGTAATGAAAAGTATAAAACTCGAATCACCGCACGCGACTGTAATGACAATGCTAGTTTATGACAGCTTCGAATTTAGAACAGATTTAAAAAGACACAAACGTCAGAGTCAGGGTTGCCCCTTTTATTGATCTAGCGAGCAAAGAGAGTAATTTTAAACGTAATGTGTCATTTTTTATACTATAGCCCGTTATGAGCATCAACGGGCTCGAATATGGAATACCCATTTTGTTTTTAGCTACTAACAGAATATTGTGAGATCTGTTTGGGGCGAACTACTTTATGGGTATATAAAAATACCATTTATTTGTTCGTCGTGTCAACAGTTTTTAAAAAAACCTGGTCGTTGTTTTACGATGCTTGGTTGTTGCATGTAGAGTTTCCAGAGAATAGCTTTGGCATCTGAATAACACCTATATAACCTCTTAGCTAAATGTGGCATACATTCATATGAATTGAGCAAAATGTTGCTTGGCCATTCGTATCGAAAAGCAATGTTTTTATGAAGTCTGTTTCAACGTAGGACTGATAGTCAGAATATTGTATTCACCAAATTCAGAAGCCAAAACGTGGTTATATTTAGTCTAAGTACTAATTATACTTTCATACGTATGGAACATAACTTCGCATTTCAACGCTGTGATATAACGGGTGAATAGTCTCATGTATCTGTAATTCCACCGGCATCCATAACCTCAAACCGGAACACAGCAATGCGTGCATTGCTACTACATTAGTATCTTTGTCGTTGATCAATTTATTATATATACTCACTCACTCTTACAATATTTATGGTTGGTAATATGGCTTCTCTGACTTTGATTTCATTTATAAACCTATTTTCATGCGATTATGTCCCCTGATATCTGGAATTCAAAGTAATAATTATATTTAAGAATAACGACCGATTGTTACGAACTTGGAATAAGGCTTACAATCAGAAGGGACAGTAAATAATGATAAATTCGAATATGCTGGGCTGAAACAACTCAAAATAAACATTAATACGATTGGCTACACTTCGCGAGAACTTCACTAATTTACCCTAATAACGTCCCAACAAAAAAGACAAAAGCAGAAACTCGATTTCGTGGATTATTTTTCCGACCCAAATATCGACCAATAGAATTGCACCATTCGACGTCACGTGGTACAACCTACATGGTATTATACTGATAATTTTTTGAAAATTTTCTCGGTTGTACCACGTGACGTCGAATGGTGCAATTCTATTGGCCGACATTTGGGACGGAAAAATAATCCCCTGAATACCACACGAGCTTCAAAATTATCTGGCATTTCCCTCAAGGTTCCCTGCAAACAAATAAAGTCGTCAAGTTTTTCAGGAAAAATCACTCGCGCTTCGCGCTCGTCGCGCTTCGCGCTCGTGATTTTTTAACCTGAAAAACTTGACTCCTTCATTTGTTTGCAACGAACCTATCGGGAAATACCCGATAATTTTGAAGCTCTTGTGGTATTATATGTGAATATTTTTTACGAATAGGCACTTCATACTTATCGGTTTTTGATATCGTTAGTACCACTCTAAAAGTTTTTAAGTAGGTACTTAGAGAGGAAGTCAGGGGTAACATCAAATACTTCGTTACGTACCTAAGTTTCGAGCGGTAGTAAGATTGATTAGGAAATGAGTGTCTTAATTTGAAGAAGGTAAGTATTAAAAGATATCCTTCATGCTTTTATCATAATTATGCATGCTGAAGCAGATTAAAATTTTATTTTTTGAAATTTTACTTTAAATAATCAGTTCATCATTATCACCATTGGCCGGACGCTGTCATGCAGTCGTCATTCACCGACTTTATTTTTTGACGTAATAATATGGCCACAGATGAGTTAGGTACTCCTTGGTATCGGACTATTAAAAATAAATAATAAATAAATATTGCTGGACATTTTCACACAACATCATCTAGCCCCAAAGTAAGCAGAGCTTGTGTTATGGGAACTACATGACTGATATACTACTTTACTTATATACTTTTTTTTGTAAATACATACTTATTATAGATAGAAAACACCCAGACCCGAGAAAAATATTTGCAGATACAAATATTTGTCCGGCAACGGGAATCGAACCCGCAACCTTCTGCGTCTCAGGCGGGCCTTCCCCCACTGCGCCGCAGAGGTCGTATTATTTATTTATTAAATTATATAATACATTTAATAAATAAATAAATAAATAAATTGTATCTACATCTACATATCTACAATATCAATTATTTTACACGTGCAAAATGTAATATTTGTTACTTTTTTCATTTGAATATTTTATGTTAATATTACTCTTTGACTGACATCTCAATTTTTATTTACCAATAAATTGATTATTCGGATTATTATTCCGATATTATTATATCTATATAATCTAAAGCTAAAAATAAAAGCTGATAAAAGGGTTAAAAGGGGGTGGCAATTTCAAATAAATCCGCGTTCGTTATCTACCAAAGCTAAAATCAGACTACTCAACAAAACATTAGGTATGATAATCCAAGTTTTACATTAACAGTGTTATTTACATACGAGTAGCATAATAGAATCGTAGTTATATTATAACTGTCAATTTTGACATCTGTACAGAAGTAAAAATTAAATAAACAAGCTTTCATGTAATTCTCATTTTCCTGCAACATTTTTTACACCGGATAGGAGTTTCAAATCTAACTTCATCAGCTTTTCTCGTGTAACCACGTCAGGCATAATGAAATTCAGCAATTTGCGCTCCCATTTGTAGGTTGGATAAAGAACGTTTTAGGAGGCTAATAGCAAGATGTAGGAAATGTTGATCTTTAGTTTTTTTTATATTTTATCATTTGTTAGTCTATCCATTACTAATACAGAACTCAATTGATATTTATGGAATGTTATGCAACTCATAAGAACATTCACAATTCGTACAAACTGTTTGTTTTTTTACTTGTTTTTATTGTTTTATTTCAAACATATTTTTGTGTTCTGATTTGGCTCGAAAGGCCGGTAGCGGTGGCAGTGGCGATCAAATGGTAAATGTGGTCATCGTTCTCGACTGTATCTGTACCCGAATGTAACATCAAAAATTGCCTTGGAATTTAATAACCTAATTAAATCGACAGTAATCCAAAGAAATTTCGTGGAAATGGTAATTAATTTTCGTTAAGAGTCAATGAACAAACTGGTTGCTTTGACGTGCCGTAATTTTGTTAATTTTAATGGTGGCTCTGCAAATTACGTACGCGTTAGCTTTCGGGGAGTTTTATCGGCCTATTTTTAATCATGCGAGCGAAGTAAGACTGTGTATAGATAGAACAAATATAATTAGGTTGTCGCGGGGATTTTTGTATTAATAGTTTTTGAGATATGGGGCTATATATATATATATAGAGATGAGAAAAATATAAGGTCAGATATTTCATTTTAAAACAAAACAAAACAAACACGCTCACGACTGTCTTCCCCATGGTGGTCATCCTCAAATACATACTCAGTGAGTAGATCTTTGAGGATACCAAGTAGGGGGTAGTCAGAGGCACGTCTGCAAGTAGTAAGCATTCCACACTAACTGTTGGCAAATGCCATCGAATTTTTGGTTCTAGGGCATGCCGGTTTCCTCACGATGTTTTCCTTCACCGTTTTGAGCACGTGTTCATGCGCACATAAATTTTTCGAGTGGAAAAATTCATTGGTGCACGACCGGGTTCGAACCCACGACCTCCAGATCAGAAGTCGGGGTATCACCCACTAGGCCAACACGGCTCTACGGATATTTAATTTTATCAACACTTAATATTATTTTCCGTATTCCCACGACAAAGGTCACCCTTTGTCAAACATAGGATACAAACATAGACCTGACCCCACACTAGTTCACACTAGTGTGGGGTCAGGTCTATGTTTGTATCTGTCGGTGATTATTAAATTAGGTCACATTTTTTTTTAGATCCTGAATTTGGGAAAGAACCTTCACGGTACCTTGACGAGACTCTCGTCAGTTGTCTGCCTGTCTCTTTGGTTTTGTCCTGTGTTTTTATATTTTCCGTATTCCACGTTAAGGAATTTCATTTTCAACTTTTACTTTGACCTTCAGGGCTTATTTAGAATAACTGAATGTTAAATTATACAAAAAGAAGGCATGTACAAACATAATGTTTGGACATGCCTCTGACTGCACCTTACTTAGTATCCTCGCGACTTTACGTACTGAGTTTAGATCTGATGACGTCTATTATGGCGGCTACTCCATTTTCCGACTTTCTTATGCAAGTATCTCATTTGAATACCTTTATAATTGCTGGCAAATATAAAGATTATTGTGCAAGGTTCATGTAGGTTTGCTGGCATATACAAAGAATATTGTGCAAGGTTTATGTAGGTAAGTGCGATAGATGGAATGTTTTTTGTTGCAGGAGTGGGTTCTCTTGGCTCTTAACAACAGCAAGTGTGGAAGACTTAAACTTTATTTAGATTTGGTACTTGTTCAGGAAGGAATCAATTAATCAATAATTTGCAAGGGAGGAAACAATTCTGGCTCTTGTCGGAGACAAGCTCAAACAATGAATAATTAGAACGTTACTGAATTAATTTAGGCGCCGCACTCGGAAGCTGCATTTAAACCACAGACCTAAGAAAATGGTTAGCTCAATAGTTACTACCTAGTTATTTTTGCGTGTCAAATCAACAATCATTAAATACATCCTACTCGCGAAAGTTTGTGAAGATAGATGATTGTTACTCTTTTACGCAAACACTAAAGAACGGATTTTGATGAAACTTTACAGTAATATAGCTTATACATCAGAATAACACATACTTTTTATCCGGGTACCACGCAGGCGAAGCCTTGCGCAGAAGATAGTAACTTATAAGTAGATGCTGCATAAATCTGTCACAGTTTCTTTCAGCCCCCCTAAAAAGTTGGTATTAAAGTTGGAAGTTTCATTAGTCTTCCTAATAAAAACTGCAAATATCTTCAAAGCTATTGAATCGAATTATTCTAGCGTCGCTTAGAAAACTAGCCGTTCTCAATTTGCTGTTAATTCAGCTTCAGTTAAGAGCAATTTCAAGCTGTATCACGCCCGGAGTCACTAACTGTGTAAACTGTAAAGTCTTTGTTTTACGAAATAACAATTATTTTACAACTTATTGTTGCATGTAATCAATTAAAAAAGGTATTATAATTTGACTTTATGAAACATTTGCAAATAAAGAATATCAGCCACTAACAGCGAGCGAGAAACAATTAATTAGAAGCAGTTAGTAAATTCGACGATGTTGAGTTTATGTTTAAATATTTATAAGTACATTAGTTACACCATGTTTATAATTTTTATGTAATTGGTTCTCTCAATTATCAATCTGCAATTATCATTTTTTCACAGAAAGCTTATAGTGTGAAAATTCAAAATTTATATTGGTATGACTCATTTAAAATAGTACCTATTCTGTTAATTATTGCTAACAGCACGGTACCACGGTACTCGTAGTTTCTGATACCCATGACACAAGAAATTCTAGTGTGGGGTAAGGACTATGGTATGTGTCAGTTGGGCGTTTTTTCTTCTTTCTTCTTTATGGGAAATACATGATAAGCAATTTTAGGATGTAGAAGTCCGACCGAAAGTGGACAATAATTTGTATATTATGCTAAAATTTTGCACGGTAGGTATACCTATGGGTAACGCCAACAAAGTTTTTATATGTGATTGATTACCTAAAAGAAGATTGGGGAAGAAATTTGTAATCATAAAAAAAAAAATGATTTAGGTTTTTAAACTGGGAAGGCTTTTTCGTGCCCCGTCAGACGTGCTTGATTTATTTATTGATTTAAAAAGAAATTTAGAAGTATAATACTAATTACATATTTCATCACTCGGTTAAGACCGAGTAGTACCCAGCAAATGATAACACAGATGAGTTACACACATAGAGAAGACTGAGAGTTTTTCTTTGAATTAATATTTTGCACTTTTACATAGAAGCTATATAAAGAAATTCCATTATCCAAAAATCAGAAGGAAGGTTTTAGGAACATTTCATTTAATGTGTATCATAAAATCTGGAAACCTTTTTAATCAAGTTAAAACACTGTCTCTATTTGTATGGGAAATAAAAGTCAAACATTCCTCCAATCAGCTCTAATTATTTTTTTTATTGTGGATAAGATACCTTTAGATTCATCAGTTTGTATTTTAATGAAAATAAACTTATAGCTTTATATTTTTCATTATACTGTTTCGGATAGTCTTCTTATAGTTTCAAAGATTTCTCTCCATCCAAAGTTTGTCTGGAAGAGATCACTTCTATTTCTTTTTATTCGAAAAACAAACAGTATCTATTACTAGATAGACAACTATTTACCATTAAGATGTTTTCACATATAAGAAACAAAATAAACTTATTTTTCTTAGTTAGCTACACAAAAATAAGAAAATAAAATGTAGGTACAATTTTTCGAAGAAAAAAAGGACTAAACAGTTATTGAACCGATTCAAACCAGTGATTAGAGAGGACGAGGATAATTTTATATTATTATATTCAGTTTAATTTTTACTCCCTACTTATTCTCACAGATCTGCATACTCAGTATAGATCTAAGGATCTATCAAACATTGCAATTCTTTGTGTATTGAAATCCGTTTGAATTGTATTCCAGTAACTTCATTTCCCAAAAACATTTCACGCAGGTTACGTGGACACAGCCCATTTCGCCATTCAATAAATAATTCCCGGCGCTCCTCGTTACTCCATGGAACATGATGGATATCCAGACACATTCGCGATTTCAACTGCGCCGCTTCAATTACTGTTCCGACACAAACGTTCAATTTGCAAATACTTACTATATAGCTATAGCTATAGTGTACGTTCGTAAGCAGACTTTGTAAATGTACACTGACGGCTGAAGTTAGTGTAGTCATATTAATTTGCCTGTATGCAGTACTTACATATGTTCATAATATTTGAGGGAGCTCACATTCCCCAATATCCGGCTGCAAATATACTTACTCGGTCTGTTTGTGAATGAACAAATATTAAATTTGATATTAATTAGCGTGTCGTGTTCTCTGTTGGTCGCCATGCGTTAGATTGTATAATAATTAGATTAAATTAGGTTATATACATATGTAGATAACAGGTTTAGATTACTGCTAGATTTGTGAGCCAAAACACCCAAAGAATTTCGATAAGGCGGGGCACCAGACCCCGTGGCGAAGTGGTTATTGCGTCGTCGTACCAAGAGAAAAGTCTCGGATTCAATCCCTTCCTTGCGTGTTGATTATTTTTGTTGATATCTAAGGGTTACAAAAAGTATTAGGTATTGTAAGAATCCAATTGAAATCAATAAAATTAAGAACATCAGTCATAACAAACAATAAAGATCAGACAATATGAAAATCACGTTCAATTTTAAGGTCCACGTCTCTGTATGTGCAGCGTAATATGATTCCTATGCGAAGCACGTCTCACCCCAGCTTTTGTGGAGCCAGGACTATAGAATCCATTTCTAGCTGCACAGTGGTAAACTCGATGTTGCTAACAAGATGAACAGTTAACTCAGTATCCGTGTCTTTACACAACCAAGTTAAGGCAGGCATAGACATAGCGATTTGGTTCGGTCTGGTAAGAAAGCTACCAGAGCGAGTAACTAATACATAAAATAATAATGAAAATGAATAATGCATTTCATGGTAACATGCATGATTACCACTGTTTGGTTTAAGGTATAGATATAGACAGGCGTTACTCATTTTTTTTAAGGAACGTAAAGAAATCGACGTAATACCGTGATTCCATCTTCCCCTCTGCTAGCTCTGAAAAAAAGTTGAAAGTGGAAATAAGAAGTGTGGTGAAAGGCGCAATCGCGCCTGGCAATGACTTACAATATCAAAGTTTTAAGAGTAGATTCAGCTTACAAAGATAAAGCGTGACAGAAGGGTGCTAGCTGTTCTCGCAGTCTGTGTGTCCTCCAACTTTTACATCCAAACTTTTTATAGACTTGTATGTACCCCGCGGTAAGAACACCGCGTCCTGCTCCCGGCGAATTTATTAGCAACCAGTTGATATCTGCAAAGCGTTAAGATAATGCTGTGTTCAGATATATTGTAATAATAATGCTGGGCATTTTCACAAGAATCATCTAGCCCCAAAGTAAGCAGAGCCTGTGTTATGGGAACTACATGACTGGTATACTACTTATATACCTACTTTATAGTAAATACATAGAAAATACCCAGACCCGAGACAAATATTTGCAGCTCATACAAACATTTGTCAGACGACGGGAATCGAACCTGGACCTTCACCCACTGCGCCACAGAGGTCGTCAAGACTCATAACTTGGCTAGGACGCGGCAGAGGATATTATCAGCCTACAAAAGAAACACGCCTGTTTTGTAATTCTGTTTACGATAACCGCTTACCAGCAAATAGGTATAGCATCTCTAGTAAGTCTGTAGGTGGTTCGTATGCTTGATTGCCAGTTTAGTTGTATAAAAAACTAGTTCACATTTCTGTCACTCTTGACATTTTGTCAAAACTTTATGATAAGATATACGGTGCGCTTATGATGTAACGATATGATGAGCGAAGCGTAAATCTCACGGTGCTGAAACTCGTGTGTGAAGATTCACATATAGCTGTTTGGAGATCTAGGTAGCATACCTACGTACGCAACTGAATTCACTGTGGTTGGACTCTAAGGCAGAATTTATACCAAACTAACAGACAATAAAACGAGACTGCTCCGTGCGGAACAATGCAGGCATCTAAAAACATATAGTTTTTGTTTCCTTTACCTTCCCCTGGTAGACAGAAAAGCCGTAGAAATTGATTTTGATAATCGAGCATTTAAATCGGGCTGAAGAAATCCAAATCGCCTAAATGCCATCTTGCATTTTAATTTCTTGACGATATTGCAATGATCGCGGGGTTTGATCAGAGAAGCACGACAGAGTTTGGTAGAAAAAAGCAGGCTAATACCTAGCAGGCCTGTAAAGATAGATCTCCTCTAAGGTGTGCCATGACAAAGGGTTTTTGGTTTCCAATTCGCTCAGAACAGTCCAATTACGTTTGAAGCGGTAAACTTTTGGAAAATAATTAAATTTATTTTTATGTAGTTAATTGTTTTTTCTCCATACAGCGAGTATGTCATCGTGCTTTTCCGCAACATTTACGATTCTAATCGTAGTTATAATCTGGACCAGCATTAAAATATTGAAATTAGCACTTTGCGGTTTACTGCAGATTTAAAAAGTCACCTTCTAGTTACGTTTAGCGGAATAACAAAATAGGTGTAACCACAACCACGAGGCCAAAAAAGACCAACAACAACAAAAAGGAAACTCACCCTGCATATTTGTAGCTACTCCATTAAAAAGAGGGAAGGACTGCGAAAATACACAACGTGTTAATATTCAGGCTATAGGGCTAGCCTGAATATTAACACGTTACTAGGCTATTACTAGGTAAACTGGTGTTACAAGTTATAAAACTGACGACCGTAACTTTCGGAGATAAAGATACGATTTGAAAAAAGCATGTTTTCCATGTTTTCTTCATATCACGTTGAGATCTAAGTGTATTTTTAATTAAACAATTTTGATACGCCAATGATTGACATCACACTAAAGCTTATAAAACATCATCAAAAACATCCAAGTCGTGTTTATTCTTAATTCTTTCATAGCTGTAAATTCACTTGTCTCTAAGACGACGATCTTCTTGACCCTTGGGATTTCAGTGAATGGAGTGCTAAACTTATTGGCTTAAATTCGTATTTAAGTAGGGTAGTCACGAGTACTTGTTGACAAACTTGCAAATCGATGCAAATGCATTTTAAAAATAAGGAGGTGATAAAAAAAATACATAACAATGTCACCATTGTACAATTTTATTACTTTCATGCAAATTAATTAGAATAAGGCGAATTCGGCAATTATTTAAAAAACATGTAAGTGTATGTAGTGTATATATCAATGATATTATGTAATAATATCTGTGCTAAATGCAGACGTCATGTGGTTTAATTTAGTAAAAAAAACCACATGACTAAACAGTTATTTCACTGGTTTGGCCTGAGCCAGGCTGCTATAAATTTTTAATATAAAAGCCATATGTTATCTTGCAACCTTCATGTCAAAACAGGGTAGAGGTTGCATTGTGAAAATATTTTACATAGAGATCACTTATGAAAAACAAACATAAAATACATGGATGCTGTTAACATGGAAGCTATTCGATCCTTTTTTTTCGATGGGAAAATGCATTTTTGCATGTCCTCCGGCCCGAGGAGAGCCGGAGGGGTCTGTCGGACTCATCAACTAATCCACTAACAGAAGAGCTAGTGGATACTGGCATACCGACTAAAAACCCTACGCTTTTCCGACACTCATCTTAGTGCCAGTGCGTCGTCAAAACACTCGTACATTAAAAACTTGTTTAAAAGGATTGAAATAGGCACTCGACAAAATCCGTTGCCGTTTGTGAACACATTTTGAGACAAAAAACGGACCATTTTTTCTGTTTTGATAAACCTCAATTCCTTTATAACCGATAAAATCGCTAGAATGCTACGAGAAGCTATGGAAATTCATAAAGATATCAGCTATGTCGATGGTTTCAAAGTTCCATCAGTTTGGAATGTTATGAAAATAGTATTTTTCAAACTTTCGCGATTAGTTATATAAGTTACATATTATTAAGTCATAACGCGTCCGGAGTATAATAAAAAAGACCTGTAAAACTTATAGTTATGTTATGAAAATAATTAAATCCAATATGAAACACCATAACGTTAGACTTCAAGACACAGTGAGTGATTACTGCATATATCGGAACGTATCACACCAAAAATACTGTGAAGGTAGAAATCGTTTTTTTTTAGAATCGGTTGAGACACCTGTCATCTAGTCCACCTGCAACCATGAAAGCTACAAAGTCTTCGAAACGTCAGAAATAGCAATAAATTAGGTAAAACACGCGAGTAAACCTAAAACAAGCTACGTGAAGTTGGCAGTAATATTCCTCACAACTCAGAGGAATCAGTTGCCAAAAAAAAAAAACCTAAAACATTACTATATTTGTTGGAAAGTACCTAAACTTATTATAGACAGTGTCATAAAATGATCAAGGGAAAATTATATTGAGCAGTAAAAGCTGTGATACGTTTACATTACAGAAACGTGTCTACGTAATCCTCTTCTAAAATTATTTTTTACGTTGTAATAAACTGCGGGATAATTATCTTTTTATGAGCATTGCAGGTGACAAAGCTTAAAATATTGAGTACCTACCAACTTAACCAACTAAGTAGGTCTGACACGGCTTCGCTCAAGTCGTAGGTAATCAGATATTGTTTTATGTTTTTGTGACGAGGTTAATTTCTATTACGAGTATTATCGAAACACCCAATATGTAGCTACCTACTTTACCAGTCTAAAGTCATAATTACTAAAACGGAAACAGATTAATAATCATACAGATACATAAATGCATGTATTTTTGCCAACGTGTTTATAGGTTTTATACGAGTAAGTTCGCGGAAACAGTCTCCGGGGTGTTCCCCGGCATTAGAAGTCTTGTCAAACTTTTTCAATTTCAAGAACCTCAGTAGGAAGAAAACTATATCTTGCAAACTTAGATACTTCGTATATTTTCAGGTGAGCAATAAAGAAATAGGCACTTTAAAAAAGCTAAACAGGTTATATGTATCTCACTAGCTCCGCCCACGGTTCTACTTGCACAGTAGGGTAAAAAAGTAGTCTGAGTGTCATTTTAAGTTATGAAAAAATAATCCCAAATGTCATCCAAATAGATTCGGAAATGATAACCAAATAAAAAATCTAAACTTCAATACTATTGCATTTATACGATTAGTAATACCATAGGATGTGCAACAGTTACTCACATACTCTACATAAGCATTTCTTTTTGTTCCAAAACACTCAGACGGAGAAAAAATATTTGCAGACCATGCACACAATTTGTAAGATAATGGAGCTGGCTCAAGTCAAGACCGTCATAGCACTATTTGATTTGAGCCAAAAAAAAAAACCTACAACATTACTATATTTGTTGGAAAGTACCTAAACTTATTATAGACAGTGTCATAAAATGATCAAGGGAAAATTATATTGAGCAGTAAAAGCTGTGATACGTTTACATTACAGCAACGTATCTACGTAATCCTCTTCTAAAATTATTTTTTACTGTGTAATAAACTGCGGGATAATTATCTTTTTATGAGCATTGCAGGTGACAAAGCATAAAATATTGTGAGTACCTACCTACTTAACCAACTAAGTAGGTCCGGCTTCGCTCAAGTCATAGGTACTCAGATATTGTTTTATGTTTTTGTGACGAGGTTAATTTCTATTACGAGTATTATCGAAACACCCAATATGTTGATACCTACTTTCTCATTTAATATGTTTTATTTTCATTACCAGTCTAAAGCCATAATTACTTAAACGGAAACAGATTCATAATCATACAGATACATAAATGCATGTATTTTTGCCAACGTGTTTATAGGTTTTATACGAGTAAGTTCGCGGAAACAGTCTCCGGGGTGTTCCCCGGCATTAGAAGTCTTGTCAAACTTTTTCAATTTCAGGAACCTCAGTAGGAAGAAAACTATATCTTGCTAACTTAGATACTTCGTATATTTTCAGGTGAGCAATAAAGAAATAGGTTCTACCTTTTACTATTTTCTACTATTTGCAATACTTTAAAAAAGCACTTTAAAAAAGCTAAACAGGATATATCTAGGGAAAAAATATTTGCAGACCATGCACACAATTTGTAAGATAATGGAGCTGGCTCAAGTCAAGACCGTCATAGCACTATTTGATTTGAGAGAAATCGAAATTCTTTTTTCTATTGCTATTTGAAGGCAAAGAAGCAATGGCCTACGAAATGGTAAGTGGTAGTTGACCAGACATATAAACAAAGTTGAAAAGTCTTATGTGCCTATGATTTCAACCGCACACACTATCCTACATAAGTAGCTAACTTTAGGAAATATGAAGCGTGTTCATCAGAACCCTAGCTTACTCGTAGCCTGGCAGATTTATTTTAATAAATAATGCCCTTGCTATTCCAAACAATAACAAGGCCGTTCTAAAACGAGCAGTCTGATACGATACAGAAAACTGGCCGGGTTCCCGAAAAAATTTAGTACCAAAATAAAAGACAGACTGACAGTGATGCTCCAATGGCTCGGATTTATATTGAATTTGCACCAGGTTCATAAATTTTAAAACTAGTATATCCGATGGGCAATTTTTTCGAGAATCAAACTGTTTTGAAACTAAATAATAATGCGTGGATACGTAGTTAAGACATTTATTCATAAAACTATGAACAAGTAGGTATATATACAAAAAATACAGATGAAACTATTTAAAGACCATTGCAAACGATCTATAGATGGCTCAACTGATTCAGATCACTACCAGACGGAAGCGTTCCCAAAATACTGGACGCAAAATACGCTGAATGGCATTGCTAATTGTAAGACCCTATAACCACTCGCCGTAGCTTGAGTACACTAAATACGTAAGTAGGTGTGCCAGTAAGATTGTGGATAATTATCTAAGGTATTTTATTTTCACTTACAATCTATAGCCCATCCGTTATTCGCACTTGGAATCTCACCATTCTAGTATGACCTTAGCTCGCCTTCTGCACAATGGAGCCATGATATCCCTTCAAATAACAAATGGAGCGAAAACGAGATCCCAACTTGGACAGTGCAGAATTGGAAGCCTGAAGATGTTCAATGTTTGAAGTAGAGCGGTTGATTTATCTGTCGCCGCGTCCGTTTACTTTTCAATTATTGGCTTACGGTTTGCACACGTATTTATAAGACGTAATAATAGCTTCGTATCTAGTTTTATTCAACTTGATAAACGAAACCCTTTTCATCAAAATAAGAATGTTTTTATGTTCGTAGGCCATGGAGGAAAAAAAACAACTAACAAATTGATTTTGTTTTATGAAATAATAAACGATCGGTTAATTTTGTTTATTTATGAGCTCGTTACTGACTCTGAACTAAACTTGATTTACGGATATCTGCCCTATCAAACTATGAAACAAAATTCAATTTAAAATCAAATTGGCCATGCGGTGAGGGCCCTACTAAACGGTATGAAAATGAGCGAAATGTAGGCGAAAGCTAAATAAATAGGATTTGGTTGGTCCAATGTTGAATATTTTTACTGTTAACGATTTAATTTATTTAAATCCTGCTGTCAATTGCTTGGCTATGCACCACTGTAAAACTCTTCTCTTTGTTTCAGCAACGAGTACCAACCTAGTGGGAAAGTTCACGCAAAGCGTTCGGCGAATCGTCCAAGACGTGAAAGATGAGGGCACTTCTAGTAAGTCAAACAATTTCTTGTATTTGAGATAAAATATAAAGCAGATTTCACCGTATATAATACCGTAAATACCGTATTACCGTATCGTCCTATGCGAAGACGTAATAGTGCGTCACAGAGATTTATCAATATACAAAAAGGTTGAAGTTGAACTGAACTGAACTGCGTAACTCTTGTAGTGTTACCATCGCCACTGGATAGTAACATTTCACAGATTTGATAAGTATCGCCTTTATAATCTATCTTGTTTAAACTTTGAGCGACAAATTACTTGCAAGAGCTCACAACCAATAGCTCAAAGTTACGTCACCTCAAGTAAATAAAAAAGAACCAATAGTACCAAAGAAGAAAAAAGTGTAAGTCGCATAATGAGGATCGCTGAAATAATGAATTACCAACTTGACAACTTTACAACATAATAACAACCCAATAGAACATTAGAAACTAGAAACAATAAAAAAGTCCAGTTTGATTACCAATTCCCTCTTTCTGTCGTCGTTTAGTCCAGTCTGTAAAACTGAAGATAGGCATGTAATCAGGTGTTACAAATGTTACCATTACCACATATCCATAACATTTCCATGCAGTATTCGTAGAACTCGTTTGCTCGTGTAGTCGAGGCCTAGCAACCCTAACTAGCGAGGATTCGCTTTGTATTCATTGCCCTGTTTATTCGGGTTGGATTTCGGGATTATTTTTATTTACATTGATGTAATTTTATTACGGGCAGATAGGCTTGTTTAGCTTGTTTAGGATTCGTGTTGAAGTTGCTTAATGTTTTAAAACGTTAGATCAATAGTCCTAACTAAATAAATTCGTTAGATAATACTTATAGATATTCGCGTGTTCTCACCTAACTCTAGGAAGATTCCCAAAAATAATAATGTTGAATAAAATCTATATTTTTTTATTACCTAAATAATATTAATTAGCTACTATTTTGGCGTCACCTGGGGGCGAGCAAGGGCGAGCTTTGCCCCCGGTCACAATAGAATAAATTCATTCATTCATTCACTCTGACGACCTCTGTGGCGCTGTGAGCCGCCTGAGACGCAGAAGGCTGTGGGTTAGATTTCCGCCGCGGGACAAATGTTTGTATGATCTGCAAATATTTATCCTCAGGTCTGGGTGTTTTCAATGTATAAAATGTATGTATTTGCAAAAAGATATATAAAAATACGAAAATAATATGTATGTAGTATATCAGTCATGTAGTTCCCATAACACAAGCTCTGCTTAGTTTGAGGCTAGATGAAAAATGCCCAACATTATTATATATATATTATTCATTTGTTTGAACAATTATAAGTTTTATGTTAGAAACTAACCTATGTAAATAAATAACAATGAATGTTTTCAGTTCACTCTTGTGGCTGTATCCCAACATGTCCAACATCGTAATTAACTTTTAACGAATTTATTTGTCCATGCGTTACATGGATTTCCGTTCTGTGTTGACGAAGGTTATTGGCGCGTGAACAAAATACGAGGTAGTTATAATAGTAAAATCTGGAATTTAAATGAAAATGGTAACCGTTTGGGAAATTACTCATCGAATAGGGAACTAGGGAACTTTCTGTTTTCTTATACTGAAAGTGGGATATAATGATTTGTGAGTGTGATTGTACAACCAGCCCCTTACAAACTATCTCGCTAACAAAGCTACGTGTTCTTCGCCGATCAGGCAGCTGGCCTTCTATCTATTGGGATTTTCTCAGACAGTTTTTCCCGTTCCCAAACCATATCCTGTAAAATTTATCAAAAGAAAATCTCGAGAACGACTCAAACCGATCTAGACTTTTTTTTTTTTCAAACAAAAAAGTGATTACTTATTTTTAAGCGATCGATAGACAACGTCCAGTCAATATATATTTCTCTTATCGTTTCCTAGCTAGCAAACCATCCTAGCACTCGGGTGGACGTTTGTAAGGGCCGGCGTTAATTAGTTCTGATAAAATTTCAGAGGCGGCCTTATCATAATAAAGGTGATCGAATTATCTGGCAATCGACAAGCCATTCCGGCCGACTGGCAGCCCTGTTAATTTGCATGTTACGTGCTCAATAGATTATCCGCTGATTCGGTCAATTAGTTGCCGTGTCGAAAGGTAGCAGGCATAATGCAGATACCTAAGTCATCATCTGAGTAGATAGATAGATTTTATACACTGCATAACCACTAACGTCTCTCATTTAATTTCTATTGAAGGGAGACGCACAGACGCTGAAACTTACATCCGGATTATTTTACCCCTTGATCATTGTTTGGATATTGAACAAAATCGTATGCGAAGCATGATCAACATAATTCTGGAAAAACTTAGTATGGAGCCCGGAAAAAGGTGGTGGACATCCCTTCAAGAACGATTCATATTAAGATTTTTTGTTTAAATTATTGGATTATTCCCATATGTCACCCTGCTCTGTCCCCCTAGGGTGACAGATGGGAAAAAAAGTTCGATCTGTCCCCCTGTTGTAAAAAGGGGGACAGATCGAACTTTTTTTAACATTACAGGTGGGCAGACTAAAGAAGAAGTCATAGAGACGAACGAGCGACTGCGCGCGGTCAGGATCCGACTGGACGAGAACTACGACACGGCTAAGAAGGCTCTGGTGATGCTGATGGCTCGCTACAGCGAGTCCAAGGCGGAGAGGAATGTCTTCACCAGATACGCACTACTCAAGGCTATGATCAAGGTATGTACACTCAGAACAATACAGTAGCAAGAGCGATAGTATATACTGGTGGCAAAAAGTCAAAGTCAATGGTTATTTTATTCATTGACAATCAAAATATTCTAGGATCGTCGACTTTTGAACCAAGTATTCTTAAATATCCCCACGTAGGTCAGTGATTCAGGATGGCCAAGAAAGAATAGATGACTCAATGATGTTTTTTCTTTTATTGGTCTTTGGTTATTTATTGACGACTTTTGTGACGCAGTGGGCGAAGGCCCGCCTGAGACGCAGAAGGTTGAGGGTGCGTTTCCACGTTGCGGGACAAATGTTTGTACGATTAGCCAATGTTTGTCTCGGGTCTGGGTGTTTTCTATGTATAATATGTACGTATTTACAAAAAAGGTATATAATTAGTATATCAGTCATATAGTTCCAATACAAGCTCAATTTGGGGCTAGATGCTGTGTGAAAAATGACCAGCATTATTATTATTATTCCAGCATTATTATTTCTTCACAATAGAATAGAACACTTAGATCATCTTCAACAGTATTGAAACAAGCCATTAAGATTTTCAAACCGCAACAATACAAAATGAAACCCACACGCAAAATGTAATTTACGATAATTTGCTGCGTTATACGAGTGGTTGAAGTAAGTCGGGGTAATTTCTAAATGCTATTTAAAACAAGGATCACAGCGACGTTAATTTAAGTAGGCATTCAGTGGCACGAGAACCGTCTTGCAGCAAACTAGAGCAAAGCTTTGGAAAGAAGCAGATAAACTCGCTGTTGCTACTTGTAGACTCCATAAAGTTAGTAATTCGTTTAAAGGGCTAAGGTATAAGTTTTTATAACAAACTCCGAAGAGATATACAAAAAATGACACTTAAAATTTAAAAACATAATTTAGAAAAAAATATCTGATTATTTAGATAATAAAAACTCTTGGAATTGAAAATGCTTGAACTCGTTGTTTTGTACATACTTTGACTTTGACTTATATAGCGGCCATCATCGTCATCATCAGCATCCTCTCCACTGCACTGCACACTGGATCTATATAACTTTTGGACCGATAACATTAGCAAGTTATCGGTCCATCGGGTAAGGGCCATATCTTCGTCGTTCGGTTCGTGGTCGCTATGCGAGGAACTTTCTTCCCTAGTGGTTGTCGGTTCAGCGATATAAATGGCTCATTCAACTGGCTTATTCTAACAGCTAACAGCATTCTAACAATGTCGGTGAAATTAGTTCTTCCATGGATTTTCTCGACAAAAAATTATGCCCCCTTAGATAGAACAAAAGTTACAATTGGCGGTGTACGAGTGAACCTATAACGAAATATAATATTAATAATAAATACTAACATATACACATATTCTTTATAATATACATACAAATAAAAATAATGTGAATTAATAATTAATTTATTAATTAAAAAAATATTAACTAGCAGCTCTGAGACATGCAAAGGAAATGGTTGTATATCATAATTTCAAAATAGCGAGTGATTTTGATGATCTAATAGAAAAAGGTAGGGCGTTCCTTAGTCGTTTAGCTTGACCCGTAAAGGAGTTATAAAATTGTGAACTATGGACAGGAGAATGAAGCTGTAGAGTTTCGGAAGAGCGAATGTTTCGATCATGCGCGTAGTGTAAAAATTCAAAACGCTCCTGCAGATAAGATTAAAAAGAACACTATAAAGATGGAAAATAATATGTGTATTCCGGCGTAGGCGGATGGGAAGCCACGTGAGCGTGAAATTCTAAAATATGTTCATCTTTACGTAAGCGTAACTTATGAACCAATAAAAAGATTTTGAAGGCGCTTAAGTTTGTTTAACTGGGCTTAGGCGAGGTAGGTCTGGTGTCAGCATTATCTAATATAGGTAGTATCTAATATAGGTAGTAGAAGGGATTGTGCAAGCGTAACTTTGGTAGTGTTTTGCAAAAAGTTACGAAGTCTTCGCAGCAAAGTTAGGACCTTAGGTCGAGCAAAGACAGTTGTTTGCTCTATTTTTGTATTACTAGCTTTTCTTAAGTAAGTAACTACGAGTATGATACTGTGTTATAACACTATTAACAACGTTCCAGCCTAAACTAGTTTTATTTTGTAAGTATGGACTTAATTGGGCGAAAACATTCTAACAAAGTTAACAATCTGGGACGTGTCATCTGAAATTGAAGTCCGAAAAGGTGTAGTAATGTTGTGTTAAGGGTACGAGAGTTGATTTTTGGTGAGCATAAATGTTTATTCCCATAAAGTGAGTGATGTAAGTACATGAAAACATAAATACCTTAAATAATTTAAAAAGTCGTTCTCGTAGTTACATATTCCTAGTATTTATTAAGAACAAGGTTACAGGTGAAATGGATTAGTACACTTGTAAAATTAAATGTGCATTCATAATAAGTATGACTCTTGCTACCTAAGTACCTATTTATAAAATTACAAGTTAATTGGTAGGAAAGCAATATAATATTACGTAGGTTCTGAATAGGTTCGTAGGTATGTAGTAATTGTTTTACATCTAAAATGCGTCTATTTGTGAAGTTAGTAACAAATTGTGTGTCTTGTTTTAAATTCGTTAAACGATATTAGTTATTGTATAGTTATTACAAAATTTATTTATTCTGCGAAACTGAAGAATAATTATTTAAAGTGCTTGAAATCAGTTCAATTGTACAAATAAAATTAATAATTTGTGAACGATCAAATGTAATGAATTTGAATGCAGCTATCGTTTATCAACTATCTATTAACAAGCTATCACTTGGACCAAAATGGTAACGTTTAAAATTTAAATAAATAAATAAATACTTTTTAATGCAATTTCAAGCTCTTTGATAGATTTTCATAATTACTACACTTTTTAATTCCAGACTGTACACGATTTCGAGTCACGTACCTTGCTCGTGTTACTAGGGGTGTTCCGAGTCACAGAAGTAATCGTAGAGATGTTCCGAGGTTCCCATTATATTCAGTGTGTCTTGAATATAAATTGCAAAAACAATTTGCTTATAATTTTCCGTAACTTTTCCTTGGTATTTCGTTCCAGTTTTCTAAGTTTCATCTTTCAGGTGAACATTAACTTTATTTTAATAAGGTCTGCTTTGGGGACTTGGGGACTAAGCGTTGCTACTTTGCTTTTCTTCTTAGACCCGTGCTTTTTTTAGATCATATGTTTTTTTTACCAGTGACGTAAGGAGCCCGTTTATTAAGAAATATTCTTATCAGCACACGTAAGAGCCACAGAGCTGGCGTACGTGATGGAATATTCGAACTTTTCTGTGTACAGTTTTTTATATTATATCAAGGCATACAAACCACCTAATGGAAATCTATACTTATAAAATCATTTAACTTATTGACTGACTGGCTGACTGATCTATCCAAAACTAAAGTCTAGAATGTTATAATTTGGAACATACATAGTTTTATTGAAAAGATTTTTGGAAATGAGGTGATGAACTTTGTTTGAAAGTCTTTGTTCTTTGATATTAGAAACATGAACATTTGAATAACAAATACTGAGCATACATAAATAGTGACTTGTTTCAGGGTTTTTTGGATCTGACGAAATGGGATGGGAAAGTTTGTATGGGAGTATCGGTTTATTTTAAAGCTAGGAACTTTAAAATTTAAATTGTAGCTGTTCATCATAAATAATGTTTTGGATTTTGGATCTTAACATTTAAAGAGCGGGAAATTGGTGGTGAAAGTTTGTATGGGAGTATCGTTTTTTTTAAGGCAGGAACTTGAAAATTGCAAAGCCACTGGCAATAGCTAGTTAGTTATATAACGTCTCCTTTTGGCATCTGCAACATCTGGAGCATCTGATGCCTGCTCTAAAATTACAATTACAATTTTGTAAAAATAAACATGTAGGCTGGTTGAAATGGCTGTACGTGACTTGGCTAAATACCAACATTAACTGATTTTTGCACTGTGCCAACAATGATAACAGGTTTTTAAGTAACAAAGGGGTTAACCTAATCTAAACTAATAAATTTTAAAACCGTATCGTTAACAACCTTAGATGTTCGCCCGTTTGATAAAACAATATCAGTAAGCAACGGTTTTGTAAAAAATACTTCAAATCGAACTCTCTATTATTTCTAGGGTTATCAAATTACTGGACCCCTGGACCCTGAAACAAGGACGAAGCCGCTGTCTGTTTGCCCGTCATAGGGTTGGAATAAATAATAATAAATGTTACTGTACTCTTATAGGTAAACTACATATTCTCAGACACATTTGAGAAAATAAGTACCTCAAGCTTAAATCTTTGTTCCTAATTAATTATCCTTTCCACATGACCAAATTCAATACTTATGGTAAGTCCGCCACAGGAATTGTAGAGCTAGACACCTACTTACACGAATATTTGGTGAGAGATAATACATAACTTAATTAGGACGCGTTCAAGACAATTACGTTCCTGCTTAATTAAACGCATCTCACACACGCATTTGATATCAAAATACCTAGAATGCTTATGGTGTTCTTCATAAAATGTTTATACCAATTTGTAACTAGAATAAAATATAAACTATAACTTTACATATAAACTAGGTCCTAAACGGGCAACTGTAAGCAATAATTCATATAAATTTTGTTGATGTTCCTAAATAAATTAATTAATAGAATAAGTATAATAGGTAATTGTTACATGCCCGTGTACTTACCGACACGTACTTACCTACTTAGGTGTATACAGAATACTTTAATTATATATACATTTATTCATACAACTATGTACAGGTATATACAGAAAATACAGATGACACAGCTAGCTATCTAAATACCGTTGCAAACGATAGCTCAACTGATCCAGATCACTACCAGGCGGAAGCGTTCCCAAAATTGCCACTCTGAATGGCAATGTTAATGCGTTGACCCAGATAAGAGCCAGCCCTCTTGTCACGCGTCGCTTCAACCCCAAAAGGCTCAAATAATTAAGCTCTGTCGAGACTACTATATTTGTGCCTCTTGAGATCCTCGGCCGAATCAGCCGCTGCACCGGCTCTAACTGATGTCCCCGACAGATAAGATGGTGCTAGAGTATCTACGCATGTGGCGTCCCATACAAAAGGCCTTCCCTTTTCCCAAGGGACAAGGGTCATGCCCTCAGGCCGCTTACCATCGTCTTGTAGTAGACCATTCAGTTCGATAACAGCTGGAACGTTGATGCTGGGAAAAGCCTGGCGTATGATATCATTAAGGCTAGCATGGCGAGAAATCCTACCGGCGGCTCTGGTACACGATAATCCGTGGTGACCAAGCTGTTCGACCGCCGTACCGCACTGGCACTGATGAGGGGCACAGCACTGCGCACCCAACCGTAGACTAACTGCAAGCCGGAATGTTATAGGATCCATTATATTTTGCATATATTTTGAATGTGCACAATCATTATAAGAACATTTTAATATCAGATTTTTTTAGAGGATTTTAGACAATTCGTGGAACCAGAGACCCCAAATACTATTTTAACCGACTTAAAAAACTCCTTTAGGGTAGCAATTCGGAAGTATTTTTTATTATAATTATTATTGTGCGTGTACAATATGATGAAGTTATATAATATTCGTTATGTGTAAGTACCTTGATGAGCTCTGTTCCCCGCACTAGGTCTCTATTAAGCCTGTGTTGCGGAGTCACAGAGACTCGCCTCGGACTCTCAATCACAACTTAATAGTATTGGTGCTTCGCTTATACCTAGTATGAGATTGTTAGAGTTAATAATACAAGGTAGAAAAATATAAATAAGTGAAACTCACATAATAATCCTTTTCCTTTTCCTCTTTCTCAGTGTGTATGTGTGTGGGTGTATGAGTGTGTGAGTTCTTTAGGATGTTAACTCTTTTATGTGCAGGGATGTTAGGATAATGCATCATGTGTTTGTGGGGGAGGGGAAAGCGGACAGTGGAGTTAGTGTGTGTGAGTGTAGTTTTTCCTGCTGTGTCTAACGTGTGATAAGTGTACACACGTTAGACACAGCACTTCGGAGCATTCACCATTGTAGATATGATATAACACGCTGTGTACGCCAAAACAACTAAACACATGCAACTAAACGCCCATGGTTTTGTAAAATACACATCCTTACATTCTAGTCTAGATACAAAATGTTTAAAGCTAGAGCAAGACACAGCAGACTACCATGCCAAGTTTCCAATGTTCCGGTGATACAATTATTTCAACTTTACTTATCGGTGTAACTGTGTTTGCCTTTGTTGGTCGGCGCCTTGGCTTCGCTTTTTGCTTCCGATTTTTATGTTTGAGTGGCTTTCTTTTATGCTCGTTCTATTTTCTAGTGTTCTTGGTCAGGGAATTTAAAAAAGCTCTGATGAAATAGTCCAGAAGAAAAGCTTGATCAGTTTTGATTAACCAGCCCCTACTTATAGAGCCCTACTGCTCAAAATTTCCTCATCGAATGCCTCATTCGATGAGGAAATTTTCATTGCCTTCATTGCTGTTCTGTTGGACTTTTATTTGGATGTAAGAAGGCATAATATAGTCAAACAGAGGGCAATCGGTCGCTTGTTGACCAATTCAAGCTGCATTGCTGATTCATTGCCTGACCTAATACAAATACAAATATATTTATTTACCAATAAATAAACATTACAAGAATTAAAATTATGGTTGCTTTTGGACCCAAAAACAACGTTGAAAAGTCTCAATAAATGAATCCGCAAAAATTTTCGATTGAAAATGTTCTCTGAAAAACCTTCGGGTGGTACCAAGTTCCTAAACTTATTTTCTGTAGAATGCCATTGTTATTTCAACAAAATCATGTGTTCAAAATCATGGGTAAATTCTAGGATAAAAAAAGTTAAAAGACAGCTTCTAAGAACAAGTATGCAATGGATAAACCTACCTACGTTTAATATTTTCGTAATCAGAAAGATTCTTCTCATAAAAATCCTTAAATACCCTCTCAGCTTCTTACGTTCCACATACGATATTCAAAGACCGAATCTTCTTTGATCGTACTGT
The DNA here is from genome assembly GCA_961405105.1 of Perizoma affinitatum. Classification (NCBI taxonomy): domain Eukaryota; kingdom Metazoa; phylum Arthropoda; class Insecta; order Lepidoptera; family Geometridae; genus Perizoma; species Perizoma affinitatum. Next base: position 14,820,931 of record OY560184.1, on the reverse strand, counting down.
TTAAACAGCGTTTCATTTTCTGGTTCTCTGGCTATGAATGGTACCTACCCATCGAATATTGCGCGAATTTGTACTAAATTGAGGCCGAGATTGTAAGTGATATTGGATGACTGAATTATGTAACAGCTGTTCAAGAATTTGTCAGCTGATTTATTTTTAATTCGGGGTAGGGTTCAACCTGTATACCTAGCAAGTTGTAAGTATGCTAAATACTACACGAATCTCAATCGAATGAAAACACAGTTATTATGCTTACCTACTCTTATAATCATCATAAGCCTCTGAAAGTTCAATGTTAGACATAAACCTAGTACTCTCAACTAGTTGAGGGAACTCCGATGACCTTCAGCTACATCTAAAATTATAAAAATATATTACTCTGATTTAACACGACGCCGCGGCGTTTTTTGTTTCGCGGTTTTTATTCGAGAACCTTTATTGCGGTTTTTATTTTAGGACCGGTTTCTTTTGAATTATTGTTTGATTGAGGTCTACGTAACTTAGATTTTCATACTTCAGGCAGATAATTAGTGCGGTCTGGTTTCTCGAACTAAACTTTATCTTAACTTATAAAATCGCTTATCCTGACTGACTCACTGACAGCCAGAACTATATTTTTTAACAAACTTTCACTAGCTGAAATTTTGAACTATAAGTATAGGTTTATTTTATAAAGTAAGCATCCGCTAAGAAAGGATTTTTGGAAATTTCAACTTTAAGAATGGAAAATGGGGGAGGGATCTTTTTATGAAAGTCTTTGTTCTTTGAAATTAGAAAAAAAAAATTAAAGCTACTGGGCATAAATAAATAATGATGTGTTTTACGGTTTCTAAATTTTCACATTTAAAGGAAAGGTAACGGGGGGTAAATATGTGTATAGGTTTTTTTTTACGGTAGGTACTTGCAATTGGAATTGTAAGCTACTCATCATAAAAATAATAGTGAAGTGTTTCAGGGTTTTTTTTTTTAATTTTAAGGAGGTAATGTGGTTGAAATTATTCCAGGCAACATTTAGTAAATTTTAGATTGAATTTAACCTAGGGGTAATATAGAGTATCCTAGGTGATGCTTGCAATTTTGGGGTCGTCTTGTTACACCTTCAATCTTAACTTACTAATAATAAATGGGAAATTTTCGCCTGAACTTTCGATAAAATTTATAACAGTTCGTGTCCTAGAATATGAACAAAAGACTAGTTTTGATCTGGATACCACATTGACAAAGTTGTTGGCAGCGGCAAGTGTTGATATATAGACCAAAGATCCAGATTGTATCGCGTTCTATTGTCCAAGGGCGGGCTCCAAAATTACATAGCGCTTTTATATCGGTTAATTAATTTTCCAAGTGATTAATTAACCGAGTCCATTGTTATGTAGTAGGAAAACTATTTCGTAGGTAGTTGATTTTGCAAGGTAACAAAAGGTGACTTTAAGTGCCTGTAATGAGTTTTGTATGAAACTAAATTTATTTTGTGTGGTAACGCCAGACACCCATTATATTCTTAAGGTTGCAAGTCGTTGGATGTAGGTGGCGAAAGATCGTTCGTCGTAGTACTTTGTAGATGAGGTCTATGTTCAGCTGTTGGCTTACTAAAACATGGACCAGTCTTCCAAGATGGCCGTCGTGATTAAGCAATACGACACACCCCCGATGCAGTGTATGTGTGCTTGCGCCGGAAGGTTAAAAAGATTTCATACAAAATGTACCGAACCGGTGATAAGTTCGGAAACCCCTTATAAGTGCATTAATTGGAACCTAGCCTCTAGAACCTACGGTTTAGTTGAGCGTTCATAGTCAATCAGTCAAGTGTGTCACGCAAATATTTTATACTTATACTAGCTGTTGCCAGCGGCTTTGCACGCGTAGACTCGTATTGAAAAAATACACACTTTCAATCCCAGTTATGAACAATGAGAAAATCCAAAAACCCTGAAACTCCAAACTCTTATAATTAACTCTTATATTTATTATTCTCATAAGTACAAACTTTCAAACATTTTTATCACTTTTTTTTCAGCGCCATTGAGTATAATTATGGACCTATATTATTTCTTATAATAATTATTCCCAAACCATTCTAAACATTCAAGCAAGTAAGGTACGTAATGGTGATTTGTGTTGGCATTCCACCTAAATCTTAATTAAAACACGTGTTTCATACAGGTTCATTCCGACTTCAAAATGCTTTCTTTGTTCCCCGCATTAACGACTTTAGTAATTTACTTCACACTGTTCCGTCTACACTGCGAATTCAGAATTCAAATATACAGGAACAATCTGACTACATTCCCACATTTAAACGTGCAATTCCAAATAGGTTTAATTTTTCCACGGCTCTACGAAGATTTATTGAGAACGCGAACCGGTGTCACAGAATAATTAATAGTGCTACCGACATAGGTAGATACTTTAGGTTAATAGTATTTTTTAAGTATGCAACGAGTTATCGACGTCTAAATACCGAAACGTCGGAAAAATAATATAAGGCAAACGCGATAAAAACCCGAATAAAACTTATTATTTTATATGTCCTAAATAAATAAAATAAAGGAAAATACTGAGTATCTACGCGTGCAGCCTTATTGCAAGAAAATTGTATAAGGTATTATATACGTATGCACCTACTAACTATGTCGCTCACTGTTCCCCAGTGCAACCGAAGGGAAATTAAAATTCATTCTTCTTTCCCGTAGTCACTCGACTTGAACTTTTTATTTAAAAGATCACATTTAAAATATTCTTCGATTCCTCCAAAGGCTGAACAACGGATTAAACTTTTTACGAGTTATTTTCTTTTCAGATGAAACACCATATTTTCTTTTTTTTTCTTTTGAGTCGCACTCACAAATACATCAACTAAAAAGTTTCTGATTTAAATAGGCTGTTACCTGTGTGGTGATAAAGTAACATAAGCTTTATATAATTAACATATTTAGGTATATATACCTACCTACATAAGGTATAACAATACCTAAAATTACCATTGAATGTGGGAATGGTGTATGTTCTTCTACAGAGGTATACAATAATTACTTACTCCCAAGTGTTCTGATCCAGGGGTAAAAAAATAATAGCCGTAAAATTATACTAAAATCATAATAAGTAAGAAAGGACTATTTATATAGGTAGAAAGGCAGTCCTCTATAAAAAAATACAAATTTATAAGGTTTTGCACATTGAGGTTTCATCCTACTTCTATGGTTTTTATAATGAATTTACACCCAGCCAATTAAAAACTAAACACGCAATTCCGTGAGCTTCGTAATTTGAATGCCAACACTGCAAAACGAGTAGAAAGTAATTCTGAGGGAATTGCAAGCCAACGCAAGCGAGGCTTGTTCCTTTATTGAGACAGGGTTGTTACGAGGCGGGAAGACGGTCTCTATTGGAAGCTGGCGGGGGTCCAGCGGAAACTTATCCACTTTAAGACATCATAGCACTGTCTGTTGATAGTCTGGGGCCTAACTGTTCAGGAAGCATATATGACAACGTGGTCTGCAATTGCAATTTCAGACCAAGTAGAAAATAGTCTATTTTTGCCGCCAAGCAGTACTATGTTAGTAATGCTGGACATTTTCACACATCATCATCTAGCCCCCAACTAAGCAGAGCTTGTGTTATGGGAACTACATGACTGATATACTAATAGTATACTTTTTTAGTGCGAATGTGGCCAAATGAATCTAGGTAGATACTATTCAAAGTGTATCTACGTTACATCACAAGTACTTCCCTCTCTGATTGGCTCCTCTCGGGAATCATTGGCTACGCAATTTCGGTGTTCCCAATTTGGCCCGATGGAGAATGCATCGTTTTGAAGTCTACCTATTGCTTTTACAGAGTTAGCTATAGGTATGTACCATTCACGTTCGCGCTGTAAATTGGCTCAACCTTTCCTATGTGAAGGACTGTGTATCGGCACAAATATAACTACCTAGGTTCAGAGTGAAGTAAGGTAGATATCTACTGTTATACACCTTCTTACCTCAAACCAAAAGCCACAATTGGTTACCTTACACCACCAGTAATCCTCACACTGAAATCCAATCTATATAATTATCACTACATTTATTTATTATTAGTGGCGCCGCCTTTTAGATAGTATTTACTCATCAAAAAGTCCTAACAAGGCAAAGGCATAAGCCAGCATTATCTATGTTTTCTACTATGTTTTACACTACCTAAAAAGTAAGTGAACTGAAAGTAACATCCAATTCCATTTTATAGAACAGAGTCGTTGAAATACAGGCACTCAGATGTGACTTCCACCTGTGTTTCTAGGGCAGGCTCCTCAGTGTGAATTCCCACTAAGGGATGCTGGGAAAAAACTAAAGGTTTTTCGAATGGCGTCCACGAACCGGACGACACAGTTTAGGAAGGCCTGATGGACTGATCAATGGACTGACCTGATTGGAGGCTGAATGTCAATAAAATAATGGAGGTGGCCCAAGATCGTACGTCAGGTACTCTTAGGGGGGGCTTATGTCCAGCAGTCCAGCAGTGGACTTCTACAGGCTGCTAAACATGATAACCGCTTAAGGGCCTGTTTATATCCGTATTAGCGGCTAATTACAAGCGGCTTATTCCACAAATCCCCTTCGATAATACCTGCGAAGGGGATTTCAGTACTTTTTGTCCAGAAATCTCCTTCCTGTACTTAAAGGGGAAGCAAAGGGGACTTACGGACAAGAGTTCCAGAACTCCTTGATCCATCTAGCTACTGTCCACAGCTTCATCCGCGTGGTACCCGGATATAAGGTAGCCGCTGAAAACTTCACTCGACCAAAAAACGTTTCTTACGAACAACTTACGTTGCAAAATTTGGTCTTTGTTTTTATCTATCCCAACTTCTTGTTGTTTTTTTTTATGTCGTGCTTAAGATTTTTTATTTTTATTTTCATTTAGTTTCGGAAATTACCCTTAAACTTACAAACTTTACCTCTTTATAATATTAGTAATAGATTAATCTCGATAAAAACTTTTATTTGTAATTCCAGGATGTGATCCGCCTGGAGACCCAGTACTGGTCGTTGGTGGAGATCCCCCGCCAGGAGAAAGCAGAGACTGTCCCAGCTTTCGTGCTGCGAGCTTGTGCCATCATGGAGAAGACGCAAAAGTCGGGGGAGGGAGTGAAGACTTCCACCAAGCTGGCTGAGGAGGCAGCGGATCGGAGGGAGCGGATAGAACGATTGAATGGTAAGAATATCTTACTCTTACTCATTAAGGTTTCAAACAAGCATAGATATGGGTTACTACGAACTGCAAATAATAATGATAAGGAGCGTGAAAGGATTTTTTGTTACAACTGACCAACTAGTGAACAAATAGTGTTAGTATTATAATACCTATGTATGTTATGGTCCTATTGTCATCATTTTAATGTTTATTCATGTTGTTGCTTGATATAAATGTTTATTATTATTATTAATGCCTTTCTGAAATTCATCTATTTTCATTGAAGAAAAAAAAGGTTTCAATATCCACAACTCACGATCACTACAGATTAGAATTTAATATATAGGTAGTCCATACAAATAATCTTTAAACAATCATACAAGCTTGCGAATGGTTTCAAAATGTTTCTTATACGTAATATATAACAATAGGTAGTACTAATTAGTTAGACTAAATGTATGAAGTGGTGATAGATAGTGTATTACGATTCATAAAGAAACTGGATACTTTCATTTTGGTGGAACGCGTGACGCACTTATCTACTGCTTATAATTATACACCCATAGCACCAATCATCAATATCATCAAAGATTCTAAAATTTAGACTACAGTTTACTTTGAAATATGGAATAATTATACTCATATTATGGTGTGTGGAGGTCGTGATACTTCATTCAACCCTTACTTGATAAATTTCCTACCCTCAGTAAATTAGAACTGGCTTCTAATTCAAATTTAAACGCGGTCCCACCACAAACCTTGTCCTAAGCCTCTCCGAATTAAGCACATACAATAAAATTAGTTAAGCCCCGACACTGTGCCGTCAACATTTTATACCTATTATTTTACCCACATTCATAACGAACTGGTTAAAATTAAAGGTTACTAAAATATTGTAATAGTTAGGTATTAACCTAGTTCGGGTTAAAAGTAGTACTTTTTTTAGTGGGTACTTCAAGGGTGGACTTTTTATCAACTTTCCGACATTTCAAGTTTCAAAAATTCGGTTTTAATTTTTACCCTGAAAAAAAAGTATACTTGAACTTTTCTGTTCTTTAGATTGTCTACAGTCTGGTTGGTTCTGAAAATAACGGTTGAATAAAACGTTTCCAGATATGACCACATCTCAAATCGAGACAGAGAACACGCAGATGACCAACGACCTTTACCGTTTGCTCAAGAAATACACCGGACTGAGGAACCTCATCAGAGAACTGAAGGTAGCTTTTCTGTAAATAAACTAGTTTGCATTGAACCACTAAATTGTCTTAGCCCAGGAGGTATTATTAAATCTGTGGCCACTTTCCATTTTATTCAATTCAATTAACTTCCATAATCCTGTTAAGAAAAAGTGTTGTCCCCGGAAAAAAAATGTTATATGATTTCAAACGTATTTCAAGAATAGTTCAGAAATAAGTGCCAGCTAAACAAATATTTAAAATTCCTTAAACAGCCCAATTATATAATGTAGTTTTATTTTACTCCTAGGAGGCTTGAATTTATAACAATATCGACTTGATGGTATAATAAAAATATTTTCAGTCCGACTATGTCAGCTCCAAGGTGTACCCAATGTTTCCTCGGTACACGATGCTGAAGGACATGATAAAGGATATCATGCACGACCCTGACTACATGGAGGTGTGCCACGAGGTGGATCCATAGCGAGGAGTGCGCAAATAAATGGGCTCCTTCACCGACCGCCAGCGGTTGAATCGTCGCTAGCTGGAACAGTTTCTAGTTTGGAAGAGTAATTTTGTCTGCCACGGCTCTGTGTTGAAATCAAAGATTTATATCATCTTTCCCTTATTTTAAGTAGTTTTTTTTTCATAATGTTTGAATCTATATTACCGTGTTATAAGTGTTTATTTTGAACTTAAACTTATGGAACCTTAGGTGTTAATTTTACTATATTTGAAGTTAGGAAAAAGAGATGAAAGAGTTTTTTTAAGAACAAAATTGTGTAGGCTAATTCGTTTTATTTGAGAACCTGTCAAACGATAAAATTATTTTTAAAACTGCGCTGTAAAGATGAGTTTTGACTTAACTCACCTTTCTAGCGCTTTTATATTATTTTATAAGAAATATTATTTGTATTAATCCTGTATATATTCTTCTTTTTGTACATTCTTTTTATATAATTACCTACTATTATTTATTTATATCGTTTATAACCTGTATACTTACTATTGCTATTGTATTAATTAGATTCTAATTATCTATACTAATCATATTAATCTCAATATTGTGCCTAATTTTTGATTTCAATGCAGTAGATGTGCTTTTTGTGAACTTTCGAATGCAGTAAGTTTAATCTTAGCACTAGGTAGCTTTGTATTTAAGATGGCGGCGGGCAAAATAACAATTGAATGCAAACTGTTTCGAAGCTGGTGACGAATAGTGAGACGAGTACTCGTTTATTTGCGCATCTTGATTGATTGGACTTTTTAATACCAAATGGTTATGATTAGGTTATAGTTAAGTAAGTACTCGTCCTTTTCAAGTGATTGTGTTATTTGTGAGTGTGTAAGATTCTGAACAAGTAAGTAATTACCCGTCGGTAATCAATGTAATTGAAAAGTCTGTAGTCAAATTTAAAGCTCTTCTTTCGTTGCTTCGTTAAGATATCTAGGAGTAGAATACCTGCGTTTAACCTTAATAAAAACCTGTATCCTGTTTATGTGTAGGTAAATCTTTTATGAGCATTTTATAGAAAGTAAACTTATGTTAAAATAGCCTTTTTTTTATTTTTGAATCGGCTTCTGTATCTATGCATGATTGAATTAATAAAAATACTTTATTGTACACCATAAGAAAAAAAGAAATAACTTACCAAAACTAAAAAAAAACTTAAAGTACAATGGGCGGTCTTATCGCTTAGAAGCGATAAGACCTTCCAAACCTTCCAGACAACTTTTGGATGGAGATGATTGTAATAATGGCTGAGGGTGTACTAATACTTTAATTGATTTGGAAAGTGTGCAAGTAGTTATAAATAGATACTAACAAATAGGTAATACATAGAATACCTAGTATAAATAAATACACATACTTACATTCTTCATTATTACATATACCACAGATATTATAATACTATTGTATGTTCTTCTCTTCTTTATATTCTTCCTTCATAACATACATTTTATCTAGGATGTTTCTCATATCACTCTGTAACTCACCATATCGTTACCGTAACCTATCTGACTAGGTCAAGCATGATTTACAGATAGATGTAAAGTTCTTCGATGTAAAATGTATTAATGTGCTATCTCAATTCTATTGTATCTACGTGTTCAAAGAAGGATAGATTTTTGCATACCTATATATTGTCGCATGCTGAGTATTCACTTACATATCTAACTATACTTATCGTGACTATACTATTACTATACTTACAGTAACTATATTTACTGTTTTTTTTCATTCTATATTATTGCTTTTGAATTCCAATAGGCTGTAGCTTGATAACAATGAGTAAATAAGTACTTGTGTACGGTTAGCGGTAAGCGTCACCAATGAAATAATGAATTAAAATTGAAAAATATGTGTTTATAAGGCTAGTTCAAATTAAAGTTTTAAATAGTTTTATGTTAAAATTTTACATACTTTAAGGAGGACACAACATTATTTTATAACATCCTCCAATGCACTTATTTTTTCAAATTATAATATTTCTAAGTTGGTAACCATTTTAGAAGGTTCAGGGGTTTAAAAGATTGGGGTTTAAGCCCCCGAGAGGGTAACCAGTTGGTGACGTTGACTGTAATACATATATTAACTATATGTAATAATATTGACCAAATTAAGCAATGTAAGTTGGGTTTTGATATCTACTGAATTTGACTAAACATTTCCCTGCACACCAGACTTTACATAAAGAAACTACTTAGCTATAATACATATTATGTATTATATATAATACTGGCTAGGATAACCTATATTATTAACTAGTGCTTTTCGTGTTTTTACTAAAATTCTTATCGTGTGTACTTAAACTTAAGCAATGTATCACAAAAATATATAAAATTGCATTGAGATAAATAGTAACATTATATGTAAAATTGTCAGTGCGATGCATGGATTTGGCGAGTAGTAAAAAAATTTACAATGTCTTCTATATAATAATTGTATTACTAGTTAGAAGCTTGCATTTTACGTTATTGTTATAAATAATCAAAGAATATTATAAGTTGTAGCTAGTCATTAATATTATCTGTGATTTATAGAATGTTATTAGTAGGTACTTACTTACACTAGTTTTTTATTAGATGCTTATTAATTTATTTTCTAGCAAGGAATATTATTAAAATAATACACAATTATTGTTATGCTTAATGCGTCTGTTATATAATTACTCAAGTTAATTACCTACTTGGGTATATAAGTAACTAATAATTATTATATAAGTGAAAGCAAATAGTGAGGCTAAAACATTAGATAAGAACTTGTACCTGGATAGGTATGTAAGTATCTAAAAATTGTATATTAGTGATACTAACAATAATACCTAAGTACCTACTTAATTTAACCAATACCTAGGTACATATTATAAAGGAAAAGTGTTACCTGCTTATAAAACTTAAATCTGAAGTAGATTCGGCTTGATATTTAAATTGACTGCAAATGTAGTAACCTACCTTCCTAGGTATAGATACTTATTTATTTTACGTAGGTAAGTAGGTTTTATGGTGCCAAGTTCTATTTTACTAAGTACCGATCGGATCGGCTTCATCTTCATCACATAGTTTCTCACCACAATGTTGTGATGAGAATAACCACGGCACGGCATATAATCAAGTCTTTTCTGCGAGAATAACCCAAAACGCATGTAGCTTAGGAACTTCCGTTTTTTCTCGTCGGTTTTGTTAAAAAAATATAGGTGGTTACTTACCTACCTAAATAGGATAATTATAAGTTGAAAAGTACTAGGTACCTAAGGAAGTACTAGCTTACCTACTTATTTTTACACATCGCTTTATAACATAAAATTAAAGTACCTACCTTCAAGACCTTAGTAGGTACCTAAGTAACCACCTACTTAATAACAAAGTAGGTAGGTATTAACTGCCTACTTACCAAGACGTACCTACAAATTAACTAGTACCTAGGTAGGAAGGTAATAAATATTTATTGTGCTATAAAAAAATATATTTTATTATCAACAACCTTCCCAATTACCTAATATGTGTCTAACCTACCTTCCTTCCTGCCTAACTTCTGGACCGAGCCGAAAATTGTCAACCTCGGTGCCGCAGTGGGCAAAGGCCTGCCTGTGACGAAGAAGGTTGCGGGTTCGATTCCCGCCGCGGGACTAATGTTTGTATATGCAAATATTTGTCTCGGGTCTGGGTGTTTTCTATGTAAAATATGTATGTATTTACATTAAAAATGTATATAAGTTGTATATCAGTCATGTAGTTCCCATAATACAAGCTCTGCTTAGTTTGGGGCTAGAGATTACGTAGGTAGGTAAACTACCTACGTATTCCTACCTACATAGGTAACTACCTATGTAGGTAGGAATGGGAACTCAAATGTTTGGACACCCAAAGAAATTGTCTAGGACAATAAAGATACTTTGTGCACACCAAATAAATTGATTGAATGAGCGAAATGAGCTAGGGTCTCCGAGCATGCTTGGACAATTCGGCTCTTAGGGCGAAACTCGGTAAGTAGGGTATACCCTATATTAGATATATTTTATAAGATACATATTCTATCTAATAAAATATAGAATATGCTTTATTGGTAGGGATGTTTTTGATCTATGGATTTATTTGTAAATTTTTCTCTCAATATTTCTTAATGTCTTTTTTAAAAACCTTTTACCTAGTTATTTCTATCACCTTATACACCTTATCACCTTTCTATCAACTTGGTAATACCTGAGGGAAATTTGTCCCCTATGTTGAGCAATAAAACGTCATTCGAATTTCACATAGGCACAACAGTTTATTAGTATATCACACATCAAGAAACAGGAAATTAAACAAAACACCGGTTGTGAGCAAAAGAGCGGAAAAAGCAATATTTTATGGCCATTTTTGCATTAGGGCCCCATCCCTAATGCAAACTTTACCACAATAGTGATGTGAATGTGAACGATCGACCTACGGAGAAAAATGATCCATGTTAAAGTTAAAACTAACAGAGTACCTAATAAAAACAAACATACATATCTTAATAAGTCAAAATTCTTAAATCTAACGCGTCTGCCAGCACGTGTGAGGGAGCCTAAGAGTCTCGCCGTAAAGAACTTCCGCAGCTGTCGCATTGAGATCTTCTTTAAATGCCGACCGCATTCCTAGCAGAACTAATGGGGCTGATCTTATCCATCAGCTACTATGACACATTAAAGCAGCCTTAAGCTGGCGATGAACCCGCTCAATAATCCCATTTGCACTGGGGTGGTATGAGGTGGTTCTGTTGCGCATAGTGGTGAATTGTTGCAGCAATCTATGAAACAAATCAGACTCAAATTGCGAGCCCTGATCTGTAGTAATGACTGATGGCACACCAAAGCGAGGAATTCATTCTCTAGTAAAGGTCTCGGCTACCTCTTCCGTGGTAATAGATCGCATTGGCCAAACCTCAGGTCATCTGGACGCTCTATCTATTGCTGTCAAACAATAACGGTATTCGTTACAGACTTGCAAGGTCCAACGATGTCTATATGAACATGCATGAAACGTCCAGATGGTAGGTCAAACTTGCCAGGAGGTGCGGAGTTATGTCTTGAAACCTTGATGCGCTGTCACGCTTCACAAGATCGAGACCAAGCTCGGCAGTATTTTATTACTGAAGGCCACACAAAACGCTCAACCACGAGCCGCGTAGTAGCTTGAGCGCCGGGATGACTTAAATTATGTAACTTATCGAAGGCTGCTCTGCGAATGGAAGGGGTCAAATAAGAACGTGGTTTACCAATATAAGTGTCGCAATAGTATCGGTCCCTGGTCCAGATTTAGGCTAGAACCACCTTACCAACCCAGTAAGTTGGCATGAGATTTTGCGTGGGCTTCATAGTCTTGCTCCAGAGAGATGACGTCGATATCGACATAGCGTCGGCCACGACATTATCCTCGCCCTCTATGTACTGAATATCAGTAGTAAATTGGCTGATACATGATAGCTGGTTTAGTTGGGTTGTAGTTGCGCTGTAAAAATGCATACAATGCATGCTTATGGTCTGTGAAAATTGTCCCATGCTGGACTTCTAGGATGTTACGAAAATGTTGGACACTTTCGTATACCGCTAGCAATTCTCTGTAATAAGCCGGCCACTGCGCCTGAGGGGTCAACTTTTTGCTGAATAATGAAAAAGGAAACCATTGACAACCAAAGTTGGCGTATGATGTTATCATCAGAAAGAGCTGCTCCGGCGAGCGAGCGAAGGTGACGCAGAAACTGAGACGGTTTCCTGTCACCGAGCTCTTCATCACTAAGAAGTTGTCGTAGCCGTTTTTCCTGGGAAGTTGAAAGGCGCTGTATGAGCACCACTTTAAATTTTTCATATTTTCTATCAGCGGGGGGATTTGTTATTAAATCCTTTACCTCTCCTGCTAGCTTCTGAGTGCCTATTACATAGTTATACTTGGTAGTGTCTCCAAGAATATTAGCAATTTGGAACTGAGTTTTGTAGTGCAGCATTATCTGCCAAGAACTGCTGGAGTTGTGCCTGAAGTTCCTTGTCTGCCATGGTGCAAAATTTTCCTACAAAAAGCAATAATACCACACACCCAAGCAAAGCAGAACAAACACCAAATATAATATATCGCCACCTACTTCTTATTTCAGTATTTCTAACAATCGCGAAAACCTTTATTATTTTCTACCTACTACCTCAATTGAAATAATACCTATTTTTATTCGAATCAAGCCAACAATAACAGAATATTTTCGATCGTAGTGCTATCTATAAAATTTTGTTTGAACTATAATTGGACATAGACTCAATTTCAAGTAACAAACAAAGCGCGCAGCGCTAGTGTGCGCTAATGCTAAATGCAAAGTTTCTTTAAATCTCATAAATGAGGTTCCACCATCTGATAGTTAGTTCCTCAAAAGGCCACGGGACTTGTTTCGTGTAACCGGCTCTAGTATTGTTCCTATGGTGCAGCCATCTATCGTCTTTTTTATGCACACCAACAGACGAACAATCAAAAGCTTTTCATTGTTATTTACTAGAGGTCGCTAGTCAAGGGTTGCCATTATATAGTTTCCGAACTACCTACTTATAGGTAAATTTTATGTACTGTATTTGTAAACGAATTATTAATTAGGTAGAATACGATTGTAGGAAACTTTATGACAAATTTACCAATAAAGGGTTTTTTTATATCCAGGGCAGTCAGATTTGAAAAAAAAAACCAACAGTAAGACACGCCTACATGTGAGTAAGTATATAAAAAGGTAGGCTCTTACCCACATTTAAGCAAGTAAGAAAAGGTAGGTATGACTTTAAAGTAAGTTTTTTTTACGGGCAACATCCATACATAGTCCTGCCCTCACGAAAGGATTTTTTTGTTTCATGGGTTTTAGAAACGACTACTTCCTCTATAGTTTTTGGTTATTCATGACGATTGAAGTGACAGCCCCTAAATTAGTATAAATCTAGGTAGGTATAGAACCATGCTGAGACACAGCCATGCTGCACCGGCTGCACTGAGTGAGCAGTTGCTAGGTAAAGGGTTTTTTGTGAAATTTGGGAAATAACAACATCAATGCGGATTTTTTGGAAACAAAGTGTTTGTGGCAATGTTAAAACTAGTTGGGGACTTTAGGGAGAATTATGTATAATCATATCAAGTACACTGCCTTGGCTGCCTTGAGTGCTTTAAACGTCCATCCAACATCGTGTTCGACGTTCGTTTAAAATTCAATCGTTACATTTATCACAGTCCATGCGTTAACTGTAGCACATATCAAATACTACGTCACTCGGTGACGAACGATTGACAAGATTTTCACATAGTTACTATCAATATGGACAATACGGGCCTGTAACCACCATTTTACTTGTCAAACATTCGTCACCGCGTGACTTTCAGATACTTAATAGGGGGCAGAGTCTCTATGCTCTGCCAAATAACAACATGCCGAAAGTAGGTAAAGATGATATAACATCTATGAGTCCTTCGAGTCTACGCTTGTCTTTTTATCAGACAAATTATTCACGATCATTAGTCTGTAGGTACCATACAATAATACTCGAAATAATAGGAGAATTTTATTCGAAAGTATAATTATAAATATAACGCAGCGTCCCATAATATAATAGCGAAATATGGACCTTTATATTATCTTTTTTAACAACGCATGTATTTACAGTTTATTTTTATTATGTTTATTTTATTCTCTATCTATGGTTGTTTATTTTCTAAAATAATTTTACAATGCAGGTGCTACCAACTTATAATTTTTAGGGGAAAAAAAATTAGAAAAGAGCTCATTCGGGGAACAAATATTCAGATGTTGGAGAAACTTCGAAAATTACTGGCAACAGGCTGGCTGGCTTCCACGCCGTGCCGCGCCGCCACCGTGCGTGCCGCGCCGCGCGCGTTTATTCGGCCGGCAGCTGCAGCTGTAGGAGGTTGCGCGTTCGTGTCCTGACCGTTATGGCGCGATATCGTCAATATGAAAAGTTTTTCACAAACTTTTAAAACATAAATCCGTGAATTAAAACAAATAGAATAAAATACGAACCTAACGAAAACCATTCGGTACTCTAAAAAAACTGTGCAAAAGTGAAAGTTCACCGGTCAGGATGTCGGTTAATTCAAAGTGGCGGTTACCTGACGTTTTTTGTGTTGGTGTGTGATGTTGGAATTTCTTTCCGATGGATGAGGACTTGTAGTCGCGATGCCTTTCGTGCAGCGGGTGGTGGAACCGAAGTATCTGTCGCGGACGAGCTTGCGTGATGAAGACGGGCGTCCAAAGGTTACGGATGAGGAGTTACAAGCAGTTACGAACTGCACGCTGAGCAATGCTCTGCGTCAGCTCGCTTCCCTCGTGCTGTTGGCCGAGGATATATTCAGCGAGCTGACGGCACAGCTGCAGGGCGTCACGGAGCGGTCCAAAGTCGCGCAGACCAGGATTCTGAAAATAAACGAAATAGTTGAGCAGTATGATCCGAAGAAGGTTACAGTCCGTAAGTACCTATTGCTTACCTTTTTTCATTATTATTTTAAGTAAGTCTAATGTTTCCCACTGTTTCCACCTTTCACTCCTTCCATCATTTCTAACTTAATTATGACTGTTTGTCGTTTCTAAAACAATTAAATAAAAATGTCTATCTTGAGTTATTTCTGTTAGTTATATAGGTACTTTTGTTTTAGATACTAATCTATGTAAGTAGGTACCTACATACTATGTTCTTTCTTATCAGAATCGAAAGAATGAAGAACTCACACAGCAGACAAATATGTAGGTAGGTCCTTTACAAGTAGGTAGGTACGTAATCTACCTACTTAATCTGAAGCAAATCGCAATTTTATTAGGTATTTTCTTCGTTTACAGCAGGTAGGTAGGCCTACATACGTATCTATTCTTCTGCATATTTTTTGCCTTCTACTATATCTATAGTAGACAAACACTAGATTAAAGAAAAGAAAAACCAAGGAAACGACTTACATTGTTTTTACTTGATACCTACATCTAAGTATTCTTAGTTTTGACTTCTGTACAGATCATTTGGGAAAAGTTGGCGGTAAGAAAGTATAGTTGTAGGAGTTACCTTCCTAGGTACCTACCCTTCATTCATAGTTCACTGCGAATACAACTAGCGATCACTTTCAAATAATTTAGCATTCATATCTTGACAATTTTATCTTCATGTTTTACCTATTGGCAAGGAGCATTCAAGTAATCAAAATCTCTAGGAGAATTCATCTTGGATGGGCAGCATTCTGAAAGCTTGAAAATATCTTCCGGGTCAATAAGATCCCACAGTGCCTGAATAGGTACTCGTGTTTACAACCAGTGCGTCCTGCCAACTATGACGGTGGCGAGACATGGACGATTACTATAGCGACTGTGTACCGAGTACGAGTCGCACAAAGTGCCATGGAGCGAGCCATGCTCCACATCAAACTTTTAGACCAACACGCAACACTGAGATCCGTCGCCGAATGAAAGTACTTTGGTGATAGGGCAATCAATCTCAAGTGGAGTTGGGCAGGACACTTGTCAAGATGTGGTGATGGCCGGTGGAGCAACGCCTTGACCCAGTGCTGCCCGAAGTCGGGACGAAAAAATCCTTCTCGACCGAAAGCGAGATAGGTAATATCAGTCGCAGGGAACACCTGGATCACCAAGAAAAAGGAGGCCTATAGGCTTTAGCCAGCAGTGGGTGATAGGAATAGGTAGTTAGTCTACTTTTACTGAATATATAATATTTGCAAATATTTGTGTCGGGTCTGGGTGTTTTCTAAGTATAATATGAATGTATTTACAAAAAAAAAAAAAAAATCGTAGTTGATCAATCATGTAGTTCCCATAACACAAGCTCTGCTTACTTTGAGGCTAGATGATGCTGTGTGAAAAATGTCCAGCATTATTATTATTACGACCTACCTAGAGCCAAATCAAGATATTTTACTAGATGCAATAGATAATTACCTACTATACTAGTAACACATCTGCTCCAATCATAGCAAAACAGAGCAAAACATGTTTTCCCACACGCAGAATATGTTATGAGCCCCCTCCTAATTGCAATGGGCAATGTGTGAACTTTGGCCTTATCTTAGTGCCTAGGTAGTAGGTACCTACCTACCTAGCATAGGATAAGGTTAAAACTTTGTTGACTGTTGACGCCCATAGGTAGGTATAATGTTCTAGAGCAGCCAAAAGCTTATCTAAGTAGGTTTTAAAAACTGATCAACGATTAAATTAATCAACTATGTAGCTATTCTGGAACTAGTCTTGAATAATTGCCTCACCAGACATGATAAACGATTGTCGGAATTCGGAATGGAGGCTGATAAGCCGATAACCCCAAATGGTTCCCTAATTCCGTCGGATAAAATTAATTGATTTGGTGATGTCAGTAACTTCTAATCAAAGAGTCTATCATCTTTAGATTTTAGATTTTCATCTTCTGACATTTTAAGAATAAACTTACCGACTATTACGTTTCAATTTGATGTCACATATTATTTTATAATAAAGACTAACCAAGCTAACACAACACCTCTTAACCATACATCTATATGAGGATTACTAGTTACTATATCATAAAAGACACTGAGCTATTTCATGTCCATCAAAATATCGAGTAGACGCTGAGCCGAGCGTTTGTAAATTAAGCTCATTGAAAAGAGCGTTCCGAAACCTCATTACCTCGTCCTCCTTGAATGTGCCGCCTTGCCGCCTTTACAAAAACGTTGATGCATTACTCGACTCGAGAGCTTTGCTCTATCTAAAACCTGTTTCGGCGTTCGAACGGGCCCGTGATGTGAAAAAATCCCAGATTCCGATGCGCACCATAAAAACGTTGGAGATAATTTCAAACCATCAAATGCTACGGGCAGACGAGTGCACAATTGAATTTTCTGGCTTTTGCCTATTTCAAGTTATTCAATGCGGTTAACACTAAAGGTATTTAATGTTAAAAACCCAGATCAATGCACCCATCTCTTTTGAAATAATTCTAAAAGCTATTCCACGCTCGTATATTTTACGGGGTTACTAGCTGCATCGTTCCAGCAAATCTTGACATGAAAAGCTTTTAAAGGAAAGAAACGATTAGAATACAAAGTGTCCGAGAAGCGAATCATATGTAAACAGAATAAGGTAAGAGAAATGTAAAAATGTCCGCTGTCTGGCGCACCGGGCTATGTACAGGGCTCACGGTATTCTGTGTTGGAGTGTAAACACAGCAATTCATCGGGCAACCTTTCACCTGGCGATAAGCGCTAAGTGTTGTTTGAGTGTCGTTCCGCAGAGGTTGGCCTTTTATTTGGTAATTGTAGGACCCTAGTTGTGCCTTTTTGTTATATGCCTCTTCGTTTTCGTCAGCACAAAATAGATGTTCCACTTTTGTATTTTCAACTTCATGTCGGCTATATTTCACTTAGCATTCCCAAGTTTGCGCAATTACCTCGTTCGTTATTATTAAGAGTTCGTTGTCCGATAATGCTATCAGTCCTTGTAGCAGAACGAGTTCATTAGACATGAAGTAAAAAATAATTAAGAAATGGCGAAATGCTTTAACCCCTAGATACTAGCTACCCATTTGTTTGTTTATAAACTAGCTGTTTTGATGAATAATGATGAACCAACTTGCATTTTATGAACTACTAGCGTCTGCCCACGGTTTCGCCGGCATGGTACCCGGATAAAAAGTATCCTATGTGTTATTCTGATGTATAAGCAATAATACTGTAAAGTTTCATCAAAATCCTTTCAGTAGTTTTTTTGCGTGAAAGGCTAATAAACATCCATCCTCACAAACTTTCAAGTTTATAATAGTAGTAGGATAACAACTGAATTCTGACCCAGTGTGAAAGACAAGACAAAACGTGAGACTGAAGACGCGAGTTAAGAGAACAGCCTCGTTGAAATTCAAAGCATTGGCAAGCGATCAAATGCCAGTGTCTGCTGGAATCGCAAACAAATCTCGCTGGTAGCCGCTAACCAACAGCGTTGGCTTTCGAAGGGTTTACCTATGGTTGATTTATCCTTACGTATAAGGTCCATCCAACTGGGTTCAAATTCCAAGCTTTATTATTTTAAATCGTCTTAAAATATTCATACGTCTTAAAACATAAATTCAGTGTCCATTAGACCAAACCAATCGCTGCGTTAAACTTTCAAGGTGGCCACGGCTTATTTGTCGGTTGACGCTAATGCCATCCTAAAATGCTACCAATCTCTTTTTAATCATCTTTGAAACATATAACCCAAACAAGCCTGTCTGATGCCGTTTAAACCTTTAGTGGGCTAATAACCATTGGTTGCGACAGTGTCAACATAAATCATTATTCTCTCTGATATTGTATGGGAGGAAATTATAGAGTGTTTCCGTAGCCCGCATCGCTGATTAAAGATATTGTAAGTTATCCGACAAGATGTGTCCCGGTATAATTTCTAGAATGGTATTAATAGTAGCTTTATAGGCTTAACCAGAGGGTTGATCGAATTTTGTGATAAATTCCTCATTATCATCTTGTGGTTGTTTCGCAACGTCTGTTATCGACCGACAAACGATAAAATTAACATCAAAACTTAGTAGGTAGGTACTATCTCCAAAGTATTTTCTCCCCTCTTCAGCATTCAATCACATTTGATTAAACAAACGATAAGTTTTCCATAGTAAGCTTGCTTACATATTTAAGTATTTATAGAGTAAATTTCACGGAATAGTTATGAGTACAGACATCATTCAGCAGTACTAAAATGTTGATCTTCGTTAGGTCAGTAAGGCAAGCAGAAGGTGACGGTAATAGTGGATCCATTGTGCATATCTCACGGAACAATAAATCGTTGTAGTTTTGCAATATGATTTGCCTCTCTTCATATCAAAAGTGGTGTGAACATTTTGTCTGGACGATGTCTAAACTGCCAATCATAATAAGCTTTCGTTAGTGCATACGGGCCTGTGTGTTCAAGATCCTGGGATTGACAAAAGCAGGCATTTTATCGAAGTGGCTCTACTATATGTACTTATGAAGTTATGAGACAAAGAGCGCTGGCATTCAGCTCATATAAGTAATCAGCCAGGTCACAAGGGAACACAGCCAGCTACTTCAATGCCTCAGTCGTGTACAGACTTATTTATTCGAACCCCTTGTGGTATCCATTGCTGGCAGCGCGGCATTGCAAAACTGCAAAGTAAATCATTCTTACTCAGTCACCTATTAGATCGGATTCCACAGGCTTTGGTGTCACCTTTCCTCCCCGATAGCGCCTTTCCTCGGTGTAGTTTTGCAGGCTATTGAATAACTGCAGTCGGTTCGTATTAAGCAAGTCTTGCCGCGTAATCTGAGACTCAGATTAAAACTAACGGCTTTGTGCCTAATGCTTTATGCCTGAATAATTTTAGGAAAAATAATACCCGTACATACTTTTAAGGATAGGGTGAACGTCTGAAAGGAGTAAGATTAACTTCTAATGTTTCTTTGCGGTGCGCTTACATTGGCGGAAAGCATACTTAATGTTTTGTAGTTACGCTTAAGTTCACAATATTAGTTGCGTTTATTTTATTATCTTACTCCACAAATAGAAGAGCCAGACAAAAACCACACTTGAGATCACCCCTCTCGTCCATTTTTATTGTGGGAACTTTTGAACAAACATGGAAGCGTTATTTTTTTGTCAAGGGTTTCTTAGAACGCTATATCCTCAGGTAGCTGAGTACTAGTGGGAGCTTTTGTGTGCCATCTAAGATCTCGCATATTTCGCAAAGTTGTGAACAATCTATAAACAATGAAACATTGCGCGTGCCTTTGCTCCCTAATGAAGTTAATTGCATAATTGCTTGCGTTGCACTAAACTAAAGGGTTTCATGTTGAACTTTCATTGTTGGATCATTTTATTATAGTACCTTTGATTTGCGGTCACACGGATATCATGTTAGGTTTATTATGTTCATTCGCTCGTACACTATTGAGTAATGGGAGAGTTCTTGATAAACCAGTACGCGTTACACACTCGTACATCTTACGTAATGTACCTAATCTGCATATTGCAACAATAGCGGGTAGTATTTGTAATTTTCATTTATTTTCCTATAAGTTTTTGTAGTAATAAATACTTTCCTCCCTATATTGTACTTTTTTATCTGTGACACTTTTTTGTGTGCAACAAATCCGCTTGGACGGGTTTGCGAATTTGTCATTCGGACAGTCATCCCATCCATTGAATGCTCCATCTCACACTTCTGTCACAGGAAGAATTCATAAGGTAACTCCACCACTTCATCGTACACATTACTGAGATATAAAGATGTGTTCTTGGTGATCTGTCGACATTTAGGTCTATTTAAATCTGTTTCTTGATGCAGTCAGGCTGTGACAATGACCTTTTAGAAGCCCACGCTAATTATACACTCACGGTCTGACAACCGGTGCCAGACTAGTTGCTGCCATGCTATGGCGTGTTCCGGAAACCTATCTATTAAAGTACCTAATACAAATATGTAATCCCCTTTAGAAACGGTATGTTGATGGGCTTTTTTTAAGAAGACAGAATATAATTTTAAAATTGAAATAGTGTCTATTTTCGGGAATACCTGAAAATTAAATTCTCTTATATATTCTGAAACCAATAACAATTCGTAGCATAGGCCCCTACTGCTACCTATTTCTGCCGCCAAGCAGTACTGCTCGCATCGTTTTGTTCCTGGTTGTAGGGTAGGTTTGCGACTTTAATGGTATAAAAAAACCGATTGATGTTTTTGAGATCGTGACCGATCAAAACTATTAACTTCATACTCTTCAATAGTCACCAAGTGATGGATATTGCTGTTTACTCATTTAAATTTAATTGGGCGTGTAGAAAAGATTAAAGAGGCGCGACTTATCGAATTAGCGTGCACCGGTGCTTATGATGTAATAAAGCTAATAAGAGATTATTCGATTCGAGTCGAGGGCCGTAAATTTTACGCATCCCCCCTGTTCCCGGCATATGGTGCAATTGGATAACTCATTATTGGATATTATCTGTATCATGATTATGACTTTGATAATGTAACAGTAGGTTATTTCCTCATCAAACTATTAAATTCTCACCGGTAGAAACCGATTCAGCTTGATGTTCTATTCGTCGTGGGTCCAGACAACCAGTCAAGTTTCGTGTACATGTTTTTTTTAGTATTCCCTTGTTTTGTTTATGGTGAAGTCATTTCACCGTACATTTTTATTTTGGCTGTGTAACAGTAGTTATTTCGTGTCATCAGAAGCTAAAAGAGAAAATCGTATCGGGAAAAGATTGCAACGATTGGTGAAATGGAAAATGTGTCGTAAAATGTTTTACCGTTGCCGAATCGAAATCCCCAATATCTTCATTTATTCAAAAAGTTATTTATCGTCAAGTGTTGCCGACACTGAAATACTTTACGTGTGACAGATTAAAGTATTTTTTATCGTATTTTAAACAAGATAATGTTTATCAAAAAAACTATCATTCAAAATTCCGTTCATCACTCCGAATATCCTCGTCAGATCATCACCAAATTTTTATGGGACCATCCTTGTATCCCATTTTTTACAAAAAATAATAATTTAAATCGGTTCATGAACAAACAAGTTATGCACGAACATTAAAAAAAAAGGCGAATTGAGAAACCTCCTCCATTTTTTGAAGTCGGGTAAAAATTTCAAAGTCTACTCTGCTTCTATTGGTAATAAAAACACCTGGGTGTCTTGGAAATCCAAATGATACTTAGTATTTTACTGTTGGGTGTTTATTTAGTTAGTTAAATGTACCGACAAACACTTTGTCGGTACAAAGTTTTTGTCTCTACCTATCTGATGTCTAATTCTCACAAGTAAATTTAAAATAACAAGCAATTAAATACTTTTAAAAACTAAAATAACAATGTTTCTTTTGAGAGAAAAGTAATAGACATCATTCATCGTTTTACGTGTGACTTCAACACTAGTTAATATTAGATGAAGCCCGTAAAAAGTGGGGGCGCTGTGGCAGCTGATCGGAAGTCCTGCCCTTTGTTCATTACCGTGTGTTGGGTAGGAAGGAAGCTATGTATAATCGATATTTTAAGTTAAAACGTTGTTTCTCATTGTTCAAGTTCTTAGAAGTCTTTTTGCATTCACGAGCTGATTGTTTTATTGTCGACGTTTGATCACGGATTTCAGTGATACGTCCCATTGTCCGTTACGAAATATTCCTACTTTTTATTCAGCACAAAGAGCGAAAGCTTCCATTATTCAGATGTTTTGGGCACAATAGCATACCGGGCGCACTGCGTACGCGCAGCGTGTGATCCGTTGCGAGATCGATTGTTCGCGATATACAGGGCGGCGTATATTCAAAATTGTTGGCTTTTGTCCCGCACAATGCGAATATAAAAGGACTACACACCTAGACAATCTTTCGGTTACATAATTTATTAACTGTTTCCTGCCTCGTAGTGTTTCCGTTCACCGTTTTTGGTTATTTATTAGATTCCGCTTTTTGTTTATCTTCCGATGATCGTTCTTTGATTCATGCTCGTTTTTTTTGCGATGCTGTGTTTTACCGTCATATATGTAAATATGTAATGTCAATAACTTACCTTGTGAACGAATTTATTAATAAGTATTTAATTGGCAGCATTTATAGCAATTTTTTTTTTTTCATTTATTTTGGGACTTTAAAACATTGTTTATGTCAGACCCATAAAGTAACACAGTTATATATAGAAAAAAAAAAAATAACCTCTCATACAGATAAAGGCAAGTAGGTATACATTTTAGAACTATCTCTTATTATATGCGCTCGGTAACACACCGCGCGCACCTTCACAAGGTAATACTTACTTACTATCATAACTATTATAATAATGATTACCCACAAGCCGTGGACTAATCAATTGCCTGAACCAACCTGCAAATCATTTTGGCTTCATCAGAATTTGGACAAGTTAACAGATTTTGAAAAATGCCAACATTTTGGATGTTAATGCCTAACTTTTTTATAACTTGTTGCCTTTCAGCTTGGTTCCGGACACATTCCACTAAAACATGGTACACATCTTCCGGTTTCTGGCACACTTCACAATTAGGAGATGGCACTTTTCTCATCATATATGCGAATTTCTTCAGTGGCATGTGTCCGGAGCGAAGTCGGTGGGCAGTCACAATATGCTTTCTATTTATATCTCCAATAAACCATGGCAAACGAGGAGGTTTACTCTGAATTATTTTATACCAGATTCCTTTAGTTTTCGAACGTTCATCAAAATATTCCCGCCAGAAATCATAACATATTTTTTTATATTTATGAAGTAATTCGGAAAACGATGGAAGAATTAATAGTTCCGCTCCATCTTCAAAATTTATAGCAATTAATAAGTGTTTCTGATGTGGCGGCGAGGCAGCTGAGATCGACACGTGCCGCGACCACGAGCAAGTTACACTGTTTTGTGGCTTCTGCAAATAACGTTTATTGCTTCCACAGGGTTATGCGGAAATAGGCACTTGAAATTAATCTCGGAATCAATAACGTATCGTTTAAGTAATAGTTTTAGAAGTTAAGAACTCCAATTTGATCAAGTTAGCCTTTGTTTAGACACGCTCTCACGCATAAAAGAAGCCTTTTTGTATCCCCAAGCAAATAGACTTTATTACTCTTACTCTATAGATACCACCATCATATAGACTCACTAAAAATAAAGATTTAATTAAAACACATGTTAAAAAATCTGGCTCCGTCGTCTCTGTAACTGAAAGCAGTAAGTTCTTTCAATGGTCCATAGCCAACGTATGACGCAATACAACGAACGTGGGAATTGTAATTCAATGAGGAAAGATACAGCTGATTAATAGAGGATATTATTATCATAATTAAACTCGTAATATCCTGTAATGATCTGTATTAATTGGTACCTCGTAAGATATGTCTTAACACTCGGCTTAGCTTACGTAAATGCCGTTTATTAAATCTTACTGCTTGGTGAATACAGTTTGTAATTTTAGTTTTGCCGCTTAGTGCTTTCAAAATGAAACGCACGATAGCTGCTGTAACAGTCTGAAAAATAATATTTTTTCCATGTTATAAATATGATCATTTTATTTCGATGCAAAAAACGATGGAATAGAATTCCAAGATCACGATCTTGTATTGTAATGGATTTTCGAGAAAAAGAACAGCCTACATTTTTAAGATCTCCCTCAATAAATCTCCGGGCGACACGGTTCTTCTTATCTTCTGTTACAATATTCAAGATTTTGCTAGATTTTGCGTAATTTTGCTACAATAACATTTAGTTTATAAGCGCTGAAGGAAAAATATGACTGCCATTTTACTAAGTGGTTGTTTCAATTCTATTATAACCGACCAGACCCGTGAAATATGTGTATCTTAATTTGCGTTATTTAGCTTAGAAGATCCGATACGATATTACTTGTCTGAGTTGAGTGAGGCTACAAAGAGAACGGACGTGTACGTGTAGTACCTACGAAAGTGGGTAAAGTCAATGTCAATGACTTGATTTACATAAGCATTCATCTTTTAACTGGTAGGCGCTAGTAGGTTGTATTTGCAAGTTGAAGTGTGACCGTGGATTCCAAAACTTGTTTTCTCGTTTCGACACAACTTGTTAATTAATGAAATGTGAAACTGATTCTAGATAAGTCACACCGTGCCGGTAGAATTTTTAAGTGCGACATTATAATTGTTTACTGCGTTCTTTCTAAGTACGTCGTAGTCGACGAGAATGTCAACTTACAAAACTTCATTATATACTATTTTGTTTGGACCGTCTGATACTCGTCTGCACTAAGCTTAGATTAGAGGTTTATCATAGAAAATATTGTCACTAAGAATTCTTTGCCTTTTTATCATTGTATGAATTCTATAATTTCTATGTAATTGTCTCGGGTCTTATATAAGTAGTATATCAGTCATGTAGTTTCCATACTTTGGGGGCTTTGCTTACTTTGGGGCTAGATGATGCTGTGTGGAAAAATGTCCAGCATTATTATTATTATTATCTACACCTAAAAGTCTAGTGTAGTGGTTTATGAAACGTCTTCGCAACGCATTGATATTGTCATACAACGCTTCGTGTCACTTGGCTCTAACTGTTTTCTCGTCGTTCCTATATGTTAGCTTCACATTATGGAATTTCATATACGTCTGCCAGAATCCAATCTTGAACGCCGTTGCTCATTAGCATTTCCAGAGTGGTCCATCTGAGCACATACTGGTACACACGGGATGATGCCAATATGGGCAAAACAAGCCTGTTCTCATACATACTACAGACTCCCGTTCGATCAAGTTCATTTATATTGCAGCCGGATCTCTGGCTTCTCTGTGCTATTCGTGTTGCATATAGATGCAACGCGAATAGTCCTATAAATTTTAAGATATAGCTACTAACTAAACAATGTTTTTTTTTTTAGATTTTGTAATTACGTTGTATTATTTCAGTACCTATCGTCAATCGACGAAAAATCTTCGTAACTGTTGGGTTTAGTAGTCTGTTAATGTCGTTAAAATTGACGACCAAATTGGCTCGGCGAGCTTGGCGAGGTGCGCCTTCGATGCGGGCATAATATTTTCATGACCTGCAAATATATTTTTTGTGTCTGAGTGTTGTTATAGTTTATGGTACTCGTAGTTCATGATACCAACGATACAGTTGGTATCAGTGAAGGAATACGAGTAGGTAGCGGTTGGGTGTTATTGAATTGTCGTAATTTAATATGATGTTCATAGTAGAAAATTTTAATTACAAAAATTTGCCACCAACAGTAAGTATTGTAAATGGTTTGCTTCTACCAAATCCATAGCGCTAATCCAAAGTGTAGATGATTCGTTTGCAAACCGATGTCTTGTCGATATAAGAGTGATGAAATCTTTGTTGAATTATTTTTAATAATCCATTAGTTCCGTGACGAACGAATAATGGGTTGTTACGATCAGTACAATGGATCTAACAAGATCAGACAAGTCGAATCATTGCATCGTCTTGTTCGCTGCATACCTTCATGAATATGTTTTAATTAACAAATCTTTGGAAAAATCCAAACCAATGCTGACTACGCCCCATCAAAATGAATAATATTAGCTGATAAAAGATTCTTTTAATTAGCTGGAAATATGTGCTAACGTGATTGAAGTTGTTATAAATTTTTTATATTGATTGCAGTTATTAAAATATTCAACTTGCATGTCACTAAACAATTTGAAACATTATAATTGCGGTCGGTGCAAACATAATAATGTCCCAACAATGCTGAATCATCGGCGATAAAAAACAATGTATCATTTAGGAGACAGTACAATAAAGGTGAATATGCGCGATCGCTAACGTATGGTTTAGATAGGGATGCTATGTCCGCACGATAATATCGGCTTTTAGGCGCTTATGCACATCCAACATATATTTAAAACGCAAATTATGGTAAATGTCCCGGTTCTATAAAAACATTTTGTAATTTACAAAAAAATAAACATAGCGAAAAAAGCGATGCTGTTATTTTTGACTGCAAAATAATGTCTAAAGTTAGTAGGAATGGTGATTAATAGCGCGGAGAATTCACAATTTAAAGTAAAAAGTTTTACCCCTGTGCATGGCGGTGGATACGATTCAATAACCGCTGGAATCCGCTGCGGTCCGCTAAAAGTGCATATAGTCTTTAAAGGTGCGCCGCGATGCACATGGAGGATTGTTTAATGTCAAAGGCGATAAACAGACAGCCGACACGACTTGTTTGCTTGATAATGAAGAGGAATATCCGCTGATACCGGGCTCTTATAAAATCTTAACCGTAAACTAAAGAGATAAGCTGAGAGAAAGCGAAGTATTCCAAGCAACCGTTTTAATTGAAAGTCACTGATATTTTTTGATTTTGACCCAGCCAGGGCTTTGAAACGGCATTCTAAAACACACGACTCTATTCCCCATGAATTCCAACACTATTCCTCAAATACATACTATTTGAGGCATGCTATAGTAAGAAGATATACCAAATAACGGGGGTAATCAGACATTCAATTTGGTTCATGCCCGCGTTTTGCAAGTAGTTAGCAATCCACGTGTAAGGTGCAAGCCCATCGCCGCTTATTGGAACACTAACAACACACTACTTGTTATCCGGGTTACACGCGGTCGAAGCCATGGCCAGAGGCTAGTAATCATTACGCAACTGTGTAACATTAAAGTTGTAAAAGATTAATAATTATGATACGCAATTACTATGATGCCAACGTGCGGTTGTGAGTAGATTTGCACACATCACATCACTCGCGTAATAACGATGACATTGGCGTTATTACCGCTTTACTCGTTTCTGAAGCAATTAGCGTTCTACTTTTACGACGAAACAGAATAGCGGTTTGCTATATTTACATTGATATTTACTAGGGAAAGAAAGGTTCTTAAATGACGACCAAGACCAGACGGCGCAGTGTAGAAAGGCCCCCACTCAATGAATCGAAAACATATTTAAGGTTACAGGAAGTCGGTGGATGAAGGGCCAAGATCATCATGGCATTAGGGGAGGCATACTCTGATCATAACCTCGAACTTAGTTCTTTTTCATTTTCAACAGATCACTGCTCAAGAATATGCTACCTCTAAAGAGTAAGAGATAAAGAACGATCTCGAGCCACCTGCATACCGACTGCCCGCAAGATTCGAGCTCTTCATACGGTTCAATAAATTGTTATGTCACTACCCCCGGATCGAGTTACCTCAGATGATTTGTTTCGTCGCGGGCGGGAACTAACCGCGGTGAACGAACCCTGTCACTGCAACTACAGGTTTTGGCACATCGTCTCACATTCTGCATCCGACATTCATATTCGCCTTAAAAGGACGTGAAATTTCACCATGTCGAACCTATTTATCGCGTGGACAAGGTAAAGTGCGAGCCATCCATTCATAACCAAGAGGAACTTGGAGTTATCGGTAGTGAATGGATGTGTGAATTGCATGAGCTCGGCCATAAACCGATTAATAATGATGTGGATAATCGGTTTTTTAAAACGCTTTAAAGTCGCGATCGTTATTCGGCGGCTGCTGAAAGAACTCATAAAAAGGCTACCATGATTGCAGCCAAATTACTAAGGATCACATAAAATGTTTAAAGACTAATTTATATTGCACTGGTATTTTATACTGTGTCGTACACCGTATATGCTCATATACGGTGCTTACCTTGAATGTATTTGTCCATAAATATTAGGCATGTGTTAGGCATAATCTTATCGTTTCCACACTTATGGTTAAAAAACTTGATTTATTTAGTTAATCCCTGTAACTTCGAGCAGCTGCCGATACAACAATCAGCGCCAGCTTACCCACCAAATTATTAAAAGCCATAAAACGAGTCTCTTATAGAAGGGTGAGCCACCCCATGCCATTGTGGATTGACGTGTTCTGAACTTGTATGAACGTTTTATTATTAGAAACAGGCGAGGTGTTTCATTGATTTTTGATTCCATGACAACGAGCGGACCTCAGCAATGTATCTCATAGTCGATGCTTCAACTATTTTCTATTTAGTCATGTGATTCTCATGCGTGTTACATACAATTGTTGTCCTAGGATAACCGTTACGACAGCGGTCACCAATTAAGACGCCTGCTAATCCATCTAATGTAGTGCCCAAGGTCCTCTGATCGCAGCGTGGATGAGTACAAACTGTTTACTACTCACCAGCCTACACACTAAACCCACTATTAGGTATATAAAAGCAGCTAATCATCCCATTAGTAGATCCTGGAAGTGTCCAAGGTTTCCCGCTACCGCTTTGCTAGGTTGGCGCGCAAATTGTGCAAGGCTATGAAGGGCAAGCTTCCGCTGTGCTGAGAACTTGCGACTGCTGAGCTGAGTTAAACATAATTCTAGGAATCCTGAAAGTGACTGCTGCCAATTGCTCTTCGTGAGCGTGCAAATCTATGTAGTCATAAGAAAAACATAAGATCATTACTTAGCGATTTCGCTAAATGTTCACATACGAGTATATATAGTATTTAAATATAGACGCAGGTGTTTGATGAATGCAACCGTTGAGCTGTCTTCTCTGTGGTCGAGGCTTGCTGACAGTTACACGTTAGAGACAAGTTGGCGCGCAAATGTCCAGCGCAAAGTGCGGTGTCGACAACTGCCGAGTTGCCAACCGGTCGCATTGAGTCGGTCCCGTGACCGTTACTCGCCCACCTGCAGAACGGTGCCCACTGAGCCGAACGCGACGTGTGTCTACGTGTGTTTCGAGGGTTAATAGACGCTGTGTTTGCATAATTGATCTGACATTTGAATTAAATGCTACTAGACATTGTAGATACCAGTGGTGCAGAACACCTTGCACATTTGCCGGTCTTTAAGTTTTAAGGTAATTTCACAACCAATTTGAAAATGAATGAATTAATGAAAATACCTTATTGTACAGCTTATGATATAAACAATAACATTTTAAGATAAAGGTACAATGGGCGATTAAAATTGAACTCTTCAAGACAAACTTTGGATGGAGAAGATTATATGTGATTTTGAAATGTATTTTGTAATTTGTGTAAACTATACCTTAAATAATATCCGACTACTAAAACGGGATTTTTTGTGAGGATGTATAGATGTTTGTTACTCTTTCACGCAAAAACTACTAAACGTATTTTGGTGAAACTTTACAGCAATATAGCTTATCAGAATAACTCATAGGCTACTTTTTATCCAAGTACCACGCAGGCTAAGCCGCGGGCAGAAGCTAGTTATGCATAAAACAAACTACAGCATAATATAAAATAGGTTTAGGTTACATAATAGCAAATATGTAATTTTAAGCTGATTTTACGGCGATCTGTTCAAAAATTAGTTAACCAATAATTGTCCGACAAACAAGTTGCAATAACTCGACACGATTAAACGCAAATCGATAAATACTCATATACGATCCAGTTCTTAGTCTTAATCGCGAGCGGATGTTTGAGTTCATAAATATTGAATCGGAACATAATTACGTAAGTTACCTTAATTAAACATGCGCCCGCCGATGCATCGCGATGAATCCGTCATTATCGTAAGTCAACATGGGAGATAAACGATATCGCATCGTGACTGGATATCAAGTTACAACACACTCGATACATTGACTGACACCTAGCCACCGGCCGCGTCTGTTTGTGCGATTATCTTTGTCCGCTGTCTCAAATTGACCCACTTATAAGTATTCGGTTGGATGGATCTGATATCAAAATTAGTTTGATTCGTTCATCGGAATTAGCATCAATTGGCTATTGAAATAAATAAAAGTGAAGCAGTGAGCCTGAAAGTAATGATTATAAACATGTAGGTAATATAAATGGTCGCTTATTAGAAGTAAGAAGTGTCATATTGCAACTCGCCTAATTCAAAAAGTCGATATGGTAATAAAATTATGAACTTCCACGTAAGGTTGATGAATAATCATATCGTTTCCGCTATCAGGGATTGCTATTCAGCAATAGTCGTTTATAAAGTAACCTTTATGTATTGTTTCATTCAGCTATGAACGCGTGCTAAGAAGATTCCTAGTCTCGTACATCCAATCGATGCTATCGTGCATAATATGTAATGACACTCCCTCTACCTTTCATGAGACATTAATATTATGTTTCCTTGTGGGTTATGATATCGCTGTAATATATTTCCGAACGTGGAATATTAGGACAGCAGCGAAACAGAACGACAAGGGTAAAATCTTTGACTGAGTACAAACATTGTTGTTACTTGTGACCCGAAAAAAGGTCAAGCAGATAAGGATTAATCCGATCGGTAGACGTTCCGGTGCGCCCTGATCTGACGACGTTCGGTGCACCAGCCCGGCAGCCTTGTTTACTTGCACAAGTCGCTACACCGTTTTGTACACTGCTCGATTTATATCTGGTCCGGGCCCTTAAATAGTCAATTTAATAGACATCAAAAACAGTATAAAACCTAGTGGGACATCGGCCGGTGTAACGCTCCTCCACCAGCGGTCTGAAGCTTGGGACAACAGGTATACTGCTCAAGTTTATCTCTGTCTAGACGATCCTTAAAGACCACACACTTGAACACTTGACTTCATTGAAACATTTCTCAATACTGTAGATCGTTTTGTCACTGATGTAAATCGAGTTGTGTCTGATTACAATATATGTTACCGAGAACCAACGTTACGACAACGTTGAACGGCTTTTTAATGCTTACAAATGCGAACACTTTGTAAAAATAATTTATTTGTCATCATGAATATAATTTTCTTATGGGTTGTTTTCGAAGAGGACATGGATTTTAGATTGCAGCTTGAGACAGCTCTGGACCGTTCATGGTATTCTATGAGAGAAAGAAGCTCACAAATCTACTCATTAATTCAGAGCACAGTATTGTTAAAAATAAAACTTTGTGTGAATATCGAACTAGACAAGTTTACCCTCGTTGATAGAGAAATGATGAGGAACAAGAAGGATGACATAGCGCTTAACGAAAGCCGACTCATTGTGATGTAAATATGGTTTGATCACGTACAATGGAACGTGGGCGTGGGGAGTGGGTAGGCAGCCGAAGTCAGCCCACCGGAGCTTCAATAAACATACCACCCTGTCTTGGCCTGGTGAGCCATGCTTCGTTATTTCGAATTAACGAACTGTAATATTCAGGACAATCCTGATAACGTAACATGATGAACTTACTACAATTCATAATCACGAACGTCTCGATTGCCTTTGTTTAAAACACAGTAAAGTACGTGATAGCATTCAGTTCACCGTACCTTTAATTATTATTTATAGGTATGCCGGGTCAGTGGCGAGTCCTCCGTGCCTTGTAAATTTCTGTACTTTTACTTCACTCGTTTTTAATATAAACTTAATTCAAGCAATTCAACCTCTAGAACGTGCATCGGACCTTTTAGTAGAATTGTGGAAAATCCTTTTACGTACAAAAGAAAACACCTATCCGCCAAATTTCATATTGTCAATTTTGTCTGTCAGTCAGTCATTGTGTCACGCAATAAGCTTTTATCCCTGGCTTCGCTCGCGTATATCGAAAGGAATGTAGAGCATACCTATAGGGTCTGGATGTTTTCTATGTATGTATATACAAAATAATGTATTTAAGTAGTATATCAGTCATGTAGTTCCCATAACACAATATATAGATGATGCTGTGTGAAAGATATACAGCATTATTGTTATTATTCAAAATTTCGTCCTTTCTTCAGCTTAAAAATTTATAAGTATCAAAGGTGGTGTGCGGGTGCATTAAAAATTAACTATAAATAAATAATGCTAGACATTTTTCACATTGCATCTTCTAGCCCCAAACTAAGCAGAGCTTGATTTATGGGATCTATATGCCTGGTATACTAATTATATAAATATTTTTTTGTAAATACATAAATATAAATCCAAAAAAAAACTATAAGGGTATAATGTTTGTAGAGAGAGTCCACTGCAGCGGCAAGATAAGTAATAATATATTTTGTACGTAAACACGCAACGCGGGCTAAGTCGTGGGCGTCCCACTAGTTACCTGGATATTTTAAGTAAGTATAAATACGATAAAGCAAGTACACACTAGTTTCATAATACCTCCCGTTTTGTTATACTCAGTGTCATTCACATTATCTAAATCCATAGCACGTTCAGTTCATCTCCACGCCCGTGGATATAATGTTTCGTGTATTCACAGACAGCAGTGAAAGCAAACATTCTCGTTCCACCTAATGCGTGTAGGGATGTCACTCGACACTCTGAGCTCAGCTACTTGCAGCAGTAACTGAGCTGGCCTTTCCGAACGGCTATTTTGGAACGGCTAGGTAAAATAAATTAGCCTAATAACATGGAGGTGAGGTTCCTAACTTGCGCCCTGAAGCGTGTTCTAGAATTTCCACACGTTACGAAGCAAACTAGTGTTACCTAATTAGAGTTAGCGAAATTGGATGCGGTCGGTCTGCATGGCATGGCACTTTGTCGTTGTTAGGTCTTCAAATGTGTACCGTGATGTTCATCTAAGCACGAACACGTGTCAAGTTATAAACAATTGTGGATCTGGACGAAACTTAAAAATTGCAAAAAGACATAAGAGTCTTTTTGCAATTATTAATTTTAGAATTTGCTTAGTAGCAGGTCGTTTAGTTCGCAGAACCGAAAACCGCTAGGGGATGAAGATTCTAGAATGGCGTCCATGAACCATATTACAACGCCGTGTGCCGACTTCCCTCAACCTTGACGATAGAATCGGACCATTGGGTTTTCAAAGTCAAAGTCAAAATTCATTTATTCATTAAAATCATAAGGATCACTTTGAAACGTAGGTTTTATCTACTGCCTGTTCCTCCACGACCAAACCAGAAAATAAAGGCAATCTGTAACTACTTATTCCAGAACCTTTATACAGTCATAGTTAAGTTTCGGATAAATATGTACTTTATATTGGCCAACATTACTCTAGCCCCTCAGTTCCACAGTCATCTCAAAATAAAATTCTGAATTTGAATGCGTCGTGGTTGCCAGACTGTAAAATGGCCATGTCTAAAAGGGAAATGGTAATTGATTTAATTTGATAATCTTGAATCGTTTCGAATTTATTCCGTGCATTTCAAAATCGAATGCACTTCGTTGATGCAAACCATGAATATAAATCAATGGTAATGGACTCAGTGATTCGAATCATGGTCAAGTTCAGTAACCTTCTGCTGAACATCTTCGAGATTGACAAATTGATCCCACGGGCAGACTTTATTACTCAAAGTCATCGACTGAGATCACTTGATACGGGACTGCTCGATTCAGAAACAGCCAATGTGGACATGGCGCTTCTATGCCGATCCAATGATATGAGGATGCATAATAAAATGACCGACAGAAATGAATGGTTTGGCGAGTCAACCGATCAAGCGGTCTTGAATCGAGGGGCTGATTCAGATACTTTGTGGTGCACTAGATGGATTGCTTGTTTGTATACACTTGAGGATTTCTTTGAAAAATATATTACTAATATTACTGTTTTATCGAAGGTTATTCTTACCTTCACTTTGTTATCTTGTTTTACAGCTGCTATCGTATCTGTTATTAAAATTTAAATCAAACAACAAAATACTATTTTACGGAATTGCATTTAACGTGGCGTATCACACAACAATTTAGGCAAAAGATTACAAAGATAGGTTATCTCAAAATGCGTTTACCTACTTCGCTTGATTAGATTATACTACTACTAATATACAAATTTTTCAATGAAATTCACATAATAATACTGTTATTTATGAAATTATAATGTCTTCCAAAAATTCCTATTCAGCGGGACAGTTTTCCTCGTCGGTCACGAATTATTATAATATTTTCACGTTATCTGTAAACTGCCAAGTCAGCCAGCGTCCAGAAGATTTTTTTACGACCGGAGCCTTAAAATGCTTTTACGTCATACATCATATTACAGGCTCGTACTCCCCACCTCATCTCGCTGGATCGTGTTTAGCAGCTCTTTATTTTACCTCCCTCATTATTATTTTTATATAGTATCTACTTTGGCATCATAAAGTACGAACTCATGAGATTGGCGACAGAATGGAACACTGAACACGACTGTCGTCTGTCTTACCTGAAATGTACAATCTGCGTTTCATCAAGACAAGATTATTGTCAAACGAAAGTCTATTCACAATGAAATAATGCTTTGAGGTCGCAGGCTTCGTTTTTACTACAAAATTAGCTCAAGTGGGATCTTGTCAATTCAGGTCATTTTCTGTTTTTTTTTTCAAAAACGATGCATCTTTTACTCTGTTAATTAATGAAACTTTCTCAATAACATCCTACTTACTATTATAAACGCGGAAGTATATGAGGATGGATGTATGTTACTCTTTCACGCAAAAACTACGGATTTTTATGAAACACATAGGCTATTTTTATCCGGGTACTACGCAGTCGAATCCGTGGGTAGAAGCTAGTAATAGAATAATTACGATATGTTCAAAATTATTTTTCTCTTCATAAAGTAGGCATCCAGCAGTGGACTTCACAGGCTGTTGATTAAAAGGCAATTTTTTATCCGGATGCCACGTAAGCGAAGCCGGGAGTAGTAGCCTAGTCCCATGTAAAATCTTTTCGTCGTGTTCAATTTGCAGCACAAATGAACCTCATGAATTCACCTTAATCGGAATGGGGAACGATCAGGAAGATTGATCGCCTAATTTCATACATTGTGGGTTTCACCTACTGCGATAAGATTCCGTCGCACCTATGAATGTAAAATGCGTTTGAGTACAGTTACAGAGCGTGGGCACTATGAGGTCAAGCCCTTAGGAACTATTGGCTCATCCGTGGTCAGAGGCATATAACGACAGCCTATACGACCTACGCATTGGATAATATAATCGGCCTTTATTATTTAATTCTGAAATAAGACTTTGATTGAGGCGTCTTCCGGAAATGCTTGCATAGGTACATAGAAAGTTCATTGAATTTAAAAATACACGGAAAGTTTACTTTCGTTTTCAGAGAAAGGTACGTAACAAATCTTTCTTCAAATTATCCTGAAAGTTGCTTGGAAACGATTAGAGCGAATCATAATCGTAAGACATATTTACTAGCAAATACAAACGATTCAATGGAACGATGAAATACAGGTTATTCGTGTTCGCCTACGCAGCCCTTAGCCAGGTCCTCACAATAACATCAAGTTAGGACGATATGGCGAAGACTAAAAACGGGGAAATTTGTTCCAAAAATATCCCCTAGAAAACATTAGTACCAAAATTGTATAAATATATTTATTACCTTTGGCTTGTCAACAAAGTAAATTAGGTTGTTAAAATTTTAAAGAAAATCTGTTGTCGACTGTTTGGTACCCGAAGCACCCCAATTTCGTCGAAAATAGCTGTTCTGAAGCTGAGAGGTAATCAAAACTCATGACATTACACGTGCAAGGTGAGAACTGACGAGGAGCACGCTTTCTTGTTTTATTTCCAGCTTAAAAACTATAAACATAACAATAAATACATCTTAGCTTTCTAATGGACGCGTTACAGCATAAATATGTATAGGAACACTGGTTAATTTATTGTTTTTCATTAACCCTAATTGGAGGTGCAAGATAACATAAGATGGCATGCAACTTGCAACAGTTCAAAGCTCCGAGCTTTAAATTAGAGAAAAATATTATCTACGAATGGTCAAGAAACTATTAAACTTCGTGTTACACCCACTGTTCTCTACTTCAGAACCGGTATGGTGGCTGGGCATCTTGTCGAATTTTAACATCGCTCTTGAACGTTCCGATATAAAGAAACCAGATATAGGTACGATGGTGTTGTGAATAGAGAAACGAGAAACGACACATCCTATAACCTATTTCTATTTGTGAGTCTTATCTTATTTAATTTTTAAGTAAAATGCATAAATAGCGACCTACTTCCCACCGTATATTTTGCGATTCCATGTGTATCGTACGTAATGATTGTTTCATGAATAGTCGGTTCTATTATTGCAACGAAAGATTGTTATCCGACAGTAATGGGAATAGTTATGAATAAGTGGCACTTTCAGTGGCTCTTTATCTGTGAGCTCTGCTCCGAGACACTGCCGATGCCGGCGCCCGCGGCTCTCACGTCATAACAAAACAAACGGAACAAACACCGACTTGATTCTATCGCCCAAACGAACTTGAACGAAATGGTTCACTTCGCCATTAATGGCTCTATAGTTTACTAAGTGGAACGCATGCGGCTTGTTCCGAGTTTTTCCGTTAAAAATAATAAGACCCTAAATTAATAGTCGCCACCCGACTAATTTAGGCAGCAAGCTTATACAGCCTGCTAAATTAGGTACAGTCAAGAAAAAAGTGATGCGCTCTGGCAACATACGTTCTTTTCATGTTATTTTTTGTCCTCTTTCATCCCATGACCCGTCCTGGTACTCGATTGATAGGGTTGACAGGTATATATAAATGTAGGTATATACAGGTGTGTGTACACTAAAGTTTACATACACACAAAAAAATAAACATTTTACGTACTCCTCAAATTACAAGACTCTGTATTTTAAGCTGTGCGTTGCCTGTCAGTTATTCAGTAAAGCAACGATTTTAATATATAGTTACTACTGCATTGTACTCGATACATGTGCTTATCCTGTCACGTACTAACTTTCAATTTCATCCACTCACGCTTTTACTTCTTAATTTTGGAGACAATTAATGTCAACATTCCTGGGAGGCCGTTACGTGATACACCTTCAAAAGACAGTCTTTACAGTCACAATGCATTATACTGCTACTGAAGGAAGTTGGATCGTTAGGACTTTTACGATGTTGTCGAGCACGGCTACCGATTTAACAGGTTTAGAAAACAATCAAGCCTAAAGTTATGGGATGTCAAAGTTGTTCTCACAAGTTTGTCGTCCCTTGCTTCGTCTAGTTGAAACCACTATTATTCTTTAGATACCATTCAAGCTGAAACTTTCAAGCTTGATGTGAGACTACCCGCGTCTTACCGCATCACAGGCTCATTGTGACAGTGAACACGGCAAAGTGCGGTATGACGTTGGGAAAAACGTCACGGCCTATTTCTGGTTAGGAGAGTCTACTCCAAACAGCAATATACATATGTATATAAGTAGAATTTATTCCGACTTGATCAGTATTTTTCGTGAAAGTAAACACTCTCACACAACTTATATTTACTACCATTTCATATCATAACTGGTGATATAGGTATGCCGAAACAATGCATAGTTGGTCGAAATGGAAATTCCATACGGACCAAAACTAGACGTAGGAAAATATCGAACGGAGCAAAAATAATTGCCCTTCTGAGAATCCAAATATATTTCTCAAATATCAAGCAAGATCAGAAATACAAAATATCGAGATTGCTATAAAAATGTAATAAGTACCTACCTGCGTACCCCAAATCCCATTTTCCAATATCAAGTTTGTGAAGTGAAGCTTGGAGTTAGAAAACAATGCTGACTCTTAAACTCTTCCGTATTTGTGTTCGCCGATTTTGTCCATTTAATAGTCGTTATTATTGAGTTATGGAAATCGAAAGTGTTTTATAGAAATTGCTCTTAAAGAAGCTATTCTACATAATATATTTGTTTTTCCCTTGACAAATGACGCGTATACGCGTTTTCGCCACTTTTTATAGAGGAAAAGAAGTAATGCATTGTTCAGAGTAACGGTGAACTGAATAAAGAAACTAGAA
The DNA here is from genome assembly GCA_961405105.1 of Perizoma affinitatum. NCBI lineage: Eukaryota > Metazoa > Arthropoda > Insecta > Lepidoptera > Geometridae > Perizoma > Perizoma affinitatum. The sequence continues at coordinate 14,781,917 of OY560184.1, read as the reverse complement.
AAACCTCTTATCTATTCGGAATTTCATAAAATATAAATTAACTAAACAATGTGCGTAAAAATCCTTTAAATCCTGCGATATAATCAGAAACGCTTCGATACATTATTTTATTGCATCAAGCGCTGCTTCGGACAAGTTTTAGTGGTTCATAATTCATATCAGTTTGGGATTCAACTTCCACTTTTCGGTTATAATGTAACCTAAAACCGGTTAAACTTAGTATATTTGAAGGCATAATTTTAAAATCCAATGCATTTATTTCCGGAAAATATGTACCAGAATCAAAAAAAAATAAACCAAGCTGTAGGATAAATGCAACAATGATAGAAGCAGCTGGTTCAGAGGAGCAAAAATCAGTAACAGCTCACAATACAATGTTCATGTAACAGTACCATCGAGATAAGCGAATGATCATTCTTGGATGTCATGTTTTATAACAAGCTAAGTTAACCATCCAGAAAATAAACATGGCTCCCTAATATTCCAGGGAATGGAGATTGCTAGCCAGAGGCTGTGAGTTGGCCCGAGATCTGCTTTATTGAATTCAAATTATGATTAGGCAAGTTTTATATTTATTTATGAAAACCCGGTAATAAACCGGATAAAATTGATAACGCAGAGCTGATGCTATGCCGTTTCATGCACTCTTTTGTTGCATTTTGTTAAATCATTTGGAGCTTGATGAATAGAATAGAAATGTCTATTAGAATTGTTATTAAAAAACTTTCGAAAAAAATTGCTCAAAAAGTAACATACGGGTGCAATGTGTTATTGCTAGTAAAAAATACACTCGAGCACATGCCAATTTCGATTGAATAGACGTAATTTTACGCATATGGTTTGATACAGCTGACCCTCCGAACTAATAGATAGTGGCATAGATTTATTTGTTTTCGTTAAAAATGCACTAGCTTTTTACCAAAACAAATTGCTTATTGCTTTAAATTGGAACAAACCACGTTATGGTTATAAGTGACTATAAAAACCTTGGCCAAAAGCTTTATATAATTGAATCACTATCTCAGCATCACAAAATACCTATTGTTTTGTAATGCTAAACGTTCCGTGATTTATTTTAAAAACTATCGTGCATCAATTTTGTAACGACAATTTAGTCGTTCTTTCTATGACTTTTAGGAAGATTATAGGGTATCAGCTCAATCCACAGGCTACTGTGCGACAGATGACCGAACTCAATTGCACTGCGAATACATTATCTGTGTACACAATACCATTCGCTCCTCTTTTTACGACAGCAGCTGTCGTAGCACGTGCCGCCCCGGGACAAAATGCGACCGCGCTTGCAAGTAATTGATGTAGATTAAACAACTAAATTAATCACCAAAGGTACTCCAAAACATTTAAACAGCTCGTTTAGAATATTAATTCTTAATTACCAAAACACTCAATTTACTAAGCCGGCTGCAACTAATGGCATTAATGTTGATAACATTTAGGGCAAACTATTCGGATTGTAGTGAGTTTTCTGGCTACATTCGGTCACGCTAGTCGGTCACGACGTCTCGATCAGAAGAAGGAAATAATGGTCTTGAATTTGGCATGACATCGCAAAGCACAAAGCTAATATAAAAAGTTTACGCTGTAGTGTTCCGATCGAACGCGAATTGCTACTCTTTCTTTCGGATGTCCTTTTAAGTGGGACTTTCTAAATCGAGAGAAACTTCTGCCGCTATTAAGCTTATGCTTATATCCCAATGACAATTCGCTCCGAACACGTGCCGGTTCAAACCGCATAAATACTGTTGAGGATGTGGTAATGATCGTTTTACACAATGATCCCCTTCATCTAAAGTCATTGTAATCGCACTATAATGAGTTCAATGTTATTAAATGAACAGGGCTGTACGCTTGCACTATCACGCTTATCAATTTAAAATGGCTTTTTGATATACGCCAGATGTCATACTCCCCCTTATTATAATAGCCAGACATACCACGATGAGGCAGAGCGTAGCGCATTTAAATTCACCTCAAAAATTCCCATTCAAAGTGCATTCTGCTATAATTTGAAATGTCCGAAACGGTGTCAGTTTCACAGATTCGCAAGCATCTGCCCTCAATGTGTTTGACGAACTAAACATCTGTTGAACAAGCGCGATCATCGCACGATGTCTCACGTCACGAGCCCTTAGATTGACCTACAAAGCTTATTATCTATTAGCCCATACATTTAATTAGACCCTATTCACGAACGCATTCCAATTTCGATCAGTAAATTTTAACGCGTCATTGCGCGGGCGCCGACTGTTGTTGTTCGTTTGATGGTTGATTGGGAGTTAGATAGAACTCTACTCTACTTCTATCTTATCGTACAATACTTCTGTTATCTCGTATCATTTATTAACAATTCTCTTTTATTCTTATGTAAATCGTTCATTCTTCTCTTCATCATAAAATTGCTAAATTAATTGCTCTCTGGATCGTCTGCTCACGAAAATTTTGTTTATTTATTGTGTGAGTTCAATGTACCAATTGAGCCCTCTCCCAATCGTACATCATATGAAAGACTCTCGCTTGGCTTCACAATCAAATTTGTAAGCATTTTTCAATTATACGTTATTGACCACAATGGGCGATCTTATTGGCCTTTTTACTTTGTAAACAATTTGTACTTGGTCCAAACCTCAAACTAAAATGACCTGTATATCGATGTGACATGGCATAAATTAAATTGCAGTTTTTTATAATAAAATTGAAATCGATCTCACAGCTGTTTAGTATGAGGTATAGTTTACCTATTTGAACAATTCGATTGTAACTGCCTGCATGCATACTGAACCACTTTGTACAAATGCATTTTTTTTTTATTTTTGCATTATGCAACTTTACTTGTTATATTCTGTTAACTAACCGAAAGTTTTTTTCTTTTCAGGTAAGTACCACCGTTGTTCATCACATCCAGCTTTTATGTATTTTAAGTGTATCTAAATACACTTAGGTAGGTAACCTAAATTGTAACGTCAACTCGTATCGTCAAATCTTCTCCTAGCAGGATCTCTTTGTAGTGATCCCTTTATACAATAAATTAAACAACCGTCACATACCGTTTTAAAGTTCTTATTGAATAGTTACGTTTGTATAAATAAATTCCTACATCGCCTTACTTAAAGTTCCGAGCAGAATTCTATCTTATCAACTCTACATACAAGTTGGTAGAACAGTTTGAAAACTTACAGAGACCATCTATAGCAACGCTAAGTTCTCTAGAAGTTATAAACTAATAAGACGATCTTGAATTCTACTCTTACTGCTCGGGGATTCTTCAGGGTACTTCCTGATACTGCCTTCTCTGACAGGACTACGAATTTGTGTGTTTAATTAAAGCTGTCCGATGACCCTTCATTTGTGCAGATGGGCCGTGACGACCTTATCCCAGAACGAATTGCTCTCAGTTGCTCCTTAGTGGCTGTTTAGCAAAGACCCTTACCGTAATTATTGTCCATCCGTAACGTTTGTTTACTTAACAGACATGAAAATGGTAAGAAGTCACGAGTCCATATTACTTCTGAAATTTGTGCAAGAGACTCATAATTATAAAATCCATAATAATTATCAAATTATTGGTGATGACAAAGAAAACGAAATATGGTTATTGTGGTAGACATCTGACTGACTAGAGCCTGACTCTTGACCTCGGATCAGAATTTGTTTTCAAGGCCTCCAGACGTCCTAGTACTTTTAAAACTTTTAATTTTTATAATTATAAGTTTTTACGGTTCTTTAAAAAAGGTAAACGCGATAAAGACCCGTAAAAACTTCTAATTGTATAATATCCTTCTTTTATATCCTTCGTAAACATACCTTGAGCCAGTAATAATATCGTGGGTTCTAGGTTTGACTCACGAACCCATATTCAAATAAATCTTTAGATCTCAGTCTATTTCTTATTCTTCCCGAGAATTTAAAGTACAAATTGATTTTGATTGTTTCCAACTTCAAAACAATACATGAATATTTAAAAATACGGCTCGTATTTTACACCTAAATGAACCACTATGAGCATAACTCAGAAATAAATTATATCGTAAGCTTATCGGTAAGTCGCATCAATGTTGGTCACGAAACGCGGCGTGACTAAAGCAGCGGCGTGCCAGGACTGTCTGTCTGTTTAATTAGTAGGTAGGTACAAACAGAACAAGAGGAAATTATGATTTAAGTCACTATAGTCATTGTTAAATCAGGTGAAGCTTGGCACAGTGAAGACAGGTTACTAATTTGCAAGGTTTTTTTCGTGAATTTGTACACCAAAATCCTTAATTGAGCTTAAATGATCCCATAAAAACTGTATTTAGTATTGCCCGCTTAAATGTAACAAATTTAATCAGATCATTCATAGATATGTAATGTAGATTCTTGAATAAAACAAATGAGTCATCAGCAGAACAAAACTGACAGTTCACTAATCAAGTGGGCTTGACTAAGTTCTTAACTCCTACTTATAGCGTAACTTGAAAATGTGTTGAAAAATAAACTCACAACAGTCACATAAATAGTCCTGAACTCACACTAGGATTGTGTATATCATGGGTATCATGTACTGCGAGTATCATGGTACCACATCACCCAGACCTGGATGAAATATCCGAACCCGCACTTCTTGGATCTCAGCTTGGTACTCGTTCGTCACGCCACTGACCGAGGTCGTCAGATACTATTGTATTTCGAAACCAGGCACAACCAGCTTCAAGCGTTTTGTTCTGTAAGTATATATTTGTATTATATACGTACGGAGATTGAAGCATATACTTGAGTTTTGTTTTATCATTTTCACACAGCGTCATCTAGCCCCAAACTAAGCAGAACTTGTATTTAAAAAAATACTTTTTTGTAAATACATTCATATTACACAGAATATGACCCGACCCGACACAAATATTTACAGTAGATACAAACATTTGTCCCGCGACGGGAATCGAACCCGCAACCTTCTGCGTCTCAGACGGACCTTCGCCCACTGAACCATAAAGGTCGTCACTAAATCTACTAGAGGATTTACGACACTATTACACTTCTCATTTTATTCCCTCATCTGTAACACCAAACACAATTTATGGTACCATCGTTTTATGCATGAACGCTTGAATAATTAGTATCAGGTCCATATCTCAAATTTCCATAGTCTATGTCAGTTATGCAAAATACATATATGCTGATTTGGCAACTAAACTTATGATTAGTTTCATTTTCAACCAAGCATCAAACTTTAAATAACGTCCCATGTTGAATTTATGGACCTTAGCTGTCGTATCAAAAACGAAACTGAAATTTCGGGTAATTTAAAATTAATTAATGACTCCATTCCCGTCCGTCACACTTGTTCGCCAGTCTTCGCAGTGCAATTATGTAATTGTAATTTGAAACGAATTTTTCGAAGACCGCTTCATTGAATACTGCAAAATTCTATATATATACTCAACTATATTATATAAATTATAGTAGAGTTCCACAATAAACTCCGTTACATTTACTTTATATCCTGTGTAACCGCAGGATTATTGCTTCAGCCAAAAGTCCCGGCACTCTTTGTCTAGCGCTGGCCCCTTCCGGTTTCCGAAGTGCCCTCAGCGGGATAACATTGAATAACCCCATAGTTACAACTTCCGGCCAAAGAAACACGATTTTCGATAGACGACTCCTTTTTCGGATACTCGCCCTTTATGCGACATACCATGCAGAATACGCCCCGAACCGTAATCTCCAACAGACGTTCCATTTTATTTATGAGCCGTTTAAATGCAGAAACGCTCCCAAATTAACATAAACGTTACTATCCCTTTTAATGTATATCCTCTTGTCCACTTGAACCTCTTCTATAGAATAACTTCTAGCTATTGCCCACTGTCAAGGGTCCAATTATAAACATTATAGTGGCAATCATTGAAAGGATTTTCGGTTTAAAGATGTTTATTTCTCATAAAACAAAAATGTTCACTTATAATGAGATACAATAAATCTTAAAATTAAAGCTTACTAAATATGACACCTCCGGGGCCAGTAGGCGGTAAGTATAGTAAGTAAATATAGTAAGTAGGTATGTATATCTATGTTTTTTATAAATTATATGGATGTTTTATCAAGTTATACAATAGATGTTTAAGGTAGGCTATAAATATATTTTTTTAATGTTGTTTTGAACGTGCTCATGCTAGCACATTCCTTAATCTCATTAGGCAAGCTATTGAATAACTGCACTCCCTCGTAAACAATTGTTTTCTTGCCGTAATCAGTACGTGCTTTAGCTAATTCTAGTTTATATTTGTTTCTAAATGCGTGGGGGTTATTCTTTTTGCGTAGTTGTAGGTTTGATTTTATTGAGTTAGAGTTAATGTTTCTTATTAACATGCAAGTTGAGTATGTATACATCTGTCTAAGGTTAAATAATTTAGTTTTACTATAAATTTCTTTTGTTGGTGTTAGGTATTTATAATGATATAGTGTTTTTATAATTTTATTTTGTGTCCTTTGGAGAGGATTTAAATTTGTGTTAGCGGCAGATCCCCAAATTTCGATAAGATAATTTAAGTGCGATTTAACTAATGAGTTATAAATAATTGAGCGAGCTTTGGCTGGAATGCAATGAGCTATTTGGCGTAGTGATATTAATAATGCCGTTAACTTTGATTTGACGTGATTGATGTGAGATTTCCACGTTAGTTTGTCATCCAACCATAATCCGAGGTATTTTTCTTTATCGGTCTGTTTGATGATATCATTGTTTAAGACAAGAGGGGAAAATTTAGGAATAGGTTTATTTTTTGCAGCAAAAATCATGTACGACGTTTTTTTTGTATTGATTGTCAAAAGATTAAACTTTAACCAGTTATTTAGTATATTAAGGTCCCTTTGAGCGTCACTCATTATGTTTTCAATCGATTTATCAAAATAAAATAGACACGTATCGTCGGCATAGAGGGTTAGGTGTCCTGATAGACCGATTTTATTAATATTATTTATGTAAATCAAAAAAATTAATGGCCCGATAATTGTTCCCTGGGGAATTCCGTAGGTCACATTTTGTGGCCTACTTTCGTAGTCATTGATCTTAACAACTTGCCGCCTATTTTCCAGGTATGATCTAAACATTTTAAGCGCCTTTCCTGTAACTCCTATGTTATTTAATTTTAGTAACAGCTTTTTGTGACAAACTGTGTCAAATGCTTTTTTTAAGTCAATAAATATACCTACTGCAATATTCTTTTGATCTATGTTTGTTTTTATTTTAGTGACTAAGTCTATTGTGGCGGATAAGGTATTTGACTTTGGACGGAAACCATATTGTTCACCGATAAAGAAGTCTTTTTCAACAAGGAAGTCATTTAAACGGTTATAAAGAATGCGTTCAAAGATTTTCGACAGTACTGGCAAAACTGAGACTGGCCTATAATTCCCAGGGTCAGTCCTTATCCCAGATTTGTAGATTGGGCTGACCTTGGCAATCTTAAGCAAGTCGGGGAAGGTACCTTCTGTTAGGCATTTGTTTATACAGTTTGATAAGTGAGGCGCGATTATATTTTTAATGCATTTGACTGCCTTCGTACTTAGTCCGTCTAGCCCGGTACTTGTGTTCGAATCTAGTTTATCGATAATTTTAAAAATTTCATCCGTGCTACATAACTTAAGATCGCTTAACTCAGCTAAATGGTGGCAGTTTTCCTCGTACATTAGGATATTACCAGTGTTTTCGTGATATAATTTAGGGATTTTATTAGCCAATTCGCTTCCTATTGAGGCGAAATAAGAATTGAATAAATCACAAACTGAGTTACCTTCCGTAACTGGAACTGAATTCAACATGAGTTTTGGTGGTTCGCTATTTTCTTTTATTTTATTTTGTGTTAATTCATTAATGATTTCCCACATTCTCTTAGGATTATCATAACTTTCATGAAACATTTTAAAATAGTATTTATTTTTCTGTTCTCTTATCATAGACCTGGTCTTTCTCTGCGCATCATCAAATTGTTTTATTAAAGTTTTATTGGTTGTGTTTGTTTTAGTTTGACTATAAATATAATTTCGTAAGTTAATTGAATTGGTTATATTTTTATTTATCCAGTCACTTTGCGGGCCATTTAAATATTTTGTTTTACATATTTTACTTTTATTAACAAGGTCCAAAATAAATGTTTCCAGATAATTATAATCATTTTCGCTGTTGTGGTATTCCGAGTTTATTGTGTTCAAAGTTAGGCTTTGGTAATCAACTGCTTTATAATGTACTTTTTTGTTTATTTTTGGACCTAGACTACCTATTTCTAGATAAATATTTTTGTGGTCTGACAAAGAGGATTCAATTATTGAAATATTAAAAGAGTGATTATTTAAATTTGTACATACATGATCTAGTAGCGTATTTGTAGTTTTAGTTTGGCGTGTGCTGTATTCTCTGTCTATCTTGTTAACAATCTCATAACCAGCTTCTTGCAATTCCTGTAGATATCGTGTGACATCAGTTGTTTTGCTTAGTAAATCAATGTTAAAGTCGCCGAAAACAATAGATCTTCTTCGTTGTTCCAATTGTGTTGAATATATGTCCAAAAATCTTCCTAAATTTGATTCTCCTGGCCTGTAAATTGCTCCAATGTTCAGGGATAGTTTATCTATAGAGATCCATAAGTAGTGATTTCCATTTTCACATAACTCTTCGGTCACTTCGTGTTTTATGCAATTGTGAATAAATATAGACACGCCTCCACCTCTGCAATGTTTTCTGTAGTTGTAAATATGCGTGTAGTTCGGTAATTGGTACGAGTTGGCATCGCTTTCCGAGGTAAGCCAGGTTTCCGTAAATATGATTATGTGTGTAGTTCTAGGTATAGATTTTAAAATGCATTTTATCTCGTCGAACTTTCCTGCTGTACGGATGCTTCTCATATTAGCATAGAAAAATCTTAGGCTTGATGAATGCGTTGGTATGTCTTCATATTTTTCTCGTATGTAGTGTTGATATTTATCAGTAGATTTTTTATTTTGTATTGGTTCGTTTATACGTTTTTTTGTTCAGTATTTACAATTATTCTTGGCACGCCACGCAGAAATCGTATAACGAGATTCTTCTCGCCCATTTCGAGACGGCGTTTTATCTCCTCTTTTAGTGATTTTAGGTACTGTTGTTGTGATGGGGTCTGATCACCGTAGATCTGAATATTTTCTGGTAGCTTGGCCTTATTACGTAAAAGTAGTTTAGGCGTATCATTGCTGATAAATGTAACTTTTATAGGTCGATTTTTTCCTGGCATATATTTGCCTAGTCGTAGCGTTTTAATAGGCTTTGGACAGTTTTCATTCAGTAATTCGAGCATTTTTGTGACCTCTTCACTGTCGTGGTGTTGTCTCTCTTTAAAGTTCTTATCATTTTTTTCGATTATGCCCACAACTATAACGTTTTTCTCGCGTTCGCATCGGTCCTTTAGCTCGATGATGAGGTTTTCGTGGTTGATGAAAGGCGATGGCGGTAACGGGCGAGAAGTAGTCGAACCCATCTCATCCGGGTATTGCTGGTTTTTTATTTTATGTATTTCCTCTTCGATCCCTTTAATTTTTTCAATTGTGTTTGTATTGTTTGTTTTTAATTTTTCTAGTTCTGTATTTATTTGTGAAAACTGCTGGGAGTAGGTTTCTGTAACAGCTTTTATTGTCTTCAAGTCGTCCTTTACTTGAGAAATTTCATCTCGAATTTGATGTAATGTTTCGTTTTGAGTTTTTCCGAAATTCTCCAAGAAGTTCATAATTTTACGCTCGAAGATTTTAAAATCCTGATTGTATTCTTGTTCTGTAGTGCGTTCTTTTCTCTTCCTTTCCCTTAGATTTCTCAGCTGTGGAGCATCCTCATCAATGCATGTTGATAAGTTAGGTGCAGATCCAAATTCGCTTCCGCTCGTTGACGGTAGCGGCGATATTTTTTGCGAGTCCATTGTGTATGCACAGTCGGTTCCTCAGTGTGTGCGAGGGTAGTAAGAATATGGAACTAGTTTCTCTGCACTCCTTACTCGTGAAGGTCAAAGACGCAGCAAGCATGCCCAACTCCAAAAGGTCTATTGGCTAGTAAGCGTCAATAGCAAAATGCACTTAAACACCGTTATTTTAGGGATCACTTTTGCTTGTCAAACTTTTTACAGTTTACGAAAGATTTAGTAGCTAGCGTACACGTCTGCCGTTGACGAGCCCCGGCAGGCAAAAAAAAAAAAAAAAAAAAAAAAAAATCCAATTAGGAGCCCCTCATTGAATTAATGCACGTCCTTCAACATTGATCAAATACTTCTGTCCCCGCTAATAGATTGTTACGCGATCGTCCATTCAATTCTTATCTTTGCTTTCACATTCTGATACTTGAAGAAATCCATCTCCAGATAGTTGTTTGATCTTACGTGAATTAGTTATTGTACCATTTAAACACACTACTATAAGCGCTTTCATTTGCGCGAACTGTAGATCGTAGGCTCATAAATCATTGGTATTGTTTTGGCATATCTCTTCGTGTCATAGCGATGCGGGCTTTGCACGTCTAGGAGCTGGTACGTTGGATTGTACATTAAATACATCATTTCCTTAAATAATTCAAGTATTCTAATGTAAGTTTATGAATGTGAGACAACTGCAAAGCGAGACTTCCTTCAAGACAGTCTGAGACCGTTCGGTATTTAGAACAATAGAACCGTAACTTAGGTAGGTAAGTGAAAAGCTTGCGTTGACAAGGGTAACGTCCTAGAGCTATTTGTGTTGCGCATCTGCCCAGGGCAAAATGGAATACAAATATTGAAATAGTTTACCGAGTTGCATAGAAATTGGACCTTATGAATTTATCGAGGTACATTTGGTCAACAACCTTGAAGGTTATTTTTTTGTGAGTGTGCTTCAAAAATCATGATAAAAAATAAGTCACCGATCTCTGCACATACTTTCGTTTAACCAGATGCAATGTAAAAGCCCTTTAATTTTTTGAACACGAACATTGAGAGAGCCCTCATAAAAAGCGTCGATAATTTTTAAAGTTGGTAACCACAAATCATCGGGAACGTGACCGCGAGACGTGATGGAATTTGATGATTTCAACCGTAAATGTTTTTATTGTAACAAACAAAATCGAATGAGAGTATGGTAAATATCGAGAAAAACTGTTGCTACACATCTATATTGCACGTTTAAAAAAAGATATACAAATCACCATAGTATTATAATATCAGTGACCATGTCTATGACAACCCTTTGTCGATATTTCTAGATTTCTAGAACCGTGTTGGCCTAGTAGGTGGTTTCCCATTTCCGATAACACTAACGGATTTATCCAAACAAATATTCAAGTGCGCAATAACACATTCGCAAAAGTTCAAGACAGTGATAAAAAACATTTGTCTGTTTGTCTTCTGCCCGGCATGCCCTAGAACCAAAAAATCTAAGGTTACTATGCAAAACGTGGGGCATGTGCCTATTACAATGCTTCGACGTGTTTATGGCTATCCCCTTATTGGGTATATTCAGGGATCTACGCAGTGAGTTTGTATCTGAGGACATATCACGTCACGTGATGGACATATCACGGGAAGTACATTCGTCGTCTGGGAGTACAGCTTTCGAGCATGTTTGTTTTTTTTTATTTTGGAAAATAAAGTATTTGTATTTGATGATGATGATGAGACATTCTCTAAGCATATTTGAAAGCACAAAACGTGTCTAGAAACTACACCTGCTATAATTAAAGCATAATTGTTATCATTGCGAACCAGCCACTCATGTTATGCGTTGTTTTCTACGAGCAAACATTTCAAGTGTTTATTTTGTACAAATACCCTCGTATTTCATCTCCGATCCGGCTTAGCGGTTATAAGGCCCCTGGAACACGTTTTTAATTATTGTATTTCACGGAACTTTTTTTATTTTGTATGTTTTTGCCAGTGGCGAATGAGATCCGTCTCAAATATCACAAAATAAAGACATATTTTTTTATAATACATTTTTCTTCTGTTTGTTATCTTTTAACTAGGTAATTAATCTATATATAAGTGTTTGATGTTTAAGAATTGGATTACGTTACACAACTTCAGTGGTGAACAAGCATACGGCTCACCAGCTGTTGGTAAGTGGTAACCGTAACCTTTGGACGATTGCTACATCAGAGGTATCACTCGTTGCAGACCCTGAGACAACGGGGAAAAGTCTCACCCATACCCTTAATTGGAACACAGCAATACAAGCAACACCGCTTGGAGGCAGAATAAGGTTTACTTGTATTATATCTTTTAAGTTTTTTTTATACTTTTGCTATTAAGTTATGTTTGCCTTCGATGTGCCTTTTTATGTATGGATCATTATGATTTTAAAATTAGACGTTCTCGCAACGTTTAAGAGCGTTGTTTATGTCTCTTTTAACACACCGCTAATTAATATTGGTTATAATTTTGGTATGAAACTGGTTCCGAATGAAAGTAAATTGCAGTCTGATATGGTTTGAAACATGCGAACTTTACCTCTGAAAATGCACGGAGATTGCTCATTACACGCTAACATTGACATGTGGCCGTATTATTTATAAACGTGGTTTAATAAGTCAAAAGCAAATAAGTCTTTTAAAGAGGTTTGTTCACGACACAACCATACCGTCAAGGGTTATTGTTGATTCGTACACGAAGGTTATAAGTACTAATTTATTCATTTTTAGTTTCCATATTTTGGCTGTTGTCTCGTACACTTCCACGTTAAAGATTGTTTGAATAGAAAAATCATACGAAAGACCCTATCGTGGGAACATACGAAAGAATAACTGTCGATTTTGTTTATGTTTAAAACAATTAATATACCTATAGGAGTGTCCCACGCCATTCCACGCCATTGCAAACCGTGTTGTGAACGTGTCCTTTTAGTTTAATCTATGGATCAGTTTAATGGTTGGTCTTGATTCTTCTTTGTCATAAGAAACACAACTTACAATGGAACGTTTATAAATAAAAAAAGTCAATGTTTTACATCGAAATGGCAAGGCCAAATTTAATCGTTGAGTTCTGGTAGGTACTTACTCGTAGGCACATAATACAGAATAGTACGAAAAGAAAGTACTTAATATATTTTGTAACCAGCTCAGTACCTAATAGTTGTATTTTCTTCGAAAGAAATTAGTTATAATAATAATAATAATGATGTTTCTTCAAGGGCACGATAATGATACAAGTCTAATCTTACAGCCGTTTTACTACATTAGAATTATAATGAGCGACTAGTCTCGAGTATATGGGAACAGGTACCAGGCGTCGACCTTGGCTTCGCAGAGCCGTTTGGTGGCCGAATTGACCTTGCTTTGGGATGGGGTTTAGTCACGCCACTACAATACTCTTTTTACTAATACATTAGCTGAGAATATAATGGCATTGACTTCGCTCGTTATTCAATAGAACTACGCATCCGGAAATTAACCAGTTTCTTTCGGCCCTCATATCATTCAAAATTGTCATAGAAAATTTGTCGAAGCAATATACGTTGGTAATACTGAATGATACTCACTAAAAATAAATAATTCACACAGCATCATCTATCCCCAAACTAAGCAGGGCTTGTTTTATGCGAACTATATGACTGATATACTAAATACTTATTTTTTATAAATATATATGGTTTATGATTTATATACATATATGTTTCATACCGCTAGGACTTAAAAAAGTTTGGACGAGGTTGGACTTTAGCTACCTACATTGATGCTTAATATTCCCACTATAGGGTTCCTAAAAGTTTATAACTCTGTAATACGCTTTATACTGAAGGAGGTACACACATTACAGTGATGGGTACACACATAGAAGGACATGACTAAATTATAAGGGTTCCTTTTCTGCTATTTGGCTTCGGAACTCCAAAATACGTTCATTTTTGACATTGCACGGCTTGTAAATGTTTTTCTGTCTGGTAGGTAAGTTCTTCCTTTTACGAAAAGGAAAGTTCGCCATTTATGGCATCTTGGTCAGATAATAGTATGTAGTGAGGTTGAGATTGCATTTATTATCTGAGTGGAAAGCATTGCATGACGAAAACATCATTAAAACAAAGTTTTCACTAGATTTCACAATGACGTGTGTGTAAATGGATTTCCAAAACGAGCCTGCCTACTTTACAAACAAAGAAATTGTTTGTTATGTGGGGTAAGATGCTTTTACTCTGATTTTCAATGACATTCCAAAGGTATTGTTGAAAAGGATCTGTCCAGGCAAATTTACGCTCCAAATCCTGGCGATCGATCCTTGCAAATGTAGGCAGGTTTTTGCAGAAAAAGATTCATACGGAAATTTGAAAGAAATGCCTCATTTCAATATAATTCTCGCACGTATGCATTACCGATTTACAATCGTTTGTTCATGGACCATGAAAATTTGTAATTCTCAAGTTATTCTACAAATCGAACCAAATAGATCAGTAGATTAATGACCTCAAGGATCATGAAATCAAATAAATCCCGATCTAAATAAATAAATTCCACTACAAGGCTGCTGTAATTCAAACCACTTAAGGGCATCCCTTAAGAGTCCTAAGAAGATTCCAGTATTAAATTTACCAACTGACTGGAAAATAAACTGCGTAACTCTATTTCCAACTCTTCTGTCAAACTCAAACAATCATAATTTACGAAGTTTGCTGATACGCCTTTTTCTTCGAAAATAAAATAACTTCATTCCTCAGCAAAAATACCAAATCTCAGTGGATCGTCTTAGTTTGACCCGAAAGTTATTGAAAGTCATTCAATTCCTATTATGACGCCGTTTTCTGTTTCTATCGAAATTATTTTACTGGTTAATATTCAAAGAAACTTTATCCAGAGATTCATGAAGAGATTTATGCGAGGCTTGAATCACTGATACAAGTGTCTGGGTGAAACACATAACCTATTATCAGGGAGTGATAAATAACTACAATTATATAGAAGAATAAGAATTATTTGTATACTTCTTAATGCTACCTTTTCGCAGAAAAACTACAACTATACAACTAGGTACATTTTCAATCTCAAATACTAGTCTTCAAAGTACTAGTATTTCTATGGGCCCCGGTCAATTCATGCCAAAACTATTTCCGTATATGTCTTGATACTACCTAAAGTTTTGAAACGAATGTACATTTGCCTCTTCCTACGCCATCATGAATCATTCTCAGACGGTGCAGACAAACAAGTTAAGTAACCATAATCTAAACTAAACATCACTTTGTATACGAGATTTCATTATATTAACCTATATAAATATTCATTGACTATAATTTTATTCCATACTTTATACGTTATTGAACCATCAGTCGATCTATACTAATCTTTCAGAATATAAACAAATTAAAATGCTATACAATTTTAAGCCGAGCTCCAAATTTGTAAAGTGAACCGTGCCAAAGCTCCGGACAGACAAGATTATTATCCACGGGGCCACAAAACAGCCTGGCATGTCAACTACCTTAAAATCGTGAGATCTTATTGATTAGCATGCATTCTTAGCAGTTTGCTCAAGATCGCCTTCACAAGGCGTTGCCTTTGCCAGTTAAATGAGAGCACGAAACAGGCGGTACTGCTCTACTTACAAAACGCTTTTAATTTCCTGCGAACAATTATCTCCTTAACATTTGACCGCTTTCTTCATGAGGACAATGCGCATAACGAAACTTCCCGTTGCGTCACCTTTGTTGACTTGTGAATGCATTTTCAAATGTGAATTTCTATTGAATACGTGCGTTGCACCCTTTAGCTTTAAAATATCCAATCATTACCGTCTTTACAGTTGCACCTTTGCAAGAGCGGGTTTAATCTCACGCTCGCCCAGGTTGCTCTGCCGCGACCGTGTCAGGACAGAATGCCTTTACAAGGTATCATGCACACCTGAACCGACACACATTGTCCTAGAGCCGTCATTCCTCGTTAGACTGACGCCCAGCCGACTGGAAATCCCGGCTATAATTGCACCTAGACAGAGACAATTCTACCTCATGGCCTTTGTAATAAAGATTAAAATGAAACCTAGGTGTGGATGGTGTATGCGTAATATTCTCAAACGGACAGATGCAATGTAACCGACAACCTACAAGAACCCTGCTGGGAAATAAATCGTACAACCTGCTTCGATAGCTCGTATGAGTGGATAGTTGAGTTGACAGGTTAAAAAGAATATCGGCGCAGTCGAGAACACTGTGCAAGACAGGATTTCGGAGAGCTTTTGCTGGTGCTGTGTAAGTTGGTATAAAATTGTGGCATATGTATAACATGATCTCTAACAGCTTTCGAAATGAGCTCTGCTCGCCTTCGTCAATTTAATCATGACTACAAATTAACTGCACTCGACCTTTCTATTGAACCCGTTGGTACAAACTGTACCCACAACCATACATAAATAATTTGAAGATACCTGCTTCTCCCAGTGGAATTCCATTTGATGTTCAAATATATTCCGTGTATAGTGTAGGCGTAGATGCAATTGATTATTTCTTAATGGAATCAGCCCTTTCTCTGAGAATTTAATCACAGATTTATATATCTATTGTCTTTTTAATTTAGGTAGGTTGTCTTGTTCAACACGTTCGAATTTCTTTGTAACAAAGAAGCTATAATGGACTGCTAAGAGTTCAGGGTAAAATGTTTTTTATTGTCAGCCTAATTATTTAGTAGAATTTTTACAACATTTTAAACCAGATAGTCAATAGAAGCCATGCGACTTTATGGCAATTTTTTCACAAAAATGTTCTTACTCGCTTTCACCGTAACCGTAGTGTTGAACAAAGGGGCTTTCGATAACCCTTGACATGGAAAGGCTTTTTTGCTTTTCGCGATAAGGAACTGTTACCGCGGCCGGTGTCGTAAAGGGATTGAATGCTAGGTGCTGAACACTTTGCCCCTTAAAAGCACGCTCCTTGTAGCAAACAACTATTATCATAGTTTACCTCAGAACTACTATCCATTTATGTCGACATTCTCCATAATCCTTTCTATTACAGCTTTATATGAATGAGAATAAGGCTTTCGTTACTAGTGCTGAATAGCACATTTACTTGTTTATGTTCTCGTGTAAGTTATTCTGTTACGGTGCATAATGTGAAGTTGTCATTGAACTCTTTCTAGTCTTAATATTCCAAGTTAATTCTGATTCTGTAAAATATTATTTTTAATCTGTGTAATGTTTTGTTATTCCACTCTTATAATATCATAAAACCTCCAGGTGCTGACAAATTGCACTCACCCTTGTGAGTATGTGCAAGGAAATTTCAGTTTGCGAAAATAACTTGGCGTTGAATATTTCGTTCCGTGACTTACAAATAGAAATAATGTATTTTGTGTGTTTTTCCAGTATTTAATTTTCAGGAGTTATTGTGAGTAATTTGAATCAGATGTTGTGATACTCTTATTCAATGATTATAACTTCCAGGGGTCGAAGATCCTCTGTCATCTTTATGCCTTCCAAAGTCAAAGTTCATAATTAGTTCAATGTTAATACGGCGGCCGACCACATACAGCGTCCAGTGCCCGAAGCTAGGCATGAACCATAAGTCGTCATATTATGACCGTCCCTTCGCAATAAAGACTTTCTTCCAATCTCCCTATAAAGCGATATAACCGAATTTATTTGTTTCTAGAATCGGTTATACCATTCAAATCCCGCAAGACGTTTTGTTTGACGAGCTTAGAACGTGTGTTCCATTCGGAAAATCGAATGCAAACCGTTCGGAAAGTCGAATGCAATATCAAAAATAAATATTCCTAGCTACGATTATGTTGCATTTTGCCAATTTGGACAGCATAACTCTGTGGCGAAGGCTCGCCTGAGACGCATAAGGTTGCGGGTTCGATTCCCGCCGCGGGGCAAATGTTTATATTTACAAATATTTGTCTCGGTCTGGGTGTTTTCTAAGTATACATACTTAGAAAACAAATGTTTGTATCTGCGAATATTTGTCTCGGGTCTGTTTTCTATGTATAATATGTATGTATTTACAAAAAAAATATATAAGTAGTATTTATTATCAGTCATATGTAATTCCCATAACACGAGAACTCTTAGTTTGGGGCTAGATGATGATGTGTGACTTTTCCAGCATTATATATTTCTTGAACAATTGCTGAGTTTTGCTAAACAAGAATAGGCTTGATTATTTTAATTTCACTTCAAAAACCTCTAACTCTAGACGCCTTTGTTTAATTGGTAATGTTTATTTCTCACTATAACAACTCTCAATGCAAATAAGTGTGTGTGATAATGATAACTTGAGAGCTAACGGTAGCTTTCCTAGTACGTGGACTAGGTGTCACATTTATGTATCGCTTTCAGCAAACCAGTATCGCTTTATGTGCTGACGCTGACCGCTATTTGCCGGAAGCCCAGCGCCTGTCCGTGTGACCGCAACATTGAGTGACAAGCTTTGCCATAGGCGTACTACTAACTTCAATCGCTTCACAAGCTTACGTAAATTGCAGAATTATTTCAAACAATATTGAAATATTTCTTACGCTTTCGAGTACTCTTGTCTCTATTGAGTTACCTAACATCATCATTTATCTATGTGTAAAGGTCCAGTGGAAAACGCAAACTAAATTAATTTAAAAATGTTGTACTAGTGTGTTATATTAATCACACCTGTCACTGCTCTATTACATAGTTCTTTCCATACAAAGATTATCTGGAAGAAATCGCGTTCAGCGATAAGACCGCCCATTGTAAATTTCTTTGTTTATTGTAGTTTTTTTTTTGTTCTGTTAAATGGTGCACAATAAAGAGTTTGTCTATCTACTCAATCCATTTTCGCAGTTTTATCATTGATGCAAAATAAAAGTCAGAGGATTTCCTCTCATTTTAAAGATCTCACGAATTTCACTAGTGTATTAAAGTCCGAACAGTTTGGTATTTTGCAGTGAAAATACCACATTCTTCTCTTTGTACGCATTGCGATTGTGTTGGAAAGCGTGGTTAGTCAGTGACCACAGACAGCTCTCAAAGAGGCTGTTTGAACGCAAATACATTTTTTTTTTTTTTTTTTTATTTAATCAATATAACAACATTACAGGTTTTTTTTTTAACCCTAAAGCGATGTTATATGAAAGAAAGTAAATAATATCCGATAGAGGAAGATAACTAAACTAAACAATTTAAACAATTTGTTTCTAAAACTACCTGTGCTATTTGTAGGAGTTTCGGCAGGCTATTGTAAAAAATATCTACGTTATTCGCAGACAAGATATTTAGAAGATAGATAGCGAGTGACATGGGGGCAAACTTAAGTAAGTTGGTCCTACAGTTGGGCACCTCAAGCATGGCGGGGCGGCGGCGCGCGCCCAAGTAGTCGTTGGGCGCGCGCAGCCGCAGCGCCTCCAGCACCTCTGGGTGGAGCACGCGCACCATGTACTTATACCTATACGAACGAAGTAAAGCTAGTGGGATAATCAAACTGCAATATAAATTAAACAGCAGTTAAATATGCTTTTGGCTTCAAACTACGTGATAAAATCCGGAATGAGAAAATCCGTATGGACCTATCTTTATAATCACCTCTCTCACCTAGCCTCAAAGGTCTGCTAGAAGAAAACTCTGTTTAGGATTAATGTTGTTCATGTCATATCATGATGCAAAAATAAAAACCAAATAGCACATTGATATGGCTATGGGCAGGCCATTTGGCTCGAAGAACCGACAGCCGCAGCCGCTAGGTTCACGAATAGCGACCACAAACAGAACGGCATAGTAGGAAGTCACGCGAAGGACCATTGACATCATAAAGGTTGCGGGTAGTCGGTGGACGCGATGAGGTGGCTCAAGACCGTGCGTCATTGCACACTTTGGAAGCCTATGTGTTGATGATGATGATGTAAAACGTGATTGAAAAATTACGTAAGTAGATACAGGTCTTCAGATTAAAATATTCTAAACAGGCTCTAATACCCAGGTGGCGGTTATATTGCTCCTCGGTGCAAACCGCGCGAGCCATGTCTTATCTTATGATAGCGATGGTGTAGTAAAATTTTAATGAGCAAGACCCAAGTCTCGGTTCGTCCGGTCCCGCTAATCGAAGTAAAGCTTACAGTTACTTTGTGGGTACAAAATGCAAAGTGAAACATTCAGCTACACTGCATGCACTCTAAAAAGACACTACCAACCATGCCTAGTTGGACTATTAGCATAAGTTTTATTGCATATCTATTCGAAGTAATAAACTCTTGATTTAGTTTGATTTTCTTGATCGAGGGCAAGGGCAATGGAATCGTTAAAGTTATAAACAATTTAAAAAGTTATTAAATGAAGTACTTTGTCTGATCAATATTTTTATGAGCAACCGCATTTAGAAAGCATTGAAGCAACTTGCACCTTGATAGTTCACCAATTTTATGATCTCTGCTTTCAAAGACGGCTATAAAAAGTATAAGTTTAAATACACAGCATCATATACCCAAAGTAAGCAGTACTTGTGTTATGGGAACTATATGGCAGCAAGGCATTTTAGGCAGCAGTTTCAGACTGCTACCTAAAATGCCGTTCTAACTAGCACAAACAATGTTTTAAAACCAAAATTAAAGATAATTTTTGTTTTAAAACATTGTTTGTGCTAGTGATAATGCACCGTTGCACATTGATAATTGTCAAGAAAATATGTCGAAAACCCTAAAGCAAAACATTTGCTTTGTTAATATTTGAGTAACTTGACTCGTAGTTTTACTTACCCAAGCAAATTTTTTGCAAATTGTTCTGAGTACGTTTCAAAACCATTGTGTTTTTAAACTGCGCATTTACAGTCTTCGAGATTCGAGCTGCTTTTAAAAATATAAATCTTGAATAATATGAATGGTGACTAAAGAATATTATCTAGGTCACCTAGTCAGTACGGGTAGGTTCCGCAAAAGAAAGCGAACTACCAACCAAATATGTAACATTTGTTCCTAATTCAAACTTCACGTTTGAAAAAACCCGGCTTTGCACAGCATCATCTAGCCTCGAAGTAAGCATAGCTTGTGTTATGGGAACTAGATGACCGATATACTACTTATAGTACATAGAAAACACACAGACTCGATACAAATATTTGCAGATCATACAAAGATGTCCCGCGGCGATATCGAACCCGCAACCTTCTGAGTCTCAGGCACCACAGAGGTCGTCAAAGCCGAAATATTCGACATGTGAACGTAATGAGTAAAAAAACATCAGCTCTTAACATAGCTGTCGTCTACGCGTAAAACGATGACAAGCTAATAAGTAGGTATAATGGGGATTGTGAATTTCCTTTTTTGTGAAAAGCTGGAGCCACTCGGAGCAATTAGGTCGTGTTCTGAAATTTAAATAAGGGACTGCATTTCTGTATGTTTTTTACTGACTGCCGAAGGAGGGTTACGTTTTTCGCGCGTATCTATGTAAGTAGGTAATCTTTATAACCTCGTAGAATCCACATTACATGAGTGAGTTATCGTTAAATGCGCTACAATCTAAATAGTGACATGGAAGTGTAAAATAAACTAATATGGCGGCTGGTCAAACTCACCAAAAGTTTTTATGAAACAATTCTAAAAGTTCACAGAACTTATCTGATGAAACAGAATGAGTTTTGTTTTAATTGTTTATATAGCATATAATATACCTGATTCAGGAGTATGTTTATTCCGTGGTTATGACTTATATTAATGCCAAATATAATTTTATGGATGTGCTATTATGAAAATTACAATCTTCCTAAAAAGCCTTTCAGAAAGAAAGAAATTAATTTTGTAGAATTTACATAACTATATGTTATCTAGCTGAAAATCAAAAAGCAAAGACAGGAACTGAACACCCATTTGGTTAATCACTTGAAACCGACATCGTTGACAAGGGATTGATATATTACGAGACTGGGAATGTCAATAGTCCACCGGCATTCACTTTGTGTGTTCATTCACTGAACAATCGCATTTGACATGTTAAATTAGCCGAAAACTCTATACTCTGGCGCAATGTTCTCTTCCGTATGTGATCACATATAACACTAGACGGATTAATAGTTGTTCATGGTATTTTAATGAGCAATGCATGTAGGGTGTAATGAAACCTAAAGATTCTAACTGAGTCAAGCTATCCTCGTAAAACATTTCCTTATTGTAGAGAATTGTGGCATATGGAATTTTCGACCTTCTTTGCTCATCGCAAGCTTGCCAAGCCTGAGTTATGAGCTTTTCCTTTAAAATTTGTCTTTGTTTGTTGAATTTCAATTCAAATTCGCCTCCATCTTGATTAAAACCAATTCTTCATTAACTGAATCTGCTTTAGCTCTACCAACTGTTTATTGGGAATATAAATTAAATACATCGAGCTTTTACGGTTATTAGCATCCATTTACAAATGAATTGTTTTAGCATATTCTCGAATAGTTTTTGTGAGTTGAAATAATTACAAAAAGGAAGCCAGAGAGAATTGGTATCAGACCGTAACGTAAATGGGTTAACAACCTTGATTTGTATACATTGAGTGACTTTAGGTAATGCACCGATACACACCGTAATTTAGCAAAATTCGCAACACACGAAAGCATGGGAAAATATGACCCACTCTAAAATAAATTCTCCATGCGGGCGTTGTAGTAAATTTATCAATATGCAACACTACGACGGTGACCACTTAACATGGAGAGTGGCTCCCATCTTCTTTAATAATATAACTTAAGTGGTATGCTTGTGTGGTGGAGCAGACACATGTGGCAGATTCAGAAGAGCCTAGCTCTCGACAAATTCTCATTGCAGATGGCACCTTGTAGTCTGAGGTGTGTACGAACTACGTGTTCCAAACACCCATCCTAATCAAGGTATGAATTTTACGTAGACGTTATTTACCTAATTTGAATCTGGTTTGTATGTGGGGGTGTATATGTGTGCGTAGTAACTGATACCAATAACCTTAATAACTATGTTATAACAATATTTTTTGGGTGATTTACTCGTAGTTGTTGCGATGATTTCAAAAGCATGGTGCAAACTTTGCACCTGGATTTCCTCACTAAACAAAGAACAATTTAATTAGCCCACAGTGTAAACCAAGCCGACGTGATTAGGTCAATCGATAGCTATGAATCATTATTCATGTGGTTTATTTTAAGAGTTCCTGTGTACAGCTTTGATGTTACTTGTAAAATTTCAAACCTGGTACCGTCCAGATGGCTCATTCCCGTAATACGTTATGTCAAAATGATTATACAGTAATACCTCAAACTTTCCAATGATTAATAATAAACATCAAACAGACACATACATAGTCCTGACCTGACCCAATACTAGGATTCACTGTGTCGTGGGTATCAGGAACTAGGGGTACCGTACCACAACACCCGGAACCAAAACAAATATCAACAGAACAAACAAAAAATTGTCTTGCAGCGGGAAACGAACCCGCACCTCTAGCGTTGCAGCCGGCTACTCGCCCGCCGCGTGGTAAAGGAGAATAATGAAAGAGATCTGAGCTTTACTTGTATAGCGCTTCAAGTTGATCTCAAGCACAGATCTTAATTAATGTGAACTTTGATAGGCATCGAAAGCAATTAGTCCAGTACATTATTGAGAAGTATCCTATTCGGTAATCCTAGTTACATTGACATTTAGTTAGTCTTTACTGCTATAAAAATAAAACATAGCAGTCGATGATATACCTAGAAAACATTCCTCTACAGAAATAGTTTTAAACAACCTTAAACTTGAGAGTAAACAGATCCTTACAAAGTAAAAAAGGAATGCTCAAACAAATATTATTCTTAAAGTGACCAAAAAGTAAGACTTTCCCCTCCAAACAGTAAATAAAGATAAAGATTTCTCAATTTGTTACCAAATACAAACATTTACGCCAGACAGTGTTGAGGACGTTAAAAAGCTGAGGTGTTAGTATACGAAGGTTCATTGTTTAGCTCGCAGTCAAACAAAGTATAACAGTCCAGGTCTACCATCGGTTCTTCAAAGCAAACGTTTAAGCGTGCTTTAGACAGTGTTTAAACAAGATACCGCTAATGTTGTGGGAAACTCGCGGTTCAGTTCGACCGGCGATTTATTATCAATGCCCGTTGTATTTTACGAACTAGAACGTTGCACTCAACACTACATTTCCTCTTCGTGTACCTCGCTGTACTTTTATATCTTAAGAGACTGTAAGAAGTGCTTTGCATAATACAAGAATCCTTGCAAAATATGATTTTTCTTTGTATCCTTCTGTTCTTATTTTTCTGTCCTTTATCGAGACATGATCGTAAAGGCAGCGAACAAATAGCTTTACGCTTCGTTTGTCTCCATGAGCTGCGACAAATATTCTTTTTAGTGTGTTGGCCGAACCATTTACCGTAAACTATGCCTGTAACTCGTGCAAACACGCATGTTTTGCCGATTCGAATTGTTTTTAAAACACTTGGCCTTGTCCTGTATGAGAGACCACACACTTTGTTTCCTTACATTCCCACCATGCAATTTATTTTAACATTCCGATGTTAAACCACCAAACCAGGTCCACTTATGTTTCCGATTACACGTCATGTAAAATAAGGGAATGATTTATGCGCTTTCGAAACTTTATTGGTTTGAATATCGGAAGGAGCAAATCCCTTATGATATTTGTAAATACTCATATGATATGTATCGTTATAGTATTTTACTAGTTCAAGATTCGCATCTGAGTAATCGATGGCTTTCAGTTTATTTGTTCGTGTCACGATTATGATTCGTTGCTGCTATACAAGCTAATAAAATGTGTTCCGTGTAAGAAGTGCATAAGAAGCTTAACAGTGGATTATGTAATCCACTGTTAAGCTTCTTATGGAGAACTTGTAATATTATACGTTTTTGAATGTATTCATTCATATTTCATTTTAAGCCATTTTAATAAATTACTCTTGACACGAGAAGCACTCCTTGTCTTCGTTTGTTTTTACTCAACTGTTTATTTTGTAACCTTTAACCCACCAAGAAACCGTTACTCTTTAAAGTTCACCAGCTGAAAACTATCTTCAATTTCTTATTTCAAAGTTAGTCTCGCTGTCGAAAGAACTTTAGAAAAGCAGGTCACATTATTTAAAGTAGAAGACAAAATGTAGACTGTAGATACTTCCACTGCCTGGAAAGTATAGATGTAGGTATGTACTTTACTTCCTACTTTAAACCGCATTTATTTTGACCCTTAACATATTTTCGAGAAACAATAAATTATAAAAAATGTAAACGCGATAAAAACCGAAACAATACTTATAAGTATGTATACTGATCGCAAAAGTTTGAAAAATACCATTCTCGAGTATATTATAACAAACTGCAGCTAAAATTTTAATGAGCGAACAGTTGTTTGGTACACCTGCTGCCGAATAGCAAGAGTCTCGCCAAACGTCTCTTGAATTTAATAGAGTATCCAATATCTACTCGTATCATCATAAAAAATATACAACTATTAACGTATGAAGATTATTTTGATAAAAAGTATTGTAACCGCTATTCGTTTAAGAGACTTCCTAGAGAGGTTATTGACTCGGCACACCTAAAGGATGCAGACGCGTAAGGCCGCATACCGCACTTACGATGTTAGGCTGTGAAGTGCAAATGGACCTTTTACTGTATTTTGTTACATTCAAATTGCTTGCTAATAGTTTATTCAAGAAATACCTGTTTATATATATTTTTTAAATGAAATAAAAAAGTCTAATTGGATCTATCAATCACAATTACGAATTTGCAGTTGAATGCATAAAACAATATGGCTATATATGCACCTACGTAAACATATGAGAAAATTAGTTCAATTTGTAATAATTAGTATAGCAAAATTACAGTCGTATTCAGCTGTAAAAAAAACCTAAAAAATATTAAGATGAGAAAACGTAGGGTAGATTGCCATTGTTTTATTACGTAAAGCAATCGTCTATTCTATTACAAAGGCTCGATGACGTGAATGCAGAACTGAAATGAGGACACGTCATTCAATACTATACCGCAGAACAAATCCGCAAGTTTATGCTTAAACTTAGCCTTGTGGTAAATAGATCTTATCGCCTTCTGTATAAGAGCTTTAAATCTCGCCATAAAAATAAGCAGCTACTGCTATCGCTGGCGATTATTGCAAACCAATATTGCAAAGAAGCTGGAAGCCGGACGTTCACGCCAATTCCCAATGCCTGTTCGGGACGACCCAACGAGAAATGTTAACATTTTTCATGTCGTAAAAATTCCTCAGCAACTTATCATGTCTAGAAATCGAGAATACACATATGGTCGATTTCTAAAGGATAAAATCCGTAACGAGATTATCCGACAGAAACCGAGAGTCATCGGACATAGCTCAGAGGATTAGTATGCTGAAGTGGCAATGAGCTGTTCATATATATATAACGTAGTGTGTGATGACTTAAAATGCGGCGGTCAAAAAGTGGATCATAAAAACCGAACACCGGGCTCAGTGGCGCGTATTGAAAGAGGCCTATGTCCAGCAGTGGACTGATGTGGGCTGATGATAATGATGATGACTTAGTACAGACAGGCAAAAACATAATATCTGACACGTATCTCTTCAATTAGTGCAAATTATAAACATAAACCAACAAGGCAATAAGGCGCAAAGCAAATGTATGATACCGAGGTATAACTATGTCAAGCTGAATGATAAAATACGATGCGCAACCACGCCCTCCCATTGTGCTGATCCTTAAATTTATAACTTCAGTGTTAACGAGCAACCGATACCATCGAAGCTCCCAGTTAAACGCCAATAGGACTAATAAACTAGCTCCTTCTGTGTCTATAATTGACACGTGAAATCTTAAACATAATAAATCGTTAGTTCACTAGTAGTTATCTGCAATTTTGAAATACGGTTACCTAACAGCACCTATGTATTAATGAGGACAGATCTTTAATTTATTTGATAATGTATCCGTTAAAACCATTATATTAGTCTTTCGAACGCTTTGTACAAGGAGAATTACTCATCCCATATTTCTCTCAGCGTAAAATTTTATACCTGTTTACGAATTTCTTCGTAATTTGTGTTTGGCTAATGTTGTGCCATAGTCATTAGGTAGAGCAGGGGCCGGGTCCCGCGCATAATTATAATTCATTACCTTATTCGCTGTTATAATGCTCTGTGCGTCGTCGTTTTAAATTTAATAAGCACCATCGGCGCAGCGCTAATGGCATTACGGGTAGATCGCGAGAATGGTGTCAACAATAATTGTTATTTCGTCAGAAACGATATCCTCACGATCGGCATCTAAAAGGCTTGATACGATCATGATAAAGGTCGTAATCCACCACATCTGAGTTCGAAAATGCACTTAATAGACGGTCTAGATAGATCTATTGTTGTACGCCGAACGACTGACGCATTAACAAAAAACTACGACATTTTAATTTGTAAGATTGATTTCCACAGTCCTTTACTCTTTCATACAGGAAATGAATTTCACTTCACGGTCTTTGCCAATCCTTTTGTAACAAAAAACCTTAAGTTCTAAGACAGCCTCGCAGACAGTGACCATTCGTCATGCGAGACAGGATCCTCGGCTCGACGGGATATGATGAGTAGTTGTACTCGTAGTGTTTCATGTTGTATGCCACAAACTTACGTATAAATCAATTTTATCCACGCTTGCGGATACCGCAACGAATCGTATTACATGCGGTCACTGACATCTTCCTGTATTGCATGGATTCAATAATGAACATCAGGCCTAACTAAATTGAAATTGGAAAGGCTAGGATATGGAACGAGGTAATACCGCCTAGACATTAAAATAGAAGATATATAAAATCGCAAGAATTACTATTCTATGTCGAGAAATTCACTGAAATATCTTCTCGAATTCAAGATGGCGAGTTGATGAGACGCTTCACCGAGACGCGCTCATATAAAAACCACAAACATTGCGAATATATTCCTCCAAAGATCCTTTTGTTTAGAACGATTTATTGCTCTAAGGCTGTGGCTGTGGAGTTCGAGTGTAATGCGGGCTCACAATCTTCACGGAATGCCAGTAAAATTTGGTGTTTATGGTCATTGTAAAACACGTGTCTCCACTTGACGTCGCGTTCCTAAGCAGCAAGCAACCGAGCACCGAGCGCTATGCAATAAGGTATAGGACAGCGGTAACGGTAATACAATGCCATATTTGCCAGATCAGTGCCATTTCGAGCCCTGAGAAGTTATCCGCAATTATTTTTTTACCAAGACATCGCGGTGTCTTCTACGACCGGTCCTTGCTTCCTGCTATGATCCTTAAACGGTGCATCATTTGTTGCGTGTAAGGTTTTTATCGCAAATACTTTAGTGTTCTATTAACTGTATGGCGTGGTAAAAAGCTAATCGGTATGGCCTCGCAACATTATCCATTGGCCAGTGAACTCAGTTCTGAACACTCTGGTAGCTCCATGGTAACGCCTGTATTTTATTGTGCATTTTCGCACACGTTTCCTCCTAAAGCGTTTATAATTTACAAATGGATGGTACACTCTGGCACTGATTCAACTTTAATGAAATATTTGCGCGTTGAGCTTAAAATTTTTGCCATTGTGCTATATAATTTAAGGGGTTTATGGAAAAACCTGGATATATTGAATAACTTCAAATTATCTTGAAGTTATTCAATATATACAGGTTTACTACATTCAAAATTCAGAAAGCGGTGGCGACAGCTGGATCTACGATTTATACTTGGGATGTAGGTACCTGAAGCAAATTCGCTTCCGGGAGAGCAGAATTCAATCGTAAAAAACGAGAATTTAAGGAAACGCGCCGTTTTCTTATGTAATACTTTTTCATCAACAAAATTGCTGAGCTCAACATTCTGAGTAAGACAGACCAAGAATAACCTTTTTATTTCGGTGTTTTGTTGTTTGCGTGTAAACTGTGAGATGTCATATAGGTTATACTTTAACTAAATATCACTCTTCTTCGTTTCCAAATTCTTGCAATTGACCACCGACCGTTACTGTTACAGCCGAGTCAAACTCTTTAGTTCAAAATTTGCATCTCGTTAATTGGTTATTTTCATGATCCAGTCTATAAATTTAGTTCTGGGAAACAAAACAGTTAGTTGTACGGTAAAAGCGCCGTGATTTTGGCTGGAGCTATGTAGCAAATTTACTGTTCGGTATAAAGTTCAATCATCGACGTTGACTTTTCGGTCAAAATGCAAAAGTTGCTGTCAAATAAGTGTTTATTTGATGAAATTGAAATCACAAGGATCTCTTAGAATTAGAATTAAAATCGTTTAGATCAGTCATTGTAATGTACGTACACACTATCTTAGACCTACTTAAAAATAGCTTCGACTAGAGCCCTTACGTTGCACACGCCCAGCAATTTATTTATCTCACACTTCATAGCCAATAATTAAAACATAAATTAGAATTCAGATCAAATTCACTGATTATTACCAGCCGAGCAGAGAAAATAGGGATTGCACCCAGTTATTAACGAAAGCGTTAAGGCTGTATCTCATATAGCTAGGTAGGTACTCATCTTGTGTACGGTTATTGAAGTCAATATGGTTTCAAGAAAAACAGCTCTGGAAGGTAACTGACTAGGAAATAAAGCATCAAAACTAAATTATGAATAGGTCAGAACTGTCTAAGTCATTTAACTCCCCAGGGTCATTAACCTAACGCAACACAGGAAGGACCTGAAAAAGTACTTGTGACATTACGAATGAACAAACTCCGAATTAATACCAGGAACCAATTGAATAAAACCACAAAATAGCAAACAAAACAAAAGCTTGCACGGCTGACACACAGAAATACTGCCTCGGAATTTTCTGAGCCATTACGCGTCGCGTTCTCGAACCGCGAAGAAATATTTAGGTTCGTCCGACCCCATCCGATGTTCTGCCAAGTGCACATCAAGGCAGCCTGAATGGTGAAACGTGCTGCGTATATAAATTTGTACTTAAGCATACAAGCGCATTCATAGTAAGTACTTGAAACTTCGTGAGCTTAGATATTTTTGGCACAGTATGATTTTATGATCAACGAACTCATAACTCAACAAGACATGTTGGAACGTAACGACTGATGATAGTATATAATTTGCAAATTTTGTAAAGCCCAACGGGTTTTTCATCTTCTGGTGCAGCGCCCCCAATTGACAAAAAACCCATCCTTGAAGTCATACAATTCGATTCAAAAAATGCATTTCATTAGGACAAGCCGTTTCAGAGACGAATGGTAACAGACAAACAAATAACCTCTTATGGAAAACTCATATACGTTATGTCCCGGGTGAAAATAGATTTGCGAAAGACTTTAAATTGAAAGAGATTTCATTCTGTAGAAATACTCCAAATACTCAGAGTTAATGAAATCTCTAAATGGCCAGTAAAATGCTCACTTCTAATTTTCTTGCTCCTCGATCCTTTTCAAAAACCCTTGGATATATGTAAACAAATAGATACTTTCCTTATGCTTCATCTAAGCACCATCGATCCGGATAGGCATGGCAATTGGTTTGAAAAACTGTTAGGCCCCAGATTTAATGCCATTGAGGATGTCGATAGTGTTCCAACTGATGTAAATCTACGGCAGTAAAAGTGTCCCATCCATTACACGGACAAATTGCATGGACATAGTATATATTTCCTTGTATACCCACCTGTGTTAACAACCTTTTAAGAACTTATGCTTATAGCTATTGGAGTATTTCACACGAAAGACACCAATTTTATTTCACTATAGATGAAATGCACCTGTTTCCTTTACTCGGTGCCCATTCGTACAACATTAAAAAGTAGTTATTAAAAATGTTTCCACGAAGGATATTAACGGCATCCTAATCACAGATAATTTCATAGTTTCTAGAAGTATGATTATGACTACTTCGAAACTGTAGTTAGCTTCTGTAAAAGGGTCCCTTTGAACCGAAATGAAAATTGATGTGCACCTAAAAGGACCGCTATTGTTATCGGGAACCGTCATAGAGCAGTGATTTCTCTCTTATGTGACCCGGTAATATTGGGATCAAATCTGGCCCTTCCTTTGTGGTCAACTAACCTAAAAGGTTCGTAAATTTGACTTGAAATTATTTTTATGCGTGGGTTGATGTCGCAGACCCAATTCTGATATCTGTATCTGTTATAGACGAAGTAACTTTTTTTAAGTATTTAGGAAGTTGACTTCGGTCAGAATGTAAATTACTCATTAGATTAAAAGTATCAACTGGATTTTGGAAAGAAATTTGTCTGCAGACGATCGAAAGCAGGTAAAAACAATATGTAAATTTCCATGTTCAGTAAAATCTCGTTACCGATAATGTCTAGTGCCGCTAGGAGCTGTCTCTTGCCACATTTGGAAATGTTATGTCTTTTTCTCTAACATTTTATATGTAAACATTTATCTAGGAATTCTTAAAACTCGTAAAATGCAAAAACCTCAACATTTTTCTGTGACCCAATATCAGACTCAGTTTAATAAATCTTCCTTCAAGGACTTCAGAATTTCACATTGTAATATTTTATCCTTATTTGCAAAGAAGCCATAGAATACAGCTGTCATCAGCAATTCATGAAGCTGCGTCCCCTTTTGCGTAAAAATTGTACCTATGTGTGTAGCTGTTTATTTGGAGCAGAACATTATTTATCGCTGAGACGTATTTTATCGAAATGTAGTAAACAAATAACAGTACCTTCCTACTGGTTAAAAGCATCTGTGGCGAAACAAAAGCTATCCATTTTGGAAAATGGGAAAATGTTCAGTTATTTCGTTTTATCCTGTGATCGTTTAGGCTTTTCTGGAATAATTATTACGAGCTTAGCAGTCGACAGCTATTGAGTGAGTGTTTTACAAAAGGGTTGAGACTATTTAAAACGTCTTGCATTTGTGATTCCCAGACGATCCAGAAATAGGTTTATATACATAATTTATTAAGAATGACTCATACGTCTGACTAAAATGCCAATCGTAGTTTGGTTGTTTATTCAGTCGCCCTCATTCTCGCCGAGAGTTGAATACAATTAGGTTCAAGAAACGATAAATACTCGTTCATTCACTTGAAATCCTATAAATGCTGGTCTACCGCACCTTTTACTGCACATGTACGTTAATTATTAAGACGGATAGCACTAAAATTGATTGGTAAGTTAGAACACTGGATCAAACTGGGTATAAAATCTATTTTCAATGCGCTATGAAAGATTAAGGTACTTTAATTAAATTGCAGCTGCGTATCGCTTACTACGATGCCATAACATCACGTATTAGTAAGCTATCTTAAGATACTGTGGAATGTTGCAGGCTTCAGTGTAAGTAACGAAAACCTAGCCCGATATCCCCTCACGTTTTGAAAGTATAATGCTTCATAAGAAGCCTTGCCAGATTATAGTTAATACGATCCGAAACAACGACGTACTGATTGTGGTGTGGTGTAAAATAACTATAATTTGCGTAGAGTATCTTTCTATATTTTATGAAGAATCTATGAAAGTTTCGTATAACTATTGATTTTAAGAAATTTATAGAGCCTTAGGAGCTTATGGGTGCAGTTTAACGTAATTTTCTAAGAGCAGACACTTTCCGTTAGTTCTAAAGCCGATAAATTGTTACGGCCGATTGCGTGCGAATTACTTCCTTTCAGTTCATCGACTCTTTATCTCAACCTAAACTTTGTGAAGTACTTTTGGTCAGTTTTCCTCTCCGTCTTGAAATGCTTTTTTGAATTCTAATAACAAGTATTACGATTTCGTAATAATTAATTAATTTTAATTATTAATTAAAAATTAATTTTAACTCTATTGATATGAATGTGCCCTAAGCGTTCTCATTTACACTGATCTAACGTAAAGTTAGTTATTTTAAAGCTATTATTTTCTAAGATTATATGATGTTTAAAACGGAAACCTGTTTCGTTCTTGAGTTGCTTTTACACGTGGATAAT
This sequence comes from Perizoma affinitatum, assembly GCA_961405105.1. NCBI lineage: Eukaryota > Metazoa > Arthropoda > Insecta > Lepidoptera > Geometridae > Perizoma > Perizoma affinitatum. The sequence goes on along the minus strand of OY560184.1, from coordinate 14,749,053 downwards.
AGCTCTGCGCTGGTATGGGACCTTCTCAAAGTCGTGACCTCACAGGACCTTGCCTACGGCTGTTCCTGTACGCAATGAATAAGTAACACGCATTATTTAGAAGCTTCCAATAGATTCACTATTTGATGTTGATTCTCTTTTGTGATGAGTTATGCTATAAGATGAAAATATAATTCCATCAAATGTTGTATGTACGTAATACAAATAAGGAAAACTTTTTTTTTATGTTTTCAGCATACAATTCAACGAACCTAAAACTTGCACATTTTTTCTTCGTAAGCAGATTCAGATTCATTTATTAATAACGAATTGTTACATGTCAATAAAATAATACCAAAAACAAAACAATAGTAGGTACATATTAAAATTAATAATTCTGTAACAATGTTACAAATACTTATTTTTTTATTGTAAAAATTCGTCAACCTTGTAGAAAGCTTGCTCGATAAGCCAGTTTTTTAGCCTGATTTTAAAAGATTGCAGGTATTCAATCTGTGGTAAAAATGCGCCCCTATTGATACAGGTTGATATTTGACCATCATTCGTAAGTCCACCGCCACCCACCGCGGCTGCATCATTGATATAAATGGTTACTAAGGCTGCATCCCGCGGGATTCAAGGACGGCTCACAATGGCTCGCCTTATGCACTTCTTATTGCGATCCGATACTATTCAATCTCACTATCCATTTTATGTAGAACTAGTTCCCTGAGGGCATTTCCCTCTGGAATGCTCGAGCCATTCAAGGTGGCATTGAGCCTATGCAATTTTATAATTTATACTTTCACTCGTCAAGTAATGCTCGTTTCACCTTTGGATTGACTTGGTATTTATCAATGCTTATTGTTGTGATATTGTATTGTATTTTCGATTTAATTACTGAACAAAAAGCGCAATTCACTTTGATAGGTTTTCGTTGATGAGTGCATCTTTATGATTTTAAGCTTGAATGCATTTTTTCTTCAATACCTATCGCGCCTTTCGTTCGAGCAATTCTTTGTATTCAGTTGGGATCGCCCGACCACTTTAGTTCCCTCATCCACCACAATCGGTAATTTATGACTTTCGTTGGAATTGCAATAGTGCGTATATCACTCAGCACTTTGATGCAGTCTCATTGTATGTATCTTAATAAAATATACTTTCATTGCATTCATTTCAATTCTGCGAAATAAAGCCCGTTGAAATTTTATCAGTCATTGCGGCAATAAAAGTTATTTTGTTATTCTTGGAAACTAAATAATATATGCCAGATGGATTTAACGCTTTAACTAAGTAAAAATACCAGTCTTACAATTTCATAAATTCCCCTCTATACCATGGTGGTCTGGAAGAGATCGCTTCGGAGCAATAAGACTGCTCATTTTACTTTAAGTTATATTAAGTATTTTCATGCATTCATTCATTAGTGCACTTAACTGTGTGTTTTGTGTATTATATTCATGTTTTTTGACATGCTATATAAGATAGCTTTATAGAATAGCAATCCATGGTATTATAAATCTTTCTTAACTTTGCATCTAATTTTATAACAAGAATCCCGTGATGAACAACATCGAGGTGTCTCTTAGATATTTAATGTTCACTCGCATATTCAAGAGATTGTATTTCACCGATATGAATGTGAGTCACTCACGCATTTCTCCACTGATTGCATTCCCTGTATAGATTGCTTCATATATTTTCACCGGGTGTATTGTCTTCGACGATCAGTCTTCATGTAAACGGTTCCTGTTTTCTCCGATCGATAATTAGAAATCGAAATAGGCTCGGTCACGTCACGGTTGTTCGCTGAACACGATTCCATAGCAACAATAAGTCACTTCCTTAATGTTGTATTCCTAACTAGTGGAATGGAGCTTGAGAGTTTGATAATAGTTTACAGATTAAGACAGGAAATATTAGAGCTTTTACTATCTTAGAAATAAAGCCACGTTTGAGTCGAAGTCCTATCAAAGAAACGTACAAATTGGCAATTATTCAAATGACCATAAATTTGCAGCATTCCTGCGCGCGGGCTGCCTTGCAAAGCACTCGGCTATAATCCCTAATGCCGTAATCAAGGAACATGAAATGAGAGATAGCTTGCAACTCGTATTTATTAATCCTGATAACCTGGAGGGCGGACGGATGAGTTATGGCCTCTTATTTGTCACTATCACAACAAAGTCGGTATTGAGGTTCCTTTATTTTGTTTGCTGGTAAAACTATCTGTTCTTCTAATCACCTCAGCTTGGCTAGAATTACCTACCCACACGCAGTGTATTTATTTCTATGGTTCTTGATCGTTGCACGCTATTAGAAATGATACGTCATCTTTTTAATATTATAATTGAAATATTTAAATTTAGCGTGACTATTTGCTTGGCTCATACCAACAGCATAAGTTAGCATTTCTTAGCCATCATTGAAACCTATTTCATAAACTTATCCACTTCCTTTTGTTTTTGACGAGGCAACCAAACAAGTTTAATATTTTATTGTTACGGACCTCAAAAAGAAGCCTTGTTTATAGCCTATTCACGAAGTTTAATCAACTTTCCTTGTTTCAGCTGAGGGAAGCCTGTCCGACTTTGCGCTCCGCAAAGTCCACTACACGGCGAGTAACAGCCTCAAAAAGGGATTGTTTACACCAGACACGAGGTAAACTAAACTTTTTAATCAAACGCTGTCAGTAGGCACATTTTATGTTTGTATCAATGTCTTGAAATGGAATACAATGTTCCTCTTGAAAACTTGAAAAAAAAAAGAGCATGCAGACTACTTTACTTAATACTTTCCTCTTTGCATAGGGCTGGCTGATGTTATTGTTCCATCAAGTGAAGATAGTTGATAATGATTACTTCTCTAAACAGGAACAAATTATAGAATTGAAATCATCGTGGTTATCGTAAAATGATTTATTTTAGGATATTATTACGACTATGAGGAATAGCAGGAGAATTGTAATAAATGTCGTAATAATATTTTAAACAGAGAATAAATCATGTAATTTACTTTTGGCCTATTTAATCTGGTCATGCCTCCAACAGAACACAATAGTTTTCTTGTCTCTTTAATTATTGTTTGTTCTTTGAATACGATCTTCTATAATAACCTTACCTTTATAGATTTCTGAGACTATACTGTTATCGAAATGTGCTAGTAATACTATACCATACCAACCTACTCTCTTACTTACTTTACCTACATAATAGGTACATTATCTTCCCTTGATAACTTGGTAACATGACTTTGTTCCAAGCTAAGTAATTTCGATTACACAAGACTCCTATATTTGGAACCGTACCTGTTATTGGGTCAAATCTAGCAACTTTCGCTTTTGAGTTCATGTGTAAAATTAATATAATTCCGCATTACTGCAATAGAGCGTGTTCTTACTAAACGTATCGCATTTATAATTTATCTTGCCATCTTGGAACTTCACCGCTCATGTGCCTTCTTACGTACAATTTGAAATGAAAGCGAAATACCACAGATTTGACCAACCGAAACTGCTAATAATGAAACTAATCGCTCTTAACACTTCGATGTTTGGTAATTCTTTTCAGGCCTCCGAGTTTACGTAACCTGTACGATAAAGCGACTACCGACAGACTCGCTGCTTCTATCCTCGACCAGCTCAGAAAAGACTCTCAGTATTCACCGTACCTACTATGCACGCCTGTCCTCAGTACAAAACGAAGACGAGTCTACCAGAAGGTGGACGTAGAAATCGAAACCCATGTCGTAAGTTACCTATTAGAGTATATTCATAGAATTATTATCGTCAGTTCTATTGACAAGACTCAGGTTTCCTGTTGAAGCGAGTATACGACCTATTGCTTATTTATGGATGTCATTTTGTTTCTTTTGATATGTCGGGTTTCTCACGATCGATGTGACGATGGTCATTTTTTCAGCGTCAAAGCGCTTGTGCGCTTCGTCCTATACGAATCCGTTACTCATACAAATATAAAAACTATTTGTATGAGTAGTTGTGCACTTCATCTGAGATCCGTTTTCCGAAATCCCGAAAACTGTAGAAACATGTAATATGTTTCTACCGTCATCACGCGACCAAGTGGAAGAGATTATAGTACACATTGGCAGTGTTGCGATGTTACAAGCTACATCCGTATTTTCCGGATGCAGTGCACAATCATCCAAAATCGGTCCAAGTTTTTATCATCCATATTTTCTCAGATTCGGATATGACGCAGTGCACAGTGAACAAATGGAGACACACATTAAATTAGATAATAATGCTAATGCATTATTATGTTTCGTATTCGAAACACTATACTAAGCTAGAGTCCAGTAGATAGATACTCTTTATAAAATGTGTCATACTAATATTATAAGTAGTCGAGTTTTACTTTCCATTTTAATTTTTAGCCAATGGTCGTGGAAAACCTTCGAAAGTGGACGTCCAAAGAGGCGGTGGGTGACGTGACCGCGCTTCCAGACGCCTCTATGAGGATACAGAGCAGTGTTACTTTGACGCCCGATGAGCTCTCAGAGTGTGGGTCCGGAGATGAGGAGCCGATAGATCACAGACTGCCCAGCCCCGAGGAACAACTAAGAGTCATCGCTTCCAAGTAAGTTCTTCTATCTAGATGTTCGAATTACCACGTAATGTGTCTGTGAAATAACTATGCTCGCTTGTTGTTAAGTTTGTATGTCACAAACTTCATCTTAACGGTATAGGACTAGAATTTCAGAACCTCTTTAGGACCTCTACACATCCATAGGAACATAAAATACCTTACAAATCTTAATTTGCATTCTCGAGATCTAAGATCATTAATGCATTAATGGTCAGTCAGAAAAATATTAACTCTTTTATAAGTTGAAGGTAGAGTTGCGTATTGGTTGTATATTTTTTGTGATTATACCCACCTAATTTTTAGGTGGGTATAGTACACTAGCTCTAAAAATATATGAGTCACTATTTGTAGATAGATGATATAGATACCCATTGATAAGTATCTGTCAATCATGTTTAAATTGGACTTACGACTTCAGTTTCCTTTATATTAACGTCTTGCAGATTCAACTTGCGATAATTATATTAATCTCTTTATTGATTATTGAAATGAATATAGTTGTTTTCATTACCATTTTAACCATTACCATTTACGAGGGCCATGTATTTATGAGTGTTTGTTTAAACGTTGCAGATTCCCACCGGAAGTAGTTGCGATCGACACGTCCGGGAAGTACTTCGACAGAATGTGCAGCTCTCGAAAGTCCCTCCACATAGAAGGAACGGCTGGTGAGACCGACACTGTAAAGCGACGGACCCGCACTCGAAAACCTCGGGGTAAAAGACGAAACACCATTTCCGGCACTGATCAGAAAGAGCTTAGAGAGGCTATAGCTGGGTAAGCTTCTAGAATGCACTGTACATCTCACAGCTTACATTATCTACACAAATCTTCACATTCATGTTCAATGTCCGTGACTAGATAATGTAAGCTATCATCTCGATTAACTATAACCATCAGCACAGTTTGTGTGGTGCCTAAAATTTAAAATCTTTAGCACAGTTTTAACAACTTGTCGATAATATTGTGCTTTTGTGAATACGTTTTACATTGGTTGTCATTGTTTTATAATCTTAAACAAACACAATCAATCTTTTGTGCACTTGAACACTAATAGTGCCATTGTTCATTAGCTTCGTTATTAATTACTTTGGAGATACCACCGATACGAGACAAGGCGGTTTTCTTCAAAGTTTTCTCGATATATATGCCTTTAGCGTGTGACTAATGCTTTGCTTGGTTTGTTCTATCATAGCGATACATCGAACGCTGTGGCCACTGAAGACACTGAAGAAAGCGCTGTCATCAGGTCGAGATCTAGTGACATACTTAAGAAAAGCCCTATCGACCTGATCTCCAAGAAAGGACACTTCAACAGCCTCAAACAATGGGGCAAAAATAGGTTAAAATTGATCGGCAGATCGCCCAGTGCCAGTAGAGATAGTTTTATGAGTACCAGCACAAAAACTGAGAAGAGTAAAGATTCTAAATCTCCAACTCGACAGGAGGACAGCCAGGTTCAGGAAACGGTGACGATGCGCAAGAAACGAGCAGGAGAAGAGGATAGAAGGACACATCAAAGATGTGCTTCCTATTCCTCCTCTGAAAAGAGCATAGGTGTTCCCAGCACCTTACAGAATACTGCAACAGTAAGTACGGGTGTCAAATTGAGGGGAACGTCAATTCAAAGGCGAATAAGGAGATCAGCTGCAGGCAAAGATGAGCCACACTCCTCAAGCGGTAATTGGTCAGCAAGTTCCGAGTCCGGCCGAACGAGCATAGGCTCAGAAATAACTTCAACGAGCGTACCACCTAAAAGCACAACTTCAGCTGCTACTTCAAACAACTCATTGAACGTCCATCACGGACCTCCAAGCTCTATAATAAGTCGAAGACGGTTTCTTAACACGTCTGGCTCAGGCAGCGTTACGAGCGAAGGTACGCTTACGCCAGATATCATTCACGACTTGCACGAAGACCTCGAAACCAGTTCAGAGTTCTCTTGCGACACGGAGGGTTATTACACTTCCTTTCACATGGACTCGGGATTAAAGACTTTGAAGGAAGAAGACGTGATTCCTAGCACTCCAATGCACACGAGCAACGCTCTATCAAATTCTTCAAACAGTCAGACAATGACCGCTGAGAATGAATACGAATTATTCGGTAAAGGTTCGACCAGCACAACAACCAGTTCAGCAGGAACTGTATGCACAACTCTAATGGCGGCTGGAAGTGATAGATCTCTCATAATAGGCCCGACGGTTCCTGAAAGAAAAAGTTCTTTGACGATGATAGCCAGGGGCAGAGGAAACAACATACACAGCGCAAATGCCAGCTTAGATAGAAGCAAAAATTCTTCCTTCTCAAAGTCTCCGTTCAACAGCTTACGATACACCACTGGATTATCGTATCCAGATAAACGAGTCCATAATCAATCAGCCCCAGAAATCAATGAACAACCTCCGTCGACTATAACAATAACAAGGAACGTAGGAAATCGTAGAGAGATAACTGCAGTTGCAGAAATACATACGGAAACTGAACTGGAAAGTGCGAAGAAAAGTACCGGAACTAGTTCGCCTGATTCTGGCCACAACACATCAAGCTCTCCTATAGAGGACTCTGTATCTAGCGCGCATGGAAAGAACAGTCTTTCCGAACAAGACTACTCCGAATCATCGGACTTGGAAGGGACGGAAAGAATTGAAAGGATCAGATACAAAACCACAATCAATAGTTCAAGAATCCCATCAATGTGTGTCATTACTCCGACAAATTCAGACGACGAAAGCGAAGATAGTAAAGAGTCAGAGAAAAGACGATCAGATTTTTCAAAATCTGCAGATAGCATAATAAATAGACCAAGATTAGAACTACCTTCAGAAGATAAACCGAAAGAATTCAAAGCATCTGAAATTAAACCTTCAACTAAGCTTCCAAGTCAAATCAATTTGAAAACATCATTACGACCGTTCAACGACTTGATGTGTAAACTTAAAGGAGTGCTTCCAAATAAACTATCTAGTAAAAAATCGCCTACCGTCAAAACCCCGGAAATAGAACCTAAGTTCTATGATGCTGGTGATTACGTCACCATCGCTGATGTCAAAAACAACAATCAGAAACAAACCCTCAATAGGAGTCTATACGGAAATAGTGACATAGTTGGAAGAAACTTGCAAACAGTACTTTCAGGAAAGCTGCATGAGACAGAATACGTTTCCCTAAACGAACTCCCGAATTGCTTGAATGAAAACAAGGAATACGTAGAACACGGGTTAGTAGACCGACCTTCACCGGCGTTAGAAGAGCTTCAAAAGAAAGGCGCCAAAGTAACATTGGACTCTCAGGGACAAGTTATATACTCTTCAGACACGCTAAAGCGAAGAAAAGGAGCGCATACTACATTCGAACCAGGACCATTCGTTCAGGATATCCCTACAACTTCAGTGATCCAGAGAGAAATGGCTAACGTCGTAAAACTCACCGATGAAACAGATTTCCCTTACGAACTACCTCCACCATCTAGTAAACCTACTTCGCCACAACTAGGAAAGATTATCATCAAAGCACCAATCGAACCTGATGGTCCTATCACTACAGAATACATCGCTCTACCATCGCCTAAGCCCAGTACTATTATAACCGCAACACCTATCACCGAAACATCCGTTGTGAACGCACAGCCATCACCCATTACTAGTAGAAAGCCACAAGATCTACCGCGAGTTGTAGAAGCGATCACTAGGACGGGGGCCTATGTAAATATACATGATGCGGAGGGTGTCAGCTTGTCTCCGACGAAAGACGTATTAGCAGGTAAGAATCTTTGCTCAAAACCTATAAAAATTATATGCAACGAATCTCATTCCCCAGATATGACTCTTCTAGAAAACAACATTACCCCATTTGTCCCGAACTTCCAAACTCCTATAATGTTACAAAGCAAATGTAGACACGAACAGAATAGATCAATAAGTAAAGTCGCCGAAGTCCTCAGAATGTTTACGTACAGGAACAACGGCGAGACAAACGGTGAAATAAATCCTAATGTCTCGAACGACGAAGCTCTTGATAAGTCGATCCATGCCAAAATTAAGCGCAGCGATAGCTACAAGTTAGCTAATTCTCCGCTGATGCCCATCAAAAAGCTATTAAAACTCGAAAGTTTCGGCAATAACGCCAAAAAAGTAGATTCTTTGGAGATGATTCAGGCGGAAATAACGGCAGATTTACTGCGCGATCAAATCAACTATCCGCCGATTGTGTCTCCTAAACTCGGCCATAAAAGTGTTGACGGTTTAGATAACTGCGAGTGTATGAATGAAAAACATTCTTTTTTAGACGCTAACTTCGAAGCTAAATTATCCTCTTTGACCCTCAGTCCATTTACTACTCCGTTGCCTAAACGGCATACTGTCGCTATCATCCCCGATGCGAGAGAGACTTCTCTAGATATGCTGGCTGCCATTTTAGAATCTGACCCTGAAAATGTATGCATTCTCCACTCGCCTCCCTCTTGCCCCCTCTCTCCTACTAAAGTAACATTACCAGTTGATGGTTCCAAACATCGAGCTCGAATTTTATCTATTTCTGAATCAGATTACGGTACAGAAATATGGTAGTTTATAATAAGTATATGAACTTACTTTTACCGGTAGCCTTCCTATCTATCATAATTTTACGATCTTTCAACTCTTCCACTAGTTTTTGTCGATTTTCGTCCATAATTTTCTTGTAAATTATATTTTTTCAGACTAAAATTATGATATGATTAATAGCTCGGATATTATGTGAGTTTAGATTGTATTTTGCTAATGAAGTAACTATTCCGTCCATTTAGTACGTACTGTTAGTACTTATACCTACATTTAAGTCTTCCTTTTTGATTTTGAGTAATTCCTGTGATAGTTTTTTTTTACTAGTAATGAAATTAACAGTTACTGATAATTAATTTCATTAGTAGATGATTATGTCAGTATTTTATTTTTATGCAATGTTTTTATTTTAGTGTAATAAATGCTTTACACCGCAGCCTGCACAGCTTGTGTGGCACATTTTTACGTTTGTGAGTGCATGGTGTGTTATTCTGTACATCAATGTTTTATTTGTAAATAATATTAATATAAGAATCATTTTGAATTAACGCACTTATTTCATTTTATTTCACACATTCCAATCACTACTTCACTCATCGCACTGGACAACGGCACACCTTAATTTTAAAAGAAACAATAGACTTCAAGTTCTGTTTGCGTAATTATTACTCGTTCACTTAGTTTATCAGTTTTCTAGAGTATAGTAAAATATGTTGAAATAATAAAACAGAGCTTGATTTCTTGTTTGCTGTAATTTGATGAGGCAATTTTTATTTTGTAAATAGATACTTATAATTTCCAAATTACTTTGAATAATACGAAATAACATAAGGTTACACAGTTAACAAGCGCACTTTGTTTAGGACGTAACAAAACTAATATTGTGAACATAATAAAACTTCAAATACTTAAATGACTATAACTTTCTTATAACCAACGATTCTGTTTTGTGTTTTTTTCATAATAGGAGTAAAGTTTATTTTAATTTGCACTCATCTTACCCATCCATGGCTTTGCACAGTGAAGGAGATTGCTTCAGAGACTTTTGTGCGAAGTCCTTCGAAGGTAAAGTTTTATGTTGCTTTTTTGGCATGATTGGAAGCATGAGGTGTCAATAAACCACTAACGGTAATTGATTCTTTACTAAAATGGGCGAAAAGTTAATACATTTTGCACTTAGACGCACACTAAACAAAGCTATCTAGATATTTACCTACCATAGAATAAAATACCATGCACTTCTACAAATATATGAGATTAAAGATCATACAATATGTTTTTTTTAATGTATGCTAACAAAACACTGTACATAATTACCTAATAATAGTATTTGCCTTAGTTATTATTTTGCTTGAATCTAATTATTTTTGTCATTTAATGTATTTTGTAATTGTAGGTATATGTGCATCTATAGCTAAATGAAATGGAAGATAAAAAGGGTGCCCCACCACTATCTATTATTTATTTATTTTTGTACTTGTTCTTAGTTACGAAGTTTATAGTTAGATGATTATTATTATGTACCTAATTAATTTTTATTTTAGATAATAGTATATAGCAATGCTTTTAATTACCTATGCTTCCAATATTTCAATACAATGCAGAAATAACATAATCAATTAAAATAATTACGTATATAATAATTAAGTACCTGAATATTGGAGGCATTTAAACACATACATATAATATAGAAGTGGTTCTAATTGATTCTATAACTATTTCAGACTATCGACATTCCAGTGCTGACAAACCCTGTTTGAAAGCACCGCAGCATCCTGTCCGAGATGGGAGGCCTGCGGTGGACCTGAACGCCATCAACCCGACCCTGCACCGGTCCCACATCGCGCACCTCCGCGGGAAACATGGCGTCGTCAATTACGACAATACACCAGACGCAAATAAAGAACAACCAAAATTCTGGACCCTACCTAAGCGAACCACACCAGAACAAACCACCTCCCGCCCGAACCCATCGGAACAACGAACATTCAATTACCCGCCAAAAACAGCATTCGTTGAATCTGCAACCCTGCCACACAGAAGCTCATCGACACACGACTCCATAAGAATATCACCCATCGATCCCCGAACGACAGCCTCCTTCAAGTCATCAACACCCTCGAACAGAGATAATGTGGTCGATCTCGGATCCAAGCTTCTGTCTCCAGTCAAATCGACGATGACCAACGAAGAACTCTACGCCGTGATCCATAAAAGCAAAAAGAAGCTCAATATCAAAGACCCCGAAAGAGCTGAATCTCCTGCGTTGTCTACGATAAGTTTGTCCCCGGTCAGTTCAGAGATATCTTTGTACAGCAAAAACCCCCAACGATATCCTGAAACAGGATACTTGGGAGATCCAAGAAATAGAGCAAGTTGGTCACCGGCCGATAAACATAGCTTTCCAACCAATGTGCCTACTTTCCCCTATGGTGTTCAAAAACAAGAGACTACATGCGCCGATAGATATGGTCCCCAGCCTCAAACTTCAAGACTTGATTTCAAAAAACTTTTGTTACAACACAGTGTAAAACTAAATACATTGAGTCCGCAAACCAAAACCAACAAACTATCAGCAGTAGAGCAATTGAAAATTTCTAAGGAAAAGCTCCAGACTCAGCCGCTCACACCCCATGGAAACCGATCCCATGTTAATATTTTGGACTTAAGCGGTTCACCGAAAACCTACGCTCAGAGGAAATTTATCAAACCGAATCCACAGCCAGCTTCACCTGGAAGAGCTGGAGCTCTGATAAAAGAGCACAAAAATATGCCCAAGATTTTGCTTTCACCAAAATCGCAATGGAGGTTCTCGAGTCCGAGGTCTGATGTCTTGTCGACGCCCATTCCTGAAGCTTACAATGAAGATGAAAATTCAAACAGTTCCAGTGAGAAAATAGACACTTCCCCTAAAATCCCACCGTCTAAAACAGTTCCTATCATCACTAACCAACATTTTGGAGCCAGGAGAAACCTTATTCCGATTACGGAGAAAACATTAGAAATGGAGACAGATTTTCCAGATTCAGTAGATCACGGCGTGTTTCCTCTTAATACAGAGTTTTCAAAATCCCATGGACTAACAAGGTCAGAATTATTACAAGCGAAAAGAGCAGAGTTTTTTAGCACTTCGCCAGAATCATCTCCTCCTAAGCTAACTTCTTTCAAGATTCCGCCGACTGCTGGTCAGTCAGGAAGTAGAAATTCTCCCGAGAGAGGGAAATCACCTTCTACACTAGAAACTGCTTTATGATAGACTCCCATTTTAAAGAAAAACTGGCTAACCACAAGAGAGGCGGTGCTGAAAACAGTTCACATTAATTGTGAAAATTTAATGTAAATATGGCAATGAGTTTTATAGAAGCTTTAATCTAGTCTTTTATTGCTTGAAGTGCCATTTATGCAGGCAAAACTTATTACCTATACAAAATCCAGTGTGTTATTGCTTAGGTACTGAAAAATGGTACTATTCGAGCTCAAAATCATTTCCAATCTTTTTTCAATGCTCTAAAGGGGCCAATTTTTTTATCTAGTATATAATTCTACAACTAGGTAGAAACCTACCTAGGTTTCAAATATTTAGTAATTAAGTATTTATTGAAAACCTACATATAGTTTTAAAATGTAAAAAGCATTTTGAACTTTTTAAAGTTTTTAAGTTATTTGGATTACTATTAAAATGCGTTAAAAATATTTTTATTTTGTGTTTTTTTTTTCCTTATTGTGAATACCTAGGTACTCTCTTAGTAAATCATAAGACGTAGTAGGCAAGTCCGCAGGTAGGACCTCTTTACCTATAATTGTATCAATATACGAATTAGGGAATAGTAAATTGTGTCATAAGGGACCAAAATAATGTATTGAGGGCGAGAGCGATTGTTTGAATCCAGAGCGAAGCGAAGGATTCTAGAGTAGAATCCTAAGCGTAGCGAGGGATTCAAAGTACGTCGCTCGAGGTTAAATAATTTTGGTACCGTGTGGCACACTCTGTTTTTCATCCCGCTCTATGAGAAAAATAAATTAGATTTTAGTACATAGTGACGAATATTTATATTTACATAACCAAATTACAAATTTATACTAATAAATAACTTAGCTTTTTGTTAATTTTTAGATGTTATTAAATTTTCATAGGCTTTTAGATATTTTTCTTTTATCCAGGACTTTATCGAAGCAAATTGCATTAAAACTTTTTAATTAAATATTGTTTCTAATTCATAAGTCATTTCGTCACTGTTATTAAGTGCGCCGGAATGACCCATTTTGCTCGCACTTATCGAGGAACAAAACGTCGTTTTTCGAATAGATGGGAAAAGTGAGAAATGGAATAATAAACTCCGTTAGGTATGTACGTCTATTCTACTGTAGTTGATACGATACAACGACGATATTCAAGTAGCTGGTTCTCATGACATTCTGAATTATATTATTTTGTAGTGTTTTGGAGAAATAGCCTACATACATACAGTACCATACAATCTGCTTAAATAGTAGAGTACAAAATGGCGATGGAAGTAGCGGGTTCAATTCCTTTGACATTTCCGAGTTACTTATTGATTCGTGGTTTTTGGGCAGAGTAGAATGATTAAAGTGCGAACTAAATTCCACTTCACTCTTCTCTGCTTACACAATGCTCGCTTAAGTTTCTGCGATCGTCTAGCACCAAGGCGTACCTACGAAAAGGTTTCGCATCACCAGAATGACAGTAGCTACAGCGTTTTCTAAATCTTTGGCAAAGAGGAACTAAACAATAAGTTTAATCTTTGGTAGCTCCTGTCTTCAATGAAATGCTGTCAATCTGTCGTAATGTTTTTCTGTCTCACACATATCTGTAAACAACACGAAGTAGTACTTACATAATTATGGCAAATTTATTTTACTAGATCGTTTTACAAAGTTCCTACCCATGAAGTGCAACTCAAATCTTAGCGACGAAACTTCGATGAGCATTGACCATTGCTCGCTGAAGCTGAGAGTTCTAACTTTGGTCACAATCACTGCAGACCTTATCAATGAAAGGACTACACCTACGCTGAGCATCTCGCACGCAATCGTAGCGCCCATTGCTCTGTTTTCTACTTACATATTCTTGGGAATTATGGTAATAGGAGCGACTCGGAATCAGCAGGCTTCAAGGTTTCTACAGGTCTACGCAATTGTTTCCTGTTCTTCAATAAATACAACCCTATCAATTATAATATTCAAAGATCTCAGAAACATAACAGTAACAAAAACAGAAGTGGGTCTTATTTTAAATGGAGTGCTGCCGATGCTGACCATAATATTGCTGATAGCTGATCTTATAGTCATCCTTTTCTCAAACCGCAACAACCGTTCAGCTCCTACTATGCCAACAGGCTCAAGAACACCTTCTCATTTGGAATTACAGTCTAGAAGATTGCAATAAATTGTAAAACTCATTGAATCTTGATTATACCTGACTGTCTATGCATAAATCTGGACAATCCATCACCATTTCAATGTTTTTAATGTAACTCAGCATAGAGGCTTAGAACTCAATTACTGACTTCAATTCTCCTGCTTAATGCTTAAAGCTGACTTCTAGGTTTGTTGGTATGAGCTTACCGGGTGAAAATCTGTGTACTAGTAGGATTGTCTTGATTTCAAAAACAATTCATTCAATTTCATTTTAATTTATTTACAATCTAGCAACTTACTTATTTTGTGGTCTTGTTATTTGCCACATATCTAGGTATTCACTGATGACAAGTACACTTTACAATAATTGAAAAACATTTACTTACAGGTTTACAATCATAACTTGTTATAGAAAAATAGGAATGTTGCTGATCTCATGCAGTTGGTTACTCATTGCTCTACAACCCAAGCAAAGTAAGATATGACACTAAATTATTTGAATAAGTAAACATAAATGTATAAAGTCCAAATCAATGAAATCCGTGACAAATACACTCTCCACATATTAACCTACATTTTGAGTCTCACAATCAACCTAGTCACTTTCAGTTCTTCATGGGACCATTCATCATAGGTCTCATCCCACCCATAGGCCCCATTGGACCCATAGGTCCCATCCCACCCATTTGCCCCATCAGGGGTCCCATCATAGGCGGCCTCATTCCCATCATGGGAGGCATAGGTCCGTGCGGTCCCATCATCATAGGTGGCATTGGTCCTCCTGGGCCCATGTTTGGCGGTGGTAGCATTCCAGGCGGTCCGCCGGGTTGCGGAACTGGTGGTCTGGGCCCGCCGGGACCCATCCCCGAAGGATCCCACGGTGGTGGTATCGCCGCTCCTTTGTTTCCAAACGGGTTCTGTGCTATTTTACCAGCTTTGAATGCAGCTGTGGTTGCGTCAATAAGGTGTTGCGCTTGCTCTTCCATCCATTTTTGGTAGTAGAATTTTACATTGTCTTTATGTTTCCTTCCTGTGCAATGTGTTTTTCGTACACTAGGAGAATCGTGAGTCAAGTATGTATCGCAGTAATCACAATAATATTTCGGCATCTTATTAAATTCCAAAAAATGCTAAGATTTGCAAACACCTCACTTTGTTAGAATGAATGATTGAAATAAATTAATTTCAACTCTCAACACAGATAAAAAAATAATTGCTCTAAACTCTATAAACTAAACTTGACTTTGACAGTTCGTGAACGAATGAAAACTAGTGATGCGATTGGCTAATGCTGATCGATTATGTATAGCCAATAGCATCACTAGTTTTAGCCAATCGTGAACAAGGTTTTGAAGTTCGTAGGTATGTTCAATGTGTCGTATGTACAATATATGCTTGTACGGCAAGCACATATTGTACGACACATGAATAATGAGGGTATTGCACGCCCTTAGAATGTAATGAACACTATTGACGACGCTGTTTAGTCGAGAGTTCGTCGCGAAGACAGGCCTCATGCGAAGGTCATGAAAAGGCCATTGATACGTTAATCTTGGCCTGAAAAATCCTTCCTGGGCAGTTCCGGCTTGTCAGTTGAAGAACCAAGTATGTACAAAAAGAAAAATACATATGTATGAATTTTTAAAAATATGCATTTCATTCATAATATCTATCACAAACAAAATAGTACAGTAACAGTAACAACTCATATCTTATCGTTCGAGACCACGGCACTGGGCTCATCCACCATGGTCGTACCTACTCGTACAAGAAAGGGACTCGTCGCGTCTGTTTTTGTCTGTCATTGTCAGTGTCTTGCGTAGGTCTTGTCACTTCACGTATGGCGTTAACTGGTCTTGTCTTTTCTCTCGATTTTGCTGCACGTGTACACAGATTATATTTTTTTGGCTCTTACAGACACTGCAGCGCAAACACGTGTAATTGACGTTTTGCGAAATGGTGCTGTAAACATTTTTTTAAAGTTCCTTTTTATTGAATTGAGAATAGTTCTAAATCAGCAAACTTTGTTTTCGTTTATGTGATCATTGCGATATTACAATGCCAGACATGAAATATATTTTAGTTACTGGGGGTGTTATTAGCGGTGTGGGGAAAGGTGTGATCGCAAGTTCATTTGGCACAATTCTAAAAAGCTGCGGAATAGATGTGACTTCAATCAAAATTGATCCGTACATCAATATCGATGCCGGAACTTTCTCCCCGTACGAGCATGGTAAGTAGAATGGAGTGCTACTTTCACTAACCTCGCCTTTGTAAATTGCGATTGGATCGCATTCAAGTGCATGCTTCTATTTTTATTTTTCTAGGTGAAGTTTACGTATTGGATGACGGAGGGGAAGTCGACCTTGATCTTGGCAATTACGAGCGTTTCTTGGACATCACCTTACATAGAGACAACAATATTACCACTGGGAAGATTTATCAGCAGGTTATTGAGCGGGAGCGACGCGGGGATTATCTTGGCAAAACTGTTCAAGGTATGCTTATCTTTCATTAGAATACAGGAAAACTGTAGCAAAAGCAACCTTTGCTTGCTAATTGTATTAAAGTTTGTTGGAATGGGCTTGCAACCTGTCATGTGAATTCAAGCAAGGTACAATGTATGCAAAATGTGGACCACTTACATTGTACTTTCCTCTCACTACACCCTACACACAATTTCACTAAAAACACAGTTCTAAATGGGTTTTTTATAAAGAAAAATATTTAAGTGTATCTATACCTTCTTTGCCTTTGTAAGAATTACTATTTCTTGTTGCAGTTATACCTCACATTACTGACGCTATCCAAGAATGGGTCCAGCGAGTAGCCCGCATTCCAGTGACACCAGATGGTGCACCTCCAAGAGTGTGTATCATAGAACTAGGAGGCACCATAGGTGATATTGAGAGCATGTCTTTTGTGGAGGCATTCAGGCAGTTTCAGTTCAGAGTAAAAAGAGAGAACTTTATCTGTGCTCATGTATCTTTAATTCCGATGGTAAGTCTAATTTTTATACACCAAGTTCTGATGCCTTACTTATTTCTAGTACAATTTATCACAATACACTTCAGACATTGTGTTTTGGTTCACAGCCAAAATCAACAGGTGAGCCCAAGACAAAACCAACACAGTCTTCTGTTAGAGAATTGAGAGGGCTTGGTTTATCACCTGATCTGATATTGTGCCGTTCAGAGAAACCTATCAACCATACAGTCAAGGAGAAAATATCTAACTTCTGCCACGTTGGACCTGAACAGGTGAGCAATCTTATTTTTCCAAAGATACTTCTGTTCCTGTAATATTTGTTTCTTACATTTCCCAAATATTTATTGAAAGCACAACTATAATTTACAACTGTCATGATCTAAGTAAATTCACTCGCATCTTAAAACCTATAATAATTTAGGTAAATATCCATCCTGGAATTGCATGCACAATGCACATGACATGAAATAACTGCAAAGATGATTTATTTCTTTACTATATGATTGCAATTGTGTTGAATTATTTCACTTCTCAAATGATAAATATTTAAAGTATGTAGGTACTTTGATAGTGATTGTTTCCAAAACACTGAGCAGAATCAGAAGAATGGGATTTGTAAATGCATTTTGCTTCAATGGAAGTATGTGAGAATTTGATGGATGTACATTTTTAATATGTGTTTACTTGTTCACAGGTAATATGCATCCATGATCTCAGTTCGGTCTACCATGTTCCCTTACTGATGGAGTCCGAAGGTGTAGTCCAATATTTGAATGAAAGGCTCCAGTTGAACATAGCCATACCCAGACCTAGCAAGTAAGTGCTTTTACATTTTTAAGTTGAGGGTTCTTGATGTTGCTGGTCTAGTCATTCTTAACAGATCAGCTAGGTTGAGTTACTTTCTGCCAGGTCACAATTTGGATGGGTGACTTGGGACTGAGGTGTTTTGCCAGGCATGTTAAGATGTCTGCCTGAAGTATGTCAGGCCCGACAACAATGTTGGTCACTACATAAATATGTATACAATCGGATAAGCTTATAACAAGAATAATTTAAATTAAATGAGGCTTCCACAAAAATGCTAGTTGGCTTGTCTTTGAAGTAGTATTTAGCTGCTTATTTTCTGATAAACAAATCTATCACAATTAGTTCTGTTGAAATCAATGTCATGCATTGAAACCAGGTCAAGATAAATATTAGGTTGGGGAAAAAGTCTTTTCGCATTATTGTATGTATGAACTTGTAATAAAATATCTTTGGCTATACTATTTGTATCTGGCTGGTTTTGGTATCATTAAAAGTTTAAATTTTAAAGAAGATAATTCCAAATTCAAATTAGGAAAATGTGTGATTTTTATTTGTTTTTCGTACTGTTAAGATGAGTGAATCTAATGAAGAAATTCGATACATTTTAAAATTTTACTACAAAAAAGGTAAAAATGCAACGCAAGCCGCGAAAAAAATTTGCGATGTTTATGGACCTAGTGCAGTGTCTGTGAGAGTAGCACAAATTTGGTTTAAGCGTTTTCAATCCGGAAATTTTGATGTCAAAGATGCACGTCGCTCTGGTCGCCCTATTACGGATAAAATGGATGCCATTTTTGAAAAAGTGGAGCAAGATCGGCATATCAGTAGTTACGACGTAGCTGAAGAACTGGGAATTGACCACAAAACAGTTTTGGCGCATTTGAAAAAAACTGGGTACACAAAAAAGCTCGATATTTGGGTACCTCACGAGCTCACTGAAAGAAACCTAATGAACCGTGTTCTCATTTGTGATTCTTTATTACGACGTAATGAAACCGAACCATTTTTGAAGAAATTTTTGACCATTTTTGACCTCACACATCTTTAGCCACTCAGCAAAAATTAAGAGAGTTTGGCTGGGATGTGTTAATGCATCCGCCGTATAGTCCTGACCTTGCACCTTCAGATTTCCACCTGTTTCGGTCTCTTCAGAATTCTTTAGGCAGTGTCAGGTTAACATCACGAGAGGACTGCCAAAACCACTTGTCGCGGTATTTTGAACAGAAGCCCCAAAGTTTTTATAGCAATGGGATCATGTCCCTGCCTACAAAATGGCAAAAAGTTATCGAACAAAATGGTACCTACATACTTTAGTTAAATGTAAATAAACTATATTAAAAAATGTTTTGAATTTTCTTAAAAAATGCGAAGAAACTTTTTCCCCAACCTATTATGTTGGTGCCACTTAGGAATGCAAATGTCCAGCATTATTATTATTAATGAGAATTGTTATGCACTGCTCCCAGAGTTGAGTATTATTTTGAAATGCAGGCCTTAATACCTACCAAGTATTAGGTAGCAGGATTACGACAACTCCGGTGGCGATGTCGGCGAATACCCAGATAAGTCGCATAAGGGTTCGATTCCAGCTGCAATATTTGTTAGTGATACAGGGAATACTCGGGAGGGGTATGTATGTTACTGTTGGGTGTTTAATTATTATTATTATATAATAAATCTACAGATTCATGCGAAAATGGCGTAACCTCGCAAAACGAGTGGACAATCTCCGCAAAGAGGTCAACATAGCCCTAGTCGGCAAATACACTAAGCTGGAAGATAGCTACGCGAGTGTCACTAAAGCGCTGCAACATGCTTGCATCGCTACCGGCTGCAAACTGAACCTCACGTACATAGAGGCAGTGAGCCTCGAGAAACAAATGAAGATTGATGATCCAGTCAACTATCATAAGGCGTGGCAGGATCTTTGTAAGGGAGAGTAAGTAAAGTCGGTTCATATCGCTCTGTCTGATGAATCTTATGCTGCTTTCACACCGTGGCCAGTAACACAGTTGACTTATTCGAATGAAACTACTTATCTTTTGAAGTCCTATTGCGTATTTTGCAATAGTTTTGTTATGATACCAAGCATAGTTCTTTAGACAGGTTTTCGCCACAAGTCGCTAGGGGGTGCAATAGACGATGAAGAAGTTGAGAATAAAATTACTTGCTTACGACGACCCGTATACCTATATATGCGTTTGACATAAGAATCTGTTTGTTTGTCTGTTACCATATTTATCTCCAAAATGTAATGCGGTTTTCAACCGACTTTAAAAAGGAGGAGGTTCTCAATTCCTGTTTTTTTTATGTGTGCGTTCCGCTATATCGTCGCCAATTGTGAACCGATTTTAATGTTTATTTTTAAATTGGTAAGAAATACTTCAAGTGTGGACCACACTTGAAGTATTTCTTACCAATTTAAAAATAATAGATTACATATAGATTTTATGAAAAAATCTTCCACCTAAGTGCGAAAAAATGGGGGATGAAATTTTATATTGGACTTTTTATGAACTTTAAATGTTGGTTTTTATTTTTTGTGGAAACACATATAAATTAACTTTTATTTTCCAGTGGTGTAATAGTACCCGGAGGATTCGGCCAAAGAGGCATGGAGGGTAAAATAGAGGCTTGCCAGTGGTGCCGCGAAACTCAGAAACCAATGCTCGGAATCTGCCTTGGACTTCAAGCAGCAGTCATAGAGTTCTCTCGAAATGTCCTGGGGCTGAAAGGCGCGAATAGCACGGAAGTCGACCCTCAATGCGAAGACAAGTTGGTGATAGACATGCCTGAGCATCACCCTGGAAATATGGGAGGCACTATGCGGTTAGGGAAGAGGAAGACTTACTTGGAATCTAGTGTAATAAGTAAGTATGTTTGCAGAGATATATTTTTTTAAACCTAAACAACCAAAAGATCATATTGCATAGGCCTCCCCTCATAGAATTCAAATTTTCATGGATTTTTTACATGGTATTGTAAAAATCTTTAAAGCATTACCAATAGGCAATGAGTGTCGCCATCACGAACGACGATGCGAAGGGCCTTCCTACACTGCGTCGTCCTATCCCGTCACACAGTGGACAGATGATATCATAAATGCTGTGGGAATCCGTTGATTTTCGTTGTGGCACACTTTGGGGGAGGCCTTCCACAAGCTGTTGTTGAAGTTGATAATGCCTGTAATCAAATCTGTTAGTCATTCATAACTTATGACTAACATATTTGAATACAGCCAAGTGACATGGGTAGGTAAAATACTCATTGATTCTTAAAATCGAAAGCCAAAGCAAGCTAAAAATGTGAATATGAATGAAATGATCTCTGTACATTCAAAGTTCTCTTCGTTAAATTAACTTTCGACTGCTATGCAGCTGTAATAACAGCATTATAAGACGGCTACTAAAAGTAGTGCACTGAGTGATGCTCAAGGCTAGAGTGATATAGAAATCATAAAATAAATAAAAAACTTATTTCCAGCGCAATTATACAAAAAGGACGTGATAGAAGAGCGCCACAGGCACCGATACGAAGTAAATCCTGAATACGTGGAACGCCTCGAATCGGCCGGTCTCCGATTCGTGGGCAAAGACGACACTAAAACCCGGATGGAGGTTGCAACTGTCGACAACCATCCCTACTACGTGACCGTTCAGTTCCATCCGGAGTACTTGTCACGCCCACTCTCTCCTAGCCCACCTTTCTTGGGGTAAGATGATTTTCTAGAAACTATCGAACTAAATTAATATATGATATTTTTTGTAAAATTTTAAAGCCCTTGTTCCCTTGAGCTTTTGTCTATTGTAGCGTGACAATCAAAGACAAATGGTAACAGGCAAAATAACTAACAAACAATCTATTATGGCAAACGCTTATACGGACCCTTTCGACGCGTAATGCCAAAATCAAAAGATTTGGCGTTTTTCGATAGTGAAACAATACTTAAGCAAAATGCCAAAAGTGGCTCTTTGTGTCGCGGGTAAAAAAACATATTATTTTTTACAGATTGATATTAGCATCACAAGGAAAACTGAAATCGTATCTGAGTAAAGGGTGCCGCCTTAGTCCTAGGAATCAATCGGATGTTAGCTCAGGTAAGCTTTATTCTCTTTTATGATTTTTCCATGCACCCTAGATCTAATTGAATTCAATACTTCAATTTGCGTTATCTATGTCATAATTATGTATCATGAGAATAGCGAGTTCCTCAGTATGGACAACTATTTGTGTCATCGGCCCAAATATTAGTTTCGTTAGACACAGCATGGCATAACTGAAAAATCCTTCCTGGGTTTTTTTTATAACCACATGGACACTTTATTATAGTAAATATACTTTTGCCATGTTGTGTCTAACGGAACTAATATTTGTGATGGTTTCTATATCTTGGCGAATCTATAGTTTTCTTTCTACTTTAATTTCTTCGTCCACTGCAACATGAAAAAGAAAACTTCATAGCTAATCAGATAATTGGATCAAACTTTAGTACACCATGGACGAAAAAATGAGGACAAAATGTATTTTATACAATAGATTAAAATCTGTACTTTTTACACAGACGTTGAGATCATGTTTGTTTTTCTATGATTTTCAGATGAGGAGGACCTTTCAATATCTTCACTAAGTTTAACTGACGACAAAACTATAATCGAAAATGGGAATGCCAATGGTACAAATGGTATTGTGAATGGTAAAGTATGTATATAAACAAAATCTCAGAAAATACTTGGTATGCAAAAAAGCTATCAAATATTTTAAAGCATAACTATGTTGTTAAAAACTATAATCAGTTGTTATAACTATCTGTTTAACTTGTAAGGATAAGTGCAGGCAAACACTAGCATAATTAATTTTTATGTTATGACTGGGAGCAGTCGTCAACCCTATGCATCGAGTACCAGGACAGGTCATACATGAGATAAAAGGGGACTCCCGGTTTATTAGCAAGACTTGCTAATAAACAAGAACCACAATTTAGCGTAAAAATACCTGCAGGGGGAATCAAGCACCAGTGTCTAGGGAGAAGGGGGACCCCATGGCGGACTCGATTACACGGGTGTCCTCCATCGCCCTACTCCTTTTAGAACAAGATGCCTGAATCACCAAACTTGTTTTTAGGTAGCGTATATAGGTAAAAATAGACATAATATGTATTCTCTACCATGTAATTTGAAATGCATAATAATAGTATAGTTAGTAAGTCACATTATGGTGTGCCATCTTTATTTGTATATTAATTGCTTTCATGCACATAACATATTTGTCTTAGGTAATACATTTAAATAGGCAGGTAGGTAACATGGGCCCTGTAAGGGCGCTGCAACGTGAATTTGTTACAAAATATTGGTTAATTATTTTCATAAATAGCAATATGCTAGAAACATTTCTATATAGAACATGTAACTTACCTACACTAAAAAAATCTATTCAGCAAACTTTTATCGCAATAATTTGGTATATATTAAGTCATGTTTTTTTATGCAACCTATTTTCTGTATAGTACTATAATTATTAAGCGATATCTAGAATAGATTAAGTAAATGTGTTGATTCAGTGTTTTAACAAAAATAATTCAAATATGCTAAACATTTGAATGAATTAGATAATTCTATAGATATTTTATGAGCTGTTATACATTTAAAAAACATTTTTTAATAATCTAGTGCTTTGATAAAAATTATTGATCGCCCCAAATTCATTGAGAAATGAGTTGTGATGACTACCTACTTTGTGATTAATATGGCTGTTGTAAACTTGTAACCTTGGCAACATATATTTTTGGGTTATAAAAGCTTCATCTAAGTATGTATAACATTCAATTGGCAATATTTTCTGTGGGACATGACTTGACTTGCAGCCAACAAGTCATTTTGGCTATAAAACCGTTTAGTCTTCTATCTTTATTTATACTGAAATTATTATTTAGAAATATTTAGTGGTGTCAAGTCTGTTCAGCATTATCTAAAGCTAAACCACGCT
The DNA here is from genome assembly GCA_961405105.1 of Perizoma affinitatum. Classification (NCBI taxonomy): domain Eukaryota; kingdom Metazoa; phylum Arthropoda; class Insecta; order Lepidoptera; family Geometridae; genus Perizoma; species Perizoma affinitatum. The sequence goes on along the minus strand of OY560184.1, from coordinate 14,724,767 downwards.
TAATGAATTGTGGGTACTATTATTTTTTTATAACAGTCTTTATAGCATTTACTTTTTTTTAAATTATTTTCCTGATGTTTTGGCTGTGTTGCAACAGCCGTGGTCACTGGTTGACTGAAGGAACCATTCATTCTTAGATAATTTTAATTTAAAGCTGTAATTTGAGTGTGGTAATTTTGTACAATGCACCCAGAATGTACACCATTTCATTTACTTTTTCTAAGTTAAGATACATAGCAGATGACATAAACTTTACATTACTTTGCAATGTTTATGTCCTCCTATGAAACTGATGACCTCCGTGGCTTCGCGGAAAGGTCTGCTGAGAAGCGAGATGCGCTAGTTTGATCCCCCTTTGGGGGGACAAATGTTTCTACAATCTGCAAATATTTGTTCTGGTTCTTTATGTTCTAACACAGTCGGCGACAAAAGCAGTTCAGATTTTGTACTCTTAGTTCCTGATATCCTACTTCGGAATGGATATGCTAGTGAGTGATATTGTGTCATTTATAAACTGCCGCTTACAGAGGCTGCTGGTTGCATTGAAAATTGTACATTAGTACATACCTACCTACTTAAAACTTATATAATCTGTGCTTAATAGGTAAATAAATAAAACATAATTCAGTAGTGTTTTCAGAATGTTTACTAAAGTAGTAACGATAAACTGAAATAAAACGAATGGTGAGCTTTTATATATTTTAGAGCTTGTAAAATAATAATTTTTCCAGCAACCTCTGGTAAAGTGTCAAACTTATTTTAGTTTGAATTAGCAAGGAATCAGCTTTAGAAAATGCAACTAAACTGTTTTCATAGCAGAATAAAAATTACATATTTTTGTATGTATAAATGGAATAATTCATTGCTAAACACCAATAGGTAAAATATATTTCTGAGTTCTGTTACATTGCCTATTTATTTTAATATTCTATATACCTTCTGCCCAAGGCTTCGGTGGCGTGGTACCTGTGTAAAAATATCTTGTCTAGCTCAAGAACTATAGGTAGATACCTATTCCCAATTTCAGTCAAAATCAGTTCAGCCGTTACATACATTATTATTGTTAGCGACAAACACAATATTCCAAGAACATTAGGCAGCGTCACTTACTTTGTTGTTTTACTTTTTAGTCGTGAAGTTATTTTGTTGTTTGTTTCATCCACTGCACAAAAATCATGAGGGACCCGATTGATATTTGCGTGATATGATAGTGATGGGGGTTATCTGCTCGTTATATAATAATTATTATAATCATATCACTCCTAAATGTATATTAAATAAATAAATCATGCTGGACACACAGCATCATCTAGCCCCAAACTAAGCAGAGATTGTATTGAGGGAACTACATGACTGATATACTACATAAATACTTAGTTTGTAAATACATACTTACTATACATAGAAAACACCCAGACCCGAGACGAACATTTGTCCCTTAGCGGGAATCGAACCCGCAACCTTTTGCGCCTCAGGCGGGCCTTCGCCCACTGCGCCACAGAAGTCGTCAAATTACATAAATACATTATATTGCCAGTGCTACAATGCGTATTCTCGAGGGAAATATTTATTTAAATTAATTATAATACTTGGTTATCAACATTATTACATTTACTTATTAACAAACTTATTGCGTCTCTTGATTTGGGAGTTTTAACCCTAGAACCCTACACTATCTGGCGTACTTGTTATTCCTACACAGGGGTGCTGGGGTACCCCATACAAAAATACTTGTAGTTATTTATATAAAAACCAATTACAGAAAATATTTTTTTATTATATAATAGTAGGAATTTGAGATTACATATCAGTTATAAAAAAACAATTTTATATTAATTTGATAATTTTTATCAAATTTTCACCTGGTGCTCCAAAAAAATTGTTTTTTTGCACTTATCGCACATTCTCTTGCTTTTTCTATTGTTATTTCCGGAAAAAAAGCCGCAGCGTCCCGGGTTATATAGTACAAGAATGGAACTTCAATAAGCCATAGGTTTTTTGAGGATCGCTGTAATAGGCTTTTTTATATCCCTCCTCCAAATCGGCTTTAGGAAGCATCCCTCTAAATCATATGAGACCATTAGGTTCATTATCAGAATCTTCTGTTAATTATCTTTAATTTGACACATCCTCATCTTCCTCATCGCCGGATTTATGGTCATATTATAATTCATTTCCTCATAATTCAATATCTGACTGACAGCCATCTAAAATGATAAATAACACAATAAAGTATGTCACTACGCAAAAAAAAAGTTGTTTCTAAATATTTTTATGTTTAATTTATTAAAAACTAAAATGAATACTAATACATTATTAAATATTAATATATATAAAATATTCATATATACATTAAATAAATTGATAAAATTACTATAATACATGAAAAAAAAATACTTACGTTGTTCCTACACTGGGGTACCTCGGTACCCCACGTCACTCGTTGACACGTCCACACAATGAGACTGTCGAATCTAGCCTGATTATTCAATAGCGGATGGCACTAAACTAAAATACACAGACACTCAAACCTGTGGAAATAACACAAACATAATGAATTAAAAAACAAACCGCCCTGGGGTGCCCCAGCACCCCATGTAGGGTTCTAGGGTTAAAATAAGATAATCAAACCAAATGAGAAATAAAAGCATCTCATTTGAACGCACCTCAGAATATTCGCAATAATTGATCTCTGCGTTACTTTGACAACCCGTCTTTGTATGACGTTAACTGACAACGTAAATGATCTGCCAATTTTTTGTTTAATCATGTAAATCCTATTACCTACAACATGCTCATCTTATATTGTGCTCAGATTATGCTAACGCATCGTAATCGTGCAACCCTTTGTGGTTCAAGACTCAGACGACTACCGTCCGAAACAAACTGATTTGCTACCACAGAGTAAATAACAAATACGTCTTGCCACGATTGGCAACACTTGACTGCCGAACGTAGTGTGGTATCCCTAACTAGCGTTGCCAATCTTTATGGAATTCTCCAAAATGTGGGAGTTTTGGTGATTTAGGAAAGATGATGGGGAATGCATACTTTTTCAGGACTTTTCGACTATGGATGCAACGCAACACTGGGTAGTGGTTGGCTGGTTATTTCCAGCGTTGACAGGTTACTTTTGTAACCTTATATACAGGTGATATTTAACTGTTGGGTTACTTCTAGGTTTATACATCTCAAAGTTTACTTTTAGGAGATTTTTTGAAATGTTGGTAAACAACTTAAAAATAGTGAATGGTTTCTTTTCACATGAAAATGAATGGATGATGAATGAATTAAAATACTTTATTGTACATCTTAAAAAAATAACATAGTAAACAAAATCTTATTAAGAAGGTACAATGGGCGGTCTTATCGCTTAGAAGCGATCAGTTCCAGACAACCTTTGGATGGAGAGTAAAATAAGAGATTGTGAGAGTGGCGGGGTGTACAAAAAAAATATAATAAATTAATAATAACTACAACATTACATCTATAATAAATATGTTAAAATGCAAACCTACAGATTTACTATATATATATATGACGGAGCAGAAGCTCCAAGGTGGTCTTTAAAAAGTGTGACGTCAGCAATGCTAACGTCACTTACATCAGCAGAATGCTGGTGACTCATAGTTGATGACGAAAGTAAACTCCAGGAGATGTTCTTCTAATTTATTCTTGGTTTACAGAGGCTTTCGAAGTCTGTACGGTCCGACGGCTCGAGCGAGAATGACTCGTGCTCGGTCCGTCGCCCGTATTTATGCAAAAACAAAGACAAAGGCAAGCAACTTGTGCGAACAAGCTAAAACTGCCTGCAAGCATTAATCATTTAAGTTTACAAATGGTTTTGAAGGTAAACATGGTCAAAATAACAACTTGATTACGTTATTACCTAATTGTCATTTGATTACAACAATCAAATGATAACTAGCTATTAACTAATGTTTTTACACTGTAATATGACAATCTAAGTGATGATTCGTTAAATAACTCGTGGTTCTGCGCCGATGACTCATTGTAGAAGCAGAATAACGCCTTTGCGCCGATATATATATATTTATATATATAAACACATACATATATAAATACAAATACACATTATAAGACTTCCGTAAAAAAGCAAGACAAGACTGGGTCTTTCTTATCGAGACAGGCAACGCGTTCCAAAGGCGTAAAGGACTTATCATAAAACCTAGTGCTGTGTGTGAAGTTTCCAGTAAGAGGTTTTCTGATGGTCGAAGGATACGGGAGGGATGGGATCTGTGAAGAAACTGAAATCGCTCTTTTAAATAGTAGATATAGTACAGAAAATGTTACTTTTTATTCTATTTTAAGTAACTTTTGTCAAGACCTGGCTGCCCACACTAGCTATTTCCGACCAAAAATTTGCTATTGGTCGCCATTTAGGCTACTCAAAAAAAGAGCGAAAAAGAATATTTAAAAAAATACTAGTACTCGTGAGATAATAATAAGCTAGCGTTTGTAGTGATAATTTGGGGAATACATAGTTCCCCAAATTATATTCCATGTCCTACTCGCTTGAATTGTTTCGCTTGTTAAAATTGATTTAGTTTGGTTTGTTACTTAAGAGAGACAACTGCAAAACGAATTAAAATAATTCGGTTTGCGTTTTTACAAACTTCATTAACTTACTAAAAAAAAAGCTATTTAGGCTTATTTAACGAACATTCTTCATGACCACTATGATGGAATCAAAATTATCGTGTTTTGGTATCATTTTAGAATATAATTACGACTATACCACGTACTTTACTATTCTCCTGCTGACGTTGCGTTGACCGTTTAGAGGTCCTTCCTCATGAGCACCGTCCGCGACCACGCTCGACGGTCGTGAGACGGGAACTGACTTGGCCTCGACGCTCTGCCCTTTGCGCGCGGCTGGATAGCGTAGAAGAACCCCCACAGTAGAACGTTCTCCGGTCTTTCTTCCGTTTATACGCGGAGTAACGGACAAGGTTGGTCGACCTCCGGGCCAGATAAGACATCACCTAAGGTCCCCAAAAGACAGTGATCCTCTAAGCGTACCTGGTGAATATAATATTCCGTGCGACTGTGGCAAGAGTTATATAGGTGGAACTCGACGCAACATCGCTACCAGACTGACAGAACACATACGGTGTGTGAAAAACCTGGACACGAATAAATCAGCAGTAGCAGAACATGCTCTCACCCAGGCCTCGGTTCACTACATACGGTTAGATAAGACTTCGGTTTTAGAGAGAGGACCTCTAAACGGTCAACGAAACGTCAGCAGGAGAATAGTAAAAGTACGTGGTATAGTCGTAATTATATTCTAAAATTACAACTATGATCTAATTTTCTAATAGAGAAGGTATGGAACGCACTAATCGAGCTAAAATTTTACTGACGACCTCATTTATGTAAAAAAATCAAAATTGTTTTGACATTGTGTGATGTTTAAAAATATATGTTTTTATATTGGCTTTCCCATGAACAAAGGCATTATTTGGTAAATTATTGCAAAGGCGAGGCATAATGTTAATTGTGTAAAACTAAAATAAAATGCATTTGGAGGTTTTAGGCAGGTCTACGTTGAAAACGTAGCCTTTTAAGGCTACATGACTTATAATCAGTCAGTCAAAAGCTACTTTACAGAAAAAAAATGGCGAATTTAGGCTACTTGGTGCCCAATATTTTGGTAGTCAGACCGGTTTATACTTGGCAGCACTCACTGGCTCCGTCCGGTGCGGACACAGAGTACATTTTTTATGAATTTGAGGGTTTTGATAGTTAGCACAGAATAAATAATCCTCTATGATTTGATTGCGAAATTAAATGCAGGGTTTTGAAATAATTTACGAAAGAAAATAAATAATAAATATTGTCAGCGCCAAACTAAGGCTGTTGGAAGTAGCTAGTGTTATTTCCGAATATTTACCTCGGATTTGGGTTCTCTGCTAAATTGTGCGCGTTAACGTTTTTGTTTACGAGTGAGAAAATGTAATTTTCCTTGAAAGCTATAAGATAATACCTCCACGATGGTGTTCGAGTCGATAGTGGTAGATGTCCTTAACCGATTCCTCGGAGACTATGTGGAGAACCTGAACAGGTCTCAGCTGAAACTCGGGATATGGGGCGGTGAGTGTGCTACCCTCTGTATGATGTCATCTATCCGCGGCGATTGTTGCGGTTATTTACGTCTTTAATTTTTTTCAGGTGATGTTGTTTTGGAGAATCTTATATTGAAGCAGAATGCTCTGGAGGAACTCAATATCCCTGTGCAAACTGTATATGGACACTTGGGTAAGTATTTTGTTCACCAAGAATATCCACCATGGTACTACCCTCTATGGTACATGAGGAGATATTTTTTAATGATATTATAAAAACCTGTGTATGTAACTGTTAGGACATAATAATTATGAGAATCTTGGAATAGTGGTTTTGGAGTCACTTTCAGAGTTGACTTTATTTTATACTAGCCTCTGCTCACAGCCAAAAGTTGTATGTGTTGTTCAAGGTACTATATCTGTTTCAAATTTCATCAAAATTAGTTTAGCCATTATGGAGATTCCAAACATCTAAACACTCCTTTCCAGACTCAACATTCATCATCGTGATTGCCATTTATAAATGACTGTGGAAGATAAATAAATAAATAATGCTGGTCATTTTTCACACAGCATCATCTAGCCCCAAACTAAGCAGAGCTTGTATTATGGGAACTACATGACTGATATACTACTTATATACATATTTTAAATACATACATATTATACATAGAAAACAACCAGAACCTGAGACAAATATTTCCATATGCAAACATTTGTCCTGCGGCGGGAATCGAAACCCTCTGCATCTCAGACGGGCCTTCGCCCACTGCGTCACAGAGGTTGTCAATGATACAGCTAGGGTTTGACCTTCAATACCGCTCCTGGTGACTTCACAACAAAATCAAAATAATGTTTTTTGAAAAAACATACATATTAAACATAGAAAACACCCAGACCTGAGACAAACATTACAAACATTTGTTCCGCAGCGGGAATGGAACCTGCAACCTTCTGCGTCTCAGGCGGGCCTTCGCCCACTGCGCCACAGAGGTTGTCAGATGATATTTCAATGATTAATTTTTATCAATGAGTTATCACTTATGCAATCTTAAAATTACTACTATCAAATGCAAATTGGAATTAAAATCTTGTAACAACATTATTTAGAATTGACAAGAATCATATAGATAAAAAAAATCACAGCATATTGCCCAGTGATTTTTTTATATTTAATTTATATGTTGAAAAAATAACACATTTATAAAAACTTAGAGTGTTCACACTACACCTACCATACCAACCTTCTAATTACCCAAGGTTATCATACTTAGCATGAAATACAGTTCCCATTTGTTTTCTCTAATAAGCGGAATAGGTAAAGTTTTTATCATGATTTATATAAATATCTTCCTAAATTGTTAAACATGGAATTTTAGTAACATTTAACACAAAACTAAGTAGTGCAAAACACCTGGTTCCTGGTTTTTCTCCAGTAGTTGGCCACCAAACATTTATTATGAATAAGCATGAGATTTTGAATGATAATAGTAATTTATACTAGTAATCTCTAATTGTAGTAATGTCTACAATCACTTTTAGCTCTCATGCAGAAATCCATAAAATAAAACGAAATCTGATTGTATATTTTTTTATAAAGGATCAACAAACCTATCAGAATCTATTTCAACTATGTTAGGTTAGCTAAAGGTTCATCCTCCATTTCATTTACCGAAGAATTAAAATATAATTATTCTATCTACCACCTTCCCTCCCAACCTATCACCCCTCACCCCGCTTTGTAGCTATAGAATCATTGACACAATAGAAAGAGAAGAAACAAAATTCTTGCAGTGTACATGCTGCATGGAACAGCAATATCACAAACTGCTATGTGACTTAGCAGGCGAGGAATGCTTTTTATATTTTGTATACATATTTTTTTTATTTAGAATATGATGCATATGAAAAAGAACTTCTTAATTTTGTGTTCAGCATAGTTAACAAAAGTTTTAGAAAACATTTGTATCAATCCCGTAACTCGTGGTGGATTAAAAGGCATATTCATATTAAGACTTCATATGGAACATCATTTGGTACTTAAAAACTCTACCTATTACTCCTGCTAATAAGTGTAGAATGTTACATCATGCTCCCAAATGGTGCCTGATTTGATTAGTGATTCATACAGGCAAAAAGTCGAAGGTTATTGGTCTGACCTTGATATATGCATGATAAGTGCACTGCCATTGTTCAATTGTTATTGTTTTTTTTATAATTATGGTACCAATATGTTGCATATAAAAAAAATACGAAATTATATATTTTGTGTCCTAGAATAACACCTTTTATCTAGATACAGAGCTCGCACAGAAAATATACTCTGTACTAACTAAGTATATCATTTCAGAATTATGATGATCATTTTGTGATCAATTTTATTCCAAAATTATTGCGAATTTGATTATTTTTATTTCGACTCATTCCGAGAGATTTCAACGCTCTACCTCCGCGTCGCGTCGTGCACGCGCTTGTCGGTGCCTTCACCGATAGTACGGTACATGAAAATTCCCGTTTTTACAATATAAATAAGTCATAACATAATTTAAAAAGTTGCATTATTTTTAGTATGGCGTAAGAATGATGCATAGAAATGATTTCAGGACCAAAATGGAAAAAACCTTAGCTCATTCAAAGGAATCTCAAACCCAACCTAGGCTCAAATATAGATTCAATTTGATTTGTTGACAATATATCAAAATTACCTGTAATGAAAAAGTACCTATATTTATAATCATACACTGCATGTCCATTGTTTGTTTTGTTCACTTATCTTTGAATTGTTGAAGAGCAATCAAACACTGCATGATAGACTTATACCATGCAACTACACACTGGGTAGATATTCTGATAAGATACATAACTAGGGATTATAAATTGTTTATCTTGATTGATAACTTTTCATACAACATAATGGTAGCATTTTATGGTGTAAGTGACCTAGGAGGTAGGTTAGGTATAGTAATAGTTTACATACATAGTTTACATAACTATGTTAACTATTCAAGGTACAATAATAACTTAGAAAATTGAGACTATGATTATTGATCAAATCACAGCGAAATCGATCAAGAACATAATTTACAAAATATTTTTTTGCATGACAGGAGTTTCAGATATATGAATTTAGATATACCTACTAAATAATGCTAATACTATATATGGATATAACCATTGTTGTTGTCAAAAAGTTGAATGTTTATTTATGCTTGATGCTTTCATGATAACCTTAGTTTAACAAAGGTTATTGCATTATATATATTTAAAAAACCTACGCTGCATCTATTTAGTTAAAAAAAGTACGTCTAACGTCATGACCTATGACTGCTAAAATCAAATTCCCCATAAATTCCTAAAGGCTCATTTACGGAGACGCGCCGCGGCCCGCAGTAAATTCAAACATATGGCGACGTATGACAGCGTCTATTTCAAGCAAACGCGCGTAAAATCGCTTCTCCGTAAACGTTCTCATACATCGTGATATGTCTGAACTTTATGCGGCTTATCCGTAAAAAGAGCGCTAACGCAAAATCAAAAAATTGTTAATAAAAAAATGAAAATCTTGTATTCCGCCATTGTTGGGCCCTCTAGTGACGTGAGCTGGTAAAACCTATTAAAGAACCCTCCTTGATCGCGAAAACCGCATTGCGATTGGTTAAGCAGTTTTGGAAACAAATGAAAAACTCACTAGCAAACAAACAAACAAACAACCTTACTTACTTTTACCCCAAACGCACAAACAACTCTTTCCGTCGCGTGTGGATAAACTTGTATGCTTGCAGTCCAAACTTAGTTCTATAGAACAGTGACAAAAAACATATTTTACCTATACCTATACACATAAATATGTTTACCAGTATTTAACTAAGCCGAACATTTTCAGGTAAACTTGTACTGAAAATACCATGGAAGAATCTGTACGGCGCTTCGGTAGAGGCGAGTATAGAAAGGTTGTTTCTGATTGTAAACCCCACTGCTGAAGTTAAATATGATCAGGAGAAAGAGGAGAAAATAGCCCTAGCTTCCAAGCAGGCTGAGCTGGCCAGGGTCGAGGAAGCTAAGAAGCAGGAAGCGGACAAAGGTATCTTTACTAATAATAAAGCTAATCTCTGAAACTACCAGTCGAATGGCTTTGTATGAACACCCAAGAACATAAGACATTTCTCTATCTCATTTTTCTTACTATAAATGTTTTCTCTTTTCTTCTCAATCGAAAAACCTTGATGCTCCGAATAAAACCTACTGTGTAAGTTTTAATAGTAAAAAAACTTCAATGTCGCCTTACATTTTCTAGAAAACAAACTAAACGAAACCTTTGTGGAGAAGCTTGTCACTCAAATAATCAAGAATGTACAGCTGAATATAAAAGACATACACATACGATACGAAGACAGCATAACAAATCCAAAGGCGCCTTTCTCGTTTGGCATAACCCTTCACAACCTCTCCGTCCATACAACTGATGAGAACTGGAAACAGACAGTTATACAAGAAGCTGTTACAAAGATCTTTAAGGTAAAGTAGTTTTCATCACTGTGGATGATTCAATATGTCTGAGTTTATTCTTTGGGCCAAGGTAAAGTTAATTATGTTAAATGGATGGCGATAAAATGTCACTCCGTACGAAAAACGTAGCTGGATACGATTGTGAATACTAGGTCAAGGTTGAGTCGAGTTTATCGAAATATCAAGGTGATTTATTTTGGAGGCATACATTAGCTATGTGACTCGTATCATTATCACATAAATTCACAAATACTTGATGCACAAGATTAATATCATAGACAAAATACCTACATTTTAACTTTGAAACTCATCATTATTAACAGCCTGTAGAGTTTTGCAGGACATAGCGCCACTACGAGCAGTCTGTGCTACTTCCATCCACCGACTTCTCGAAACCTTAAACATGCAATCGGTCCATCGGGTGGGGGGGAGCCTTCCTACACTCGATAACCTTTCTTCAACAGTGATTGTCGGTTCTGCGAGCTATACGATGCATGGCCTGCCCATCGCCCTTTCAACTTGCTTATTCTAAGAGCTATGACGATGACTTTAGTTGTTGTTTCGATTGATCACCAATTTATATTTCTTTCAACAGATTCTTAACTTAGAAGGACTAGCGATTTATTGGAATCCCACAACGGAACTGTATTCCAAATCGGGACAGCAAGACATCAAATTGAGGCTAGAGAATGAGATTGCTAAAAAAACATCAAAACCAGACTTCTATCAGTATGGTTAGTTACTATCAATATTAGATCTATTTTTGAGCCGTGTTGACCTAGTGACAGCCTAGTCAGTGACCGCCGACTTCCGATCCGAAGATCATAGGTTTGAACCCGGTATCAAAGGATTTTATCGGAAGTAATATAATAATATACGCATTAACACGTGCTCAAAAAGTGTGAAGGAAAGCATAGTGAGGAAACAAGCATGCCATAGACCCATATGTCATAATTTAGTGTTCATTGTAAGCGGCCATGAACTTGCAACTTGCTAGGCGGTATGCTAGCTACTCTTTGCAAAACGTGAGCATGTGTCAGATATGTTTGGATGCGCCTCTGAATACCCCTTGCTTGAGAACCTTGCGGATGTACCTACATCATGTCTATTACTAGTCTTAACCGGTTTTTTTTAAGTTTTTTAAAGTTAGCTAATCAGTTTTGACTAGCGTTTGCTCGCGGTTTCGCCCGGCGTAACCCTAATATTTTTTCCGATATTTGATACCAAAATATCGAAAACTGACTCGTGTACGAGAAGAACATCTACAAGGCGCATTGGATCCTTCTACCATGGTCACTAAATCACGAAGTCCCATGCGCTACTTGGACTGGAATTGTATTCCTAATGTTTCTTTCAGCACTGGGCCCTATAAATGCAACAGCAAAGTTAAAATTAAACCCGAAACCGGAAGGCGATATGCCCAAATTCAGCATACCCAAAGTGATTCTAAGCTTGCACATGGAACAGTTGTCTGTCAGTCTGAACAAAGCACAGTATCAGGATATGATGTTGCTGGCCGATTCAATGGATCGAATGAGCAAAGGAGCTCCTTACAGGTAGGCCCTAAACTGACTCCTTTGTCCCTCAGAGGAGTAGCTGAGACGCCAGAGGTTTAATTTTTTGTTCTGTGACCATATTATGCACTTGAGGTTCATGATGGACACAACACGGAATTTGAGAATGAGTCCAAAAGTGCTTCTTAGACAATCCCACAAGCACCTTATGATGGGTATGCGGACAAAGTATTGGCACCGGTAGTTATTTTAACTTTAAGATCTTATAAAATTTTTCTATCGATTCGATAACGTTTTCCTTCATTAACTTGACCGATAAACCGTTGAAATGCGAAGTTAAATGTAAGTCAAGTGATATTGGTGTTGTTATATGTAAGTATTAATTAGAGACTAGAATTGAAGTGTGGAAATGTTTAAACAATCATTGATGCAAAGAGCTATTTGTGTTTAATAAAACCAACAGGTATAAATACAAAACGCGTCATTAGAACCCTAACATTTTACGACAAAAATTGTATTATTAATCACTGAAACAATATTCTAAATATGCAAATTCGTTATCAAACAAACTGGGAAAATATAGTATATTAGCTCATATAATTAGCCGTATTTTAAATGTTTAAATATTAAATAGCTTAGCTTATCTGAAGTTTTACGACAGATACAATAATCGATTTCTGTAATTTATTTGCCACCAATGTAAAACTTAAATTTAATTAAATCATTTTATTGATTTTGTTTACTTTCTAGAAAGTACCGTCCTGACCTAAATACATACAGAGGTAACTACAAAGCATGGTGGCACTTTGCATACAATTGCATTCTCGAAGAGGAAGTGAAAAGGCGTCGTAGAAACTGGGACTGGACTCATATGCTGGCCCACAGGCAGCTCTGCAAAGAATATGCGGAAGCGTATCAGGTCAAACTGACTTGTAAGGGGAAGATACCGCTGGAACACCAAGAGGTATGGAAGTAAAACTGAGCCCACGGATAGCTCTGTTATAACTATTCAGGGACGTATCAGGGTCTAACTGACCTATCAGGGAACGATACCGATGGAACATCAAGACGTAAGAAACTAGGCCCACAGACTGCTCTGCTTTGTAAATACTGCGGAGGCGTATCAGGTCAATTTCACCTATCATACCAGCGGAACATCGGGAGAGAAGTATGAACTGGGTTCACAGACTATGTAAAGACTGCGGAAGTGTATCAGATCGATATGACCCATAATTAGACGATACCGGCAGAACATCAATAGGTTAGAAGTAGGCACTGGGCCACAGACAGCTTTTTAATGAATTTGCGGGTGCGTATCAGATGATATCTGTAAGGAAAAGGTACCAGCAGACGGAACTACTTCCCACTTAGTGTTCCATCGGTATCTTTCTACGAACTTCCCAAATACTGAACCCAGTGCTAAAGGGCTAACTCGAGCGTGGCGAATCTTACGCACTGTTAATTTTCAGGTGTCGGACAAAGCTGAAAAGACACTCGATTTATTCAACCTGGTCGTTATCAGGCAGAGGATCGAGATGGAGGTGGAAAGGTTAGGCAAGCTAGAGGCTGAAGCGAAGAAGTCGAAGGGCTGGTTCGGTGGATGGTGGGGCGGAAGCAGTACCGCGGCAGACGAGCATGCCGAAGGAACTGCTATAAGTAAGATATCTTACTCAACATGACTGCTGGGATTCCAGGAACAATAGAAAATCTCGACCACATCTGTGTTTAAGTTTATTAAGTTTATCGTTGGTCGGTTTCTGTAGGAACGCGGTAACGGCCGGTGCTCATGATTAAGTGTTGAAAGATCAAGTGGAATACTTAACTAAGCGTTGGTATGTTCCACGGGTCAACAGTCGTGAATGCGTTTTTAGGGTTAGGTACCCGAGGGTGCTAATAGGACCCTATTAGGAAGTCTTCGCACAATCCGTCCGTCCGTCTGTCTGTCTAATAGTATGACATCTCAATAAGTATAAAATGTGGGGGGTCCCCTTGTACAAACAGCTTCGAAAAAATAACTTGATATTTAAAGAATTTGGGTTTTCTGGTGGTACGGAACCCTTAGTGTACGAGTTCGATTTGCACTATAAATAAAACCATCTAACTAATGTTTGTCTTGTCATTTCCAGTAAAACAGTTCCAAAACGCAATGACATCCGACGAGAAGGAAAAACTCTTCCGCGCTATAGATTACCAAGAGAACACAGCGCCCTTACATTTGCCCGTCGAATACGTGGCTATGGAGAGTTACTTCAAACTTGATAGGCTTCAGGTGACCGTCAACGATGCGGGTGAAGTGCTGAAGGCGGCCGTCGATAATGTACAGTTGGACGTCAAACAGAGGCCCAGTGCTAACGCGCTCAGGTAAAACAATAAATATCCCATTCAGACGTAACTAATATTTTAGTAGTCTTTAGAAAATCCAAAGGTTCTGTGGAAGAGATTTCTCGCTTTTAAGCGATAATACCGCCCATTGTACCTTTTCTTAATGTGTTATTGTTTATTTTGTTTATATCATAAGGTGTACAATGAAGTATTTTCATTCATTCATTCATGGTTATTCCGCCACAGATTAGTACTAAGTAGTACGCGAATGATGCATATGTAAACGTTGTAGCCGGGTAAAATCTTAGAGCCGGGGAGACAAGGAATAATCTGGATCGCTCTTAGTGATAATGCCCATCAAACTAACGCGAATCAGTTCAAACGTTATTAAACTAGTGATTCTTGATCTCTTCGTATGTAAAGAAGAGTTATATCTAATACATTGTTCCTTTCAGAGTGGACGTCCAGATGCAATCGTTTACAGTGACCGGCGTTAAGCAAGGGGACTTCGAGCCCCAACTAGTCACATCGAAAGAAGTCACGCAAGACGTCAATCTACTGAATGTCGTATTTGAAACCAATCCATTAGGTAAAACTTTTAACTTTGCCTGTAGACGGTCCTTGATATATCGTCATCAGATTGAACAGTCATTTACTCAGCAAACGCTCTAGCTTTTCTTGACTCTAGCTTTTATTCTGGAACTCGAGACTTAAGAATCCAAGAACCACGGGATATTGTGAAGTCAGTAAAAAAGTAACACTTTACAGTTACATACATAGTCCCGATCCCACACTAGGATTCCCAGTATCGTGATTATCAGGAACTACGAGTACCATGGTACCACAACACCCATACTCAAAACAAATATCTGCAGAACCTGCAAATATTTCTCTCATTTAAATTTAAGTGTGTTCCAAATGTATCGATCGGCCCTGCATGTTAGCCTCTTATCGGAAGGAAATACTTTGACCTATTTCGCCATGAAGCAAATGACGATGAGTCAGAATTTATTGGTCTCTTTCAATTCAGCTATAAGCGCTGATGGATTTTTTGGGACATATTTAAATTAAGTGTCTCCAAAAATGACCTTTTTACTTTAAAATCAACAAACACGAGATATCGCCTAGATGATTCTCGTCTTCAGTCCATCATGGTGTGCTCGGGTGGCACTTCAAACTTGTTATTGCGATCCTGAGAGAATTGATGACGTGTCACAAAGATAAATATGGCGGCCGGCAGCCATACTCAAATTCACCGATATAGTGGCAATAGAAACGTCTTTATACGAAGATTTCATTATTATAATAGCAGTAATCTGAGTAAATTACAGTATGGCTTTTTAGTTTTAAGAGTTTATTACTTGATTGCAGATGGTCGCTCAGACCAAAGAGTGAAAGTATCGGCCCGTCCACTGCAAATTATCTATGACGCACAAACAGTTATTGAAATTGTCAACGTGTTCAAACCACCCACCGAATCTACTGCTTTGACTACGTGAGTATAAAAAATAATACATACGGAACACTGAACAAATATTATGAAGTTTATATTAGAGCTGGAGAAGTGTTTTATGAATTGTCTCCTTCGTACACCTTCCATATCATTTGTACAAAAACATCTTTACACGTTGGCCGTGAATTACCCGATCATTGGGCCAATATTGATCTCATAAGTCGTGAGCGTATTTTTACTAACTTACTAGATAGTATGGAATTGAAATTCTAAAGCCGATTTTTCATCTCCAGATTACAAGCGGTAGCAGAAAACAAACTGTCGGAAATGAAAGAGAAATCAACGTTAGGAATGCAGTACGCCGTCCACCATCACACGTTTATCGACGTAGACATCGATATCGCCGCTTCGTATATTATCGTCCCACGGACTGGGATCTATCGAGGGTAAGAGCAAAACTGATAGTATTTGTGAACCATCTACTTTGATTGTTACTTTCATGGTCAACGTGAGTCGACTTTAGGGACAGAAGACGCTAAATTTCGTAATTAAAAAACTGATCGTTTGATTATGCATCTTTAAAAAACATGTACCTACTAGACTGGGGTTCAGTCATCAGAATTCTGTTTGTTAACTATCTTAACGAACTAAAATATATTTCTTTATTCTAAATTTCTTTTTCTTCATCACATCACTCAATAAATAAATAATGCTGGATATTTTTCACACAGCATCATCTAGCCCTAAAGTAAGCAGAGCTTGTGAGGGACTACATGACTGATATACTACTTATATACGTTTTTTTTTAAATACATAAGTATTATAAATAGAAAACAACTATTTGCATATGCGAACATTTGTTCCGCGGCGAGAATTGAACCCGCAACTTTCTGCGTCTCAGGCGGGCCTTCGCCCACTGCGCCACAGAGGACGTCAATGATACTGCTAGGGTTTGACTATTGATACCGCTCCTGGTGACGTCACAACAAAATCAAAATAAATATTCATGTTTATGAATATTTAATATTTCAGATGCGAATCGTGTGTTGTGGTAAAGCTCGGTGCCATAAGTGTAAAGTCAGAGCCGAGATCACAAGCCCTGGATATTAACAAGCTGCACAAGGAAGGCATGGCCGACGAGGAGATATTGAAGGAAATCACCCACCATAGCTATGATAAGATGGCGCTGCAACTTACTGAAATGCAGGTATGAATGGGCTGTTCAATATTTTAAAAATACACAGAGGCGAATACAGCGATTTGTCAATTGAAACTATGGCAATAACGGCAAAGGATGTTTTTTTTATTGACTGTTATCGACACGCGCCTATTGATCGTCTAAGATAGGGATTGATAGGTAATGACAATTGTTAACGCGATGTGGGATGCGAAAAAATACGCACCCTTTAAAATAGTTTATTCTTGGAGTACAAAAGCGAATTTAGAAAAACGAGAGGACTATATTTGCCCATCAATCGCAAACGGTCGCCTCGGGCATCCATGCGAAATCGGAAACCTACATGTCTTACCTTAGTTTAATTTCCTCAGTGAAATAGTCGATATGGCTTATATCATGTAACCTTGGCATTATTTTATAACCTAAGCCTTTAAAAAGCCAAGAACTAAATTCGATATCTAGGTTTTTTTTATACTTCGTTTTCCAGATTGTAATAGCAATGCCTGAAGAAGACTGGAAGTCCGCTATCGCATCCAACGAGGCAACGCCCCTGCATTTACTCCAGCCAACGAACCTATTGATTCAAATACACAAGTGCTTGATCACCGACGATCCGAGAATGCCCAAGATAAAAGTCAGAGGAGAGTTGCAGAAAATAGCCATCAGTGTGTCTGAAGATCGGTAAGACCTTTTCGAAATTATTACACTTCTAAGGCCGCTTACATTATTATAGTTCTAGGATCTTTCCTAAATGATAACGAGATTGAGCTAGGCTAAAACGCACGGCAAAAAAATGTAAAGTAGGTACACCCCCGGCGTACAAGGCGTATAAGCGATAAGACCGCCCATTGTACCTTTGTCTTAATCTGTTATTGTTTATTTTGTTAATACCATAAAGTGTACAATAAAGTATTTTCATTCATCCTTTCATAGATACTATTCGCTAAAATGTTTAATTTTCCAGATTATTGACATTATGCGAAATACTGGTCAGCATGCCATTACCAAAGTCCGAGGAAACAACTCAACTAAAGGTAAAAAATCTGATCATTCAGTATCCTCATTTGAATTTTTCTTTATTTTTTAATGATTCTTTTTGTTTATTTTTGTTTATTTATTCGAAGATCTATGTGTACAAATTCGCGTACACAATGACTGGTCGTGTTATCGAACCTCAAGAGATTCTGAAACAAATTGGTGGCGCGGTAAACAGTAGCTGTGATTAATCGAATTTGTAATTTTTTTTAGCTATTCTAGGTCATACTTCATATTTATTTTAGTTCGGTGTTATATATTTATTTTTTAGTTTTGAGTAATTGTATGTCACAATAACTACACAGATAATCTACAAAGTTTAGATGTAGTCTCTAGACCACACGATGTATAATTATAAAATTACATTTACACAGGTATAATGTATTAGGTAATTGTGGTCAGATTGGCTTTGTTAGATCAATCTGACGACGGACATAGTAAGTCAGTGATTAGATCAAGTGTCCATAGTTGTTCATACATTTTGAATTAAGTTGTCGTTATTTCACATCACTAGCATCTGCCGGGAGCGCTCGCTTAATCTAATCAAAAGTAATCTATGTGCTTTTACAGGTTACGAGTTATTCCTTCTTGTTATATCATCCAAATCGGTTCAGCCGTCACGAAGTTTATTATAAACATAAAAACATAAATTTTCCGAAATTATTAGTTAAATTTTATATTTAGGTATTCAATTCTTCGAATCTTTACAAATGTATTGATTTAACGTGCGGTATTTCAGCCGAGCGAATCGAAAGGGTCAAGTCTCTCGCTTCTCAGATACCTAGACCCGGTGGAGAAACAGAAACGAGACTCCGCTCGCTCCAAACGGAAGATAGATGACGAACAAACGGTTCAACTCACTGAAGTCGAAGCCTTCTTCATTATGAAAGGTAACATTCCGGATGTCGTAATATTTTAGAAGATCTTATCTAAAAAAATAAACACAAACTAAGTGAATGCCTCTACATCCACAATAAAAAGTATGAAGTTTGTTTAAAGGCATCGGTAATGCTTCCAATAAAGCGCCGATGGGCTTGCAAGTTGCAACTTGTCACGTGGAATGCTAAGTACTATGCAAAACGTTGGAATGTGCCAAATATTATGTTTGGACTTGGCTCTGACCCGCTACTTGGTGTCCTAATGGAATTGCATACTGATAGATAGCAAGATAGATAAACTCTTTATAGCGCAAAACATCATTATACAGTACAAAACACAAAAACATAATAAAAGAACAAAAAAAAATGCTCATTGGTTTGTATTATCGCTGAAACCGCTTTCCAGACAGCTCAGGATGGAGAGAACTATGTATTTAAAAGAATGACGGTCTTATTGTATTACTGAAAGTGTGGAGAATAAAAATAAAATACAAATTAATAATTATTTTTATAAAATACCTATACCCAAATATATATGAATACATCATACATATATATTACTTACACAGACCCACATATTGAACCTATACCTACAGAACATATATCTATATAGATTTCTGGATTACAGTTTGTTTTTAGTTGTGTATCTGTAACTCCAAAATTGTAATCGCACAAAATTCTTCCTTTACAGAGCTCGTCCTCAGCGTGAACCGTAAAACAATGGACGCATCAAAAGGCTACGATCGTTTCCTTGTATTCTCACTCTCCCTACTAGAACTGACCGCTACACAGAAAACGTTCACGCTTGAAACGACAGTCCGATTAGGAGCCGTCGATATGCAGCACCATCGTGTCGGCCATAAGATTATAAACATGCTGGAAACGCCTGAAGTACAGGGAAAGGAGATCACTGACAAAACCAGCATCACCAATCAGTATCTGTTCGCTGTTACGTATCGCAATGTGAGTTTAACTTTCGGCTATTAAACTATCAGGATTATATATTAGCTCGGGTTCGCGCAGCGGGTTACGAAGAGAGCTACGCTCGGGAGTTCACTCCGTGATAAAATCCGGAACCCGGACCACCGTAGAAGAAGTAAAGTCACGGAATGAGCAAGGTGAAGAGGCAATGGGCAGGCTGCAGAACCGACTAGCGCTGGGGAATAATGTCCATTTGGGAACATTATTCCCCAGCGAACCGGACAGCTCAGTGTAGAAACGTAATCTTAGACATTTCAGGAAGTCACTTGATGGAGGTACTCAAGACCGTACATCATGGCACACTTTATGGAAGCTCACGTTCAGCAGTGGACTTCTACAGTCTGATGATGATGATGATGTGCTGCTACAGTGATCCATAAGATTGATAAGTGCAATAAAAAACGAAAAATAAATGTATCAAATTGTGTGGAGTATCTCAAAAGCAAAGATTGTATTTACTTTTGCAGGTTGATAAAAAATGCCCTGAGTTCAGGAGTCACTATGGATCAGTGGAACAACTTATAGAACTAGACTTCACTAACCTTAGATTGCTGCTTCATCTCGAAGGTCTACGAGAAATCTTGGTCATTGTTAACGAATACCAGGTACATTATTAATTCAATCTTATTTCATAGCTAAACAAGCCATGTTTATATTTGATATGTGTTGTAGAACATGTTATTCCTTACAGACGCGATTGCAAGCTATACAAAGCACTGTCGATAGAATTGCTAATGCTGGCCCATTGGAAACCATTATGGAAGATGAAGAATTCTCAGCTGAAAATGCCAAGTCTAAAGGTAAATTATCAACGTATTTTCATGAGTTTGCGTTACTATGCCTTTAGATGTGATTTCAGTGTGAAGGATATGGATGCCGGTGAAATAACAGGCCTATTACTTTTTAACTCTGTCTCTATGGGTTTTTTGTGTGTTTTTATTAAATGATGGTAGAAAGGGAAAAAATTAAAAAGGCATTTTATATGAGTTTCAAATGTTTGAAACTCATCATACTATCAGCCAAGCTATTTATAACAAAATCATGTTTACATTTTCAGTAAGCGTCTCAAAACCTTCGCGTCGCAAGCAAATCGAAAGTATACAATTGAAAGTAAACGTTAAAATCGGGGCGATAGAGATCGAATTCGCGAACGACAAGCGCTCTCTTTCGTTGGTACAGTTACAAGGTGCCACCGCTGGTTTGGTTTTGAAGAGCTCTTATACTCAGGTCGACTGCGCGATTGCGTCCATCAAAGTGGAGGACCTCAATCCTATCACTATTCATAAAGAGGTAAATATTAAATGTATTGCTAATGAGCTGTGTTGGCCACTGGGCCAACCACGGGGGTGGTGCTCCGAATTCCGATCGAAGGTCATAGGGACGGACCCAGTCGGGCAATGTGTACAAGGTTTTCATTAGAAAAAGTGGAATTTATATTTTCCCAATGCTTCCAAGTCTGATGATAAACATGTAAATGTTTGTCATCTGGTTATGCTGACATAACAGCTTATTTTTACCACCATTATTTCAAAACAATAGAAGAATTACGGAAAGAGATTTTCCCGAGATTTTTATCATAATTAATTTATTAATAAAAAAAAACTAATTGTTTTAATTCTTCTTAGATCCTGAAAGTACTTGGCGGTGACGTAATCAACGTGCAAATAGTGATGTACAACCTAGATCAATATCCGAACGTTAGTGACGTGAACATGTCGATAGACGCGCAAATTAACTGTCTGCGCATCGTGTTCCTGAATTGGTTCGTCACTTCTATGTTGGTACGTCTACATAATTTACATAATATAGTCCAACCCTCTGTTTCACAATCACTCGCTAACTTAAGCTATCCTTTGTTTAGTGTTAGTTTGGTGTTAGACTTGCTAAGTTTCATGTGATTATGAAACAGATAATAATAGTCATCCAATACGATCTCGTAGCAATTAATCTCAAATGAAGCTTATTACGAACAACGATATTTTTTATCAATGACCATTTGAAACGTTCGAAAAAAAGGACCTTGTAATGTTTGATCATTTTTTAATCAATCAATCGTATAATTTTAGTTCATACTCGACTGTCGAAAGTTTTTTTGGAAAGTGTTTAAATATCAGAGCCGAATCAGATGGTTAGAATTTGTTTCGTTAAAAACTGTTATTAAACCCGTAGTGTCACTGAATGGAAATGACGTCATAAAAATAAATATGGCGGATGTTAAAGGCTTTTGGCGTCCGCCATATCAACCAAGCTTTAATACATTGTCAAAGCTTTAAATATATTTAGGATTTATAACATTTGCACCTTTTTGTGTCCAATTTCAGTCCCTACATCTGGTTAACAACGAATTAGCATTTCCATTCAGCGTGGCGATGCCACCTTTATTAGGATTTTTTTATTAGGTTCCAAAGATTATTTGCAACGGTCTTTATATGGTTCAACTGTTTCATTTACCCAGATAGTTGTATTATTATATATAAAAAAAAACATGTATTTAACTAGTTTTATATATCTAGGAGTTCCTGAACAATTTCCAAACGGCACAACAAGCAATCATCGATGCGTCGTCTCAGGCGGCGGACGTAGCGAGAGCTAATGTTACTACGGCTTATCAGAATTCAACCAAACTATCATTGAAAGTGCGTCTCGCCGCGCCTATCATAGTTGTACCGGAGAACTCGAAAAGCTTGAATGCAATGCTCGTTGATCTGGGTCGCATGAGTCTCAGTAATAAGTTTGTTGACTTGCCTGTTGCTGTAAGTATTACAATTTAAGTCTAATGTTACTTATATATGGTCTTCACTCTGAGGCTAGGCCTTTGTCTTATATACACGTGCATGCATTATGCAGGTTGAATATAGTTGTATTTCTTCGAATAAGTGTCGGGAACCTTAGCAAGAGTACAAAGACAATCGTTTAGTTTACGGAAAAGTTACTAAAATATTGCCGAAACACGGCTCACTCACACATCTTTGATACGGACTATACCCGCTTTACGCCTTTCTTTACCATACATGTAAATGGAATACTTACATTCCATTTACATGTATGGTAAAGAAAGGAAATGAGCTGACTTCTCAGGTGTTTCCTCTGAATTAAAACACGACCCGCTTAAAAAAGAAATGTGAATAGGGTCCTTTAGAGCAGGCAACGCATCAGCAATGCGCCAGGTGATGCAAATGTTTGTTTTCATCTCTGCCGACAAAATAGTTGTCTTGTATGCTCATGCTATATTTCCTGTCGAATATTTTTAAAGTTCATGTTATCTTGCAGAATGTCAGCAACAAAGTAACTGTCGACGAATTGACCCTGGAACTGGAAAACATGAAAGTATCATGCGTGCAACTAACTGAAGACCACCAAGATGTTTCCCAGGAAAGGAAGTTACTGCGACCGACCAGTTTTAAGCTACTCGTGAAACGCAGCCTCTCGTCGTGGTACGAAGCTCTGCCGGACTTAGACGTATCTGGTCGCATGAAGACTATTGCAGTGAGTATATTTAGAAGATTGTTTAGGTATTTTTCCGACGACGGCGACAGCGATCAACCGCAGCTACAAACCGCAGAATGTCGTAGTTACTGTTAACTAAGCAGTGGCTAAACGACAGCAACTTTTTATGGATTTCGTCTACGGTCTGCAGTTATGTTCCGAATCATATATTTAAGGTATGATTGTGAAGACTGCCGCAACGACTGACCGCAAAAGGCGTACTAACTGTTATTTAATTAGTAGCTAAGTGATGGAAACTATTGAGTTGACAGGTTAGTTGCGTTGTCGCTGCCGTCTGCGGTCTGCTGTCATGTTCCGAATCATATGTTAGTATATTAATATGTTCTAAGCTATGTAGGCACGGTAAATGTAAACAAAGTAAGGTAACCATAATGTCACATCCATCCACTTCAACAAATTGAGTTATATTTTTGATACTTTCAGATCACAGTCGGACACAGCGACTACAAGAGCATTATGAAAATCCTTAACCAAAACCTTCAAGAGGGCCAGAATAAAGTAGATGAATCGAAAGTACAGTCTAACATAAACAAAACGTCGTCAAAAGCTACGGTCAAAAGTCAAACCAGCAGAGTGCAAACGAAATCTACCGTCGCTGTTGTCACTTCCGATGAATCGAAAAAGCCGCGGATAACGATAAAGTTCTCGTTTACTATGGACAGTTTTGTCATTGATATGATGACTACAGTAAATGTGAGTAAATTATATCGTACAGTTTTGATATATGATTATCTAAATCATCCATATCTCTATCCTATATCGTGATGGACTCCCCTATAGAGTGCCATCACGAACGATCTTAGTCCACCACCATCCACCGAATTCCCGCAACTTTTCAAATGTCTTCTGTTTACTGGGTGGAGGATCTTCTGACACTGCGTCGTCTGATTCGTGGTCGCCATTTGAGAATATTTCCTTCCTATGTCAGTTTTCTCAGACTGCCCATTGCCACTTCAACTTGCTAAATCTAAGATTTATGGCGATGACTTTCGGATTTCTTCTACAAATTACTTTATACATGACTAGCTGCTGCCCACGGCTTTGCCCGCGTGGTACCCGGTTGAAAAGTTGCGTTCGTTTCGGTCTAATTTAAAATCATTTTATTTTAATGGCATAATATAATATAGCCTATGTCCACCGGTCACCTCGGCAAACCGATTACCATGTCGAATCAAACATCAATTTACGCTATCAATGGAATGACCTTGTTATTAATTTGGTGTCTTCTATTGTGTTACAGTCGGAAGACAAGATGTTCACTAAAGACATGGAACTCGCTCGGTTTTGTCTGGCTCTTCTCTCGGTGAAAGGGAGAATGTTCTCAGACAATTCAATACAGACGTCTGTTTTGCTGGTCGACTGTACGCTGGACGACACGAGATCCGGACGAGGTGCTAAAATTACAAGGTGCATAAGAATTTGACTTTATTACAAAAAGAGGGTCATAACCCACAACCCTCCATGTTTGATATGTGTGATCATAATCACACAGAGTCAGAATTCTACATTTAATATTCATTCATAAGAATGGTATGATGTAAGTATGTATTTACCAAGAAAAGTGTTTTTTTCAGTCATGTAGTTCCCATAATACAAGCTCTGCTTCGTTTGGGACTAGATGATGCTTAGCGAAAAATGACCAGCATTATATAAAAAAAATATGTTGATTGCTAATATATCTTTCGTAACAGCTCATCGGATTTGGATAAATTTGGAATAAGTATAGTTCGTGACTTAGAATAACGTATAAACTACTCTTTACCCAGGAACTTATAGTTAAATATAGTTCAAAGAGATATTGGAACATTATATTTGGTTGTGAATAAATAAAATCTTTGACAGATATTTGGAGAGACGTCGAGAGAGAAATGACAGCGCCCAGGACGATTCTCAGGTTTCCATCATGGAAACTCCGGATAAAATTCGCAGCATGATCGACATCACTTATACTATGAAGAATAACGATACATTCAGTGAGTTTCATACCTTATTCACGTGCGTTCATTTTTACCTAATATATTTTCTACTCAAATACACGAAGATTAATTTCTAAGACCCAACTATATTTTAAAGAGCAGACAGTTAGAAGTAAAGAGAATCACTCCTTTTGAGCAACCGAGCGTATTGACAATGTAATGAATAGGGACACAATGTTTGAAAAAAAAAAAGGATTTTGTAGGGGATTAACTTAAACATGTTTTTTAGAAGGATTTCTATTTTTGTGAAACATACCAAGCTGCTATTGAAACTTCTGCTCGATTCTGAATATGCTTCGTATTAATTATCTATCCATACCAAAATGTTGACTGCTTAATATTATTTTGTTACAAAGTGATAGAAGATCTCACTATTTGTCTGCCTCGCCTTAATCCTTTAACTTTCATACGTCCAATAAGGTCATGACTATATCACGAACAGCATTTACAGTAAAGTATAGTTGTATTTACAATATTGTGTACGTTCTTAAAACTGACATATTTTTTTTTATTATT
Source organism: Perizoma affinitatum (assembly GCA_961405105.1). Taxonomy (NCBI): domain Eukaryota; kingdom Metazoa; phylum Arthropoda; class Insecta; order Lepidoptera; family Geometridae; genus Perizoma; species Perizoma affinitatum. The sequence continues at coordinate 14,698,813 of OY560184.1, read as the reverse complement.
CCAGTTGACATGCGAATATTCAGTTTTAACCTGATATTAGCGATGGATTTCCTGAACAAAATTGCCGAGTTCATGACGACTGGCTTAGCCGAAGATTCGCCAGCTGATAAACACAAGGAGGAAGTTAAACCTATTAAATCAGTAGAAAAATCTGCTGATAGCATGGCGGTATGTATTTTTGGAACTTATTGCGTTCACAAATTACTTTTGAAACAGATAACAGTTGTTTTTCTGACTCAAGAAAAATGCTTTGCATCGGGAAAATAATACAAAGATACACATAGATACATTGACCTAAAATTTCAAATTTTTAGTTGTTGTAAGCGTCTCTATAAAAAGGTAAACAGCTGTACATTAAATTATTTTGCAATTCTCCATGAGATTCATTTTCTCTATTTTACGGTGTGTTATTAGAGATTGATAGTACGAAATAATGCAGCAAAGTTATTTTACTAAAAGAAGAAAAAGTATTTTATTCCCTTTTTAGTTTCATCATTGGTAGGTTACTGGCCAGAAATTGCCAGTGCCATACACCTACATGCCATTTTTTGGCCACCTCTGTGTCTTAGAAGAACAAAAAATGATACTTTACACCAATCAAAAAGAAAACCTTCAATTGAGTTCATCATCGTCCTCGTAAATGATACTAGCTAAAATAACTTTTTATTTGTAGAAAAAGAAAACTTCAGCTCTGTCTACGCCAGCATTATCCGATCCGGCGAAACAATCAATGATGACGGTCAACATAAAGATTGAGCAACCCGATATCATCTTGGTCGAGTCTTTGGAGCAGAAGAAATGCGACGCCTTGGTACTGAACGTAAGTATTGTTTTTTTTCCGTGACGTAAGGAAACAGTATATGCGTTTTCCATAAAAGGTTATTAATCAATATTTTTGTGTTTGTTTGTTACCATATATCTCTGAAGCGGTTGTAATGCAATTTTTTTCCAATCGATTTTAAGTATGGTTAAATTCTTAGAGAGGTTTTATTGCCACACGTCACGAGGAGCCGTCGCAATCGATGATCCCCAGGGTTTTAACATTATGTACAAGCACATTATATATTGTAGTTATGAACAAGCTTTTATGACTTAACTTTATTTGAATATAAACTATACACATCATCAATACGGAGAAAGGACAAACACCAGCAACTTTAATAGTAAAAAAAACCTAATTTATGTAACAACTTTATTTTCTATAAATATAAATTCAATAAATGATATTTGTTTAAACAGTAACATCCAACCAACAATCCAACATAGTTAGCAATAAGAAAGTAGCACGTCAAGAGAGCAAGGCTTATCACAGCATTCCGTGACCACTCCTCGTTTTCCCCTGGAGCCGCTGAAAGTGTGTGCCGTGTGTGGAGCGAGCCAGCCTTGGTTGTAGTCCACTTCGTTCATACCTGATCGCTTACTTTCACCGTAACCGCACCAAAAGGCCAAAGTCTCTGCCAACTTTCTGCCACAGTAAACTCTCTCTCGAGACGCTGTATCAACGCAAACAGCGAGCACTGAGACCAGAGCCACAAAGATGACTTGAACCTTCATCTCTGGTCCGCAGTTTTTGATTTCTCGGAAGAGGAAATGTTTCTTGTGTTGTTATCCTGAATGACAGGATGTGAATGTTTTGTCTTGCGAGATTTCCAGCTTTTATATCGGAGGCGAGTAATTAATATTCAAAGATATTTTTAATATTAATGCCTGCCTTGTTTGTGTAGGTCGTGATATGTAAAACAGCTTCTTCATGCCTGGATGAGCTTTAATTTTAATGTGTGCTAGAAAGCTTAACTGAAGTATTTCAAACGTAATATAAATTTTCTCTGTTCGCATTTTTTTCTTTGTATTTCGTTGATAGGCATTAAAATGTGTGTGTTTTTATTGTAATAATGGATTTTTTATGTTGTGTAATTGTGGCGAAAAAAATGAGTTTATGCCAAAACCGTAGCTCGTAACAATATGTGGAAAATACTCCTCTCCAACGTAGTGGCAATTGGATCACCATCATGCTTGGGAGGGCACGTTCATTTCTTATTATTCTTTATTGTATCCAAAACTCTGAAATATTAGGTCGCCTCTGTACATGCCGTACAAAGGCGAGCTTAATCCTTAAAAGAGTTTTCTTCCAGCAAGAAAGATGAAGAGTGATGAAGTTGGTAGGTTTAATTATCCTTAAAATACTAATCATTGTACTTGGCGCATGCCCGCGTGGTTAGTATTCCACATGACAATGTTAAGACGTACCTCTGACTACCCTCTAATTGTTATCCTCAAAGATCTACTCACTGAGTATTTAAGTATCTGAAGATGCCCACCATAGGGAAAAAACCGAAGTCCCACATTTTAATTTCATTGATTTAATTAAATAAATAATGCTGGACATTTTTCACATAGCATCAACTAGCCCCAAAGTTAGCAGAGCTTGTGTTATGGGAACTACATGACTTATATATATATATTTTGTAAATACATACATAACATACATAGAAAACACCAAGACCCGATACATTTGATGGATGATTGCCATTTTTCTTCTTGCCTTACGACCGAGTGTCATTGCTTGTCGTGATTTTTAGCATGAAAGGCATGGTCTCTATCTTTCGTGTAGCGTTATCTCTTATATCAAACTATGACCCCGCGTGCTCGTATTGGCTGATATGAATGGCCGGCCATGAGCACGTTAAGATGTCGGTCCTGCTGGCTATAACAGCTGGCTTAGGCCTCATATGGCGACTCTGAAATCTAAGCTGGCCACTAGCTCATACGATGCTAATTTTACCGTACATTTCTGACTTTCCTACAAAAAGGTCTTTATCTTTTTCCTGTTTTATTGCAACACATATTTACACAATAACATTGTTATAATTCGATTATAAACTTAGCTAATAATAGCCACTAAAGTGCGGAAATGTATTAGCTAAATGTAATAATAGGAAAACGGTTCTCAATACCTCAATTTTATTTTAGTGTACGTCAATCAAGGTGTGCGCTTATGAACAAAAATACGTTGATAACAAATGGAATTAAAAATATAATAGCTCCCGATAATTTGTATTTTCGATAACTTATGGATTCGTGGGCGGAATCGAGACAGGATATCACATCCAGACTAATACATGATGTTCATTCAAGCATGGTTTACGTCACACGTCCTTTAATACGTCAACTTATTCAGGTCGCATTAGGGTGACATGGTGCCCACCAGACTGCTTTGTGAATATTCATTTTCTCCATGGTATAAAACGGGGCAACTTCAGTCCCACAGCACATTCAAACGTCGTCTCTCATCCAAGCATCAACAAAAACAAAACTTCAAACATGAAAACTCAACTGTTCCTCTCATTTGTATTCGTGTTTGTCGCCGTGTTATCTCTTACATCTGGTGACGTTTCTCACGTATACTGCGGTAGGCGGTTGGCGCAAACGTTGGCTTTGCTATGTGGAGATGAGGATATGGTGAAAAAGTCAGCTCCGTCTTACAACGCCTTGGAATACGATGGTTTCGGCTGGCCTTGGCTGGATCAACACAAGGCGAGGGCTCTGGCAAGCAACCGTGGCAAGCGAGGAGTGGCCAGTGAATGCTGTGACAAACCCTGCTCTATCAACGAACTTTTATCCTACTGCTGAAGGGTTTATCGACAGAACTGTACCTTGATGCGCTTGCAGCGTAGTTTTACATTGCCCTAAAATGTGTATTATTTATTTTAAGTTGGAAATGTAACTTAATATAAATAAAGATCGTTTTAATACTTATGTAACTAGGTTTATATGATGAAGATTAAGCGATTTTAATGTTGATTATTTTATAATAGTGGACTAGGCTTACAAAAATAAATAAGTATTTTTGAATAACTCTGTTTTTACTTAGCTTCCAAAAAATATTAATAAAAATCCTTTTGTATTTTTTATAAGGTAGGTTTCTACTATCATGCTCATAAAAATCTGTAAAAAACCTATTGGGTGGTAAGAACTTTGTATGTAAATATTGTGTTTAAAAAAATATGGAACGCCTAAAATATTTTTATCAAAAATAACCAAAAATATCCAAACAGATGGAAGCCCGTTTCAAACTCCGCAAAAGCGAAGAGCGAATGGTGGCCGAAGGTGCTATATCCGGGATGCAAGTGGTCGTGAGAACGATAGGCGCGACGACCGGCGTTTCGCGGTGGTTGCTAGCGCCGGCTCATATCTCCGTGGCGCTGTCCCAGCCGCCGGACAGCGGCATGCATATCGACCTCACCCTCACTGATATCAAGATTACTGTGTCTCCAGGTTAGTTAACAGGATAGTACTTCGTAAACTTTCGTCACACCGTATTAGTAAGTGGTGCCAGAATGCGAGTAGCTGTAACAACTATTTATTAATAGCGCTATCTCAGCCGACGCATAGATGCATTGCATTTCGACAAAAAAAAAATGCCTTTATATTTTAATCTATATTCACATAATTTTTAAACTAAAGTCTCTGGCTACAATAAGAAAGGAGAAACTCTTAAAGGTGAACTCTCATTGAAAGCCCCATTTTCTTACCACTCACTATGTATAAACCCTTTTATTCGGGCTCGAAGGCATTAGCTCCATCTTTTACTAAAATTCATCAAAAGACAGAGGCCGACATACATATATCGAGCCGATAGAGTTATGGTAAGATTACGTATAAAGATCTATGTATATTATGTTTCAGATACAATCGCTCTTTTGAACCGTGTACTGGCGACAATGACGAGTAGTGAGGAAGATAACGTCGAACAAGAGCAAAAGGCTATATTCTACGACAACCTGTGGCAGATTCAACCGTTCAGACCCAACGCATATTGGTTCTTGAAGACTGGTGAGATTATAGGCTATTATATAAAATATCTAATTTTAACGTTTCATCCTTCTATTCCTGAGTAACGAATCTTCCAGTGTACTCGTTCTAGTAACGTTTAAAACACTTGTATATGTGACCCTTAGTTACATTTACTACTGCTTCCATGCTTCCGAGGGCACGTTAATCACGTATGTTGTATGTCCCGGCTACAGTAGCAATATCGTATTCTTTCGGGCGTCCGAAAACTCCGCCACCGGGGTCACCAACTCATCAAAAGTCTGTAAGCCACTGATATGCCTTGAGTGCAATGGCGAAATGTCTTGGGCCACCGTCCCCTGGCTTCCTTCAATGCATACAATGTTATCGGTCCATCTGGTGTTTGTGGGAGCTTTTATACACTCCATAACCCTGTGTCGTCACTATTTGAGAACCAGCAGCAACCATATTCTCCAGCTGATATCGGGTCACCAACTACGAATTTACTTTTCAGAGGAGGCACAGGAAGCGATCGACAGCGAAAACGTATCACTGGAAGTCTTATCCGAGCCTCCCGTCGGTGAAATATGCATTCTATCCAGTTCCTCGATAATTATTTCTCTAGAAATGGAGATCGGTAACGAAACTATACCTGTGTTAGTAATGCAGGCGTCTCTGACCGGGCAGGCCAAGGATTGGAGTTCTGATGTGAGTGTTTGAGAAAATTTAACTATTGTCTTGCGTTAATCCGTCCTCTTAATACACTAGCTAAATGGTTATTGGAACGTGACAATGCTTTTTATTTTTGAATTTTTAGCGATGTCCAATAAGTCAAAAACTTGAAAATGCCAATGTTTTCGCGAAGTGATCGCTATTCAACATTTATGTGTTCGGATAAGGGCCAAATAATGAAACGCTACATAAGATTTGAGTAGGTTGGAAACCGATAACGCTCTATGCAATGTATACCTTTTTTAGTAGTCCTTAGTCGTGATTAAACGTCAAGTTTTAGTATTCGTCGGCAAATCTGTCAAAATGAGTCGTTTCCCATTGCCGTTAGTGTAATTGGGTAGTGTAAATTACGTTCTGTTAGTGTAATTGGGGGGTGGCTCACCATTTGAACGGGAGTTCGGTAATTATAACTGAGCGCTTCCATACTTCAAAAGACACGTTAAAATGAATATCTCGGCTATACCAGTCACTTCAAGTGTGCAGGCAGTTTAAAAACTTCTGTGTTAGATATGAAGGATAGCGAATACGAACATTAGATTAGCATAATTTAGATCCAAATAATGTAATCCTTTTAATAAAGATTTTTCGTTTGATAAAGTTCAACATGGAGACCACGTGGGCAATGCAGGTGTCTTATTACAACATCGGCCGCGCAGTTTGGGAGCCTCTTATTGAGCCAGTGGAAGTGCTCAAGGATTACCAGTACAAGCATGTGCCTTGGGAGCTCAAGATGGAGGTAAGACTAGAAAAACACAAATACCCTCGCACACTCATATCCGCACACACCTACGTAGATTCATGTACACACACCCCCACACCCGCACTCACCTATACACTCACCCCCATACATATCCTTTCCAATAAACACACCTATAAACGTACATTTACTGAATGTACCACCGATTTTTTAATTGCTCTAACCTTTTTCCACTCTCAACATATTAATATCGACCAGCATGCATTTTGTTCCAGCATTTTGGTAACTTCTTAGCCCATTATAATTATGTATTTATATGTATTTGTTTAGGTTGTAATGAGACCTCCAGAGGGTCAAAGTACAATCGACACGTCCGACGAAGCTGCCAATATTCAAGCGGTCGCGCTACGACAAGCGAACAAGACAATTACTATTTCTAGTAGCGAACCGCTGGAAATAACTATTACAAGAAGCGGTATGGAGGTATGTTAATTAAAGTGATCGATATGGGAAAGGGCTAACTGCCATTTCCAGTTCTTGATCCATCCATGATCCGAGATCGTAGCAACTTTGTTATTTCCCATGTGATATGGCTATATCATATGGCTATATTCAACACTCTTTCCGTTTATGGCATTTGTATTCGTCCCTTTACATAGTTAAGTTATCATCAGTTAGCATTGTCATTTTGTATGGGAAATAACAAAGTTGTTTCATAAGTAGAGGCTGACCGAAATTGAGATGTATAGATTGTGTGAACGTTGAAATGTTTGTAAAAATGGAGCGTGTACTGAGTTCACGGCTGAGAGAGGGGAATGGAAAAAGAAAACGTGTTGTACCGACCCCACGTAATGTGAAAGTTCGCCAAAGAGATGATGATGTTAAAATGGTTATTGATCTTGGATGTGAATAACAATGAGTCGCACTCGAAATATTTTAAGCAATATATAATATTCTTGTTTTAGGTGCTGACTCAACTTGGAAATTCCTTTTCTGCGGCTGTGTCTGACACTGACACCTCTGTCGTATCTAAAACTAAAATGGAAGACGTACGTATACCTACCGCATAGAACTCGTTAAATGTCTCTTTTTAACTAACTAGGAGAACTTTCCGAATTTGACTGTCTCGTACTTAGGCACCTAAGTACGAGACCGTCAAATTCGGATAATTCAAGGACAAAAAATACAGAATAAACGAAGCTGTAATGTCGTCAACGCATATGTAGAACGTTTCAATATTTTTTCCAATAATGTCAAAAGGTAACACAATTATGACTAATAACTTGCCTTGTATTGTTTGTTTGTTAATGTGATTCAAATATTTGACGCTGTTACTGTTATCCGATTGAGTTGAAATGCGTACCATGTCAATTTCTGGTGACAACAAATACAAAGATCCGTACTGATTTATTTTATTATTATTAGTTATTAATTAAATTGCCAATTTTTGGGCTTATAATAATCAGGTCTCGGCTTCGATTGGTAACTGATTTCATGAAACAAAAAAAAATATACATTCGTTCGTATTTATACTGCCATTAAAATGTTGCCTAGAAGAGTTCGCTTAAAGTTTCAAGTTTGCGTTTGGTTCGTGTACAATGAAGAAGTTATCTATCTAAACATTGTTATTTATATTCTATGCATATGTTTTAGCAAGCTTCCCGCAAACAATTCTTCGGAGCGCCGTATGTGCTACATAATTGCACGGGATTGACTGTAAAACTGATGTTGCAAGACAACCATGACTTCTCAGTTTTCCTCACTGAAGAGTACACGGCTTCAGACTACAGGTTTGTATTATTGTCGGGTTGCTCGCTCTGAGTTTAGTCGTTTGGTTGCGCAATGGATTGTATAAGAATTGAAATTGTATGGAACTAAATTGTCCACCGATCGCACAGGAGGCATTTATTGATAATATTTTATTGATCTACGTAAGTACTGAGTTTAGATTTTGACTGCGAAAAAGTTTATTCTGTAGTTACACTGTTTAATTCGGAAATTACAATTAAAATGATGTGTGTGTGTGTTTGTGTGTGTTTGTGAGATAAACATTTAGAGACGCACCCTGCGTATGAGGGTTCACTAGTGTGCATGAAAGGTGGCGTGGCGCATTGATTCTTCTTATTTTTCCAAGGCCACGGTTTAAGTCACAACTTAATATTTGTATATATTTCTAGTTAGCCTTAATTAACAATGAAAATTTTGTTTTTTTTATAGAGAAGTAGTTTTAAAACCGGGAGCATGCGTGCCTCTGCAGTTGAAACATGGCGGGCTCAATTTGATGAAACTCAATGAGCCACCTCCACCACTGAAATTGAACGTACTGGTAAGTCATTAGGTATAGTTGCGGACACGGGAGGTGAGCGGAATAACGGGGGCTAGCTCGCGCATGTGCCTATTCATGAGCAATCATTATTAGACTCGAAACATATAATGGCGCGCGCGCAGATGATCGTCGACGATGTTCGACTGATACGGACCAATCCTGCATCGTTATGACAAGTCGTGTCCCTCGTCCCGGTCATACTCGTACCGCCAAACACCAATAAATCTACTTCTGCTCACCGTCATTCCGTATTCACGACTCGTCGTGGGAACTATACTTCTTATCAGTTAAAATTGGATCTTGCGACCGCTCCCCTTGTAATAATATCGCGCAGTGGCAACTTTACCAGATGAAATAGCCTGGTGTACAAAAAAAAACTTTCACTGTTTTATCTCTCTCGTTCGCGTACAAATGTATTGCTAAGATGGGCTTTGCGGACGCGTAATTAATATTTTTGTCCTTGATAAAGATAAACAATAACGCGTACCAATGAACTAACTCTTTGCTACGCCGTGTCCGTGTCATAAAAACTTACTATTTTTGCAGATCGAGGAACTAGATGATGAGATCACAATACCAGTAGAAAGAGCAGATAAGAGATACTTTACATTAGGGCGGCACAACACCGGCGGCACCCTACAACGCAACGTTCCTCACGTAGCGGCGGTCGAGCCACGCGGACTCATCTCAGACATCTGTATGCTGGACGCAGCTTTACATATTTATCTACGTAGTGTTCTGCAGGTAACTCTAAATTTTCGAACCAACTGGCAGTATAGATTTGGTTTTAAAGTAAACCCACTCACATGGGACATATCATTTCTTCTTTATAATAATAATAATGTTTATTTCAGACCAATGATCCATAATTTGTTTGTATACAAAAACAACTTATACAACTATGTTAGTCAACATAAGCAAATAAAATGATACAAAACACCTATACATTAACCTACTTAGACACTAGGCGAGAGGTCGGCTTGAGCACTACAAGCCAGTGTTATGAACTTGTGTATTCGCTGGGCAAAGGTGTCTCCAAAGCCTTTCCCTACGTGCGGTCACTCGCCATTTCTCACCAGCTTGCCTGGAAATCATTGATATGGTTATGCCAATCCGCAGTATTTGATACCTTTAAAAAGAAAAACACACCGCTGTAATCCTCTTGATGGACATCCTCCAGATCTATATTTAATTTCTTCTACGATTTATTATCGTTTAAGATTTTATCACGTTAACGGAACTCCGAGCATAGCTCTCTACATAGTTCCGTAGATAGTATAAATAAATATATAAATAATGCTGGTAATTTTTCACACAGCGTCCCCAAACTAAGCAGAGCTTGTATTATGGGAACTACATGACTAATATACTACTTATATATATATTTTTTTGTATGCCGGTTATTCAACTTTAAGCCGTTTCATTCAATCATTTTGTTTCAGGTTACGAACACGCTTTCAGTAAACGTATCAGTATACTACATGACACTAAGCGGCAACGAGGTGCAGTTACTGGGCGATGTTAAACCAAACGACGTTCTACGGTTACCTTTGCAGGCGGTTCACACGCCCACTGCTGAGATATTCTTCTCTGTCGAAGGTAAATCATCTTTTTTACACCTTTGTTTCAGAACTTGGAATCGTTATCTCAATAGTCGTTAGTATTTCTTGACGAATAAAGTCTTTCCATCAACTCAAACCTCGACAGAGTCAGTCAGTTTATGGTCAATTCAATTAAATTCACTTGTTACACTAATTCTTTGTGTTGTTACGTTGCGAATGAATGTAAAACAGGCTCACAAATTGACTAATGATGTTTTTTGTTTCAGATTTCACTGTCTCAGTGTCGCCTTTCGTTTGGAGGGAGTTGCAGCAAGAAGTGAAAATAACAAAGCTTTTACAATGCGATTCCAAAGACAAAAACAGCGGCGAGAAATTCTACTTGAAAGTAAGCTCCTTAGAACCTGATGCTAAACTTAGTCGCTATATATCCGTATATCTGTCTATCATAATGTATGTATATTGTCTTCACAAAAATATTAATTTGTTTAAGAAAAAAAGCGTTAATGTTAATATCAGAAATAAAGATAAACTCGCTGTTGCCACTTGTAGACTCCATAAAGTTACTAAATCGTTCAAAGGGCAAGGTATACGCTTTTATAACAAACTACCATGAGATATAAAAAAAAAAAGTAATTAAAATACAACTTTATAAAAAGGCATACTGCAAAAAGGCATGTTTTCTTGCCTTTCTTTCCTGGCTTGGGCGTGTAAGAACAGAACAGACGTTTCAAAGTTATCCATGTGATTTGAATGAATTTTGACTTTGACTTTGTCTCACTGTATGTCTGACTGAGTGTATATGCGTTTGTGTGTCCGTATATCTGTTTTTATCTCTTTTTATCTCTATCTCTATCTGAGAAACATAGTGAGGTTATGTCGGTCTGAATGTCAAACCCATAATTTTTTGTTTACTAGGCAGTGGGCACAATGGAGCAAGTATTTTACGAGCACTCGAACCGGCATACGTTCGCATCATCATGCTACGACATCGTGCTGAAACCAGCCGTGAAGCTGCAGAACTGTCTGCCGGTCGACATTGTGATCTCCCAGCTCGGACTGAAACGTACGCAGATATTCAAGCCGGGAGAGATGTTCCATCTGTCGCATCTCGCGCCGAATAAAGCCTCTGTCGTTATTATGGTGAGTGCTTTACTGCTACCACTTCGTGATCAAATCGGTTGTGAAGCTGCAGATATTGTGATCTCTCAGCTCGGATTAAAATGTACGCAGATATTCAAGCCTAGAGAGGAGTTATGAGAATTATTTTCACAAAAAATCTTGTGGTGAGCTAGAACCGAAAAAACATGCTTGATTTTCAGCCAGCCTCACTGAATGTTCTCTCGCACTTTACTTTTTTATGCTGACGTTAGTAAAGTACGTGGCATAGTCGCTTTCAGCCCCTAAAACTATAAGATGGACCATCATCATCATTATAATTATGTAAGAGTTATGTCCTTGTTGTTGCAACTAATTCAAGGCGGTCTTAGCTCTTCCGCGTTTTCCTTATATTTTGTTCATTCAACCGATAATGATTTTTATGATACTGTAATGTCGTATATAAGATGACCAACCATCCTTCCCTTTTATTCCGATGAGATGGTACGATGATTCAAAATGTGTTTTTCCAGATTCAAAATTACCTCGAAAAATGTTGGGTCTGCACAAAAAACTTGCCCGATATGGAATCTGAGTTATCCGTGTGGTCCTTTGAATCACACGACAGTCCCTCAGTGATGACTCTTGACTTGGGAATGCATAGTGTGGACATGGAGGGCACACAAGTTCTTTCATTGTATTGCCCATTCTGGATGCTGAATAAGACTGGCTTCACTCTTTGTTATAGGGTAAGTTTTGATCTCATTATCAATAATATCTGTTCAAGTAAAATGTATTATTATGGTTCACAATATTCGTGTTTCGTATAGAGAGTAACCATTTATTTTATGTTCTTTCTACACAATCCTTTAGTGCTATTTGCACAGATACTATATTTATATTTAATAATATTCTACTGTAGATTAAATACTGGTATGAAACTTCTTTAGTAGATTGTTTGTTGTATGCGGAATGAACTAATATTTAAGCTGCGCCGTGAGTAATATTCGATCAAAGCATTCGACTTGTATTGAAAACGAGCGAGTCCTGATAGTTTTAAACATTTCCGTGATTGCAGAAATCTAAGAAACCAGAAAAAGACTCCAGCACTCCCAAAAAGGTATCCCTAAGATGTAAAATGATGTGACTTTTTCTGACAGTATTATTATTGTTTTTGCTTCCCTACCGCGCCCTTAAACAATGCTTGTACAATCTAACCAGCTTCATCTCAAAGTGGTTATAGTTTTTTGTAATATTATTTCCTTTGGTAATTCCTTGTTTGTTTTTAGCATGCATCGCGCAGTAGGGTTAACTCCTAATTCCGATAATATGCATTCTTCTTTGGTTATCTTGTTTTATTTCATCCTGATATGCGACCATTATAGACAGATACATATGTGATTTTGTTAGATTTTAAGTAGATAATAAAGCGTTTGAGGTAAATTAGTAGATTAATTTGTTCTGAACTGAATACTTCGATCAATCAAACAGGCAACAGTTTTGTTGATTGAAGGTGAAATATAGAAATAATGTAAATTACAGATTAAACATTCACGTTGCAGTAAATTTCTTAGACGCCATTCCCCATGTTTGTCGGTGAGTGCAAATATTTTGTACTTACTTGATATTTGTACAGTGTAGTTTTAAACTCTATACTGGAGGTTGTAGTGATGGTTATCGTTTGTAGTCGTTATTTTAGTGTGTCCTATCAACTTTAGAATATGGGCAGTTGTGGCACTGTTGGAAAATGTAAAACTGTATCTTATTTTGTGTGACATAAATATCAAAACGGAAAATAGAACAGAAAATTCACATGGTTTCATAGTTTTCCATGTCGCTTGTTCAATATTTACATTTGAAAGCAATATATTTGATATGCAATGATAAACGCTTTGCTGAAAAAAAACGAGAAAATCATTTCTTGGCTAGAATTGATGACATTTTGGCTTTATTTTTAAATTGTTTATTTTATTATAGTTCTTTAATTGCATGGTTTGCATGAAAACTTTGTCCTACAGAGTAAACACATAAACGCCTTCAACTTTATTATTTGTCAATATATGAGAAAAGCTGCGGTATAGTGTTATAACTATGTATATTTTATACATCATTATGCATTTTTGAGTATTGATTCATTTTATATAGAACTTCAAGCAAATTTATTTATTTCCTAAAACGCTGAACAACGGATCGTGAGTGATTTATATTGAAACAATACTCAATAATAATAATTGGAAATGATGTACAATTTATATGTATCACTTGCCTTTTAAATCTGAAATGAATCCTTTGCTGGCACTGCCGACAACCATCCTTTAATATTCACCATTATTAGTATTCAAGGTAAAATAATACCCTTAACAACGGTAAAATCAAACTGACCAACTAGAAAATGAGAGTTGAAACACATTACGATGGTAATTTTGCGATTATTTTAGTCTCATGTTTGTGCTACTGGAAAGTCCAAACCTACATATAAAAACTTAAATAACTTTGAAAGTGGAATATGCGACAGATCATGTCACCAAACTTTTTGTTTAAGATCCCATACTAAATTAAAAAAAGTTTATATTCAGTGTGTTACGGTTGTGGTTATTTTGTGTCTCATGTCAAGCAGGTTGCCGACAGTGCCTGCCCGCCATTACTTTTTATTTGCCTAAATCAAAACGCGGTTGCTGGTTCATGCACCTAATAGCGCACCAAAATACATCAAAGACGTTATTCCTGAATCTTTTATTCTATATTTTTTTTTTCTAGAACGTGGACGAAACTGGCAATGTAATTTTCCACCCGAAAGACTACAAAGAGCCGATTCTGTTCTCATTCCGCGCTAAGAACTTCTTCGGTAAGAAGAAAGCGGCGATACGAGTTGAGTTCGGAGAGTGGTCGGATAAGTTCTCACTCGATGTGCCCGGGAGCTCCGGCGTCGTTATTTGTAAACACGAAGGAAGAATTTATCAGGTATTATTTTCACTACCATTAAGACATATACAACTGAAAAGCTATGAAAGCTTTGGAATAAATTTGATTATGAGTGTAAATGTTAATTTACTAGACATTATGAGATTAAGATGGCGGGACGAGCTGGACTCGTTTGAGAAGGATTGAACCTCATTACCGCGAAAAGTGGAAGGGGGATAGGGAGGACTGCAGTGGGACGACCCAGGCTGATAATAATAAATAATAATTTGATGCAAATAACTTTTTCTTTTTTATAGGTGGCAGTGACTAATCAACTGACGTTCAATAGTTTGACGAAAATGGTGGTATTCACACCATACTTCCTTATCATCAACGAAGCGCCTTTCGCCATTCAATACCAAGAGTTGCACAGATCTGCCGATCCTTGGAGACAGGTAAGTTATAACAATTTTTAAGTTAAGCTAAAAATTAAAGCGTAGTCGTCCGATCTTAGAATAGCTCAAGCATATCATGATCTGCCCAATTCTTCGATCGGTCCACAAATATAGACTGTTGCCCATCTGCTACAGAAGATTGTGTTATTTCAATCCATGTGCTTTTCGTAGGTGGAGCAAAATTCAAGTGCGCCTCTTTGGCCCGTGGTGGAGAAAGAAGACAAATTGCTGTTGCTTCGTGTGGAAGGTTCTTCGGAACACGCAGCATCCTTCCTTTACACTGAACAGAATACCTCCTGTTTGAAATTGAATAACGAGGTAATGCATTTAATTTAATTTATGATCAATATCAGCTTCAAGTAGTTTACTGTTGGACATCATAGACCTCACCCAAAGACCCTCCTACCGACCTTTACGATATCGCCGGCAATATCGGGGACCTATTCATACACTGTGTCAACCAGTCCGTGGTCGACATTAAGGAAAAAGTATTCCCTTTATTGGTTGTATGTTATGAGAGCAATATAACTTGCTCTTTTGTTAGTTGAAAGGTAATTTTGAATTCAAATCGAATATAGCACAATATTTCTATAATTTTCATTAATTTTGCTCTTTGTACATTCTATACCGCCATCTTGATTATGTCCATCAGTGGACTTCTAAGAACTAGTATTTTTTAAACTTTCGCCTAGAGAACTTAATTATAAGTTTTACGGGTCTTTATCGAGCACACCTTTTTATAATTCATAAATAAAAATAAAAAATATATCACCCCAGATTCTTTAACCTCGCGAGCATATCACAACATTCCAATGTCCTGCTAAACTCCAAGTACGTTGAAACCAATGAACTTGGAGTTGTTACCCGCTGTTCAAATGAGATCTCAAACTGCGCGCGCGTTACAATATACATAATAGCCACCGCCACCGCGCCAGTTTGCACATGCCTTTATATTTTGACGACCTCTGTGGCGCAGTGGGGGAAGGCCCGCCTGAGACGCAGAAGGTTGCGGGTTCGATTCCCGTTGCGGGACAAATGTTTGCATCTGCAAATATTTGTCTCGGGTCTGGCTGTTTTCTATCTATAATAAGTATGTATTTACAAAAAAAAAATATATAAGTAAAGTAGTATATCAGTCATGTAGTTTCCATAACACAAGCTCTGCTTACTATGGGGCTAGATGATGTTGTGTGAAAATGTCCAGAAATATTTAATATTTATTTATTATTATTATTATTTTTAATTGTTACTTATTATTTTTATTGTTCACAGTATGGTGGCCTTCACGTCGAAGTGCAGCTGAGTGAAGGCGGTACTTACATCACTGTGCGGCAATACAGAGATGGACACGCACCAGTTTTACTTGTGAATTTCTCACAGTACCCCATCACTGTTTACGAGAAAGAGAACGTAAACGTCAAGTAAGCACTAGTACTTAGTTACCTAGTTTTAGTGAAGACTTTTCATCCCTTATGCCTCATGGTCGGTAAAGCGCGAGTTGCTAGCGTCCGTAGGTTACGGTAACTGCTAACCAACGATGAGATGGTATTTTTTACCATCGATTAAAATCGGTTCACATTTGGCGAATTTATCGTGTAAAATACACATAAAAACAGACGAATTGAGAACCACCTTTATTGAATGTCGGTCCATTAAAAAAGCAGATGGCCGCCGGGATAAAGTCTCACTTGTAAATAGACTACCAACGCATGAAAATAGACGGGACCGGCCGCACTTGATGTGCCAAAAGTACCAAGCCTACCTTGTTTGTTTCAGGAAAATACCGTCGATGCACAAAATGATGTTCACATGGGACAACCCGGCCGGGCCGCGTGTCTTGATATTCGAAGGACACAAGAAGAAGGAAGTCGAAAACGATCTCAGACAGGACGGCATTGGAGATTTCATGTAAGTAACCTTTACATTCCTGTCTGATATCCAGACTACAGTTCAGACTAACACTGTTATTGTTTATTACATAAGATATGTAACAAATTATATATTGGTACTACATAACTAAATTTACAAACAAACAAACTCGCCTAACTTCGATCGTAACTCGAAAACTCGCTTAGTATTTCTTGGACCGGGAATAGCGAAAATTTAACTTGGCTCACGACCCCTTGAGTTAAAACAAAATATTAACTACTCAATAAAATTTGTTATTTAAATCTTGTTTATTACTTCTATTTCGGTTTGGTTTCTCACTTGTCTTGTCATCCTATGTGTCAAATATTCTTATTAATTCATTCATGCCCACAACGGAATCGGATTTTTTTGGGACACATTTAAAATTGATGTTTCAATATAATAAAAGTATAGTTTTCAGTTTTAGAAAACTATCCACTAAAAGAAACGTACACATAATAATTATTTCCCCAGGATAAACGAAACCACCCGCGTAGCATGGGTATCATTCCTGGACGGGCTACAACGCGTGATCCTATTCACGGAGGATTTGATATTAGCAAGCGGCGCCCACACCATAGGAGAAGCGGAGATAGTGGACACAGAGATTGTTCTCTCCATGCAAGGAATGGGACTTTCCCTAGTCAATGACCATGAGATGCTTGAGATTGTCTACATCAGTATATCCAAGTGAGTATTACATTTAAGGCCTACTTAGAATTTTATCCTACTGATATTATAAACGCGAAAGTTTGAATGTTTGCTGCTAAATATCTCCGTAACGGCTGGACTGATTTAGATGAAATTTAGAATTCGTGACCTGGATTAGCAGATTACTTGCTATTCGGGTACCAAGCGGGCGAAGCCGCGGACAGGGAGGCTAGTTTTTATGTAAATAGCTATCCAACAGACTGTCATAGGGCACAGTTAGTCACTGTGTCCCATGACAGTCCTATGTCCGTCAGTGGACTTACATGTTGATGACGGTGATATATTCTCAGCTCAGCCATAATCTGGGAGCAATGCAAGCTTGGCGCTCGTCGGTACAAGAAGATTGAAGGACCTAAGCTGATTCAGCTGGAGGAGGCTTACCAACGGTATCTCAAGGAGAAAATCGTTAGCGATGATCCCGTCTCCCCCAGAGTCATGATCGATGAGAAGACTGAGGTATGCGGTTTTCACAATCACCATGATCGCAAGCACTGCAATCTTAATGTAAAAAAAACCTCCAGTGTTTCCCAATGCCTGTTGCCCAGTGGGGCACTGGGCTAGTGACTTGTGACGATAAAACCGATGATCATATAAACTGCTTTCATACAAATCGATTGAAAAATCCACACTACAATCCGATAAGCTGTTCCCGAAAAGGCAACGGATACATATACATGCTCCTTACGGCAGCGGTTAAAAATTGCCTCTATTGCTCCTTTCCATCGAACAAAAGCTCATTCTTTCGAATAAGCAGAACAATTTATGGTGAAGGAAACATAAATAATTTATGGTGAAGGAAAATATTGCTAGGAAACATTATACTAGAACCAGCAATTTGAAGGCATATTAAATCTTGTAGTATTCCAATAAGCGGATATGGGCTTGCCACCTGTCAAGTGGAATGCTAACTACCCTGCAAAATGCAGGCATGTGCCAAATATAAGGTTGGAACTTGTTTCTGACTACTCCCTACTTGGTATCTTTACGAATCTGCAGGATGACTATGAATGTGATTGTGGTCGGTCAAAGCATGTTTTTGGGGTTCCGAAGCCATATGGTGAAAACGGACCCTTGTCATCATAACTGTCTATCTATTTGGCCGTACGTATGTCACACCCTGATTTATACCTCAGCTTGAAGCGTATCGAGACTGAATTTAAATCCTCCCCTCCGTCTATGTAAAGTAAGGATGATATTATTTTAAATCGTACCCCTCCGCACTTGGACATGTTTTGAGCAGTATCTTTTTAGAAAAATTAGTACACATTCATTACGTCACACGTTTTAATTTCATCTCAACACATTAAACCTCGCAGGTGGACTTTGAAGAGAAGCGCATACTGAAACCATCGCAACGCCTCCTACGGCGCTCGGAACAGCCCGGTCTGTGGGCGTCATTGGGTATGAGTGCCCATTCCCGCCGCCTTCACGCGAGACTGCACAGACTACAGATAGATCAGCAGCTGCCTTTACCGACCTTCCCTGTGGCATTAGCGCCCGTGCCCCCGCCACGTTCTATTGCCAATGATGACCACTGCGGTACGTTAATTATTCATTATAACCCTCAATTATATAGCCCCATCGACGTCGCCAGTCAAAAAGACATGAAAAAGCTTTGTGACTCACGGTTAAAGGAAGTGACAAAGCCCCTATACAGCTGCAACTTTCGAAATATCCTTGTAACTCTGTAATTTTATATTGTTTATACTCTTTTTAATTGACGTGACTAAGTGTTCTTTGTGATCCCAAAGTATGAATAAATGAATATGAGTGGTGAAAGCAACCTATTACCCCTTCAACCCCTGCAACTTCCAGGACTCTCACATACAAACAAAACCATTGAATTATCCGAATCTAAAAATTAATTTGCTACTGCGGCCATTGTTTGCGTTGCGTTGGTCCGACAAGATCTGCGCCACTCTCGACTCAAATTTCCAAAAAGCCATGCAGTGCGCAGGAAACGGATCACGAGGCGCACCATCATCCAAGAAAAACTACCGGTTCAGAATTCACGACCCTTAGTATTGAGGAATACGACGCGATGCAGAGGACCAACGGTTTTCGTCGATTAATTAAGTGTTGCTTAAATTTTGTAATGACATCTTTTATTTGCTACAGGTATGAAACCCTTCATAGAAGTGTCGATAGTGGAGCGTATAATGGAGCATAGTAAAGTCCGGCAGTACAAGTACTACAAAGTCCTGATACAGGAGTTCCATGTGAAAGTGGACATGGGGCTCGTAAACGCTCTGATGGGAATGTTCCCGCAACGGCTGCTGACTGAACAGGAGGCGGTGAGTGGACTCTTTTGAACTCGAATTAGGTTATTAGCTTACTACATGCTCTTTCTTGGTGGCCATCCGCTAGGTCTGTGACGATGATAGCAACGATAGCTTGAACAATCAAGACAACGGGCGGGAGAAAATAAACTCTCTTTCGTCTGACTGAATAGGAGATACAAAAAGAGAGGGTGAAATAGAACGATTGAAAGTCTTTGACATGGATTGAAGTGGCCTTATTGGAAACGATAGCTAAACATTACTCCATTTCTCTTCTAGATTCTTGATGACTATAATTTTATACTAAAATTACTGAAAAATTGTCCTTTCACTTTTATAATGATTAAAATTGTTATGTACCCATGGAATAAACGTTATAGATTTTGCAAGGCAACGGCAATACAGCTTTTAAGTTAGGCTTTTTACTTTGTTTTAGCTTTAAATACCGTTTTTTTAATGCTTTTTTCCTCCCTCATGTAAATCTTATATTAATGGTAACACGTTTTATTGTAGCTGGACGCCTTCCAACTTGACCTAGAAAATGCTGGCCAGCCTTTGGAAGCTCTAGCGGCTATGGGAGTAGCATCAGACCAGAAGCATTTCTACGACAACCTTCATTTGTCGCCTCTCAAAGTAAGTCACATTTTTAACTACAAAACACATGCTTGGACATTTGATTGTGCGTCAATGCGTTCATACGCACGGGTGTACGTAAACTATGTTTTTTTTTTCAAATAACGTGTTGTGGAATTACGCGGGGAAGAAATGAGGCTATTGGCATTCATTGCTTATTTCTATTGCTCCCGTAAAAACTATACATTGCTATATCGCCAGCATAGCGGTAGGCGTTCCCCATGCGTATCAATGATATAATGTCTACTCGCTTTTCTTATTATTTTACCTCCGACATAAGGAGCCCGTATACGAGTTGCGGATACGAGGAAAGGGGTAATAGGTTGCTTTTGTTGCAATCGCTTTATGTGACTTCAAGAAAGGTTCTTAGATGTGTTTTACAACGCCCGTTAAATAAAAAAAAATACTCGCTACAGAATGCTGAATACTTATCTTATAACACTCCTTTTTTGCTTTTAGGTTCACGTTTCTTTCTCGCTCGGTAGCGCGACTCAGCTGCCGACCTTCGTCGGCACTGTTCTGCAGAGTATTGGAGTCACATTGACTGACATGAACGATGTCGTTTTCAAGTAAGTCACTATGGAATATCTGGGTGGACTGGACTTTATCCATTCAAACAAGAAATAGAACCGTTTGAATGCGTCAAACGGTTATATTTCTTGTTAACCCGCTTAAGTAATTATTACTTAATCAAAATATTTCTTTACAGCTAAACTCTGATTCGGTTTACCAATTGTCCATTCCTATGTCGTAGATATCGGTTTTGAATACTCATTTTCAGCATACTCATTTACTCATTTATTATTCGGCCTACAGATTGTCATACTACGAGAGGAATTACGAGTTCCTATCCCAAAAGGAGATGATCGGCCAAGTGCAGCATCACTACACAGGCCAGGCGCTGAAGCAACTGTACGTTCTAGTGCTCGGCTTGGACGTGATCGGCAACCCCTACGGATTGGTCGTCGGACTCAAGAAAGGAGTCGAGGATTTGTTCTACGAACCGTTCCAGGTATTCAATTATATTCTTTTGACGCAGTCTTTAGGGCCTATGTTCTGTAGTAGATTTATAAAGGCTGTTGATTATGACGGTGATGATTATGAGTTCCACTAAAGTGCTACTAATTTGCTTGGTCTTATTTAGGATAAAGTGTAAACTCTTCGTGAAAATTGTTTTATTTTGGTAATTAAAAAAAAACACGACTGAAGGTTTCGAATCAAAATTAATATTTTTATATAAAAAGTTGGGATAGGTTTTCATCGAGTTTACCGTGCCCCTCAACGAAATAATATAGATGTCACCCCTAGCATCGAGTGTTAATAAGTTGTAAAATGTGTTTGTTTCGCAGGGCGCTATCCAAGGACCGGGCGAGTTTGCTGAAGGTCTTTTCTTAGGAGTGCGTTCGTTAGTAGGGCACACGGTAGGCGGCGCTGCCGGCGCTGTTTCACGAATAACTGGTGCTATGGGGCATGGACTAGCCGCGTTGTCGCTAGATAAGGTAATAACTCTTTTGCACTTGAAATTGTATAGTATGTTAAAGAGTTTCATCCGCCTAGGTAAGATGGTCATGACACTTGTGGTACAGCAAAAAAAGTTAAATCAGTTTGTTCATTAAATTACTTTTTTAATATTTTATTTCGTTGTTACAATAGCCTTCGCGTAATCGAAGTGTAATACGCGGCCTACACCTCGAATACGCGGCCCACCCCGTTCTAAAATTTTATTTTTTTATTTGTACAGGATTATCAGCGACGTCGCAGAGACAATATCAACAAGCCGCCTGCAAACTTGCAAGAGGGACTCGCTAGAAGCGGCAAGGGACTTGTTATGGTGAGTTTAAATCACATTAAGGATTATATATTTTTTTATACAATGGACACTATAGAATGTTAAAATGAATTCGATAATTATGTCTATTATTGCTCAGTGAACGTAAAACCCTGACCTAGTGGGACAGCTGTAGCTTATTTCTGAACCAAGCGGGAGGTCTCGCGTTCGTTCCCGTTGCTATAATGTGGTTAATAATTATTGGGATTTTTTATTTAAATACTTAAAGAAGATAGACTACAATACCATAACTAAGCATTGAATGCGAGAGTTTACGTTAATTAACAAAAAAAAAACTTTGGTTTCAACCAATGGTTTCCAACAATTTTATAACCGTTTTGATGTTTGAATATATTCAAAATTTTGTGTGAATTGTGTTACCAAAGGGCGTCGTGGACGGTGTGACGGGTGTGTTCACAAAGCCGTTTGAGGGCGCACGCGACCAAGGCGTGGAAGGGTTCTTCAAGGGGCTGGGCCGAGGCGCGGTGGGGCTGGTCGCGCGCCCCACAGCTGGCGTAGTCGACTTCGCCTCAGGATCTCTAGACGCTGTCAAGAGGTGATCATTGAGAGTGGAGGGAAGAGGCCAGAGAGGGCCCTCGCCCGAGGCATACTGCATCCTTACACCACACTGGAACTTTCATCTTCGATCAAGGACCAGAATACCTCAAACTGGCCAGTCAACTAATGTAGGGTGACCGAAGAAGAAAGAGCCAGTGACGCGTGGAATTGGCCAGATAGGCTTTGATTCTATTTGCATGTTGACTTTGCTTTATACTCTTGATTTTTTCTTTAATTTTATGTACGCTTTCGCTTGTTTTGGTTATGTTTTACTTGTGATTTTGGGATTTTAATATGAGGGAAAACGGGTGGACATGGCGTAGTAATTTTCTCTCGAAGCAATAAAGCATGTGACCATGAACAGTAAATTATTAGTCGCAGGTATGACAGTTCACCGACATCAACTTATTTAAGAGCAGCCGAGAGGATGTCATCAAAGTCAACTTATTTAGCGCAAGTAGGATAGGATAGGTAGGATAGCATTAAATAAGTGCAGCTGGTAGGTAAGGTCTATACCCAAGTTATTGTTTTCAACCGAATTACCGTAACAGTTATCAAAGGTCTTTGACGTCAATTTATTAGGCGCAGCCGGTAGGATGAAGCTGTTCCAACAATAGTATTTCGGTTATAAATTCTTGTTTCGTGATATGGAGCAGTTCCCCAGGGTGTAGTGGAGGGATTGCGCGGGGTGCTCGTACGTCCGCTACAGGGCGCGGCGGAGGGCGGCGCGGGCGGCTTCGTCAAGGGGCTCGGTCGTGGCGCGGTCGGACTGGTCGTGCGACCGGTTGGTGGAGTTGTCGACTTTACTTCTGGCCTACTCTCGTCTGTCAAAAGGTTCCGTCCATGAAAAAAATAAATAGTAGAATCAATAGTAGAATTGAAATCATAGATATCATTTAAACATAAGCCCACGATCGCCACGGGGTATAGACAGAGGTATGCTCCAAGTTCAATTGCGTGACAAAATCCGGAACGAGGCATTCAGCAAAACAACTCAAGTCACCGGCATAGCTCTCAGAATTAGCAAGTTCAATTGGCAATGGACAGGTCTCTTAGTTCGCAAAATCAGCAACCGCTTCCTGAAGAAGAAAGGTTCTCGAATGGTGACCGCGAACCGGACGAGACGCATTGTAGAAAGGCCTCACTCGATGGAACGATGACATCACAAAGGTTTCGGTGAATCGATAAACGGAGGTGGCTCCAGATCGTTGGCACTCTATAGGGGAGGTCTGTGTCCAGCAGTGGAGTTCCACAGGTTGTTGAATCTGAAGATGCCTAGCAACAATAAAGCGGATATATTGATGTCATTACTATTGTCCAGCACAATCTCATTAGGATCTCTCTCATAAATAGGGTTTTTTTTATACCGAACTGTATACTTTGGTCGTCAGGAAGCCTGTAGCAGAAATTATACACACATCTAATTTATCATCATAGTTGCTGTTAAAAAAAGGTATGGTAGGGCATTTTCGCTATAAAATTTATGGATATTTAGGTGTATTGCTCACTAATCTTTTGGTACTTGGTTTTTCTTTGCTTATGCCTACTTTTTTCCATTGTTTTTGTTTACTTAACATTAATAAATCTATTAGAAGATGAATATCATTGTATCTTGAAAACAGGGCAGCAGATATGTCGGAAGAGGTGACTAAACGTAGAGCGGCGCGATATCTTCCCGCTGACACCGGAGTGAGGCCTTACTCGAGACGCCATGCTGAAGGATATAAAATGCTCTTTGAATTAGAAAAGGTATGTTTTTTGTGCTTATTGTATATCCCACGTGCATGCTTAGCATAATCACCTAGACAAACATGTTGTCTACGGAAGAGAAGACAGAAAATACTTCTTTTTCTTTTTTCCGTCAGATAAAATATGAGAGCGAGATATTTCTATGTTTTGTCTTTATAATATGCTTTTAGTGCAGATGGGAAGTGGTTATTGCTTTTTGTCAACTGCAACACCAGGGGTATACTGCATACTGCGTTGTCTGCTCTAAAGCAGAAATTGTAAAATTGCATTAGCTTGTAATTTTACCGGCACCCTTCAACTTGGAACACAGCAATGCAAGCATGACTGCTTGGCAGTTGCCATAGATACAATGGTAGTTCGTAGGCTTTTTGATTTGATTTTTATAATAATCAACTAAGTAGAAAACTATGTTCATGTTGATCAGGGGAATTTTAAAAACCGTACTATCCGTAACCGTAGTTTCGACTTATTCCGAGAGATTTCATTAGGGTGAGTTATCGCGACACGGCGTGTCTTCAATATGAATGATCTAATTCACTTTAGGGTTTGGATTAAAACTACGTTTTTTTTACAGTGACGCCTAATTTTTTCTTATTTATTTTTTTCATGGCATTAGGGCAAATTCGTGAGCACCGACACATACGAAGCGCATGTCTGGGTGATAACGAACAAGGAAGTGGTGATGTGCACGGACAAACGGCTTCTTTATCTGGAGAAGAACAACGTCTTCGGTGGCTGGCAGGTAAACAATTAAGTATCTTCAACCATTTTTTTTTACAGAATAGCTGAAGGTCAGCGTTGTTTTTCAACGAGCAACGTATTTGCAGTTTTTTAGCAATGATCACTGACTGACGGCTGATAGAAGCGAGATGGAATAATGAAACATGTGCCGACCCCCACATAATGTAGAATAATGTCAAATATTATTTGTATTATAAATTTGCTTCCGCCACCGACTTCTCTCGTGTAAAAAATAGCCTGTGGTTTTACAGGCCACGAACTGTATTTATTAAAAAAAATATCCAAATATGTGTAGTATATTCGGGTACAAATATCCACACTGAAGTTAGAATTTTAACGTTGTTATTTCATAAATAAAAAGGAGTCCTAGCCAGTATTGACTGAATTCGACCTCCTTATTTATTACTGACGCGTGCACTCTTAACTTAGTCACCAAGCCTTATAATAAATTGTGATTTGACCTTATCAGTGTAGTTCGCACTTCCCTTGAAGCTTAAATTGAGTAAGGATTATGTGATACCATAAAGTTGTTTACACACACGCGAGGGTCATGTATTATGTATACGAGAGCCACACGTGTCGTCTAAATATTTCATGAAATTACCGCCAGCGGTACTATATCTCAGATTCAATATTTCCTACCGATTATGACTCAAATTACTTCATTTTTCCATTTATTCATTTATTTTATATTATAATATTTTATTTTTTTCGAAAAACAACGTCTTAAATCAGAAGTACAAAACTCTGATTTTTGTAAATGTTTATTCCATTAGTCATTATCTATCTTTGGTCATTCATATACAAAAATCACCCCCAGATTGTGTGGACGTACCTATGGACCGAGCTCCCCGACGTGCCAACAGCCGTCAACAAAGGCGTCTACGTCCCCACCGCCAAGAAGAAAGTGTTCGGAATGTTCCCGAGCTCCGGATCAGGGAAAGTCATATTCCTATATGACGAACAACAGAAACGGTACTTGTTAGCTCAGTGCGAGAGGCTGATGGAGTCAAACCGTTGACATGAGCTTGTAGAAAGAACCTCCTTTGCCGACCAGCTGAGTGAGTTCTTTCTACTTATCTTCGACTTTCGCACCGCGTTGCTTACTGTCGCCTATCACCTGAATATACATCACTTGAGCCCGAAAGGCTTTCAATGAACTCGCAGTGCTTTATATGGACTTTATACTCTCTAGAATTATGAGTATCTGTTTGTTATACTTTTATACGTGTCGTACACCCGAGGAATTGATATTACGTTTTTATAGTTATGTGTTTACGATTGAGCTGGCAATACTTTTCTAGAACTCTAATGAATATTTGGGATGAGCGAGTATTTGACCGCAATCTCACCTTATGAAAAGTGTCATGTAGGACACTGGTCTATTCGACTTAAAGACACCCAGATAACGACAATACCATGTACTTTGTTATTTTCCTTCTACTCTTGCTGATTCAAAATAAAGTACGTGGTATAGGCTTCATTCTCGTGCATCCTAAAATGTTACTAAACCACGCTTGCTTCTCTTCAATAAGTTAAATATCATCTCTTGCAAAGGGTGTTTTTAATACCGACTGAAGATACCCCGATGTTATAGTCTTTTATTGACTCATCGAGTATAATTCAGTTTCAGTACAAATGTGTGTCATGTTATGTTAGTTATATTATGTATGTATCAATAATGTAATTAACATATTGATATGGGCATATCAATATGCTGATTATTGCTTGAAATATTATCCATGAACATTCACAGTAAAAAAATGAGGTCTTCCCATAAGTGTAGACCATCGATTTTAACCTATTCGTTTGTTAACTAATTGAGAATCGACGGCCTCTAAACTAGGCCTATTTTTGTTAAGATATTCAGATTGTTCTAATAGTTGTTAAAATACTCATTTATTATCGTTACAAACACGGTTTATATGTTTTAATAGGTACTTGTAGTTTACGTAACTGTTTAATATTATTTTTGTTTTAAGTAATCAAACGAAGAATTGAAAATTTAAAGTCGGGCTTACTGATAATGAAATATGTTATATTATTTTCGGAGACTTGTGTACAAACCGAAATATATGTAATTTACGTTGTCTTTTTTAGTGCCTTATCGATGTTTATGTAGTTTCAAAAGAAGAGGAAAAAATACTATGTGGTTATATTCTTTGTTATACTTACTCAATTGTACATGTTTTTTACATAACGCGTTATCATCACCTTTCTCGTTTATTAATTGTTTTTTGCGATGTAAAATTTTCTTTTTATACTAGTTTTAATTATTGTTAGAGCATTTACGGATATGTTAATCTGAACTTAGTGATTTTGCTTATTGCACAATATACTCTATATGTATTTGTATTACGATATTTTGTCTCAAGCTTACTAACGTTCTTTAATAAAAGTTATACTTCTTAAATTTTCTTTGACCTATTCCTAATTTTACATCATACTAGCCTTTGCCCACGACTACGCACGCGGGGTATCTGGATAAAAAGGAGACCGAGTTATTCTAGATCACGATCACCTGTTCCTAATTTTATGTAAATCAGTTCACGGAGCAAAAAATATCTAAACGTTCGTATATGGCTCTTATTAGAAGTTGAATTTTACAGATTTTGAAACGACCTCTATCACATATTGTCGCTTCCCCTAGCCGCGTTGAAACCTAAGCTAACTAAGAACCTTCGCTACCTACAAAAACCGGCATGACACTCGGTTACGCCGTTTCACATTCTCGCCGTCTCTGTTCTAGCACCTTCCACGAGGGGCTACCCTTGACACTCGATACAATCTCAATTCAATTTTTATCCAATCCAGTTTTGTTCGGTTTTATTTTTTCTAGCCTATGACATTTCTATTGCAAACTGGAGTTTGCTACTAGAGTTTGGAGTCTACTCCAATTCTAGTATTGCATTCAAGAATACCAAATTGCACAAATTCTATCCTAATCCCAAATTGCGATTAGAATCGAGTGTCAAGGGGAGCCCACCAGAGCTGTAGTGCGTCTGTTTTAGTAGTTTCATCACCACATCGGTGGCTAATAGCGATAAAACCTATCTAAAAACCAACCAACCAAGTCATAGAAAACGATTGTAAAAAACATAATTTCGATTGAGTAAGCCGTTTTAGAAATCAATAGTATAACTTTTGAAACTATCATGGTTATGAACAAAATTTTTCCTAAAAAAAGTTAAAATAAATAGGACCTTAAAGAAAACCTTTTAGGGCAAACGCATATACCAGCTCCTGTCGTCGCGGGTAAAAATGTAGCCTACCAACACGTAACTTAAACGTGCTATAATCGAATGGAGTATAATAATAAATGACTTTATATTCAAACAATAAAACGGATATTCTTAATGGCTTACGTCTTTACTGTAAAGCCATCAATTTAAAGACATTTATATTAAGGGAGACTCGTTTAAGTTGATATTACTGTTGTAATTGAACCTCATCCAACGCGATGAGGTACTGTTACGTATAAATCGGGTATGCTGCTGACGCAAATCTCACTGAGATTGTGCACAATAGGTACCAAATCTAGATTATTCGTTTGGTTATCGAATCACTGAAGACATGATAAATTCCAGGACCAGGATCAGTATTGGAGAATCTTTTTCTAACCTCAACATCAGTCTTAAAGTTCACTGCTGGACTTCTCTGGCGTAGGCGGGTGAGTCGCCGGCTGAGACCCAAGAGGTGCGGGTTCGATTCTCGCTGCGTGACATATGTTTTCATTTTCTGTACTCGTAGTTACCTACGATACAGGTAATCCTAGTGTTGGTTCAGGACTATGTATGTGAATGTAGAAAAAACGTCTTGTCCTACCGGTGTAACCTACGATTCCGAGACGTGGACACTCACAGTAAAGCTAATCCACCAGTACCAAGGCAACCTTTCAAACAGCGAGCTATGGAACGGGCTACACACCGGATTTCTCTGAAGAAAAAAAATCCGTAACGAAATTATCCGGCAGATAACGAAAGTTGTCATCATCGACGTCGGGTTAGCAAGCTGAAGTGGTAGTGGGCTGGTCATAAATCGAAGAACCGACGTGGTAAATGAGTAATTGAGTGGAGACCGCGTCGAGCAAACGTAGTGTGAGACGTCCCCCGGCTAGGTGGAGCGATGACTTAAGAAAGACGGCGCGGACAAAAATTGAGAACAGCTCAATGGCGCGTATGTCCAGCAGTGGACTGATGATGATGATTATTTACCAATAATTGTTCAATCTGGAATTCTCTACATTTACAAATTCACAAGTTTTCTCATAACTGAGAGGTACATTTATTAGAAATTTTATTGGTGTTAGTTTTTGCATAAAATCCGAACAAACAAACATTTTCCATTAGATTATGCATGGACTCGGAACTAGCCAACTGTCGAACCATAACCGTCGCATTCGAGCATCGTATTGGAGATTATTTCTGTGGGTTTGCGGCTGCAGGTAAAAGGAGCTTAGAGTAAAAAGTTATCCCGATACGAACTCGTACAGCATTAAGAGCTGCTAATGCAACTTAGGATAACGTGCAAAGTTATTGGAATAGTTCAGGATTAGTAGAACGATCTCGGTGGCGCAGTGGACGGCTGACAGGCAAGAGGTGCGGGTTTGATTCCCGCTATGGAACAAATGTTTGCTTGTTCTACAAATATTTGTTCCAGGTCTGTGTGTCGTGGTACCATGGTAGTTCTTCATTCCCACGGCACAGGAAATCCTATTGTGGGTTCAGGACTTTGTATGTGCCTGTTCGAGGTTAATTATTAATACCTATTCTACCTATCACCAACAAAAGAGTACACGTGTGTCAAACCGGTGGCAGGCTTGACCAGACGTCACTTTTGTGGTGAGTACTTATTTACAATTTAATGCCGTATCGTAGGTAGTAAGGGACGTTGATATTCTTTACAATTTTATATGCGACCTATCACCTCACATAGCGTATGCCCGCGACCCTCTTATTTTCGAAAGATTTTATGTCGGTTGTAATAAGATCTATTTACTCCCAAAAACTGAAGGCAAAGATGTACAAAAAAAAGGATATGAAAAAATTAAAAATAAGTAAAACTTTCATTTTTTTTCAAATCCAAAAGCCTTTTTTTTATTTCAATGCGCAGATCTGTTGAAAATCCCGGTATTAGGTATGACATGAACGTCTCTTACTTATAGGTAAGTTGCAAGAAGTCTACGCTATATGAAAATTGGTTTGATTACAATACTCAAAAACATATTTTATCCATCCGTTCGTTTCATGAATGGGACGATTAGTTCAGTTTGCCATTCGTCCCATTGATCCATCAAAAAAAATAAGACTGCTATCCGTCTTAATGTGCAGGGTATAGGTACCTTCTTCATTTTATTTACGTCTTCGTTTTCCCCATTTCTCAGTTTATTCGTGATTCGTGCCCGTGGGGGCTGCAAAGATTAGATTGGTACTATTTTCACTGGTAATTTATTTCGGTGTTAAGAAAGACGTTCCTTCGGTCGAACAGGATTTTTTGCAATGAAATTTACTTGATCTAATTAAAATCATTGCTTTAATTAAAAAATCCGCCTGCTATGGGAAACCAATGAAAATTAATAAAGAAAATGCCATTATAATTATAGTTCAGGGATACTATGAGCATCTCGCATTATAATCAGCATAGGCTGCCAGCTGTTCCTAATATTTCCATACCCCTGATATTATTACCTATAGGACTGATCTTACTATGAAAACCACAATATTTTTAATAATATCATGACTTTTTACTAAAATATGACAAGAAATAATGGAACGACAAAGCAATTTTAATGGCTACGAAGTGTAGCAATGGCCAAACACTACATAGCTACTCTACGACCTTTTACGAAAACAAGTGCTAAGCAAACTATAATCTTTCTCGTTATTTTGATAAAATGTATTTTCAATGTATTATGTATTTTCAAGCCTATGCAATGAAGCGGTAACTTTCGCTACGTCTCTCATAACGAAAATAAAATATTGCCCATTGCGCGTTTCGGACTACAATACACTACGCTACGAACCTCTACGAATGCTACGTGATCTCGTAACAAAAGTGCTTGTTTCACCGTCTCACTGATGGCTTGAAAGTACCATGTGTAATCTAGTGTTTATATTTGCTTGCAGGGTACCCGTAGTAGGAACGCAATTACCGCAAACATTGTTGTTACGCGACAACCCCACAATAAGAGAGCAACAGTTGGCTCAAACGTAAACACGCCAATTCACACAATTTCCACTAAACATTTTCTAGGCTAGAATGGTTTTAGTAAAACTAAATTTAGCTGTGGTTACAAGAACCTTTACACAGAAAATATTATTAAAATAAGGAAATAAATATGATAATTTAATTTACAAGTGGATGTGTTTTGTTATTCGATAGATAATATCTTACCTGTCTAAGAATATATCGTACGTGTCACGTGCCGTGTCATGATCACGGTCAATTTAATGGATTAAGTTACCGTGAGGAGCTGGAGGCATGTCAGTAGCACGGAAGCCGGCGGTGACTTCCTTACGTCATTAAGTATCGAAGTGGTTTACTTCGAAGTATCGGTAGGTACCTATAGGACGATGTCCCGGTGGCGCAACGGGCGAGTAGCTTGCTAAGAATTTCGGTTTAGGTTCCAGCTCGCGAGACAAATGTTTGCATTCTCTGCAGATATTTGTTCCGGATCGGATGGTACTATAAGTTCTTGTTATCAACAGTACTGGGAATCTTAGTGTGAGGGTCAGGAATATATGTGACTGTTCGGTTCTTATTTATTTATTAGCTATTTCTTCTGTATGTTTACAAATTCTACAAACTACTTGTAATAATTACAAGTAGTTTGTAGAATTTTGTTCTCAAAAACGAGATTATTTTACATTGTTTATTCTATGAGTTTTTTTTAAGGATAAGTCGCCACTATATAGTGATAGTCGCCCATCGCCATGGGCTTGCAACCTCTCACGTGGAATGCTTGCAAAACTCGAGCGTGTTTCAAATATAATGTTTGGACGTGCCTCTGACTACCCCTACTTGGATTCTCAGAGATCTACGCACTGAGTATGTCCATCCTGGGGAATACAGTCGTGAGCGTGTTTCTTTTGAATCTATAGAATGTTGTGATAAAACTAGCTTGAAGGATAATGGACTTCAAACTGCAAAATTATGTAAGAACATAATATCCTGGTTTAAAATTCGTATCAATTAATGTTTATAAGTTCTTCAACAATGCCGTACGTAAATTATCCGTACTCTTATCGATCCAGAAGAGGCCGGTGTAGGTACACACTGCATTATTCTGTGGCGTTTCCCGCTCCAATGCACATTGGCTAATAATATCTCGGTCATCTTGTAAGGTATCGATCTTGTCTAACACTTTAAAGATATATGTAACAACAGGTTCGCGTTTTTACTTTAAATTTGAATTTAGTTCCGAGGCCCGTACTTGTTCAATCAATACCAAAGATTTTTAACTTTCCAAAATGTTAAATGCCCATAATCTGTGCTTGAGTCGGTCTGATATACTAGACCGACTACCCATCGAGCGCATCTACTACAAATGTAGATATTATAACTATTACTTAACTATTTTTAACTATTTTTTTTTATATGAAAAAAAACACACAAACACTTTACATAAGATCTTAAAAAATAAGTTGTGATAATACAATGGGCATCCTTATCGCTAAAAGCGATCACTTTCAGGCAACTTTTGGATGGACTTGATAAAAAAATGTGACGAAAGGTGGCGTAACTGCAATAAATATAATTAAAAATTCATAAAATGGTATACCATATTGTATTGTTTGTATATATTATAATATATACAAACAGTAGGTAGGTATATAAATACAAATGCAATGACTGCGGCTAAGAAAATGATAACAATTAATTTAGCGATGTTGCAAATTGCAGTTTAAAAACCTCAATTTTAAAAATAGTAAGTGATTTTGCATCTCTCATGGAAACAGGTAAGTCGTTTCATAGACAGACAGCGAAGAAGTTAAATAAAGTGGAGTTGTGGAGCAAAGTCTTTAACTGAAGAAAATCCGAGGAGCGCGGGTTCTAGGTGCCTGAATTTTTTTAATAAAAGTTATTTTTTTCCATGTCTTGAATCACTCATTATGTATATAGGTCATCGATTGATACACGCGTGGTACACTAAAAACACCACGTTTCTGTAAAACGAGATCTTTATACCTTTACAGTGTACATACATACTACTTTCTACATAGAATAGAATAGAAAATACTTTATTGCACACCAAAAAACACATCAGCTTAATTACTAAAAAACTTTGATTATGTTGTACAATGGGCGGTCTTATCGCTAGATAGCGATCTCTACCAGACAACCTTTGGATGGAACGGACTGTAAGAAAGTTAACAAGGGTTTAATTGGTGTACTTACATACTATGAATATACTATAATATATGCAATATACAATATAATACACAATATGCCTACATAGCTACAACAACTATTGTATGATCCAAAACATAGACTAGAAGCAGGCAACAGTTAACGACTCGAGGACAAGTAGTGTTCCTTGGCCAAAGATTTAAAAATAGGTAGTGATTTAGCACGTCTGATGGTAACAGGTAGTTAATTCCATAAACGGACAGCCTGCACTGTACATACATACATGTAGTAGTTAGGCTACTTCTGCAAGCACTCAATTCGTTATTTTAGAGGATATTTTATTGCTTTCTCACACCTAGACCTTCGTATCGGTAACGAAAATCGTCTAAAACCTACTCATACGATCAAATATTACAATCTTAAGACATAATCGGTACTATGTCAGACAGTATATTTGAAGATACCGAGAACCGAGAGAGCAATGGACATAAAAGCAATAATTTCAGTAGCTATAGGTAGGTACACTATGTAGAAGTTATTAAAGTGATATGTGTGAGGTTCGTAATTTTATTGTTCTTGCCAAAGTACCCATTAAAGCAGTTTTATGATATATTTCGATCAGATACTTAAACAAATAGTAGAACAATGACGTGAAAATAATAAGTATCTACCTACTTATTCCTACCTAGGCACTATTCTAAAGTAAGTAGGTTGATTTGGACATGTTGTGGAAAATGTATAAATATTATAAACCAGCCTTAGCCCATGGCTTCATCCGCGTGGTACCGGGATGAAAAGTAGGCTGTGTTATTTTAGGTATAGACCTGTACCAAGTTTCATCTAAATCGATCAAGCCGTTACGGAGATCTTTAGCAACAAACTTCCAAAGATCTTAACATCAAAACTTTGACATTTATAAGTATTATATTATTATAGTAGGATGTGCCACCAAGACCAATTTAAGCATAACGAAAGGGAAAATAATATTTTAAGTGTGCATATCTACCAACTTTAAGTATACTACTTTCATCCTAGGCAGGTAGGTACAGGAATTTTAAGGAATTTGGAGGCCTTTAACGAAAGCGCTACCTCGATACTTTATAATGTGGAAAACATTGATGGAAAACAATATCCCTAAAGATACAATACTTCCCTTCGAGCACCGATAAAACTCGGCAATTTTTACATATTCCTCAACTGTATGGACCCACTCATCTGTGATGAAAGATAAAGTAGACACTGGTTTTAGAGTTGA
This sequence comes from Perizoma affinitatum, assembly GCA_961405105.1. Lineage (NCBI taxonomy): Eukaryota > Metazoa > Arthropoda > Insecta > Lepidoptera > Geometridae > Perizoma > Perizoma affinitatum. The sequence continues at coordinate 14,664,243 of OY560184.1, read as the reverse complement.
AACAAAACATGCTCTATATTTATTATGTTAAAGTCGTAAAGAAAAAATATATCAAATGGAAGTTTGATAATATGCGATTCTTTTACTATTATTTCCTACCTCAATTTTATCAACATTGCAAAAACAGGTGCCTACCTTGATTAGGTGATATTTTAGATTTTAGAAAAACCCACTTCAAATAACTGAAAAATAAAAAAAAAATCCGTTTTGAAATTTCATCCCCTATTTTTTAGGGGTGAGATTTTTTTATAATATTCACAACCATTCAATAATAATTGAAATAATAATCATTGAAATCTGTTCACAATTGGCAAAGACATCGCGTAACATAAAAAAAAAATACAGACGAATATATATTATATTATAACCTGCTCCAATTTTGAAGTCGTTTGAAAATAGAGATATAGAATTTGAAAACGGAGTGAGCCATCTCAAACGAAGAACATTTTTATATACCTAAGTATTAGCCGATTAGTTCGACCGATGCCATTCAATAAAAGGTATTTAATTACAGCGGCATTTAATCTTCCTACGAGTGCTGGGAAATTCGAATACGATATGGTTGTGGTGGAGCTTACAAACCCTGCATAAGCGGTACAGTCGGACGGAGATGTAAACTAACTTTTTTGACCGGAACATGACCAAAATAAAATCTATTTTGTAGGTAGGTACCCTCCAGATTGACGGGCGATTAAAACTTCTAGTTAAAAAGATTGAGGGCATAGAAGTTTCCGTCCATTCATCAATCCCGAATCCCGAAATTCTGTCCACCAATCAAATCCGGCTGGATTACTGAATGATATTTTTTTTAAATAAGCTACAATTTAATTTACCGAAACTAAATATATTAAATATGTATAGCTCTTTTAAACCTGACTGTACCTACCTACCTATAAGTATAACTAAGTAAGTCAAAGTCAATAGGTTTTTAATCATTGAAATCACAAGGTTGATATAGAAACGTCAACTTAAAAACTAGGTGAATTTAAAATTTCAAAGTGAATTTACGCCGATTCCTCGCGCAAGACCAAGCCTAGAAAGAATCAGGCAACAAACTCTGCTTGGTTATTTTTTTCATGATCCTTCATTCAGCTCTAGTGTGGTACCAATCGAACAAGTTGAACTCGTTTATAGAAAAAAAGTACCTACTAATCAAAGAACTTTTACAGAAGAGATATTTAATCCCGTCATAAAAAATAGGAAATATGTGTGTTAAAATAGGTATATTCCAATAAAGCGGCGATGGGCTTGGAATACTACTATGCAAAACGTGGGTATGTAACAAAAATAATGTTTGGACGTGCCTTGTGTTTACACCCTATTTAGTGTCCTCACGGATCCGCATACTGATTATGAATCTGTCCATCGTGTGAATAACAGCCATGAGTGTGTTTATAGGGTTCCGTTTATGAAAACTTTATAGTTTCACTATGTCCGTCCGTCTGTCTGTCTGTCTGTCCGCGGCTTAGCTCAGAGAATCTTAGTACTAGAAAGCTGTAATTTGGCATGGATATACATCAAATTCACGCCGACGAACTTGTAAAATAAAAACCTTGAAAAAAAATTAAGCTTTTGCGAAAAGTGCAAATGATATTTTGATATTTTTTTAAAAGTGCAATTATGGGCAACTACGGAACCCTACACTGCGCGTGGCCCGAAACGCACTTCGTCGGTTTTTAAATAAAATTAGAATACTGTAGCGATTTAAAACCGTTCTAGAGTTGAGTTGTTTAAGCGGAGAGCTAACTCTATCTTAAAAAAAAAAGGCTGGATACTGTTATCCAGACTGATATATTTTGAAAGGTGTAAGGTATCTTACTCGATATAAAGACATGTTATACAGTCGTATATGAGGGACCTGTGGTTATGTAATAAGGTATTATCAAAATGAATCATAGCTGCTGGGCAGTCTGCTAGTTCCGTCAGATTTTCTAATGAAATAAAACGTGTGTAGCGTTCTAGTGCCAGCACGGCCATTCACAACACTCTCGGTTACCAAAGGTCAACGTCAGGTCATCTTTTTAGAGCAATAAACAGAGTGTGCCAGTGATACCTATATAGGTAGGTTCTACAGAATAGAGTAACCTTATTGTACACATCGAACAACTTAGTAGGTAAGCCAAAACAAGGCAAATAAGTCCATTTTCTCATTGCGTTGTTAATTTTGCCAACATCAGATCGTTATCAATCATCAATCATTATCAATCAAATAGGATTAAACACTGGGAAAAATCTGCACATAAGTGTTTGCAGACGGCCATTAAACATTTTTTTACAGATTTAGTTCCGATTACAATGCCCACAACATCATTACGTATGATTGTGGTCCAAGTAACGAGAGTTTCAATTCAAAGTTAGGACTTATAATCTACATAACGGTTGGACCGATTTAGATGAAATTTGGAACGGTATAGTTTGTGACCTAAAATAACACATAGGCTCGCCTCAAATGTGCGATTATCTAAAATATATAAAATTTGCCTCATGTGAACATGCCTACTCTTGTGTACGATATCCGCATGTAGAAGGTCGATTATCGCCTCGTCCTTGAATATTGGAAGTCTCGAGTTTATGTTTTCTGCTTGAATGTACATGAGTGCGGAAACCGATTGAAGATTATCGAAAATCGCATGCATATTCGCGCTACAAAGCGTGTGAAAAATTACCATAAACTTAACTCATTTTTTTTTATGTATTTATTATCAAGCGTCTGCTGCATACAGTCACCTCAACGCAACCTATTTGTACCAAGCTCGACAAAAGAGATTCAAATTAAAATGAATAAAAGTTGGGCACATCGGGCATGCACTCAGTACGCCGGCATTGGATTTTTATACAACATTGCCGGTACACAGTAAATACGATACTTAGCGTGTTCTTTTGTCGAAAGTAATGAAAATAGTTTGAGAAAAGGTTATTTTATAGTAAAATACCTCCGACGCTACACTACACTTTTGGTTATTCTGTGTCTTTACTTATAATTACATTGTCATTAATTTGTAATTGAATTTTGTGTATTAGCAGTGAGGTAGCAAAAAAGCACCCTGCCCGCCAAGACAGTAGGTGTAAATTCGATTACAGCTAAGAGACAAATATTAAATGTTTGATCTGCAAAAAATATTTAAGTTTCCAGTTTGGGTGTGGGACACAGGAATTCCTTTATAGAGTCATATCCATATGTGTGCGTGATACGATTTATTTGATAAGAGTTTCAAAAAAGAAAATAAAAAAATATACATTGAACTTGATCATTGAACATGATCTTCTTAACTCAGTCGTTTTCCTTGACTGATTTCTTAAACTGTTTTCAAAATAAGGAACACTTAAATTAATAAAACAAGATGTTACAGTAGGTGCGAAGATGCCTTGAAATAAATTATTTTTATAAACTCTATATTCGTATAGACGAAGAATAGAAGAAAAAATATTTCGTAACTCGGTTCTAAAAGAAAAATAGAAGCCTTGCTTAAGGTTCTTTGCAAAGGGTTCGTAAAAAATATATGCGTTGATATGCCAAGCGTATGGCGTAGCGCTTGCGTAGCAAGACGTTTTTATAGTTCGGTGCTTATCCGGCAAAAATCAATCTTATTAACTATCAGCAATCTAGACACACCGCAATAAGTTTTTGTTAAAACCTGGTTTAGTTAGACGGCAAGTTTGAGCAGTTCCCGCCCCAGGGCGGTGGGCGGAGCGCTGGCTATATAAGCTATTGCAAGCCTGAAAACTTTGTCATTGAAAGCGCGATCATATCAGACTGTGCCGTGCCAGCAGTGACTCGCCACCAGCCTGACAGGTAAGTTCGATAAAAAGTTTCCCATTGTTACCCCCACACTACGTGACAACTGACAGGTTTAAAAATTGTTGATAAATATAGTGTTACACATTATTAAAAAGTTTACTCATAAAATGATTGCAGTCAAAAAGTTTAAAACAATTTTAAGTATAGTACTACTCATAAGTAGCTTGGGTAAAACTCACAAATCATGGTAAATATCCCGTTTTTTTGTAAAAAATTCGCTTTAGTAATAGTATTCTAGCTTTTTCTAAAGCTTTTGCTACCTAAGCATAATTTTGGGCACAAACTTTTTCTACTGCTATGTTTGGATTAAAAAGTTAATACCTTCCTTATAGATCTGGGTAGGTATCTGTTACAAAGTGTTTTTCGTTTTGAATAGGTAGGTACTTAATTAATTTGTTCGTTAGTAAAACTGCCAGCCTTTGATGCATTCAGGTTTTAATTATGTGTATTAATTCACTAACTGCCTTTCCTTTCTACAAACTTAAAAAAAACAATCAAGTTAGATTATAATAAATCGATTCTAAGATGTAAAATCAATGTTTTCTTAGAAATTTATATAAAAATATGTCCTTACTTGTTGCTCATCAAATAAAAAACAGTTTGTGTCATTTCAGTAAGCCCTTCTCTGTAAGAGCTTTTATTCAGTAGTATAATATTTTATTCCGAGGCCTAAGCTGCGATACAAATAGTGACAGAGGTTTATTTGGTTACTTTATTCTGTTCAAATATTGTTTCGGATTTACCGCACGTAGTTTATTCATATGCTAATCAGATATTTTGTAGTGAGCCGTAAATACGTCTTTTGCTCGACGCATCGCAATGCAACTTTTTACCTAATATTATTTTTATGATATTTAGCCTAACTTTCAGTACTGTTAGCTTCGGTTGTTTTGGCCAATATGACATGTTCAAGTATTTTATTAATTAAACACGTTTTAAAGCCGTCTATTTTACATTTACTTTTGATTACAATGTAATTCTTTTTTTTAACCTCAACATAATTGTGCAGGAAACAAGAAGCTGAAGTGAAACAATTTTATCTGTGATATTTGCTAAGTCCGTGCTCTAATTTATTCGTAGACACGTACTTCAGCATGTTTAAATATTTTAGAAATTATACATGAAATCATAAAAGTCTAAATTGCAAGTGGTCTGTAAAAAAATAGACACGCAATTATAAATTATCAAATAGGTTTTGTTTCTTGATAAATCGTAGATTCTTAAAATTGTCCTGACATAGTAGTACTGTCATACAGCAGACACAGAATTTGTAATATTTTTCAACACACACCATTAGTATTTTGGTATTTTGTTCCTCGCCATATTTAGTTCTAAAATTTTGAATATTCAATTATTCCATAGGTAGGTATGTAATATTCATTTAACTCAAGCTTCAACATTTTCTAATGTAATTTCACAAAGTTGGTAGCCACTACCTTTTCAAACATTGTAACTTTGTCCACAATTACAAATTGAATACGCAGTGGAACCGTATCACAGAACACTTCGTGTTTTACAAACAGGTAAAAAGATTTTGCCTTTGAAACTGTGAGGTCAGGCGTCCGAAAATGTCGAAATTTACCCGAATCCGGTTTCCAAATTATATCTTGATCAGTAGACACACCACTGAAACTTTGAAGTCGCGTTACATTATTAAACTAGATAAGTTAACTAGGACCATTTATAATCTTAAATATCACTTTAATTTAAGTTTAAGGATGGCCTTGGTTAGGTAAAAGTGAAATGTAATAACATAACTTCAGAGTTTCGTAAATTATACGCTATTTAAGTAAGGCGAATTGAATCTAGATTGATCTCTTATTTTACTCCTTAACTCCTTTTTTATTTTGGCAAGTATATGCACGTTTCTTACCGAGATGTAAGAACTTTTTTTAAATAAACTTACTTGTTACTTTCTTTACAAACGCCTGTTTGAACATTGCTTCGAAGTCCACGAGCCATCCGTCTTTCAAATGGTGGGATTACTTTTCCATTCCGATGGATTAAGGTGGCTTCACAACACAAATCTGAAGATATAAACTCAGAAGAATATGATATTTATGTTACCTCTATAATATTACCTCTTTGGAAATTTCCGTCCGATATTTATTGCACAAGTAGCGATACTCAATCTACAGCTTTTTCTTGTATGTAGAAAAAAAACACAACTTCATGTTAATATAAAAGTTTCCCGCATTATATTTTATTTGAAATATAAATCATATCAAACACCAGTAGAGCAGATACATTACTCTGCGTAATCATTCATTAGTAGATACGAGATTTCAAACTCGACATCAGCTAATGAAAATTACAGACGTACAAGACATTCAATCAAATGTAGACGTTTGTCTCTCACGATTTAAAGTTGGTGTTAACTATAACTACGATAGATATTTCTACTCGAAAAATGTGTGAGCGCATTAACGGTGAAGGAAAATATATGAGGTAACAATTTTTTTAAATTTTGTCTCTTGGAATACTACCTACTTGCAATACGCGGGCATGTGCCAAATGTAATATTTGGACGTGCCTCTGACTACCCCCACCTGGATATCTATGCACTGTTGGTTTTAAATGTTGCGATATGGGAGGTTTTTGACCATTTCTGACACACTTTGTGAAGGCGTATTTCCAGCAGTGGATTTCACTACATGCTGTGATGATGATGATGATACACTTTTATCAAACTAATTATCTCTTCAGAATACCTACTTTGGGCAAAAAGAGAGACGTTTTTCCCTTCGTTACCACATTTGATAATCAAACTTGATTCTTAAAGCTAACTGAATCTTACTCTTGTTTGATTATGCAGATTAAAGAACACTTCAAACATTGTCATAATAATAGCTAAATTACGGGAAACTAATTTAGCCAGACTTGAAGCCGCGAGAAAACCGAGTAGGTACTTATTATATGAAAAGCTTAAGATAATAGTAGTATGTCACAGGTATTTAGCATGATTGGATTTTATACATAACCAGCCACTGCCCACGGCTTCGCCCGCGTGGTACCCAGATAGCGTTAGCGTTCGTAAGAAACACATTCGCTCGATCTTTTGTTCGTCGACTTGCATTGCAAAATTGAGCTCCAAGAAACGCCCTATTTTATAAATAAATAAATTATGATAGACAATTTCACACAGCGTCATCTAGCCCCAAAGTAAGCAGAGCTTGGTACTAAATGACCGATTGAATTCTTACATACATATTATTTCGTAAATACATACATATTATACATAGAAAACAGCCAGATCCCAAAACAAATATTTGCAGATACAAACATTTGTCCCGCGGCGGGAATCGAACCCACAACCTTCAGCGTTTTAGGCGGGCCTTCGCCCACTGAGCCACAGAGGTCGACAAACATGCCAATAAGTTTTCACTGTCTTTTCGGTTTTGGAAGGATATTATCTGCCCTTTTACTTAACTTTAAATAGTGACTAAATAGTAACCTGACACAGCTTAACTTAAAGTTCAAGAAATTTATTAAACACATACCTACGGCACTCAGGCAAGTTATGGCGAATAAGTAAATTTTCTTGTGTCAAAAACTGTGTCCTTCCTATGCACCTCTCAACTGACGTCACTTAGTCTCAATGGTTTGTTAAAAATGATTACTGGATATTAGACTCATAATTTTATTTGATCCTGAATTGAGGCTGAATACATTCGGACCCGGGGTCCTTCGGGTATACAAAATTCTTTGAGGGCACAGAACTGGCTCTTATCTGGGTCAACGCATTAGCATTGCCATTCAGCGTGGTAATCCAGCCAGCATTTTAGTGACGCTTCCATCTGGTAGTGATCTGCATCAGTTGAGCTAACTATACATCGTTTGCAATGGCCTGTAATCACTAAATTGTCTCATCTGTATATTTTTATATAAAAAATATACAGATTAATGAGTAATACTTATTATTATTTCTGCTAATAAATTGCCTCGAACTTATGAATTGTTGTATTGAATTATAAATGTATGAAAAATTAAAATCAGAAACATTCCTTTTATAATTTTATTGATTAATAAACTAATTGGAATATTGGAATAATTATTATTTTGAACTAAGGAGTTGAAAAGAATAATTTAATAATATTAGATACTTTTATGGGATGGAAAATAAATCTCCCAACAGTAAAAAAAAGTTCTTTAAACTTTCTTGTACTCAACGAGCGTGACTAGAAAGTAAGAGATCACCACAATATTGCCATTAAAAATATGCTCTTTCATAATCATACCAGTAGTAGTCGTAGTGCTCCTAGGGAAGGGCTCGTCCCGGGAAGTATTACCATCTAACCTATTTCAGCCGTAAAGCAGGCATTGCTGTGTTCCGGTTTGAAGGGTAAGGGTGCTCACCCTCGCTTTGAAAACCTAATCGGATTATGTCTGTCGATGTGAGCTATCCGGGAAATGTAGATTTGCTATTTCGATCATATTTGGTGCAAATTTCAACGTACATGAGTAGCTACTGGCTGCACTGAAATTACAGTAGTTTCACAGATCTATCTATCTAGATATGAGTTTCTAGATCACAGGATGTTCAGCATTGGATTACAGTCGTGAGCGTGTTTTTTTTGGTGTTTGAATGTTTATCCATCTCCAGCTTTATGCAAAGCATTCATTATGTGTTATAGATTTAACACATAACAACAACAATTAGACAGGAAAATATAATAAGTATTTACTCTTATTAAAAAAACATAACACCATTATGTTACGCGAAAAATGTTTGCATTGTCTGCAAATATTTGGGTCGGGTGTATTTATTGTTGTTTTGTGTTTGAGGAATCGCCGTAAATTCACTTTATCATTTTAAATTCACGTAGTTTTTATGCTGACGTTTATATATGGTCCTAGTGATTTCAATGAATAAAAACCTTTTCTGATACACGTCACAGGGAATTTTTGCGTGGGGTCAGGACAATGTAGGTACCTATGTAGCTGTTGGGTATTATGTTATTGAGATTTAAATTATGGTTTCCATTAATCACCTGAAACGCTACCAAAATTTGCGGCAAGCTCTTGATTATGTGGAATCCCGCGATACATGACGTGTTGACGGACATAATGCGATTCCATCTGAGCCAAACGTGATTTAACTGTAGTTAAACCTGATTTAACTGTAGTTAGATATGGTCACCAAATTCTGGTAAAATTAAAATAACCGTGTTTTTAGCTAAAATTGTCATGTAGTGAGATTGTAATAGCTCAATGCAAAATTTATTACAACTGTTAATTGTATTATGAAACTAAGTTACCCATAGCTTTATAACGTAGAAAATCTCAGGTCGCGACGAAAGCTTTTGAAAAATATAAAAGTAATGTCAACATTTAGCGAAAGAATCAAAAGAACCACTCGGTCTTGAAAGCTCATCGCTCTCATTTTATAAAATGAAAGTTCTGTTTGCTCATGGTCGAGTCTGTGGGGTCCTACGCTGCTACGTAGGCAGGCTCGTAGCGCGCGTTCTCTTTTTTCTGTGACACAATGGTCATTCCATTTTATTTATTTTACTTTGAACCTTATTTAAAATTATAAATCTGCATTTCTTAGATTTTTTAAAAGGTTGTTTATTGTACCTACATTACGAAAGGCAACCTGTACCAACACTTACAGGTAGACATTATCGCTGAAATTGAGTCTAATTTCAGAAGCGCCAGCTCAAGACGACGTGGATTCAATAATGATTCTAGTATTTTCTCAATCTGGAATCATTTCGAATGCAAATTCCACTTTGTAACATCCCAAACCTTCTTATTTTGCAAATTAAATAATAGAGTTTCTTTTAGTACTTATACTTATGCAACTTATATATAATACTCATGTTTATTTATTTTACATTAAAGTTATAATTATAACATAATTAAAAAGGACTCTATTAATAATGTAATAAGAATTGTAGCCCGCCTACCACCAATCTCAATAAATTATGTAATGTTATAAAAGCTTTAGTTTGAATAAGCCCAGCTATTGTCACTTTTATATAATTGTGCATTGTAGCAGTAATACATAAATAAATAAACTATTATGAAAGTATAAGCTGCCGGCCTACCGGACGTGATTTTTACGATTCAAAAACACTGCAGAATAGAATGCTGGTACTGCAAAGAGTTGTGTCGTGTTGATAATAAAAACGGTTTTTATTGAAAAATTATGCGTTCCTGTCCTAACTGGAAGGCTGTAAAGTAATTTTATAGTTTCAGTGACGTTCTCGGGCAGCACTCGTCATATTCTATACTAAAGTTATTTATTGAAATGCACTCAAAAACCTTTTATGTGGAACACACTTTTATTTCCAAAACATGAGAATATTATAACTGCAAAGTGCATTGTTAATTCTAGACATTTTTGTGTAGACAAAACTGTCTTGCCCATATTCACTTTAAATGCCGGCTGGCATTTATATAAATCTGGCATAGTTTAGAGCATCGTGATAGGTTATGTTACAGTAGCGTCGATTCTCTTGTACACCAACTAATCGTATCAATCGCTCTCTTTCACTAACAGTAACAAAAGAAAGATATCGTAACAAATTTACTGCTGTCAAAATAGTTATTTATCAATTAGTTGAAATAGTGCTGCCAGTAAAAGAGAGCGACAGCGTCAGAGACGGATAAAAATATGTTAACATGTAGTATCTACATGTTAACTTATTTTAGAGGAACACATTCTTTCCTTATTCAAAATAAAATCGTATAGTACACAAATATTATAAATGTCGAAGTTTGGATGTTTGTTGCTAATAATCTCCTTAATGGCTGGACCGATCTAGATGAAATTTGGAACAGGTATAGTTCGTGACCTAAGATAACACATAGGACTTTATCTAGGCATTTAAACATAACGTTAGAAACATCCTTTCTACTGATATTATAAGCTTTAAGTACAAGAAAAAATATTATTACAAACTTTTGAAACAAATTTACTACAGTAGAATGTTTTCCTTTAAGTTAATTTTACTTTTTATTGTTGCTTGTTTCTAATTTGTTTATAAATTTATTGCGTTTCAGGGAACATTTTTTGTTGCTTAACTTAAATCATCTGGTTAGCAGATTAGGTACTAGAACAGATTTAAATTTAAAAAAAAAAAGTCATTTATCAAGAAAAAAATGCAATTATTCATTTTTAAATTTGTAGTTTTACTATGCCTAAACTTTAAAGTGTTATCCATTATTATATTATCGTTGAAAATATCCGGAACGAATCTCAACCGGGTTTCCAAGAGATGCTTCAAATGAAAAACATCTACACAAAATTCACACATTCTATAACATATAGTGACAATGTTAATGAGTGGAATCTTTCTGTTAACAAAGGGTTTGCTTTAGTTAAACAGAGTCTAATTAAATATTCAACAATTTTGGTGCCAGTTCGTTACGTGGACAATTTTATACATCGGTAGTATATATATTTTATCAAATTTAAGCTTACTATCCTTGCTACTCAATATTCAACAATGAGTTTGAAAAAATATGCACGTAAATCGTTTCACATTAAGGACCGTGCCTCAAAGCTTCAATTAGCTACGGGATATGGAATATACCTAACGTTTTTGGGCCTAACAAAGCTCAAAGTACTTTAAACTCTTTCAAATTGGCAAATTGAACACGAAATAGATTGTATACATTTTCCTTTCAATTTACACGCAACAAAGTAAAAACAGTATGAAAATTACTTGCCAAGTGAACCCTTTCAAAGTTGACTATACTACGTGTATAGATCGTTCTGACGTCGTATGTTCCGGTGATCGATTTGCGGCATCTCCCAACGTATTGCATCCTCATCTGCGGTTAGCCTGTCGTCTGCCACTCGCACGGCACGCCGATATGTTCGAATGAAAATATGACACAATTGTGATTTTGATGTGACATAGATGGAGATTACTAATAGGTATACGGTATGTTTCTGAAACCCGGTCCGTTATAAAAGGGTATAATTAGAGATCGATGATCGATTCTCGATTACGTAGGCCCTTCCCCCTTTAACAATTGCTTTACCATACTCGCTGGTTGCCAAAGTGGTACCGTTGACTAAGATTTGTCTAAGCAGAATACCGCACGGCTCTTGTTAGTTAAATCTAATTTACAAAAACCTAATGTTACATAAAAATATGTACAAGTAGATGAAACATACAGATGAAACAGAAACTATCTAAAGTCCGTTGCAAACGATCTATAGAATACTCAACTGATCCAGATAACTACTAGACGGAAGCGTTCCCAAAATACTGACCGCATTGCCACGCTGAAAGGTAATGCTAATGCGTTGACCCAGATAAGAGCCAACTCTCTGGTCACGCGCCGCTTCGACATAGTTATTTAAATAAAATAACTTTCAATTTATTTTATTATTAAATTCTCAATACCAGGTATTGGTATTGAGTTAGAAATATGCCTTTATTGGATAGGACAGAGTTTTTGATAACAAAGTATGTAAATAAAAAACAAGTGAAAATGTTACACTAACTGAAGTAAAACAAACACTTTTTAAAATATTGAATAAATATTTCTTAGAAACCATTTAATGAGTACTATCAGTTAGCTGAAGTCACTGTGAGTATCGCCACATAATTTTTATGTTATAAAACTGTTATATCGTTTGGAAAATGTAAACAAATCGTACCGTTGTTTTAGAAAAGTGAACTTCTCCCAAGCAAGCGTTGCTGTCAATGACGTGCAATTTCACGTTACTATTGGAATGATTGTATAAAGAAAACGTTACATAATTCGAAACAGATACTTTGTAGATGTTTTTAGATATTATGCAATCCTAAAATAAACACAAGCGTTCTATGTTCTTCCTTGCTTGCGTAAAAAGTATGCTCGAACCATACAAGTATTGTTTTTTTAATGAGTAAAAAGTAAACTAGGTTTCTATTTAAATATAAGTATAACTTATTGGTACCTAAAGTTTGATTCATAATTCATATTCTCTTCTGTATATCTGCTCAAGGAAAGCTTATTTTCTCCACGTTATAAGTTGTCCTAATAAAACAGAATCATTTGTTTGCGTAATACGAGGGGCATTTTATTAAGCGCTCCGTGACGTGCCTTCGCGAAAATTTAAGGGCCTTATGACAATCGTGCCCTTCTATCAACAGCCAAAATTGTTTTATTCTAGTTAATAGCTTTTAATCCTAACTGTTATGACCTCCTCTGTACTTGTTGACATTTTGATATCATGGTTAATGATGTTGAATTAATTTTAAAGGTTTCATTTATTTTATGGAATATTTTGAAGTTATGCCGTACATATCTTACTTGCAATACTTTTTTACCAGACAAGGCGGAACCGAACGAACAAACGAATTCTTATTCAAAATACGAAAGAAATTCACGCTTGGTAAATGAGTGACATCATTAGCGCTACTGAATAATTTAGATATAGGTACTTGAATAGGCGCAACTGTACGCTCGTGCTTATCTTACAAAGATTCATTCCAGAAGAGCACGAGCGTGAGAGCTTAGCATGAAATGTAATAGTATTTTTAAACTGAAAAATATACCGAAATTCCAATAAATGTACCACTTATAAATATAAATTAGTTGATCGTTCGACTTTTTAATACTTTAAGAAGATCCAAAAAGTATTAATATATGTATTAAGTATATAAATATATTGATAGAAAAGCGATCAGTGATGGATCACGTACCAAATGTTTTATGTAAATTTTGCGGTAGGATTAGGATAAGATTAGTTCGAATTTGTTGAGCTGTACCCAAAATATGAACGGATAGAACCATATATTTTGTTTTCAACTTACTTTCCATTACTTTCATACTTTCCACCTTATTTAAGGCATAATCTACTTAATGTTTTCACTGTAAAAAAGCTCTCAAAATTTTTTACTTTGTTCAATGTTTGAATTTAGAATACTTACAGTCCAGTCCTCCATTCGATGAGTTGTCGTTTGCTTATCTATACGGAATATAATATAATTCTTGCTTGAACTTTTTTTATGGAGAAGTTCATGCTTTCCATTTAAAACTGAAAGTAATACCACTGAATTAAAATTACCGTAGTTTGGTATCATTTTAGAATATAATTACGACTATACCACGTACTTTACTATTCTCCTGCTGACGTTTTGTTGACCGTTTAGAGGTCCTTTCACGACCGTCGAGTGTGGTCGCGGACGGTGCTCATGAGGAAGGACCTCTAAACGGTCAACGAAACGTCAGCAGGAGAATAGTAAAGTACGTGGTATAGTCGTAATTATATTCTAAAAAGTATTACCACTGTTTTTCATCCTTTCTGGCTTACTACAATTTTAACCACAAACACAAGTAGAAAATAATAGTAGCACGTTTCACAACATTGTGCTAGTCTGCACTAATTTTAGGCACTGTTTTTTCTTATAAAAATCAAGTATTCGCTTGACTTAAGTGCAGAGGGATACCTCTTATAATTGTATTAGTGAAGGTTTATTTCGTAGCTGCAATTGAACCTGCACCTTTCTGAATTATGAGGGTCTTCAAGTTATTTTCATTGGTGTAGTTTACCCATTCGTACGGAACATGATGAAACGGAAAAGAAGATGGAAGGTCGTCCCTACTGTTACATTCGTACATACAATTTCACAATAAAGTAAGTATACGTTTGACAAGACGGATCACTTTCATATCGACAAAAGCATTGAAATGAAAATATATTTTACTTGCGTAATCCATTTTGGTGCTGACAAACTCCAGATGAAAAAACGCGAATATTTCAGTTACAATACAAAAACTCAAGTGGCCCTTTCGTCGTTCATTAATGACTTCGTTAAAAGTTTGTCAATAAGTCATTCAAAATTGGTTTGTTATAACAGAACGAGCTAAAAATAAAAACCGAACCGTAAATATCCGTAGTGTAATTGATATAAGAATTATTTTAAAAATAATCGGTGTACAACGTAATCAATCGTGCAAATTCATAGGTGCATGTGCCTACCATTAAAAATACACTAATATAAGAAACCGAAGTTTAACATAGTTTTAATCTTTAAAATCAAATATCAAAACCGATTGATATGTGTGACGGCATTCATAAATCGCTGCACCACGCAATATCGAAGCTCTTCCAAAAGATTCGTTATGTCCTAGTATCAATATCAGATTTGAATAAGCAATAAATCAATGTTGATTAACGGACACACCTGTGTTACCAAATAACCTCGAACGATGCTCAAATATAAGTAATTGAACTTACAATTGGAGCTTATTGGCCATGTTTATTCGTAGTAGCTTTGTACAGAACATACATACATACATATAAGCTTTTGAAAATTAATTTCTAGGGTTTATCAAAACAAACGAAGGAAAAAAAGGATAATTGAAGGGACTCGTGATATTTATCTTTCCTACTTTATTTATCTTAAAAACTTTGTCCACTGCACAAATATTTTAAAAGATGAGCAACACTTTAATTTTTTTCGACAACGGATTGATAAATTTAAAATATTTCGACAAACGGCGTGAATTTTATTCACCTCGCGTGAACATCTATCTGCCTTCGGTTTTCTTAAATTGAGTACCATGTCATTTCATTATTTCTTGTTTCAACAAAAGGCAACATAAATATTGTAAAATCGCCGTAAAAATGTTCGAGTAGCTCTTAAAAACACCTTTCATAAAAGCAGTCACATAGATTTCCAGCAATTTCCTAATGCAAACAATAGATAGGCACTGCGTAGGTACTATGGTAGACCACAACCCATCCAATATTACTGATACAAATCGTTGGCACATCGGAGTCTTTTGTGAAACTTGCGGTGTGATCTCCGTCTGTCATTAAAATAGGGCCAACACAGACTACAAGGATGCTATGCTAACGCATTTGACCCGCAACGCGGTTGTTATTCCAACATTGTATCCAATAGAGCTGCTCTGATTGGTGTGACATTACTGCTGGTGTACCACAAGGTGGCGTTCTTTCTCCTCTACTTTTTTCAGTGTTCATTAACTCCATAACCAAGGTCATTTCTTCTCACTGCCATCTGTACGCGGACGATTTACAATTATACCACCATTTCAAGACTGATAACATAGACGAGGGTATTACCCATATAAACGCTGACCTCCATAGAATTAAAACATGGGCAAAATCGTTTGGTCTCTTGGTTAATCCTTCTAAGTCTCAAGTCTTGATATTGGGCAGCCCCTATATGTTAAATATCATCGCTCAATCGAATATCCCTCCTTTTAGTTATAACAGCGTGATTATTCCTTTTTCATGTAAAGCTAAAAACCTTGGAGTGATTTTCGTCAGCCATCTTTCTTGGGTAGGTCATATTAATGATGTCAGTAAACGAGTTTATTTTGCGTTCCAGTCGCTCAAGCGCCTCCAGAAGTTTCTTCCCTTTGAAACAAAAATCACTCTTGCCCAAACTTTGATGTTACCCCTTCTGGATTATGCCGATGTCTGTTTTCTTGATGCCACGGAAGAACTTGTTAACAAACTGGAGCGTCTACAGAACCTGTGCATCCGTTTTATATTCGGATTGCGCAAGTTTGATCACGTATCCGAGTTTAGATCCCAACTCAAATGGCTCCCTATTCGTCGTCGTCGTGATCTTCACGTTCTGACAATTCTCTATAAGGTTCTTTATAGCCCTCTATCTCCCCCTTATCTCCGTGAGCGTTTTCAATTTCTGGTCCCTCGTGGTATGCCGTGTCGGTCCTCTAAGTCCCTTCTACTTAAAACTCCCTCTCACTCATCTAGCCGCTACAGCGATTCATTTACTGTTTATGCGGTTAAGCGTTGGAATGCCCTACCACATACTATATGTGATAGTCCCTCAATCGATGTCTTCAGGAGAAGAGTTAAAGAGCACTATTTGTCTCTCTAAAAAATTTTATTCTATATGTTTTATAGTATCCATATATTTTAGCATGGTTTATATATGTATATATATATTTAGTTAATTTTAGGTTTTTTTTTTCTGTACACTGTCCTACTTCTATAAATACCTCTCTCTAGCTCAAGGTTTGCTGGAAGAAAACTCTGTTTAGGGTTAAGCTCGCCTTTGTACATGTCATTTAATTCTGCCTATTGTAAGTGTTTATTTGTGTGTACAATAAAGAATAAAGAGAGCAGAATGCACGAGTGGAGAAACAAAATTATAACTATAGATTAAATAGTTAAACTGTCCACTATAAGCAAGGTGTAATGTCGTACCTAAATAAATCTACTAATCTAATCTGATTTCCTGACAAGGAAAAAAGAACTTTGCAAATAAATTAGGGTTCTAACACCTGAATCGTAAACTGCTAACACCCACCTATTGAATACTTTTAGGGGTGAGTAACGGCGATGTTGCTTTACATTCAATAGATTATAAATTTATTTGACAAAGAATTTGCAACATTAGTTTTCTAAAGAAACTGTGATTCAAGTTAAATGCTGACAAAACTACGTTAATCTAATTTTATTGAACTAGGTTGTTTTTTCATTGTTTCAGTTTTCTCAACGATTTCAACAACAAACAAATCAGTAAGTACCTACCTCTTTACATTATTCTATTTTCAATATTAATGTTTGTTCTGAAAAAACACAGACATCTTGATGAATAAATATAATCAAAGCCGCGTGATTTCAGACCATTACATTGCACGTGAAAGGTCAGAAACTATAGGAGGGGCACACTATACCTACCTACCGAACATACCTGTCTTCACGTCACTTGGTAATAAAAATTATACTATAGGTAGAGAGTACATTGGCCTAGAAAATAAATTCTTAGGTACTACCTAACTTTGGATTTTGTGTCAATTCATAAAAATCGGATGAATGTAACTAATATTTTTAGATTATCATTGTCTCAATAGATAATGGATAAAATAAATAATAAGATAAATTTCATAGTTCTTTTAGATAAAATGCTGAGATCAGCATTTAAATCGTAACTACGCCAAAATCACGCGATGCTCCTTTATCTTACCATATTTCTCCGTATCGTTAAGTTCACACCATAAATGGAGACTATCGACCTTGTATATTAATATGTGTACCCTTTTGTAGACTAGAACAGAAACACGAGCGTGTTTGCCGATCCGGACCCATGCAAGCAGCCCTAATAGTGCGTTTCAGCTTTCTTTTTTCCACATCATTGCGCTCATATGCCCCATTATTCTCCTCTGTTGACCCTAGCCTAGCTTCGAGACGAGAGGCTCTTGTTATCGTTATATCTCAGAGCTAGACTGGTATTGCTGCCTTTTGTTAAAAGTCATATTTCTCGGTCAATGGAAACTTCTCTCAATTCACGAATTGAATTGTTTTATTATTTTATTTGAACGCGGAATTTGCTTTATTTTTTTTCCAAAGCACCAACAACATTTTTTTAGCAAATAGTATTTATTATTTATTAAGTAGAACGTTTCAACGCGTCGCGTCTCTAACTCGCTGACTATGTGCCAAACAGTTTTTTATAATGCCTTGCTATCTTTACATTTATTTTAACAGTGGATTTAATTAATCAAATTGATACTTTATATTATTTATAAATAATAAATTATAGTGCCTTATATTTTATCACAGTATCATCTAGCCCAAAACTAATCAGAGCTTGTATTATGGGAACTACATGACTGATATTATACTACTGACATACTTTTTTTAATAGAGCTACATAATACTTGTATTATAAAGTTAGAAAATTATCTATGGTTATAACAAGCCTCCACAATTCAGAGGACACGTAGACTAGTTGGTTTTAACTATTACCATCGTGAGACAAGGCATGTCGATGGCCTTTGGGAGGCCTACAAACTTCGGCTCGAGGGGATTGTCATTTGAACTAACTTTGGTTACCATTACTGGTCCCTACTAACCAACCTTACTTGGTTTGAAATCATTCTAGTAGCTAGCTATACCTAAAGTATGTTTCAAGAACCTCTATCTGAGGAGTAATGATTACAAACGTTGAAGGGCATGTGTCTTTCTTTAGGTTTATGTTAAGGCAGTTAACCCTTCTCAAGTAACAAGATCCCATGTCAAAGCAACATTAGTCATATCAAAAGGACAGGCAACACATTCCTAACATATAGAAGGGGTCGTGCAGAAACTGTTGCTTTAAGACCAAGGTTTTTAGTTTTTCTTTAAACTAAAACCTTGGTTTATTCTTACCAAACTATAGCCATAGTAGCCTTCTTCATTAATGCTAAGAGCTTAGAATTACTCAATTAGCCGAGTGGTATGAAGCAAGTGTAATCCTAATCGGCAACAAGCCGCCAATTTGTCGCAAACGCCAATTTTATAGCCACGGTTGTGCTTTTTATCGAGCTATTATGCTTATTCCCGCCTTAACACCTTCACCACAGTATATGTGAATCCCAGTTAATCAATTTTATAACCTCGCCACATTATGTCTGCTTGAAACTAAGCCGTCCAAGGTCTTTTGTGGTAGGTATCAACAAGTAAAATAAGTAAGCATGGATCATTGCTTCCTTACTTTAACTCGCAAAGACATTACCATATTTTAATTGAATTCTGAGCTACCTTAGTTTAGTTAATAAAACCCCTTAATTTCAGTAAAACGTTTCTGAAATATCATAAACTAATTACGATTTCATATCTATTTAAAAATAAATAGATATGAAATTAGTAAATTTTACTTTATTAATTGAAGAGACATTCGATACGGACCGAAAATACTCTTCCTTACAACAGTGGAAAAACAAGTCATTATTTTATGATACTATGTTGATTCCGTGGCTTTAAATCATATTATATCGTAAATAATATGTAAACATATTACTATACCCGATGTAAAAACTGGCATAGAGATACCGTACGCTACGGTCAGACACTGGCGTGTGTTCTTTTATTAAGAATATGCAATACAATCCTCAAAGTGCCAAAAGGCCTACTTCCGGATTTACTAGTATTCATTGCAACTGTGAGAATAATGTACCCGACATTATTTCAAGTAACGCAACTCTTTACGTATGGGCGTAAAGAGTAGTTTGTATAATGGTATACAAAAGTAGTCCAGTCCTATTATCTGTATTACTAATCAAACTTGATGTTGTATCTTAGCTACTCAATTTAAAGACTAATCTAATACTAATGAGTTGGCATTTTAATAGTTCCAAAATTACACGAATTTCATAAACATAAGTAGATAATTATTCTTGAGACTGAGTATGCAAACATTTCTAGAGTTTAAGCTCAGAAAATAAAACAAGACTACGTTTTTAAGAATTAGGGGACTCGAGAAACTGTCATTTTAAGTGCCAGACCAACAATCACTTCAAGATCTGACCAAGATTACTTAACGAGGCCCTCATTCAATTTGAATCTGTGCCCTAAATATCGCTAGAAACAGTGGGTATCAAATGCAACACACACAATACGAACGTGGATAAGACAAAGAATGTCGCTAACTTTTGCAATAGATAAAACCGGCCAAGTGCGTGTCGAGCAACACACAGTGTAGGGTTCCGAGTTGCCCTTAAACTAATATTTACTACCTCTAACAACTTTATCTAAGTTTCAAAGGAATCTGTACGAAATTTACCTTTTTATTTTTACAAGTACATTTTATAAGTTGAGTGATTATTACTCGTTAACTTGTAAAGCCTTATTAATACTTGTAGAGATGGTTTTCCTTTTAACTTCATTATTTAAACAACTGCTGTGAATTTTTTCACATATCCAAAAACAACCGTTTAAATTGCACTTTAAAGCTTAATATTTCCCGAATCGAAAAATGGTTTTCTCATACTCGCAATATTTTTGAAAGACCTATCCAACGACATCCCAAACTTTGAGATAAACAAGAAAAAATAAATTCAACTCATTTTAATTGGAGGCAGGTTTCCTAAAAAAATTATACACCTTTGTCAACGTAATCAATATGTATACCCATGCCAAATTACAGCTTTCTAGTACTAAGAGTATCTGAGCTAAGCCGCGGAAAGACAGATAGATAGTAGGCAGACGGACAGTCATGGTGAAACTATAAGGGTTCCTTGTTGACTACGGCATCCTAAAAAGGATGCCAGAGATGCCACTATAGCCATAAACGAATGCCATTGTTTTATGGCTATCACATGGATAGTAGGCAGTATCCTCATTTATCCGACAGCTGAATTTTCTGAAAGTACCTAGATACGAGTCAATTAACTCGAGCCTGCAAGTCTCATTATTTAATTAATATTTACTTGTAATTTGCATTTCTTAAAGGCGATCATACATCAAGATTTCAGGGTTATAAATTCCACAGGGCATATCCTCATAATTCTCAAGTAATTCTCGGGTGCGAGACATCAGCTAGGCGTAGCAGTAATTCAGTTACGAAAATTTAATCCCAGAGGCGCCGGGAACCGTTTTGTGGTTTCTCGAATCACGCGAGAGACTGCTGTATTTTCTAACTGGACAGTAAGATGATGGAAAGTTTTTAAATTATCGAGACAATAGTTTTGAAAGCCTAAAACACAACCCCCTTATCAACGTAGACGATTCGTTTCTTATGTATTTATCAAGAGATCAAACTCAATGAAATTTAGAATTTGTGTCGGGAAAATGTTTCAAAGCCCACATACATTATGCTCAAAGAAGGTGATTTTTTGACAAATTTCGATTTTTATCAGTTTACAGAAAATAGGTCGAGACAATGATTTATGTGTAGCAGGCAACGGATGAAGATGTTTTTTTCGTAAATACATAATTTAATCGATATTTATATAAATGCGTACTATAATATTAGGCGGGCCTTCGCCCACTGGTCCACAGAGGTCAGAAGCAACCAAGACTCAATCTAAAATCGAATTTGCCTACGTTCCAACGTAGAGACTTTAGACTTCCCACCTTCATACGGATGAAACGAGAACTTCCACATTGATATGTAGTACCTACCAAAGAGAACTCTTTGGTAGGTACTACATATCAATGCGGCTTTCACTAACTAACGAACGTTAGTTAGTGAAAGCCGCAACCTATTTTTTTTTCAAGTTTCTCTTGATTGTCAGGATTTCACAATTAATTTTTAACCCATTTTCGAAAAACTGCTTAGCATGTCTAAGATTAGAGGCTCTATAAAGAAAACCATAATAATAATAATCATTTATTGATAGTACCTACTTATGAATCAAGTAGGCATTCGAGCTTATAGGAGATGTATACAAAACACTAATACCTAAACTAGGTCAAGCCTATATTATAGGTATTAGTTCCTTCCAGGTATTACAATAATTTTATTGTAGCACATTATCAAAATTACTACAAAATTACAATATTGTAATGTAGTAGTTACTATCTACAATGCCTGTAGGTAATATTCAAATGAACATAAAGACAACACTCTGTATAAAGTAAAAAGTTTATGAAACCTTCAAGCAATAAAATTATCCCGCTTCGTAGGGTAATTATTATATCTCGTACAAATTCAAAATCCATTACGATAAGTACCTACCGCCAGCCGGAAAAACTTTTAGAATTTGTAGCACTATATTGCAAGTAGTGGTCGAAGCACATTAGCCCATTACACAGCGACGGTGCGTGATTTTTGGCTCGCTGATTACGAAACTTTTACACATAATCCTACAATTATTATAAAATAAATGATAAAAAAAAATAGAACAAAAAATATTTAGGCTTGTAAAACAACAACTTATACCATTTTCGCCTTATTAGATCTAACCTATTTACGCGTTCAGCAAAATGACCATGACATGCTTACCTAAATCAGGAAAAGTTTCTGGTTTATGTAGAAAAATATAGCAAATATTGGCAAAAAGCAAGCCAACGGTCTGCATGACTGGCCATATTAGTGTCACATGGAGATGCAGCAATATCGAGATTTATTTTTTAATCGTTTTCGAGCTTCCTATACCAAATAGCTTCGTTACAGCACGTTTTCCGGGATACGAGATTGGCATGGACGTACTCATGCATATTTACAACTCAAAGATGAGTTTTCATTTGAAGTGAAATGTTTTTGTAGTTTATTTAACAGCTCAGTACTTAAACATTAGGAATCTTCTGAATAAAATTGACTTGTGAGTTCAGTTTGATTTGAATCTGTTGGGAACCAATTTAACTTAACCATTGCCTTGGAATCCATTGACAATGCCTTGCTCTGATTTGTCGTTGTCCACCGGGAACAATCATACCATTGTTTCTCTGTCTTAGGCACCTGTACCAACATCCCGCATTATTTGCCTGAATGCCGAATTGACGAGTCTTAAGCATTTCCTAAAATAGGAAATGTTCGCTTTCAAAGGATTGATAATAGATCGAAGATGAACGTAATTTTCAGTATTCCACTCTAATTGTTTCCGGGAAAGGTAGATCTCTATAATTACTCTGTCGATGATAAAATTAATTACTGACGATAATTACAGTTTGAAATCACGAAGTGTCATCGGAAAGATAAATGATTATACGCAGGTGTTTGAAAGTATTTTAATCAGAGGGTGATCGGTGAAAGAGTTTCTCGAAAACAAATAATACAGAAAATTTATAATTGAAATCGGTTATAAATGAATAAATATTCAAAATATTAAAAAGTAGAATTAAATAGTTAACTGTGGTTGAGTGAGATTCTAAGTGTTGCTGCTGGGTTAAGCTATTCAAGTAATCAGGTATATACACTAAAAAGTAAGATTGAAAATTTAAATGTCATGCAGCAAACTTGTAAAATAGTATACTAAAATTACCCGTGTTTAATGAAGCTACAATGATAACTCAATCATTATAATCAATACCTGATTATTTTAACACTCAATCAGCTGTATCAACGAATCTGTATGAGCGGGAAGTATAGTGTTGAATAAAAGCAAATGTAGTGTTAGGCTAAAATATAGTGCACACCTCTTGTAGCGCGGCGTTTTCCAATTTACCGCTTGGCGGATCAAAGTCGGGCTATGGATACGCAAGCGATATACATATTAGCGGCACACGCGCCGTCATTGTAAATGCCACATGTAGTATGTGAAATATTGAACCCTTGGAAGGCACGGTCGTGATCGTTCATGTCCTTTGACTGGCAGAGAATTAATGAAAGCCCTTGAAATTGTATTTGTTAATTACTTAAAGTATATTTTAATAAAATTAATTCTTAGTTGTTAAACATAAATTTAAATATTTATATTCAGCATCGCGTGGCTATAGGTTGAAGAAGAGATAAAGAAGAAAATCAACCCAAATGCATTTGGTTTTCTAATAGTTTACGAGATCCGAGATGAACATAACTTGATTGATCTGACAAAGTATCAAGTATCTGTCAAGTAGGTACAAGTACCTAGGTGCCCAGCGAATAAGTAATCTTTTTGATCAAATGTTAGGCAATATAATAGAAGCAAATGAACAAAAAAAATAATTACCAAGCTCTGAGATTCCTTTAAAAATCTAATAGAATTTAATTTAATAGTTTGAGTAAAACGTAAGTAAGCTCGAAACGGAATTTTAATTTTTACAAGTAGATAAGTAGGTAGTCAGACAGAATGCGATATGAAAAATAGCTTTGCGTTATTTCTTTAGCATTTTTGTGAGCAGAACTCAACGTGAATGTGTCTAGATTGGAGTATTGCCTTTGTAATTATATACCAGTGAGCTTTGTTATCCCAGTCAGCTCTCTGTGTTGTTCTTATAAGCAAGATTTTGAACGTATTTGACCTCTCACCCTTCTGCTTATTTCACATCAAAACATACAATCAACTGGACGTTATACAAAAATAATAATCTTATTGATAATAATCTGCTTTTAATCGCAAGTTCTTGTCTTTAATCGATCACAGCTTATGGTATCCTATGAATGACGAGATAAATACATGATTGATTACGTGACTGACTTGGGAATGTCACGGTAGCCAATATGTGACCTAGTGACCACCGTCACCCACCACTGTTACCGTTTTATCATGTTAGTTATAGATCTACACTTATGTATTTAGTAATACCGTTCTTTATTTTATTGATAATTGAGGACGGTAGATAATTTCAACAAGGAAAATATTTTATCACCGAATTACAAATAAAATTATGTTCAATACTTTCATGCACTATGACATACTTTGATTTTATTTATCAATAATAATATTATAATATTATAACAATTTGTTAATTTTCACAGGAGCGTATTTGTTACCAACTAAGTTACGAGCCTGTTATATAGTATTTTAGATAAAAAAAACAAATTTTATTAATTTTGATAAATAGTCCTTAACCAAATTTGGGATTGATAACCGTTTTCCTGTCTATATTGTTAATTATAGATATAAACATTTAGTGCCACCGTTCCTGATTTATTGACAATATGAGGATTGTCAATAAACATAAACTATTTTGCCACCCAATTACAAATTAAAATACGTTCAATATTTTCGTGCATACTTTGTTTTTATTTCCCACCAAAGCTAGAATCCTACACCAAATTTGATGATAATTTGCCACCTGAAAAGAAAAATAGCGTGTAACTAGAAAAATAGACAAGTATGGAAATAATAGATATGCAACAGGGCATATTTGTTACTTACACACTTGTCTGCACTAAATGTAATGTACCTACTTAAAAGAACTGCTTATTATGTGAATGGGCTTGAAAATGGAAATTGATAGTGAAAAACGCGCTTGTCTCGGAAGCAGCTGCAGCGTGGCAAAGTGACGTAAAATAATGATGGTCTGACTTAAGAGCATGGGTAAGAAAGTTTGTAATAGACAAAGTGGTTTTGATTGAACATGTCAATTTTGTTATATTAATTAATAATACTTATTTTTGACTGTCATTATAGTACTTTGCAGTAATTTTTTAATGTATTAAATTATTATTCAAATCTACTGGATCTACCTTTTAAGCGCGCTAATAATTAAAGTATCATTAGATGCAGGTGTGGCTCAGAAATAATGGATAATTTTCTCTGCATGGTTCTTTAGAGAACTATTAAAACAGCGGTGATTATGCTCTATAATTGCCAATAAGCAAACAAGCATCAAAAGTTTTGCCTTTGAACCTGCACTCAATTTAATAGGTTCAGCGCATTGGATAGCACAATCTCCTCGATTAACTTCAAACGTTTGCAATATCATGTTAAATGTTGAACCAACAAAGTTGGAAGGTAGTTTCAATGATATCATTTCCCATATGCATACTCAGATGAAAGTGTTACAGATGTTAATTTGCATCGCTCCCAGTCAAATAAGATAAACTCATATCG
This sequence comes from Perizoma affinitatum, assembly GCA_961405105.1. NCBI lineage: Eukaryota > Metazoa > Arthropoda > Insecta > Lepidoptera > Geometridae > Perizoma > Perizoma affinitatum. The sequence continues at coordinate 14,638,310 of OY560184.1, read as the reverse complement.
CTTATTACAAAACTTTCGTTATTTCAAAACTAGCCTTTTTGGTGAAAGTGCTGATCCCAATTATTGGGTTTATGCTATTTCTTTTTTATGAGTAGAGGTCATTTTAAAGAAGCGATATAGGAGATCATTTTAAAATTTCACTAAAATAAATTAGCGGTAGTGACATTTCAGCACTCACGTAGCACGTTCTACGAAATTGTGGCACTGTGCTACGACCAGGACGATGATAAAAAATCATCTTGATATTCGTTACATCCTTTCAACAGTACGTAAGAGTGCTACGCCGTAGCGTTCAAGTCGAGTTTTTGTAAATGCGTGTACAAATATTATTTAAATGGAATTTAGAATGCGTGCAATGTACTACTACCATAAGGCGATAAGAGTGATTGATGACGTCATGCGTGGCTCCGCGGCCGATGTAGCCCTGTCACGCTTGTCACGCCGCCTTACATTACGTAGGTACTTGTTGAGCTTAGCTGGCGGTAAGCGAGACATTTCAGCTTTTATTGACAGCTGATCTTTACGTGACATCGCATAGTCATAAATTGATGAACGTGAATCGTGTAGGCAAGCCCTAATAGCGCATTTATCAGTTTCACGGGAATAATAATTTCTACATATGTTTAATATAAATCAAATGAAACAATCATATCAGATTTAATTGTCTGTATGATTACAGACAATTAAATCTTCCCATTTTTTATTATCTATGGGATCTATGGGAACATGTGCACCACAGCGGGCGCGATTATTACGGTGTCGAGTGGATAATTCAGATAAATTAGGTTTTTAGCGCGGCGGAAGAAAACAGATGCTGCAATGTTTTTAAAGGCAGCCCAATTTAGGCACCTGTTAAATTGATATATATTTTTTAAGTACTTCATTTTGATGCCTTTTTTAACAAGGAAAGATAAAATTATGGAAAAAATGATTCAATGAGAGATTTGACATACCAAGAGATATACCAATCTAAGCTTTCCTAATGTAATCCTAGGAAAGAATCCTATTTTTTTATTTATAATAAAAAACTTCGGTCTTCGCTCATATTGCTATCCAAGTGAGCATTACTTGTGTACAAGCCTCTTAGGAGAATACAAATTTCCATTTGTATTTGTCCCTAGTTTTGCGTACAAATATTTATTTGGGCGAAATAACGCAGTCTTAGTCGTAAAAACGTATATAGTTATTTAAATGTACTTACAAAAGGAAATCAGTTTTGGCTTTACTGAGATAAGGATTTTCTTAGATAAATTGTAACTTTATCCGTGAAATTACGGTTTAAGATCATTTATTTCTCAAAATATTTACAAGATACATCGCTTACTGAGATTTCATATTATTCTTATACTACTTACCAAGTTGGGACTTGCGTTTTAGATACAAACAAAAAATAATTTCAAACACAGTGATGAATCAAATCTATTATTCAAATAACATTTAAAAAACAATTAAAATATACATTTAGGGTAGTTGGAAAGAACAGCTGATAATCGCATGTCATACGATTTACAAACCGAAGCAGTACTTGTTCGACGGACGGGCTGGCTTGCACCAATATTCAGAAGGCGAGCGTGAGTTACACTTATAACAGATATTTGTGTACTACTAAATAGTAGGTTCCGGTGAGTTTAAGTGAAAGTCTACTTTTATTTAAAGTCTAAAAAAATGAGAACCTAATTGAATTGAAAAAAACGTATGAATTAAAAATTTATAAAAAAAACAATATCCTCCCTGTATCCAATAACTCCCTCTAACAATATCCTGGCTCTATCATCAGACCCTCGTTACCAAGCCAATATATTTGACTTGGTCGTATGAGTAAAAACACGAGGGGTTTACTAATAGCCACGGAAGAGTTCCATAATACACCTCCTGATTCCATCATCAGATCTGAACTACATCTACATACAAAGTTTCATTTCGATACGAAAATGAGAAGTATCTTAATGGCATCTTAATGTGGGGAAGGCAGCAAATATACCAAAAATTTTGTTTCACAAATATTACAATTCCTTCTTATAATATGAAGCCTCGTGACTCTTTAAGGGAACGATTCAAAAAAAAAAACTTTATGACAGTCATTACACAGAAGGTATATTTATGAAAACTTAATGTACACGCAAAAAAAGCGTAAATTGTTTAGTAAAATAATAACATGAGAAACAAAAATAAAATTACACGTTCTAAAATTTAGATTAGTAAGTCCAATTGGTCTTTTATGGGGAACTCTTTACGCTAATACATATAATAAGCTTCCGGTAAATATAACCAAGCTACCTTTTCATAGATTTAAATTCTATATAAAGAATAATCTAATAAAGGCGTATTACATCTTGAATAGGCATTTAACTGCATGACTATATAACGATATAACTGCATGGCCCGATGTCGCCGCTCTACTGCCTCGATAGCTTACTTGGCAAATTGTATAGCTGTAACATGTTTTTAACAGCAGGTTAACATTAATATAATAACGCGTATCGTGTGTTGTCTTAAGAACTTAGGTCGGTACTTTAAAAACATTTTGAATTCATGACTAGTACTATGTTTTAGATTAATGAGTTCGCCTTGTTCGATTGGCTATACGTTGGCCACACTATAGCTGAATGAAGGATCATAAAAAAAAACAAGCAGAGATTCAATTTTAAATTCACGTAGTTTAAACTAAGGTTTCTTTACGATCCCTGAGACTAAAAATAATAAAAATCTTTGACTTTGATAACGAATGACACAGATTTTTGATTCTGTAAAAAAAAATTTACATACATCTCAGTTTGGTGTCAGGAGTAGGTACATATTTATTTGTTCATAACCTTCTGGCCCTTGTCTCACATTACGTGAGATTGGACACGTGACAACGTGCTTTCTTTTTCCACTTTACTGTATCAGCCGTCATCTGAGTACTCACTTCTTTGTTACACTTGTCAGCCTTCAACACTTTATAACTTTATTTCCAATGGCATGCTCATACACGCTATTCCAATACTTTTCAACTTTTTCGTCACTGGCGGGCGCTACTTTCAGACTTTCCCTGTTATACTCAACTTTCATCTTCAGTACTGAATACTTGTTTTGTTGGTCTCTAAAATATGTTTTATTTTAGACATTAATAACTTCATATATTATTATTTATCGTACACAGAGTTTCTGTATAATTTCGTATGAAATTATACAGAAACTCTAAAATACTTACACTTTACCTACGTGTCAGTATTTTATCAATATAATAAGTTATCTGAAACATATATTCTTAATAGACAGGCATACCTATTATTTGCGGTTCTTGTCCTGATATACCGAGTTCCAGAACCTATATAAAGAGCTATATGGTAGAAGTACCATGCTCTGCAGATTACCGTTTTTGGACTTCCTTAGCCACCCCAGAAGAGAACTATTAAAGGTTTTATAATGGTAAAGAACATATTGTATTGTTTCAGATATGCTTCGATCATGCACTTTCGTGCTGGCCCTGTGCTGCCTAGCCGCTATATGCACGTTGCCCGGTTCGTCTGCGCAGGCGCTCTCCTCTCTTGATGGTGAGTCCCCTTTTTAAGTGACTAGGGAACGAGGACAGATCTCCTACCCTTCCACATTGAGGGAGTGATAGGGTTACATGAGATTATTGAACTCGAGCATTCACAAAACCCTCTTCTATTGTTCGCTTGGCTAGAATCCGAGGCGGTTGATAGTGAGTATCCTGTGATAAGTAATCCAACCTAACTGCGAAACTGGACAGTGATTTCGCAGTTAAAGTCAGCTCAAACAATAAGAAGTTGTCGAGAAGAGGACAATAGTCTTACTTTATCGGATTTTTGGATCACCTTTTCAGCAATCTACAAGAAAATTTTCCGCATTATTGCCAATGCATAAAATGTATTGACGGTTTTGTTATATAGTTGCTACGAGTATTATCAGTTTTCAAAGTATATCAGTTATTGATATGCTCAAAAGAAAATGGTTATGAAAGGATTCAACCCAGAATCTTCATAAGTTTTTATTTAAACTGATAAGTCAAGCTTTTTTGGCTTCAGCAATCACAATATTACGGAAATAAAAATAAAACGGGAAACGCTATTGATGATTGGTAAGAGACTAATTATTATTGTTAAAATTACGTTACACTCTGGTAATTAATATACCTAGTTGTTTGTGCTCACCAATGTTTGTGCACAGAGGTGTTGAGGTCTGTTTGTTTACATTTTTGATTACAAACTGGAAGACAGCCAGCCTTGTTATATATTATGTAGACAAAAGGAAGCAATTTACAATGCTTTTGTTAAACTGAGATGACACGCTAATTGCAAAGTAACTTCTGGCGATATATCTATAAACAGGTAACAGGTAAGAAGACATACCTACTTACTTGACACTAAGTAATTCCACCTCTAGAACCGAAAATTCCGACGAAACTCCTGGTGAGCACAACTCCTATTCAATGCTTTACAAATAATAAATAAATATACATTCTTAAATAATTTATAATGTAATCAGAAAGTCCTAAAAGTAGCAGGTTCTACACGTACTTGTTCGAATTTGTACTCAATTATAATGTTTCAGTGACTACACTGTTTTCGCAAAGTTTTCAGTAGGTACATCACATCGGACTATTATTTTGCTTCATATATTAGAAGAACTTCAATGAGTAATTGTTTATACTCAGAATCTACTAAGGATGAGCGGAGAGGAGATGAAAATAACTGTGTACCTAAATCGACCACATGTATCGAGACGCACGAATCGCTTCTATACCGATCATTCCAATTTTCCATACAAAAGCCAGGGTACGTAGATACATGCCAACAGTGGTTTGTTCAATCTCTTAACACTTACAATGTAATCTCGAATGTAAACAAGATGGCGTTAATCTAAACGCGGTGTTAAGTCGTCACGTAACCTATTAGGCTACACTATTACCACGTTAATAATAACTTTGGCATGTTGGTAGTAAGCAGGTTTTCAAACTCTCTGTTACCTCATTGACGACCTCTGACGCACAAGGTTCGATTCCCGCCGCGGGACAAATGTTTGTATGATCTGAAAATATTTGTTTCTATGTATAATAAGTATGAATTAACAAAAAAAGTACAGAAGTAGTAAATCAGTCATGTAGTTCCCATAATACAAGCTCTGTTTAGTTTAAGGCTAGATGATGCTGTGTGAAAAATGGGTGTGTATTTTTTTTTACTTAAATATCAAATTATTATTGTTATTTCAGTAAAAATATGATTACATAACAAACACCAAAATATGTGCATTCGGACGTCATGACAGACGAACGAAAAATGAAATTCTTTTTTTGAGTTTCCCTATTATATGCCTCATTTCCTATCACCGTAAAACAGCAATTTTTCTAGAGAAACTATTATTTAGAAATTACTTTTGACGTACGAAATACGCACAGACCACATTACTAAAGCGGCTTCGAAAGATTGATGACATTTTCTTTGAACCTTTGAAGAAGATTTTGAATCATCGTCCATTTCTTGACTAATCAAAATCAGGTCATATAATTAAGTAGGTACTTATACATAAAAAAACTAGCTATGCCTACCCAAACAGACAATTATGCTATGATTATACTATACCTATATTCTACGGTTCATTCAGGCAAAAGAAGCACACTCAGCAAAATACTGACAGACGCCTTAGCCTGCACAGCGCTGATTTTCAGATTTTCACAACAAAAGTTAGTAGTTGGCTGAAAAATAGTTATACAATAATAACTTTTTTGTGATTATGAATTTCAATAATTTCAGTTTTTTTTATCTGGAATTACATTATTTTAGGCACGTAGCTCCCAAGCATATATCAGCTTTGATAAAGTTCCACGTTTACCCAAATTGTTTCAGCATCAAATATGTATAAAAGTTAGAAAGGAAAAGTACGAATCTTGTACGTACTCGAAACTTTGACAGAAGTATCTAACAGTTTCTGGTGGTAGGAGCCGCTAAATTATAAAGTATAACTTATACTGACAACTTTAATTTGCAGTCTTCTGGTTATTATAATTATTAAAAACTTACTTGCCTCTATCTAATCTTAGATCATCTTAGATTCATTGAATAAATCGCTACTGAGATGCTCAAATACGTTTGAAGACCTATACAGGCTCAAGTATTGGAATAGTTTGAATCGATATGGTCTTTAGATTTTAAGTTCATAATCAATAACTTAAAAACCATGTTGGTTATTTATTTTACATTCATATTCAATAAACTGAAAAGTTCATCTAACCAAATATTTACGTAGGTAGGTTAGTTTACCTATGTTTTACCTTCCCTTTAATGTTTCTCGGCAAATAAACTAACGGAAACCAATAAAGCATTTCTATGAACTAAATTATGTTTAAAGTTTCAGGTAGGCAATAACATAAAAGTTTCCAAAATGTACACACCACGGGTCGGTGCGCATCTTCATACCTCGGGTTTCTGTGCCCGACTTTTGTAAATACACTGCTTTTATGAGAAAAGCCTTAATTTCATAACGCCCTGTTTCATTTTTTCGGCTCCTCTTTAAATTAAAATGACTTTGAAATCTCATGAAATCATACATTGGATGAAAGTTGGGTACATAATATTCATGTAACACAGAAGTTTCTACAGATGTACGAAGGTAACGGTTTTATTTCGAAAGTCGTTTTTGTAACCCATCAAATTTATTGACTTCGTATGACATTTTACTGAGCTTTAAAACATCTGCGATTATCGTTACTAAGTAATCGCTCTCTCATTCATTTATTTCCGTTTAAACTTGTAGAAGGCCTCTATAGTACTCGATAAAAATATAAAGTCTCGATAAAGTTTTAAGAAGCAAACCATTCGCTTGTTTATTCCTCAGTTGAGTTTCGGTAACTCTTGTTTTGAATCCCAGAAGACTCGTCCATATAAAAGTTATAAGACAACTTATATAACGAGTACTTGATTAATAAAGTACGAGAAGAAAGGGTATGGTGCTGTTAGGTGGCATTGTGGCTGCAGCTGTTGCTTATTCCAAAACTATTAATAGTTTGGTGTAGTCCAGACGAGAATTTACAATTTAATTTGTAATTTATTTTCCCGTTGCAACTGCGGTAAGAAACAATGGCAGGAATATTTTCTGATTATATCAAATATTTCTAAGTTCAACCGTGGGTGCTTTAGATCGTTCATTGGTACTTACTTGGTAAGACTTAACCAATTCACTGAACTAATGCAGAGTGACCAAGTTAAGGTCAGGTGGTTCTGAAATAAAACTTATTAACTGATCTATACTATAATCTGTATCCTTCCTACTAATATAATAAATGCGAAAGTCTGTGTGTGTGAATGTTTGTCACCACGTATCTCCGTAGCTACTAAACCGGTTTTGATGAAATTTGGAAAGTAGATGAGTTTCTGGAAAAACACATAGGCTAATCTAACTTTCGAAAATCAACAGCTAAGGGGGTTAAACAGGGTAGTAAAGTTTCTAAGGATATTTTTAATCCTTGGTTAGATTCGCTCAAAACTCGGTACAAATAAAGTTTAAAATAAATAATAAGACATATTTTTTCAAATTGTAGGAGGTGTGCATTAAAGTTTTGAAATTTGTATGGAAAAAAAATAATACCTGGTTTGATACACTCAAAAGTTGGTAGATTATTAACATAACACGCGGTCGAAGCCGCGGGCAGAAGCTAGTCAATAATAAAGCTTTAGCTTAATTATTTCTTATTAAAATTGAATAAAAATTGCATATGATAGCTCAAATTGAGCAAAAATTGCATATGATAGCGCTACTTAGGAGCCGAGAAAAACAAGGAATAGTGCGTGCGGGCTTGCGACGCGGTGGGCTGGGGGCAGAGGGCGGTCGTGGCTCAGCTAGTAATATTATAAAGAGGTAAAGTTTGTACGTTCGTTTGTAGGGAGTTATCTTCGAAACTGATTATCCGATTTCAAAAATTATTTCACCAATAATAATAATGTTTTTTAAAAGTGGACATAGCTTATATGTTATCCCGTTAAAATAAAAGGGCTTTTCGTGGCAACCAATTTAAAAAACAACTCAAATTCTCGAAAAACGATCGAGTAAATGCATTTCTTATGAACGCTATTTTTCTGTGCGGGCAAAGCCGGTGGATAGTAGCTAGTTATAAAAAAAAGTTGCATATCAAGGTTTCCTCTTAGGATATTTTCCTTTTCAGTTTGAGATAAGCAATGATCTCCGCAGTCCCTGACTCATGCCTTTCTCAGAACCATCTATATACTAAAGATTGTTGCTGTAGTCTATATTCATAAGTATATATGAACTTTCTGCAGCATCAGCATCAGCAGACAACCGCTGGGACGCTCTGGGCGGTCTCTACGCACTATTAGCACAGCACGACGCATTGGGAGGCCACGCGCTCGCTCGCAAGTCGGTGCGCTCGCCGTCTCGCCGCCTGCGCTTTGGCCGCCGGTCCGACCCCGACATGCCTCCTCAACCACCAGTAAGTCAGCTCTAGTACTAAGAGGTTATAGAGAGGACTTTGACACTCGACACCTCAACGTGGTCTCTAGGCGGCCTCTACACCGCGTACGCTCGTTTGACAGGCACGCTTTTGATCATTCTCTTAATCTATACGAGTATCCAACCTCATTGACGGATAAGTTGATGTAAGTCGGTATACCTTGCATTGTTTGGGATTTGTTTCGTTTTAACAATGATATATCACTTTTATAAAAACAAATGTCAAACGCTGGCAGACCTGAGCTCATTTGTTCCTGCTTTTACTGACACGCACTAATACTACACAAAACAGTTTTTCTAATTGTTTTTTCAACAAATTGATACAGATTAAAATTTTATGCTTCAGCAACGTTCGTGTCCGACCGCGGCTTGTGACGGCTCGTCGGTCACCAGCGAGCCTCAAAGAGCGGTTCCAGTATTTAGAATTATATAGAGCAACACTCCCATAGTTTTCATATTTCATAGCATACGATAATTACATACCCTATTAGGTACTAATTACCTTATTTATATTGACTGATCTTTGGTATCATTCAATAACTGAACTTTTAAACAATTTGAAACAGTTTTATTTTATTTTCCGAGCCAACGTTTTACGCCAACCGTGAAATTACAAGCAATATTTGAAATAGCATTTAGAAGTTGAACATGTAGCTACTACAAATTACTTACGTAACAGTCAAAGGGTACAAAACTTTGACGTTCAAATGATAACGTGATTTACTTAAATTTCAACAGACGAAATATAATTTTGATACATCAACGAACATGAAGTTAATGTGGTAAAGTTACAGGTAAAACGTAACCGCATTATAACTTGAAGGAGTTTGTAATTTCTGTTGTAACTTTACTTTTAACAGAACTGAACTGAACTTTTACAAAACCGTACCTTTAATTTTTTTAGAACTTAGTTATTTCTATATTTTTCGAGTAATAATAATAAATACAAAATTATAAAATATTATTATATTTTATAATTATATTATTTTATACTACGTGCAATCTACGTGTATTAAAAAAAAAATACGCACGTAGTTTAAATAATATAAATTCAATGTAGGCAGGTACTAATGTATACGAACTTGTGAACGGTGTTGTGGGTATCAGGAACCATCATAGTGACAAATCACCTGGAACAAGTATTTGCAGTTTACGCAAATATTGGTCCGTTGTATCGAACCAGCACCTCTCACCTCTCAGCCGGCTACTCGCCCACCAAGTCACGGTGGTTGTCGTCGTAATTGTAAATATAATTTAATTTAGAAAGGTATTTTTCCTTGTTTGCCGCAAAAGTCCTTAAATAGTAAGAAGGAACGGTATTTCGCAAAACTAATTCCGCGATCCTTTTTGGCGAGTACGCTTATCGAAGATGGGATCACACAATTGCTAGACCCCTTATATTTCGGCAAACGTGGGATAATTGCGTGAACCGTAGGTGGGCAATCATATGCAAAATTTTGGTTGTTCTTTTTGTACAGATAGCAAACAATAGATTTCATCCATCTTTTCAGTGAACTATTCCGTAATTTCATAAGCCGCTGGTCTCTCTGGTAATTCAATGTTACGTAACTGTCAGTACCTCATTTTATCAGTTTTCCTATAATATATCGAATATTTATTGTGTTTGGGACATTGGGGACTTTGGGTAGGATGTGATGGCTTTTTATTTCGAAACAATAATAATTGGTAGAGAAAGGAACAGTGATCGATTTGAAACAGAAAATGATTTTTTAAGCAGGTAAATTGATAAATGCGATCTCTAAATGTAGTGACAATTGGTGTTACTTATTTATCACCTAGACATGATAGGATGTTTCGATGACAAGTCAAAGGGGCTTAAAGACCTAACTAGAATATAAAATAAAATGTATTTACTAGAGACATTATACATTATACTAGAGCGGTCGCAGGTCAAGGTCCTTTCACACGTTCCCGGTCCAAGAAATACCGCACTCTCCTTGCCAATCTCGTCCACAGCACTCCGCCGTGTCGCCCATTCTTCCAGCTATCCAGCACGCGAAGAAGGATTGGTAGGTAGCGGCTGTTTCAGGCCACCGATAGTCTATGGTCCAAGTTATCAGACTTTTCAAATTAACCCGCAGCGTGTTCCCGGTAATGGAAACACAATGAGTTTAATTTACAGACAAGAGAATTTGAGCTAAAAAAAGGATGCGTCGCTGTCAAGTGTGGGGACGCTTTGAGAGCGTAATCATCCATTTGGATAAGTGACCTTGGTATTTGGAAACTAAGTACATTCGAGATGTTTCTCATTCGAATTTACTTTTTAGGTGGACGAGCTAGACGAGCTGGTCTCCCTCCGCGACGTGCGCACTCCCGTTCGCTTGCGTTTCGGCCGCCGCTCGGACGAGCATGCCGTGCCCCATATCTTTCCCCAGGAGGTAGTTAATTTACCATTATTCCCGACTTGACACATTACTTGATATATGACATATGAATGGACTAAGTAGATACAGCCAAACAGTCCGGTGACGAATATTTAGACTGTTTCTGTGTAGAGCAGCTCCAGAATAGACAGATCTTTAGACTATGAGGACATAAATATTTGTAGACAGATGATCCCCATCCGGTAAGCACATCTCTCGATCTAGATTACGTAAAAATAATCAAAGAATCAAAGTTTTTCACGAGTTTTTAAGGAATTAAAATAGACAATGTCTCTATTTAGATAAACTTTTAATAAATATGCAAAATGTAGACATGTGCTATGTATAAAGTCTGCACGTGCCTCTGACTGCCCCCTACTTGGTATTTTCATAGATTGGTGCACTAAGTGTAAATATGAAATATCTTTCATGGGCAATACAGTCGTGGGCTTGTTTGTTGTTTTGTAAAACTGTTCAGAGCGAAGTGTTTTAGATGTTCAAAAGTACCTTTCATTAATTATCACACGTCACGAAGGAAAAAACTGACTAGTTGGTTCTTTCTTCCCCCAGGTTCTGAACTTGGTTGTGTTTCAGGCCGACGAACTGACCCAGTTGGACGAGATCCTCTCCCGTGATGTCCGTACTCCCGTCCGCCTACGCTTTGGTCGTCGGTCTGAGGAACAAGCTGTGCCCCACGTCTTTCCTAAGGAGGTAAACGCGAACTTTGACAACCCTTTTCCCTTTGATAATTACCGCCACTGCGTCAGTTTGACCGGTGGCGGTGGTTACCAGCCTTAATTCAACTGATAATCTGCCTTCCTTGATACCATACTTGACATTGTTTCTTAGCGGAGAAATTTGAAAATTGGTGTCAAATTCCTCTAATAAGAAGACTAATAATCGTAAAAGTTATCTTGTAATAACTTTGAAATTATACAATAAGACCGAACGTGCTTGCGTCGTTTCGTAATAGTAATCGTTTTAAAGTTTTCAATGTAAAATAAAAACTATGCTTCAGTCTAGATAAGGTCTGAAATATATTCTGGAATACGAGTTTGATACTGTAACTATTGAAAAAAGACAAGTGGTGACCTGAAGTATGTTATAGTTATGTTCTGAGAGTGACCAAAATGTTCCTGGAATCATTCATCATTCATGATTTTGACGCAATGAAGACTGAATGATGTTCGCAATAGTTTAACATTCACACTAAAAAAAACATATGCCAAAAAAATTGCGCTTTGCAGTCGTAATTTTCTCTGAGACACTATCTCGAGACGTTATTGATCGACACATCGTAAATCTGATGCGCTGTAAACCCTTGTGATGAAGTTATTTCCCCAAACAAGGCAATACTCTCACAGTAAATAAATAGTTTTTACAAGCAGTACAGACAGTAAGGCAATTAGAGATAGTATGTGAAAATTGGAAAATTCAAGCCCTGTTTGCTCGGACATCGAAGGTACAGCCCGCTAGCCTAATATGGGGCATGACATTTTTTTGTATTTGAGCGGGATGTGCGCTAATACACTGCGCATCAAGCCTTGAAATTGACTTTCCAAGCGTCGCTACTGCTTGTACAATGTATATTCTGTTATACCACTCTTTACGACTCGCAGTGATTTGTGACGAATGTCCCCTTTTTGTTAACAATCGGATGAAACGCCTTGGGAAAAGTTACAGCTGATTTGGCGTATCCGAGCTACAGGTCTATTTGTCCCTTTCAATTTAGCTTTGTTATAAGTTTATTTTATTAAATTGATGAGCGTGGGTTGTTTGTATTTTATGAATATATAATAACAATCATGATGATACAGCGTTTTCAAGATTTTGTTAGCGAATCATTTTTATAATTGACTGACCTTTAGTTCGTACATACATACATACAACATACATACTCGTACATTTCTGACTCACTGACCTACCTATAGGTTAGTCAGTCAGTAAATGTATGTATATTGTAATTAAGATAGAAGGTAGTTATTTCTTCTGTCTCTTTTATATACATAGCGCATAATCCCATCCATACAAATAAATAGTATCACTACGTAACTGAACTGTTATCGAAGAGTAAAATAAAACGTGATACAATTTGTACGGTAACCACGCGATAGAAGTTGGGGTGGATAATAAATCTTAAACAATATTCGGTCTTTATAATAAGCAATGTGTACATAATCTATTCAGATAGAATTGTATCATTGTTAATTGTATAACTGTTTATTTTTAACACTTTTCCTTCAATGATTTGTGATTTAAGAAATTACGTTTGGTATCAAATGATAATCTTGTTTTGGGGTATGGTTGTTCATAGAAACTATAGCGATTTCCTTGTCATTCTAGCTTTGGGAATCTCCGAACTATTAATTTAGCTTAAAGCAATAATAAAATAGCAAATTTGTTACCTTAAAATAAAATTTATTTTGTTATTTTTGTACGTTAATTAAAATAAAAATAAGACCTAAAGAAACTAAAAGATTCATGCAATAAAAAACTATAGGAATTAATTATCTTTGAAAGTAATTATGGATCTCTCAACGAGTAAAGGCCTGCTTCAACCATCTTTACTCTTCACCTTAATAACCCAGTCATTGCCAGCTATTATATTTATCTGGTCCATCCATCTCTCCTCTGATCTTCCTCTGATCCTTTTATTAGATGGTCCTGTCCATGATGTTACTAAAAAGTAGTCCATTTGTCATTGTTCATATGCGCAACCTTGTCATCCCATTTCCATTTAAGTTTCTTACAGTGTTCTAAAGCATCATTCACATTTTATAGTTTTTTCTTACGTCTGTATTTATTTTCTGTCTACTCATTATAGGTTTAAAATACCTCATTTTATTGACCTTTTTTGTTATTTAATATAATAATAATGCTGGACATTATTCACACATCGTCATCCAGCTAGAGCCAAACTAAGCAGAGCTTGTGTATTATGGGAATAAATGACTGATATACTACTTATATACATTCTTTTTTGTAAATACATACAAATTATAAATAGAAAACACCCAAACCCGAGAAAAATATTTGCAGATCATACAAACATTTGTCTCGCGGTGGGAATTGAATCCGCAACCTTCTGCGTCTTAGGCGAGCCTTCGCCTAAAGCGTCACCGAGGTCGTCATTTGTCTGGTTATTGTAGATTAAATTTTACCGGGAGGCTTGATTTGAGTATTTCTTTATTGCTCCAGAATTTATTCCATGTAAGGTTTATCCGCCTGTTTATATCATCAAAGTGTCTGGATTTAGCAAAAGATAAATGCTTACCCAAATATATATACCTACTTTATTCATATCCTGACGTGATATTATTAACATGAATGGGTATTTTTACGTTATTGGTCATGGCTTTTGTGGTTTCCAATCAATATTTAACGATAAATTATGTTATTTGTTGGCCAGGTGCAAGACCGTTCCGCGCGAACCCCCTCGATGCGTCTTCGTTTCGGCCGCCGCTCTGACAACAACATGTTCCTCATGCCATTCGAGGTAACCACAACTTACTTATTATTTTCAACACTGATGAAGTATGACTGAGAGCATTTTGTTTAAATGAATATTTTTGGATGTTTGTTGCTAATAATATCAGTAACAACCATCCCGATTTGGAACAGGAACCTGACCTAGAAAAACACATAGGTTACTTTTTATTCAGGCACAGCCGAGGACAGAGGCTAGTTTAAAATAAATAAAAGATTGAGCATAATAAAACCCACGTATTAACTAACAATATTGAAATATAGCAAAAAATATTTTATATTATTAAAGGCATAGGCATAGGATTATTTATATAAGCTTGTTAGATATTTATAACTTACTAGCCTTTGCCCACGACTTCGACCGCGTGGTACCCGGATAAAAAGTAGCCTATGTGTTATTCTGATATAAAAGCTGTCCAGTTACTGTACAGTTTCATCAAAATCCGTTCAGTAGTTTTTGCGTGAAAGAGTAACAAACATCCATATTGAAATCGTTCGCTTTCCTCATCTTATTTTAATTTAACATTTACTTTGTATTTCAGTCGACTCTTCCCAAAGAAGTGAAGGCTAATGGCGTGGAAGATGACAGACAACAGGAATAAACTAACAACACAGCATACCCGCAACATACCAAACTTAGATTGTAATTCCGCTCCACACTACGTTCTAATCTATAAACTATTTCTAAGGAAAAATTTACATGCTCTAAGTGTCAAAATATCTTCAATTCTTAAATGTTATTCGATCTTTATAATAAGCAATGTGTACATAATCTCATCAGTTAGAATTGTATCGTTGTTAACTGTTTATTTATTACACTGTTCCTTCAATGATCTGTGATTTAAGAAATTACGTTTGGTTTATTATTATAATTACGTAATTAAAACACCCCTATTAGTAGACCTAAAGTTGATACTTTAGTCAATGTTTTAAGACTGTCTCTATTTTTTATTTGTCTCGTTCTACTGAATTATTAAAGTTTATTAGAATTACATATCTAGCGAAATATTGTACATTATTTTGAGCTGGGTAAATGTAAAATAATTTCGCTTGATTGAATTTTTAGAACCACAATATATTCTAATATTCATGGCGTAAAAAAATGTTATTTAAATTAAGCGTATTAAATCTATATTTAATTTTGTAAAGATAGATATTTACCTATCATAGTGCAATTGATGAGTTGAAATAAAATTATTACCAGTATTGATTCAGTTTTATTGTTGAGAAAAATATAGATACAGAAAATATAAACATAACCTTATCAGATAGTAGGTAGCTACTTGCTTGGGCTAAATGAGAAAACTAAGTTACTACTAATTATAGTATATGATCCACAATGATAAACCGACCTGCAATAGGTATCATCAAAAAAAACCTAGTTGCGAAACCTAAATTTTTACCGATTCGAAATTTCGAATCATCGGATTTCGAAGTAGCTCCGCTTTCTAATTACTTGACGTTGTACTGCCGGATAAAAAAATGTGAAATACATCGCTGAAAGAAAATAAGCAAACATATAAAGACTAAAAAAAATATCTGACCTTTTTTACGTTCATCAAGCTTCGTTCTCGTAAACAAGTAAAGAAAAAAAAGTATGTGAAACAAAACTAAAAGACTATCCAGTATTCGATGGCCAGTATTTCTCATGTCTCTGCCAATAAACTACAAGATTGTTTTTCTAAATAATAATCAACCTTTCATATAATTTTATGACAATGGTTGATCCTATATCATTAACCACAGCTGGGCATATGCCTTCCCCAAAACGTGCCATGACGCACGATTTTGGGGTACCTTTATCTGACAACTTTCCATATCCTGTCAGATTTCATCGTGTAAATGCTGTATAAATATTTCAAAATATCTGAAATGACTGGTTAGATAATTATAATTTACGCCGATTACGTTGGGCCCCATTGAATAGTTGTGTTATCCTAGCCGTAGGAGATCCCGGTGTTTTCTTATGAAAAGATTAGCTAGCCTGGATAAAAAAAAAACAACTTGCATATAGGTATTGTCAGTATTGTAATTGTAGATGAAAAAAACTAGTTCCTAGACCATATTTAATATTTTATTTAACATTCAATTACACAATCAAATATAAATTCCTCCATTTAGCATTTCAATTCTATTGTCAATTGCATCGGTATCTTACAACCAATTAGTCCTTCAATTAGCATCGAGGAAGGCTGTCTGTGACATATTGACGAGGGGTCTTCGAAGACGTGGTCCTGCTGTGATGCAAACTGAGACGTCAGGTATGTTTCAGTTACGTCTATCGTTTTGGTATTGCTTACAGAAGAAATGCATTACATTTAAATTCATTTCATTTTATGAATTATATTTATTAAAGATTCTATCATAAGAATGAATAAACAAACATGATTAAACCTAGAAGAAACTTAAGTACATTTTGTACAATTTCGGGTTAGTAGGTTACATAAAGGTCGAGTCAATAAAGTTTAATTGGTGTTTAGAAGATACAATTTTATCTGTTGAGGATAGTGGATAGCAGTCAGCATTCTACTTGACAGGTTGCAAGCCCGTCGCCTCTTTTTGGAACACCACGCGATGGCACATGCCTAAATGTTTTTAGTTCTTGACGACGATTTCTCCCTTTTTCTCTTCACCTTACAAGGTTTGCTTTCATAAACGTATGTATCAGTTGGCCAATCGTACCTACATTTCACGTGGTACAATCAAGTATCTTTTTTTTTCCTATTTTGGTAATTATCTACCTTGACACCTTTATCTGGCCAGTGATTTTTTCCTAGATTGTCATTAGGTCTCGTCGTCATCGCTTCAGTTCATTATAGAGTCGAAAAGTATCATTAAGAACTGCCAATGAGTTAGCCAAACGATTTCAGTTCAATATAGCTGTCATAAAGAACAACTGCATGTCATCAAAACTGATTCATGTCCAACAACCGCGATGCATCATAATGACCCTGAAACACATTACACATACACTATTTAGGTGCTTAAGTACCTACCTATATGAGTGAGGACATTGTAGGTAGGAATGTAGATGCAGACACCACCTGTTTATTTATTTTAGTCTCTTAAGAAATTACTCGCAACTTTTTTAGTTTTACTAGCAACATTAACATTATAAGATTTTCTTTGTAACAGTATTGAATATTTATAAGATAGTGTAATGCACCAAAATTTAGATTTTTTCGACTTGTCCTCCTTGATCCTTGAGGCTTGAGATCTTAAATGACGGATACTTACCGGTCCGCTTAACCACGAATTGAAGCAGTTTTTATACTTTAATATTTCGGATGAAAAGAGTTCAACCACCTTGGTAATTGTGGACTAGAGATACACGTTCATACAAAGGTGATATTGCCCATTATTTTTATAAAAAGATACTAAAAATACTCGATATAAACTAAATAACATTCCGGTATATTCGGCGTCGCAACCGCTCATTCGTTGACTGGAAGCCAAAGGTGGCAGTACCAACCTATTGTAAAAATAGTGAGTGAGACAAGTTCAAGGATACCTACCTACTAGAGGCTACTGCTTTGTTAGTTTATATCAGGTATGATCGTGTAATAATACGTACCCATAAACTGCCGAAGTTTTGTTGAAACAGATGTTCGAAAAAAAAGGTTATATGGTCGCAAGCAACCATTTTCTATTTAAAAACTTAAAAACAATTATATTAAACCTAAAGAAATACTTAAAAAATAACGCAAATCAACAGGAGTTTATCTAACGCCCTGTTCTTGTTTGTCCATTAAATTTTGCCTGGAAAAAATTGCTTCCAGCGGCCGTCAGTTATACAACTGATTTAAAATAAAATTGTATGTTTCTGGTATAATTTATCGATCGATATACCTAGGTTATCTTCGTACCTTTGTCATATTGTGTTTAGGTAGTGACATAAAACAAAAAATACCTACAGTAGTAGGTACTAGGACAAAGTTACGAATGATTTTAAGAAACTGTATTACCAATGTTCAACCATATGAGTCAATCACGAAAAAGCACGTGTCGATAGAATCATCGCAGAAAACATTGGAACATTACAGGTGAATTCTCTGCTCAGACGCAGATCGTGGGCGGGCGACTACTGCGCCGCCCTCAGTCAGAGTCCGGCACCCAGGCCGCTCGCACGAAACGCCGCACCAGGTACACATCACACCATTGCTTCATAACCACTAATAAACGCTGATATTTATCCGTGTTGTTTTCTTCGTCTAATCACTTGGCCTCGACCTGACATGACACTAACAACATGGTTCGGTTACACTTTCGCCATAACGTCACGCTTCTGAAATAACCGCTTGCCGAGCATATCAGGGAGATATGAATTACATCTGGCATAAATCACTCGTATCACTTATCACTTTAGAGATCTATATATATTTTTCAAATCATTATTCACAACTCTATAATGTATAATGTCTATTAATACTTCCTCATGAATTGCATTTTGTTCTAAAAATACAGAGGCTATTTTAGCGCATCGTCTGGATTTCACCGAAAGTTTTGTTCCAACCTTGATGACGGTATTGTTAACCTTGTTCCTCTGTAAACATCTGCTTTGACCTTACAACTACCTATATATTTTTAAAATCCTGTGTTAAAACAGGGAAATGTAACGTTGCACAGTAGATCAAGGCAAGGTTTCAGTTTAATCCAATGTCAAGGAGATGAATAATACCTACCATAACAAACAACCAATGTTTATTTTTGTCTTCTGGTAAATGTTCGGTGAAAATAATTCAAACGATTTCGAAGAATCTCGAATTTAAAAAGCTGGTTGCGGAGTGAAAAAAGAGACAGGTAACAATAATATTTAGAGGTGAAAGCTTCCACACTCCAGCACCAGCGATCAAGAAATTTTATAATTCCGAAAATAAGTGCGCCAATATTACGCATGCGGCAGAGTCCAGCACGAAAATAGCCGACTCTCACGTCTACGTTGTATATCGCATCTGTAGAGCAGCATGGAGATAACGAACTGTTTTTCTTACACCTACGCGAATTCTCTAGCAAAATCACATAAAACTCATTGTTTATTATATATCGATAAAATTTACACCCCATCCGTGTTATTAAGAGTAATGAAATAAGGTTTAAGATTTATTAAAATACTCCCTACCTGCTTACAAAATAGTTGGTAAAATCCCAGAAAGCGTTAACCAGAAACAATTGGTTATTCCTTTGTTAGTTGATCAAATGATTAACCTGAATGACCATTCAACAAGTTTATTAAGTTTAAAAATTGTCTCCCATGTTACTATGTATTTGTATTTATTTAATCAATCAAAATATTGTTCATTAAACTGAAAAACACAGTTAAACGTTACATATGATTAACAGTGTTTTTCAGTTAAAAAAATAACATAAAAGTGTAAGATGTGTTCAAAGCAATATCCCCCTAAGCGGTATGGAAGCAAATATGAAAACTTAGCTTCACAAAGTTACCTGTCTCCATTATACGAAAATATGTCATCTTTCGGCGACGGTGGGTCTAATAAAAACGCAATAACACGGTGTTCGCTCTAGCTGGAGGCGGGAATCTGGCGAGAGTGTAATAAAATTATCTCATGAGGATGATACAAATTTATCACCCTAATTTTTAGACGCGTCTAGGGGTAAACGCTCGCTCACTAGTGTTAACCCACCACATGTTTCCCGTAACTTATGTGCTGAATACCCTTATCACTTTGTACTCTAAGAAACTCAAATGCTTCCCGCATTCGAGTTTCTTTAAGAGTGCTTTTGATGACGAGGCTTGAGATTTTTGTGTTTTCATTTATTAATCTAACTTTTCTAAATGATAATAATACAACCAAAAGGCAATTATATAGCCCTGACCCCACTCTAGGATTCCCTGTAGTGTCCTGGATATAAGAAATAGATAAATAACTTCATACTAATTTCACCGGAATCGTTTTACCTGTTTATTAATGAAAACACTTAATAATTTCCATTCATAGGTAGGCAGAGAGCATACATTTAAAAATAGATAAAATGGTAGAATTTACTTAATCCTGACGAATTATTTCTTCTTTTTCATTACCTATATGCAATAACATTATGCCTTACTGTGAGCTTACACTTTGTGGGTTATTCCGTTATTCCATACGTCGATCGTAAACAAATTTACTTCTAGAATACTCGCGGTTCATAAATTATATTACGCCGAGACGGTAGTTAACACAAGTGCATGATTTGAATACGTGAGTGTTTTTATTAATCTACCTACTTAATCCTTATTACTATCGCAAAATGAATGTCGAGGAATGCACTGCTCAGTAGGACGATAAAATTGTTTTATTTTCTATACTCCGACTGGCTACTATATGTAGAGAGTCCAACTATCGCTGCTAAAGTTTTTTGATTTATCAGTCAAAATACGAGTACGTACGAAACGCTGGAGATTATTTTTAATTTATACCTCTCTGTCACTCCAAATTCCCACCATTCTTTTTCAAAGGTGACGAGATCGTCTCTTCAACACTTTCTCGGCAGAGGTGAAAAAAAATATCTGATCATTTTAAAGAAGGCACTTTAGATTTATTCACTTCACCAATTTATTCAGATATTTTCTTCCTCAGTAGGTAAATATTTTGACCTAAAAATCGTTTACCTTTGAATTTTTTGGTAATTCCAGCGCTGAAACGAACGAACCCAAGATGGCCACCGGCCCGAAGTTAGTGCACAAGCAGTTCAACTCGCCCATCGGGCTGTACTCGCAGAAGAACATCCAGGAAACGCTCAGCAAACACCTGCAGAACCTCGACAATGGAACTGTAGGGTAAGCATCCAAACATAATTCCGAACTAGGTCTGCCTTGGGGCTTGGCTGCAAAATCAAGTTTCGCGTCTCGCGTCTCTCACCTCGCGGCTTGACAAAACCCAACTTATTCAGATGAGACCGGCTATTGTATGCTTGAAATTGAGTCTTGCGAGTCCATGATGACGATAAATGAGAAAAACACACCGTTTCCGATTACCAAAACAAACAATAATATTTTTTTAAACTACTCCTGGACTTCAAAAAACATCGTAGTACATGCATGGTGTGATATTCTACAATGTTTTAAAGTTTACGAGATCACCCATCTACTCTATCTTGCTACTTTTGGACCATGGTACTCGAAACACTACGAATTTATATGGGTTCTTCTCAGAGAAGAATTAATCCAAAGATGACAAATTGACTCTACTATACGCCTCAATCTGTTATAATATATTCCCAGAGTAAGTACCTAACTGTAATGTTACTTTGAGATGAGATCATTATCATTTGATTTTCGATTGTAATTCCCACTGTTGACAGCAAATCACCACAGTTACTGAGTAGATTTTCTAATTTCATCGGCCATAGTTTTTTCTCACCCTTTTACATCAATTCAATAATGATATTCCTGGCCTGACTGAATTACTTAAGTACCTATTCTATGCAGGTACTTATACTTATTTTGATACAAAATAATACCTTCGTTTGCGATAAATAAATTGTATTACTAACGCAGGTTTCACCCTTCAAATGGAAAAGGATACTAATAAAAATATCCATTACCAGCCTACTTCAGGTATCCCGCTGATATAATTGGTTTTTATGTTCATTGATATTTGACACCTTTAATTCTTTTTCCGAACTCCAGAGGGGAATTACCTACGCAAAGGTTTGTATAGAATATTTATCGTGTGAGCCGACAAACATAATTTAAATATGAAAAAAATAATATGGGTCCAAAGTGTCCGAACATTTATCCCAGCGTATTAAGTACCTACAATATTTTACACAATACGTAATGTCCGTAATTATAATGACAAATCTCACGACTGTATGTTTATAACCTTGTGAATGCAAAATGCAATTAGGTGAATTTGGCTTCAGAAAGAGAAAGGAATCGTCATACATCATCACTGTAATTCACTTAGTTTACAAGTCAACCATTCTGAATGATCCTTATGATTTAAATCAGAAAATATTATGAAAAAAAAATGCTTCCTGAAATAGGTTTTTCTGTACTCCTGAAACTTAAGAGGCCAGCGGAGGATGAATTGCCGATTTTTGAACGGGCCTCGAATTTCAGTTGAGAGCGGCGGAATGAAATAATTACAAGGGATTTCCAAATCCCTTGTAATTATTTCATTCCGTCTGGCGTGTCAGATAGCATTTACAGAGTAGCGGCTTAAACAAAATTAATACGCTTTATTAATATTTCACACCTTATGGCACCCCTACACAACTATTCCATAACGATCGATATTATCGCTTTTTAGTTTTTGCGTTCTAGTTTCTAATTGTATCGCGGTGTTAGTACCACAGCAGTGTGTAAGATCGCATGCTTTCATACAAATGGTACTACAAATAGATGTCGCAAAAACGCATAGCGTTATTATCAAGTTTAGATGTGTCACTGGATATAACTTATTTGTACAGCTTTAAGCTTTCATTACTTACTAGCGAATTAATTTACATTAAATAATATCTTCTGAGTAAGACTAATTTTCAACCGATATCAAAAAAGGAGGACGCAGAAGGTTTCGGGTTGGATTCCCGCCGCGGGACAAATGTTTGTATGATCTACAAATATTTGTCTCGGGTCTGGGTGTTTTCTATGAATAATATGTATGTATTTGGAAAAAAAAAATATATAAGTAGTATATTAGTCATGTAGTTCCCATATCACAAGCTCTGCTTACTTTGGGGCTAGATGATGCTGTGTGAACAAAATGACCAGCATTATGTCCAGCATTATTGTATACAGAAGAATGTTATGGAACTTATACTGTATAGTGAAAGGATCAAACGTGATGAAGGCAAAAGATAAAGACTAGTTCAGATTTACAATAACTAATCATCTTTTTCTTATAGTAATACTGTAACAGTTTCAATTCTATACACTGAAAAATTTGTCTGGAGAGCACTTGATAATCGATACTAAAGGAAAAAACTTTGATTTTTTTGCATTATTGTTTGTCTGTCTGTCTGTGTACTGAATGAATTCAAATTAAACTTGGCATGATTTGAGTTCATACTACGAGGTAGAATACTGGATACTTTTTATCCCGAAATTCAGCACGGTTCCCTTGGGAGAGGGGATGAAAGTCAAAATGTGTTGTAATTCATAACATGTGGTCTGATTTCATTCATTCTTTTTTTGTTAGAAAATAGATACTTTAAAAATTGTTCCATAAATATTTCAAGGCTATCGGTTTTGTAGTTCAGAAATAACAGATATCACAAACCTGAGTCCAAATAACTTGAAACCCGGAATGTACAGGGACCTTTGAACGTACGGCTCATCTTAAGCTGGCGTGACACTTTATCGTATGGGCTTAATGAATAGGAGTCAGATATTGCCGAACGATCATTATACACAGTATAGTCGTCCAAAATAACTAAGCCAATAAAATAAGCCTAAAATGTAAAGGAACCTTCGAGTACATATCTCATTTAAAGCTGGCGTAAGATTTGTAGGGCACTTTGTAATGTACGCTGAGTAGGTAGTCCTATTGTCAAAGTCAGTTACGCCACCCTGAAGGCATCATTTTGGAAGCTGTATCAGCTTCCAAAATGTCTACTCCATGGACCATGACATAATATTTTTTGTACTTTTTGGAAAATAATCATTGTCCATTTTAGAACTATAGGCTCACTTTCGCCTCCAATCTTTTTTCCGCAAAAAGCAAACAAAGCTTAGAGCAGATTTTTTCTATAATACAATATTTTCCATAATATGCAAGGCTCTTATATTCGAACGAATACGAATACGAACAACTTTTACCATGAACCAAACCTAAAATCGCGAAAAAAAAAAAAAACAGCTGTTCTATAGAGTTCATTAACGCGCGGTAAAAGACCCCCTTTCGGCTAAGTATACCCTTTCCTCATAACTCTTTATTGACAGTTTGTTGCACTCTTAATTAATATTATTTATGATTTTTTTTTTCATGAGCATCTACGAAAAAACATTAAACTATTGGAGTACTTTCGTATTTATCCGCTAAATACCAGCTAGAGACTATGGATTCAACTGAGAGGCAACGAGGCTCTTGGCTCAAGAGTGCAAGACTTGCCTTGCTAAGATAAAACTCTAAAACCTGGAATATCACCGCAATCAATTTGCTTTATCTATACTATCTGTCATGTACGGGATACATTTCGGAACTGCACAATCTAATATCCTCATCTTCGTTCCACAACCAAAGGAGGAGAGCCTCGGCGAATAGACACTGTTTAATAGTCGAAATTTCAACGACTCGCACTAAGCTCTTTGCTTCAACATTTATTGTGCGAACCGTGAAGGAACTCCCTACCTGAGAAATACAACCTAGGAGTTTTCAAAGTCAAAAAAATCTCCTTTCTTGATAAGAGTGCTTCACCGTAGAACACAGCGTTGCTTAATATGAGACAATCTGTGGTCAAATGCGAATTAGTCTGCAGGTAGGCAATCGCGACCGAAGTCGCGGGTACAACTAGCTGACAATAATGTATCTAAGGACAACACACAGATGGTTGCTGTTGCCAACAGTTATGAAGTTTATTTTAATTTGTTTTAACAGTTGTTAATTAAATATGTATAATAATATGGTATGTCTGACTCATAACCAGTGATCGGAATTAGGTGAGCTAAAATACCTAAAGTTCGAAAAATAACAGAGACTAAGTGGAGACGCCTTGCGACTAAATATTTTTCCGGGAAAATTTTCCCGGGTTTCGAGAAATTACTTAGGTCCATCTAAAATTAATACAGTAAAATAACAATCGAATTAATTTCCTCTTCTTATTATTGATAACAAGAAGAGGAAACGAATTCGATTGTTGTAAAAAACGGTAAGCACGATTTTTATTGTTTTCAACAAATAAAATGAACGATGTAAGTAAGCGCGGAAGCTAATGTGATTTATAAACCAGCTTTAGTAAATAGCTATAGTAATAAAAACATTTTTTTAAGCAAGGGAATAAAAAAGCCATTTTATAGTTTTTGTACCATTTATTCATTTTGTACAGATAATGGAACTCAAAATCAATAATTAAGAAAGTAACCAGTCCTACCTAAGATACACAGTCGGAACTCTAAACATTATTTCCATTGATGTTGAATTTGTCCCTTAATCTGAATCGCTAACGTTTTCATCATGGACGGAGTATAAAGAAATATCTTCGTCCGGAGAATTAAAGAAAATCATTAGGAGTTTTTCCATATTATCTATTTTCAAACGATTTCTTTTTGTACTTAAAATCCATTTATACGTAGAGAAGGACCTTTCAACATCAACTGAAGTTACAGGTACATATTTATAGAATGACAATAATTCATTTTCATTATCTAATCCTTTATCTATATTTTCACAAATGTCTCTTAATGCATCTAGATCGGGATTTCTGTCCATAACGTTTTCTAATTTTTGTTTTACTGGTTCAGAAGAACACCAGCTTAGAACAATTCTTGCTTCATCAAAAATATGGAAAGTTTCCGTCAACAATAAGTTAGACTTTTGCAATTTTTTTAATGAAATTTGAATTATTTTAAAATATTCGTCAATGTAATCTAAATCAGTTTTTAAACTTTCTTTTCCTAGGACAGTTTTAGCATGCCTGATAGACAAAGAATCAGAACTTCTTAGAAGTCTTACAATAGTTTTTATTTCTTCGTAATATTCAGCATAATACGAAGCTGCTTCTAGCCATGTACCCCACCTTGTTATGACAGGTTCAGGTGGCAATGGCAGGCTCGGAAATTTTTCCCTTAACAATTTTACTCTATTAGGAGCTTTTAAAAATATTTTTTTTACATTTGAAATTAAAGTATCCACATCCGCATATTGTGTCCGTATTTTTTCTGCAACGCGGTTAAGAGCGTGTGCTAAACAGGTAACATGTATCATATTTGGCAAGGAGTTCTTTAACATTCTTCCTGCTTTTAACATATATGCTACGCTATCAGAACATAAAACTAAAACATCTCCTACTTTGTCTTCATACGAGTCACCCCACATATTTTCTAGGCATCCAATCACAAAATGAGCTATTGTCTCTCCATTTACTTTTTCTAACATTTTGCAAGCTATTAAAAATGGTTTGTTTGTTGCGAGATTTAAAGGTTTTACAAGAAAATTTACAATATAACGACCTAAATAGTCGGTAGTTTCATCTAGAGATATCCAAAGTTTCTGATTAAGAATATGGTCATGGATTGATGCAATTTTTTTTTTAAAAACTATGTCTAAATAAACCTTTCTCAATAACGATTCATCGGGAATCCTTTTAACATTTGTACATTTACAACACATATATTTCATTAAAAAAGTTTTAAACTCTGGTCGATTTACTCGTGACCAGGGTATGTTACACCATATAAGAAATTGTATTAAATCTAAATAAAATTCTTTGTTCACTTGCCTAGCAGTACCTTGATGTTTTGGTCCGTCAATATGCCTCTGTATATTGCTTTTTTTGCATACAATAGAATTCTCACATTTAGAACAAAATATCGTGTTGCTAGCGGGGTCGTGGTACAATTCGGGGTGATCTCTAATCCACGACTGTACAATCCCGTCGGTAGGTTTGGTCGCCATTTATTTGCTAGTTGCGTTGAGGCAGAAAAATTACTGAAAACAATGAGACAAATATATAGTTTCTACACTTTTCCAGGGACGTCTTCGCGTAAAATATAGTTTGATGATAGAATTGCCAGTAGCTCCAACATTTGTGCACGAACTCAAATATAAAACACTGAATAAAATTCCATAAATAAATAGTTGCATAAAATTGTTTGAATTTGGTAAATTTATCAAAAGCAGTCTAATATTTAGAATGTTTTAAAAGTGTAGTACAAATCAAAGACTTACCAAGTAATTTGATTGCCGTAAAGCGCAGTAAATTTCTGGTTGCAGTAAATCGTAGTCCGTAAATTCAAGCCAAGGTAGATAGGTACAAGTAGTGATATGGTTGCAATAAATCGCAGTCCGTAAATTCAAGCCAAGGTAGTTATGTGAAGCAGATCCAATAAACGATACGAAAACAGGTTAATAAAATATTCACGAGTCTAAGATACACACGCTGCCGAGGTAACTATAGAAGTGATGCACGCACGCATACAAGTTATGACGCCGTTTGGATGCAAAACACCCTCACCCTTCAACCCTTTTGTCATTGTTTACTTAAACAATGATTCGTTTCCCAGAATAGCCAAAGCATGCTGTCCCTTTCTTAGCGTTTGTTGTTGTTGTTTATCACTGGTTTGCAGTGTATTGCTACAAACACTTAAAGGGACAGCATGATTTGGCTATTCTGGGAAACGAAAACATAGGCGAATCCAGTTTTTTACCTGAGTTAATAACAAAATAAATCTTATTGAAGTTTGTTAAAAAGGAAAATTAATTCAGTTAGTTTTCTGTATGAATAACATTAATATTAAATGTACTTAACTGATATCCTAAAACTTGGAACAAATTCCCAATTTCCGGGAAAGATTTCCCGGAAAAAAATGTTAATGGTAAGGAAGTCTCCATTTTTTTTGACTCTGTTCTTTGAACTTTAGGTAAATTAGCTCACCTAATTCCGATCACTGCTCATAACAGAGACATTATTATCATTATATCTGTTTTAAATATTCTATACGTCTATACGTTATTGGTGGCAGCTTAATTGGTGTATTTTTTTACAATTTATCTTGATATTGTCACACAGATTAATAACACTACTTAATGGTAATCCATTGACGTATCGGTAATTTTTAAATGTGGTAAAAATTTACCTGTTTAACTTGCCGCTTTCACCAATCACAAAGGTATCCGAACTGATGATGTTACCTTTCATTGAAAGTGGGCGCCCGGCCAAATCACTCGAGACGAGATAGGTATTTGAGCAATGCAAGTTTAAATAGTTCGGAAAAATGATTATGCTCTTATTTCTATTTTTAATTCTCTTTATTTTTGAAAGCACTTTTTTAGAGGATCATAAAATATTTTAATATTTTTGAAATATAATTTTTCATTACAATGTGCGTAGATATTTAAATTGAGTGGTCATGAAAAAAATATCTCAAAATGACTATCCTATACTCATTCAAAGTTCTCAAATCATAAACCATAGGAGGGTTTACCAATTGATGACGTTTACTGTACATGCTCTGACCCCACACTAAAATTCCCTTTATACGTACGTAGGTGGTACATGTCTGAGCTTATTACGGTAATAGACTTCTACGAAACATTTAAATGCCTAAGCTTAGTGCAGATGAGCATTAGTATCACGATACCTCAACACACTTCAGTCCCTCCAGACTTCTACAGGTTGTTGATAAAGCTGACGAAAAATTGATAAAAAGTTGCAACCACAGAATGAAGCTTCTGATCCCCATTTTATGAAATAATAGAAAGGTATAGTGTGTTCCGTCACGTTCAAATTCCTAGCGTGAATCAGGTAGGTCGGTGCCACCCGCGTCATTGACGTCTGTACAAAGATAACCCGGCGGGCGATTTTGAATGCCGTTGACCGTTCAATTATGGAGCATACAGAGGCGCCGACATTTGTCTCACGTGCAATTTCACACCGCAGCACAAACTCTTACACTGTCTGCATCTCGTATCATATAAACTGGTTAACCATCTGTGCTTCAGTCAGTACCTATACATTCCGAAAGTCAGAAGTTACGCCGAAATAGACGCAATACGTTCCTTTAGATCGGAGTCTAAAGATGAACTCTCCATAGCAAAGTGGCCTCATGAAAGTAGGGCGATAATGTATTTCGAGACTTGCTAAGTTCCTGCGTTGCATGGATTCAATATTGCAGAAGTACGCTGATACTGTATTTATAAATAAAACCACTTGTTGTCTACCTTAACTAATTTTTATGATCTCCACAAGTTTCTCTGCCAAGTATTAGGCAGTATTAGGCATTATATCATCCGATGATTCTGAAACTTTCATGATCATCCAGATCATTGAACTAAAACAGAGTACAAATAATTCTCAAGTGAATGCTATATAATAATATGCTATATCTTAGCAGGGACAGCGCTAAAATTACTTACAGAGCTAGAAATCAAGTTTTCATCCCATCTATTCGATGTTTTGTTCCTCGATAAGTGCGAGCAAAATGGGTCAATCCGGCGCCCATAATAACAGTGACGAAATTACTTTTGAATTTGGAATACTATTTAATTAAAAAGTTTAAACGGAATTTGCTTCGATAAAGTCCTGGCTGGTAATAAAAAAAGCACGCCTGTCGACGAGTCATTAATCAACTAAATTAAAAAAAAACCGCGGGAACTTCTTCTTATTCGTTTTTATATTACTTTTTATCAAAATATTAAAGACAATTTTAATTTGATACAAACAAATTATTTTTTTTGTAATTTGGTTATGTAAATTTAATTATTCGTCACTACTAAAAGCATCTCTAATTTATTTTTCTCATAGAGAAAAGCAGAGTGTGCCACACGGTACCAAAATTATTTAACCTCAAGCGACGTACTTTGAATCCAGAGCGAAGCGAGGGATTCAAAGTGAAAAGATGTGATCATGTAAAAAGATGTGAGTAACCTACAAAATTTTGAATGTTTCTAATGATTTTCGTAACGGATTTGGATTAAATTTTGAAAAGGCTTAGTTAATCTACCATTGATTTTATTACTATTTCATGTAGGTAAAGGCGTACACGTATCAAGTGCTTAAGTGATTAAGATGGTTTTAACTTGATTTTAAGTCAAATCTTGCATGTAATCAAGTAACTTAGTGGTTAAGTAAATAATATAAAAGTTACCGATTAAGTTATTTAATAAGCAAGTGAAATATAATTCATTTTATTTTACGGTTAACAGCCGCTCTTCCTGCACCCCGGCCGCACAGCCCCTAGTGAGCGTAGCATCGTCACTTAAAAGTCACGAAAAGCACGTTTGGACATTTGTTAATTACTTATTTGTACACTTGTAAACGCATAGCTACTTAATCCTTATAAACCAGCCATAAGTTCTCTTTAACTATCATGTAGGTAGCTACTTAAGTATTTTTTAAACAAACACAGGAATCACCTTGTAATTACTGCATTTGTTGCTGCCATCACGATTGCCCGATAAATGTCCAGAAGCAGTAATGTGCAACTCGTGCAGATAATTACTTGATGAATATCTTTATAATCTACGTCTGGGACGGTAATAGGCAAAAATGATGTCATAAAAAATGAACATAAACAAGCGTGCAATGTGGCGCACACGCAGCGCAGTCTCGTCGCGACGGTGTTCCGGTGCACTGTACCACACTTACCTAAAACATGAAGATATCGTAAAAATTAAATAAAAAATATAACTGCATAAAACAAACAGTTATTCTCCTTGACGTCCGAAAGTCATGCATCAATCTTTATAAACCAATTCTACATTTTATATTTATATCATCAGTTTATTGGCACTCGATTATAGCGCCATAAAATTTCCGAACAATCCTCGTCTCACTGGTCACTGGCGTAGTGGTACAGTCATCGGAATATGTTTAAAAATATAAAGTGAACAAAACACTACGCTTGTTTCATTAATTTACCCAGATTGGTATCGCGTGTGCCCCTAATTATGGCTACTGTCGTCGAAATAAATGGGTGAGGAATACTTTATAGTTCGAATAGTTTGTTTATTTCCTAGTCTCTAGATTAAATGCATGAGTCATACCGGTACGTATATGGCATCAATCCAATCGACAAATCTAGTCAAGTTTTCTAAGGGCCTAAACTCTAAGATTTTCAAACTGTTGTTTTGCTAAACAGGGTATTGATTTCTTCTGTTTAAAAAATATATAAGTACTTAATGTTATCAATAAACTTGGGAATACAAATAATTTATATATAAAATTAAAATCTATTATTAACAATTTGTGTGAAAATAGAAAAAGCCATGGAAAGCTTTTTCCAAAAAATAACGTGTAAGTGTAACGTTACAAAAATACAGACAGGCAGAAAGTCAAAGTCTTGCTAAGTTCAAAGTCAAAATTTATTTATTCATTAAAATCACAAGGATCACTTTGAAACGTCGATTTTAAAAATGCGCGGGTAACCATGTGCAAAGCAAACCAACCCATAAAAATATGTCTGTATCTATACGTTTTGTGATTGTGCCTTAGTATGACCTATGTTTATGGCTAAAGTCATAGGCCGAAGAAATCCTGATCGTCTGAAAGCGAGACGACATTATATCAGTCGCAGGGAACACCTGGATGTGAGACATACAGAATAGGCTGAGGCTGGTAGAAGAAAAAGGAGCCCTATACCCAGCAGTCGGTGATTCCGGGCTGAGATGATGGTGATGATGATGATTTATGTTACCTTGCAAATTATAAATTAATGTACTAAGAAGTAGGTATGACCTATTTTTTTTAATAGATTTTTAAATTTTCTTTGTTCTTTGAAATGTATCCTATAATTGGTAATTCATTAAAATAATTTATATATATTAATCACAGAACATTCGAAGTAGCCTGTCCTGTGGTCTATGTTTGTGCAACGCAACGGTAAGATTTGTCTGACATTGACACCCAATCACAGCCAATAAAGGTGCACTGAGGTGAATGTAAACTCGATTTCTTTATATGGCAGCTGCTTATACAAACGTACTTACTCAATTCATTCGCTGGTATTATTGTAGTTGAAATGAATTACATCAAAAATCGAACAAGTTTTAAAGAAAAAGTCGCTACAAAACTTGAATGAATTGAAATTGGGTTAGTTTGTCTACAAAGGTAATGAAATATCCTGCCAAATAATAAAAAAGGTCTAAATTTAAAAAAAAATCTTGGAAACATTTTTAAGTACACAATGTCCCAGAATATGTATACTCGTATTATTCCGATACGGGCTAAATCTCCCCATGGAAGAGAATTTCGAAAAAAAATATTGAGATATTTCCTGGTTTTACATTCTATGAAACGGTCTATACTGGTAAATTATTCAATTCAATTCAATTCAATTCAATTCATTTATTTGCGAAACATGGGTACAAGCAGTAGATAGTACAGTAATAGTAAGTCCAGCCATGATCTGCTTTACAGCATGCAAAATTTTATATAAAAATTAAGTAGTTATAAATCTAAATCTAAAGAGTCATGTAAGTATTCGATTATACAACCAGGCTAGCTAATGTCATAATATTGTATGTAATGAAAAAAAATATGTAAATAAAATGTCAAATTCTTAAAATTATCTAAAATTTGTCAAAAAGATATTCATTTATACTGTAGTACGCCTTTAGTAATAAAAGTTTCTTAAGTTTCAATTTGAATAAGCTTAATGTATTAATTTCGAGAATGTCAGTAGGCAAATGATTAAAAATACGAGGCGCCATGCAGAAAACACTGTTGTTAAACATTGCTGTCTATTTGTAAATAAATGTGTCTACTTTTATTGGCTTTTGCTTTTGTCGATCCTGGCAAAAAAAAGCCGAAAGCTAGTGCTGTCTTCTTTTTTTCAAATATCATAGAGGTATTTAAAAAAAACATCTTGGCTTTATTGGTAAATAGCCTTTTGCAAAGAATGCAACTTCCTGGGGACTGAAACATCCACCAACCGGATTCAAATGATCACTTCCTCGTCATAAACACTTCCGCAAGTAATTATGTAAATAGCGAGCAGATACGTATCGATCAGATTTGGAAACTTAGAGTAGGTAACACAATCAGTGGAAGTTTTGCCGCCGCCAACGTTTCTTGTTCCCACGTACCCAACTAACTGAGTTAACGTTTTTATGTTACTTTCTGGGAATCGATTTATGCGTGAAAGTGAGTAGATGGATTGTTTAAGTTTATTGTAAATTGAAAGCCAACAGATCGAGAATTATTGTTTAAATAAAGTGTGTGGCAAGATAATAGGACTCTTAAGAAAATATCCTATATTAAGTTGTAGTTGTTCATAAGAAACATGATTGTTTTAGTTTTCTTGAAATGTTCCGAATTAATTGACTGTTACTATTGGAACATTATTAATAGGGAATAGAATTAATAGAGGAGCACCTCATTCTTTTTTTTTATTTAGTTTTTATGCCGTAATTAATAAAAACACAAAAAATATATTTTCATCATAATTTAGCAAACGATTCCATCATCAAAACTTTCTAACTACGAAAGAAAAATATTTGTTTTGTGTATTTATTGTAACTACTTGGGTACCTTTTATTAACTATTACCATCAAATTAACATCAGTCAATAAAAACAGTACTGATATCTAGGTAGAAATATATAGAGACTAGCCTCTGCTCGTGGATCTGCCTCTGTTATGTGCTGTGTACAAAACAGGGCAGTAGCTTTAAATATTACTTTCTCAAACGTAAAGCAAAATGTTCAGAGATGTTACTATTGCACCTACTCAGTTTATTAAATAAAAAATCTAAAATAGAGTCTAAATAAATAAACTATACAGTATAATAATGGAACTCTTAAAGAATAAGTACAATATTGCAGAGGTCGCGAAATAGGCAATCGCAGGTCGAGTATCAGTTTGAAGGCCAGGCCGCAGGATAGACCTTCAATGATACGAGACAGGTTTTCAGGCAATTATGTAGATACTATTTCTTTCGTAGTTAGAGAGTTTTGATTAATGAAATAATTTACTAAATAATGATGAAAAGAAAAATATTTTTTGCATTTTATAAATGTCGACATAAAAACTAAACCTTATCGAGGCAAGTTTAATCCTGTCGTCACACTGATCTTTTTAACATCATCGTTTAGGATTATTCCAGAAATTCCAGTCAATACATATTTATATCTCTTTAGAAATCTTCATATTTTCTTACGTGGTATTTATAGCTCAGCTACGTTATAACAATGGTGATGGTCTGCTCACAAGATAGATAGATAGATAACCTAAGGACTTTGGACCTTTTACAACCCACGCCATACTCCAACCAACCAAGAAGCAACAACTGACATAACGAAGAACTTGAAATAAAATATTGTCAACCCTATTTGCTCAACCTTACGAACAAGGAATAGAAGAATCTGTTTTGCTTTGTTACAGAATCGACTTTAGCAATCCTGCCACGAACAAACCGGCAAACCTCGCCAACTCCGCCGTCCTGAGGATGCTGGAGGAAGAGAACCAGAGCCGCAGAGGAAGTAAGTTACTGACTTTTGACTCAGCGGAATTTCGGACCGATAAAGTTTAGATGCAGCGGATACAAACGCTAAAGTTTTAATATAAACGCGTTGCAGCAGGATACAGTCAATATACAAATTTGGTAACAATAAAAAAAAAGTACAGACATATAGTAGGCACATGGTTGTTATTAAGTTTATGAAAAAAACATCAAAATTGGGGTTTCGTAGTTTCTGAACTACGAAATTGGTTGTTAGTAATCAGATATAAGATCAATTTATCAAATTTGTCATCACCCGCGTTTCATTTTAACAATATTTGCTATGTGTGACGCGATGTTACCAGGGTATTTTTACAGAAGCGCCACTGAATATCAAAGTTGCCGAGATTACATTACTTCCTTGAAGTGAAAATGCAATCCTAGGTAGCTCAAATGCTTAGAGTAAACAGATTCAAAATAACTTCAGATGCGATTGTGCAAATCTAAAAATACCTCTATCTGCATAGCTTACTCAGAAGCTTACTAACGTAAATGTAACGCTTCGCCAGAATTAGATCCTACTCAAGTCCAAGCGATACTGGACACCATGGTCCGGGTGAACCCACGTTTCGACGAATATTGGCCCCCGAAAACCACAACACAGTCTTACAAATGCAACGGGCAGACGATCGTCAGTGTATCGAAAGGTACCAGATGTGTCTGGTAGACTAGAAATCGTGCGAATAACTCATGAAGCATGAGATCTGTAGAATATTAGATGACATTTACAAAAACATCGTAATTTTTACTTACGATGTTTAAAGAGGTTAAATCGTGACTATCTTCCTCATTATATTCCAAATTCTTTAACCCTCTGTTGTTTGAACTTTATGTTTATTCAAGATCGGTCTCATTCAAATCATTTGTGAATACGTAGCTAATAAGTGTGGTTCCATAACAGTCATTTTATTTTATCCACACTATGCAACAAGAAAACCATTTATAACTTTATATGAAACTCTACGACGGAAATAATGATTCATTGATCTCTAGATCAATGAGTGGACGACTATTTTTGATAGGGTAACTCACGGTCATTCCTTTGTCATTGGTGATGTGAGGACAAAAAACTCGCCCACAGTAGACGGAAGTTTTCGTTGGGGCGAATATTTGGCAAAGATTGACTTTTCAGAAATGTGTTTTTACTTGCTCCTGTTGTTGATAGTCCAGACCCGACAGCGAAAGAATAAAGACTGAAGCCATGCGTGAAACTGTGCTAATCGGTAATAACTCTGTGTTTATATAATATTGTGCTAAAATGTGTAATTAGTAGTATATCTAAGCATCACTTGTTTATATATAATATTTATTGAGAGACCCAACCAAATTTATAGGTTTAATAACTCAGCCAAATTTCCAAATAAGATTTATAGTCAAATTTATTTAAAACAGTTTTAATAAAAAGTTTATACTCAAGAATGCTAACATGCCACTACTCAAATGCGCAGTGCAATACAAACAAGAAATGAGTTATATCGTTTATCTTGTGAAAGATTGAAACATATAAACTCGGACAAAAGTCCCTTGTGTTGTGTAGCACTTTCCTATAGATATAGCAGCGAACTATCAAAGTATGCCTGGACAATGATTTTTATTATTAAAAAAACACAACGTGAAATCGAAAACACAATTTCATAAACAACATTGTAGAACCTCGCTAAAATTAATATAGCTTCGAAATAGAAAAGAAAATCAAAAGCAGTGAATCCGCAGCAGACGAAACGATTATTACTCGTCATAAAATACCAGATTCTCAAGGAACCTGAGTTTTTCTAACCTGTGCCAGTGAAATTTTAAGACCTGGCAAGCAGATAACATAAATCCTCCTTTGAATTAGGTTTCTATGTATTTATTTTGTGTTTTAACCTTGCTATTAATGTTTTAAAATACGGAGTGTTTTGTTTGACGTCACTGGAATATTTCTATGATTCTGTTTGCCAGCTCGTTAATCACTACATGAATCAATGTAAATT
Source organism: Perizoma affinitatum (assembly GCA_961405105.1). Classification (NCBI taxonomy): domain Eukaryota; kingdom Metazoa; phylum Arthropoda; class Insecta; order Lepidoptera; family Geometridae; genus Perizoma; species Perizoma affinitatum. The sequence continues at coordinate 14,601,898 of OY560184.1, read as the reverse complement.
TGTGAAGTAGGTGTGGAAAATATGTAAACGACAAGCGACTACTTTCATTACTTCAGGCACCTTCAGGTCTGAAAAATGATGTTGCCGACTAAAGTGAGTAATGGACAGCTCAGTCCTCGTAGGACTTAAATAGATTTTAGTCAGCCTACACGCTTGCAGTTTCGCTGTGTCATACCATGCTCCAAACAAATTGTACAGATCGTCACAGCCTTTTTTATTTTTACAACTCTGTGAAAACGTCTTTTATAAACCAATATTTCAACATCGTTAACATAAGACTTGATTCCTGATTAATAACGCGCTGAACTTTTACTGCAACATCAGGATACTGGCTTCTTATTAATCTGCTGCTAATACGCATATATTTTATGAACCATCGGTTATGGAACGTAATTCACATCTCATGGCCCAGTAGATGAAGTAATTGCATGTGTGTACGTACAACGTATAATTATTGATGAAACAGATGATTGGATTTGCTGATGTATCATCAGCTGTCAGTTGTAGCTGTAGGTCAACGACAAATAATTAATTAGATTAATGATCATAGATCAAATAAGTTTTATACGGTGAAAGCTGATTTAGTGTTCTGAAGCCAAATGGCAAGATTTTTTTTTTCGTGCCTGTCTTGCTGTGCGTCGTGCGTCAGACTCGCCGATTTCTAGCTCAGTCCAAAAACAAAAATGAGAAGATTTTCGTTTATTTTATTTTATTTGTAAATGGTTTACTATACCAAGATAAACAGTGAAAACTAAAAATTCTTATATTAATTGAGCTACTAATAATAGCCACCGTAACAGCTGAACCGATTTGAACAAAATTTGTAACACTACTTTTACTAATATTACTACTTTTTATCAGAGTACCACGTGAGCAAAGCTGAGGGCTGCTTGAACTTTACCAACATCAATTTTAAAATAGCCCACAAATGACGTACATGTAAATACATAAAAAATATTAACGTCCACTTTTTCCTATTCAACGTAGTAAGGTCCTAACCTACCTGAGTTATTGTTTCTTCAGTGTTGAAAGTTAGCTACTATATATTCCAATTACCATACCCATTTACCACAAATATATGGTGCACTTAAATCTCAGTCTGTATGCGAGCAGTTCCGCAACAGGTGAGATAAATATCCGTCTGCGATATTTCGTTATGAATAACGGCCCATTCTAGTGCGTAAGTTCTAGTGCATTTCTAATAGATTATTATAGCACCACAATGTATCATAAAGAGTAAGAAAAGTTATTTCGATTATCAGAGGAGTGTCCAATGTTATAGCAAAATTTATGCAAGACGTTTTTATGTATACCTACATTCGAAATAGTTTCGTACAAAATATGTTTAAGAATTATTTTCAGGAGTTTTTAGAACAATAATGAGTGTTCGTTTTAAGAGTTTTAATTTCCTGCTGAAAAAGCTCGAAAGAACCTCTTTGAGAATATTTTTCGCAAGGTTCACTTATAAAGTCTTTATCACACCGGGCTATAACGTTATGAATAACAAATTTCAAGAATTTTTGCTGAGTCAGACAGTCTCAATAAAACCGTGTGATACCTTGACTTCTCGAGGCCAGGTGACCCACGTATGCTAGAAAGAGAAACCGTGATAATAAAAATGCACGAGCAGTAAGAAATAATAACTACGTGCAATTTTCACTCCGCTCTTCCACTGAAAGCGACCCTACGTAATATTTTATCTATCAAGTCACGCGCGTAAATACGCAATTCTATGCTGCAAAACTAGAAAATCAGCGCGAGCAGGCAGGATAAAGCTAATTTTACATTGAACGTCGATTCAAAGTGACATAGGCCTGACACGGTCTGAAAATATAATACGCGGTGGATATTCGCTACACCTGGCATATGAGCCAAGTAGTCACAAGTAGTCCTGTCTGGCAGCGGTGTGCGCGTCTGGAGTGCCTATCGGATTGATCGATAAATCCGTAAGTTCCTGGTTTTATTTTTGTAACTAAAGGTTTTTGTATCAAATAACTTCTTTTAAGGTCAACTACATAAGAAAATAAAAATAAAAAAGGTCTCTTTTTGACAGCTTAGGTTCAGAAACTTCGAAACCTTTAAATGGTGACTCACCTAAACTTTCCCGTTTTCAAGTAATACAAGTTTTAGGCATTTCTTAATCTAGCAAATGAGTGCTATTTACTTTTTCCTATAGTTATTTTAATAGTATAATCAGGTGACTGTGGGCATTGTATCCTTTACCTATATATAAATACTTGTCGCATAAACTTTTTATACAACTGATTCCGAGACCACAAATTACAAAACAACTTGTCACCAAATTCAATTCAAAAGTTTTAATTCAATATTATTTCTAAGTTCAACTCTATCGGGGCACCGTGTCGCGTCGTTTTGTCAATTCCATTCGCAAATTCTGATAGTTCGTAACTACAAATAGGACTGTCTTATCTCACATGTTTGCACTACCGTACCTATGTTAAACCACATTCACATAGAAATCAGTCAACTGTCTTCTTGCGACTACTGATACGAACCAAACCTATGACTTGAGCTAACGGTTAACAACGAATATGGATTGTGTCGTTTTACACGACTGATCAACTCGTATATCAGGACACAGTGGGTTATAAACTACCGAGTACCATGGAGTAGGTACCATTTGCAGATCATCCAAAACGAAAATCCGTCTCTATCGTAATGTAGTGGTTCGTGTCAGGGAGAGCCTGTTTTCTATGTGATCATGGTTTAATATTGTCTTCGTGAAGTCTTGCAAACTGTGAAGTGAGATTAAGTTTACCTATGTTTACCTTAACTTTGGTATTTGTACGGCTCTACAAAAGCGGATTTCGAGCATATACTACAAGACAACAAAATAACTTTGTGTAAACTACATTTGTCTGTATTGATAGATAGATATTTATTTATGACACAAGCTGAGTTCAATCGTTATTTAATAGTGCCCTAAATCCCATGTTAGGTTTGTCTATACACTAGGTTCTCGATGTTATGGAAAAGGTAATAAAGCCCTTTCCAATTTTATAGGGACAGAGCGTGTCAGGCCGTTTTATCGCAAAATGTACCTAATTATATCTATTGTATAAGTAGGTACAGAGGTACAGAGAAAAGGTTCTTCATCAGCAAACAATTAAACAAATAAAATTATACTATAATAATTGTTCACAAATAAAATACGAAAATATTTTTTTTAAGCTTTGTTGGGTCTTTCTATTTATCAAGTATTCCCAATTAAGTGCTTTCACCACGAAATCTAATAAGCATAAACAATCTAACGTTTCTAGATCAAATAATTAGTACGGTATGTATAACATTTGCCACATCTACGTAAGTAACAAGCAATTTACGTTCTTATATATTCCACGTGAAAAAAAGAAAATCTTGGAAATCTGTTATTTTGTGATATTCTGGCGCTAATCCAACGTGTTGGTGGGCAGACCAGGCTAATTTCACATAGATGTGTCATAAATAAAGAAGCGTTGACTACTCAACACGTCATTCTTAGATTGTATCTGCCGACCGACGATTGAGATTGTACGCAAGAAACAACGATATGCTTCAAATGAATGTACCAAACTGAAATTATTTGAGACAAAAATACACAACAATTAATTTTGTATAACGAATAGTGGCTTAGAATGTAGCTAGCCTAACGTCGCTCTAAACCTCAGAGTAAAACCTTCACAGTTGTGACAAAACGTACCCATCAGACTATTCCAGGTATATTTTATTTTTTAGGCGGAATGAGCCTGTCAGACAAAGTATGATTAAAGTACGCCATAACCTGTTACAGGCCCAAAGAAGGTGGTGTGGCCGCCAACGCCCGAGACCAACGGATATCATTCACAGCAGGTAAGCTCTCTTGTTAACTAAATAAAACTACAAAAATGTAAATAGGGCTGGAATTAGGCAATTGACATCACTGCTGCACATAGCAAACGCTTGGTGACGGATTATAATTGCATGTAATTTTAACACCCGTATTTACAATCAATTCTCAGCAAGCACAACGCACACTTGATAAAGTTGTCCAGAATGCAACACAGTTAGATATCGATTGCTTTTCAAAGAATCTTCTGCTTACTGTAATGTTTTTGAATACGGGTAAAGTTATGACGGTGTATTATAGAAACATTATCCCTACAGCAGAGTCCTGCGTTCTACAACAGCGCTCAGCATTCTCCCCAACCTCAAAGCCAGCCCCAGGCTCAGTACCACACTGAACCCCATATCCAATCTCAATACCAACAACCTCAGACCCAACCTCAATATCAACAGCCTCAATACCAACAACCTCAGACCCAACCTCAATACCAACAGCCTCAATACCAACCGCCCCAAAACCAACCACAATACCAACAGCCTATATACCAACCGCCCCAAAACCAACCTCAGTACTACCCCGAGTCTCAGTCGTCTTACTGCGAAGGCAAGAAGCAAGAACCTACTGGACTCAGTAAGCTCATTCCCGTCGGACCGGGAGTGACCGCTTCTCGGCAAGGCCCGCCGTCCCCCGCCTATCGGCCAGGCCCTCCGTCCCCAGGTGTGGCGCAGCCCTACCTCGCTCAGCCGACCCGCTGGGCCCCAGTCCCGGCACATCTCTCTCCGCAGGTACCAGGTCGCAGCGCAGTAGTCTAGTATTTTATACTCACAGGCACATGCACGATTGTATACTAATGTGTTTCGGTAAGTAATACCCTGTTTAGAAGGTATTTACTTAGCTGTGTCTTCGTATTATTCGTGGACTAGGCAATCTTCTGTGACTATGATAAATTCGCTTCTTATTAAAAGAATCAACGGCATAACAAAACGAATGGCAATGGCTGTATTCGAGCTTATGCTTAAATTTCTAAAACGTAAAATTAACACTTAATTGGTTTAAAATAACCATTAATGTAAATTGTTTGTGAAACAATTTGCTAAAAATCTAATATTGTAAAATACAGGATTAGGGCTTTTGTCTACTGCGACCGTTAACGATAACGCACGAAAATATGGTAAATGGAGTTTGTCTTTGACCGTCTGTCTATATACGACCTCGGTTGTCGGTCAAATGTTAGTGAAGGAGTTTACCCAGGTAATTAGGTACTTCCACCTTCCTATATATCATGAAAATAGTGTTTTATTTTTTGGTGCAAAATTTAAAACTCTTGGCTATTCTTCCTTTGTCTATTGCAGCGCCTCCTAGTGAATTGTGACATTAAAACCTATCTAAGGACCATCCTTTAAAGTTTAAGCCATCAAAACCACATTTCAATCGGGTAAATGGCAATTTGCCATTAAAAAACACAGACCGCCATAAATATAAGTCCAATATGTAGTTTCTCATCATTGGTCGCCGTGGAAAAAAGCCCTAAATCTCCAGTGCGGACAATTTCTAACATAATAAATTCTTGACTCTACTGTGACTAAAGTTTACAATCTCGATTCATACATTCCACAGTATTTACAACTATTCTGTTTGCAGCCTCAGAACAACCAGCAATCGTACCCCCAGCAGTACTCTCCACAGCCACAGCAGTACTCGGAGCCGGCGTACCAGTCGCCGCAGAGGCAGTTCGAGCCTCCACCATCCACCATCACTCTGCGTCAACAGCAGCCTGTCCACCAGAAACCACCACCGGTGTTCGCTAGCCAGCCCGCGACGGCATCCTTCCAAGGTTGATGATATATACATCTCCCCAATTGATACCCCACTCAACAGCTGTTAAAATTATCTACTGCCTAGATATTTAAAATTACAAAGACAGTAGTAGCAGCCATTTAAAAAAGAATGGATTCATTTTCTATAGAAAAGTTTTAACACCAAATGAATAACAACTTATGCAAAGAGAAAAGTTCTAAATTCCATTCTAGCTAGCAATGTCAAAGCACATAAAGTGTTGAAATGAGGGGCTGTTACCGTTCGTAGAGCACGGGGTTGCACATACGTACATTGTTTATAAAATAGCTTTATATACGTCTCACGCTGTCGCTTAAAGAAAGTGACTTACGACTCGTTAAGGTTTTCATGAGACACCTGCGGATCGTTAGCTTCTTTTATGAACACGATAAAATTGTAAAGAGGTGGCAGACTGTAGATACCTTAACAAGAACGTATTGAACGCGTCTGGGCGGTGTTTTAGGAAATCCAACTACTTTAGGAAATCCAACTACTTACCTCAAAGAAACGTTAAGTCGTCAGAAACGTCAGAAAAGTTATTGAAATTATATACTTAAACTTTTGACGGCAATCTTATTAGAAGCCTTTTAATTTTAATGCCCTGTAGGAATCATTTCTGCTTTTTTTTCTACAAGATTCTTGGTAAAAATATAATTTATAGTAAAACTCAGAGAAAATCACCATGTTCACTGGAGCAACCCTATAACCAAAGCTTCTGTGTCTGCTCTGTAAGGGGAAGAAATACGCTTTGAAAATATCTATTTTGTTGTTAAGGAGGCATAAACATGCGTGGAGACCAGAAATGGCCGCCCCAAGAGGTGAAAGAGGCCGTAGCTGCTGAGAACGAGGCCAGGCGACAGCTTGCTAAGGGACCCGCTTGCAGACCGCGCAAGGTAATCCTAACCACACGCTATTACCCGAGGTAAAAAGTTGACGACACATGCACTGTAAATGCATTGTCTTTATACCTCTAATTACAATGGCTAAAAATCACTAATTTTGCTAGGCTTTGCAATATTTATTACAGAATTTTACTATTCCAGAGGGGTTGAAAAATCCTCTTTTCAAAATTTTAAAAACTTCCCAACACCCGATTTTTGAAAAGTTGATCATTAGATTTGATAACAGGTTAGTTGGATCAGCCTTTCAGAAACCGGCGGCCGTTAAAATGAGTCTATCGACACGTTTTTAGTGTAATAAGCGGTAAATACTGGCATGCACCTGGATGAGGTTTACCTACAATATAACTCTCTGTGGCTTTAGATGTCGTCGGTTAGCAAACAACACTGCTAAAGTCGAAATTTTGCGGTTTCGATATTTGAATACCATTGGTTGAATATATATTTTCATTGCGTTTAACCAGTATAAACAGACCTTTACTAAAAAAACATCACAGCGTAAGTCACCAATTCTCAATAAGTAAAATCCGTTAGCGATTTTAATTATGTGGACTTGCGCGGTATGTGGATATTTTTTTTAATTCTATTGAATATTTACGAAGTATTTGCACGGTGTTGTTAGCTAGCCATCGAGATGTGTTTCTACGTCCTACGGTAAAAGTTGTACGCTTAGGAAATCTTCGACTATTTTCGAAAATGTGAAACGCCTCCACGTTTAAAAGTCTATGCATTTCGAAATTGTACTTGGAACGTACCTATGGTAGGACTTACGGTTTGAGTACAAATTGAAAGAGTTTTTAACGCCCCCAGTTTCCCATTACCCATTTCCAATGATTTGCATATCTTTTATCGTAGTAACTTGAGCTTTTACAAAAAGCACGATGTAAATATACTTTTTGCCACACATTGAAACAAAATAATGAAGCTGTAAATAAATAAGCATTTGTTGCATAAAGGAGTTTCTTTAAATATTAACTCATAAAATTATATGAAAAAAATAAGTGCATGGTGTACCTACATAATATACTATAAATTATTTATCAACATCTAACAAATAAAATTAAGTAATGTTAAACTCTGAAATTCATTGGAAATGAAAAACAGTGTGCCGGTCGAAACCAAACAAGATTTTAAAAACAGATACAGTTTATAAAGAAACTAGAAAATCATCCATAAAATTGTACTCACGTAAGAATTTTTCGATAAAAAATTTCATGGGATTTGTTTATTCAGACGCATTTTCGGAATATTTTGAACCCAATTGTCTGTTTTAGCTGCGCCAGTATGCGCTCGCTGATCTTATAGCAATGAACGAGGCGTAGGTCGGTGCGTCCATCGGACCTAACCTTTGTAAGTGCTGGTTCTGTGTTGCCTTCTAACAGACTTCGGCACTTGACGGTAGTACTCCTACTGTAGTTTAGATTAGGATACGAATCACTATTCGGCTTCGCTACACTTCTTAAGTGACAACTTTAGCGTTATAGATCATAATGATGAAAGGTGGGATAAACGTATCAGTTTTGCATTAAAAAGTACTTTGAGCAAGTTAGTAGAAAGGCATGCCCAATGAGACATGCCTTTCTATAAAAAATAAAATATTTTAAATTCTCATTGGAGTTTAACCAAATAGATGTGAATTTTACACATAATCATCATAAGCTTATAGTCGTACCTACTGCTGGACATGCCTCTTACAAATTTCACGAAGATGGTCTTAAACGAATAAAAGTAATTCAAGAGGTGCTACTAGCTGTCTTACAAATAACAAAGACGACTCACCGACCGACGCTACGTCTTTTCTCGCAGACCTGCATGCTTAGCATAAAAACCCAAAACAACGGTTTTGTCTATCGCCGAGAAGACAAAAAATATTTTGTGTCTTTTGTTTGACAGAATAGACGACAGAAATAGTTTTAGTCTTGTTTCGTAGGCAAAACGTTGTCTTGGGTGGTCATGCTAAGCGGGCAGGAGTTCCAACTTTAATTCATTATGATCCAAGCCACTCAAAGTTGACCACACCCAGTAACGTCATGAAAACATTAAATACCAACCAACATGCATTCTTCTCGAACACATGAACTATCTTAAAAGCTTAAAGCGTAGTTAATAATTGTAATGTAACTAAATTGGCGGATTGCATGCATGAATGTAAAACTAAAATAACAGATATTACCAAATCAATCACAGGTTTGATCTTGATGAAAGTTTAACACAATCAATATCCATTAGCTTTTTGAAAAGAAACTACGATTAGATTGGATTGGACTTTTAAAAGGATAGTTAAACAAATAATAAAACGTGTAGTTCAAAAATCAAGCTTTAATCACGCACTAATTATAAAAATGAATTCCACTAGGTATATCTCCTGGATCCATCATCAGACCCTCGTTACCAAGCCCAATTTATTGGACTCGTCAAAACGAATCATATGAGCCCAAACTCGAGGGGTTTACTTGTACTCTCTGAAGAGTTCCACTATCCACCTCCTGGCTGCATCATCAGATCAGCTACAAGATACCAATTTATAGTATTGTTATCCGAACTACATATACATACAAGTTTCATTTCGATACGACAATTAGGAGTAGGTTAAAATTGACTTCTAAGATTTATTACATTGTATATTTTAGCTTTATGTGAAGCTAATATATAAGCGTTAAACACAGTAAGTCAAATCTAAATGAAAATATTTCATAATTAAATTCAAATTGAATTACCTTCAGTACAGTCAACGACCGATGTTACCTTCAGTACAGCAATGTAATTTAGGCAACCGCTTTCCATCAGCCATCATTTTTACAAAAGCAAAAACAATATCTGTTCCAGGTCAAAAAGGACTACGCTTCCTTCTTCGCACAGAACGCTCTGAACCAAAACTACCCTGGATATCGTGCGCCGCCCGGCACGCAACACTATGAGGAACTATCGGGCCGATCTTCCTACTAAATTATAGTTATTTAGCTACTAACTTATCACCAGAATATCAAAACTATGACTTTCCTACAAGAAAATGGATTTTAAATCGTAACGTTTCAAATCTAAGATCGAAAAACGCTAGCCTATCTGCAGTACAAAACATTTTCAAAATCATTTTTATTGGCGTCATTGATGAGTAGTGTCTAGATTTGTTTGCAAGGGGGTAATTCGTGATGTCAATAGGAGTTCATACAATTATTTCATTATTCAGGAGCTGAAAGGAAGTGTAAGTACTTGTATTGACTTTAAGTATTAAAGTCTTGGCGCATGTACGAGATTGGATCACAATCGGTACTTAATTATAGTTTTATTTATTATAACCATTATTTAGTTTGTAAGTTAACATCAATAACAAATTCATATTATGCATCTTTATCGTTGGGAAGAACTCATTACATACGACTATTCGTTTTTGAAACTTATAATTTAGATAAAAACGTGCGGCTTTAATAGCGAATACGCGACAACGCTTACTAAAACTGTATATAATGCTCAATTACTATTTCAAAGAGGAATTTATATTTTAACTACCCGCAAATAGGTAACAAAAATTACCTGAGAAATTAATATCAGTGCTTATGCCGAACTTACATTAGTAACAAAAATTGGCAAAGCTTGTCCACTAGTCATGAGAGATTATAAAAATATTTTGTATATAAAATGAAATTACTTCGTTTATTCGGTATTACAACGTAATTTATATTTTAAATAAAATTATAAAATGCCCGAATGTGTTTCATTGGAATCCCTTTAAATTAAACAATGTTGTTATAAGAAATATATTATATTATTGTACATTACATACATTGTGTACAAAACACGCCAAGCTTGGTTGGGGTGCACTCATAAATGCTTCGAAACAACGATCACTAGCCATCTAAGTAGGTACATTTACGTACAATTCTCAAAAAAATCAACAATTATAAAAAGCATAATAACTTGAAACTAGTGGATTATAATATCACAGAGGCAACCATACTAAAAGATGGCTACACTTCTAACATCAACGAATTTTTAGCAAGGTTCAGGTCAGTCAGATAATTATTGTTATGCTAAATAAGTTATTCCCGTTGTACCCCGATCTTCGGCCCCACCGGGGGACAACGGGAACCTGAATTTTCCTATTGCCCCCCGCCATCTAATTCAAAAACAAAGATGGCGAAAACGAAGATAAACATAATTCCATTCCGTAAATTATGTAAATTATAGATAGATAGGGACCACTACGAGCCATCACCCACAGTGACTTATTGCGGTGCTACAGTAGCGATTACAGCAGCAAACAAGCCGCGATACAGTCGGGATACCGCCTCTGGTCGCGTTACCATTATGCCGATGATGGAGAACTTGCATTGCTACTATCGCGATACATACGCAATATAGCATCGAAATAGTCGCGATACAGCATCTTTAGTCGCTATGCTGTTGTGGATTTTTGAATACAAACAAAATTGATTTATAAATATTTAACAAACCAGTGAACGATTATTCACAGAAATGCCCACAAACTTCTGAAATTACCTACCTACCCGAATTTTTCTACTTAACACTATTTTATAATTTTGAAATACCTGTTGTAAGTTCAATAAGTTTAATAAGTTTAATCAACAGTGACATTTACACAATTTCCCTTTACCACGTTCCACACAACAATAGAAACGCCAATTTTCAATTGATTAAAATGAGAACTTAGGCTAGTAGAACCACTAGATTATTTATATCGTCTGTTTCTGTCATATTGAGGTAATATATTAGCAAAATATGGTTAAGCGTGACGAGTTATCAACCCACAATTCATGAGCTTTCTTACAATATTGTCTCTATAACGCTGTTGTCAGATAAAATGATGGGCTCTAGTTTTTTATGTAGCATGAAGTTGTATCTGAGACGATGTACCTTATGAATATGAAACATATTAACGCTGTGATTGTTGTATGGCCTGTAGGATGTATTTGAGACGTTATCATAAGGTCTGGGTTCAAAGCTGAACCCAAATGAACAATGTGAAAGAAGGTCCTTATAGCGTTCCTGTCAGACAAGTGAGAATCCCTGTGTTTGTTGTATAGCTTGAAGGAGGTAGTATTTGAGACGTTCTTTTGTTCTGTATCGCGGGAGGTCCAGTAGGTTGAAGCAAGTATGTGCTACGGGGAAGAACCTTTCGTCTGCTACTGGTTGGATTCTGATCTGTAATAACATCAAATACATTTGTATCATAATCAATAATCACATTAAAATTCCATTAAAGTATCAATTTTACAACTATTTTTATATTATATGGCAAACAAAATTAAAAAAAACAGGATTAATTACAAATATAAGTACTTATACCCCAAAGTTTGATATAATATCAAGTGAAAGTTCAAAAGTAAGCTTACTTTGATATCTCTCATTCCCTGTATCGGCACCCTGTCACTGCCCGTTAGGAATAAGAGGAATTTCTTTTTATCTTCGATGGGCAGTTCATGGAACGTCTCCCAGAACCATCTGCAAGAGTAAAATAATTTCATCAGGTATTCTAAGGAGCCTTCTTTACGGTATGGACCTTGTAGGCTGTGCCCAGATTTCCGATACAAAGGTCGTGGGTTCGAATCCAATCGTGCACCAATAGACATTCCCATTCGAAAAATTAAAGTAAATAAATAAACGCCCAACGGACACATACATAGTCCTGATCCCACACTAGGATTCCATGTGGTATCAGGAACTGCGAGTACCGTGGTACCTCAATACCCAGTCCCGGAACAGATATCTGCAGAACATGCAACGTTTATTCCCGAAGCGGGAATCGAACCCGCACCTCTTGCGTCGCAGCTGGCTATTTACCCGCCACGCCACCGAGGTAATCCAGTATCAACACGTGCTCTAAACGATAAAAGAAAACATTGTGAGGAGACCCATACTAAACGATGGTTCGAAAGCATTGCCATGGGTTGATGTACCAAAAATGCGGTGTTGGACGATTGCAATCGGTCTGAACTCTCAAAATTTCAGGTCTCTAGGACTTACGGTTAAGACTGTTCGTTGATTGTCATAAAATAAAATAACATTCATCCAATGAACCACTTTTTTGAAAGTGTACTTATTTTCATATTTGATTTAAGCCTGTGCACTATATTTTATGGCAATAAGGATATCCTATTCCATTCCGGATGCGTTAGTATGTAAATGCATATTTTTTGGCATTCCAATTGGCACGTACAAGTTCGAGTATGGTTGTAGATTTTACCTGATTTGAACATCTGTAGCCGTATATCCATTTTTATACTCGCAATTATTTTCAAAAACTTCCCAGTCATATTCCTCGTTGCCAATCACTACCGACATTAGTTCGTGCGATCTGAATAATTTTATTATTCTACCGCCACATACCTGGAAACATAAATGTATTTTTGTTATGATGATTTACTGGTGTTTTGATGTAAGTCAGTGACGGTTAAAATTTTCTAATTTTAATTTTTATGTGCGTGTCGGCTTTATTTATGTCGAGTGACGACCTTGACTGAAAATAATATTATGCTGATTTGAAGGTGAGAATAAGTTGGAGAGTGATAAATAACAGACTCATTTAATACTTTAGGATTGACGAAAGACATTTTAAAAGATCTTCTGCACTCCTAAACTCAATCGGATCATAGGATTTGCGTCAAAGTCAATGGATCACATTTAAACGGACTATCATACAAGTGCAGTCAATAATAAAATTCTAAATGACATTCACCCCCCTACCCTCTCCCTAGGCTTCTATAATATTCCAGATATTATTTGAAGTGCATACCTTTTGGAAACCATTGTTGAACGCCTTAAACTGATTCTCCACAGACTTATTGAGCAAGAAATCTACATACAACTCCACATACTCGTCTTTATTCTCATGTGTAACCGGTATGTTAATGCCGTTATCTTTGAGAGGGTGCGTTTGGACCTGGTCGAACACTTCGGTGTTCACGACGAAGAATAAACCGAACACCTGGAAGATAAAGGATTATTGTGAAATTGCGAGCTATATTGCCCGCGGAACCAGCCGTTGGGGAAGAAAGGTTCTGGGCAACCCTGGCATAGGAATACCCCCCCACAAGATAGATCGAAAGCATCTTAGGGGTTGCGGGAAGTTAGTGGATGGAGGTGGTCCAGGATCATTCGTTATTGCACTCTGGGGAGACCTATATTCGGTTGTGGACTTCTCAAGGCTGTTGAGGATAAATAATAAAAAAAAATAGGTTCCCTGACGAACTTATTTTAACTTATTGCTCTTAAGAACCTTACTCTTGTAAGGTTTTCAAGCAAATAAGTAAAAAGATGTTCGTCAGGGGTCCTTTTTTTAAAAAAATAATTATCATCAACAGCAGTACATTAAAACGGAAAATTACTCACTTCTTCAACGTCGTCATCTGGATAATCAAGCAAGTTTTTGAGGCTGTTGGCCATTACTGGACATAAATCAGATAGGTCATCCAATATTACTGATTCTCCTAAAATTTTCTTATATAGCACTAGCGGGAACGGAACGTAGATTATTATAGAATTGTATATCGCTAGGCCGTATATAGCCCCTGAAACATACAGCAAAATTATAACTCTATGTTTTTATCTTAAAGTGGCAGGTTTAATTTCGATGTTGAGGTCAAGGTCAAGGTAACCCTAAGGTTAGTGCCAAGGGCAAGGTCAAAATAAAATACAAGACAGGTAAAGCTTCAAAATAAATGTTCAACAGTCTATGATATATAACTAAGTATAAAAAAATAAGATCTTTAAGAATATTAAGAAGGAAGTAGTCAGAGGCAAGTCCAAACATTACATTTTGCACATGCCCAGGTTTTGAAGTTAGCATTCCACGTGACGGGTTTCAAGTCAATGTTATGTTATGTTATATATTATTTTGATATATAACATAACATAACGATGTCTTTGAAATTTTGATTCTAGAGCATTCCGGTTTCCTCACGATGTTTTCCTTCACTGTTTTGGCTCGTGTTAAAGCACACAGACGTTTATCGACTGGAAAAATCCATTGGTGTTCGGGTTCGAACCCGCGACCTCCGGATCGAAAGTCGGGGACCGCACTAGGCCAACATGGCTCTAATTAACTGGGTATACATCATCCAGACAATATATTATATTATGTAAACTATATAATATTATTGATATCCTAACGGTGCTCGTTTATGGAATAGTGAAATACCACAAATATGTAAAGTTTATCATGTAATTTATCATTACCAATCAAATAATACATGATGTCGTCTTCGAATGGGTTATTCGAGAACCAGATCATGTTGGTGTCCTCCGACTGCTTAAACATTCCGTAGACGGGGTCGAATATTTCCTTGAGCAACAGCCAGAAGAACTCTTTTTTCACGCCACCTGCGTCCTCTGCTTCCTCTCCGACGAATTGTACCTAGAACATGTAAGTAGTTGTTGACTGAGCAAAGCGATATTACACTATAAAAATAATTTTCAGGAAAAAGAAAATGAACTTCAAATAACGGGAAGTTGATAAAAATTCCAAAACGAAATTTCATCCCCCATTTTTATGGATTTTTTTCATTAAATTTATATGAACTTTTGTCCTGGCTGAGCGGACTACTGAGTCCGTAGTCTCTGAGTACGAGAGGTTATAGCACCCTTGCAGCCTGTCTCGATCCCGTGTTGATGATTTTTGGGATATTATAAAATCTTGAAACGGAAAGAAACTTATGATGAGCTTAAATAATATTTTAGGTTTTCTATCTTAGTTAAGTATTTTGAAATGCTAAATTATAAATAAAGCGTCATGCGTGTTATAGTTATTAAAAGTTTGGTTTGGGCACCCATCTTTGTGTGAGGGCCTTCTCCATCCATCGCCGAAGAGCCAAACCACCAAACAATACAACAATTAATCAGTCGCAAAGTTATCATCTTACTTTGAGGGGTTTCTTCAATTGCGAGCTGTCATGACTGCTGATCTGCGACATCGTGTCTCTGACGACGTGTTTCCTTGACACTGTCAGGTTCAGGAACGAGTCTGTCCCGTACTCGTACGTGGGGTCTGTGAACAGTCTCGTGAACATATGCGTGGCGGCGCGCGTTATTGCGATCTGCATCTGGAGTTGCTGGTCGATCTTGAGGAGGAGCGATTTACATTGGACGTCGAATAGGAAGGCGTAGTTACACATTTGGGGTTGCGATGACTGAAATAAATAAATAGTTAATAATAAATGATATTGCTGGACATTTTCACATAGCACTACCTAGCCCCAATGTAAGCAGAGCTTGCGTTATGTGAACTACAAGACTGATATAATACTTATATAATCTTTTTTGCACATATTATAGATATATATTATAGAACATCCAGACCAGAGACAAATATTTGGAGATCATACATGCATTTGGACTTTTTACATGTCCAGGCTGATATAATTATGTTATCTAATTGCGAACGTTTTAAAAATACTAAAGGGATGGTTTGTATGCAAAACCAGTGATTACCAGGGGTTCTGTTGTCCGGGAAGTGCAAATATATGCATAAACTAGCATATAACTAGCCCTGTTACAATTTCATCCATATCGGTTCAGCAGTTACGGGGATTATTAGCAACAAACATCCAAACTTTCGAATTTATTATATTTAGGACGATCCCGGCGGTGGGCATTGCTACGCCATCACACTAGGGTTCCCTACCCTAGTTTGGGTACCAAGAATATTATGAAATGCCTGATTGTACTATGTAACCATAGTATTGTTATTCAAAAAAACAATTCAATCAAACAGTTACATCACTCTCCTAACCCCAAACAATGAATCTGTGTGTCGTGGGTATCAGAAACTACGACTACACCCAGGCTCGGGTGGTATAAAACTTACATTTTGATCCGACAGCCAGTTGATGTAATCGGATGCGATGTCCACGTAGTTGCACAGATCCTCAATGTAGAAGCATTCAGCTGGGATCTTCGGTTTCTTTGGATTCGTAAAATTTATTTTGTTCAAGGCAGCTAACGTATTGAGTATTTGTATTATGCTATGAGTAAAGTATACTTTCTGAAAATCAAAATGAGAATCATAACATTATTATGTCCGAACTAATGTTGGAAACATTTGACTTCAGTTTTCAAGTCTAATCTGACAATTAAGGGCCGATTTAACCACCATGTGTAGTTAGATTCTAATGTTTTCATAAGAATCTGTAATCATAATCTATGATTAGATTTGACCGTCCGTCTATTTTGTTGGTGAACTCAAGGCTTAGTCAGGCCAATCTGACGTAATCCAGAAGGGCAGAACAGATGTGTGTAAAATTAAACACTAAAAAACTTTTTTTCGCTTTTTTCACACATTAAACATTATACAGAAATATTCCAGTATCCACCTCCTGGATCCATCATCAGAACCTCGTTACCAAGCCCAATCTATTCGACTCGTCAAAACGAATCATATGAGCCCAAACTCAAGGGGAGTAGCCACTGAAGAGATCCACTATCCACCTCCTGGCTTCATCATTAGATCAGCTCCAAGATACATTGTTTGTTATTTAGTTACATACAAGTGAAGCTAATATAAGCATGTTAATAAAACCAACAATATTTTAAAATATATAAACCTTATTAGCTCGCACCACAGGCTGCATGAGTTCGTATACAATCACACTTTTAAATATGTCTACCAACATTTCAAAGTATTCCGGCGTTTGCGCCTCCCACCATAGATTCACAATCTTATGCGGATGCATCGATAGGTTGTTAAACGCTTCTGCAAATGGACCCTGAAAAGTAAAGACCTATTTAATGTTTCGCCTTCTCTTATCAAATGGACGCACTACTTGTTCCACCGCCATTTAGTATCGGCTGGCTCTAACCACGCTAGTAAAAAACGGTAGAATCTCGAATGTTTGAGCCTGCGCGAGGCGGCGCGAGGTAGCGTGCGGGCCACGCCCAATACTAGAAATTACTAGAATATACGCGACTTTTTTTACGACGGGAGACTAAGCGCGAGAAGCGACCCGTAGCGTCAGTTCAGTATTAGATTGGAATGTTAGTTAATGAATAGTTCAATGTGATAAAGAAGCGATATCCAGTGACTAGTGATGTGACAGTTGTGCTAGTGTTGTACCTAGTGATACAGTGTATTGGTGTTTTCTTTGTTTTCATTGTGTAGTTTCGTTGTGCTGTTTGTTTTGTTGTCATTTGTATAGTGTAATTTAGCTATTATGGCGTTCCTTTAGTGTACAGTTGGACTTAATTATTTTATCCCGTATCCTAGCTCGTAACAATACAAACCACAAAAATTCCAATTGCAAAAAAGATGATTCAAGATGGTTAGATAAGGAAAGTTCTTTGAGAATGCCCGACTTGGTAACACAGGAGGTTTCATACATTTTTCATGCTGTAGGTAAAATAGCGATAAATGACATTATATTTACATTGAAAATAATTTAGTTGGGATCATTCTATAAGTTCGCCAGTTCAGGCCGAATTTCGAAAAAACAGGGTAAACGCTTCTGCAAACTCACAGAAAATAACATATTTTCGTTTATCTATGCAACAACATTCTAATACCTGTAATTCTGGATGTCTCCTAGGATTCCTCATTTCGTGATAAAGAGGCAGAATTAGGAACATCCTCAGTGCTTCCGCGTCTGGTGGAGATACTTTCATTTTCTTTATTATATTATCTGTGAGGTGACTGAATATCTGAAACACACATCAAATAAGGTAACTGCTAAACGTACTGACAATGTCAACAAATAAAATTACAAAACAAAAATCAAGTCACGCTTTTTGTAGATATATTTTCAAAGCTTTTGTATAAAGTGCTCACACAATGTTTTCTCAAAAATCTCGTATGCGATTTCACGTCTAACGTGACATTTCTAGGACGAGATTTATCCGAATTATCGCATCCCTATTTGGGTAGACCGATGGACACGACTAAACTTCCAGTGAAATGTTTTAGTAATTTGGCTACCAAACCATAAGTCTAGCATAAGTAGGTAATCAACATGTAGGTAGTTTATAAACTATAACGTGGTAGGTAACGTCAAACATATAGATAAATAATTAAATAAAAAAATTGGACTAGCAACAAAAAAAATTGTTTGCTTTGTTCTCTAAATTATGATGACCTCACGAGGATTAACGAACTGAGTATAGATCAAGAATATTATGGGGGTCGTTTTAAAACAATACGTTTACCTACACCGCAAATACTTACAAGATCTTTTATAGAAGAATTTTCAAATCTGCTAACTAATGTGAAGGCTTCCTCCGCTTTTGCCAAATCCACGCCCGGCACTTTTGTATTACATCCAAAATGAGCATTATTTGCTAGTAGAAATGACGCGTTTACGCATGCCAGAGAACCGAAAACCGTTTCCAGATATGCCATTAGATCCTGCGAAGAAAAGAGACGGATATAGGTCAGTTACATTCGCTTTTATGGCAGTGATATCAATAAAATTAAATGCTTGCTGCAAGAAACTGTCGAATTACAAGTTTGAAAAATTCGTTTCCAATTGAAACGTTATTTAAGGTTTGGCTTTAAGCTACTTAGTTAATATAATCGTTCGTTCGTATGGCCGAGATTAGGAGTTTTGATGCAAATTTTTCTCAGTCTCCCTTGTAAATTTCTAGTTACCCACGGCTTCGCCCGCGTGGTACCCGGATAAAAAAGGCGGTAAAAAACGCATTCGCTCGACCGTTTTTTTCGTCGACTTGCGAATTTGCTACATCCAAACCACCGGGGGAACCAACCAACCGGAACAACGGGGAAACCAATTTGCTAAAATTGGTTTCCCCGAAAAGCCCTTTTATTTTAACGGGATAATATCACCCTGAATTATCCTCTACATCCAAACTTACAAACTTTACCTCTGTATAATATTAGTATATACATAGATGATAAAAGTAGTTTATTCGATCGTGTTATTTCTTAGTCAACCTTTAGACAGTTTTAGCTACGGTGGTCTCGAAAAAGAACCTTATGACCGATGGCAAAAGCACCAGTGAGCAGAGTGAATTCAGTTATGCACAAGCTGTACAAAAACTAACCTGATTCACAACATCAGAGTCTTTGAAGACTTCACAAGTGGCAAGTTTAGGCATCGTCAGAGTAAGTATTTGCTTCGTATGATCAGGCAACCTGAAATCCACTGGGCCGGACTTTTCTCCATTGATCAGTAAGAAGCTGTGGTCGCCCCCCGCGAATACCTTTATAGGACCTTTGAACACCTCGTGAGAAAACTGAAAGGGAAATGCTCTAGTTGGAAGGGTTATTGTATAATAAAGACTATGTATAATATTTGTATATTACAGACTGAAGAGAACAACTTTGCTAGGAATATTCTTTGCATATTCTGAATATATAACAGATCGAATTCCATAAAATCACAGGATACCTAATAAATCAGGTACGTATTTATTGAATTACTTGATGCGTTTTTAGATAATATTGATTTCACTGTCTTCTTACAAAGTTGTTGACTTCAAAAATAATTTAACTTGCAAATACATGAATACATCTAAGTACAGGTAACAGCTACATGCAACTAAGTAATAATAACTAAAATGGAAAAAAATATGTAACATAATAACTATAGTGAGTATTTGTACTACAAAACTATTGTAAATAGACACAAATGTCAAATTTTCGATAATAGAGAGGAATGACTCAACGTTTAGTTTGGATGCGCCCGCGCTGCCAAATTTAGCGTTCGATGAACCGTCCACTTTCGCCTTCTTCTTCGGCTAGAGGGGACACCATATTTCACTATTAGTCATGTTATTGGGCAGTGAACAACAGGGCCGAATTTTATACAAAATGAATTGGACACATTCGAGCAAAAGCAGAACACAAGAAATGCACACGGCACATATGGGTCTAATTAGCACAAAATTCATCTCTTTGTCACTATGTTTTTTTTAAAATCTTAGGTATTTATAGTGTCTATTTATGTTTTTTAGTGTGTACCTGTCCTATCTGTGTTTTTTTGTTGGCAAATAAATAACTTTCTTTTTTTAAATGATATGCGCAAGTAGTCTTCTGCAAGTATGCATTACATGAATAGAAATGTGACGAATGAATAGAAATATGACGATTTTTTTTACAAGACACGTAACTGCATTCTTGCGCACGCCTTGGGAAAACACAAAGGGTCAATGAATCCTTTTAGCAAACTGGATCTTTCCTTATAAGGTATTCCTTTTAATATGCTAAAAGGATTCGACGCGCCTCGCTAAATGTAACATATAAGAACACTTTTTTACTTTTTGGCAAAATGCACTTCCTCTCACTTATCTAACCCATTTTGAATAAAACACACATTTTTTACATAATCTTTCGAGAAAATAAATATAATAAAAATGATAGTAACTACATGCATTCTATATAACTAATGTAGTACAAACAACTATTTCAAATAGATTCTACATACGATTCACCTTGCTTGGCCTTGCATTTTCGGTCTGTATCATAAACAATAGTGTTAATATTATTTCGTTTAGGACTATTTTATCAGAAACTAAAATGCAAGATTATTTACAAGAGAGTTGAAAAGAGCAATCAAATCTTAACACTATGAGCCCAAATAACCATTACAGAATAATATAGTATTGCAGAATGACTGCAGTCAAGTAGCTGATTTAAGTTAAGTATTTTTATTTTAAAGTTATTTTTGGTATAATTATCTATCGTATTACACAATGGTGATCATATGAAAGGATTTCGAGACATAGCTTTGGAACCACGGCTGAGGTAGGTAGATAAAACAGCATCCTAAAGATACGTCAAGTTAGCGTAAATCGAGGCCGCGTCGAGTCGCTAGTGTAGATATCATAAAAGAGTGAAACACTTACAGGCGATTCGTCAGTAGGCGTGAACGAGACAGGCGTGGGCACAAGTGCGAATGCCATGTGGGGACAGCCGAGCTGCCCGCGCGCGCCGTACCCGCAAGCCAGGATCCTCTCCCCCACGCGGCAGAGTAAGTGCCGGCGCCCGCACGCGACCTGGCTCACGGTGCTTCCCATTAACTCCATTATCTGGAGAAACACAAACAAATGTTATTGTTTATTATATTTTATTGGTCAGTTTATTGTATACGTATTTGCTAGAGTTGCAACGAACATTCGGTTACTATTCTATATTCGGTAATTTTTACCTTAAATACTTTGCAATGCACATTGCGCGAATCTTCGTCATTTTCTACAAAGTAAACCCAAACTGAAGACCTTTTTTTTTACTCGTCATAATTATGTTCTAAAGCCACAAATCTTTAATAAAGATTTATTGCAAATAAATATAAGACAAATAAATATTTATGCGGTGTGTGGGCCAATTTTCGAGCGTGCATTAATCAAGCCGAATAGTTTGGCCGAATATTCGGTATTCGGCCTGAACGATGCCGTTACGATGTTTGGTAATAAGCATCCATACTTTTACAATATTAGTAGGACAGAGTAAGATAGGTTACGTATTGCTTACTTTTCTCGGCACAAGTTCGTCTCTGGTAGCTCCATGCCCAGTTTGTCCATATTCACTGGTACCACAAGTGAATACACCTCCGTCCAACGTTAAAAACACCGTGAAGTCTTCCCCACATGCTATGTGACATATCTACAAAATAATAATTATGTTTTTGAAATCTTAGAAACAGGTAAAATATAAAGAGTAAGAGCAGGCCGTATCAGCAATGCCCCAGGTGTTGCAGATGTCAATAGGCGATGGTAACCACTTTCCATCAGGTCGGCAGTAGGTGTACCTGTTTGCCTCAATATAAAATAAAAAAAATAACTATTGCCCACGCAATACGGACTTGTGAATGATCATTTGACTTGTCAAACGTTCATCAACGACTTTCAGTTACAAAAGAACCAAATAATACGCGAATGATAAAACATGTCGGTACCTTAACATTTCTCAATGTTTTTAAATGCGTAGGGTAACATTTGTTATCTCTGTCTTGCAAACCCAGCTGACCATGTGAGTTCTTGCCCCAGCCAAACACGGCGCCTGATCTAAAAATCAAACGGTATCAGTGATAATAACTTTAAAGTAACGGCCGTCCGCAGCGCTGCCCGCTGTTTTTGGAAAAATTAAGCGAAGCACTGCGTGACGCGGGCTGCACATCAAAAGCGGCGCGTGTACCCGTCGCATGTTATTTCAAAAACAATGAGCACCGCTGCGTGGGCTCGTACGCCTCATTATACATCATTCCTAATTAATATAATCATTGAAAATTATCGTTTAAAGTTCATTATCTGATGCTTGTCATATCCTTATCAATTTATGTGGTTCGATCTTGGAATAAAGATTATCCAGAAAGTACATCGCGCGTACCAACAAATGTCGTCCGATTTGGATGTTTGTCGCAGACGGATTGCCTTATTAGCAGTTTTACATAAGCGCTAGCTTTTTTACAAAACAGCTCCGTTATTTAAAACAGCAGAACAACGTTCAGCTGGATTGCCATTACGTTTAACAAAAAGGCTGCTAATGTTTAGCCATATTGTAAACATATGAACCTAACCAGGTTCTTGGGTTTTTTTAAAGATTATATCGTTTTTTTTTTTACTTATAATGATAAAACGGCGCACCAGTATGTAAAACGGCTACACATTTGTATTAGATCTGAGGAGGTGCATTAGGGGATTATTGTCGTGAGCGTGTTTTTTTACTTACTTTGACAATACAAATGTGTGATTGCTGCCACAAGCCACTAAAGCTATAGGGACTCCTAGTAGTGACAAGATTTGCTGTGGTAACATTTCTTTAGTGGATACGGTTCCTAGGCCACACTGACCAAAACTATTTGCCCCCCATGAATATAAATCACCATCTGAAAATAATAATTATTGATTGTAAATTCGTATATGTAAGTGACCAACGAAGCACGGAAGTCGCCAATCTAAGGGCCGTGCTGAATATTGGTATTACTTACTAGTATTTTTTAATTATACAAAATGTGTAAATAAAAGAGAGAATACAAACAAGGACCTGAACAAAAGTAAGCTAAACCATAGCACGTTTTACCAAAATGATTGTTAAAAATTTTGGGATTTGCTACTAGGAAAGAACGAGGGCGATATTAAAAAATCAATATTACATCAAGTTCACTTACTATTTGTCAAGGCTATACAATGATATGCACCGCAAGCAACCTGAATAACATTCTTTGTGGCTAATCCTTTAACGAATTTGGGCTTGTCTTGTGCATGGGCGCCGAGGTTGTTACCCAGTTGGCCCATACTGTCAGAGCCCCAACTGAATGACTGCCCCCACTCATCAACGGCAAGGGAGTGCTGAATGCCACATGCCATCACTGATATTGTGCATTCTTTGAATGTTTCTACAGGTGCTGAAAACAATAAAAGATTGGTAGTTAATTTATTTAGTAAGGATCAGGTAAGGTATTTGTTTTACCAGTAAGATTATATTTTGTTTGCTTCATATGTTGATCAAACTGTTTTAGGCAAGCAATTATGTTTTGTTTACACTCTGTGAAACACTCATAAGTATTTAATTAGGTTTGTCGGGGATTAAGGGGGTTACATACACCAATCATGTACATACATGTAGTATGTAGAATGCTTGGTTGTTAAATGTACTTGTGAATGGTTTTTGGGTTAAGCCCTCATAAGTTTTAATATAACCTACCACAAACTTTATAGGTGATTATTATATGGAATTGTAATTTTTAGAAACACCTAGCATTTTATTGGATATCATCAAGCTGAATTTAAAAGCAATTTGTGTGTAGTATACACACAAATTTACTTTCCAATGAAATTGAAGGCCATTTCAATAGAATAAATTATTTTAGACAGTAATATACCCTTCAGATTATATAATAGACATAAAATAAACCAGGCAAGTGCGAGTCTGACTCTCGAACCGAAGGTTCCGTACAAGCTTGTTCACCAAATTAATTTACATTACTCAAGTTCATAACCTATAAAAACCCCAACTAAACTTTGTAGTTTAAAAAAAATCTCCTATACATAATAAAATATAATGTCACGGGCAATTCTCTAATTGCAAATGTAAGTTTGTAACCACAAAAAAAACAAAGAAGAAATTTCATAGCTGGAATTGTTGAATCATACCCGAATGCTGTTGGCATTTAATTTGGCAAAGTCAAAATTTATTTATTCAATAAAATCAAAAGGATCACTTTCAAACATCGGTTTTATCTACTGCCTGTTCTTCCGCAACCAAGCCAGGAAAGAAAGGCAAGAAAACAAGGTTGGTTATTCTTTTTAATGATCCTTTTACAAAACAATGAGTTGGAGCATTTTCAATCGCAAGAGTTTTTATCATCTCAAATAATCAGATATTTTATAGAGTTCCTTTGTAATTACGTTTTTAAATTTGTTAGTTGTCAATTTTTGTATATCTCTTGGGAGTTTGTTATAAAAGCGTACACCTTGCCCTTTAAACGATTTACTAATTTTATGGAGTCTACAATTGGCAACAGCGAGTTTATCTTTATTTCTGGTATAACAATGTGATTATCACTTTTTTTCTTAAACAAATTAATATTTTTGTAAACATACATCAGATTTTCATAGATGTATTGACAAGGAAATGTCATTATCTTTATTTCTTTAAATGGCATGTCTGAGTCATGTTTAAAAGACGCAGAGCCAATACATTTTATTAAGTTAATTTTTTTCAGGATTAATTGAATTTTCTGATGATTCAATAAAAAACATTTTGCTAAAATCTCATTCATTCAAGATATTCAAATGTTTTCTCACATTTCAAGCCTTCGAGCATAATTCATAACGAAACTTATGAAAAAAATAGTAAAGCAATAAACAAAATAATTAAATGAGTATCTTTTAGTTTTGGGTCATGGGCATTTTCTGCCGGTGAGTGAGTAAAACTATGAACTATTTCGGTTGCAGTTCTTAGTAAGTTGATTTCTAAGTACCAAGTAATGCCCATCTGCACTAAGTTCAGGCAAACAAGTATTCAATGAGTGAATAGAAGTGCCTGAGTGTATAGGCATATCTAATGAACAGATAAAAAATGTCAACAAGAGTAATCAAATTCTTAGTTTCATTTATTTCAGTAATATTATTTTATTTTGTTATTATTAACTTTTCCTTTTAACAAAAAGGCTTGAACTTTGGCCTGTGGTCTTAGGTCCGGTATCCACCAATAATGCTAAAGCTTAAAGGATACATCTAAAGACAAATAGAATTGCACATGTCAATGTGATGGTATTACTACAGAATCATTAGTTGATTTTACATATTACTCTCCTTTGCTTGGGTGGATGATGGGTCTTTGTACATGAAGGACAAATTGGTTGATGTTTTGTTTTTGTGGTATTTTTTTTTAATTACAAGGAACATAAAGAAACTTCAACTTTTAGGTAAATAATCAAGGACTAGTGTCAAACCTGGGCTATTTCCTTTCTGGTTTTCTGTTTGGCGGCCAAGTTGCCCCACATCATTACTGCCACATGAATACAGATGCCCAGCGTTTGTGAGGTAAAGGCTATGGAATTCTCCAGCAGCGACTGATTTAATGTGATTGCTTTCTTTCCATTTCACTAATGTTGGTTTAATCACCTGAAAAATAAACACACCTTCAAATCGAGAAGTTCCCTCTTTTTAGAAGTTGGTTTAAAAGGGATCAATCTTTATGAAGTGTGGAAACAAATCTATAGCTAAACTTACCTGAACCTTGAACAGGTGTTAAGCTAGAATGAGGGAATACTATGACTTAAGTTATTCTTACCAAATCAACAATATCCGGGTCTTCAATACACAGTTCTTGATGAGTTGCGTTACCCCAGCAAAACATTTTAGCTGTACATATAGGAAAAATTACCACTAAAGAACTTATGTTCTGAGGTTCTGATAACCTCTACAAACAGCGCAGATCAGTCTGTTTTAGACAGAGAAGATGAAAAATTTTGAAAAAATACTAGACCATAAAAATTTCACAGTATGAATTTATCTCTATCTCGATCTTCGAATAAAAATAATAGAAAAATTCATTTTCAAAAGTCGAGAACAATCTTAAACATTTTTCTGTTCTTGACTGACTGATTGTTCAGTTCAGTTCAGTCTGCTCTTGACGTTTGTTGACTGTCAATTCTCTGTCCTGTCAAGAAAATCAAAGTCAGTTTAACCTGACTTCTTGGTTACACCTAAGGTGTCCACCTAAGGTGTCATAAATTATGACACCTTAGGTGGACACCTTTTGACTCAAAAATTAGAAGTAAAAAATTGGCCAGCCATACAAGCCATAAATAATAATTATGTGAAGTGAAATGCTGTAAATAAAATCTTGTGATATGTGAAAGGATAGTATTATCAAACTATTTCATTCCGATACTCTAACAGGACAGACATGTAATCCTTGTTCGGTAGGTAACACAAACGCGACCGAGGGCCGAAAGTATTTTATTCTCACTAGTTCTATTCAAAAATTCAATGAAACAACAAGCGTATTCGTCTAAAATCAATCAAATGAATTTTCTAAAATAAGAATCGACTTGGCGGTGACTCTGCCGTGCTCCCTGATATCTGCTTGTCCTGCCATCTAGCGACAAGTAGGAGAAATCGAGCGATCGGACTTTTAGTATTGTTCGTAGTAGCAACTTATTAATAAAATTTTTGTAATTCTACTTTATAATACAGTATTTTTATTTACAAAAAGAGAATTAAAAAAGGTAATTTAACTTTTTTTTCAGTTTAATTACTTAATATTGGCATTTCATTTTTAAAAGTTAATATTGGAATGTTTTTTCATGTAAGCCATTATAGTTCTTATGTTGTATGGGGCACGGGCTAATATACATATTTTCCCCATTATATAGTCATTGCTATATAATAAATATATCATCGCAGTGAAACGAATAGTCAAGTATATAGACGGACGGTCGACCGACGGTTGTTCGGCGGCCATATTTGTTATTGTGCTGAATTAGAATTATTTAGATTGTTTCATTTTGATCAAAGAAGTTTTAGTATTTTGTGATGTATTTAATTTCCTTATCTTCAATTTGTTTAGGCGTTTACCTTGTGTTGTAAAGTACGCAAAGGCGTTATGCATATCTATTGATTGTGTGTAAATCCGAGGTGATTCGCTGAAAGCTATCCAGCGAATTCTTTTGTGAAGCTTTTAGGATAATTTATCTAAGGTGGCGGGGGCATCTGGTAGTAATGGAAAAAGGGGAAGACCTGCTCCTGCCTCGGTCGACGTGGGGTCTCCCTTGCTCGATTGGGAGGAGGGAGACCACTTCAGCTTTGAGGACTCTGAACGTTTCGAGGAAGATTCCTTGTGTAGTTGGAGTTCTGAACCCGAGAGCTTGTGCAACAACTGGCGAGGATGGAAGAGACCCATCCCTCAAAACCCTTTCATCACGCGTCCTTCGAAAAAGGCCGTTCAAGGTAAGCAATGCAGCTGATCCTTTGTTTGTGAAAGTTATAACGATGAATTTTGCCTTATTTTCGATGATTATCTGATTTTCACACTATATTAAGTGCATTTTGTGTCATAAATTTGTGATACTTCATGTTGGCATCTGTTTTAGTGAAAGTTATGATCTGTAGTGTTAGATACATAGGTGAGTACATACTGATTACATGTGCGCGTAGCTATATACAAAGAACAGGTGTTGTAGAGTCATTTACCCCTGAATGCATTGAGCTGTTAATAATAATCTTTGGTTTCAAATCCCTGCTATACTTATAGTTATAGCCATTAACACCTTTTATTTGTAGGCAGATTTTCATTGTGAAGGGATATTAGCTGTTTGGTTCTACATTGGAAAGTTTTTGATTCTGTCATGCTTTTACAACTTTCACTGTTTTTTGTTTAATTTATTGTGTTATCAAAATATAGGTACCTACCTACTGTTAGTTTGTAAATAATGGGATTGATTCTTATTTCCAATAATTAAATTAGATGGTACCTTTTATGTCCATATTATTTATTCAATCTAATTTCCATTGAAACATTATTAGGTTTAATTATGTATTTATTTTTGCCACCAAAGTCATTGTTGGCTTGTCAAACAAGCAAAAGGCTTGTTTCCTGTTTGTAATTTTATGGTGTAGCCAAAATATCAAAAGCAGAAGGCTTTAGATTTTCTAGAGATGATTTCTATCATACTTAGATCATGTGAAACAATTTACCTTTATTCACTGAAATCTCAGGCTGGCCTGGAACCTGGACAGGCATTAGTAGAAACTAGTACTAAGAGTAAATACATTGTTTTAAATAAAAAAAAATATCTTGTGGATGGCATCTGATATTAACTATAATAATGAACTAGTCTATTGCAGGAGTATAATATGCTTATGGTATGGTTGCTGGCTGGAAAGAAACGGCACCTGCCAATTCCGACTAATATTCAAATCAAATCATAGGCAGACAATGACTTGCCGTCCACTAAACAGGCCCTGTATGTGCTGCCAATGATAGGTAGCGTAGGGGCAATGTTGGTGTGAACAGCTAAACAGTGTCAAGAGGTGTGCTGCAATTTCACTAAATGCTACTTTATGCCTCCGCAGTGTCGCCATGCACCAAACTAGCCACAAGTGCACCCTGTGGGATTATTAATTTTATTATTAGCAGTTTTAAGATAAATTACCAGTTACCTATGTTACTAAAAGCTATATTTATCCAGGTCACTAATATTATAATAAGGTAATATCTAGAACAATATTAAAGCTCCAAATTACTACTAGTTTTAAAGAAAAACTGCTAGGTATTTTGGACATGTTGTGTTATGCAAGGCCATAGTAAGCAATGCTATTTTTGATTGCATGCTTTTCACATTATGTAACCTGTTTGAGCCAGCCAAAATAATAATACAAGCATTTTGTATTTAAGGCTTTGAGTGGTGATTTTATTACATCTGCTGATTTGGTTGACTTGCCACAATATCAATGCCTAATATTGTAACACAAACAAAAATATTGTTTGATAACCTTGTCATTGTAATAATTTCATCTGATCTTATTGGGCAATAAAAGCAATTTTATTCCATGAACTTTAATTATGTTCTCCTGATCTTCAGGTAAACCCGAAACATATCTTAAAAGATATGTTTATTTCTCATAAAAATTTACAAT
Organism: Perizoma affinitatum; assembly: GCA_961405105.1. Lineage (NCBI taxonomy): Eukaryota > Metazoa > Arthropoda > Insecta > Lepidoptera > Geometridae > Perizoma > Perizoma affinitatum. Next base: position 14,572,294 of record OY560184.1, on the reverse strand, counting down.
TCACATACATGAGAAAACTTAAATTTATTAAGCACCTAAATCTAAACATTTGTGTAAGGCTAATCATACATTAGTAAAAAAAGTTTATCAAATGATAATGTTCACATGCCAGTAGTTTTTAATAACTTGCATAATGTACCTACACAACTCTGGCTCAAAAATCTTGAAATTGCAGTTTACTCAGTAGCCTTAATGGTTAATTGGTGTTAATTCTCACAAAGTCTGGCGTGGATTGAATTGGTTCATCTTAATTGCTAACTTGAGGTTTAGCTGTACCATAAAATCTGCTAATGAGAATAAATAGGTAGGTTGTATAACCAGCACACAAAAGTATAATTTTCATTAACTAAAAAGGCTGTGCTAATTTTAGTGGTGGAAATAGAACTGCAAATATTGTGCATTGTCTAACAAATCTAACCGACTTTGGAATGTTGTTAACTTTGGATGTTGTTAAGGAGACTTGACATGAAATATAAATTAAATGTTTATTTCGCATGACAAGAAAAGTAGAGGTTACAAGTTATACTTGCTACTGGACACAAGTAACAACTAAATAAACACTGAAAATGGGAAAAATTTACTAAAATAGTAAATTGTCAAGAATGTCCCATGCACCCTACCTACTGAACCATTGAGACAATACAATGTTTGTTACAGAAAAAACAGTACAAACACTGAGTGAGCTAGCTGCAAAGTGTGTAGCGAGTCACATACCATTTGAGTTAGTAGAGCATGTCTACCCACCTGTGCCAGAGCAATTACAACTTCAGATTGCATTCTGGAGCTTTCCAGATAGTGAAGATGACATCAGATTGTATTCATGCCTGGCAAATGGATCAGCAGACGAGTTTCAGAGAGGTGAACATCTCTTCAGGGATAGAGCTGTCAAAGATGTCTTGCAGATTGGTAAGTAGGATATTTATGTTTTGACCTGCTCCTTAATTACAGTAGAGCAAAATAGCTGTGGGACTCGACCCACAAAAAAAAGTAGTGGTGCAAAAATGGGAATGTTAAGGTAGAAAAATGTCCCCTTTCAAGCTTTACAGGTTCTGAACTCACAAAATGAGTGCCATTGTCTCGCCATTTTGGTGCAGTTAGAGGGCTAGCCTTATATATGCAGGCTGTGAAGCAGTCACATACAGGTGTCACACCTGTTTCCTGGACCACAGATTTAGGCATACTAGTGTAGGCAGTGACCACAGATTTCCACTTGCATACCTCAGAGATGCAGGTGGATCATTCTTGGCATACCTCTTTCGCTTCATTACATTCTTCATACAAGCTCGTTGGTTGAGAGTACTTTTGTCTTTACCTTTCTCCAAAACACAATGCTATTTTTTATTTAATCTGCATTCTGGGCATTAAGCTTGAGTTTTATGTATTCTTCGTACTTGCCTAGCTTTGAAGAAATAAGCATATTTATTATTCTGTACATTGTGATTGTCCTTTTTATCCTTCTGAATGTAACGGAGCTAGAAACATGTCAATTTGTGATGTAGGCCCATGCTAAGCTCACCAGTAAGATGATTGACAGTGTTCAGAATGTCTATTATCCTTCTAGGTTTCCACTTATCAGCAACAGTCACCCTCAACATGCCTCGGGCGCAGTTTAACGTCGCCGTTACTTTCGACAGACAAAGGATAGTCTCTTGCAACTGCACCTGCTTATCAAGTGCTCATTGGTGTTCGCATATAGTAGCTGTTTGCCTTTACAGAATACACTTGGTAAGTAATACCACCAATTATACCATAACCCTCGACGCAAAATGAGAGGTAGGTATGTTATAGTTGGAAGCCTTTGTGTGTTTGTCTGTCTTTATGTTTTTCTTTGGCATTGTTGCTCCCAAACGTATGCGTCGATTTTAGTGCTGTTTTTTTTTTATTTAAAAGCTGGTTCATTCGTGATAGTTGTTAGATAAGTTTAATACCACAAGTCACTTGATGTCCTTGTGTGATCATCGTAAAGCGGACAATAGATGATGGTTTGTTGAACGGCGTTACCGATAGTAATGCAGTTTTTGTAATCTTTTTGTATTACTTCAAACTAAACTATCTAAAAAAGAAAGGTTTATAAATAGATAACGCCATAAACCACTGTTCTAGTGGGCGCTGCTATACAAGGTGAAATGCACACACGTGTCTTATAAATTTGTAAAAATGTTCTTGTTACTGGACACGGCATGTGCAATATAAAATGTTTGAAAGAAATTATTAATCCGGATGATGAATTAATTATTCGAGAATATCTAGGAATAAATAGCATGTTTACCGTTTATTTATACTATGACTAATTTCACACATGTGTCATATAAATTTGTAAAAATGTACTTCTTACTGAACACGGGATCCTATGTGCAATATAAAGTGTTTGAAATAAATGATTAATCCGAATGATGAATTAATTATTCGAGAATATCTGGGAATAAATAGCATGTTTACCGTTTATTTATACTATGACTAATTTCACACATGTGTCATATAAATTTGTAAAAATGTACTTCTTACTGAACACGGGATCCTATGTGCAATATAAAGTGTTTGAAATAAATGATTAATCCGAATGATGATTTAATTATTCGAGAATATCTGGGAATAAATAGCATGTTTACCGTTTATTTATACTATGACTAATTTGTTTTATTTCACTTCTTGATATTTGCAGCATTAAATACATATTTTTCTATTATAGCCCACACAAGTATGCCTCAGAGCGCCGGTTTCAGAATCTTTGCACAGATTACGAAGAGATCAGCTTCAGAAGTTCGCGCAATACCTGATAGCGGAATTACCTCGTCAAGTTCTGCCCACGGCTCAGCGTATACTGGACGAGCTATTGTCTGCGCAGCCGACCATAATTAACACGACCTCTGGCGCTCCCGATCCGACTGCGGGTGCATCGGCCTATGAATACACCTCATGGTTCCTAGATGAGAAGACATTGCATAATAACATCAATAAGATACTAGTGAAATTTTGTGTTCCAGCTCCAATTGTGTTCAGGTAAGAAACAGTTAGAAGTTCTCTAACACTCTTTATGTTAGAGAAAGAAGCCATATGTTATCTTCGTTATCATACATCTTTTGTTCTGCGACTTTATTGCAAAATATAAACAAGCATACCTAAGTTGTAGCAGATAGTATACCTACCTTAATATTTTTGCAGTGAATGCCATTTGTCGAGAATTGAGGATGATTTGACATCGATTTTTGATCTTGGTTTGTTAGAAGAGATATGTATTGCCATTACTTATGCGTACTATTGGGATTCAAGTCGTGAAAATGTTTTTTTTTAACTTGCGTGATATTGTGGAATGTGTAACTTCTGAATATTGTTTAGGTAGCGAACATCCGAGATCCGTGTTCCGTTAGTCCAAACAAGGTCCAAACTTAGTACGGAATGATAAAAACTAATTTGGCCCTTCCAAGACAAGCCACGAAGAACATGAAAAAACTAATATGTTGTTCAAGATAAGCTATTGTAAAATGCACTAGCCTATAGGTTGCTATTTCAAACGCCTAGTGCCTAGGATACCTAACTATCCTAGGCACTAGGTAACCCTATTGAGACTCTGTAACTTTCAGCGACGACAACACATAGTTTACGATTAACTATAAGTGACGTCTGACCCTCGTTTAAACTTGGTACCTGTCACTGACATCGTCTATCCTTAGTTTTACTACTTGATTATTTGTAGATAGATAGATAGACAAACTCTTTATTGGACACCAAAGCAAAATACAAAAACACAGGAATTCATAAACATACAATAAGCGGTCTTATCGCCAAAAAATATCACTTCCAGACAACCTTTGGATGGACAGGATAAAATGGAATCAAATGACGGCAGTGTACCTATAATAAAATATAATATTAATAATAAATTCCTGCATATATAACATGTGTAATGGGTAGGTTAGGCTTCAACGGTAGTCCCATATAAATTTTATAAAAAAATCCCACTCCTAAGGGAGAAAAAAATTTGGATTGAAATTTCATATTGCTTTTTCTATCAACCTTCCGTTGTTTGAAGTCAGTTTTTATTTTTCCTATAAAAAATATTGCATTTTATTAATCAAATATTTTTCTATATTCTATATTATCAAATCAATATTCTGTTATATTCTTGTGAATTCATATAACATTGCCTTTTCAGTGACGTCAACTATCTAAGCACGAGCGCTCCGCCAGCCGCGGCAGAATGGTCATCGTTATTGCGGCCGTTGCGAGGAAGGGAACCGGAGGGGATGTGGAACCTTTTGTCCATCGTCCGGGAGATGTTCAAACGAAGCGATAGGAATTCCATACCGCTGCTCGAGATTATAACGGAAGAGGTCATGGCTTGTGAGCAGGTATACCATCTTACTATCTATGTCGTTGAGGATGGTCACTATGTATGCCAAGACTAATATAATAATAAACACCCAACAGTCGCATATATAGTTCTAACACTAGGATGCCCTGAGTCGTGGGTATCAGAAACCATGGTATTACAACACCCAGACCCGAAACAAATATCAGCAAAACATGAAAATATTTGTACCTCTTGCTTCTCAGTCGATTTTGGCAATAAGCAATATTTTTTTAGTCTAGACTCATTACTGTATACTTGTATACTCATCTTTCTCACATCATTGTGTTTATCATAACATTATCAGCCTGAACTTTTATTTTAATTTATCGCGACTACAGTATATCCCGTATATGGTTATTTTTATTTTTGTCTGTTATTTATCTCATTATTAATTATTATTATTCTCTCTATAAACGGCTTATCGTATTATAATGAGTTTTTTTTCAATCGATTTGTATGTTTTCAAGGATGATTCTTGAATAGATTTTATCGTCATGAGCCACTAGGGTGCACTGCAATATATGATAGAAAAACAGGACAGAGTTTTCGATATTTTTGAAAAAAAAAAAAAAAAACTGACTGGTTTGTTGTATTTCCTAAGAACTCAAGAACTCTGTGCTAAGGTGGCAACAGAGTGGGTTCCGAACGCGAGACGACTACTTTGAAGCAGTCCCACAACAAGGATTTGCCAGAAATAGTTCAAGATAGAGACCAATGGAAAGAGTGCCTTTGACTTTCCGTGGGAACAACGATAATAATTAACAATTCAGGAACAAATAACTATTCATCTGATCTAGTTTCCTTACCTAAACAGCAATTATTATCTTCGCCTGGTTGTACTTTGCCACATTTATCTGTAACTTCAAGTTCAATGTAAGTTTACAAAAATAAATAATACCATAACTTCAAGTTCAATGTATGTTTTTGTCTAATTTGTTACAGATAATCGTATGGTGGTACAGCACTAAGGCGGCTTTAGTTGCATGGGGTGGAGGAACTGTTGGGAAGCACAACGGCACAGGAGGGAACTCATCCGCTCAGCATGCTTGCTCTTCACTCTGTGACGAGGTAACTCACTTTATTCATCAGCTGGAAATCGCTCTGAGACCCAACATGTTTTTTATAAGTAAATAAAGTTAGACGCGGAAAGCCAAGATGATAGGACGAGCTCGACGCCCATCTGGAATCGTGGCTTGTGACAGCGTTAAATCGCGAGGAGTGGAAGGAGGGTTGCTGAGTTCGTTTACTTGCATGTGGTACTGTAAAGCGACATAAGATATTAAATGTCAAAAATAACAAATATGCCGGTCGCTGGCCTTAATATCTGGTATGGAAATCAAACTAAAAGTTCGTCAAGAGTGCTGTATTATGTTACAAAATAAGATTTTGGAACTTTTTCGATAACCACATCTTTGGAATAGGCTGTAAAATTGCGATTAATTTTATTTTCAGGTCGTAGTATTGTGGCGCCTTGCCGCATTAAACCCGGGCCTAGCGCCACATGAAAGAGACACGCTACATGAACAGTTCGCACAGTGGCATCTAAAAGTGCTTGATAAGGTAATTTCTAACTAAAGTGTCAAGTCCTCTGCTGAACGAAGAACCGATTATTATCGCCTCGGCGTGTTTTTCCATTCTGTTTCTAGGAAGGACTTAATCGAAATGACTTCTTCTTTGTCCAGCCTATCTAAGTTCATAAAATCGTAAACATACCTATGGAGATCACACATAAATACTCCCATAGATGGATATTATTATTTTTTACACATACTGGTACATAATACAGAACAGACAAGTAGAACAATAGAAAAAAACAGCAAGAAACCTAAGTTCCTAGTGAAAATTATGTTCATAATCAAAATAGTATCAAAAATTATAGGAAAAAAACACTTTTCAGGTGGCAAAGAATCGTAACAACACTCACATAACCAGCGGTACATCGTCCTCGCACTCCCGCCACTCGAGTCGGTCGTCTCACTCGCACCCGCCATACATAAACGGGATAAGCGAGACAGAAGTCTTCCCCGGGTTCCATCCCGCTATGGAGGCCTGCTTTTTAGAATGGGATGATTATCAAATACCCGGTGTGACATATACTAAGGAACTGAATCCGCTGTATCACAGTCCATTCACTATCTTCAGACATTCGGATAAAGTGACGTGTGATGTACATCAGGTTAGTACCAGTTCAGTTCAGAAATTGTGTATATTTTTTTTAATGAGGTGGTCTTTATATCAGAGCCTATGTCCATGCGCATTTTATAGTTAATAATTTTTTCTCCAAGTATAACGATTTGGTTGGTTAGTTACTTTAGGGGATTATAGGGACCTCATATATTTTTTGAAAATTAATTCCATTTTTTGTATGATTTTTAATGTTTTTCTAAGAACAAATCTTCTAGCTATAAAAGAAGAGATACTTTCCTTAAGAGTACTTGACACACCTTGTATAAGTTCTTTAATCAACTCTCTCGCCTCGGAGGTTTGCATTGAATATGTTATATCATTCTGCCTTCAGTTCTCATGTTTATTTTTGTACAGTAAAAAAATAAGTTTTTTTGGTATAACTAATGCAAACATATTTTTTAGGTGTCCTCGTCAAAAGCTATACTCAACAATGAGATGTCTCTTAGCTATCGTCTGACAAATCCAGACCCTTCCCATAGAGCTGGTTTTCGAAGGAATATCAACATAGCCATGCCGGCGCCACGTGTCCATGTAAGTTTAAATATTATTCAAAGTCAAAGTCAAAATTCGTTTATTCATGAAAATCACAAGGATCACTTTGAAACATCGGTTTTATCTACTGCCTGTTCTTCCAAGCGGGTTTAAATAAATGGCCCAAGACATGTCGAGACACGCTTCGTTGGGCGGTTAATCGGCTGAAATTCACTTATATTTTAAATTTTAAATACCATTTTCTATTAATATTGTTTTTTATTAACTTTGTGTTTTTAGGTCTTAGTGCCTATGCAGAACGAGCCTCTTGAAGAAGCGGATGGAGCAGCTGCCGCTGATGGAAATGACGGCAATCATTCGAGTGTATCTTCTGAAGGTCAGCCCATAAAAAAAACAAAGCCTTTATTTAATAAACCTATGTTACAAATCGATTTGAAGCTGTGAAACCTAAACTAGGCGGGAAAATGCTCTCTAGACCGAGGGTCCTTGGGTCATTCGATTACAACATGCTGCCAATGATGATGATGAATTTGAAATTAAGCGTTAAAGCCTGCTCAAATGGCGAGAAAAATAAATTTATAGCATAAAAAGGGTAATACGACTTCCGATACGAAGGTCGTGGGTTCGAACCCGGTCGTGCACCAATTTTTTTATTAATTTTCTATATAATAATATTGAAAATTGAACGGGGAAGGAAAACATCGTGAGAAATCCGGCATGCTCTAGAACCAAGAATTCGAAGTCATGAAGGCATCCGTTACTGTTCCAATATGCGGCGATGGGCTTGAAATCTGTCACGTGGAATGCTTACTAATTACCAAATGTAGTGTATGGACGTGCCTCTGACTACCCCCCACTTGGTATCCTCAAAGATTTACGCACTGATTATGTATATGAGGATGTCAATCATGGGGAATATAGACCGTGTTTGTTTTCGTTTTCAAGCACATGGTACATCATATAATAAAAATTCGGTTTACGTTTTGTGCGAGTCCAACTAAACAAACTGAACTTCGTAGGTTTTTGCGAGAACGAAGAGGAGATCCTCCAAGCGAGTAGCGGAGACACCGACTCCCATTCTTCGAGCTCGCCCCCAGTTTCATCGGACGACGCTAACCGACGGGTCTCACAGGACGAGTCAGTTTCCGACGACGAATGCAACATGTATTTCTATGACACGGCTGCGGCCGGACCTATGAACGCTTGCAGCGGAGATGAAGGCTCCGCACCTTGTGGTTCGGTGAGTAACTAACTATTTAATGTGCTTTAATTGTGTGGTGTCTAGAAATATAGTTTCAGTACTTAGATCCGTTTCCGAAATCAATAATACGTAATAAATTACATTAATGTAACATCGTGAACATCGTGATTGAATACCAATATTAAGATAACAAACATCCATGTGATGCAGTTCCCATAATATAAGCTTATATTAGGAACTGCATCACATAGATGTAATTATGGATAATAATAAAAATGTCCAGCATTATTATTATTATCCAAACTTTTTTCATCATATCATCAACCTTCTTCTAATCAACTATTCAATGTGCATATATCATAATTTTCACATGTTTGTCATAATCCTGTCATCCAATAAAAAAAAACTTGTAGAAAAAACCATTGAGAAAAAAAAAATTACATTAGTAACCTACAATAGCATTCTGCAAAAATTAATTGATGCCTCCAATTTTGAGTATTCCTTCACAAAAATAAACCTCGTTGATTATAAATTCGTATTGACTCTCGTGACACTATATGCTGGAAAATTTCAAGATGGATGTTGAAGACATTATGTACCATGTAAAATTTAAATTAATAATAATGAAGAATAATAGGTAAACATTGCCACCACTCGGATTAAAAGCCCAATCAGTCATATTAACTGCATGCCTTTTTGTCTTCAAATAACACCGGTTCTTTCTTGGTTAGGTCGATGAGACCCTGACAAGGGCCTATCAAACAATTGTGAAAAAACTCTCCTGACAAATTGGTATTTGGTTGATTTGTAAATTCCACTAACTGTGTAACTTAATTTCTGTCAACAGGATGGTCCGTCGAACAGCACAACCAACTGGCAATGCACCTGGGAAGTGTCATTCGCGCGCGCCGAAGGCTTGCAAGCTCACGGCCACGCTCGTGAGGCCTGTGCCTTAGGCGCGCGATTGGCCAAGGAGCTACTGGCCCGACCGCCTTCACTCACCGGATCCTCACTGTCGCCGCATGAGAGGAGAATGAAGAAACGGCATATACCGATGCCGAAAATGTGCGCGGCGGCCCATAGGCTGTCGTGTCTTGCGTCGGCTACGTTGGCTAAATGCGCCTTCCTTTGCACGGTATGAATACTCAACGCAACAGAAATGCTCCTAGTGTTGCAGATGTTAGGCGACGGTAACATCTATCTGGAATCTATCTGGTAGGCCGTATGCAAGCCCATGCATGAACGATGCGCTTAAACTAATCATTGCGTTACTAAGATATTGTTTGGTATAAGCTTTACAAATTAAAGCATTGACTCTATTATTAAGCATATACTCAATTCTCTGTTCACTGTATACTAGTTCTGATTAGGACTGAAGTTAGTAAGAAGATCAACGTTTTGTTGCTCCTGCAAGGGGCCTTGTGATGGATGGTGAAGAATTAGTCAAGTGAAGAGAAAAAAAAAGCAAATTCTCCTTTCATGAATTTTCTCCATGGATGCTTACAGGTATTAGCAGAATTTAGCGAACACCACGAGCTGGCGTTCCGAGTTGGCCTTTACGCGCTGGAAATGGTCCGTACACCGGCCAGCACAAAAGCGCTTGAAGTGAAACTGAACAATCAGGAAACAGAGCTGGTAGCGCTTTTGAAGAAACTGCCCACTGGACATGAACAGCTGACGCTTGCGCGAGAAAAAGCGATGCAAATCAGAGATGGTATTTTGAGGTGAATATGAAAATACGAGCAAGTTTTATTGAAATGTTAAAGAATTGCAATCTAAAGACTTGTGTGATTTTTTCTAAACAAAACATATAGACACCTCTGTAAACTCTATATATTTGAAAGCGGCGATGTCTGGGATGGTTCTTAGCAATATTTGGTCCAAGATCTGATTTTTATATTTCGTTTACCTTTCCTTTATTTAAGTTTTTTAAACACCAAAACCTTACATATATAAGCACTCTGTATAGAGCCAAAATTTAATATAACTTAAATACTTTCAGGAATCGGGGACCGGCTTTGTTGCCCATCGCTTTAGCAAGTTTCTTGTTCGACGTTCTGGTTCTATCGGCGAACGATAACACCCACATAATAGTAAGTGCCTTACCCCACTTTTAGTTGAATGTATTTATATTAACCATCTGTATTCATATGTCACAAAATGCTTTTTGTTGAAACTTACTTGCTAGCTTCTACCGCTGGGGATAATCAAGCTAATGGTAGTCGTCCAATTCATAGTCATAAATATTATGAAACTTACTTCATAATTAAACTCGAAATTTGAGCTCTCGCTTAAACTTAAAAACCATGTTTAAAAAATTGAAATCAAAGTATAATTATATAATTTAGGTTGGTTCCTCACAACCAAACAATTATGAATTGTCATTTTTTATCAACCCTCCTCTGATGTGATGCCAACACAGGCGAACTCATTCACGAAGAAGAATAGTAATAGCCTAATGAGATGTAAAAATCATTAGCCAAAGTAAATAATACATGTTTTATTCGCAGGCAAGGATGCCGCATGATGAGATGCTAGGTTTCGAAGCAGCAGTTGCGTCACTGGGACTCAAAGCAAACGTATCCGAGGCGGAACACCCGCTGCTTTGCGAAGGAACGAGGCGTCAACGCGGGGAACTTGCACTAACGTTGCTGTCCTATTACAAGGACGACCCTGTTAAACTTGCTAAGATTATGAATAAAGTAAGTTTTTTGTGTTACTTTTTATAGCAGAAAGTAGCATAAATTGCGATATTTGATTGATAGAGCCAAACTACTGGGGCATAAAAGTTTTGAGATGGTGACTACCCCCTAACCCGATGACATCTTAATGCTCATCTTATATGCGTTCGTCATGACACTCCTTTGAGAGGAAGCCTATGTCTAGCTTCTACAGGCTGTTGATGATTAAGATTTTACAATGTAAAAAATCTAGCAACAGGGTATTTCCCACCAAAATTTTTTGTCAGTTCCTATGCATAGTCTCCATTTATGTCTCACTTTCTGATATTCATTTCAGTTGCTAGACCGCGATATCCACCAGTTGACGAAAGGTCCGATGGTCAGTATGTACTACACGGCTACCCAGCGACTAGCGGCGTACCGACAAGCGCCGCTTTCACAGCACCCAGTCGATCTCAACTACGCGCAACCTGGCTCTTCTACACAGCAACATAATTTGAATCATGTAAGGACTTCATAATTATCTTTAGATTTAAGAGCAGCATCAGTTGCATCGTCAACTTGCAACTTATGCATAAAACAGCTGAAGAAAGGCCCAGTCAACCCAAAAAAAGGAGGAACATGTTTGAATTTCCAATAAGTATTTACTTTTTAGTAAAATAATTTGTAATTGTTTGAAGCATCCATTATTCGCTGTGTTTTTGATGGAATAGCAACATACAATTTGATTATGTGGGCACAGAACCACAATGATTGGCTTAAGCCTGAACTGCTACAAAAGTTTTCGTCCTATTCGCAGGGAGGTAACGATCTGGAGCGACTTGTGTTGACTGAGGGAGGGCCCTCTCCGACGTCGCATGCGCACTCGTCGCACACCACTCACCATATGCCCACTCGACCTAAAGACTCAAGGTATGTTGTTTTAGAGCGTAAATCTCATCGAACCTTTCTGCAGTTACTGAACCGTCCTGTTGGGATCACCAATATCGGGAATATTTGTGACCCCGATGGGAATGGTTTATGTTCTACCGATACTTCCACTTTGCTATTAGTTGCCACATGTTAGTTTGAATAGCATTATGACAATTTACAAGTAAATCTAGACAGGTTGGTTGTGTAGATATCTATAACGATGTGCTTAACAATAGAGTTTTTATTTCATTTTTCACAGATTCAAAGGCAAACGCGTATATCCATCCGTTCCGAACCAGCCTTCCGAAGCTTTGGCCCACTTTATGTTCGAACTTGCTAAATCAGTGCTGTTCAAAGCGGGAGGCTCGTCCAGTACAAGTCTGTTCACACAGACTTCTTGCGCCAGGGAACATCATGGACCTCACAGGTATTTCTCTAAAATTTATTGTGGCATTCAGATAAATCATTGATTGGTGGAGGCTATGGTGAAGGCGGCTGCGGCTCGCTAGGTTCGAATGGTGCAGAAGCAGAAAAAGTGGCGTGCTAGAGAGGAGACCTCAGTAGTTTGTGAATGTTGGCTGAATAGATGGAATAAGATTAAAAATAGCTGGTAATACCTTTTCAAAACAATTTTAGAAATGTGTATTTAGTTTCACTGAATTGTGTATTTACTTTGGGCAAAGTTCTGAAGATATACAATGAAGGGCGGTCTCGAGTCCAGTTTCGCACCATGACCTAATTTTTTGTTACCTTGAATCACTTATCGACTGGACTCGATCAGAATGACAAATGGCAATCACTGAATAATATCTGCTTGAGATATCAAGCAGATATTATTTTGCGTGCAAGTTCCTAAGATTGTATGAATTGTGAAAATTACAGTTACATTACTAATCGATTGTTCGTCTTTTCAGAGGGTTACATATAGCCGCATTCCAGCTCGGCCTCTACGCGTTAGGTCTACACAATTGCGTCAGCGCCAATTGGCTTAGTCGTACCTACTCGTCACATGTTAGTTGGATAACAGGTAAAATTTTACAACGCACCGTCTTTCCCGTACCGTCGTTATTACCCGTCTACTTATTTTTCTAAAGAAATCTGTAAGGCAGGTACGCTTAAACTAAACCTATGCTTAACTCAGTCAAGACGACATATGAGTTTTTCATTGAAGGTATCACGACAACACAGAATAAATTGCCGGCAATCTTACGATCCTAAAAATAATCGTTTGGCACCAAACAAATACCACGTACCACGATCTGTCGCCGATTCCGCTTCATTCGATAGTTGTTTTGCTATAAAAATTATGGCAAAACAACAGGTGATTCCAACTCTGTTCGGGTCAAGTCATCTCAATGAATAGTTAACATTTATAATGTTTGTGTTCTAGGTCAAGCTATGGATATTGGAGCACCGGCAATTTTGTTCCTAATCGGTGCATGGGAGGGACATTTGACGCCGCCAGAGGCTGCTGGTATCGCTGATAAGGTAAAATAAGATTTGATGGCATCATCATCATCATTGTCATCTCCTGATCTTATCCGAAATTACGTAGGGTCATTCCGTTACCAGTACTTTTAATAATGCTAGACATTTTTCACACAGTATCATCTAGCCCCAAACTATTATGTTTCCAATTATGGGAACTACATGATTGATATACAACTTAGATACTTTTTTATGTAAATACATACATAATTGTACATAGGAAACACCCAGACCCGAGACAAATTTTTGCAGATCATACAATCATTAGTCCCGTGAGTTGAATTTTGGGGATGTTATAAAGTCTTGTGATTTTCCGTGAGTAATTTTCCTTTATTTACTTAAATGAAATAACTTTATTACAGGCATCATCAGGGCGCGACATGCAAACCGTCCATGCGGCGGCCGAGCTGGCCCTGTCGGTCCTTCCGCACTCTCACGCACTCAACTACAACGAGATCCAGCGCGCGGTCCTACAGTGCAAGGAGCAGAGCGACTTTATGCTGGAGCGAGCCTGTCTCACAGTCGAGGCCGCTGCTAAGGGTAACTTCAATCCAATTTATATGACTACTTTACTCCTTTTAACATGTGTGTTAAACTGGACACAAATACACATGCCTTACGAGCTAATATAGTGTGTATACATCAAAAAGGCTTGCCAGTAAAAGGTATGCAATAGTAGATTGTGTCACAAGGGACCCCAAAATAATTTATTGAGGGTTTGTATTAAAGCAATTTGCTTTCATAATGTTAATGTATTGTTTTTTCTGACCGTACCGCACAAGTTCCAGTTAATAATGTTAAAATTAGATGTCCACGTGTTCTCAGGTGGGGGCGTGTACCCCGAGGTCCTGTATACGGTGGCGCGCTACTGGCATGAGCTGTACCTGCGGCAGGCGGGCGACGAGGGCGAGGTCGTGCCGCCGCCCGCCGAGGAACCGTGCCGCGCGCCGCTCGCACCGCCGGCGCCGCTCGCCGTGTCGCTGCCGTACCCGCTGCCGCATGCCTTCCCCTACTACGCGTACCCGCCGCCCATCTACCAGCTGCAAGTCCAGCAGCTGCAACAGGTAACTACGCTCATCTAGTGAATAATAAAACGCTATTCAACGTGTATACACGACTTAAGGAGCAAACAAATGCCTATTTGCTTTACAAGTTTCGTAAGCAAGGTCATTGAACTAAAGCTTATATCAGCATACGAAAGAAAACGGCTAAAAATTGAGTCCGCTTATCTATTTTCTGCCGCGCTAACTTCTCACGTCATCGCTGCACCTAGCTGAGGCGCCCCCAAGCTAGGTGGAGCGATGACGTGAGACACTACGTTTACTAATATCGTTCTCCACTCAAGAAATCGTTTGCCCCAACAGTTATTTGAGAGAAAACCTCGAAAGCCATGCAACAGAACACTGTAACAGCCACTTTTGTTTCAGTACGGCACGCCGAACGGTCCCCCGCCGCAGTTCGCGCTGCCGCAGTACTTCGTGCGCGGGCTGGTCGCTCCTCCCCCCGGTCACGTACAGCCCCCGCAAGTGTGCAACCAGCAAGTGGCGCACGCTCACGCAGCGCAAGTGGTGCAAGTCGCGACGCCGTGCGTCAGCCACCCGCCGCCGCCGATACCCGTCAATGTCAGCGTGCACAATGCGGTAACATTGATCACTGTGCGAGACTCTTTATTATTTACTAGCCAACGGCCAACGGCTTTGCCATGTATGTGTTATTCTAGGCACGAACTATACCTGTTAACATTTTTATTCAAATTGATCCAGCCTTTACAAAGATTATTACCAATCTAAACATCCAAACTTTCATATTTATTATATTATTAGTACTACTACTGCGCTTACTACTGGCGCCTCACCGTTGACCTTCAACAAATAGTTAATAAAATATGACAACTTTTTAGAACATATCGCAGCATCCTCCAATCCCACCTCCGCTACCGGCGTCGCACAGTAACGTCCAAGTGAACATCAACATCGGCACAATCAGTAACGTCGCCGGGTTAGGGGGGAGCGCACCTCCGAACCTACCGCCTGGTCAGCTGAGGAGACTACTTGCCGCCTACCGAGTCGGCATGCTGGCTTTGGAGACTCAAGCTAGAAGGGTCCATGATGATCGTCCGCAGATGAAGTTCGCAAGGTGATTTGTAATATTTGATATCATAGACTATGAGCCCATATGCTTGGCGGGGGGCCTTCTTAAAGTATCATGTGTCGTTTATTTCGCTGGCACCCATACCCGTTACAGCTGGACACATCGCGGCAGAAATAATTTGGTGGTAGTTCTTCTCCTTTCACGAAAAATCTTTACTTTGTGCAGATTGGAGCCACTGGCGAGAGATTATGAACAACAACTATTTTAACAGAGACCACATCCCATGTGAACATATTGGCGGTGTCAAATGCTGACTGTCAACAATCCCATTTTAAATTTACAGAGCCACTCTTGCAGAAGTTGTCCAGAGCATCATCCATACACGTTTATTTTTCTAAGGAAGATGCCTTGATAAGATCAAATATTGTTCCATTATCATTTGCTGTTCGTACAGGAACCCTCCGTATGGCGAGCATGTGAAGTGGCTGCTGCGCGTGTGCAAGCGCCTCGGCGCGCAGTACCTGCACCAGTTCTGCGTGTGTGCCGTCAACTCCGTGGTGTCGCCGTTCGTGCTGTACGAACTGTGCGTGGAGTCGGCGCATTGGCTCGCGCGCGGCGGCCCGCACCACATGGTGACGCAGCACCTGCGCGGCACGCTCGCGCCGCTCGTGCAGAAGTGCCAGCAGATGTGAGTACTCTATGTGGTGTCTTAGTGCGTTCGTGCTGTACGAGCCGTGCGCGGAGTCGGCGCACGGGCTCGCGCGCGTCAGCTCGCACACCTCATGACGCACCACCTTGTAGTTAGAATATTGAGAACCCCATTATCTTTCCACATTAAGGAATGAGAAACTTGAACTCCGTCACGACCCTTCATGATTCCTCAGTTCACCACATTGAATCTAACAGTTTTAATTTATTTTTACAGGTACCTCCAGTGCCTCCACCAGAAGCTATACCACATAACCGCGGTGGAATACGAAGAATTCGTCAGCATCGTGCTATCTGCTCGGACCGCATTCCAACTCACTCCCGAAGGCATCGCTCAGTTCAAAGAGTGGCTCGCTTCTGTACGCAAGTAAGTTTTTTTTTCTTCTGGCTATAAACATTATATTTTGAAACCACCCTTTTTTTTTCTAAAAAACGGGATATTTACGCTGAATAAACTATTATTTTAATTTTTCACAAATCATCGTAAGTATCCCGTTTGAGGTGAAAATTATAGCATGATCTTATTTGAAAACATTTTTTTTTTTCACAGTGCAATTGTATTCGATCTGTTGCTAATGGTTGTCAATGCTTATTCATTATTCATTAATGTAATTTATACTAATTAAGAGTAGTAAATATTTTATTGACAAATGTTTCTTTTTATAATTAAAATACGACCAACGTGTTTCGTCCATTTTGTGGAATGACGATTTGTAGTTATTTTTAGCGCTCATTTTTACTGAATGAGCTCTAAAACCAATATTTTAATTGTTAAAATGATTTCCAACCAATTTATATTTTTAAATATTTCTTCATTTGTCATTCAAAACAATATAAAATTATACAATTATATTTAATCATATAATAATCAGTTTTGTAAACATAGTTATTGGAGACCTAGATAAGCAATATTTGTAAATAAGTTGTAGTTTTTGATGACTTTCATTTTTACAACTGCTCTTTTGTTTAGTGACAAAGATCGACATCCATTCTTCAGTCAACTGCTCTCGAATGCTATTGGACCGACATATGGACAATAAGAGAAATGTTTTTAGGTCTAAAGCGTGCAAAAAGGACCTCTGGACCCAACTGAACGCGGCGCTACAAACGAACGGCAAATGACGACGGCAGCCGATAGTTTGTCTGGTACGGTGCTCCGTGCGCAAACTGTCACTCCGGCATCGGCCTCGGTATGGGCCATACCATCTCATATTCTAAACTGTATTATATCTACACTCATGTCATTTGTAATTTCAGTACGCATTTATCGCACCCGCGCTGTCCGTACGTATATATGCACACGTATCAGTGTTAATCGAGCGAATCAACTGCTCTACACATTTCGTAAAAGATTGTAAGATACGTACCGCGATTATTACCAACCTGAATTATAAATTAATATGCCGACGAATATTTTGTATATGTTCATTTTAACACTATTTTGATTCGACCGTTTGTGTAATTCCGTTCCGAAAAGTAATGTAGAAGTTATCTATATTAGTAATAGTTTAATACACTCGATTCGAGTATCGATCTCATTGAAAATGCGAATTGTGTTCGCAGTAAAATGTTGCTAACTCCTAAAATGTAATTCATGTTACTGAACCGTTCGCAATATTTACTTTAGACGCAATATTATGAACTTGTAAAGGACGTTGGCTAATTATGGCTCACCTTCACAGACAGCAGATCTCAGCATGTAAATGTTTGTTAGGGTTCTATAATTACTTTATCATTGTTTTATTTTAATATTGACATTTGAATTCATTGTACTAACAAGGAGAGAAAGCTCATTTGAAGGTTGTGCCTAAATAGTCTGAGGTTGATTGTATTCAGAGTACTGTATGATGTGTTGATCTAAGAGCCATGCTCGTTAAAGCAGGAGATAGCAACATTTGTTTCAATCTGAAATGCTAGGAAACGCGATTGAATGACATATGTTTGTCCCTTGCACACTATTGTCTCTTTTCTATGCAGACAGTTGAACTGACAAAGAAATTGAAATAGCAAATACTAATATGACCACACACAAACATGCGTAATAAACATAACCCCTCCGGACTCGTTCACAAACTAGCTTTTGCCCACGGCTTTACACGAGTTGTACTAAGGTAAAAAGTACTTAATAATATGGATCTTTTTATCCGGGTACCACGTGACTAAAACTGGGGAAAATTGACCACGTGACTAAACTTTACATAAAAAAAATGTAAATTGAACCCCTAAGGTTAAACATTTTAAAAAGGTATTTGAAACTCCCAGTATAGACTATTAGACTATAAATAAGGATAGAGGAACTTCATACGAACAAAAAAGTTTAGGTAAGCACGTAATTTGTACCTCTAAATATCAAGGTCATCATTGGTTTTAAAAAGTTGTAAGTTTACTTTTCTACTTTTCTTGTGGTTAATCGTGAACTAAAGTGGACTCAGTCACTTAGACTTTATCGTTTTGGTATCTTTACCCTTAATTATCTCGGTATCGTGACACTTACGGACATAATATTTTAAAATATATATATTTTGTTTGTATGAGTGTTCTCTATTCATATTCATAGGTTTTATTTGCATACCGCACATTCAAAAGATTTATGGCTATTTGAGTCCAATCAAAAAAATTACATCAACTTCGCTGAATGTTAGGTTATTTGCAATTTCGATTTCTACAAGTTGTCAACCCTTAACTAGTCATTCGTTTTGAGGAAACCATTATGGAAACCTGTGGAACTTCAGTTCTCTAGCTCATTATTAGTTTCATCTCTTATTAGTAGTAAATAATCGACAAGTTTAACTGTGCGCAGATGTTAAATAATAACAATTTCAGTTGTGTTATTAATAATCAAAATATTGTGGGAATACTCTGTTTTCATTATTACTAACATAATTATTTGTTTAATTTTTAGTTAACTCAATTCGATATAGGTTGGTGGACAACGCTTACTTTACTATGTACTTAAAATATTTATATCTACTTAATATTAATTTATAACTTTCAATATTATGTATAGTAAAAATGCATAACTGCAACATAAAACATGAAGAATATATAATTAGAGTGCCGTCAAATGGAAAGCTAGTAACATCATGCCGCTTTGAGTAAATAAGTTGCAATTTAACTATTCTTGGACTATGAAATGCCTACCATTTATAGTTCAAGAGTGAGTGAGTTTGACTGCACCTTAATGAACTGTAGAATCGTAGACTGGGCCTTAAATAACTTAATAACTTATAAAATAGATTTAGGTTGTCCGCCCATATTAATTCACTACGCTGTAGAAGTGTACACTAGCGAATTATATAAAAGATCTCGATCGCTTTCGGATAAGCGTATAAAATTAAATATAACCGCTTCATTCGCGTTATATTCTAGTTCATTAAATTAATAGTTCTTATAAAATCAGTCAGGATACTATCGAGTAAAATGTCTGTTGTATTTAAAATTTATTTACAAGCTATATATTATAAAAGTAGATGTATTGTGGAAAATAAATTGGTTTGGATTAAAATGTTGGTCAGGAATGATAGTTTGCGCGGGAGGTACGTAATTACGAAAACGTAAAACGACTGGTACAATTTACATAATTACGAAACTTCACATATTATCTATTACTTAACAAAATTCATAAGAAAAAAAATATATGTTCACTGTATACAATATATTGCTCTGCGAGTGTTTTGACGACCTCTGTGGCGCAATAGGCGAAGGCCCGCCTGAGACGCAAAATGTTGCGGGTTCGAATCCCGCCGCGGACAAATGTTTGTTTAAGCAAATATTTGTCTCGAGTCTTGGTTTTTTCTATGTATAATATGTTTGAATTTACAAAAAAAATATATAAAAGTAATATATCAGTCATGTGATTCCCATAACACAGGCTCGGCTTGGTTTTCAAATCATGCACAATGTCCAGCATTGTTTATTATTGTGACGATATAATAAAAAAAATGTTTATTTAGATAAGCTTTGCACGTTACCTAAATATATCGATTATGCCAGTCGTTTAACCTTTTCAGTGTTGTACTAATGGTCGTGGTGTGAAGTAAGGTTGTCCCGGTGAAACGGACATTACAATATTGTTATCGGCACTTCATATCGACTCTTCCTATAATTTAGGCAGTAGAGTCGAGTCATAAGTGTCGATACGCGATGACGGTTATGAAAATTTTATCAAAATTTGGAGAATATGAGAAATTTCAAATTGATTGCAATAGTTCTTTGTGGAGATCAATTGGCTAAGGATGTTTCAAGTGACCTAAAAATTTAAGTCTACAAAATATTAGGCAGAAGTTGTAGATGATGACCGTCGATTCACTATTTTTGATATTCTCTTGTCGAAATTTGGAGTTTCATGAATGTTAACGTAATGATGTCTCGTGGAGATAAATGTAGATGTGGGTTCGATTTAACTATAGTACTTTATTTACACGTTTATATTATATTAATTATTCATATATTATATGTGCGAAGTAGTATCTTGAGAGCCTTTGGATGATGTCGTTAATGTAACGCGTTTGCTGGCAACGGACAAACCATCAATATTCTTAAAAAATAATAATATAGAAATCAAAATGTTGTGCAAAATTATATTGTGGACAAGTCGTGTTTATACAACACGACGTTTATCATATATTGTCTGAGGATTATAGATTGGTTCGTTTTCTGTAAAGAACTAGCCTATGCATAACCCTTATAAAAGTGAGGTGTTATAGAATATTACAAATAGACAAGCTCTATCAAGAACACTTGCCAATGTTATTCCAATGTCAAATAAGATAAATACTTTATAATATAGGCATGTATCCTTTTAAATAACTGAATGAATAGGCATTCAAAATAAATTGAGAGTGTAAAGACCTAAACATAAAGCAATAATAAAATATCATTTTATAAAATGTATTTTATATCGTGTTAGCAGTTTACAAAAAGTATGGATTAGTTATTCGTATAGGAACATATGACAAACGAGTCTATGTTAAATTTAGTATATTGATATACACATGGATGGATCTATACATTGTGTGTTAGGATTGATCCACTGGTCTAGTATGCGAATATTGATATTTTGGTTATGTGAAAGAAAATTGTATTGTGTCAAAGTTGTGAATAGGCAAATTTTGTGCGAAGACAACTAGTAATTGCTTTCAAAGTAAAATAATTGATAGGAAAGTCTCGTTCGATTGTGGGTCAATCAGAGCGTAAATTCCATATTGTGCCTTGCGTGAAATCAACTCATCAATCCATTTCACTATACAACTTGATGTTTCCGAATAGGGTTTAGTAAGGATCAAGACTGACTTGTATCTTATTGTACATGTGTGGTGCTCACATCCCGTACCTTCCACTGTCAGATTTAAGAAAGACTGTGAATGAATGTTCAGCAGATTCATGCAATGATTGAATTCAAGTTTTTGATACAATGTCGTGAGTGTATTGTCCATATATCTGTATATCAATTGGTTAACGTCCCTACCGACAACAAAATAAAAATAAAGCTAGTTTGTTACGGTTTTGATATTACCTGGTGCGGCAAAACGCCTGGACTCTTATATGTAATATAATGTTTTCCTGCCGCGGATGATAAAATGAAATCGAAATATCTGACTTCACCAACATCAGAATACCTATTCGTTTTTCTATTTACATGAGTAGATGTCATTATACCGCAACCTGATATTATTTGACAAATCTATGTAGTTTCAGCATTTTTACTAATATTACCTGTAAGAGTAAATAATATTTATTAATCTAAGATGAAAGGTATTGAAACACGTAAAAGGGGTTTCCATTCGTGGTAGATGGATTAAATTAACAAGTTTATGAAAATATTTGGAATTAACTTGTTGAAAAATAATCATATCAAACAATGAAAACTTAAAAAAAAACAGACATAATATTAAATGTACCTACATTATATATTACGTACATTCTCTCTGCCGTATTTTTATGGTCACTTTTCCTTCAGTCATTCATCACAATCATTGTGTTGTAAAAATGACAAAAAAAAGTTGGACGCTAGATTTGTGAACTTAAACCTAAAATGGAGATATGACATTGGAATAACGAGTTTGTTGCCAGCCTACGCAGAGTAGGCTTAGTTTAATAATCTTTATAAAAATAGATGTTTACGCATTCATAAATTGTGGAATGTTTTTAAGCATTCATTAGATAGTTAATTTTTAGAATGCTAGTTAGTATAATTGATGTTCTATAAAGTTCGATAAGGATTCAGACCCTTTGATTTATCTATCTTCCAGTGTTAAAATGTTTAATCGAATAGATTTTTATAGTATTTCAATATAAAAGTATTGTCAGTTATATATTACGTACTACTCCTAGAATAGAGCAAATATGGCACGACCGATAACGCTGTTACCAATTCATTAATGATGCAATTTGATTAGTTATATTGCAATAGAATAGCATTTTCATGTTCATATGGTAAGCGCAAAGTGCTGCGGTGACGTTGGCGGTAGCAATTGCGTGCGATCTACTTGGATTGCACGTGCCTGATTCTGCCTAATTGCTGCGTCCTGCCAAAGTTTGCGTCAGTATGGTTCACTCTTTATAAATGCTACGGCAGTAGGTATCTGATCGCCACCACGTCAGTTTGCGCGGACCTTAAGTTATTGAGTTTTTTTAGCTTCTTGAGCAACATTGCCTTTGTGAAGGAGATGGCACAATATTGTAACTATTTAAAGGCCTTACTTAAACATTATTCATGCATAACTTTGATTAAATTATTATTATCATGTCACTTATTATAATTAAGGCCGTATTTTATGGTAACTGTTTATTAACTATTATTAATTTGATATATGTGATTAGATTATATTATATTTCGAATAGTAACAAGGTTTTGTGAAGCCGACCCCACACATGTTCACAATGATTTGCGCAAAGGCATTTCTATCAATAACCTAGATACACATACGCTCTAAAGCATGAGCCATGCACATAGATCCGCTTGAAACTAACAACTAGTTAATCCATATGTGCATTTTCATGTACAAAGGTTGCAGGATGCCTTATCAACAATTACTAAAAAACAAGATTACAACAAAGTACGTTCATTCATCAAATGTAAAATTTTCAAATAGCGAAGTTCTTTGCTACTTTGAGAATTACCTCAAACGCATGGGCATTTGCGTATTTAAGCATAATGCCTGGGACTGCAGTGAAAATACTAATCCCTTTCTCTGAGGAAGCTTCAAATGCGTCACATCCATTCAATCACGATAACTGCTGCCGTCCGTAATTACTTTGCAAATTAGTAAAAGTATAGTCTTTATTTTATGACATTCTCCTTTTACTCAACTTTTCAATAGAGTACTTAATTAGCTTAAAATCAGCTGCTCCTTTGGCATTATTAACATAATTATGTTAGTAATTTTAGTGTTCCGACTGAAATATGTAAAACTTCAGTTTCGTGTCTGTCCATCCGTCTATCACAGGAGACTGAAACAGAAAATAACATTAAAAAAAGAGTACTTAAAGGCGACTGTGTAGTAGAGTACTTAAAGGCTGTATGGTACTTAAAAGCATATTATCGGAACACTAATATCACAAGTACTGTATGAACTTGGCGAATTAATTTAAATTGCAGATTTTGGCAGGTTCTTTGACTTTGAACAAAATTACTTTTTTACACTAAAGAACAATACGAGTATGTATTAAAATGGTAAAAAAATATTAATAATATATCGTTAGTTTCGTAAATGTAATGTTAGTTTGAACCATAGTTTTACTAGGATCTCTTCTATCGTCGACATTTATGTACGCGATAGTTTAGATGACAGCAAATGTGTGAAAATATGGCATAAAGGCTAGTAGCGACTTAATATCTGCCGATGATGGGAGGCGACCTTAGTCGTTTAGTGCATGCTCGTTCATAGTTGTAATTTGCATAAGTGTTTTGCGATTCGTTTGGCATAGTATTTTTGGTATTTTGCTTATCATAAGACATTATATATTTACGACATAATGTCAACATATTATCTGCACGACAACGCAGGTGTCAAAAAGCATGATTTAGCAAAATCACATTTTACGTCATCCATCATAGTGAGTTGTTTACATCAAGAAAATGTTTAAAACGTATATGTTCGAACTATTTGCTAATTTCACTAGTTTA
Organism: Perizoma affinitatum; assembly: GCA_961405105.1. Lineage (NCBI taxonomy): Eukaryota > Metazoa > Arthropoda > Insecta > Lepidoptera > Geometridae > Perizoma > Perizoma affinitatum. The sequence goes on along the minus strand of OY560184.1, from coordinate 14,548,055 downwards.
TTAGACAAATAGTTACATTTTCAGTAATGACACGTCTCAAATCTTAATTCATAATATCTTTCGTTAGAAACCAATCTAGTTCGTTTTTGTCTTGTCTTTTTCACACAACAATTGCGTGTATAACTAACTACATATATTTTGGATTGATTTATTTTTAAGATCATATGATTAGCTTTGGTTTTGTAATACTCATCGTAATGCAAGTAAATTTTATTCTACGTCACATCACAGTCAGTCCGACACAGGTATCAATGTAAACAGTATAATAGGAAGTCTGTTTAGTTCTAAAACAACTTAATATTTTTTTTTACATCTGGACTTATAGTTTAATTAATACGCCTATTATAATATGAGGTGTCTCCGCCTATTAAAGTATCTAGCCATCAAACAGTTGAATGGTTATACTTCTTAGTACGTAATAAAATAATATTATTTAAAATCCCATAGCTCTGTCGTTACTAGTATTTGCATGTATCAGTGACAAGGAAATTACTGTTTAATGAATTGTTTGCTCGTAAAACTATTGCACAAATGTAGGTTTTTACAAAAAAATACAATAGTTTGCTCTCATGCCTCGACCGAATCGGGTCAGGACTGTGTCCAACCATCTCTTCCGGCCGAAAGACTGACATGATCATTGAAAAGTGAAATCATTTACATATCAGGATGTCCAAAAACAATCTGAGTGATATTTTTATTTTATTCGCGTTTTGGTTTTTGCGTTTTACTTTCAACCTTATTGTTTTACGGCATCCTGAATATTGTTCAGTGAAAATATTTATGATATTAGCACTAGACATTTCGCTCCGTTGTCGCGAATGGTTGTAATAATAAAATATTGTAGATTATATAAATAAGTAAAATTTTAAACTGTTTTGCACCAGTTCTGGTATGACTATCAAGTGCTCATGGTGTCGGTTCTCATGCAAACATGTGTGCTTACCTACCTAATGTTTGAATGCTTTGTAATGACAAGTGCAGTGTATCCCCATTTGAAATACACAGCTTGCATGACTATCAACAACTTGAGTGAGATAAATCTTTTGGATTTTTTCAAAATACATATTTGCAGAATGCCACTCAAAATAAAAAGTTTCCCTTCAATATCCAAATGTTTTTATCTCTAGAACATTTTATTATTACTTTTACGATTACACAATGTAAGTCTTTGGCAACATATTTGAAGTAACATTATTTAATTATTCAATATACTTATTCTATAATAAGGCAAGTGAGTTTCATTTCTACTTTACTTTTTATTTAATCTATTCGACCAAATACCTTATTCCAATTTTCGATAAGCTCAAACGGCAATCTATTATGTTACTATTATTTATTATCAGATATGTACATAGGTACTTAGTTAACCAACGGTGCACTTACGTGTTCAACCGAGATTCATAAGTCCAAACTCCAGATTAGCCAGACAGAAGCTAAACTCAGCTAAACTCAGAATTCTCGGCTTATAACGCATCGTCCGACTCGACTAAAACACCACGCTGCGTTCGATGACTGAAATGTCTGATTTCGGAATCAAAACAGCTAAACTCAAAATGCCGGAGCAGCCCGATAAGTGGGTTTGTCCACTTATCGGACAGTAACACCTTGGATGCCTGAGGATGGAAGGTGATGTCGTGTTCGGCTGTGAAAGAATTGGCGCGATGTTCTTGATGCGGTTGAGACCGTCAAGGGTAGAGGCAGATGGATATAGTTGGGGGAAACCTTTACCCAGCAGTAAGGTTAGGAAAAAAATAAGATACATTATTGTATTTACAAGTAGGTAATCCCTATTATGATGTAGTATGTATCTGTCAATCAAACAATAACCTAATTTGTAGTAGAGTTGATACCACTATTGATTGCGCGTGTATTGATTGCTTGTGCTACATTTATAATGACGATATCAATTGACCTCCTTATTTCATTTAGCTAAGGTGTTTCCTATTTATCATATGATCAGGGCTACTCATGAATAATAAGTAAAAAAAAAGAATCGTCAAATACTATTAAATATACTTAATAGTAACCTGACCTTTAATATTACGAAATTAGTACCCGAACCCGTACCTGAGCTGAGCCATCATTTGTCAGCTCTATCATCATAGTGCTTAGGTATTGCTTCGTAAATTGTTTCGTATTTGTAAATTTGAGCTTCCACCAGTTCCAATTAGAACATAATTAGGTAATTATTCTTTTTTCAAAATTGATACAAAAAAAAACTTATTATTTTGGTATTGTACCCTACCTATCTAAATAAAGCTATCCATAATTTTATTTGTATGCACCGATTTAGTGCATTCCTTATTATTCTCGAATCTTTTATTTCACCTTAATTCGATATTTCATGATGTCTTTAAAAGTGAGTTTATGGGTTACAGCTTAAAATGATATTGCTATCGGTACTTACATTGATTAGTTTTATTGTCATTTCTACTGCCTCTTCTATATTGCGTCAAAAGGGGGTGTCCGTGCTTATAGAGAACACTCCCTCCATATTAGGTATTTTACTCAAGGGTGCGGCGAACGCAGCAACTTGAATTCGAGGCGCATGCAAATATGCAAAATGTGATTCGTTTATACATTTTATTTTGGGTAAGTATTGAAAAAAAATATATATCCATCTAGATAAATAAATACTATTCGAATACAAATAATAGCATAATATGGTTTAAATTAAGCTCTCATTACAAATGATTTTGGTATTACGTATGCAATACATCCTCCACTGGCCTCTTAAGTGTTAAACAATAGCATTCGATTCACCACCATAATATATATTTTTCTTTGGATGTGTATACATTCTTTTTGATGTGTAAGAGCTTGTAAACGGGCTACACAAATTACATCTTGATGGAAATCTAGCGGAGAATCCAGCTCAGTAATATTTACAACGATACTCTTGCTGCAAAGTTATTGTGCAACATATTGCAGATAACAAATTAAGTAATGGCAATCTAGTCTAGCAGGCTATAAGATTCTTGCTCATCAGCTATATCAAACTACTAAATGCAGCGTGATATGCTCATCATCACGCTGTTTAATTGGAAAAGACATTGGCTTTCATCAGTATAAATGGAAGTAAGTATATTGTATTTACATTTAATACTCAGTAGTTGTTTTTGTTAATTCATAACTTCATATATCATATCATAACTTTGTATATTTTTTTTCAGGTATTTTTTCGATGAGTACCTATAATCGCTCGCATTGGGACGGTGCCTTCGAAGAGCGTAGTGGAATAGATAACGTAGCAATCGGGCCTCATGGATGACACGATGTATTGCGTGATTGCAGCGTGCGTACACTCGCTACGGATGTGTACGGTCAGCAAAACAGCACATGCTCGGTTATGATTTTGTAAGTTGATATTTCGTTGAATTACCAACTAAGTAGGTAACTAGGATTATCAGATTACATGTTGAAATATTCAGTGCTTTGAAAACGAATGCTAGCGACAAATCAAAAACAAAAACCTGCCATTAAGTCATGCTGGCAGGTAATCTCAGCTAATAGACGATATAATTAATAGCTAATTGACACACCACGTCAAGTGAGATTCTTCGATAGATCACATTAAACGGTTGTTTTTATAAAAATCAATATACCGATTTCAATTTGTAACTTATGGGACAAAATTTATGCAGGTCGTTAATGTATTTTATCTCAAACAATTATATAATTATGTACTTAGATTACACTATAGTACGTCATAGAACCAAAGTGTGTGTGAAGCTTCTATGCTTCAGTTCGAACAACAAACTTGTTTTCAAAAACGTTATTGTTATATTGATCATGTCACATTCAATTTAGAAGGTTAAATTAATGCACTAAGATGTGATTATCTAATCAGATGTGCAACCACTATCTTTGTTGATAAATAACAGGGCTCTGATAACTGAGATCGTAAACTTAAAGTCAACTATAAATAGGCAGTGTTAGATAAATATTTCCGAGTGAGGTTGGCGCGATGTTTGTTTACAAAATATGCCTATTTTGAGATTAAGGTACATTTTCATAAACTGTTTACATAAACTGCGTGGATATTATTACATATAATGGTAATAATCTTTCCAACAATTTTGCAATTAGTAGGGGCAAGCGATAGCAGTTTCACCTACTTATGTTCTACGTTTATTAGCTGCGCAAACAGTTTGATTTGCGATAGGGTCATCATTTTAAGGGGAGACCGAGGAGGGGTTGACACAGACAAGAGTTAAAATATAACTATTTTTTGGAATATATGACCGCTGGCGAACATGCAGACACGCATTCGTACCTTTTTCGACGCGCCATGTGAGACGGCGCGCCCGCGTTTTGCGTGGAGTGGTTTTTCAATACAAACGTATTCTTGTATTTTCTCCCAGAATTACAATACTAAACCAATTCTTTTTAACATAGTAAAACGGTAACTGACTTTTTTTGATTAATCATAATTACCATTATTAGCAAATGTCCTAAAGATCCTTCTAAATACATATCTTAAAATTGCCTATTTGAACAGCAATTAAAAAACGAACATTCACATGTCTTAAGACAGCTTGCTTGTTTTGAAATAACTTAACCCCTTTAACTAAAAAAACAAATATCTGTACTGCGGGTAGACCCGCATAGCTTTTAATTCATCGAGCATTGAAATAAAATAAAATCATATCTGTCTTGCTTGCAATGAAAAATGTTTTATAAATAAAGTGTTTCTGGATTTAAGTATCAGCTAGACTTCAATCCAGAAACACATCATTTTTATAATTTAACATTTAATGCAAACAAGACAGGTTTGCTGTGTTTAACTTTTGAGTACCTACCTACGTTATAGTGGAAAACTAAATTAATTGCGCAAATATTTGGCGTTCATAACCAACTCATGCTACAAAGTGTATACTATCTTCAGCAACAATAATGTTCTATGAGCAGGTATGGTTTGTAAAAAAATACATGTTGTTTCTTTATTTTTTATTTTTTTTCTGGAAATAAATAGTAAGGAAAACCAACAAAATACATAAAAATGCAATGTATAGGTACTTGTATTAAAAATTATAATGTGAGTGCATCTTAATTTTGATTGATTTAGATGTATTGTGTTTAAATAAACGATTGTGGTTTAGTTGGCGAAGGTCCGCCTGAGACGCAGAAGGTTGCGAGTTCGATTCCCGCCGAAGGCAGGGGACAAATGTTTGTTTGAACAACCGTGCTTCGGTACTGTCCAGCGATGAGATACCTATGACTCCCATTACCAACAACAAATGAAGCGAGAGCAGGCCCCATTACCTACTCCCTGGTATCGACAGAGACCCCTGACCCTAGGCTTGCCTTAGCCGGCCGGTCGGAGGAGGAGGCGCAAGAGTGGAACCTATGCTCCAAGGGTGGAAGTGTTAAAGGCATAAAGTGAAAAGTATACACACCTCTCGACACCCTTTAGCCATTCACACCAACGTTGCCTCTAGTTTAGTGGAAAGCACGTCATCACCTGCCTATGCTTTAATCTGAATTTCAGTAAGAATTAGCAGGTGCCGTGTCATCCAACATTGTCCAACAACAATTCCATAAGTTAATGCAATAGCCTAGTTTATCACACATTTTTCTAATAGTTTACATCAGTCGCCACCCGCAAGATTACGTTTTTTATATGATAATGTACATAGGGCCTCTTAGCTTTACCTTTGGCTCCAGTAGGTAATGCCTGTAAAGGCAACCTGAGATTGGAAATAAATAAAGAGAAATAAGAATATCTTGATATACACTCTCCTTAAAGTCCATGCATTCGGGTCATGCAATAATTATCACAGATTTACCTATCATATTTACACGATCTTACGCTATTCTCTGATAAGAGTGTTGATATTGTTTCATTGGTCGTTACGAGGGCGTGTGAGACTCCGCCATGTAGTACTTATTCTGTAATCCGTGGCTTTATATGGTAGAAACTTTGTTATCTATGGCAGTTCACCAGTTTCTATAAAAGCTGTGCATATCGCACGTGTTTCAGTATTCTTTGCTCGTTCACCGCGCGTTACGCGCCCTCTTGCCTTTAATTAGTTTATTACCTTCATTTTCAGTATTATTATATTTACCTTTCTAATTATTTAAGGTAAACATATATATACATGCTTTGGTATTGCGAAGTTCAAATTTTACCACATATTTAATTTTTTGTCTATTTTTTACCGATTATATTTCCGTAATTCGTCTTATTATTCTCGTACGTTTTCAGATTAATTTAAGATTAATATAATCAAGCGAAATGGCTTACTTACAATCGATGCCCAAAAATGATACTATCAGGCTACGTGAGAAACACGTTGGGTAAGCATGACTAAGGTATTATATTTTTATGTTTTCTCTGTTAATAAATGTATGCTAATTATTTTGTTTTGTTTCAGTGCCGCCTGCCAACTATTTTTCCGCTCGTCGCCTTTGAAGATCGTTCGTGGGATAGCGCAGTACATGTACGATGAGACCGGGGAGAGGTACTTGGACTGCATCAATAACGTGGCACATGGTAAGAGTATATCTGATAAAGTTATTATTCTACATAAATTTGTTTGTACCTTGACGTAACGCCAAATATCAATAATAGCAATTGCAATAACGTAATCGTGTAGGCCCGTTGTTATCGTGTAAGTTCTTATTTATCATCATCACCAGTCTGTAGAAGACCACAGGTGGTAATTAGGTTTTCCGAAATATTGCATTGACGAACGGTTTTTAGCTACTACACCGACTTCCCGAATCAGTAATGTAGGTACTATTTTTTAGATCTGATGAAAGAGATTGAATATTTTGTGCCCTATTAATTCTACTGCAGGCCCTCATTCTTCACGAACTTTCAACTGCTACGACCACATCATTCGATTGTATTTTTTAATTTCAGTCGGACATTGCCACCCCCACGTAGTGGAGGCAGGTAGAAACCAAATGTCGTTGATATCGACAAACAATCGTTACCTCCACGACGATATCGTAATCCTCGCGGAAAGGCTCGTGAAGAGTATGCCCGAACCTCTCTCCGTCTGTTTCTTCGTCAACTCTGGTTCTGAGGCCAACGATCTTGCCCTCAGATTGGCAAGGATCCACACTAAGAAGAAGGATGTCGTCACACTAGACCAGTAAGTGTTTTAATCCTATTTCCTTAAGTTGTCCTGGCAGTTATTATTCTATTAAGAGTTCCTTGGAGCGTTTGTTGTATCAATCTTCAACTTTTATCTTTTTTTTGTTGTTCCAAGTTTTAAAGATAGTTTAGTCTAGTGGTCAGGAATATGCCAGAAATGTTGTCCATCAGGTTAGGTTGCTTCGAGTTTCTCGAAGTGTTTTAGGGTGCTTCTAGCCCCTGTTTGTTACAGCGCGTATCATGGGCACCTTACGTCTATGATTGATATCTCACCGTACAAATTTAACCTACCTGGAGGGCCAGAGAAGCCAGATTGGGTCCATGTGGTGAGTAACTCAATCCTCCTGCGGGAACAGTGTTGAAACAACCCTTGGCTGTCATAGGGATTGAGACACTATTCTATACAGAAATTCCACGACGATTTCTAGTTTTTCTTACACTTTTTATTTAGTGGTTCCTCTAAGACAGTTTTTATATACCTAATAATATTTATAAACTCCTTATATCTATGCATGCGGGCTGACTATTCTTACTTAGTCAAAAAGCGGTATCAGGTCCTGTATTGTCGGTCTCTGACAAAAAATTGCTGGTACTTGAAACAATTATGTAAGCAACAAGCTAGCTTCAACTAGCTAATTATAGGAAAATTTTAAAACCTCCGCCGTATTTTCCACGACCTATTTATTGCAGTGTCGTTAAAACCTACCTTTCTTTCAATACAAAACGATTGCAAACAACCGCATTAACCATATATGGGAAACGCATATTCATACGGGCTCCTTGCGTCCCGGGTTTTGGCATCATGAGTAAAGATCAATCCCTATGTGACAGCTATTTGGTGGTTTCATGCTAAAAGGAATGTCATTGACCTAGTAACTGCTGTACATGTTCACTCAGCCACAGTTCTATGATGACAAAAGTTTTCCGATAGTCTATCTATAAATAAAATAAAGTTAATTATGAGATAAGGCGACCTCGTTTATTTGAGCATGTGTCTAGTGGCTGCGTGATATAGGTGCGCGTTACAAAGTTTGTAACTAAGTCATTTAATAATAAAAAGGACTATTTCATAGATAACATAGTTGATAGGGATGGGTTAATACAACTGAAGGCACATACAATAAAGAAGGTACGCCACCCAAAGGTGAAAGGTTTTTGGATAAACTCCGCACATATTCAGTCATCGACATATGACACTACTATCACGTTTCTTGTTCATGCCATGCAATAACAACTAGAGCGTGGTAAATAATAAGTACCTACTGCAGAGTGCAGTATCAATCGTTCAATCATTACTTCACGTCATGAACCTATATTGTCTGATGTGCCTTCTGCTATGTTACGACTTACTAAAACATAAATATTTACTTTTAAGTAATATATTTCTATAGATTTATGTACCCATGTTCTGACGTCTATATTGTGTAATTCAGGCGCCAGTCCCAGATGTGTACCGAGGGAAATACACGTACCCTTACGACTCCCAATCTGAAGAGGAGCTAGGGAAACTATACGCGGACGAAGTTGAAAAACTCTGCTTAGAGGCAAAGAGCAAAAACGGCGGGGTGTGCGCCTTTATCGCCGAAAGCTTTCAAAGCTGCGGTGGGCAGATCATCCCGCCTGACGGCTACCTCCAACGCGTTTACCAGTAAGTTTCTTATGTTGATACCGATAACATTTTAACGACGCTCAATTAAAGGCGTCTACTAAGCTACAAGGTAGCTAGGTGGTTTACTTCGAACTTGGTAGTTCGGGGCCTAGTTGCTTGTTACGATACATCGTGGCCACATAAGCAGGACGCCAGTTGACTCACGAGACGACAGGCCCTAAGTTTAGGGTCTTTCGAAAAAAAACGGGAAAACATACAACACATTCGGAACAGGGCTTCAAGCGCGCAGACAGCCCGGCGGGTCCCATTCACATGCGATTTCATAACGCGAAGCCGCAAGACGTGAGACGTGGAATTATGCGCTACACATGATTAGAGTTGGAAAAAGAGGGCGCTATTGCAATGTATAAATCAATAATTTTCTAATCGTCCTTAAGTAAACGTTGAATAGCATTTCAGTATCCGGCAGTTAAAGTCACAAAGAAGACTCATAGAAGCATGCACACTGACCTCCCAACCTTTGATTTATTTGATGACCTAATCGGTTTTGTCTAGACAAAGTATTGGCACAGATATTATAATTCTATACTTTCTAGGTATTGGCCATATTAACTATTAATCTGTGTACTTTGTTGAACTTTGCGATAAAGGACACCAGTGTTCCTTCTACGAGCGTTGTTTGATCTAAGAAACCTATGTTTAGTCAATTACTAATATCATATCTAACCTAATATTTTTATCTAACGAAAGTTATTTGCCTTGACCTGTAAGATGTAGGTATTAAATTAATCGTGTTTTTAAGTGCCAGAGATAAACCCTCATACATCATTATAAAAACAAAAGTATTTCAGAACAATATAAATAAGTAATGTCATCATACGGTTATCTACGCCACATTCCTTAATAATATTATGTTTACACTTAAGAAACCTCACCTATCTCCCACCTCCCAAAGGTGACAAAATATGTTATATCTTAAAACGTGCAATGCGCGTGTGATTAAAATCAACAATGACCTACGTAGACCATGCAAAATGCAATAATGGCCATCTTACTTTGAGGTCAGTACAAACTTTTGCACCTTGCAAGTTTTGCAAACTTTTCCTACTTTATCTGTGCGGTCGAGCGGTATATTTCTTCAGGTATAGGTACTTCATATCTTCACCTATCTGATGATGATGCGAGTCGCACACGTAGTCCGATCACACAATACCATTTTCTGTTTTGTTGGTATCAGCACAGATATTATAATACTGTGTATCAGAAACTGCGACTACAATGCTACCGTGCATGAGTACATTGCACATGATGCAAAAATTTGTCCCGCAGCGAGAATCGAACCCGTCCCACCACCTTAACCGAATAACTGACGATCTCGATGGCGCGGCAGGCAAATAGCCAGCTGCAACGAGGTGCGGCTTCGATTCCCGCAGCGGGACTAATGTTTGCATGTTCTGCAGATATTTGTTCCGGGTCTGGGTGTTGTGGTACTAAGGTACTAGTGGTTCCTGATACCCACGACACAGGGAATCCTATTGTAGGGTCAGGACTATGTATGTGGTGGGAGTTTATTTATTTACATTGAGATATTCTCATTTTCTTCGTTACAGACACATCCGTGACGCGGACGGCGTTTGCATAGCCGATGAGGTGCAAGTGGGCTTCGGTCGCGTAGGCACCCACATGTGGGCCTTCGAGACCCAAGACGTCATACCCGATATAGTCACCGTGGGCAAACCCATGGGCAACGGGCACCCCGTCGCCGCGGTCATCACGACCCCAGAAATAGCCAAGAGCTTCGCCGATACTGGCGTTGAGTATTTCAATACGGTACGTTTCATCATGAAAAACTTACTCTTATAATCAAAATACAACTTGGGCTATATTTTTACTATACAGGGTGTCCTAGAATATGTATACTAACCCGAAAGAGTGATTCTGTATGAAAGTAACCTCAAAGTAACAAGTTGAAAAGTTTCATTTTCAAGAAAGTTATTTGAAATTGTCTGGCCACTTTATAATCAGCTTTTGGTCTATGTGCCTACCATAGACTAGTATTATACTTGACATCGGGTTTTGTACAAAAAACATTATACCACAATGTTTTTGAAAAGTCCTTGAAAATGTATGTGTAGAACAACCTCCTTTAGTATATATATTCTGGAATACCTACCCTGTAGAATTTAGTAGGTACCTACACAAACTGAGGTAGACAAACCTTATACTAGTGTTTAGACAAACTTTACACTAGTGTCAAGACACCAGGTTTTCGATTACAATGCATAGATCATTTTTAAATTCAGTATTTTTTTCGAAAGATAACAACGATCTTTTTAGAAAAAATAAAAACCGACTTCTTAAAATCTGTTTTTATAACCTCATATTAAAAAAAAAAACCATTGGATTATTTATCAACTTCCCGTTATAAGTATAACGGGAAGTTGATAAATAATCCAATATGAAATTTCATCCCCCATTTCTTCATCCAAGGGGTGGATTTTTTTCATAAAATTGATGTGTCCACTCTTGAGGTGTAAACCTTACCCATTAAAAAATAATCATTAAAATCGGGGTTTAAAATTGCAGAGATATCGCGTAACATACACACATAAAAAAACTAATTGAAAAGCTACTCCTTTTTTAAGTCGGAATGATGAGATTTTATTTTCCCACCTGAATTAAAGCAACTAAAAAGTCCTATTGTTATTCAGTATGGCGGAAACCCAGTGTCCTGTTCTATCGCCAACGCGGTTCTGGATGTAATTGAGGAAGAACGTCTGATGGACCGCGCCCTTCGCGTCGGTAACCATCTGCTCAGCCGATGCGAGTCCTTGAAACACAAGCACCGACTGGTCGGGGACGTGCGAGGAAGAGGCCTCTTTGTCGGCGTGGAGTTAGTCACGGATAGGGACGCGAGGACCCCGGCCACGGCTGAGGCGAAACATGTTGTTAATAGGTAATAAAAACTTATAAAGAATTTGCGATCCATCATCACTCTACTGACTCATCCATCTAACTAATGGCAAACACACTATCTCCCCATCGCTTGGTTGAAAGTCCATAAACTCAAGGCAATGGTTTGGTGCATCACTCTTTCCACGATCGTGAGAACCTCTTTGAAGTCAGAGATAAGTGTTCTATCGTATAATTGGCACATATCCACGTTTTGCTTATTACCATCCTAATCTACAGACACGGAAACTAGAATGTTCACGAAGAAATACTAAATGAAAAGGATGCACTACCACCGTGACTGACCATGATTCTCACTCGATTAAGAAATCGATTAAATATCTATTTTATACATGAAATCAATAGAACCAACCTACTACAGAAACTATCTCGTTACAGAATGCGCGAAGAAAAAATCCTGATAAGTCGCGATGGCCCCGACAGCAACGTGCTGAAGTTCAAGCCTCCGATGGTGTTTTCAACGCAAGACGCGGACAGACTGGTCGAGAACCTAGATAGGGTGTTAGCTGAGCTCGACGGGAGGATGCCCCTCACCAAACTTAAACTGGAGGTAATTTATTCTAGATTTTATGCATGTAAACATTGAAGTCTCTAAAATAAGCTTTACCTAGCTTATTTTACAGATTATTTTACAGTTTGTATTGCATAAGTATGCAAGATTTCTACCCTGGTGACGAATTTTAACCTCTATAGTGCCGGTGCCTTACCAAAAGCTTTCCACAAGATCAGTTTCATTCACCACAAGGTCTCCTGTAACTTGTATCTGTAATTGTAGTAATAAAACCTAGTGTCTATCCCAAAGGTTATACAAACCGATTAGAATAAAAAAGCATTTTAATCAGTTAAGCCGTTACAACCTCTTACGTCATTGGTGTCCTGATGTCGTGGTTAATAATTTGTTTCACAGCGAAAATAATTAAAGCCTTGACTAATTATTTTATTATCATTTACAGGTTCTTGTAACTCCACTGGACAATGATGTCAGCAGCAGTCAAGCTATAAAAACGAATATACAGCAAGCTGTCAAAAGCTTGTGATAGTAGTTTCTAGTTTAGTTTTAGCGATTATGGATTTTCGAATATTTTTTTGTAAATATAGTCTAAGGCAAATTTTTGTAAATTAGTTTTATATTCAGGAATGGTTTTCCCAAAACAAATATTTTAAGTATCATACCTAAAAATTATTGTGTACACCCCTGATACAATTAGACAAATACTAGGACTACATAATGCAGTTATTTTGTGGATTTCAAATAGATAGGCATTGTCCTTTTTACCCAACTGCCCAAAAGGAGGGAAATGTTTTTGTTAACTTAAAATTTACAAATGTATAAAAATGTATGCAAAATAAAGTAACATTTTTTTATATTAAATACCATTTTATTTCAAAGATACCACTTATCTTTAGAGAAATTGACACAGGTTAGACTAAATAGAAAAAGGGCACAAAAACATACAAGGTTTACAATAGGATAACTTGTCATTCCACTTATTTACTAAGAAAAGAGCCTTCTTACTTAGCAAGAAGGCTCAACAACATAGCTTATCAGCTCTAAAATGTAACAATACTGGCACAGGTATAATCATAAGTTTAAAAGAAATCAAAGAGTAGTTCCTGTTTTCTGTTCAGCTTGGGAATGGCAGACAGCTTTGCTTGAAGCTCAATCACTGTCTTTTTTCTTGTAAAGACAATAACAGTTGTCCTGTGTGACTATTATGGGCTTATTGTGTGGCTCAACAGCAGCAATCATTTGCTTAGTGATCTGAGACTGCTCATAACACACAGAGAATGGGCTCTGTGGGCACTTCTTATAGTTAGCAGTGTGCTCGCCACCACAGTTTGCACATTTGGGTGGCTCAGTGGTTTCTTTACTCCGAGTGCATTTTTTGTACAGATGATCGCCTGCACATTTGACACACTTTACCTCTCCGTGACAATATCTCTCAGTGTGCCCCCATTTTTGACAGCGATAACACTGATTCATCTTCCTATTGGGTGGCTCCACAGTCACATTATGGCCCAACAGCTTTTGCAAGCCTAGCAGAGTCAGTCCTTTCTGATCATAGGGCACAACAGCCAACACAAGCATGTTAGGATTAATGTCATCATCTTTTGTCTTCATTTTATGAACTCTTATTATTGGCACAGCTAAAGATTTTAGCTGTGCCTTCACTTTGGCTAAAGCAGTTTCTTTTGGAAGACCTCTAATTACAACCTTAATTTTCTTTTTCGCTGGATTACCGTAAGTGTGGTACGGCAGTTGCTTTTTGTCAAAATATTTGACTAATGACTTGTGGTCATTTTGCGACACACATGAAATTTTCGTAACGTTTCTACCGAGGGTAGGTTGATAAAATTTTATTCTCATGCTGAGAATCTTTTGCACATGATCGTCAAATTTGGCTGGCTTGTGTAAAAATATCGCTGGTATTTTAGGCTTTAGTCTTGGCCATTTCTTTAACTTTTCTTTGAAATTCTGGTCCAAAATTGTTCCTGGTGGTGTACCCCCAGAAGGTTCCGAGATCCGACATACCGTCACAGCATCTGATAGTATCTCCAAATCCATGATTATGTTTTGTTTTACATTCCTGTACTTTTTAACTGTTTGGAGAAATCATATTTAAAGAAAACTTAAACTTTCTTTAACAGACGTAGGGAAATATGAAAAATTTCTCAATAAAAAATTTTTGGTCCACAGCCAGTGTTGCCAACCCTATCCAAGAGAAACACTGCATACTGGCTCAAAAAAAACTGCAAATATGAATAAAACAACGTAAAATCTACAACTTTTTCTTATTTTGTATGAATGAATGAATTAATAAAAACTTTATTTGCTTGAATACATTGGTTTTTATGCTACGTTATTAGGTATCACTGTACTCGACTAAATTTGTCGTGCAAATAAATGACACCTAAGTACCTACGCAGAATAAATTCATATTAAATTAAATTTATATATTACATTTCATGCATTACATTTATACATATATAAAAAAATATTATAACAATTAAAATATGAATTGAAATTTGAAATATTCATATAAGTTATAAAAATCTTATGTTATCTGTCACATCTGTATTTTTAATAGAATTATTATAAAAAAATATGAAGGAGATATATTATTATTTTTTTGACAGATTAACGAATTGAACTTTGAAATAAAATCACATGTGTAATGTACATGTTTATAATACTTCTATAACATATTTATTTGGTATTATCATGATTTTCCATTACATTTTTTTCAATCGTACGTTTTTATGTTGAACAGGTTGAGTGTGTGGACATCGCAGCAAATAAAATACATGGCATAGAATGTTGATTAAAAAGCTATAGATTTGATGGCCTTCATTAAAAACTGGGAACTGGGAATATTCCAAAAAACTGAAAAGCTATAGTCAAAACTGTAAGGTTGGCTACCCTGCTTACAGACACAGAAGGGAAACACGCTAGGGATGAAGAATTGACATCAATTAATCGAAGAATCGATTTTTGGGGTCGAAAAGATCGATTTTGTAATTAATCGATCTCAGAAAACCAGAAAACGACTAATGATTATTTTACGTATTATTCAAACAATTATGTAGATCCATGCTTCATTAGAAATAAAATTTCACCCATATTAGCCAATTATACTTCTTACGTACAATTCAATATTGATAACTCATCTTCACGGAACATAATATAAACTGGAAATTAATTGGAGTAATTTATGGAAATACCAATAATTATTAGATTGGGGAAAAAATATCATCTACCAAACAAAAATATAGTTAGTTTCACCTATAGACAAAACGATTTCCTAGTTCGTTTAAATATTCCCGAAAAAATATATAGTCTACCGTAGTAATTATTGGTTGTAGGTACTTGCTGAAAAAGCGATTTAGCTCAAATTAAAAAGTAGTTACTTTTTAATTTGAGCATCTTACAGCAATAACTATGAAGTACCAAAACCAAAAAAGGTGTAATATAGCCTTATCCACCCAAAAACGCAAATTGCTCTTTGGTCCTACTGTTACCAACGAAACGGAAACGATCCTTGATGTAGATGCGCGTCTGAATCCAACTGTTTTGTCCTAATCTCAACATTTATCTGCAAGTTTATGTTAAAAATCAATAACTAATAGATAAAACTAAATTATTTTATATGCATAATTCGCAGAATGATTATTTATCACAGGAAATAGTCGACAAGAAACGGCCTACTGTTACCATAACCACACCACGTCGAAAAAACGATTAAAAATATTACTGTATCCAAGTAGAACCTGATATTAGCATTCTTTTGATATCAAACACACAATAATACCATGAAAATTGAATACTTACGTGATATTTAAAAAAACGAATCACTTTCACTGCTCACAGAAACAGACAGACGGCGTGTACTGATCAAACCAACGAATGTTTTGACATAATTTTGTTCCAAGTGGTTGCTACATTGACTTGCTTGACGTTCCAAACATTATTAACATGTAATTACTAAGTGAAATACCACCTACGTATGGTACAAATAGAGTAAAAAATATAAAATGCCTTAGGGTTCCACAGGACCAACTTAACAAAAAAATATTGGGTCCTACAGCACCCAGGAGCAATTTGGCGTCAAAAATCTTGGGCTCTGTAGCACCCAGAAGCAAGCGAGCGGCTAACGGATGTGACGATTAACAATTAATTCGTGACGTGTCAGTCACATCATGAGGAGGGAAGAAACATTAAATATGAATGTAGATGGAAATAAAAGCAGAGGTAAGCCAAAGAAAAGATGGATAGATTGTGTGAACTCCTTTCTTAACATGGTTAAGAAAGGAGTGAGTACTGAGATGTCGGCTGATAGAGGAGAATGGAAGAACAAAACATGCCGACCCCACGTATTATGGGACAAGAAGATGTATGGTCCGTGACGTCAAAATAATAAGTGATAATATTGACATAATTTCCGTTTTGATTTATTACCTGCCTGTCATCGTGGCGTTCCTAAGATCCATCCATCCATATTTATATCTTCCTATTTACTATAATCTAAGTAAAACAGTAGTGATTAGCTCCTCTATGAACCTATAATTAGAGTAAAATTTAAAAACATATTTTATACCTACTTATCTACGTCATATGAAAACATATACATATGACGACCTCTGTGGCTCAGTGGGTGAAGGTCCACCTGACACGCAGAAGGTTACGGGTTCGATTCCCGCAGCGGGACAAATGTTTGTATCTGCAAATATTTGTCTCGGGATCTGGGTGTTTTCTATGTATACCTAATATGTATTTATTTACAAATATAAATAAATATGTATTACTTATAAGTAGTAGTATATACTACAGTCATGTAGTCCCTTATCACAAGCTCTGCTTACTTTGGGGCTAGATGATGGTGTGTGAAAATGACCAGCATTTTTTTTTTTTACCAACTGCCTGTATGTGTCTTACAGCTCATTCGAGACAGACGAGACGAGATTCAGCAATCTCGTCTCGCGAGGCAATAATTTTGGTGAAATTCATCTCTAAAACAGAATGAAGCAAAACATTTTTAATCTTTGAACAGAAAACATGCATTGCATTATGATAAGTACCTACTATAATGTTGATTGTCAATTTTGAACTTTTTGCTGAGAACCTTCATCGTCTAAGCTTCACTTCATTTTAACTACGGTACCTACTACGTCGATTGACAATTTTGAATTTGCAAATTGGACTTTCTGCTGAGAACCTTCACGGTCTAAGCGTTCCCACAAGTAGTTCCTCGGATACCATAGCGTGCAAACAAAAAAATAGAAAATTATTGTGAAAAACATAGTCTTGTCACAGAAAATTATAGTGAAAAACTAAAGCCACAGACTAGTTAGGGAGTGGTATTAGTGCTAAGCGTTAGCTTTAGCTATCATCCCTGGTAAGTCTCTGTGGTAGAGTAGTGGTTATTTCCTCTATTAACTATACTCAAGCCTCAAGAATCAAGGAAGAAATCCTTAAAAAAAACAAATGACGTTAGGATCTGATTGACATTGATAGTGATAGTCAGGATAAACGAATTGCATCGCATTTTGTCAGCTTTCAAGCTGTGTGCTGGGGTGTATTCTTCTATTTAGGTAGTCTAATTGGTCTAGCAATCTGATCAATGACCCCCTTGTGGACGAAGAGTTGTGGCAGTCCATTTTGCAAAAAAAAATCTCAACTACAACTTCTTAAATATGGCTTTTGTAATTTAACAATCACTTGAAAACAACTTCCCTTTGTTCGCCACCGCCACCTCAACCGCGTCAGTTTCATCGGGCCTTTATAGGCCCCTTCGAAGCGCGAAAGCGCTCCATTCTAAATGCCTATAATCAAATAGTGACAATTATAGTAGCGAGTAGTCGATCAAACTATGATGATCACACATTATGTTATGCTGCAGTCTACCTACTACCGCATGCGAGTTGATTAACCTGCTCTTTTTGTAAACTGCCATTGTTAAATCTCCATCATAAAAAAGGAGGTAGGTAGTGAGTTTACGGCGCGGGTTAGTGTCCCCTATTTTTTTATGGTCGTTCTTCAAGAAGCTCGCAGCTGGCATGCGCACGTGCGCAAACTTGCCAAAGTCCGTTATCTACCTACATCAATCTTGTCTACCTTTGAATGTATTGTGCAATTTTTTCTAATTCTATTGGTCCATAAAGGTTTCGTCTCTTTCAGCTCCGACTTTTTTGCTTGCCGCTTTTTGAACAAAGCGTTACCTACTCGATAGGACTAATACATACAACAAAAATCAGTCATGATATTTGATCTCAATTTCACCAAAACTATGCTCAACTCAAAATTAGGTACACGCAATCAATAGGTACCATTTCACCCAACCTAGGTCAAGCTCACAATATGGCATATAGGTACCTAATGGTTGATTGTCAATAAAAAACACTAAGTGCCTACTCTATGTAACTTATTAGTTACATAGTTATTTAACTTACGAAATACGAAGTTCCAAAAAAGCAATAATATGTGAAATTCCCGTAGTGGGCGTCACGTGATAGCACCACGGTTCATACCCTTGTCACGCTCTGTAACATATGTTTACTCTGCTATTAGGTACAGGGATGAATCAGATGTCGTTGGGCAACGATTAGCTGGATTTACTCGTTTTTTCTTGGAAGATCAACGGTCGGTCTCAAGGGTAGATAGATAAAGAAATCCAAGTATTATAGCGAAGGGCTGTGTGATTAAAAAACGGTCACAATTTATTTGCACGTAGGGTGAATATCTCTAAGTAGGTAACTACGTTTGTGATAAACTTTGATGGCGCTCAATGACTCTAAATTCTGAGTAAAATACCTATCTATAAACAGTTACTTATAAGCGTTAGGTATTTAATAATACCTAAAAGATTGGGACAAAATTTTCATAAGTAGGTACCTAGTTAAATTTAAGCTACCTTTCGAGTAGAATACCGAGTAGGTATTCAATACGAGTAGGTAACTTAAATAGGCTAGGTACCTAGGTAGTATTTATTTTCGTCATCGTTTAGGTAGGTAATTATTGAAACTCCTAAGATCGATCCTTCGTAACCTTTACTGGCTCGAACCTTTGCAAAACATAAAACCCTTATGTAGGTAACCGGATCATCACCTACTTACATCTAAGGTTTCTTTCCCAGCTTATCTGTGTACCCAGCAAAAGTACAGCTAGGTAGGTAGGTATGTAATTAAATACGAAAGCAAGTTAATTACCTAAGTTGTTGATCTCGGTAACGCGACAGGCGAGTAGCCGGCTGCGAAGCAGGAGTTATAGGTTCGATTCTTTAATATTTGCATCTTTTGTAGATATTTGTCCCGGGTGTTGTGGTACCCCAGTATTCGTAGTTTCCGTAGAACTTACGATACTCGGAATTCTAGTATGGGGTCAGGGCTAGGTATGTGTGTGATGGGTTTTTATTTGAGTACTTAAATACAAGTACAAGTAGGTATAACAAAAAATACAGATGAAACAGCTATCTGAAGAATGTTGCAAATGATCCATAGATAGGCTAGATTTAAGAATATGTTAGAAAGTTATTTATGATGATACTTTAGTATAAATTGAACATCTTTATAAATACCTATATTCACAATAAAATATTTAGATTTGATAGGTTAACGGATCTAGATCACTACCAGACGGAAGCGTTCATGCTGGCTGCTTTTCCATGCTGAATGGCAATAATGATGCGTTAATGAGTAGTAAATAGTAGTGTAAGTAGGTAGGTACAGTAAGCGTGATAAAAGTTCCACCTCTAGAATTACAAGATATGATTTCAAATGAGTAGGACAATAATTTTTGACATTAGTTTTTTTTCTTTGATTATTACATCAAAGTTGTGCTTTTTGTCTTAAGCTACAGTTTTGCCTGCAACTTAGCGGGAGATATTTGCCTTGCAATGAAATATAAAAACACACAGACTAAAATAATATACACACAGAATAAAATCAATTTATTACTGGGAATTTTTAAGGGCAACTGTTCTATAATAGGAATATTCGTGCATAATAAAGTGATAGGGGAGTCATTATGCCAGAAAACGATTAACGAAAGTGGTTTGGCACGCGCGCTTTACCCGCATGACGTCATGTGATACCTACCTACAGTGATGTCACTTGCCAATTTGGGAAACCGTCGGTCGACTCACTTCCTAAAATCAAAGCCATGTAGCACCGTGTAGGTACAACATGTAGCGGCTGGCAACATACCTCTTCTACAGAGTAGGTTCCGATGCTACATGCATAATGCGTTATAACATACCTATCTATTATTGTCTACCCTAAGTAGGTATCTGAATCTAAAATAAGATGTATTGAAACTAAGGGCCATTTCTAGTACTCTAGACCAGGGGTCGGCAACCTTATGCTATAGCCGGGCCACATATGTTGCCAGAGTATCAGTGCGGGCCGCACTTATATTTATATGTTCGGGCATGTATTTTTAATATTTGAAATAAAACGCATATATATTCATACAATTATGTCTTTTTTAATTGAACTACTATACTAACATAAAAGTAAGAACTAGTGAGATTTTTGAGGCTGCATTTGACTTGCAAGTTTTTTAACGTCTGCTTTCATTTTAGTAGTAGACACGCGCAGTATCGCGTCTAAATGTTCATCCGTTAACCGCGAACAATTCTTATTTTTGCGGTAGTTGAGAATTGAAAAAGTCTGCTCACACAAATATGTACTACCAAACATAGTTATTATCTGCTGAGCAAACTTTTTCAATTCTTTGAAGTTTTCAGAACTCAAACCTCCGTAGAACTGTATCAAGTCAGTGCTTTCCTTAAATGCCGTTTTAAGTGTGCTATTACTTTGCAAATCTACTATGTTCATTTGCAAATTGCTTGGTATCTCACTAATATCAATTGCAAAAGGGTTTTGGAATATTTCCATGTTAAGGGAGCTCTTTTTAAAGTCGGTGAATCGATTTACAAACTCAGTTTGTAGTTGTGTTAACACGTTTCTCATTGTAATATTTTGCCACACAAAATTATCTCCAGCTTCTTCCACGGCTTTCTTGCAATTAGGAAAATGGTCAAGCTTTTTTTCATCAATATGCTTGATAAACAGTTTCAGTTTCATTTCAAATGACTTTACATCTGTATACATATCGCAAATCAATTTATTTTTTCCCTGCAAGCGTTTGTTGAGCTGATTCAGTTCCTTAGTCAAATCAGTCAAAAAACCAAGATCGATAATCCACTGTTTGTTAGTAAGCTCTTCTACTGGCTTTCCTTTCCATAAAGTTGCCAATTTCTTTCCTCAAATCAAAAAACCGTTCCAAAACGGCACCTCGACTGAGCCACCTCACTTCACAGTAGTAAACCACGTCACCATGTTCAGCTTCCAGATCTTCCAAAAACTTTTGGAACTGACGGTGTGTGAGCCCATTTCTTCTTATAAAATTAACAGTGGATGTTACAGTATCCATTATTTCTTTCCAGGATATAACTTTGGAGCACAATGCCTCTTGATGGACAATACAGTGAAAAATCAATGGCACAGTAGATCCAGAATCTTTCACTTTGCTGATGATTCTCCCAACAACACCTTTGTTTTGACCGCTCATGTTCTTGCCTCCATCGGTAGTGACACTTGTTAACTTTTCCCAGCTTAATTGCAATGAATCCAGAGCTTGTTCCACATGGTGAAATAAATCTTCTCCCGTAGTTGTACCTTTCAAACTGCACATTTTCACAAGCTCTTCGTAAACAGTAAAGTTTTCGTCAATGCCGCGTACAAATATGAGTAACTGTGCTGTATCCGACACGTCCGTACTTTCATCCATCGCTAAAGAGAAGCAGTCGAAAGACTGCGCCTTATCCCTGAGTTGTTCACACAAATTAGCACCCAAGTCTTCAGTACGTCGGGTGCAAGTTCTTGCAGAGAGACTAAGACTTTCAAACATTTTTTTCTGCTCTGGGCATATTTCTTCTGCGATAGCTAAGACACACTCTTTTACTAATTCACTATCGGTAAACGGACGTCCACTTTTTGCAAGAATCTCTGCTACCCTGTAACTGGCCCGAACATTCGATTCGCTGTTGTCTGCCACAACCTTAAATATGTTTTGTTGATTTTGTAATGACGATTTCAAAGTGGAAATTTTCCTTTTCCGTATTTCTCCTTCAAGACAGTCAAATTTAGCTTTGTGCTCGGTGTCGTAATGTCGCTTCAGGTTATATTCCTTTACTACAGAAATACTCTTTTGACAAATCAAGCATAACGGTTTTCCTTTAAACTCGATAAAAAAGTATAATTCTGTCCATAATTCGTTAAAAACTCTTTTTTCTTCTTCTATCTTCCTTTTTCTTGAAGCCATGTTTATATAATTATTCTGTAACAATAATGAAAAAAATTAAATTCGTTGTAAAATTATATGTTCCAGTTAGCACCTACAAATTCAACTCCACATTCAAATAATAATTAAAACATGACACACTCGTAACTAACTTCATGTCATGTAACTACTATCCCCGTCCTTATAACATTTACCCATCAATCTGAAGGTTCACATTAACAAGCAGTAAATAAAATAAAACAAAATGCTCGCGAGTGCATACAACTTACCTCATACGTCGTGCGTGAGAAGCTATCAGCGAAGGGAAGAAAGGTGAAACGAAACGCGTAGCTAGCAACCAGATGAGACGTGAGTTTCCGGCGAATTTCCACAACCGAATGTGGCGAGAGCTGCGCGCGGCTGTGATTTTAACTAAAACCGGTCGCTTTGAATTTTTTCGCCGCCGCACACCTGCGTCTAATCAAAGACTGCCGCCCCGCCTATTGTCTCAAAGGAGCCGCCCGCCGCCGCACGTGCGGCGGATAAACGCAAAAGAAATTGCCAAGAATTGAATAAGTACAGCAAATATTTATTTTCGGTAGAAACAATACATAACATCACAGTCTTGATAAACAGTTCTTAAGAAATGAAATAGAGGTACATTTTTATCACCCCGCGTGGGAGCGAGCTTTCAAGAATACTCTCATGGCCCAGCAGCATGGCCGTATAAATTCTAGTGAATTTATATGGCCTTTTGCTTCGGTATTTTTTTCTTACG
Organism: Perizoma affinitatum; assembly: GCA_961405105.1. Taxonomy (NCBI): domain Eukaryota; kingdom Metazoa; phylum Arthropoda; class Insecta; order Lepidoptera; family Geometridae; genus Perizoma; species Perizoma affinitatum. The sequence goes on along the minus strand of OY560184.1, from coordinate 14,524,810 downwards.
GACCTCAGGGTTGCGGGCCGCACTGAGATAGTCTACGGGCCGCATGCGGCCCGCGGGCCGCCGGTTGCCGACCCCTGCTCTAGACTATAGTTACTGCAAATACAATATTTCAAAAATCACGACTCTAACAAAAACAGAATTTGTTAATATACTATTATTTGTTAATATAATAGTTGAATATAGATTGATAGAAAATACTACGTACGTTATGGCTATTGGAAAATGTACATCTACTATGGTTAGTTCAAATTTACACACCAAATATTTCAGCTTAAATAAATAGTACATACTTTGACAATGTTGTACAATGGATGGTCTTATCGCTAATTAGCAGACAACCTTTAGTTGGAAGAGACTGTACGAAAGATTACAAAGGGTTATAAGTGGTGTACGACATACTATGAAAGCACTATGTTATTTTTTTACCTATCTAATTAATTACTTACAAAGCTTATTACCTTCATACTATCATTAACTATTTTATAATACATACTTAAGTAAGACAGAAACAGGCAAGATTTAGCGTCTCGAGGACAGTGTTCCTTGACTAAGGATTTAAAAATAGGTAGTGATTTCGCACGTCTGATGCTAACAGGCAGTTCATTCCATAAACGACCTAAGCCGTATCAAGTCTCAGAGAGCTAAATTTCAGAGCATAGGTGTGATTTGCAATAAGGATTCTCCAACTTTCACCCCTAGAGAGTGCAGATGGAAAATAACAATTGTATGTACAAAATCTTGACGCGAGCGGAGTCGCTGGGCGTTCCACGTGTAATTAGTACACTTTCCATTTTGATTATAATACTATTAGAGTTTCCGTAGACACTCTACAAGTCTACAACTAAGGTCTATGCACACGTAGGTACGTGTGCATAGACCTTAGTTGTAGACTGCTAGTTGTTAGTTGTAGGCTGTGTACGTAAAAACATATCTTCGTAACTCGCTAAGGCTGATTGGTCATCTTTGGATGATTTCTGCACTAAGTAGAGTCAAAACAAATGTTTTGAAAATATTATGCACAGATTATTCATGACATAACATAGAAACTGTTAAAATTATATAATCCTAACTTCAATAGCGGCTGGACCGATTTGGCTAAAACTTGGAACAGGTATAGCTCGTGACCTAGAATAATATATGGGGTACATACATTTAGGGCCTAGTGGGCGATACCCCGACTTCTGATCCGGAGGTCGTGGGTTCGAACCCGGTCGTGCAAGAATGGATTTTTCCACTCGAAAAATTTATGTGCGCAAAACGGTGAAGGAAAAGATCGTGAGGAAACCGGCATGTCCTAGAACCAAAAATTCGAAGGCATGTGCCCAAACAGTTAGTGTTCCAATAAGCGGAGATGGGCTTGCAACCTGTCACGTGGAATGCTTACTACTTGCAAAACGCGGGCATGTACCAACTGTAAGTTTGGACGTGCCTCTGACTACCCCCTACTTGGTATCCTATAATATCTACTCACTGAGTATGTATCTGAGGATGTCCACCATGGGGAAAAACAGTCGTGAGCGTGTTCGTTTGTTTGTTTTACTTTTTACCACGTGGGCGAAGCTAATGTACCCTATTTAATATTAGACTTAGACAGAGACTAGTCATATAATTCAAACGCATAAAAAAAAATAACAAAAAAAAATATACTTCTCGCAAACGGCAACAACGCGTAGATAGTATATAGCACTAAAATGTCGGGAAAACTATTACCTACAAACTGTTCATATATTTTTAATCGGGTTGAAAGAGCGAAAATGCGTTCTCATAAAAAAATTGTGAGAATTGCTGCTATTTTATTTCAATGAAATTTCATTTGAAATTTGTGTTGTTACTTTTTGACGTGATAGGCCAGGGAATCACCTTAAATTGGTGGTGTCGCCTGGAATTCATTTTCTTTTATGGTGTATTTTTTTTTCATGAGACCGATTATTAGGTACCATTACCATTACAATGTGTGCTATGAAAAATGTTCAGTTCAGTAGTATCGTGGCTGAAAAACTGTAGCCAAATAATTAAATTGAAATAAATCATTAATTATTTTTACTAAATAAAACTAATTAATAATGAACTATAAATAAAGCAATCCTAACAAAAGTAACTATTCCAATACTAACTATTCTCTATTCTATGGAAGTGGGTATGAGGGTATATGTAGGTATGAGAACATGCGGGTGGCACGCTTTGTAGCACGCGACACTGGCGGACCCATTGTTTGCACGTGTGTGAATATTGTTACAAAATCAAAAATATTTTTTACTTGTAAAATGGTTATTGGGTAGAAATTGGATTTTAGAAGACCGGGTGGAAGCTCGATTTGAAATGCCTTTCGTGACACAGACAATTATAAATACATACTTGTGTCTATCGATGCTTGTACATAAAATGTGTCTTAAAGTTAGATAGATTACGTACGTTATGGCTATTGGAAAATGTACATCTACTATGGTTAGTTCAAATTTAAAGTTTAAACTTGTGATGGATGATATCTATCTTATTGTTTTAAAAAAAGGTTTTATTATAAGGCACTGTAAAATACCGATTAATTTCATCAAACATAAAACTCATCTGATAATTAGAAAATAAATAGGTACCTACCTACAATACTAGCATCATCATTTTGATGTACATAGGTAACTTTTACTCCACATACCTACTAATCCAAATGTCCAACTCAAGTTAACTCAACGTCTTCGACGGAGACATTAAGTTTTTGGGATAGAGATTATTAAAAGAAGACAGAAAAATTAAGTTTTTAACCCTGCCGCCTACAAAGAATATAACCAAACCCATGTGAATAAGGACGAAGAATACCAACCCATGTGAATAAGGCAAGAGACACCAAATAAATCAGAAAGCGAGCATCTAAGGTGTCAGGCACTGCATAACGAGTGACACGACTGTTCTCTTGACATATTGCTCGGAACGTTGCGATCCCACTTTATATTCCACCACCGAACTCTGATCCCAGATAAGTAATGCGTTTTACAATAACGATGACGTCCGATTTCATTTCAATGTACCTATACTAAACAACTTTATACTTACTGCAAAATTATGTAAAATGCACAATATTATCTATTTCTTGTTTTTTTAGCCGTAATATATAGTAAGCATCATGGTCTGAGAAACTATATAAGTACAGAAATAATAATACAACATAAAAATCAGTATCCCAATTATTAAATAAAAAAAACAGATCCAGATTAATTAAAAAAATCGGGATCATATTCAAAAACAATTGACAATAATTCCTAAGAAAAAGATTGAATGTGAACCGAAAATAGACTGACACAATATTAGTACATCGAGTACTTACATAATATTAGTCGACTGATCTGACTGATTGCACATTTTCGGTTTTCTGACAAACACGGTACTCGCACATTAAGAAATGAATTCCCCGATAACCAATAACCAGTGCAACGAAAGCGGAAAGGTCGCAGGCGTGCTCCTCTATGAATAATATTATTATTTATATAATAATACCCATCTACTTACCAATCATTCTAATTCTATTTTTACTGGAACCAAACATTTATTTAAATAGATGACCTTTTTCTAAATATTTATGGAAATGCAGATTAGACCCGAAAGTTGGACCTACTCGCGGAAACACGTTTCCACCTACCTGCTTATACATGCAAGATACAAAGATCAAGATATACAGTTGAATAGGTTTTTATAAGTACTTTGCCCTTTCCCAATTCTATTCAGACAAAACTAATGAGTAGGTATTATTAAAAAATACATGAGAATATCTTTAAGAGTCACAATTCTTTAAAACTAAATTTCAGTTCTGTTTTCCCCTACGAAAGACTAACTAATATTTTGCATTTTTATATGTGTATTCATTTTAATAAAGTGGAGCACCGAAATCTCGCAATTTCATCATCTCCGGAATGGGTAGGTAGACAAAGAGCCAACTCGACAAAACGCTCTTTGCTAGTGTGAGAAAGGTTTCCTGACATAATTTATCGAACTTTCTTATAAGCGGATTTAAATATTATTCTGGACCTGGTAGATTGCATGAATGAAAGACAAATTTATTCGAAAATTTTACACAGAGTACGATATTAGTTAAAACTTTGCTTTGCTTAGACATAGTGAGAAGCTCCAAAAAATTTGGTGGAATCGGACAACAGAAAGAGACTCGCTAATCTCCCCGTGATCGAACAACAGAAGCTGAATATTCACTCTGCTGTGCTCTGTTGTCCGATCAACGATGGGTAGAGTTCTACTGTACTAAGTTTAAAATAAATATTGTGAAGAAATGAAACAGCCAACCACTGATATCCATTATGCTAATTCACTTGAGAAAGGTTACTGTACAAAAAAAAATAAGTGCACCTTGCTCGCACCAGCAGACCCCTTTCCCACGATATATGAAATCGCATTACACTATTCGTTGGGACCATCTGTTCTGATAATTAAATATAGCTCCGAGATTTGCACTTTTGAATTGAGGTGAAATCTTTTAGGTACAGTTTAATAACTGTATGTTTTTATATGCACGGTTTCGCTTGCGTACTTAATATGTACCTAGTACCCGGATAAAAAGAAGCCTGTAAGTTTTAGCCATAGCCTTCTAAACTAAGTATAGTATTATAATATCTGTGCCTTATGTTATTCAAGATTACGAAGTATTCCTATTTAATTTCATCCTTATCATTTCCTAATCAACCTTATATAGATAAAATGAACATAAAAAGAATGAAAATAATGTATTGTACACCATAAGAATAATAAATACAACTTAACAAGTACAACGGGGGGTCTTATCGCATAGATAAAAATGAGAGAATATTTTTATTCTGGCTGATTTATTTTGTGCTAAGACATTGTAACAATGCTTTTAAGTGGCCTTGATACCTCTTCTATTTATAGTTAAGTAGTGGTATTGACTTCACGAAGGGTGCTAGTTGGAGATCCCCTTTAGATCCACTTAGCCTTTGTCGAGACATCGATTCCATTGTACTCTACCGCTGTGTTGATTGGGAATATCTGGAGTTCAGTCAGAACTGAATCTAGGTACGGTAAGCTTCACTAACTGGTTAAGCATCTAGGGCTTAAATATTGAACTTTAAATAAGTAAGATAGTCTGACCTCTGTGGGGCAGTGGACGTAGGCCGCCGACAAATGTTTGTATGATTTATTTCAGGTCTGGGTGTTTTCTATGTATAAAATGTATGTATCTACGTATATAAGTTGTATATAAATAATTTGGGTCCCATAACACAAGCTGTGCTTACTTAGGAGTGCTTTGGAGCTGATGATGCTGTGTAAAATAAATATAAAAAATAAATAAATATATTAACAACAGAGGGGAAAATAGTTGATTGCGTTGACTGGACACAGGTTGTTGCTTTCCTTATTACTAATCGAATTAAAAAATATTTTAATTAATATATCAGTTATTTCCAATTGACACAGTAATGAATGATGCTATTCTGATATTTCGTCATACTACGATGTTTCAATCTGAAATCTCGTTAGCCTACAATCTTTCATTCTGAGATCTCATCATCCTTTAATGTCGTAATTTTTGAGATCTTGGCATTTTGATACAAACCGGGTTGTAACATATGCTGTTGTAACACCGATGTTTCATTCCAACTTTCTAAAATCCGCAAGTTATTGAAAGAAAACGTATTCTTAGAAAATGTATTCCTTTGCCCCTTATTGTATAGGAAGAAAATACTTTATTTGGGCTCGGTTTAGCTTATGGTCCGTCCCAAACCGTTATCTAGACATATCGATAGGGTTGATCAATGGCTACATATCAATGAGTATCATATAATTCTATAATTGAGCAGGTTGGTATATAGATGATATAATAATCGCACCTCCGTATGATGTCAAAACTTTAACTAAAAACATGATACCTTAAGGATTTTTAGGAAACGGAAATTAACTAAATTCCCAAAACTCAATTCCCAAGCAAAGCTTGTCATGTCATGTGTCGCTCGCTTTTGCTGTATATCTTAAAGTGTAAGTTTTTATGTCTGTACTGTCTGTGTGTACAATAAATACTAAAGAATAATTATATTTTAGAAAAGTAGTTTTCAAGGTGATTCTAATTCGTCACTTTTAGTTTCATTTTCCTAGTCTATAATTTAAGAGAGTATTTTCTGGAAATATTTTATAATCTAACAACTTTTTCACCACCGTGTAACAGTATGATTTATTTTAAAATCCTTATATAATTCTGATTTCTGTGAGGATCTTTCTGATCGAAACCCCAAGTTAAAATAACCAGAACCAATTTAAACTTAAAAAAACACGGTTTATAAACAATAACACTTTTGTTTCTGCGTTAGAATACCTACTTTATTACTCTACTACGGCAAAACTAAATGAGAGCTATGATATTTAATTCATTTAAAAAAACAGAACTCTGCGTTAGTATAAACAAAAATATCTGTAAACTACCTACCCTCGGAAATAGTTAAATATTTCTATAATAATACACATACATGTATTTCCCCGGTTTACTCGACGGAAGAGAATATATGGCATATTCTGGAATTCGGTTCCAAATAGTTAAACAGCCATCGACCTCTATATAATATCGGGCCTGCAGGAATATATCAGAAGAATACGTCTCAATATGCAATAAAATGGGGAAACGAATGTGACCTCAGATCCGAGAGGATTTCTCGAAAGCACACCTGAACTAGATTACTGTATCCGTGTATACTTACCTATATAAAAAAATGTACTTTGAATAGAAGCTCTAGAAATAGGAGAATAGGGTGAATTTCAAAAGGACCCTTTCATTATTTTGCTGCCATTTACATCAAATTGAGAGCAAAGCTCAACGTATTTTATTCTGATTAATAAATATTTTCACAAATGGAATTCTGTAAACTCTGGAAAAACTCATCTAGTTCATGCTTAAAGCATCTACGTATAAAATGTCTGTGTGTAGGTACGAAAGCTACATAAAAATAGGCATGTGAGTTTAACAAGAATCTTGCATATGACAGAACTGGGTAATAAAGCTGGCCTTTTCATTTTTGGCGCTTAATATTAAAAGCTTTTACGGTAGGCTTACAGCGACCTTTGCAATGTTACCGTTGTTGCTATGACCTGAATTCTCTATTGTCCTACATGAAAAGAAACGGGTGCAAAAAGTGTATGTGTGCGTGAATAATTAAGATCCTTCATCTTGTGCTGAGAACTTGGACAGTTACCAACGGGCAAGAAATAATTTCTAACGACTGATTTGATTCTTCCATTAGCCACACCTCGATTGAAAAAGAATAAGGTGGCCGGACCTATTTGAATATCGAATGAACTGAGAAGCAAAACCAGGTCACCACAGAGCGGTTCGAATGCATAAAAAAGGCGCGAAATATCGAATGATAATGGACCAATATACCTAAACAATGCTAACATAGAAATGAGAAAATATGTCTTAATAAACTATGAAATTTACAAGTGGAATAGCCTCCGATACGAACCACCGATCGTAGCGCCTCGTAGCAATTTCCGACATAACCGTTCAATTTAGAATTTTAGGGCGTGATACGTTGTTTTTATGGAGTGAGAGTGTTCATTGGTATTTGAAAACGATCACTACGAAAGGAATGCAGGTAAGTTGGTTTGTACTATAAGCTCTGGTTTTAAAGTTTTTTGTTATCACATTTCAGAGTGAATTTTATGAAGTTCAGTTTTTTGAAAATAAGCATCTTTTGATGTAGTGATAAATATAATTATCTGGAATATTTTACCCGTTGTACGATAACGGGTATGAGTATATCCGTGTACCCGAGAAGAGTGTCCTGTTGTAGAGGCTAACTGTGGATTAAGGGATAATAATTATTGTTTGCTTAGGCCACAGGAAATGAACATCAAGGTATTAGAAGATTACCCGTGGTACCAAATAGTCAACTTCAATGGTACCATTGGTAATGTTATAAGTGCTGTTAAGTACCATACCTAACTATTTCGGCTTTGTTACGAGTCCATAGAACCTTTGTACCTACATTATATATACCTAAGCATATATTACATGAAATATTTTAATATTTCCTCATTGACCCATATACATGCGATATGACGACCTCTGTGGCGCAGTGGGCGAAGGCCCGCCTGAGACGCAGAACGTTGCGGGTTCGATTTTCCGCCGCGGGACAAATGGTTTTATCTGCGAATGTTTGTCTCGGGTCTGGGTGTTTTCTATGTATAATATGTACGTAGGTATTTACAAAAAAAATATATAAGTAGTATATCAGTCATGTAGTTCCCATAACACAAGCTCTGCTTACTTTGGGGCTGATGATGATGCTGTGTGAAAAATGTCCAGTATTATTTATAAATTGACATGTTATAGCTTGGTCTCGTCACAAGATAAGACAGGAAAGAAAATAAGTATGTAGATATTAATGTTATTATCAACATCTAGTGCTGATAACTCTATGATTACCTACCTCTGCTAGATAGTTTCACCTAACTAGTTTGATTATGTGACTATATTACATATAAGTAGTTTGACCTACTTAACAATATATGTATCTACATCAAGCGAAGCAGGGTGTATATAGTCATGCGTGTCGGTCTAGTACGAGTTTGTTCCCAATTCCTAAGGCACAAGTAAGTACTTAATTATCAAACTCAGAATCATCGAAAGACATGTTTTTTTGTTGTAAAAAATTACATCTCTAATATATTGTTGAGCTTAACTGAGCACTTATGCCATTCAGACATAACTGGTCTTCAAGTCAAGCTATAATCGGAGACTAGACTCATACAAATTGTGTTAATATAAAAGAACATTTTGAAATTAGAAAAACAGACTCATTTGTTGGCTACGAGTTAATAGTTTTGACCAGTTTCAGTCATCATCGAAGTCAAACTTTGGACAAAAGCGGGTAGCACGTGGGTAGTTTCAAATTCAATTGAAGTTTCTTTAACTCCCTAGACTTCACCCCTTTTATTAAACATAGAGGTACTTTTACGGACCTTTTCCATGTAGTTTGAAAATAAAATTTTGGTAAAGTAAAAATGATCTGAATAGGTTTATGAATTCGCACCTACTTATTTCTTAAATTAGCTTTTCCGGTGTAAGTTATAAAAGAGTTTTTGACTTCAATCAGTCCATGTTTTTTTTAACCTACCTACCTATGTAGTAACCTACTAGTTTCAATTCCAACAATTATTTTTCTATAAGTCAATCAAAATAATATTTTATCAATGTGTTTAATAAACTTAATTAAAACGATATTCTTATTTATCTTGTAATCTTTATTATCTTTTTTTAATTATTAACAGCATGTAGTAATCCACTGCTGGATGTGACAGAGAGCCACATCGAACTGTTTGAGCCACTTACACTTCCGTCTTTCGTCCAATGGGGGGTCTTCCTACACTACAGTGTATGCATATACTCTACACTATTATTTTACTCTTGAAGTGAAACTCGATCAATAAGCACTGTAAAAAAAGCACTGTAGAACTACACTCTGTAAAACTACACTCTGTAAAACTACACCTGTAGATAACTAACTGGGATTCTGAAAAAAAAAAAAAAAATTTTTTTCAGCGACCATTTTTTGAACCGACTTCTAATATAATAATCTGCTAGACCTAAAACAACGTACTCTACGAACATAAATATTAAAAAACTTTAGCATGAACAAAACATTGAGAAACCCCGACTGAAGCCGTATTCTCCGTGCACGTGTATTTCTCTGGGGTGACGTGCTCGTATTGTTCCGGCCATATTTACCTCTTGATAGAATTGTACCGAGTTCAACGTACATCTAAATTCTTACAAATACATGCATATAAATGACCTACCTACTACGAGCTTTGAAGGGAGAAATGAGACACTCTTTTGTACTTTCGCCGTAGGGAACCAACCTCTTCCTGACAAAATAAATATGTTCGATAGGTAGGTTTGGTCGCAGTATTTTGAACCTAGTACCTACCTACTTCTAAAATCAGAGGTAAATAAACTATCTTCTGTAACATGCCCTTTTTCCACAATGAGGGGAACTGGTCTATGACCTAAAAGCAGTGCGACTATGAAACAAATGTTACATGACGAACAAATACAAATGGCAAGATTTCCTTTGATGTGTTATTCAGCAGGAATGGTTGGAAAATAAAATATAACTCACTCACGCTTTACTTATTGTTGCATGCAACCAGTAACCCTACCTACGACTAAATAAGCCCCTTGTGATATCCGGAATAAAGCTTCCAAAGGGAAGGTGCAGAAAATATATTTTATGTTGCATTCTTTAAAACGGATTTGGATTGAAGAAGGATGGGAACGGCATTAAATATATTTAAATTGGAATGGTGCGTGTTTCCATTGAAAATCTGCTACCGTCTCAGAACACTCAAAGCTAGAATTTTGTTATACCCAAAAGCAAAACCATTGAATTATGGTATTGGTAACAAAAGAGTCTCTAGGAAATTGAATTTCCCAACAGCCGTTTGAAAATCGCTCAGTAAAATCGCAATCCTAAGTCGAAGATCCACACAAGTAATCTTCTCAAAAGATGAGCTGAGTGTATTGAAAGCCACATATCTCTATGTAGTATAGCTATGTGTAGCAGGACAAGCGGAAGCGCTTCTGAAATAATTCCCTGCGGAATCGGAGCAATCGTAGGCAGCAAACCGAGTGCATAGTCACTCTCAAAAGGTTTGAGGGATAAGCAGGTTAAATATTTAAACAACACAGCTTCCACTGAATAATATACAGACTCTGACAAACTGATGCGGACGGTACTAGAGGCCTTACGGTTCGTTTTAAATGCGGTTGCGTTAAATGTAGAGGAATTGTCGACTAGACTTCATTCAGGTCAAACACCCAGTCGTAAACTAATAAAAAAAATCAAGTAATGTGCTTAACCTCTACGTATCACGCGGTTGGTTTCATAAGGTTTATGAAACCAACTGCGGTGTTAACCTACCGATTGGACCGAGATATATAACGATATCCATCGAATGGTGAAAACTCATAGCAATCAAATCAAAATGCATTCAATTTATTTAGTACCAATAGAAGTATTAGTATTTATAGTTCCACTCGCGGACGCTGAGTACCTGCCAGCATGTCATTGCAGATTACATTCCCACTATTTCGAAGATTGAATGTTTTGAATTCAAACTAAATTTATGGACTTTGGTTCGCTAACAATGGATGGGAATAGTAACTTTTTACATTCAGTAGGTGAGTTATGTACACGTTCACTGCTGACTGTTCAATAGGAATATTTATTTGAGAGCCAAATCGTGCCATGAGTTTGAAGGTTTTCCAACATTTGTAACTACTTCTTCTTGTTTCAAAAATACTAAACTGATATGTTGAGTTTTTTCAATGATCCAATAAGTAGGCAAGTCGGTAAATTATTTTTAAAACTACATATATTTTATTTATTTAGTAAACTAAGAGTCGAATGAAATTGTCCCAAACACTCCAGTAAAACGTATTTAGTTAACAGGATAAGCTAATCTCGTTACTCGTCTGCTTTTACAATTCCATTTCTATCGAGCTAAGCTCGTAAATAAGTTGTGACTATTTTTATGCTCAAATTCAACTGCAATAGCGAGGTACTCTTCTCGAAAGATTTTTCATAGTGATAATGCAAACGAAACGATTGCAAACACTATAAAAATATGTTTTATATTAGGTACGTATAGATAACTAGGTCATCGACGAATGAGCCTCCGTGTCCGGTTCGCTACGGTAAAACAATAATAGATATCTAGCTCGGTCAGTTCCGGTAGACTTCCGCTTACCTCTGCTCAGCAGAGGTAAAATGACGAAAAAATATCGGTCAGTAAGTGGTAAGTTTTTTTACAACTACTGAAATGGACATGAGCGGGTTGACCTGTAATACAGGTTGGTACCTACTTGTACCTTATCTTTATTATTTATAAAGATAAACACACAAATAAACACTTACAAAAGGCAGAATTAAATGACATGTACCTTTGCGAGCTTAACCCTTAAAAGAGTTTTCATCCAGCAAACTTTTAACTAGAGAGAGGTAATTATATCTTATCAACTTATCATTGTTGCCTTGGACTAAGAATGTGTGACCTTTTAAGATTTTTTTTATATACGTCTCTTGTGCCCCGTCGCGCCGCACTGAAACACGGTACGTACTTGGTGTGGATGGCCAAAATCCGTAGCCGCAGGTATGTGCATATTGGTGTTTGTGCAAGCGTGAGAAAGCGAGCGGCTGGCGGGAACGGCGTTCTGAAGAACACACCTGGCCTCTACGGCCACACTGGGAGTATCGATTTATATATATGAAGTGAATCCATTCCTCTCTAAATGGAAATGATTTTGAGCCGTTTGAGGATCACGTGACAGTTTGTTTTGCTGTCTGATCATAGATAGTTTCGATATTGAATTAGTGAAGTTCTACGGAGCTTTTGATAATTTAGTTTCATGTTCTAACAAAAATTACTCATAATTCAATGGCACATTTGTCCCCATTCATATCTTCAAAATAAAAATGACGATGAGCCAGTAAAGTAAAAATGTAAAATACCTTATTGTATTTTTTTTTAGAGTTGGTAGAGTCTTGTAATACTGTACCTTCCACAAAAGGCAAGTAAGAAAACCGACTTCAAAAACAACAACAAAAAGGTACTATAAACAGGCACTAACAAGGAAAAAATAATTAAATTACAGATTATTTTAACTTGCGCTACCTACTGATCTGATTGAAGTCTGTGTCCAGCCAAATAGGTAGTAAGTAGATAGGCTAGGTCTGGGAGTAGGCCACATCGCCATATGATTTTTTAAGTAGGTTTACTTTTTATTTAAGGTTAGTTTATTTTTACATATAGTGTAAATATACGTATAAATATCCTATATTTAGGATTTCCCTCGATTTCCTTGAGATTCCATCATCAGATTCTGATTTGGTAAAAATTGACAAAAGTGGTCCACCTCAAGTGTAATACTTGTTTGAAAGGCAAACAATAATAATTTAAAAATTAGTCCACAATTGACAAAGATGTCGATGAACATAGATAAAAACATACAGAAGAACGTAGAACCTCCTCCTTTTTTGAAGTCGGTTAAAAGTAATATAATATTTATTATACATAGTTTTTGTGAACTCACAATAATGAGTCCTATAGGTACTTTACCTACCTATTACTTACTCACCGTGATTGCAATTTGCCGATAATTACTAATTATCTACTAGAAACTAATTTGTGCATTAGGTTATGAAATACAATAGTTATTGTTAATGAGTTAGGTTTATTATTGAGTCATATTGCTACGTCATTTCTCGTTAACATAATGAGATATGCCTCTCAGAGTGCCATGGCGAACGGTCTAGAGCTACCTCCTTCCTGAAGTCGTTGGTCTATTGTTCCTTCTTGCACAACGTCCTCCGGATTTGGTATCCGTGAACCTTCATTAGTAATTTTCGTCAGTTTATAACTAAAAATAACTGGTATTCATTTGAAGAAAGTATGAACTATGAGCTTATGTTAATATCCTGTAATGTTATGCTAAAACATTGACCTATATTCAGATAAGGTGAGTAAAGTCAAAGCATAGCTATGCCTTCCGACATTAATAAAATAAAGACCTCATTATTTTTAGTCGAGCACGTTCTCCGGTACTGAAAAGACCTTTTGTTCGACAGCAAAACACTTGGGGCAAGTCAATCGAGGCACTAGGCTTTGTGAGAACCCGCAAATTAATGAGTCACAAGACTCACAGCTTCTCTATGCATGCAGTGTTAAATTTCACCTCTTGTCTCAGACTTTTGTACGCTAACTGTGTACCCTGGGATCGTAACTAGTTTAGGCACAAAGGCATTTAACTTTTTACCTTTGGTATAAAAAGTGGGTTTAATTTCTAAGAGAAGTTTTTATAATCAAAATAATAATCAATATCCCTAGACCATGTTGACGTGTATGTAGGAGTTTGTGACATATGTACATATTGACAGACAACGCAGAACCTAAACCGCTGATCTTAGAGACTTTGGGTGCGTTCCTTTTAGCACGTAGACGTACTCTAAAAAATATTTTATGGAAGTTCTTCTCCTAAGGCTGTGAAAAGGGGTAAAAACGTTTGTATGAAAAATCATATCCCTTGAACTTTCAAACTCGAAACTTAGCATAAAATATTCTTCAATACACCTGGCAAAAGTTTATTATAAAATATTTACAAAACTAACCCTGAAACGTTGGGCGTGGGTTGTTAAATTTTGTATGGGATTTAACGCGTGGTCCGACTTGCTTGAAACTTGGTTTTAATTATTTAAATACAACATGATAACGCTTTTTATTATATAATAAAAACTGGATTAGTGCAAGTTGAACTCGCGTGGAGATGGTTCCGTACAATGGATATGTTATCTATTATGTTTATATGTAGTACGAATAATTATTTATACAAACTTAACATTGTAGTTGAAAACGATGTTCTCCCATTCCAACTGCAAATGTAACTTACTGTAACGTACAATATATGTTATTTTAATACCATATACTTTTGTATTGTAATCTATAATGTATAAGTTAAAAACTATTTTCTGTACAGGCAAGTCAGAAAAAAACAAATAATCTGGCTGGAAACGGTTTGATAGATAATAAAATGCAGTGCAAACATTATTATTTTTACAAAAAAGTCCGCGGAACCACAGCGTACGTTTAATATTTCAGCCACGACAACGGTTTTTATGTATAAAAGAAATATAACCTTGTAATATTTCTTATAAAGTTTGGATATGGTTTTCAAGTATTATCTTTGAATTATTTAATTAATATAAAACTATTAGTAAATTAAGAAAAATAATGTTTATGATGTTTAACTTTTAATGTAATTTGATGGAATAGTTTAAGAGATAATGTGAAATGAAAACAAGTAGGTATTGCGGCGCTATAGGTAACACGGGCAGTGCGATATGAGTACTTAGATGACGTAGGGCGGAAAGCGGTTACCGTAATCGATGGACGCTTGCAACACCAGAGATAATTCGCACATTACCGACCCGCTGAGACATGACGGGTGAAAAGTCTCATGTACCTGTAATTTCACCGGCACTGGCATGTAGTTTTGAAATATTTAAAATAAGACACGTTTTTTTCACTGACTTCTAATCGTTATTAGACTTCCCGTTGGAGGTTGATAAAAGTCCAATATAAGTCCAATATTGTTAAAACGGTTCACAACAGGCGAAGATATCGCGTAAAATACACACAAAAATACAGACGAATTTTTAACCTGGTTTTTTGAAGTAGGTTGGTTAATAAAAGTTTAACAATTGTTTTTCATCATTTTCAGGGTTCCTTACCTTAAATGAAAAAGTAATAGTAAAAGTAGTAATTCAGTTTTATCCCTTATAGGATCACTTCTTTGTCAGTCCGTCGGTCTGTCTGTCAAGACTCTTTTTCTCAGAAACGCATGGAGGCATAAATTTGAAATTAATATCAGTCCCTTGGAGCACTAAAACAAAAAAAAAAGCTTTTAAGTCAACGCAATAAAAAATACTAGCAAAAACATATTATGATACTAGCAAAAAATCAAAATTTAAAGGGTACCTCCCGTTGACCTAGAATCATGAAATTTGGCAAAAAGCAAGGTCTCACAGCACAAATGAAGGAAAAAGTCCGAAAATCGTTAATTTTAGTATTTTTACATAAAAAAATATTTTTTACGATTATAACCTTAATATCGATGTATGGACAAACAGTTAAGATTAAGTTATTCTTTAAATACGACTTATCATTTCGTGAGAGCAATGTTTGGTGATTTCATTGTTTATGAAATTGAATAATGTTAATTATTTTGGTGAACATACAAACTTCGACAGAATCCTCGATGCGCGAGTCAGACTCGCACTTCGCTGGTTTATTTTCTTTTACATTCCATTGTAGGTTACAAGTTAGCGAATAAACGAAATCCTTTGAGGATTTCCAGTAGATAAGACTAGCCTTCAAAATAAACAAATACAGTGGCTTTAGAAAAGTAAGTAGGTCTAACTAACAAATGGTCCTAAATACCGAACATTAACGAAATTACTTAGATAACAATGTAAAATATCTATGTAGGGACTCAAATCGGATCAATATTAGCCCGCTGGAGAGCGCGATAAAAGATAAAGCTCCTCGAATCGCTAGCCGCAGGATAACGATATTCCCAAAAGCGTGGCGATTTGTCTGCGGGTATCGTTCCATTTTAAACATTTTATAAGAATATCGGTATGAATGTAGGGCTATTTTTTTTATTCGACCAACATAGCCTTATCTAGCTATGGTTTCAATAATATGAGATCATCGTATAGAACAATTCATAGTATTGAACAATAATTAATAAACACCCAACCGACGAATACATGTATTCGTCAGTTGAGTAATAGGATTCCCTGTGTCGTGAGTATCAGGAACAATGAGTACTTTGGTACCACAACACCCAGACCCGGGATAAATATCTGCAGAACATCTCTCTATCTGCATGCAGATACGCAGCGGGAATCGAACCCGCTCCTCCTACGGGCTACTTGTCCGCCGCGCTAAGTAAAACAATACTATATATTAAACTGCGCAATAACGGTAGAATCTGGCACAATAAATAAACGGATTCCTCCAGAAAGCAGAATTAGCATAACAAAAAGTCGATACCGTGTGAAAGTGCCAGCGACTCGACTACCCCTTACCAATAATAATATTATATTATCGTGCAATCATTCAATTTCAGTTGCGATTGCGCGAGTTCTCACCGAGCAAGATTTCTCCCCTAAGTACAGGTAAACAGATAGAACGGTAAGACGGCTGGGAGGGTCGAAATCAATGGGGATAAAGAATAGGGAACCATTGTGTGCGCTAACGCAAGGAGCCCACGTGTTCCGCCGATCCCACGGGCTACTGGGGAGGGATTTCGGAAATCGTATTTAAGGGTGTGACCTCTCGTAACGGACACACTTCCGAATCAAGCGAGCGACAGTAAACACCCCGGGGGACCGCCTCTGGGCCCCCGAGGATCCAACTTTGCAAATTGATCATACACTTTAGTTTGTCAATTAAAAGTTTATAAAGTGTCTGTGTTCCTCTAATTAGCAAAAACATAAAAGTCGATAATTATAAAAGTGAAGTGAAAACCCCTGGGCGATATATAATGAGTAAGTTTTTTTTGAGGCCTTTTTCGTTATTTCTTGTCAATCGACTTCATTCTATTTAGTTTATATAATAAGTTATTTCAAAAATGAAAGTCCCGAAGTTTGTTTCCATCATAGTTTGCAACACCTTTAGTGACTTGTGGCGATATCTAAAAACCATAGTTGAAGATAAAACTTTTATCAGGCCACTTTTGATTACTATTATTTCACTTTTGATTCTCTATTGTATATGTTTGTTTTGACAACTTACTGTCGCGTATTAATTTTTATACGTCTGCGGAGGTTTATATTTTGTAAAAAAAATACGCTTTATTTACACAAGATTCTAATTTTTATAATTTTGTTACAGATAAAGACAAAGCACAAAGTTAAAATGATTAACAGAAACTGGGACCAATACAAGAATCAACTGAAACGAGACGTTGAACTATAAAAAATATTCGTAGAAATATTCCTATATCCTACAATATTTATGAAGTAAAAGTGAATATTCATGTACTTTACTATCAGTGAAGGCACCGGAGATTCGGAGCGGAGAGCGTCGCGATCATTTAAACAGATTAATTTTGGAATGATTCGAAACTTAGTCGTAGCCTTTACCACAATACGTCCGGTATGTACAAATTCTAATTACTATTATGCCAAACTAGTTTATTCCAATAGGGAATAAACTAATCCACGATATTTTGAGAATATAAAATTAAATGTTTATTTGAAGATCAAGTGAATGAATAATGTTTAATTGTGCATGTGGTAATCATGTTATATCATTATTTAAATAAGTGACATAATTCTAACTAAAAGTTTGAAATATAGAATTATTTTCTTATTTAGTATTTTGTTTTGGTTTTAGATGGAAATGTTTCCTGAATAAAAAGTTCCTGAACATGTTTCCATCAGTACAACACTAGCCAAGATGAACGTTCTACGGGTGATGTCATTCGCAGGAAGTACGAGAGATGACATACCACAGGAGAACAAGGTGAATTCACATCTTTTCTAGATTCCCAAAGATAAGATAGGATAGTTTAAGCTAGGATAGGTTATATAGATAAGACGATATTGGCTTATGAATTAGAAAGATTACCTTAAGTATCTTCTTCATCGCGTGTTTACCATGAATAAGGTTTAGGTTTTATTGTGTACAGTAAATAAATATTAGGACAGAATTTTCGAGCATCTTTGTACAATTTTTGGTCAAAATGAGCCTTAATAGTCGGCGTTTTTGTTGCTGTTAAGTTTCATGTTGTTTGTTTGTTGAGTTTTCTTGTTAGAATTGTTATTGTTGACATTTATTGACAGTTGACAGTTATTTTCGTAGATAAGTATCTTATTGCGGAAAAGTTACTTTCGCCAGAATGTTACCAGTTTCCTTAGGAATATCCTTTGTGTTACTGGTTAAAAAAAATAGAAACATTGTCATCGGTAGCGCTTAGTAAACTTGGCTCGGCAAATAAAGCCTCAAAACTGCCAGTTATAGGGTCTTAGTATCCGATCTTTCCATAAACAGTAACGATATAATCTATCCACTTGGCCGTTTGCTTCCAAGGCTTCTGTTCCCACTGAGCCACCACTCTGTCATAGCTTTATGCTACCTGCCATTACCAACCCACTCCGTGCAGTTTCGTTTCATGTTTTTTGTTTGTTGAGTTTTGTTGTTTGACTTGTTATTGTTAACAATTATTGTTATTCATATCTCATTAAGATAAATTACTTTTAGCAGCATCTAAACTGTTTATTTTGTCTTATCGTCATCGGTAACTAGTAGAAAATCACTGCCTTAGTTCCTAATACTTACGACACAATCTTAATGTAAGTTCAGAACTATCTTACATAGTCTTACAATCTGTTTTTCCATCTACTTGGCCGTTTGTCTTACAAATTTTCAGTACCCTCGTGGTCATCGTTCTATGAAATTCATTCTCCAACTTCTTCCAAGTGTCTTACTGTCCAGTTCCACCTCAGTATCAAAATAGGGTTTCCATGCAAGTAGCGATATAAATTTGAAGTTCTTTTCCTTTCTTATATTTTTTTGCATTGCATTTGTTAAAAATCTATTCAAATTAAACGGATCATATTAGGACTGGAATATTAAATATCTTGACACACTAATAATTTAAAATTAAAATTTTATGATTAGTTTTTATCAACATTTAGATAACTGACTTTTTCATCATGTTTTGAAACATTACAAAACCTACATTTATCTCTGATTCCAACCTTATTTTCAAGTTGAACTCATTTAATTTTTACTAAAAAACTGTTAGCAGTTGCAAAATCTTTTTTTCCTATATTACAAAAAATAAGAAAGTTTCGTCATCAAATTGAATTTCTAAAAATAAAACAATTTCAAAGTCTTGTTTGTAAAATAAACGTTTTTTTTGTTATTGTTGATTTTTTGTTTGTGAAAATAATTTGTTATGAAAACCAGCAGGTCTGGTGGCGTTGTAAATACAACTTTATTGTAATTTCTGTTTATTGAAATGCAACAATTATATATTAACATAATTGTATTTTTGTTTGTACATTACAAAAAAACACCAGCTGGACTGGTATCTTGTAAATAATTATAATGGAACCTTTTTTTCTAAACCGTATTCTAATACAGTAGGCGACTGTTAATTAAGTTTGTTTTGTTTTTGTTATTCTTTATGTTTTCTTTAACTGTCATGTTTTTGTGTTGTTAATTATTGTATTATGTTTTGATAGAATGATTCTCATTTTTTATCGTAGATTTTGTATCTGTTTTGGTATTGTCGTGCGTGTTACGAGTAAGTGTTATCCATTTAGGTAAGCTATTAGATTGTTATAAGATAAAGTAAATAGTGTAATTTACCTTAACCTTATTTTGCAATAGTCCAACACAATTTATACTTTGAATTTTCTTTAATAACTTCTTTGTCCCAAGATCGAAATACTTTTGTGTTTTTATTCTGCAGTTGTGTTCAGCCATAAACTCATTTAAAAAATAAAATGGTGTACTATTGGAACACTAACCTACCTACCTATTGGAACCTAGTTTGATTAACTAAAAATAATGAAATCATAGTTTTGATTAAGTTTTGACACCTTCACCTTCTTCGTTGAATTGTCTGTTTGGAAAGTTACTTTTTGGTTTGTTCGTTATCTCAGGATCACATTTCCTTCGTCATTATGCCGTAAAGTAACGTCATAAATAATTGGTATAATAGACACCTTATCTGACAGAATCGTGTAGACTACACAGTCTACACGATTCTTACCTGGACATTTGACTCTTCCAAAACTTTTTTCTTTCTTCACAATGTTTGTTATGTTTTTGTCATCACGACGTGCCTTAATCGCCTTTAGTGCCTGACATTGTTTTATTTTGTTACGGTTTACGTTATGTTACTTTATATTGTTTACCTCCTTTAAGGGTTTGATGTAATTAAAAACCCTGTAAGGATGCAGTTATGTTAGGCCTAGTGACTGTTTTGTCCTCATCATTTTAGTATAATTTGTAATAAATTACAAATATTATCGCTAATTTCCATGCATATTCAGCGCACTTGATAATGAAAGTTGCGAACCTTACGTTGCATATTAATTTACGTTATTTTACATAAAATCAAATTCAACGATTGAAAACAATAGCCTTCCCATACATCCATACACGTTGATGGAACATACTACATTGAACTATTGCGTGAGGATAAAATTGTCATTATGCACAAATTGTTGTCAGTACATTCATGTACATTGTTCAGTTGTTATTGTTAAATAATTTTAGGCGTTGAATTACTGTTAAGTTTGAATTGTGTTATTATTGTTACAACTTTTTAATGATGGCTGTGTGTTTGTTAATTTTATGTTAAGTTTTCGTTTTAATGTTCATTGTTTCTTGCTGACATTAAGGCCACAAAATCTCGCCTATCTAACCTTAACCCTTGTAATTACCTTGTACTTTAATTTTATGAAACTTACTTTAGATTAGGTGTAATGTTTGCTTTTATATGAAAATGTAGTTAAAACAGAAGCTTTGTATAAAATTAACAAATTAGGATGTAAGCGTAAAAATAATGTATTAGGGATGTATGAGTGTTTTGTGTGAACGTGTGAAATAAATAATTAAACAGCCTACGTATCGTTTTATACCCTCTATTATTATTTCGGATAGCAAAATAATTTTAAAACTTACCGCAGAGGAAACGGCTGGAGTCCAGCCAACTGTTTCACTATCTATGGACAAAATATAACTGGGCTATGTAGTGGGTAGTGGGATGCTGCCGTCGCAAAACACTGTCCCGCCGTGCTTTAGATGCTAGATACACATCCAGTGTAATGGAGATAGTTTTTGGGAAAACAACGAGCTCGCTGCAAGCAATCTCGCCAGCTCCTTTAATTGCTTAACTTTAACCAGGCCAGCCTCTTCCTGTTGTCGCTGGATTCGTTACACTTTACATATATACTTATCTTGAAACAAGAAACTCAGTTCCCCCATGGAGTAAATAGTCTTGAAGCAGAAGTGAACCTGTTTACTTCCATAAAATAACATGTGGAAACTGATAGCTTCATGTAAATCACGGTTCCATTAATACATTATTTTTAGAGCATTGGTCAGTTTTGGATAAGTTTTTCACTAAGTAGATTCAATATAAATGTTCAAATAATTTATATTATTAATTGACACTTTGTTTATAAACTGTTCTTGTTGGAGAAAATTCACTTGAGGTATCAGAGCTTACTCTGGCCAGCTGGTAAAATGACAGGGAAAATAAGAATGTGGTTGGAAAGATAAATATTTAAAATAAAATAAAAGGGCTATTATTTACTTACACTTAAATAAACATAACTAGCCTCAGTATAATAATTAGTAGGTAGTTAAATTAGAAGGTATAATAAAAAAATATGATTATGGAAGTAAAAAGGTCGGGGAGTCAGCCATGCTGTTTTTCAGCCTCGCCTACTGATGTAGCTGACGTCACAGCTATCACTAAAAACTGTATTGTGTGAAGGAGGACATGGTTAAGAATTTGTCTATAAACTGTTCATTTTGTCACATTCCACCAATTCGACTTCAATGAGAATGATTTTTATTTTAAAACTCGTCGTTATGTCGTCTGTAATAGACGACGTAACGATATGCCCCCTAGTGATTTGTGGAAATAAAATCTCAGTATATTCGAACCATCCGTGAAGCCATGCAAATCAATTGTAAACAACCTGCCGTTTGTTATCACCACGTGTATTGTAAGCGCATGCTAAAATATAAACATGAAAACACCCGGGTATTCGGGGTCAAGTATATAGAACGTAATAGGCGCCAAATATGTTCAGACGAGAGGCACAACTATATTGGTCATGAGAGGTTGTTTGTTTGTCTGTTACCACTTATCTCCGAAACAAATAATCGGATCATAATGCGTTTTTTTGCAATGGATTTGCATATCTTCAAGGATGGATTGTAGATAGGTTTATCGCCGTTGGTAAACGTTCCGTTGGTACGATAGCTCGTATAAAACACCATATAGATATAGTTGGTGATATATCTATATGGTGA
Source organism: Perizoma affinitatum (assembly GCA_961405105.1). Classification (NCBI taxonomy): domain Eukaryota; kingdom Metazoa; phylum Arthropoda; class Insecta; order Lepidoptera; family Geometridae; genus Perizoma; species Perizoma affinitatum. The sequence continues at coordinate 14,502,178 of OY560184.1, read as the reverse complement.
TCGATAGATAGTTGGTGTTTGTTAACTACTATTTATGATTACCTTTTTTTTTCAGAATGTAAATACAATTATGTAATTTTATTACTTAGTTACGCTCATTCTGCACTTCATTTGCTGCTCGGCTGGCTGCATGCAGGCTCAATCGTGAACTTTGTGATGTTATTTGGATGAGAAAACTCGACGCTGTAATAAAAGACCAACTTTCTTTTTCGTACTAGTAATTGGACTTCGCGTCGATGCTCTTTGTAATATCTTTGTACCAGGAAAAATCAAGTCGCCTTGTATTCATATGGATACAAGGCAATTGGACTACTTCGGATAAAGTTAACATAATTTGCACATAAAAACATGTTTACTATGAATTGTAGCGTTTATTGTTTTAGTTTATGTTTATTTTTCATATTTAACCAATTCTGTAAGCTTAGATTGTAAAACATTCAGGCACCTATATTCCTTAGTTCAGTGCTGATATAATTTCACAGCAAATTCAAAATCATCTGCATTACCAAACAAAGCCGTTCCAGAAAATTAATTGTCTCTTGAACTGTGTTTTGAGTCCACCGAGGCGAAACGGATGAAAACATAAAAGGTATTCGAGTCGCTTTAGCAAACAGTAGCCGCTTCGATCGAAATCTCTGCATGGAAGGCTGAAAATATAACCGGAAAACAGGAAAGGAAATTTTATCGTCCATCGCTGAAATTTTTTCCTTTTATATTCAGCTATGTCGGTGTTTTAAAGAGTGCAAAGTTTATGTTTGATAATCTTCAACACTGTGGCATTCGCTCCAAGTGGCTCGGCGCGCTGAATTGTTAAAGTCTGGATTTTCACTAATGTCATTCAAAATTGATAATTGATGATCTTCTCCAGCTACTCCCAGTCTTAGTGCGTTCACCACACGCTTGCATTGCTCGCTACGTTTTAGCTGCTTTTCGGTCCGCTCTTGGGTTGACATCAACCTTCGCTGATCCATCTGGACCCGTCTCACTTTTTTTCTCACAACGTTGATGTAGTAATCGATTTGACTTTGGAAACCATCTAGAGACCAGTAAAAGTTCAGATCTGCAACGTTCACCAAGATAAAAGCGGCGTAAAAGCTGAGTAAGCCAATTCCATAGTAAAAGAGATTTGGATCCATGGTAGAGAAAAAAGGGCATTCGTCGCTGAGAGTAAGGCAACTCCAAAAGTATGAGTGGGCCATTATTACATCGTGTTGTGGCTAATTAATGTTATGATTAGGTATCACAAATAATTTATTCCATTTAATCCTTTCAGGACTCTCTCCAATTGCCAAGATGGTATTTTGGTGTCGTACGTATTGGTGTCATCCTGTCAAACTTTGACCACAGAACACATATATTTAAAACTCTAGATAAAATGCTGTGACAAAAAACTGTGAGGTTTGACCAAAGATCTTACTCTGTCAAAGCTTTAACAGCATGAAGGCTCATTGTTAAAATTTGATTTTGATTGCCACGATTTAGTCTCAGCAGCCTTATAAATGTACCTATAGCATACCTACAGTAGTAGACAGGTCATACTTTAACATGACTGACGCCACAAATCATCTGTAATAGATGTGATGATGAGGTAGGTCTTACCAGTTTGTGTCGAATAAAGTAACTTTGTAAAAGTATTCTACGCAGTGGTGAATTTAAAACTTTAACTTTACTGACTGAATTTAAAATTTTCGACCGAGAATCCGCGTTGTTAAACTTTTGTTCTAAACTTTGAACCTACCCATTCGTTGAGTTGCCAATGTTCTATATTTTCAATACAGCTCTCTGTTTGACTGCTATTTATAACTTTACTTATTTTTCTATCAAAACTTTTGAATAGGTAGAAGGTATTCTATTCTCACAACGCTTTCAGGTGTAAATAGGTTTAAGATAGTTGAAGCCTGTAAACATAAGTCTAGACATCAGAAAAAACACACAAATCTAAAGCAGCTCAAAGTCGGATGAATCGATGAATCATAACCATTTGGGATTAGACGTAGACGTAGACGTAGACGTAGACGTAGACGTAGACGTAGACGTAGACGTAGACGTAGACGTAGACGTAGACGTAGACGTAGACGTAGACGTAGACGTAGACGTAGACGTAGACGTAGACGTAGACGTAGACGTAGACGTAGACGTAGACGTAGACGTAGACGTAGACGTAGACGTAGACGTAGACGTAGACGTAGACGTAGACGTAGACGTAGACGTAGACGTAGACGTAGACGTAGACGTAGACGTAGACGTAGACGTAGACGTAGACGTAGACGTAGACGTAGACGTAGACGTAGACGTAGACGTAGACGTAGACGTAGACGTAGACGTAGACGTAGACGTAGACGTAGACGTAGACGTAGACGTAGACGTAGACGTAGACGTAGACGTAGACGTAGACGTAGACGTAGACGTAGACGTAGACGTAGACGTAGACGTAGACGTAGACGTAGACGTAGACGTAGACGTAGACGTAGACGTAGACGTAGACGTAGACGTAGACGTAGACGTAGACGTAGACGTAGACGTAGACGTAGACGTAGACGTAGACGTAGACGTAGACGTAGACGTAGACGTAGACGTAGACGTAGACGTAGACGTAGACGTAGACGTAGACGTAGACGTAGACGTAGACGTAGACGTAGACGTAGACGTAGACGTAGACGTAGACGTAGACGTAGACGTAGACGTAGACGTAGACGTAGACGTAGACGTAGACGTAGACGTAGACGTAGACGTAGACGTAGACGTAGACGTAGACGTAGACGTAGACGTAGACGTAGACGTAGACGTAGACGTAGACGTAGACGTAGACGTAGACGTAGACGTAGACGTAGACGTAGACGTAGACGTAGACGTAGACGTAGACGTAGACGTAGACGTAGACGTAGACGTAGACGTAGACGTAGACGTAGACGTAGACGTAGACGTAGACGTAGATAATAGGTTGAAAAAAGAATTAACATGTTGTAAAGAAATAAATAAGTAGGTGACTAGTTTGTGCTGCAGTAGCAAATTGGCCTAGGCTCAGCATAATGCCGACTGTTGTGAACAGAAGGCGCTGTTATTCTGCCTAGACCATATAAAAAATAAGAAGAAAGTGCCTTTAATAATAATATAAAGTGCATGAATATAAATAGATAAATATTTATATATTATTTTATGCGTGTGTTTACTGTGTACTATAAGAAAATCATGACAATATAAGCAACAAAAAAAACAAATAAATTCTAACATTTTAAAGGGGTATCGGAATCAAGCAATCCAGACTTTTGTTTATCCAAAATAACACATTTTCTAAAAGTGAAATTTGAATTTAAGCAAGATCAATGTAAGCGGTTTTTTGAAATCATAAGGAAATATGTGATTGAATTGAAGCATGATAATATAAATTTATAATTTTAAAGCCTATAGGCTTGTTGGGTGGACTTTCCATTTGGTAAACAGGTTTGAACAAATGTTTTATGAATTATAGATATGTTTTTAGGTTTATTATGTTGATTTGCAGCGTTCATGGTCGAAAAAAATGTTCGATATACATTTTATGAAAAAATAAACACTCTTAAGGGTGAAAAATAAGTGATGAATTATATCATATTGCATTTTTTATCAATTTCCCGTTATGTGAAGTCTGTTGTTTATATTTAATGTCTTTAACTTGGCAAATAATAAAAATATAAACAAGTCTAAACCACAAAACCAAACATTGACAAACTGGTAAATAACACGATAATAGAACATCATCGTGTTATTTACCCGTTTGTGTTTACACAATGCACGAGGCGTGTCTGTCTCGCACATGGCTGGTTTATTATAATATTATGAAGTTAATGAATTTTGTCACACGGGTACCTTTATAATGACTCAACCTCTATAGAACCAGGAAACATTATTTTTCAAGACATCGTTTTGTGTTGATGTAATAATTGAATTCTATAATATTATTAATAGCTATTGTCATTACTTATGAATACAAACGAGTATTATATTTTTGATTTAGATTTTCCAATCAAATATTTGTGTTTCTACACAGATGCCTACTTTTCGGTAGGGTTATTTAAAATATCACTTTTCTATTATTATATTTATTCAGATAAATATGTTAATTTATACATTAGTTTTAGTAGCCTATTTCAATTTTACATATCTCTCAGAAACCTCCCAGAGTTTTCTAGCAATCCCAGCATCTCTTGCTGTTTCCGTAGTGTTTTGTTCACGACAATCAGCGAAGTACCTCCCGCTCACAGAGCTTACTTCAGGAGAGACAGCTAGGTATATCGTTGTCTGAGCTCCCTCCCAAGCTGTTCTGCTTAAAAACCAAAAAGTTCTAAGATACTTAATCCAGGGCTTATCATTTTCCACTCCACCCATAATCGAAGTTTCAACAGCACCTGGATGCAAAGAGTTCGCCGTCACCCCCGTCCCATCAAGCAGCCTCGCCAACTCTACCGTCATCAAAACATTGCACAGTTTTGTATTGTTGTACAACTTCATCAAGCTGAATGATTTTTCAGTTTCCTTCTCCATATTCAAATTTTCGAAGTCAATTTTACCGAATCTGTGCGCCATTGATGATACGGTGATTATTCTACTCGGAGCTGATGATTTCAGCAAAGGCAGGAGAAGGTTCGTCAGCAAAAAAGGACCAAAGTGGTTAATTTGCATTCCTAAACAAAGTCCATCTTCCGATTTTACGTGTTTAGCTTCTATAACTCCAGCGTTGTTGATAAGAATGTCAAGTTGCTTTTCACTTTTGATAATATCATTGACAAACGTCTTGATTGAAGCAAACGAAGCAAGATCCAATTTCTTGTAATACACCTCCTTGTTGCCAGTCACAGATATTATCTTGTCTCTTGCAGTTGTTCCTCGTCCAGCGTCTCTGCAGCCGATGATTATCCTTGCTCCTCTATCAGCTAAATCCTTTGCAGTCTCGAATCCTATTCCAGCATTTCCTCCCGTTATGATCACTACTTTTCCAACTAGATGCCTACTGCATTTATTAATTCCGTAGGTTAGCTTACAATATATTTTCAAGGCTAGAAGTAACAAAATATTTACCACAATAAGCGTGATGATAAACATCGTGCCGACCGGCGTGCGAGCTATGTCACTACTAAAGCTATGAGGAAATCGTATGAAATGGAGCGATAAGATAATAATGGTTAATTTGTTAAATTATGTTTTGATCGTTTATCGCCTATGCATTTATGTAATGAATATCTACTGTAAAGTGTGGCTTGGGATTAGACGTAGACGTAGACGTAGACGTAGACGTAGACGTAGACGTAGACGTAGACGTAGACGTAGACGTAGACGTAGACGTAGACGTAGACGTAGACGTAGACGTAGACGTAGACGTAGACGTAGACGTAGACGTAGACGTAGACGTAGACGTAGACGTAGACGTAGACGTAGACGTAGACGTAGACGTAGACGTAGACGTAGACGTAGACGTAGACGTAGACGTAGACGTAGACGTAGACGTAGACGTAGACGTAGACGTAGACGTAGACGTAGACGTAGACGTAGACGTAGACGTAGACGTAGACGTAGACGTAGACGTAGACGTAGACGTAGACGTAGACGTAGACGTAGACGTAGACGTAGACGTAGACGTAGACGTAGACGTAGACGTAGACGTAGACGTAGACGTAGACGTAGACGTAGACGTAGACGTAGACGTAGACGTAGACGTAGACGTAGACGTAGACGTAGACGTAGACGTAGACGTAGACGTAGACGTAGACGTAGACGTAGACGTAGACGTAGACGTAGACGTAGACGTAGACGTAGACGTAGACGTAGACGTAGACGTAGACGTAGACGTAGACGTAGACGTAGACGTAGACGTAGACGTAGACGTAGACGTAGACGTAGACGTAGACGTAGACGTAGACGTAGACGTAGACGTAGACGTAGACGTAGACGTAGACGTAGACGTAGACGTAGACGTAGACGTAGACGTAGACGTAGACGTAGACGTAGACGTAGACGTAGACGTAGACGTAGACGTAGACGTAGACGTAGACGTAGACGTAGACGTAGACGTAGACGTAGACGTAGACGTAGACGTAGACGTAGACGTAGACGTAGACGTAGACGTAGACGTAGACGTAGACGTAGACGTAGACGTAGACGTAGACGTAGACGTAGACGTAGACGTAGACGTAGACGTAGACGTAGACGTAGACGTAGACGTAGACGTAGACGTAGACGTAGACGTAGACGTAGACGTAGACGTAGACGTAGACGTAGACGTAGACGTAGACGTAGATAATAGGTTGAAAAAAGAATTAACATGTTGTAAAGAAATAAATAAGTAGGTGACTAGTTTGTGCTGCAGTAGCAAATTGGCCTAGGCTCAGCATAATGCCGACTGTTGTGAACAGAAGGCGCTGTTATTCTGCCTAGACCATATAAAAAATAAGAAGAAAGTGCCTTTAATAATAATATAAAGTGCATGAATATAAATAGATAAATATTTATATATTATTTTATGCGTGTGTTTACTGTGTACTATAAGAAAATCATGACAATATAAGCAACAAAAAAAACAAATAAATTCTAACATTTTAAAGGGGTATCGGAATCAAGCAATCCAGACTTTTGTTTATCCAAAATAACACATTTTCTAAAAGTGAAATTTGAATTTAACAACCTAAGCAAGATCAATGTAAGCGGTTTTTTGAAATCATAAGGAAATATGTGATTGAATTGAAGCATGATAATATAAATTTATAATTTTAAAGCCTATAGGCTTGTTGGGTGGACTTTCCATTTGGTAAACAGGTTTGAACAAATGTTTTATGAATTATAGATATGTTTTTAGGTTTATTATGTTGATTTGCAGCGTTCATGGTCGAAAAAAATGTTCGATATACATTTTATGAAAAAATAAACACTCTTAAGGGTGAAAAATAAGTGATGAATTATATCATATTGCATTTTTTATCAATTTCCCGTTATGTGAAGTCTGTTGTTTATATTTAATGTCTTTAACTTGGCAAATAATAAAAATATAAACAAGTCTAAACCACAAAACCAAACATTGACAAACTGGTAAATAACACGATAATAGAACATCATCGTGTTATTTACCCGTTTGTGTTTACACAATGCACGAGGCGTGTCTGTCTCGCACATGGCTGGTTTATTATAATATTATGAAGTTAATGAATTTTGTCACACGGGTACCTTTATAATGACTCAACCTCTATAGAACCAGGAAACATTATTTTTCAAGACATCGTTTTGTGTTGATGTAATAATTGAATTCTATAATATTATTAATAGCTATTGTCATTACTTATGAATACAAACGAGTATTATATTTTTGATTTAGATTTTCCAATCAAATATTTGTGTTTCTACACAGATGCCTACTTTTCGGTAGGGTTATTTAAAATATCACTTTTCTATTATTATATTTATTCAGATAAATATGTTAATTTATACATTAGTTTTAGTAGCCTATTTCAATTTTACATATCTCTCAGAAACCTCCCAGAGTTTTCTAGCAATCCCAGCATCTCTTGCTGTTTCCGTAGTGTTTTGTTCACGACAATCAGCGAAGTACCTCCCGCTCACAGAGCTTACTTCAGGAGAGACAGCTAGGTATATCGTTGTCTGAGCTCCCTCCCAAGCTGTTCTGCTTAAAAACCAAAAAGTTCTAAGATACTTAATCCAGGGCTTATCATTTTCCACTCCACCCATAATCGAAGTTTCAACAGCACCTGGATGCAAAGAGTTCGCCGTCACCCCCGTCCCATCAAGCAGCCTCGCCAACTCTACCGTCATCAAAACATTGCACAGTTTTGTATTGTTGTACAACTTCATCAAGCTGAATGATTTTTCAGTTTCCTTCTCCATATTCAAATTTTCGAAGTCAATTTTACCGAATCTGTGCGCCATTGATGATACGGTGATTATTCTACTCGGAGCTGATGATTTCAGCAAAGGCAGGAGAAGGTTCGTCAGCAAAAAAGGACCGAAGTGGTTAATTTGCATTCCTAAACAAAGTCCATCTTCCGATTTTACGTGTTTAGCTTCTATAACTCCTGCGTTGTTGATAAGAATGTCAAGTTGCTTTTCACTTTTGATAATATCATTGACAAACGTCTTGATTGAAGCAAACGAAGCAAGATCCAATTTCTTGTAATACACCTCCTTGTTGCCAGTCACAGATATTATGTTGTCTCTTGCAGTTGTTCCTCGTCCAGCGTCTCTGCAGCCGATGATTACCCTTGCTCCTCTATCAGCTAAATCCTTTGCAGTCTCGAATCCTATTCCAGCATTTCCTCCTGTTATGATCACTACTTTTCCAACTAGATGCCTACTGCATTTATTAATTCCGTAGGTTAGCTTACAATATATTTTCAAGGCTAGAAGTAACAAAATATTTACCACAATAAGCGTGATGATAAACATCGTGCCGACCGGCGTGCGAGCTATGTCACTACTAAAGCTATGAGGAAATCGTATGAAATGGAGCGATAAGATAATAATGGTTAATTTGTTAAATTATGTTTTGATCGTTTATCGTCTATGCATTTATGTAATGAATATCTACTGTAAAGTGTGGCAATATAATAGATTTATCACTGTAAAATTGTATATGGCTAAATCAACCAGGTAACTTTGAGTAAACTGGCTTGCATGACAGAGACAGCAGCAACCGCGAGTGAGCTGGGGTTAATTGAACAGCACCACTTACTAATGATGTTGGAAAACTCACAGATAAAACCAAAACCAGTGGCATCGTAGAATAAACCCGCAAAGACCTATCCCGGTAGCAACAGGAAAATAAAATAACAACCTTCAAGCCATCAAGAGAAGGGAGTTTATTATAGAGAGGTAATTTAGACCCGACAAACTAAAACTGAAAAGTACGTGGCCTCCTCAATGCCATAAAAAAAACTCCGAGTACGTGGAGAAACGTTATTAAGAAAGCCATTATATCTTTACTCATCGACATGCCCGAGAGTATATACGACGATGTGACGACTCCTACTGCATGGCCACCCGGGTATGCTTCGTGCCCGCTCGTCCCCGCCGAGAGTGGGGGCCGGCAATGGCAGCGGCGCAAGCGCATGAATCATTTGGCACAGATATTATAATATCCTAGCATTCGGTAAACAGGAACGGCACGTCATCGCTGCGATCGTTTTACATCGCGAGCTAGAGTACTCACGTGACATTTCAACTTGACAGTAGTCATGTGACATTTCAACAATTTTAGACGTTATTAACTGTCTTTATAAAAAAAAAATACAATCCGCCACTGTGATTTGATGTGCTGGAGCTCCATCTGAAGCGACAAAAGGATTGTCTGAGTCGCTATGGTTCATCTTCTTGTAGATGAATACATGTTCGCCCAGATAATCGTACGCCTTCCAAAAGTCTGTTTGGATGGTAGTGTCGACCTCCGAAAGAGAGCAGAGCACATTTGCGTAACATTTTTTTTTTGAATGGACTTTAATGCTGCAAGGCCGCAGATGGACTTGGTCAGCGTCACCAGACTACGGGGGGAGGAACTGGAGATAAACGCCCCGGTATATAACTGTACCGTGAATAGGCGGAAGTGAGGACTCGTCGAGCCCGCCGGTGGGCTCGGTGTATCTGTTTCCTCTGTCGAGACTTGATGACGTCACCACCGCAAATATTATCTGATGTAATATGTTGCGGTACGGAAACTGAATAAAGAATAACTCTAGAATGATCTGAAGTCGTCAGTATCATATTTGGCTGCAGAATGAGATTAACTACTACAAATGTAGTAGTCTCGATGTCCATTGCTATTAAAAGTTATAAGGTGCAAGATTATTTTGTTATATTGCAATTGAAGCAATTAAATCAGGAATAGAATATTTTGTACGGAGAGTTATGTGAATCAAAACGTTTCAGAAAAATATTTTAGTTTGTTGTCTAACTTCAGCGAGCACATTTAACATTCCAGTGAGCATAATCTAAATAGGAAGCGCATTATTTTATTAGTATCGTACCTACTTAGGTATTTCATTTAAACTCTGAACCACCTTTCAGAGTAGAAAGGTGGTGTTTAATTCAGCTTATGACAAACTCAATCATGCAAGTTCGTTTGATGTGACCTGATGCGTCAAATTGCTATATCAGGGATCTCTTGGCTTCGGAAATTGGCCATAAGTCTACATAATACAAGCTCAGCTGTTAGTAGATACCTACCTATACTCTGTGTCAAGGGAAATTAATCATTAGGTATTCGTAATTGCTCACTGAATTTCATTTTGAGAAATTAGAGCGTTACCAAAACATTATCTGACTTTCTTTTGATGAGGTGAGGTCGTATGTGGAAATAACAAATGACAGTTTTGACCGCGTTTTATGTACTTATCCAAATAAAAAGTAGCCTACGTGTTATTCCTTACGTCACGAAGAATTTTCACCCAAATCGGTTTAGCTGTGATGAAGATTATTAGCATCCAAACTTTTACATTTATAATATTAAAAGGGTAAATACCTACATCAATTAGTGATAAGGTTTTAATTTATTTTAAATTGAATTAATCACACACAAAGTAAGCCCTGTTGCTTGAGTATTATTGTTCTAAATGGTATTTCTCAAGGTGATACTGGTCTTTGACTCTGAGTCAATGACAAGTTACGTAACTTGTAAACTAGCCGCGCGTACGCATGTTTGGCAACTAGTTACTCGTAGTATCTCGAGCGCCTCGCTTGCGTTGAACGTTAAATGACAAATCGCGATTACAATGTAATACCTAAAGCATTATTCAACGCATCTATATCTGTGATTGATAAACCAATGGATACGTAGGTAACACAATCAACGTTTATCGATATTCTTGTTACCTCTTTACACAACAACACCAGTGTTCAATCCAAAATCTTAGAAAAATAAAAATAACATAATGGTTCTCTATACATTGACTGCAATTGTGATATTCATAGTGATGACGATTAAAGTTTATCAGAAGTTAACCGTTGGCATTTGCCGGTCGAGTGCTCACATGGTCGGTAAAGTAGTGATTGTGACCGGAGGCAATAGTGGAATAGGACTGGAGACGGCAAAAGACTTGGCTTCTCGTGGTGCGAGGGTTATTCTGGCCTGTCGGAACGTCCGTCGCGCCAACGCTGCTAAGGACGATATTGTCAAAGCCAGCGGCAATGACGATATCCACTGCTATCAGCTTGATCTATCTTCACTCACTTCGGTCAGAGAGTTTTGCAGTCTGATTTTACGGACGGAAAAACGACTCGATGTCCTCATTAACAATGCTGGAGCCGGTGGCCTAGGGAATTACAAGACGCCCGATGGGATGCATGTCGGAATGCAGGTCAACTACTTCGCGCCTTTCTTATTGACGTGTCTGTTGCTGCCTTTAATGAAAACGTCTGCGCCGAGTCGTATTATTAACGTATCGTCGCTGATACACAAGTATGGAGAGATGGACTTTGATAATCTGAACATGGAAAAGTACTGGAGCGATTATTTAGTGTACGCCAATAGCAAATTGTTCCTTAATTTGATGACTTTAGAACTAAGTGGAAGGTTGAAGGGCACTGGCGTCACGGTCAATGCCCTGCATCCAGGTGTGGCGGCGACTAACTTATTTAGGAATATACCAAGTGCAATTCTTAGAAATATTGTAAAAAAAAGTGTAGGTTTTCTATTCCAAACACCGTGGGAGGCGGCTCAGACGTCAATTTTCCTTGCGGTTTCTCCGGACTTGAATGGAGTAAGCGGGAAGTATTTTAAAGATTGTCGTGAGCAAAAGCCTTCAAAAGTATCTCAGGATATGGAAACAGCGAAAAGATTATGGGCTGTATCCGAAAAAATGGTGAAATATTCGCTACCTGATAAATAATTGGAACAGGTTAGCTAATTGTGGACTGTTATTTATTTCTAGGATTACTATTAAAAAATAAAATTATTTATCTGAGTTTTATTAACACTCAGATTCTTCAATACCTTGTTGCCACTTTTTATTTTGAAATCAACTAGTTCAGCTGATAAAGATGCAGTATTTAGTAAGATAACGACTACATTACATTATTTTCCCATACAAAACGAACATTTAAGAGGTAGGTGTAGTAAAGTAGGTAGGTGCTAGGTCAATTTTTGTTACAAAAGTGGTACGGATCTATGAACTAAACTTACATAAGATAAATAAATAAATTACATCATTTTATCGAATCAAATAGACAAATATAGACCATAGTCATTAAAAAAATGGAAGACTACAATAGAACCTATCGCCATGAAAATGTATCATTAGCAACATGTTGTGAAACAATGAAGGAATTCTGTTTATTTATAATGGTAACTAACTTTTTCCATAAGATAAAAATAATATATTTTCTAAAAACTATACTAAAGTTGCCTTTTGAATACAGGCACACACACACACACAGTAACCTATGAAACCGGCGGAAATAAGTCCATTTTGACGAATCACATAATAATCGATTAGGGCGAGTTAATTAGTGGACACTAACGAGAGAACCAATAGTTTGTGTGTACACTTTACATTAATTCATCACGTACGTAGCTAGCGTTAAATTGAAATAATTCCGCGCGATGGGCGAGAGTCGGTGCGGTCGTTTTATTTGGACATAAATCTCTCGCGGGTACATCTGATTTACAGTACTGCGCTATGTGCTTGCTCACCTCACTGTTTGCGGGGCTTTGTGGCGATACACTCACACAATTTCGGTTTATACCACTTGGATTTACTATTATTTATCAGCCGGATATAAAAGTTACGAGTTCGAATGTATGATGGCACCCTCCTCGCCTTCCGATAGGTTGTAAATGTTGGTTATTGTGATTTTATGAGATAATTTATGTATTGTTTTGGTGGCAACTGTGACTGTTTATATAAAAATAATGTTTGTTTTTTTGTGGTATCTACACGTGCACCTAATATGAAGTTTTTATTGGCTAAGTCCATTAAAAACTGCGGATTAAAATGCTTCTCGCGAACTGGCATGTTTCCGACGCAACATCTCCATAACCTGTATCATAAAAACCTCACTTTGTTTTTTTACATAATTTTCGAAACTCCGACGATCATTATAAACAGATTTGTGGCCATTTTGCAGCAAGGCGAGTAGTTCGGTCCGCAGCCGGATTGAAGCAGGGAAATAGGCGGTTAGCTGACGGAAGCGCGAACAATATAAATGTGGCCCATAAGTCAGGCGCAGAGCACGTATTTTTCTCCCATACAGCTGGCGGAAGGACTGCGACGCCTCTAATTAACAAGATTAGCATATTCCCTTGAAAGAGCCTTTTTCACTCGGAATATATATCTCGTTGTATGGAAACGCTAGGATTTTTGCCTAATTTTCGTGTCGGCCACCCCGCCCTGTGTAAATGATCTTATTTGCATGAGGTTTATAGCCCGTTTGTAAGGCATTATTCTGTGTTATCGAATTTTTTCCTTACCATTCTCGTTTTTACTGTATTTTAAGAGCTTAATTGAGATAATCAGCTGTAACACAAGGGAAGTTTTTTCATACAACATTCACAGTAGAATATTGATATAATACTCATACAGTATCTATTATTCTGAACATTTATTTTTTTTAAATTTAATCAGTAGCCTACTTAATGAAGACCATTCGATGAAAAAAACTCTACAAATATAGCTACTCAACTAATCTGCAATCGCTCACAAAAACGTGATACGCTATCGATAGATAGCTAAACGACAAGTAATTTTTAGTTTGCGACACTCACTGACCGAAAGTTTTGTAGGTAAACAGTGTATATTCAGCACTGACGCTATAGACTAGAGTGTCTAGTGTCGTAGTATAGTCTTCATATTACTGTCAGCGTACGCAAAATTTGTTTGTGATCTTTGCTATTTTCACATTGTATAATGTTTTCAAGTTTTTTACGAACACAGCAATTTTTTTTTGGCAGATTTGAACCAGATTTAAATGAGTACGTCAAAAGACACCGAGAAGTCGACACGTATTCACTCACCATCAAACCAAAAACTAAACCATCTTCACCATAATCAAAGGCATCTCAATTGAAATCAGTTTTAATTTAGTTATAGATATGAATGAATGAATGAAAATACTTTATTGTACACCACAAGATAACAAAATAAACAAAAACTTAATATAACTAAAAGTACAATGGGCGGACTTATCGCTTAAAAGCGATCTCTTCCAGACAACCTTGGGGAGGGAGTGGAAAGAATGCAACTGTGAGAATTGTTGGCGGTGAACGTTCTATTAAATTCAAGAGGAGAGTGCGATGCGATATACAAACTACTAGATAAATATAATTACATACCTACATACACAGTAATAAACAACACAATATACAAATATAATCAATATATACACCTACCCAATAGAAAAGTAAAATGTTATTATTTAATTTAAAAAAAACACATTAATTAGTATAATACCATCTGTGTTGTACCTACTTAGCATGTAGTACATGGATTGTTACCTTAAGCAAGTTATGGTCAAAATAAATAAGTTATTATTATTAAGTAATAACAGAATAGGCTCAATAATTTATAAATTTTAAAATTTGGATTTCTATTTCCACATACACCAGTCAGTGACCAGAAACAAAGCTTAAAAGAAGAGCGAGGACACCAGATACACCACATTAAAATATTATTTATTCAAAAGCTTGCATAGGTACTTTGCCACTTAAACGCGCCAAGTCTAGCGGAGAGGCCTTTGAACTACCACGAGTATGATGTGCCTACAGTACTGTATAAATAGGCATACGTAGTTACTTATTGGTGAACTACCCTTATTAACTATTTGCAAGAGGTTTGCTTTAATTAGTTGCCTGGCTAAGGCATTAAACGACGATGACACGATGCACGCTACAAAATTATTGCAAATTGCTGTAGGAAAACACGTTAACGTAGGGCGTTAATTTTTATTAAAATGGTTATTCAAACGTGCATTAGTCTAGCACTATAAAATGGTGGATATAACCTTAAGTAATAACTCGTGCATGGAAATTTTCACAATGTTGGCCAAAATATGACGATAATGGTTTTTATTAAAATTATTTTATAACAACGCCTATGTAACTATGTAATATTCTAGACAAAAACACAGAAAAACGTGAAACCAATCCATTTTTCTCTTTGTTTCAATAAAATATAACTTATCCATAAAAAAGTATTTTCAATTTGCACGCTTTTTTATTATTATCTAATACAAACTAGGTTATCTTACAAAAATTACAACCACATATTAAAACAATTTGATCCTGTATATTTGTTTAATCCCTTCCATTACTTACCTACTTTTGAAAGTCATGCAAAATAACATACAATAAGAGCGAAAAAGCAACACCGGCTAAACTAGCTAACATACTCCTATATTTGAACGGCTAACTTTCCCATGTACATGGGAATGTTAACATGACCACGTAGATTCTGCAAGTTTGTATCTCGCATCAAGGCCTTAGGGTAGCAACTCTATAATAACACGAAGCGGCATACGAGGCCAGAAATTATATTCACGTCTATTTTCAATGAATTTGTTATTGTAATGATAAATCATGTTGTGTCGTGTCGGACCTCTAAGTCCCTTCTACTTATAAGTCCCTCTCACTCGTCTAGCCGCTACAGCGACTCATTTACTATCGTTAAAGCGTTGGAGTGCTCTATATACCCCATGTCATAAGTGATAGTCCTTCAATCGGTGTCTTCAGGAGAAAACTTAGAGAGTATATGTCTCTCTAAATTATGTATGGTATATGATTTATAGTATCTATATATTGAAGTATAGTACATATACATAAAATATTAGGTTGGGGAAAAAGTCTTTTCGCATTATTGTATGTATGAACTTGTAATAAAATCTCTTTGGCTATACTATTTGTATCTGGCTGGTTTTGGTATCATTAAAAGTTTAAATTTTAAAGAAGATAATTCCAAATTCAAATTAGGAAAATGTGTGATTTTTATTTGTTTTTCGTACTGTTAAGATGAGTGAATCTAATGAAGAAATTCGATACATTTTAAAATTTTACTACAAAAAAGGTAAAAATGCAACGCAAGCCGCGAAAAAAATTTGCGATGTTTATGGACCTAGTGCAGTGTCTGTGAGAGTAGCACAAATTTGGTTTAAGCGTTTTCAATCCGGAAATTTTGATGTCAAAGATGCACGTCGCTCTGGTCGCCCTATTACGGATAAAATGGATGCCATTTTTGAAAAAGTGGAGCAAGATCGGCATATCAGTAGTTACGACGTAGCTGAAGAACTGGGAATTGACCACAAAACAGTTTTGGCGCATTTGAAAAAAACTGGGTACACAAAAAAGCTCGATATTTGGGTACCTCACGAGCTCACTGAAAGAAACCTAATGAACCGTGTTCTCATTTGTGATTCTTTATTACGACGTAATGAAACTGAACCATTTTTGAAGAAGCTGATAACTGGTGATGAAAAGTGGATCACGTACGACAAGAACGTGCGAAAAAGGTCGTGGTCAAAGGCCGGTCAGGCTTCACAGACTGTGGCGAAACCCGGGTTAACTCGCAACAAGGTGATGCTGTGTGTGTGGTGGGATTGGAAGGGCATTATTCATTATGAGCTGTTACCACCAGGCAGGACCATCGATTCTGAACTCTACTGCGAACAACTGATGAGATTAAAACAAGAAGTTGAGAGAAAGCGGCCGGAGTTAATCAACAGAAGGGGTGTGGTTTTTCATCATGATAACGCTAGACCTCACACATCTTTAGCCACTCAGCAAAAATTAAGAGAGTTTGGCTGGGATGTGTTAATGCATCCGCCGTATAGTCCTGACCTTGCACCTTCAGATTTCCACCTGTTTCGGTCTCTTCAGAATTCTTTAGGCAGTGTCAGGTTAACATCACGAGAGGACTGCCAAAACCACTTGTCGCGGTATTTTGAACAGAAGCCCCAAAGTTTTTATAGCAATGGGATCATGTCCCTGCCTACAAAATGGCAAAAAGTTATCGAACAAAATGGTACCTACATACTTTAGTTAAATGTAAATAAACTATATTAAAAAATGTTTTGAATTTTCTTAAAAAATGCGAAAAGACTTTTTCCCCAACCTATTATATAATGAAACAGAACAATACGTGTTCTACTAGTTATTTTTTGTAGTTTAAATACATAGGTATTGTTCTGTTTCATTATTTTATTATGAACACGATCCTTACTCTAGAATTACCTCCCTCTAGCTCAGTTTCCTGGAAGAAAATTATTTTTAGGGATTCACTCGCATTTGTTCATGTCATTTCATTCTACCTTTTTGTAAGTGTTGATTTGTGTGTATAATTATAATATATGTATTTCGCGGGATTGCTCACTGAATATCCGCTTGATTCTGCTTTATAAAGTTCAATATCTGCATATACGTGTACATACGACCTCGCTGTTTGGTGTCCTCTTGTTAGGCAGCTCGGAGATGCTCTGGCCTCCCGGCAAGCGGCTCCTTTATAGGCGAGCACGGATATTGGGTTTTGGATTATGAGAGGCAGATCACACACTTTGAAATACAAAGCCATTGTCACGGAGTCGCAATATGCTAACTCGGATCATTTCACGATACTTTGTATAAGAAATGCGATTCATATATTATCGAATAAAAATGGTTTTTTATTCGATAATATAATTGAAAGCAGCAAAAAAGTAATCGCTTTCAACTTTTTTGCTGCTATTAACTCGCTCTATAACAGATAGTCAAGGGTTTACTAATCCTATAGGCTATTTACCTACTTAGTTATTCAGCAAAATAATCAACTCTATAAGAGAATCGGAAAAGTTTTGTTTTTCTATTTCTTTCCAGTCGCCTAAAAGTAGATTCGTCTGGGATCTCGGGTTACAATGCAATTTCTCGCCTCTCGATTTTACTCCATTCCCTATTTTACGTTTACTCTATCCCGGTTTTATAAAGCAAAAGCAAGTCCTAGCGCCAAAAGTAACTGACTGAACTAGTTATCTTGTTTATGCAATTGCAACTAGTATGTACAAACTGATTTGCATGGCTAATGATAATAAATACGAAGGTTAACCTTTTGTTTTTATGGTGATGTTTTTAATTTAGCTCGATTTCTCTGTTTTCTGTTAGATAATCATGATAAGGTATATTTTTTTCTTGGAATTAATTAGGTAAATTTAATGTGGACTAGACGCCTGCGACCTCCACGCTACTCGGCAGGATTTGTTTTTTAAAACGCCTTAGCGTGAGTAACCGATCTAGACACTGGTATGAGAAAAACACGTTTTGTGCAAAACTTTATTCTATTCTACAAAAACAGATTTTACTCAGCATCCGGTATTATAAGCAAACTTACAAGCTAGTTGGTGAAACTTAATACGATTGCATATGGCTGAGACATTGTGTCATTCATAACATTTCTTTAAAAATATATTCTCATAACATATTTTTCATCGAACGCAGGACCGTGCCAACGGAGTCCCCGCAAAGTTTGTTGAGAAGTACAAAGCTGCGAAGTCGAGGCAGCTTGCGATGTGAGGAATATTTGCGATCCGATTGTATAACTTGCAATGGACTTAGAATAATTTTCGAATATATTGCCAGACTTTTCGTTAAATCAAGTTTCGCACGTTGAAAAATATTCAAAGATCCTTTCCATTTATTAATTTAACAAACAATGAACGAATATAGACAATGATGGAGACCGTGACTCGATAGCCATGAAGGCCATCTTGTGCAGGTTTTACACACTAACCTAACAAAATACTTGTGTTGACTAGCGCCTATCAAATAAAAAAATCCAATTGGCGAAAACTGAAATAAGTTTCGTTATATCCGTATCTCTGTGTATATAAGATAAATTCACCTTATCAAACTTACAAACTTACTTTAAGTTCCACGGTGCAAATAAGAAGGTACCTTCTCCTTTTCGTAACATTTGTTACTCGTGAAATACATACTCGTAGATAGTTAAAAAGTATATGAATGTATATGTTTAAATGTTTGTTGCCAATTAGATTCAGATTCAGATTCATCTATGTTCTACTACGAGTATATATCGATATACTCGTAGTAGAATGCAAATATAAAACGAGCATGCAAATATAAAAAAAATAGTCATTAAATTTAAAATGTGTCATCTAAAAATTTCACTAACATTGTAATAACATTTACCTATCAGTATTTAATAATAAGTGAATATAATAGTTAGTCACGACTAAAATCCAATAAAGTTTCTGACCTGAAATTATACTATTTGTTGGCTTTGTACCACGCGTACGCCAGGGGCACAATCTATTATTGGGCAAAAAGCAGTGGCAAAAAATTCCACTTTGAAACCACGCGCGTCTTTCACAAATCACTGCGTAGACAACCAATAAAATTCTACCTGTTAGTTGCAGTCAAATAAACAAATATTAAATCATCTAGGTGTATTATAAATTTATCTAACAAAAATATCATGGCTTAATTTTATTCATTACTGTCCTAAAAAGTTTATACAAAATTTATATAACCCACTGTAGCGTTAACCAGCAAACAAAAGAGCGATTATTTGAAACCGTCCCCCAAAAACTTCTAGCTCAGTCTGCGAAGCACAGAGCATGTTTTCATAGATTCCGCTCTGCACGTGAAACTCAAAGGTAAATTGGATGGCGACCGCAACGGTTGATCCCCACCACTCTCCACTCATTGACTTTGGCTGCTCCGAGCCGATTTTCTTGCGATGGGTAGTCACGACGGTAGTCGTGAACGTGACATGTGATGCTTTGTAAAGAAACTTAATCCAGTATTAATTAAACTTGTAAATTAAGCGAACAGTTCATGCTTAGAATGTGTTAAGCAATTGTCAACAGGCTCATAAGTTTCACATGATGAAAACACTCGGAGCAAGAGGTTTGTCTTGGAATAATTTAATTTCAAAACAATATAATAGGCACCCACATTTAAAAAAAAAACGCATATTTATCTTATTAATTCTAAAAACATGAGTTTTTCATTAAACATTTAAGCTTTTCCAAAGCAAGGTAATCCTGTTATTTAATAATAAATTGATTTTCCTTGGATAATGAATAGCTAAATATTTTTGAAGGCTCACTCCGGAGAAGGAGGAAAATCGCTCTAATTAAAAATAACAAGTGATTATGACTTAAATGAGTCTTATTTTTTACTCTCTTTAAATAATGTTATCAAAGCACCTTTGATTTTGATGTAACAAAATCTAGTTTGCTTGAAATTTCTTTAAACTCTAGTTAGTAGGTACTCGTGTGGCTGAATAGACACATTCATTATGAATAGTGTTCGCGATAATGCTACTTGACACGGACGGTGGAAAACCATACATCAAGGAACAATCTAAATTAAAATCATAACTCAACATAAAATTAATGAAATAAGGAACTTTTTCGGTTAAACTATGAATATTGATCGTATCCTAGTTTTTCAGACGTGTTTCGTGCGACCCGAAAAAGTTTGGCACGCAAAGGCAGCACAGTAGAATTGGAATTTTTGTCGGTATTCGACCACTGTGCATGACCTTTTTGGAGGCGCGGGCGATAGGGCTGTGCCGCGGAAATAATTGCGAGCCCTCTTTTATAGCGCACGGCGCTGGCGGTGGTGGGTATAGGTACGTTTTTATTAACGCCACCTAGCTGTTTGAAAAACCGCACAAAAGATTTTCGGGTGACTGAGCCCCGGGCTATGTTTGGAATTTTTACGTTAGACCTATCCTGAAAAGCGTGTCCTTCAAGTTTGGTTTAACTGGATGTAAAAGTTTCGTACGCTTTCAAACAATATCATGAACCCTTACACAGAGTACAGATTTTATTTAAAGTCAGTGACCTCTTTGGAGTGACATAGAAAATTCAATTTACATATAACAAGAGCAGGCTGACTGGACACCTCATTATCCCATATAATGGCAGTCGCTGTGCAGTCCCACAAGACTTAATTACCCCTAATGTCAGTCTGTGAATCTAACAGAAACCTTACGTAATTACGGTCAACTGTTCCTAAGCTAATGTACACGTTTATTTATCTGTTAATTACACGATCTACGAATTGACGAATTATGTCAATTCGTAGATCGTCAATTACTTCAGTGGGCATGAACACGTGGACAGTATAAAGATAAACACAATCAAAGCATCAGCTGTGAACAGTTTTATCTACTTAACTACGTTTTTATCTTAAGCCTCATTAAACAAAATACCAATCCACAAAATAAAAAGATATCTTAAGTTCCTAGCTATTTTTAATCGACTAGAAAAGATAATGTTCTCAATTCAGCTATGTTTTAACTATAGGCCAACCGATAGAAACTTATTTAGACATAGTTATAAATATAGGTAACTACTTCCAGTAAGTCGCGTGTACGCTCTAAAACGAAAGCTTCATAAACCCGCCGGGTAGCCTCGTTTAAAAGTCATGTGTAAACGTTATGATATCGCCCGACCTGCTTACGTACACTCGTCGCACTTTGCCTGCCCCTTAATTGGAGGGGTTGCCTTAGTTCAACACGCGACTGTATACACACGCAAACAAAAATAGACTCTCTCGCATGCACGCCACAGACTAATATGAGACTTTTGTAAATAGCGCTAACTGAACGAGGTTAGTGATTTTGTACTGAAATAGTTCATGAAAACGTACTCTGCGCTACCTAACACTAGCATAATCATATTATAGCGCTAATAGGTTGAGTAGGTTTAATAGGGTAGGTATAGCACCCTGCTAAAAACACAGTATCGAGGAAACAACGGAAGGAGAATATTTTCGCGGTACTTGTATTTTCGGGGAAATGCCTTTGACAAGCGCTCCACCTAAAACAATAAGCCGAACTTAATAAAACAATTTAATGTGCGGCAAACTCTTTCTGTCGACTGATATGTTTGTGAGGTCAAGCGTGCTAACGGGGACTGAGTGGCAGGGCGCGGGACATGTCTTCATGACGGCCGGCGTGTGCGGCGCGCATTACCCCCGATCGTGTGAGAAAGACATGTAATCCTGTTAAAAAAGTTATAAACGTGTGGACGTCAAAATTGATGGTTGCTATGGACGCTATGATCACGCTAGTAGGTGGGAGGACCTTCTAGTTTTTATACTGCACTATAATGAACGTTGTACTATCACCACAGAAATAATTATCAACCTCGTATCACGTTACAGGTTTTAAACAAAGGTGAAACGAAGTGATGACCTACCTTTACTTTGTAAATTTTTGTTGTATCTCTCACATAGACAATAGGTACGCCCACCCATTCCGACCCTTTCATTTAGCCATGTGGCCATCACAGAACACAAATATAGAATTGTGAGATTATTTTTGTACATGATTGTGTGTATTACCGGTTAGAGGCGAAGATGTGGGTTCAATTCTCACTAAATCGGATTATTTGGGACACATTTAAATTTCACGTGTAAATTTGCTAAATTATTAAGTCCAAACCCAACGGGTTATTTGTGTGGGGATCCCCATATAAACAACGTTGCAATTTCTAGAATTAGCGTTTAAATTTATATTGTACGGATCCCTTTATGTATGGACTCGCTCTTAGCGTTTTTATTTACACACGGTGACGCTTTAGCATTAAATTAATTGCTTTCATAATGTATCTCTTACGTAAGCAATTTAGAGAATTCCTGTTACTTGATAAAATAAAAAGTCCCTATTCTAAGATTTATCAGCACTTTTTACTCAGTGATAAATTGGATTTCTTTCACAATTTATCATTCAATCGTAAATTGATCCTTGAAGCGACATTGCCTTTTCTTTCAGCCATCATCTATTTCTAAGCTAACTTTACTCTCCTAACTTTACTTGTACTGTTTATTTTTTACTTTTTCTATTTTTGTACGTGCTAAAGACATTTATCTATAACTGTTATAACTCTCCTTATATATACGGAGTCTAATCTATATTCTTGTTAGGGTTAAGTTCGCCTTTGTACATGTTCTATATGTATATTTTTTGTCTGTATTTTCTGTGTGTACAATAAAGAATTAGAATAAAACGCACGTGGATTTACTTAGTCAGTGTATGTAATTGTACTGTAATTTACGAACTAACTACTGATAATATTTCGTATATTTAAAACTAAATACCACCACCGATTTTTTTCCACAGCTTAATTGTATATAATAATGATCAATTAATCGTTAATATTATTCATGGGGACCACAAATATCGTGCGGAAACGGGCATGCCCTAGACCCAGAAATTCAAAGGCATGTGTCGTCGATTAGTGTTCCAATAAGCGGCGATGGGCTTGCAACCTGTCACGTTGAATGCAAATTAGGTACTATGCTAATCGTATCAATAAACCATTTTCTTTAATGTAAGCAGATTAATTTTTACAAAATTTGAAAACCCCCGGTATATGCAACACCTTTTACAAAACCTTATGGCGTTAAAACTTATATAAGAAATTCCTTTCATACAAAACGATTACAAATAAATGCTATATACAACAAAACATCCTTTCACCCCAAACGCATAAACGGCTCCTTGCGTCATGGAAAGAAAACCACTACACCTTTAGAATTGTTGCATAAATTGAGCATCGGTCCCGCCACTTTACCGGTTTTGCCAAAGACAATTATAATAATAACGATTTTCTTTGCGGAAGTGAAGAGTAAATTCCACAAAGGAGTTGGTTCTGTTTGTTTTTTCTCTGCGGGCGGATGCCTCCAGAACTCGACGGAAATTGCCAATGAGGTTAAACTTTACATTGTTTTATACTTTGCTGCCTCTGTTAGGTATGCTCTAAAAGATTTTTACGAAATACCAATTATTGGATTTTTATAGATGAAAGGCTATCCACAAATTGAATCTAATGAATCCAGAATTAATTGAAATTGGAAAAAACAAAATACTTTCAAAAGGCGACCGAAATTTTACCATATAAAGTTGCTGGAACTCTACAGCAACTCTTTTTTAACATGTCCTATTGATAACGTCTTCACGTATATTTTATTATTAAAATATACGTGAAATATATTCAATAGGAGCCCGTATATGCTTTTGCCATATGAGAGCATAATAAGAGGTAATTTGTCTTTTACGATTTATTTCCATGACTACTTTCAATAAGAGCAGCTTGATTTCTTTTAGTCTAGACCCTTCTTCGTTAAATAGGTACACATTCCTCTTATTAAAATAACTCCTCAATCGTTTGCTGGAAGAAAACTCTTGTTTTAAGGTTTGGTTTAAGTTCGCTTTTGAATATGGCCTATAATGTAAGTTTTTTTTGTCTGTATTCTCCGTGTGTACAATAAAGAATAAAAAAAACTTCAGTTTGCCGTTCAGTTGCTACTTATAATATTAATAACAATGAGATAGCAATAGTAAATAATGATGTAGGTACTTACCTCTAGAGAATTTAAATTAAATCTCAATTTTTCACTTTGCTAAGAAATCCAATCTATTTCTTAATTTGAATAAATAACCAGTCTACTCCACTCGCTCAGTCAGTCTAAGTGCAAACAGCTACAAGTAAATTAAAATTTTCCGCTTTTGAATCGAACGCGATGAAACGACGGCTGAAAGCTTCCTTGTATTGTCTTATCTTCGATTAAAATTCTGTAACGAAGTGGTTACAGTAAATTCTATCTGAATGAAGATGCTTCATTATTCTCGATAGGATACAATTATCTTAACCTTAACTTTAACGTATCATAAAATAATTTTAAATGCTTTCTTGCCTTTATATATATTTGGTACTTACAAAATTAAATAACTTAATAATAAGGTTCCTACACTATAAAAAGTTGGTGGGTCTAGTTTTTAATGACACTGGTTTTGCATAATATCAGACATACTATTGAATAGAACCTAAATAATTATCAAAAAATGACTGGATAAGAAAGTAACGCTTTTTTACATAGTTTTTATCCATATCACTTATCAAACTATTAAGGTTGCTCAAAGGACTATAGAGAGAACTATTCTCTCAATTTCACTATCTACGTGATGAAATCCGGAACGAGGAAATCTATATCAATTTAGAGTGACCAATATAGCTCTTTAAACTGTCGTCTACGCTGGTATTGAAACAAGAATAGAATATCTTCTTCGGAAACTGGCTGTTAACAAGATTTTTGTTTCTTTTTAGACAACTGGTTGTGTAACTCAGTTGCCATGACGGTCGGAGCGGTTGAAGTGGCCATGGGCAGGCCATTTAGCTCGCAGATTAACGCTGAGGAAGTAAAGTTTTCGAATGGCAACCACAAAGCTGATGACGTATTTTAGGAAGGCCCCATTCACAGGACCAATGACATCTTAAAGGTTGTGGGAAGTCGATGGGTTGAGGTGGCCTAAGATAGGCCATCATGGCACTATGCAGTGGACTCTTTTGACCGGCTGTGGACTTCTACTGGCTGTAGTTGATGATGATCAATTACTTATCATGTCATATTTTCTCTTAAATTTGATTGATATTCCTCAATTCGTTGAAACATAGACCTCATTATGTGTAGTGGTTCAGATTCGGTAAGGAGCAGTTTTTTTTATTTTCACTGTCGCCTAATCGCCACTTTGTTATTCAATTTGGAGGATCGCCAGCCAGCTAGCTATTAAATTATGCCTGGCCGGACAGAAAGCATTACCCGCTCTCCATTGTAAAAGTTTAGCCAATTTTAATTTTTTAAACTTAATTTGGCTCATGGCGAAAGAAAGATTATGAAAAGTCCTACTTAAATCATATCTTTTTTTGGATAAAATATCCAATCCCATTTAGAATGATCATGCACGTTAACTATTTTACTATATGAAAACTAAAGTCAAGAGTCGGATCAGTACCGACTGTGGTTTTACTAACGGAAGTCAATGGTTCGTGTGGCAGCCCCTAGCGCATAATGATGGAACTTCTGGGAGCGATTACAAAAATATCGAAACTTAAGTGACTAGTAAATTCAAGAGATGGCGGCACTAGAGTACCTAATATTGTACATGTAATTAAATGAAGGTTTATTTGTTTTCTTAAGTTTAGATAGAAAATGAAGAAGCATATGTATGAGTTAATTATTATAAAATGTTTATATCAATCTTTGCCCTGAATCATGTTAATACTTAGATTTTAGTGCTTAAAGTTTGTTTAGTCTGCCATTTATGGAGGCATATTGAACAATACATATGCTTGGGATTAATTCAGTTTGCCTTTTTGGAAAAAACCTCCCTTGAATATCAGGCCCTTGAAGTAGGTAGTAAATAAATACATTTCTATGATAAGCGTTAGTTTCTTGTTCAAGATATAAAAAAAAATATACTTTAGCTACTTAACGACGTTACATAACTTAAGCTACGTATAAGCCCTACATTTTCGTGGCGATGG
The DNA here is from genome assembly GCA_961405105.1 of Perizoma affinitatum. Taxonomy (NCBI): domain Eukaryota; kingdom Metazoa; phylum Arthropoda; class Insecta; order Lepidoptera; family Geometridae; genus Perizoma; species Perizoma affinitatum. The sequence goes on along the minus strand of OY560184.1, from coordinate 14,475,892 downwards.
CTAAAAAACTTCGTTTTTATTTTATAATACCCCACAGGAAACATTGAAATTAAAAGAAGTTGAAAAAATCATCACCTTTTGTCTCGATACGTTTTAAACTGTGCCTATAATCGGGGTGTGTATAACACACGGATAAAATTAGGGAACTATAACAACTTTATACTTTATTACTATACCTTTTGGCTTTAAGCCTCTAAAAACCGAAGATGCTCTTCGGTTTCGTTTCTTCGTTTTCAAGAATGTCTAAACCAGAATTGATTCAGAAGTATCCCCTAGAATAATTAGAATTTTGCGCCAGTCAATAAACTTGAAGTGTACCGCTCGGTACCAATTAAATAAAACCAGTTTACCGAATCAATTAGTTGCAATGTTGGCTTTACACAAGTTGATATTGAGTTTCACAACTTTTAATACGAGTTACATACTAACAGTCAGCAACAGAAGCCGTATATATATATCTCTAAATTTAGTAGCTACCTACTCAGAGATAAATCCATATCAAATCAATTGATACAATGAATAAGGCGAGTGTGGTACAAATGGCGTTGATTTTTCCTGCTTTATCATGCAAAATAATTAACAAGTCATAATAGGTAGTAGATAATGCTAGTTTTATTACAATACACCTTTTTGTGCTGCTAAGCAATATTGACAGTTTTGGTCTAGAGTACGGAGCGAGCGGTCGTGTTCAATCATTCTTAGGAAAAAATTATGAATCTACGTATACATATTATATGAAGTTTTATGTGTTAGGTAATACTTCGAGAATATGTTAGGGTTGAGCTCACCTTGGTGCATGTCCTACATGTAAGATTTTTGTCTGTATTCTCTGTGTGTACATTAAATACTACAAAATATTACACATCCAAAAAAACGTTCCAATAAGGTGCAAAATAAGCTTTGAAAGTCTTAAAACATAGTGGATTAAGTTTTAGCACTTCTAATGCTGACTGTACCAATACACGTAGGTGGTTTTTGTTTTTGCGGCTCGTGTGTTTGTAAATCTACTCTACTTGTATTAGTTTTGTTTTTGTTGTAAATGTATCGCACACCTAACCTTAACTATTTTGAAACTAGTTAATGTATTCTTGAATTTAAATAATTAATAAATACATACGTAGATAAAATGACTTATTGTTTTCAAAATATATCAAAACATTTTTTTTTTCTATTTTTATAATACTTTTAGGAATGTGGTTGAAGATTTTGATTGCCATGACATGAGGATTGTGCATCTCCGTTGTGGAATTTGGTAGTACTAACTGGTATAAGTACCAAGATTGATTTTAGAAGTTATTTGCATATCATTTGCTAGCTGTACCAAAACATTTTGGATACTTTTTAAGAACTTCATCTTTGACCGCATTAATCACTTACTATAATTAGTAGCACTAGTTGATAGTCTACTATTACTATCAACTAGTAGGACATGACGAAACTACAAGTTTACAAGACCCCTAAAGAAGGATTATTGGTTCTCAAACTGATAAAACATTAGTAATTATCGCAAAGTAATAACATTATTAGAGCTGGTTAGTACTCGTAGCAAGACATGCAACGAGTACTAAGCAGCTCTGATAATAACGATTTGTGAGAAACGAAAGAGCTGACTAATTTATTACAAGTTGTTTATTTTGTTACCTGCCCATCTCTTACAATTTGTGAACTTATCCCACTTCGTAACTAACTTCCAATAGTTTCTATAATTACTTACGCAGCTATTTGGCTGATTGAAACTGTATTTGTAGTTGTTTCTTTCCCTTTCAAAGTTTAGCGTGTTTTCCAATAAGAAAAACACTTGGAAGTTTCTAGCAACAATATCATTACGCTACTGTAGTCACAAATATATAAATACCCAACCGACACATACATACACACATACATATATGGGGTGAGGATCACCCCACACTAAGATTCCCTGTTATAAGCGCAGTGACATTAATTTTGTGTATCTTTGGTTTTATTTATTTGTGAAATCATCCTATATTACGACAGCAGCAACAAAAATTATAGTAAAATATCAACCGCGGTGGTGCGTCGGGTGAGTCCGCTGAGACGTAAGAGGTGCGGATTAACTTGCCGCTGCGAGACAAATGTTTGCTTGTTTTGTAGATGTTTGTTCCGGGTCTGGGTGTTGTAGTACTATGATTCTTGTAGTTTCTGATTTCCACGATACGCGAAATCCTAATATGGTTAGGACTATGAATGTGACTGTTGGAATGTTTATATATATTAGGTTGGGGAAAAAGTCTTTTCGCATTATTGTATGTATGAACTTGTAATAAAATATCTTTGGCTATACTATTTGTATCTAGCTGGTTTTGGTATCATTAAAAGTTTAAATTTTAAAGAAGATAATTCCAAATTCAAATTAGGAAAATGTGTGATTTTTATTTGTTTTTCGTACTGTTAAGATGAGTGAATCTAATGAAGAAATTCGATACATTTTAAAATTTTACTACAAAAAAGGTAAAAATGCAACGCAAGCCGCGAAAAAAATTTGCGATGTTTATGGACCTAGTGCAGTGTCTGTGAGAGTAGCACAAATTTGGTTTAAGCGTTTTCAATCCGGAAATTTTGATGTCAAAGATGCACGTCGCTCTGGTCGCCCTATTACGGATAAAATGGATGCCATTTTTGAAAAAGTGGAGCAAGATCGGCATATCAGTAGTTACGACGTAGCTGAAGAACTGGGAATTGACCACAAAACAGTTTTGGCGCATTTGAAAAAAACTGGGTACACAAAAAAGCTCGATATTTGGGTACCTCACGAGCTCACTGAAAGAAACCTAATGAACCGTGTTCTCATTTGTGATTCTTTATTACGACGTAATGAAACCGAACCATTTTTGAAGAAATTTTTGACCATTTTTGACCTCACACATCTTTAGCCACTCAGCAAAAATTAAGAGAGTTTGGCTGGGATGTGTTAATGCATCCGCCGTATAGTCCTGACCTTGCACCTTCAGATTTCCACCTGTTTCGGTCTCTTCAGAATTCTTTAGGCAGTGTCAGGTTAACATCACGAGAGGACTGCCAAAACCACTTGTCGCGGTATTTTGAACAGAAGCCCCAAAGTTTTTATAGCAATGGGATCATGTCCCTGCCTACAAAATGGCAAAAAGTTATCGAACAAAATGGTACCTACATACTTTAGTTAAATGTAAATAAACTATATTAAAAAATGTTTTGAATTTTCTTAAAAAATGCGAAGAAACTTTTTCCCCAACCTATTATATCGAACGACTTACTTCACAGAACACAAAATAATATTTTGACAAACGTAGCATTTTAAAATCACGTTATTTTCTTTAATTGTTTCTAAATATTATTTTCTACGGTTTTTCTTAAATATTGGTGAAGCATTGTTGAAAAAAATCAAAACGGGATTCACTTCAAAAACCTCGTTCAGAATAATGAAGTTCAATATAATCAATTTAAGCCGCGGGGCTTTGAGAGGCGGAAGTTTCCAAAATGTTTGGGTCACCGAGAGGAAAATTTTGATCAAAGGCTTAAGTCACTTTAAATTAACGTCAAATATGTTCGCAATGTCTTCAGGTTTTTTACTTGACTTAAACGCACAACTTGTTGTATGGATTATATAGGTAGGACTGCGGTCGGTAGCTTAAACTCTGTTTTCTACCTGCAGTTCAGGTAGAAAACAGTCTTCTTTTCCTAGTTTGATATAATAATAATGCTAGACATATTCACACAGCATCGTCTAGCCCCAAAGTAAGCAGAGCTTTTGTTATGGGAACTACATGTATACATTTTATTTTGTATATACATACATATTATATATAGAAAACATCCAGATCCCGAGACAAATATTTGCATATACAAACATTTGTCCCGGGGCGGGAATCGAACCCGCAACCTTCTGCGTCTCAGGCGAGCCTTCGCCCATTGCGCCACAGAGGTCGTCAAAATGGATATATAGATAGTTTTATTTTATTTTTGATTTTTAAAGCACCTAAGTAATATTATGCTGCGAAAATAAATATGAGTTCCCATAAAGGTAGATTGACTGATTTTCTTCATCAAACATATTTGAATAAATATGAAAATAAATCATGATTTTTTTAAATTATATTAAAATTAATTAATACTTATTCCTGGACTAAATAAGGTCCAAAATAATAATGTCATATAAATTTAGTCATTTCCACTATCACTTTGAAGCAGAGAATAGACCTAGAACACATTTTAACTTCACGCTTTTATTCTTCGAAATGAAAGGCTGTATGGCACGCTTAATAATCAAATCGTATGCGTTATCTGAAACGTGTTTCATGTCTCGTTTCAGAGAGATTCGTTTCGAGGCTCTAGCTGGTGGTACTCAGTGCCTTCATACCCAGCTATTTGCATGTGAAAGAACATGTACAACTCCATTTTGAATGAGGACGGGTAGACAACGAAACACCAATTTATTGTCGTAATGGGACTGTAAAACAATCAACCGGTATAACAAGTTAAAAATTACGTTGTATTATTAAAAAAACATGCTCCAATCGTTGACATACACAAACGGGTAGGAATAATGTAATAATGACTGCCGTGTCATTATACTATACCTACCTCAATCAAATTCTTCCTAGCTCTCGCTTGGTGTATGTATTTATTTATTTTACTTTAATTAAAACGTTTATTTTGTTGTTAATAAATTAAAAACAAAATAAATCAAGCACAAAGATAAGTCAACAATAATTCAATAAAAGTCATCAATTAAATAAAGACAGAAAAATAAAAAATAAATTAAATTAAATAAGATATCAAAATAATTATTTGGTGGTAACATAGTTTATTGGTATTTTTATTCTGCTTTTGATGTACCATTAGGCGCAATTGTATTATTTATTTGGTTGGTTTGAAATGATTCTCTGTTGTGTACGATACGATGTCTCAGACGGTCTCAATAAACTCGAACAATGGCCCGCTTTGAAAATTACGTCTTTTTTGTTCGACTCAAGACGCTATCGCAGTGTCAAAAGCTTTGGATTATTTTGAGTGGTGTTTTAATTAGTAAAATTTAAAAACCTAAAGTGGTATTATGTCGTGTTTTGATTCGTTTTGATAAAGTAAACCTCCAATAGCTAGCTTAAAAAGCTATTTGGTTTATAGGCAGATAAATCAAAATTTAACTATTTTTTACAAATAATCTTATAATTTAATTTTTTTAAACGTTGCAGGATTACTTTATTATAGCGATAAACCCACAAACTCAGCAAATACAATCAGCAAACAGTACAATCATTACAACTTAGTTATTGGATAAAACCACCATGCTCGCTCTGTACTGCCACTAAACCATAATTGAGATATAATATAAATGCTAACATTAACAAATTTAATAAGGTAGTACCTATAATAAGCCTAACTTTATAATAACTCATCCACTTTTTCCTTTCACATTTCTTGAATACGTCTCGTTTAAGAAAGGCGATATTGATTTTTCGATTGAATAAGCGGCTCGTTGGCTCTGTAAAAATTGGAGTTTTAATTCTCTATTGTCGGATGGAGCGAGTCTCGGTAATGGAATCAAGCAGCCTGGTCACGTCTCGGACCCTCAAACGGCTGACGCTGGAAGATAAACTTTACCTTCATTGACAATTTTCTTGAGTCTTGAGGGCACTCCGCACGCGGAACAATAGAAGAAAAGTACTTTCCTAAAGTTTCTGTTGACTCTTTAAATGTCGTCCCGACGCGCGCTATCAAGTCATTTCAATACTTCCGATCACGGGAACATAATTATCTACTTTGGGCTGATTTTGAACATCTTACATTCAGTTGCGAATTGATTTGTCAAATTCGTTTTATTTAATTAGATATAGTGGTAAGAAGTTCAGATGTTCTGCAATATATTCAAATGTAGTAAGTATTTACGTAGTCAGGTGTAATTGCGTAGCACCTATTGCCAATTTGTGTATAGGTATGGACTTTATACGTTACCAGATTTTATAAGTAAATTTGCAGTAGAATTTTCTGCGTTTATTTAAGTTTGAAAATGGGTATTATATCGTGAAACATGCTAATCCTCTAGGCAGTTGTAGTATTAATTATTCAACCTCAGTCCATCCCGACGTGATTTTATTATCACTGAATTACAGTAGGCTGAGATAATCCGTGTTGATAATTTAAATAACAGTATGAGCTCTAAAAGCTATGAATCGTTTAAAGGCATGTGGTGTTGAGTACATTAATCATTTAACCTTATTATAACAGTTAGTACGCAAAACATTTAAATGAAACTATTCAAACGTTGCGTTATAATAGGTTGGGGAAAAAGTTTCTTCGCATTTTTTAAGAAAATTCAAAACATTTTTTAATATAGTTTATTTACATTTAACTAAAGTATGTAGGTACCATTTTGTTCGATAACTTTTTGCCATTTTGTAGGCAGGGACATGATCCCATTGCTATAAAAACTTTGGGGCTTCTGTTCAAAATACCGCGACAAGTGGTTTTGGCAGTCCTCTCGTGATGTTAACCTGACACTGCCTAAAGAATTCTGAAGAGACCGAAACAGGTGGAAATCTGAAGGTGCAAGGTCAGGACTATACGGCGGATGCATTAACACATCCCAGCCAAACTCTCTTAATTTTTGCTGAGTGGCTAAAGATGTGTGAGGTCAAAAATGGTCAAAAATTTCTTCAAAAATGGTTCGGTTATTAATGACGTAATAAAGAATCACAAATGAGAACACGGTTCATTAGGTTTCTTTCAGTGAGCTCGTGAGGTACCCAAATATCGAGCTTTTTTGTGTACCCAGTTTTTTTCAAATGCGCCAAAACTGTTTTGTGGTCAATTCCCAGTTCTTCAGCTACGTCGTAACTACTGATATGCCGATCTTGCTCCACTTTTTCAAAAATGGCATCCATTTTATCCGTAATAGGGCGACCAGAGCGACGTGCATCTTTGACATCAAAATTTCCGGATTGAAAACGCTTAAACCAAATTTGTGCTACTCTCACAGACACTGCACTAGGTCCATAAACATCGCAAATTTTTTTCGCGGCTTGCGTTGCATTTTTACCTTTTTTGTAGTAAAATTTTAAAATGTATCGAATTTCTTCATTAGATTCACTCATCTTAACAGTACGAAAAACAAATAAAAATCACACATTTTCCTAATTTGAATTTGGAATTATCTTCTTTAAAATTTAAACTTTTAATGATACCAAAACCAGCTAGATACAAATAGTATAGCCAAAGATATTTTATTACAAGTTCATACATACAATAATGCGAAAAGACTTTTTCCCCAACCTAATATTTATAAAATGGTCAGGTAATGATTTCAAATTTACCGCTAACCATCGCATCCCAATTACGAGAATTAAGCTCTTTCAAAAAAATCACAGTAAGATATAGATCTGAATATCAACAAAGTTAATATTCTACTAAAAAAATATTGATAAATTGTAGGTTGTTCCCATTGTCCCCCGATAGGGCCGTAGAGGGCATCAACGGGAAGTTTTATTCGGGAGAAATATCCCAAAATTAACTTTTTTTGCCTTCCGTTTGTAATCAAAGATGGCGAACATGATTTTTATTAAAAAAAAAATCGTTATTAAATTTCAGCATCTACTTATTTGGGGGTGCTGATTATGAAAAAGAGGTCCGTTTAGAAATCACTAAAAGTGGACCGAGACATAATATTAAATCGAACAATGGATGTAAAATTATAACGAGAATATTTAACATGGATGTGACGAAGAAAATATTTAACACCGCATAACATTTGAATTTTGCGCAACCAAACTTTTTTAATTCCATATTCAAAGAAAATCGTCTATTTGAAACAACTTGTTACAAATAAAACAGTAAATAATCAAGCTCGTGACACTCGCTGAATTGTAAACAGATGCGGCAAATAGATCACTCAGGGAATCACGCTGTGACATATTAGGCTCATTTACCGCCGCTCAGTGACGAGAGCCAGCCACGCTCTTTTATGTTAACCACGAATTGATTTCCACAAGTCTCTTTGAGGTGACTGTTTTTAACGTTAGTTTCGAAAATGTGTGTCGGACGACATATTGCTTTTTTCATTCGTTTTCTATCCCCTGACATGTTTTCGCTTTGGTAGACGTCGATATTGGGTTTTTTCGTATGTGATGACGAATGCCGCGCATTGCTGTAAGTATTTCTAATATGGGGCGGATATCTCTTGGAATACGGGCACATACAAATATATATTTACCCACTGAAGAAAGCTATAATAGTCTTCTAATCTTTTCAATTATCCAATTATTATTTATACATAAAATCGAACTCAGTTACGCAGGTGAAGACATGGAAAAAGCGTTAAAACTAGATATGAAGCATTTTAACGATTGATGCCGATAGTCTCACGTGACGAGAGCTAGTTTTAGTTTTACTATCGTCATACTACTGGGTATTATAATCATAGGCCTCTCCTACTAAATGCCATGACAAACGGTCTTGAGCCACCTCTATCTACATATTTTCTACACATCTATCACAGGGTTCCCAGTCCATGGAGATTTACTAAATTTTAGGGAAATGTATAATAACGTACTGAGTTCTGAATGGTCAGAAGAAGTTATAAATCATTGGGGGCGCGGAACCTTATTGACAACCATCGTTACATTTTAGCTGGTACTCCACAAATCAATTTCCTAGTCGAATTTAAACTAGTGATGTGCTGGAGATCTGTATCTTCAGCACGCGGATATTTTTATTTAATTTTCTTTATTTTTTTTCAAACGATTTACACATGAATATAAAATTAAGCTACTAGACACAACATGCGCAATTCTATAAGTAAAAACAATTGGGTAGGTAAACAATAGGTAACCTTACTAATTATTATAATTTTACAAAATATAGGTAAATCTTGTTAATGTAAATATTGTGCTTCATCCGCACAAAGGACTCAGAATCTTATCACAGGAAACAAAAGAACCCTCTAACAAAACAATATTGCTATACTAACCTATATAAGATACATTTAACTTAGTTAGTACATAAACGGCAGCGTTAATAGTCCCCCAAGAGATCAAGGGACCACAAAAGGTTATTTTAAATGCTAAGAAACCACGGAACAGCTACACAGTTGTGCATAGTAAATGTCATGGTTAGAATGTATGTTTCAGTTTTTGTTTGCCAACACACAGAGCTCAGGTTTCGAGCCGTGGAAAAACGCGCTATCACTGCAAATCATATGCAAAACTCATCATCATTACATTCAGAACGCACTGCAACAGAAACTGCTGTATGTTTATTAATATGTTGTGGTACTGATTTCTAAACAGTGTCTGTTCTGTATCGAGTCCTTATAAACCTTTAATATTATAATCATCATGGGCCTGTAAAAGTCCACTGCTGTTCAAAGAACTCTCTTGAAGAGACCCATGATGAACGATCTGGGCCTACCCTCATCCACTGACTTCCAGTCCATCCTGCGTCATCCGTTTCGTGGTCGCCATTCAATAACCTTTCTCAATATAACGTGTTCATGAATATAATTTTAGGAATATATAAAACATCACTAGGTCCAGAAAATTCGATATCGCGAAGCCGAGACGATGAACGGGCCCCGAGCGCTGCGAACCTTCGGACAACCTGAAAATTAGATTTTAGCTGCTGGTGACACATGCTTCGACAAATACCTTTGCTGGCCAAAATATAAATAGTATCTGCTACCTAAAATACCTTGACTGGAATCAAAGCTTTGGAATCGATTTCGGAACCTCTTGTTGCATTACACTAATTTGCTATATAATTCAAAATGTAGATCTTACATACAAGGTTATTTGAAACGCAAAGCTCTAGGACGGACCATACTTCCCACCACCGAAAAATGTTTGCTCTGCAACTTTTGGAATTTTGTCCATATTTTCATGTTTTTTTAGGTTTTAATAAAAAAATGCTCTAAAATCAGCTGTAAACTGAACCAGCAACCTTCTGCGTCCCAGGCGGGGCTTCGCCCACTGCGCCACAGAGGTTAATAATCTGCAAATGGTCAAACTTCCAAAAGTTGTTGCATTTGATGGAACGAATTAACGCAATTTACAAATAACCCAGTTACTTACATAGTAAGTAGGAACTTGTATTATAAATATTAATAATACAAGAAAACAACACGACTATGTAACGAGGCGTTTGATGTTAGTAAAATATGTACTTAGAAAAACTGAGTATCATCTTAAGTGGCTTATTACTTGTTACATACCGTAATCAGATAACAAATTCACTTACGCACCATAAAAATGATGTAGTGATTCAGGAGATGTGCGTTGAGGAAAGAGCGCTCGAGCGGCTTAGCGCCGTGTTAAGTGCCAACCATAAACAAGGGGCCCTCAACACGTCACTCGCTACAAATGGACTCTTTATGCTCCTGTCAAATATAAATTCACACAATATCCTTCCTAATGTAGTCTTTCAACTTTTAAATAACACCAGAACAAGAAAAAAATGTGAATGGCACATTCGTTAGTATACATTCAAAACACGAAACTGATTTTCCTAGTTCAATGCACCAAACAAATCCAACTGAATAGTTTGCTTTGTTGGACGCGATAGTTTTTGATATATGGGCAAGATAAAAAATGCATAGCTGACAAATGTTTGTACATCCTCGGTAGAGTGGAGCGGGTGGACGCATGATAAAGTCTGTAGCAGTTTGTCAGGAGTTTTGGCGCGAAAAGCGGTGGCGGCAGCGGAGGCGTCGGGCGGCGGCATGTCAAGAAGTGCTGACAGGGAGCCACATTCATGCCGCAATGTTTTCTCTGCCGTGCAGCGCTTGTAAAGTTTTTTTTCTTCTGCCGGTATATATAACATACGGGCGCAGCGGTTTGCAATTCAACACTCGTTTTTCGTTTACTTCCCTTCAACGTTTGCATTGTTTGCAATCGGACGGGCGCTTTGTAACGTATGTGTGATCGTGAGTGGTTTATTTTCCATTTGCTTAATGGTTTGTTGGATTGTGTCGGAGATGAACTTGAGTAAATACCGTTTTCCCACCAATAAAATCCACCAGATTGAAGCCATTTACCGAGAGAACTTAATATTAACTTAATAGTCGAGTTGAGCAATCATTCAAAATAAGTGAGTCCCATAAAACTCATTTTAATACTTTATTTCTGCTTAAACTTCCGTACCGTTTAAATTATTTGTCCGTAGAGGCTGGAGCCATTCCAAATTAAATTATACGCAGAAAATTTCGTTCACATTACTAAATTCATTATGATCTCTGTTTGGGGCTATACGTTTAGCAACGTCGTTTTTACTTAATTCGTTGCCAAGTTGTCGGTTAAGAGCAAGTGAAGCATTTAAATGGAACTCCGGGTGACAACATGAATTCCTGTAATAACACTTTTGTTTGTTGTTTCAAACAATTGTTCGGATCCGACAGCAAACTGCGAACCTCAAATTCATTTCTCTTTGAATACCCGGATACTCGCAACCAAATAACAGTTTACAAAGCAACGATTTCGGTAAGTTATTAGATGCGTTTACTTGATACGTGGGTAATAATTAATTTTATTATTGTTCAAGCCACAGTGGGATTGTTGGTACCATTTGGTATTTCCGCTCTGTCAAATTTATAAAAATTATTTCGATATGTGAAAAGGCCACAAAACAATTGATTTTTTTATTTATTTGTCCGGCTAGAACCATACTTTTTTTGTCAAAAGACCTGAAAAAATTATCTACATTTTTTAAAATTACGAGGGCGTGTAAGTTTGAGTTATAAGTTTGAGGCTATGGTGTGTTTGACTGCCGCCTTGTGGATCGAGAACAGTCTCTCCGATTTCAATGCGGTTTTTTATGTATGAAAGCACAAAAAACCGGGTTGGTTCTTACCTTTGTTTGATGGAAATTAGTATAGCCTCATCTCAAAAAGGGGATAAGCTAAACACTGTTTAGTTTAACAACTTTTTAAAAAGATTTTTAAGTATTTTTCCTTTTTATAAAACGTGGAGGTTCTTGGTTCGAGTTGTACGAATCGTAGATTGATTACCTGCGACACATACATAAGATTACGGCTTTTTCCAAAGTTTTTAAACCTGGAAAATTTGTCAATGAGACTTATTACAAATTTGTATGTACTTATAATACTGGAATTTTAAATTGGTATGTGGCAGATCAAATGAAAATAACTTTTGTGGCGAAATCGTGAAATGAGATTGTCGAGGGCCACCAAACCACCACGTACATGCAATCATTCGATGTGGTGGACATTTATTGTTTTGATACTGATGCAATTTCATCATGGCCAAGTAATCAACTGAATATTTGTATTTGGAAACAATTTTTGAGTTCAGAGCGTCAGTGGTAAATTGCATTATATTGTTATTATTAAAAAATAAAACACTATTAAAAATTAAAAAAAATCTCTGCGTGTAATGTTTTTTTTTTGTAAATTTTTGTGTTTTATCTATAGTAAAGTTGGTTGATATGACTTTAAAAAGGAGGAGGTTCTCAATTTGTCTATATGTTTTTTTATCTGTATGGTATGCGATATCTTCACCAATTATGAACCGATTTTAATGATTATTTTTTTAATGGGTAGGGTATACTTCGAGGATGGACTTCGTAGCTGTGACGTCGGCAGCAACATTAGTAGGCGAAGCTGAAAAACAGCGTTGATCAGTCTTTTTATTTTTAAGTACCTACAGACACACTTTCTGGTTTGAATACCATTTAAAAATATTGTACCCAGGTCATATGTTAATGTGCCAATGTTAGAAAAAACCTCTGACTACCCTCTACTTGGTATCTTCATAAATCTAGTACTGAGTATAAATCTGAGGATGTCCACCATGTGGAATTCCGTCACGAACGTTTACCTTTAGTTTTTTAAGATACGATACGGGTTTGTTATCCTGAAATACCTGCTGAACTAATCTTATTACATCGTTTCTAATTAAAAACTAAAGCTATCAAAAGTTCTGCAAACAATGGAAATGCAAAACACAAGGGAAACCGCTTAAGCTAACAAGTAAACGTATTAATCACTCTGGGAAAAAGATATCGGAACAAAAGAGGGTGCTTTCTCAAAGAAATCACGTAGCAGTTACATAAAAAGTGGTTTCGAACGCGAAACGTAACCGCTTAACTTTTAAACCTTATACGTGATTCAATTTAGAAGTTGTATCTCTCCAAGAAGAACCAAAAACTGGCTCTAAAATCAATTCAACTTTCATACATATTTATAAGAATGCCTCATGTTAGCTTCTCGTTGAAAACAAATCATCGCTTATATTGCATTAATATTGAATGTGAATTAATTTCAACAAAGGTATTGATTACATTTGTAATCAATAGCATGGTATTCACGTAGTACAAAATAAAGATATTCAGATTCAGATTTTTTAAGTGTTTAGGTTAATTAGTTGCCGCCTGGGACGCAGGTGGTGGCGGGGATTCCCAGCGTGGGACAAATGTTTGTATGATCTGCAAATATTTGTCTCGATTCTGGATGTTTTCTATGTATAATATGTATGTATTTACAAAAAAAGTAAGTATATCAGTCATGTAGTTCCCATAATAATCCGTCGACTTAGATTGAGGCTAAATGACTAGCATTTTTTTAAATAATTATTATAATAATTAAGATCGCCCATTATACTTTAATAAAAATAAGAATTTCGTTCCTTTTGTTAATAACATTCACTCATTATTAAAATTAAAGAGGAAAGTTAAACAAGGTCTAAAACAATTACTTCATTTTCTGAAGTTTATTTTAAACGCGTTAATTACTATGAGGTTTGTATATTGCACCTAATAGGAATGCTCCAGTGCGGTTTTATTAAATGCTATGAGTTAAATCCTCAGAGCAATAGGGCCGTACAAACTATAGCTTAAAAAAATGTTTGTTTTAGTACAAGAGATTGCTAATCAGTACTTTGTAAACTATATTCAGAATTTTTTGAATATAGTTTACACACTTCGTTTTCGTGTTGAATGTACCTATATCGTTGTCCCCAAAGTAATCAACCCGCAATAGCGTAAGCTGCCAGTGGCATGAGTACAAAGGTATCAGAAACTTCGTAACAAAACCCTTATTTCGGCAATACGAAAAATAACCCTTTGCACCTAATAATAAGTGCCCGATCGATTCAAATACGATCCCAGAGGTGAACACAACCTGTTCGCTACGAAAGCCATAGTTTGCCACTGCAAGGCTAAACCTTAATAAACTAATTAAATAAGCCATTAAAGCTATCTGGATCAGGAATAGCCATAGTGATTTATGGCAATATGAGAACATTAAAAACGCATTACGAAAACATGACTTTAGGCGGAAAATTTTAACAGCGCCGTTTATAACGCACAGCGGACGTTTTGTGTTTTTTCCGACATAATAAATACCTGAAACATTTTTGGGAGACACATTTTAATAAATCCCTACATTGGAATGAAAAAAACAGTGAAGCGTAAATTGACCTTTTTAAGTTGAACAGTAAATTATGAAATCTGATTGTGACTAAACATACAATTAAAACTTAACAGAACATTTTAAGCAAATCTGTTTCGCCTCTAGAAATATTTTTATTTTGTCACATAAATTTTGGAACCATTTGAAAAAAAAAACTGAAATTATGGTGATCTCATTTATGTGACTTATAAAGTCTTAACATAACATTTCAATAAGAATTTCATTGAACTCAATTATTCAAGGTGAATTTACCAGTGGCTTATTAGTTATAAACACTAAAACCCTTGATAGACATGTTAGTTTCTGCTAATTAGTTGTTTCCTACTAAAAGTCCAATCATGTTGTAGTCGTAATTGGGGCGGTTCCTAGTCTCGCAGAAGTGGGTCAGTTCTCCCACCGGGCGAGGAATCGTTTCGCTTGTTCTTATATTTACGAGGAGCGGGTTTGATCAATCAATGCTTGGGAACTGGTTTAAATTTCTAATCAAACTTTGTTTTAGCCTGCAACTTCGTTGATTTAAAATATTATATAGCAACCTAATACGATCATCACAAAATGAAAGCTTAAATATACAATTCTATATTCAAAAACTAAAATCGATCGCTTTAAGCGATAAGACCGCCCATTGTACAGTTTATATTCTTTTTTTTAATTCCTGTTTTTTTATATTTTACTTTGGTACACTTTATTGTACTAAAGAGTTTATCTATCTATCTATATTCTATATAAAACCTTCTAAGTTTTTTCTTTGTGCCTTCAGAAACTCGAGTTACACAGTATTTGCTTTAATATAAATAAAGTAAAAGTAAGAATAAATAGTAAAAATACATTTATGTTTTTATTTTTATTTGTAAATGGTGAAATTAAAATGCCGGAAATATATAAAAAAAGGTTTAAAAAAACAATTTTTTTACGAGAATTTAAAAAGCCGTGTTGGCCTAATGGGCCCCGACTTCTAATCCGGAGGTCGTGGGTTCGGACCCGGTCGTGCTCCAATGAATTTTTCCACTCGAAAAAAATATGTTCGTATTAACACGTGCTCAAACATTTCGATTCTTTATGTCAATCCACAGGCTATGAAGAAAGAACAAATCACTATAGAGTTCATGCAATCGAATCCATCAAATGTTTGTTGCGTTGACATTTCCAGGACATCAATGGTTAGCTCCCTCAGGACCACTGGGACATTTATTGGGTAAAACCGCGATCGATCAAAGTCTTTACGGTTCATTAATCTTGCTCATCAACGAACAAGTAGGTATGTTTTCAAAGAGATAATCTCATTTTCCTCATTTCGTTAATGAAATAAATATTAACATAGATATCATTATGCCTATAATATCATGAAGTACTTGTAAAATATCCTACTTATATTATGAGAAAGTATAGATGTTTGCTGCTGATAATCTCCGTCTCATAGGCTAATTTTTCGAGTCCCACACAGGTGTAGCCTGGCTTATGCCCAAGGCTTTTTTAGGCCTAGTTACTTTCACCCGCGTTGTACCCAAATAAAATAATAAAAATAAAAACACAAACACGACTGTATTCCCCATGGTGGACATCCTCAGATACATACTCAATGAGTAGATCTTTGAGGATATCACGAAGGGGGTAGTCAGAGGCACGTCCAAACATTACATTTGGTACATGTCCGCGTTTTGCAAGTAGTAAGCATTCCACGTGACAGGTTGCAAGCTTATCGCCGCTTATTGGAACACTAACTGTTGGCACATGCCTTCGATTTTTTGGTTCTAGGGTATGCCGGTTTCCTCACAATGTTTTCCTTCACCGTTTTGACGCACGTGCACGTGTTAATGCACACATTAATTTTTCGAGTGGAAAAATCCATTGGTGCACGACCTCCGGATCAGAAGTCGGGGTATCGCCCACTAGGCCAACACGGCTCTCTAAAACCCAAATAAAATAATGTTTTTAGGTCTTTGTTTTTGTTGTAATTATTTTGTGCTTATATTTATAAATTATAATAGGTTCGTTCTAGTGAATAACATTTCCAAAAACAAATGAATTGTTTTTGGAAAATCTCATGAACAAATGAGATTGTGCTTTATCTACATATATCTTTATTCATGTTATTTGTTAAACCTATCCATTTATCCAACTCATTTGTTGCCAACTTTCTGTTATTGTTTAGGAGAAGCAATAAAATATGATTCAAAAGATTGTCACAAACCACAGTTTGAATTAGCTCTACATCTGTGCTTAACTTAATTAAAAAGGTCCCGCTATGATCCTTGTCTCCATTAGCTTACTAAGCGACGCAGAAAGGACTTTTCCCCTTAAAGTAGTAAACTTGTAATCCAATTTAAAAACAGATGCGGTTTCACCGAAGCTAAGGTCACTGCATTAAAAACTGGTCAACAAATTAATCTAAACCTTATTTTAGAACAGTAAAGAATGGAATTTAATTTTAATATTCTTACGGAGTAATATATTTGATTGCCCGCGGAGTGCCGACAGGAACGCGGTCGCCTCGAGATATTTGAAATACGCGGCATATTGAAGTCCTGAGGCCATCACATCGGACGAAAATGACCTGAAAAGACGTGCTATTATTGCTTGGAAATATGTATAAAGAAATGCGAGAGGTAAGTTGGTATTTTTTATTATCATAATCCACAGTCTAGGTATTTATACAATTTTCTAAAAATGCAATCTTCGAAAATTAAAATAACGGTACGAGTTTTGTTATTTACTACTAGTCTCAGCCTTAGGCTTCGCCTACGTAGTAACCACGTGTAAAAGCTTACGTGTTATTCAAAATCACAAACTATACCTCCCAATTTCATCCAAATCGGTTCAACCGATACAACATTCTAAACCTTTATATTAGACACCTCAGGTTCCTGTACAATATTTGAGTGACTCCTACTTATGTTATAAGTACTGTAACCATGTGAAATCAGTAAATATATTAGTATTGAGGTCGAGGAACCCCTCAAGTAGTTGCTAAAATCATAAGCTCTCATCTTAGTAGTCGAAATGAGCCTATTTCCCGGAGATTAAACATAAATGTCGTTAGCAATGCTTATGCGTTCGTAGAACACAAGATTACGCTAAAGAGACAAATATCGTTCGCAAATAGCGTCATAATCAAAGCCTGATTGTTCATTATGAAGCGTAACCGCGGAACAAAGTGCTACGCCGTAGGCTGTAGCGTCGTAGCGGCGTAGCCTTATTGCTACGGGATTGCAATGAGCTTATTTGCAAGCATAATAGTTTAAGTTAAGAGTTGAACATTTCAAGCACATTGTTACTTTGGAATATATCAAACTAAGAATAAGCTTGAAAATTATCTAATTTTTTACACGCTTTCGTGTACATAGAAGTTTTGTAGAAACTCATTTATTTCGTGGTAGTTCTCGGTTCTGTGTCTAAGGGCCCGGTCAAACTGACCCGGTCACTGTAACGGTGGCGATGTGTGGTGGCAGTCAGTACATTCACGCGAAATTGACAAACGCTTGACTACTATTTTCCTTTGAACGCCACCGGAACCGCGTCAGTTTTGCTGCCGCTAAAACGATAACAGCTCACAAAACATGACAATTGTTAATTAATCGAAACATAAAATTCAAACAACTAGTTTTCATTAAATTTTCAGAATACCACGAACAACGTTATTTCAGTTAGGCAAATAATATTGTATCTAAGTGGATGTGCCATTCGGAAATTTCTTGAATAAGTTACCTCTCGGATGCTTGGACTAAAACGAGCCAACAAGAGAACAACAAAGCCGGAATGTAAAGCGTATTTTATTGTGCAAGATACAGTTAGGAGGTGGAGGAGCGGTGGCTAGCACAAGGATAAGCACAACTAGAAGGGATTTGTGCTTTATAGGTTTTCAGAATCAGAAATCCTACTTTTAATATCATACTAGCTTCTGCCCGCGGCTTCTCCCGCGTTATGTTGATAAACCACCAACTTTTGAGTGTATCAAACCAGGGAATATTTGTTTTGCATACAAATTTCAGAACTTTATTGCATACCTCCAAATGGTAGTTTTGAAAACCTGTTTTTTTGTAGTTTTTTTATTTGTACAGAGTTTTAAGCGAATATTACAACTAAAAACTAAAAATTCCATAGAAACTTTACTTTACGTGTTTAAACCACTTAGGGGCTTAGATTAGCCTATGTGTTATTCCAGAACCTCAACTATCTACATTCCAAATTACATCAAAACCGGTTTAGTAGCTACGGAGATAAGTGGTAACAAACATTCACATACACAAACTTTCGTATTTATTATATTAGTAGGATTGTATCTAACTCCTGCTTGTATAATAAATGCGAAAGTTTGGTTGTTTGTGAAGAATAGGTATTTGAATGAAATTATGAGCTGAATAGATTTGGATCAGATATACATATTTACAAGCTGATAATGATGACAACGATTTTTTTTTGTTTAAAACAATTGTATGAATGCTGTACTTGCCGTTCACCGTCGAATGCGAGCATGGGCGTTGCTCATAGTAAAAACGACAGAGACCTCGATGGCGGGCGAGTAGCAGGTGCGACGCTAGAGGTTCGATTCCCGCTGCAGGACAAATGTTTGCATGTTCTGTAGATATTTGTTTCGGATCTGGATATTGTGGTATCGTTGTTCCTAGTATGAGATGTGTCTGCTACCTGTTTATAGAAAAAACTTCAAAACGTATCTTCAATACGCTAGCAAAACTACAATTAGCCGTGTTTTCAATTTAATATCTATGAAATATATTTTTTGCTAATACTTCATACTAATTTCTACTCTTAACGTCACAATTAAAATACATAACTGCAATAATAGTTGAACTTGCGCTGATTAATTCTAATAATTCTACACGTATATTTTGTGTACTATGGTACTGTATATCTTCGTAAATAGCCGGCATCTGGGCGATGGTCACGTCACGATTGCACAAACTTGTGTGTTTGTTTACTTAAACTAGCTAAAGCTACACCCGGGCTGGCACTGGACTGGACTGTGCTATATTCTTACTGAACTTGCTACTTGTAATCCCTGCGTGTTTGGCTTATTATATAAGCTGTACTCATAACAATTTAAGCCACTATTCCCTGTATGCATTACATCAAATTAGTAATCGTTTTTCATAAAAAAAAACATTCTTAAGGCTAGTACGACTGGTACCCATGATAGACATCCACAGATCTGCCTATACTTAGTACACAGATAAAAAAAGAATAAATACCTTATGTAATAATAAGCTTCACATAAGCTTTCAGTTTCAGTGTCATTAAATTGGTGCAACTTGTGTTCTGGAAAGAACGTACTAGGTGACAAAACTATCGGTTCAAGATATTAGGCATAAACAAATTAGGCCTGATTTTGTTTTCATACTTACAACCTAAATTGAGTCGTAAAAAGCTTTAGCAATACCAACCTCTAGCTGGTAAGTGTACCTCGAGGTAAAGAAGACATAAAGACAGCAGGAGTGAGACCAAAAGTGTAACATTTTTCCAAGCTTGATATGGAACACTAAAAATGGTCAAGCTACAAATTTTCTCCAGAACGTGCTAGAGCGAAATAATATAAGAAATATAGATAAAACGTTTTTTATGTCTACCTAAGTATGTATAGCTGTTTAATTAACATAATTTATTATTAAGTAATTATGCTCTACAAAATAAATTATATTAATTTCAACCAGGATCCAGCTGTTATTAACCACGCACTTTTATTTATGACAAAGGTAAGTTCGTATTACTTGCCTTCGTCATAAACAAAAGTGCTAAATGTCACCATAGGGATCTTTGGTAATTAAATAGCTCACATTAATAGCCTTAAATAAGGCTAATTACACGGAGCGCTTAACAAAGTGCCTAAGTTTGGGAAACTATTTCATTCTTCTCGTAATGTTTGTCCCAAACTTTGAGTGCAAATTCTTGGGTTACAATACAGTTTAATTGTACGATTCGATACATCTTAAAACGGGATACCTTTTTTGTAACTTACGCACAATCGACAGTTCAGAAAACGTTAGGCTCATGCACACAGGTGCGGTGGCAGTAGCGTTGGCGGTGGTGATTATGATCTAGTGATAAACAAGTTCATACATAGTTCTTCTTTTGGTAGATTTATTTATATCCGTCCGTGATCCTGTCAGATATTTAAATCATTTAAAATGTTAATTACTTACAGCTGCGATATAATTTCTGAAAAACACGTGTACTATCTCGGCGTTAATTATTGTGTTGGGTATATGCATTTAGTAAATTACACCTTTGGGCCTCACCTGTACCTATACGTGTTGTTCATCTGTGAGAGAGATCCATGAATATAAAAGGTCAGCCTAGAGTTTAATTAAACCCTTCGTCCTTTTTAATGGCTATGTCAAATTTATAATTTATAAGTTTTTACATTATTCCCACTAAACAAAAGAGTTTTTCTATTTGTTTTTTTTTATTTACCTCTTTGGATTTATTTTACAAGTAGGTATATACAGATGAAACAGCTAGCTATCTAAAGACCGTTGCAAACGATCTATATATAGCTCAACTGATCCAGATCACTACCAGGCGGATGCGTTCCCAAAATACTGGCCGCATTGCCACGCTGAATGGCAATGCTAATGCGTTGACCCGGATAAGAGCCAGGTCTCTTGTTACGCGTCGCTTCGATCAGTCGCACTGAAAGAATTTTGACGCGAAGGGCCCCGGTTTCCCACGGACCCAGAGTCTCAACCCCAAAAGGCTCAAATAAGTAAGCTCTGTCGTGACTTCTATATTTGCGCCTCTTGAGATCCTTGGCCAAATCAGCCGCTGCACCGACTCTAACTGATGTCCCCAACATATGAGATGGTGCTAGGGTATCTACGCATGTGGCGTCCCATACCAAAGGCCTTCCCTTCTCCCAAGGGCCAAGGGTCATGCCGTCAGGTCGCTTACCATCGTCACGTAGTAGCCCATCAGTTCGAGAACAGCTGGAACGTTGACGCTGGTAAAATCCCGGCGTATGATATCATTAAGGCTAGCATGGCGAGAGATCCTACCGGCGGCTCTGGTACACGATAATCTGTGGTGAACAAGCTGTTCGACCGCCGTACCGGTAGATTTATATTTAAATAAGCTCGGTTAATATGTCTGATGTTTTCTTTAAAAACTAATACATAAATCACTATAGCTATTTAAAAAAAAAAAAATTGTAAATACTTTTTTTTATCGCTACACAAGACCCCTTGGCCCATGTCGTAGGCTTCTTTTTTATGAAGTGCGAGTGGCGCCTGAAATATTCAACGTTTCTCCAGATGATTGGATTTATCCCAGAATCTGAAGGCAGGTGCAAAACAGGATGATCATTCTATTATTCAAGTGCAAGAACCCGACTGGTTCCTGACGTTGCAAACACAAAACGGAGGCACGGATTTATTCGCCAATTTGCTCTGAGCTCTCCTATAGAGTTTGGTTGAAGGTCATAAGCAAGGCCGAAAAATTCACAACATATTTCAATTCCATTGTTAATTACGAACAACATCTTGAAAACCTAATTTACTCGTCGAGTATTGATGTAGGATGATAAAGGATGAATAATCACCCAATGCCTTTATGTGTCAATATTATTGTTTTATAAGCGTAAAGCTTCGGCTTCAATTCAGCAGAAGCCGAGTATTTCACTGAAATGGCCGAACCTAAAACAAAACTTAGGGCGTTCACTACCTCTTACACTACGGCGTGATTTACGTTCTAAGATTTAGCACTTCCACTTGTATCGAAACGTTAAAACATTTGTTAGATACTAACTGGAAATCTGCAATTGTGCAGCGAAAACGTCCGCTTTTCCGAGATTTCTTGCTTTTACGTCCCCGCAACAAAATTATGTCGGGAAATGTGGAATGAGAATGTTTTCCATTTTTAATTAAGTCTTGTTTTAGTTGTGAATCGCCCTTTTAGCCCCGAGATCTGCGAGTCCGTGACCCACAAACTAAGTAGGTGCTGGTTGAATAAAAGATGTGTCTGGTACATTTAACCAAATTATTGAAAAAAGGTGGAGGTTTTCTATTTAGTTATTTAGTTAAAGTTTATTAATGTCTATAAAAACTTGATTTACAGTTGAGCCAACTGGATTTTTTTTTATGGGTAGAGTTAGGATATATTGTTGTATGTGTTTGATACATAATAACAATATCTTCATGCAAAGTGCGTCCGACCAATTGGCCACCTAAATGAATACCAAACTTACTAAGACAAATAGATAGATAGATAACTCTTTATTGTACACCGCATAATATGTTGTTTACAAAATAACACAGCAAATTATAAGCTAATCGCGGGAGTACAATGGGCGGTCTTATCACTTATAGTGATCTCTTTCAGACAACCTTTGGATGGACAGGAATTTACGTGCATGATAAAAAACAGTCGTAGCTAATATAATTTATCATTCGCGACTTCGTGTGGAATAATGCTCATTATTCTCTCGTCTATATTATATATCTATTTTAATTCGTATATCTTAACTAGATTATTAGAACAACAATTACTACTACAAATTACTTAATGATTTGTCTAACCCTACAATAAACAAAAATTATAAGTTCAAACTTGTCATAACAACATAGTGCAGTAGTTTTAGTTGATTCAGCAGTGTTCCGTACGAGCTGGTTCATCTGCGCCTTTTAGCACGTAGTTAGGTAGGTAGGTTACCTAACGACCGTGGGTGTACATTGGTAAACTATCTTGACCACGACGACATATGTTTTACCTAATATGCTGCTTTGACTGTGCAATATATCTCTTTACATAAGAAAGAACAGTATTTTGTTTTGTCGAATTTGTGTTAATTGTTAAAAATAAGTCAGATATAAAATAGTATTTCTGTAGTTGGTATTGTTATTGTGCTACAATAAAACTATTGTCATATGTGAAGGAACTAATACCTATAATACAGGCTCGGCCTTATTTAGGTATTAGTGTTTTGAATACATCTCCGATAAGCTCCTTATAATACCTCATATGTTATTTCTTTGATCAATAAATAATAATTACATTAAATTTATCAATTTAATAATAATTTATAAAATTGTCTGCTAACAATTTAATATAAACCATAATGAACTCTGTTAAATCTTTTATGGCAGTTAAATGTTACCTTTACTTAAATGCGAGTCTGCTATTCTATTATTTAAAGGACATGCCGCCAGCAAATTCCAAATCTGGCGGGATTCCAAATTGAATTAAACGCGAGAGCGTGGCCGGCCTACGACCGAACTTTGATCGTATGGCAATGTGTTGACCCCTTTAGGTACGTCTTTAACGACTCAAACTGTAACAAAGAAACTAAAACTTCTTCAGTAAAATGAACTACCTACATATCCGTTTCACATCAGTTTACAACTCCTTTGCACTGTTTATTTTAATGCCACCTTTATAATGCGAAATGTGAAGGAAACACACTACCATTAGAAATTGTTAAAATACTATTGTTATTTTTTTTTTTCCCAATTTGTCTTCAATTCCTGATCAATAAAATTGGGGTAACTTCAAAGTTAATAAAACTGAATATTGCCGTTTTAAAGTAACCGATGAGGGAAGGTTTAGAATGCAATTACTTTGTAATCGTAATCCAACATCTTTAATTACCATCAAGTGAGGTGAAGAGATCTATTCGTGATAAAATTTAAAAAATAAATCATCATCATGGGTTTTAGAAACGCACATGGACTCCAGAACAGTCCACCATAAGAAAGTTCTTAAATACACCATTTAATTGTTTAAAACTATTTTGGTTAGAATTTAGAATGCAATAATTATCTTTGTGTTATATTATCAACATCATCACTTATCACTTACACTAAGTATAAAACCGAAATTACACTTATCTGTTGTTATCTATGCACTAAGTTAAGACAGATCATAGCTATAGTTTTCGGAAAAACCAGTAAAACATGCCTTAGTCTTGCCGTTAAAAGCTTGGTGTAGGCATACGATTGGGGGTTGGGAGCCACCCTACTCAACCTGAGATATCAAATATTTTTCGTCTCTTTGATGCGAAAAATAATACGACTTTCGCATATTTCCCGTCATTCTATGTAGATTTTATATAAAGTATGAATTTTAAAAATATGTACATTATTTATATTTCAAATGAATACGTTCGTTCAAATGTATATGTATTAGCCTCTAGTAAAAATAAATAATCACACTTTAACGTGGTACTGAAGGTATCAAACACTGACATTCAGACATTCAGACAAGCAGACAGTTAACTGAATAATAATTTATTTCTCTTACCCAATTAGTACAAGTACAAGTTAATACTTTGTCTTTAAATTTAAAAAGTAGAGACATTCTTTTTATTATGGATATATAATGGATGGCAAATTTGATAAATCTTTTCCAAGAATAACAAAGAGTTTTTCTTTGGCCTTACAATAACCTTTTTAGAAGAAAATGAATGCTAATTTAATAAATAGTCCCTTCACCAAAATAAATTGACGTAATTGCAAAAGAAATATCGAGAACCAAATAGGCGGGCGTGGCGCGTGACTTGATAGCTCAAATGTATTTAGTATAGAATTATAGCAAAAATTTACAATAAGCAGTGATTTCCTACTGAGTAAAATACAGTTTTTTTTAATCGATTTTGTGCCACTGCTGGGCAAAGGTCTTCCCCAAATTGTTTCTGTTTTTTTTTTATTTTCAACTAATCCTTTTCGCTAACATTGAGATATTCTAGTTTTTGCTTTACGGTGGCAGAATATAGAGGAGCTCTACAAAATAAATACGATTTGATATGATTTGATTTCGCGGACGACCAGCACTGTGTTTTTCATCAGGTACCCAAGGCGTCACAAGTAAGCCTACCTGCCGTGCTGCATCTGGCTAACATATTCTATCCAAGCTCTTCTCCGATTTCGGCAATGAAATCAACTTATAAATAAATTATTTAGGTTTTACGTTATGAGTTGTTAACTAAGGCCCACTTGCGTGACGGCAGGATTAACATTTTGAATTGGGTTACGATCTAACTCGTCGATTGCGGTGTAAAAAATGATCCGCATAGTAAACTAACCCATAGCTAACAACCGTAAGTAGCATTTCTAAAATGAAGAATTATTTGTCAAATTTTTCCACATTTGTGACAACTCAATCTGCATTAAAGCGCGATTTGACACGTTTTCTTTAAAAAATAATAAAACAATGAGTTTCGACTCTACCTTCTTACTCAATGTTGGTTAAAGCCGACTGTTTAAAGTATTTGTGTTGTTCACCAGTCAATGTCAAAGTTGTCGATACTCACTCCTCGATTCCTCCGAGTAATAAATAATGAAGTAACTACCGAGTTTTGAGGTAAAAGAGAATTTAAGTTATGTAAGTAAGTAATGTTGAGTAATTAAGATTAAATGAAATGAAAAACATTTACGTGGCACAACACAGAAAGAAAAACAAAATAGTTACCTATTTAAGGTAAGTTTGGTAGGTCGACTAGTCTCTCCTTTGGGATCTGATGCGGTGTAGTAAGACCGAGCCCAAATTAAGTACCGTTGTGCTCCAGATTGTGCTGATTTACCTACTTGAGGATGACCTCGGTGGCGCGGCGGGCGAGTAGCCAGCTGAGACTTTATAGGTACGGGTTCGCTTCCCACTGAAACCCAAATGTTTGCATGATCTGCAAACATTGGTTCCGGGTCTGGGTGTTATGGTACTCGTCATTTCTTATACCCACGACACAGGGAATTCTAGAGTGGGATCAGGATGTATGTGACTGTTGGATGTTTATTTATTTAGTAATTATTCAATTCACTTAAATTAAAGTAAGTAGGTACATTATTAACGCTTAAATTATACCAGCTCTAACTGCCTGATTCTAAAACTTAAACCCATAAACAGGCATTTTCAGTTGTGTTCTGCCTAAGCTAGGGTTGTATTTAATCGCTTTAGTTTTAAAGGCCATCTGCGGATCCAGACTAATTTATTCTATACAAGTGGACCACCCGCGACTTTGTCCATGGTGAGTTTTTTGCATAGAATAGAATAGAAAAGAAAACGTTAATATGCCGGAACATACTTATGTTTAATAAGCTCTTAGAATAATTTGTATATGTGCAATTACGTTTTACCTTAATTAGTCATGCAAATGTTACCCAATTAAATAATTAATAATTACAATATTTTTTATAATTAAATAATTTAATATATTAGAAATAAAAGACCTACTAATAATTCATTAAACAGGCGGAATATAGAAAATAGTCAAATTAAAGAAATTGAATATTAATCATTGTTATAATTGACATTGCTACAATGTCATATTACAACATTGTAGATCATTGTCATACAACTTCATGTTCCCGCTGCTCCCTCTAGATATCCTAAGATTTGTAGGAAATTTGATTTGATTTGTGAGAATGTAACCCATTTTAGGAAATCTTAGTGCATGCATTTCAGGTCTCTTGGCAAAATATGTGTGAGCTGTGCGTCGAATGATAAAAAATACAGCTGAATCGAGAACCTCCTGCTTTTTTAAGGAGATATAAGTTTTAGTTTTAGAGTTTAGAACATTTATAATGGAGCAGATAAATTAAATAGGTGCTGAACTACGTTAAATCTTTACGTTTCTAACAAACATGTCAGATCATTTTACTGCATCAAACAAAAAAACTGAGATTTATGGATAAAATTTATAATAATTTAATGTGTCACTGCTCTCCGAATCTTCAAGTTATGCAAATCATTGCTCAAAATTATAAAAAAATGTAAAAGAGCTTACAATATAACGATTAAAAGTATTTCATTCATTCAGAGCTTTGTTAGCGTAACAATAAGTAAAAAATAGTTAAGCGGTTTAATTGCAGGCGGGGCTAGGTATATACCTACGCTTCGTTTTGATAAAGATGAAAAATTGTTCAGTTCAGCTCAGAGAGCTTCTTGGACGATTAATCTTTCCGCTAACCTATTGTTGATCTCGCCGGAAAACGTTTGTACCCAAACTCTTGTGAGATCAAAAGGTTGGGATGTTGTGGACCGTTATTATTTTCAAAACGGGTTCTTGCGCATACTTTTTTGTGGTCACTGTGATATAATGCCACCATTTATAAGATTTAATGAAAATATGGAGAGTGAAGGATATTGTGGAAATGAAAGCTGAGCCTTGCATCATTGGCTAAATACAATTTTACTGTATCCGCTGGCTTGGCCATCTGGAACGAATAAAGGACGATGAGGCAGCAAAACGAGTACAAATTGGACTGAAAGTTGACCAGTGACCAGTCTAACGAACAATAATAGGTAAAATGACATGCATGCTTAGTAAAATAGCAATGCCATAGAAAATGACCATTCAATAACTCTATGCCTACAAAAGCCCAAAACAAACAATTTTGATGCAAACAATGAATGAAAGACGTATGCAATATACGTCTTACACCTACAAATACATTTTAACTCATATTCAATAAGTTGTAAAGTACATGTTTCTATAATGTGAAAATACTCGTATTTGCTGGACATGATGCACGATATTAGTTACATGAAACGAGTTCATTAGCCGTTGCAGCTGTGCGCGATATTTCACAGCTGTACAATTTCCTTCGTGACATTTTTGCTGCATGTGTAATTTAAAAAAAATCTGGTTAATTATTCATTCAGAAGTAACTGCGTGAAAATATTGTTTTGATGGAATTCAAAATAATACCACTAGAATTATTTGGGAGGAAATAAGCTATTTGTAGCGATGCTTTTATTTTTCTCCAACTTCAGCTTTTTTAAATTACGCTTTTAAATTGTCAGTTAAAAATACGACGCCACGCGTGCATAGTGTATGTATGTATATAATAGGTTGGGGAAAAAGTTTCTTCGCATTTTTTAAGAAAATTCAAAACATTTTTTAATATAGTTTATTTACATTTAACTAAAGTATGTAGGTACCATTTTGTTCGATAACTTTTTGCCATTTTGTAGGCAGGGACATGATCCCATTGCTATAAAAACTTTGGGGCTTCTGTTCAAAATACCGCGACAAGTGGTTTTGGCAGTCCTCTCGTGATGTTAACCTGACACTGCCTAAAGAATTCTGAAGAGACCGAAACAGGTGGAAATCTGAAGGTGCAAGGTCAGGACTATACGGCGGATGCATTAACACATCCCAGCCAAACTCTCTTAATTTTTGCTGAGTGGCTAAAGATGTGTGAGGTCAAAAATGGTCAAAAATTTCTTCAAAAATGGTTCGGTTTCATTACGTCGTAATAAAGAATCACAAATGAGAACACGGTTCATTAGGTTTCTTTCAGTGAGCTCGTGAGGTACCCAAATATCGAGCTTTTTTGTGTACCCAGTTTTTTTCAAATGCGCCAAAACTGTTTTGTGGTCAATTCCCAGTTCTTCAGCTACGTCGTAACTACTGATATGCCGATCTTGCTCCACTTTTTCAAAAATGGCATCCATTTTATCCGTAATAGGGCGACCAGAGCGACGTGCATCTTTGACATCAAAATTTCCGGATTGAAAACGCTTAAACCAAATTTGTGCTACTCTCACAGACACTGCACTAGGTCCATAAACATCGCAAATTTTTTTCGCGGCTTGCGTTGCATTTTTACCTTTTTTGTAGTAAAATTTTAAAATGTATCGAATTACTTCATTAGATTCACTCATCTTAACAGTACGAAAAACAAATAAAAATCACACATTTTCCTAATTTGAATTTAGAATTATCTTCTTTAAAATTTAAACTTTTAATGATACCAAAACCAGCCAGATACAAATAGTATAGCCAAAGAGATTTTATTACAAGTTCATACATACAATAATGCGAAAAGACTTTTTCCCCAACCTAATATGTATGTTATGTAATAAAACTAGTCCCGATAACTAAAAAGGGGTAAAGAACATCCTTCGTTATAAAGTGATTTTGATTTCATAATTGTGTGTATAGCCTCAGTTTTAGGGAGTAGTGTTTATACACCCTGTATACAAAAAACACATGTTTTGAATAAAATTATGATATATTATGAAGACGTTATCATCCAACACTGTGCACGATAACATAAATGAGGGAAAGGTGAATGTTATGAGACCCTATATATTTCTGTTTGGGCATATAAATAGGACCCGCAGATTGAAATTTATTTATACGTTCATATAAACGACGCAGGATAACGAGTTTCATTGGTTGTACAATTTATGGTCAATGGAAATGACGTATCGTATCGCATCGAGAATTTTAATTTCTACCCACTGATCTGAAAATTCGGTTTCGATTTCCCGAATGATGAAATGGCTGAATGTGAGTGAATAATATCTGACTTGCGCTTAAGATTTACTTCAAAGGATTTCCATTGTGTTCGATAATTAATTATTCTCAAGTATCTTTTGTTTCATTGGCCCATTTTATATTCTGTACCAAAGTTGAGCGAAAGTTACCAATCCTCATCCAAGGCGACGTTGTAAATTAGGTACCCTTTACTATTTCGCGCGAAATAAATGATAAAATAAATCATGATTATATTTATAGGAGGGATAAAATCCGGTAGCACCCTTATCGTTTAAGTTGAAAAATTTCAGTTAGGAAGAATAAGCAGAATGAGCCCATCTATCATGTTCCAGGACGATCCATAGTGAACGGAAGCTATACGTCGGATGTACAACATTATGTGGGCTTATTATAAATATAGAGGTACCAGACCACCGGTCACTGGCAGCCTACGTTTGAATGACATGCCTCTAAAAATAAAGCTAGGTAGTATTATTTTTCCAGCAATATATATCACCCCGAGATGATAGCTAAAGCATAGGCTCGTTAATTAAAGAACGTGACTGCGAAACGTAAACTGCCGTGTCGTTATACAAATTGAAAGTTTTATATTCGAACACTTCAGGAGTCATTACTCAAACGTAGGTTCACTCTCAAATGAGATTTCATAATTAACGCAAGCCAGGTCGGCCCGTCAAGCGCATGTGAAAATTTAACGAGAAGAGCGGGCGAGGGCGGCTCTCAAAACCTATCTCAAGCGGCCACGGCCCTCTATGCCTACATGTGTTTGACGTCGAAAACACTCGTAAAATAAGCGATATTACGGAACCTTTTTATAAATTACTGCGATTAAATTAATGAACGATGATGTGTTATCTACAAAGTTTGGTCGTTATTGCATCGTGACTTTTAAAAGTTTTAAGCATTCAAGGCGGACTTTTGTAAAAATTACACCGTTATATTTTTTATGTTGGCAAAGTGGATGCTAAATTAAATTGATGTTTCGCTTTGCTTAGAAAATAATAAATTGTCAAAGTATGAATCACATTGAATATTTAAGAATTGTGGACGTATGCGTTTAACTACTAAGTAATTAAACGCATACGTCCACAATTCTTAAATTTTTCTTTTGTTATTGTTATTTGTCTAAGGTTAACTAAGAGAGAAGGAAGTAGAAACTATCTCAATTTAAAAAAAAACAACACTTCATTTCTTAGGTTTCGAGATTAATTAATATTATCGTTAATAGTTGTTTAGTAATTGCAACTAAACAACATTTTATTTTTCTAGATTCATCGAGAAATAAATGTGGAAATAAAAGTGATAAATTATAAAACTATGATAAAATTGTTCGTATTATTAATCTAGGCCATTCATCAAAGGAGACTTAGCTTTTATATTACCTACAACAAGCTTCGACCCTTGCTATAACTGTTTTAAATGTCTGCTTTTGTTTTGACGAACTTGCTCAAACATAAAACATTTTGTACGGTCGCGTCCACAGCCAAATTGGGGCTTTGAAGTGTTCGTGTCCACCACTCTAATTTGTTGGACGCACGAACTCAATGGCATATTATTTTACTTGTGTAAAATATATTTTAAACCTAGGTACCTATTTTGATTTAAGTTTTTATTGCCAGTCAGTCTAATTTGTAGGTTTTAGGGTTCCGTAGCCAATGAGAAAAACTGTTTTTTTATTAGTTCAGGTCTGTCTGTCTATCCTTCCGAGGGCCACACCCCTATTTCTCCCTTAGTTTAAAGCGTATCGAGATAAATTTGGGATAGCTAGAGTTGTATGTTCTATTATTATTATTAAATGAAAAATTTGATGGAAACTGCCATGGAAAATTTGTTCAACGCATTTCCAATGATAACTTTAGGAGATTTTACCCTAAAATAACGTGTTTCACCATGTAAGGGTAACGGCTTGGGCAGTTTTATTGAATTAGCTCATCTACTTATTAAACACAGACGAGTTTTGTAAATATTCTATGAAAATCTTTCTGCCAACTCTTTCTTTCTACGCAAGCTACAAATCCGTCATTTACTTCACGGAGTTAGACAAGAGTGGTTAAATTAAAGGTTTTGTAAAAATAAACGAGAGCCATAACTTTGGCTAAATTACAAGCATTCCTCGGCAGCTGCGAGACGTACCATCCACCGCTAATTAACTGCCTGAATTTCGGTGAAAAAAAAAAGTTTAAAATTTCTAACGTGTCTTAACAAAAAACGGCGAAAAAGGTAGTTGGTACCTTTTTCGCCGTGTTTCGTAACACGTAAATTCATTTTTTTTCTCGTTTAATAAATTTTGATTATTTATCAAATACTTAAATATATTATAACATTTTATAGATTAATTATTGTGTAAGATACATATTATTATCGAAGTTAAAATTTTACAATCAACATGCCGCATAAATTGGCCTTTTTGGCTAACGAAATTAAGAACCATTATAAACTTCCGTCTGGAGTAGATTTATTAGGGAACGATTTACAACATCAAATTGTTGAATTAAATGAATAAGCCTTTACCGTCTTTAATATTAAGGGAAAGTTAAAAATATCCTCTGCGGTAGCGACCCCCATAGCCCAGTTTTGCGGTAAAACATTTTTATGACAAATTGGGGGATCCTTACAATTAGTGCCATCGTCGCGTCTCTCAAAGAAGTGTCGTATTCAACTAGACTAATGAATGTCATAAATTTACACAGAGAGCTCTTCAAATTATTTGGGAGAGTTATCGCGATGGGACGGCCAGCGTATACTGAGTGAAGCCTTTGATTTATTTTTTACTCGACGCTTCCCTCCACTTTTATAGAAATACCAAAAATAATGTTAAAATATCATTAACGAGGATATCAGTTGAAAAAATATTCCATAAAATTCGACCTTTTTTATGATAGGGTACATCTTTTAACGTTTTGCGGTCCATTTTTTATCCAAAAAGCTAACCAATAAAATATTATGGATTTAATGCTATTTTTTCTCTTTGGTTTGTTTTTTAATTTAAATCGGTTCTTTCGTAACCGGGCTCCCGCGATACAGGCTAATCCTGATGTGTGGGTTTTATGGTATCTGAATAAGTAGATTTGAGAGTACATTTATTCATACAAGTAGTTATATACAAAAAATACAGATGAAACAGCTAGCTATCTTAAGATCGTTGCAAACGATCTAAAGATAGCTCAACTGATTCAGATCACTACCAAACGGAAGCATTCCTAAAATACTGGCCCAGTAGATTTGAATGTCGAAATTAAATAAGAATTTGGTTAAATTTATTGCAGTGCTTGTACAACCAAAGCGCAAGTTTGTTTCTGAATCTTTGCATGTTCTGCAGATATTTGTTCCGGATCTGCGTGTTATGGCACCACGGCATTCGTAGTTCCTGATACCTACGATATAGGGATACCTAGTATGGGGTCAGGACTATGTATAATGCATGTGACTGTTGGGTGTTTATGATATACTAGCTACTGCACACGGCTTCGCCCGCGTGATGCCCGGATTAAAGTAGCCAATGGAAAGTAGTAAACACTTACCGTCGACTCACGTTGCATTTAATTGGTCTTCATGAAAAGCCTTATGATTTGAACGGGATAAAATACAGCCTTTGACCACCTTGAAGTGTCCTTCTAAATATTGACGAAAGATCTTTCGAAATCGGATCAGTAGTTTCAGAAATAACACATACAATATTTTTTTTACCACTTTATAATATCTTAATTATTATAATAATCATGTAACAGGTCATATGCTGTACATTGAAGATATTTAAAAAAACAATGTGGAGGGTACTGAAAACAAAAATGTATTTTTTTAAATTTTTGTCTGTCTGTCTGTCTGGCTGTATCTGGAACGCGCATCACGCCGAAACTTCTGAATAAACTCAAATGAAACTTGGCATGATTTGAGTTTATACTACGGAGCAGGACATAGGATACTTTTTATCCCGCAATTCAGCACGGTTCCCTTGGGAGAGCGGATGAAAGTCAAAATGTGTACTTGGTTGTAATTCATTAACGCATAGTCCGAATTCTTTAATTCTTTTTTTGTTAGAAAGGAGGTACTTTAAAGATTGTCCCGTAAATTTCAAGGTCATCGGTTTTATAGTTCAGAAAAATACAGACATTACAAACCTCAGCATTAGGTCCAAATAAATTGAAACCTGGAATGTACAGGAACCTTTGAACGTACGGCTCTTCTTAAGCTGGCGTAATATTTTCAAAGTCAGACCACTCCAAAGGAGTCAGATATTGCCAAACGATCATTATAATGAATGTATAGGAACCTTCGAGTACATGTCTCATCTAAAGCTGGTGTAAGATTTGTAGTGCACTTTGTAGTGTACGCTGAGTAGGTAGTCCTATTTTCAAAGTTAGTAACGCCACCCCGAACGTAAATCCTGAACGTTTTTGTCACATAGAAATTTCAAAAATTCAATTCCATGATTTTTGTAGTTTTTAACCGACTTCAAAAAAAAAGATGATGTTCTCAATTCAACTGTATGTTTTTTTATCGTGTGTGTTTGATATGCGATATCTTCGATATTTGTATACAGATTTTAATGATTCTTTATATGAACCCTGGGTTACTGTCTTCTGAGAAATACAACCTGGGAGTTTTCAAATCTAATGTAAAAAGCTCCTTTGTTGATAAGAGTGCTTCACCGCAGTCTACAGAGTTGATTAATATGAGGCAGACAAACTGTGCTCAAATGCGAATAGTATAGTCGGCAGGTATGGCGATCGCAAACGAAGTCGCGGGTACAGCTAGTTATATAATATAAAAGATTAGTGTAGATTTATTTTCTTATTTATTTCAAAGTAATTGAATAGGCCCATTATTATAGTATTATTGAGCTCCACACGTCGAGAGATTACCTGTTTAGCTGTGTGCAATCGATCAGCTTGTGGAATTATGTACCCATCAGAAGATATAAGTACTATATGTGCTGCAGGTGCCAAGGTACACAAATTAATATGCAACGTGTAAGCCTGTATATCACACCACACCTGATTCAGACACGGGCGTATTGATTCAGTCCGCATTATCTGCTAAGGCTGGTCCTGGGAATATTGTATAAGCAATATCTTATCATGTATAGGTATTAAATGATTTATTAAAACAAAACAAAAGTAATTGAAGAAATCTCTTGCTGTATTTTCTTAAGCGTATGTCAGGATAATTGGGAAGAAGGAGTAACATTACTCTTCTAAGACTTCAATTTATTCGTTCACCATACAAATACAGCACAGATAACCATTATTATATTAGTATATTTGAGTGACCCGTAGTGAGCCGTGTTGTTTACTAAGAAAAACTGAAGTGAAAAATCCGACCATACCCTAATATTATTGTACTACTAATTAGTGAGAATCGGCTTCTCTTATTTACTTCTTCAGGTACGAAATTCAACAATCCAAGGTATTTACTTCAGTTCAGGTACAGTCTAGAAAGTTTTCTTGTATTTATGTCACATTATTAATGAGACATATTGTTCCAGATAAATACAGAACTTCAATTTTACTGGCATGATAGACTCTAAAAGGCAACTATCTACTCGTATATATTTTTATATATAATTCTGCTTGATTGGCCCGTTATTTTGGCTACGAGTCATTTGTATGTAACTTTAGTTATTTACTTTGCGATTGAAGTGTCTGTGGTTCTTTGGAGCCCTAAAAATCAAACTTCTAAGTCAACGCTAAAAAAACGGCGGCCATTTATGCGACATATTTGATACTCGCAAATAAATCAAAACCTATAAGTACTTCTCGTTGACCTAGAGTCATGAAATCTGGCAAGAAGCAAGGTCTAACAGCAAAAGTGAAAGTCCAAAAACCGTTTATTTGTAGTTTTATCACAAACAATTTGTTTTTTGCAATTACTAACTTACGTTTGCAGTTGGAGAATTCACCGTGACGTATATTTATTTCAACTACAAAATTAAGTTTGTTTGTCAATCCTACCCCCTCTTTTTGTTTGATCAATGTTTGGTGCTTTCATAGTTTATGAACTTGAATACTTTGAGAAAGATCATCTTTTACGACATTTTATATGGTGGTGTACCTTTTGCAATATAAAAAATTGCGGCATCTTTAGGTTTTCTTTAATAATCTCATATCTATTGTTAAATTGGCACGTGTGTTGTCAATTCAGCATGTTTTCAGGAACTTTTCAATAATTAACATATGTTAGGTTTGCATAATATGTGAAACTAACGAAGATCTTGAATGGCCTAGCTGTTCCCCTTTTACTAGTACCTACCTAAGTACGATTTTTCTGTACAGTCGATTTCGTTCAGCCAATAATTGTTGGGTCGGGGCCACATGCAAGTCGCGATCATAAAACAATACCTATTATTGAAGGCACGATATTTTCCGTCAGTCGCCTCCGGCCTTTAGCAGTTGGGTTTGGCAACACTCCAATTTTTTGTCTGTTGTTACAACGTGTCTTTTATGAAAAATTATGTGAAGTGATACAATGGTGGATTATTACTGCTGGTTTAAAAACGCGCTTAGAAATTGCAAATCTGTGGAACACAAAGGCGAAATTTTTCTGAAATAAATATCTTGTTTGATGTTATTATTTAAATAAAAAACATTTTCTTTCCCATCATTTAGACAGCATAATACAAAGTGATCAGATAATTTTGTTTAGAACGCTTCTAGCGAGTGTTCACGCAGCTAAGCGCAGTCGGCTCGGCGCTACGGCACAGTCGACAGCAATTAGTCCTTGGCGTCAGTTGGTAAATATTAACACTGGTAATTGTACCCTGAACGTCAGCTCCCGATGTTCGTTACACTGGGCACTTGCAACCTGAATACAAATGAATCCATTATCCGAAAGTGCGGAGATAGCAGATCGACGTAATATCACGTAACGTCGTGTATGCCGATCTGCTAATGCCTCGTGAGCGCTTTTACCCTGTTTTGTGAGCTAAAAAGATAAAGTTATCCTATTATACGTGTTGAGAAACTTTTACTTCCTTGTACGTACAAGGACTTCAGCTTACTCTCTATAGTATTCTTTGAAGTTACTCGTAAAGTTGTAAGTAATAAGCTTTATTTAATTTAAAACAACGTTTCTTTTTT
Organism: Perizoma affinitatum; assembly: GCA_961405105.1. NCBI lineage: Eukaryota > Metazoa > Arthropoda > Insecta > Lepidoptera > Geometridae > Perizoma > Perizoma affinitatum. The sequence continues at coordinate 14,439,180 of OY560184.1, read as the reverse complement.
GATAGAATCAGGGAAAATACTCTCAGCTTCTCAAAGCATAAGTCATGAATCAGTAAAAAAAAAAAACAAATTAACACGCAACATACTTACATAGTTCTAACTACACACTAGGAATCTATGTGTTACAGGAACTATAAGTATCATGGTACTAAATTACTCAGACCCATAACAAACCTCTGTAGAACATGCAAACATTCCGCGAATCGAACTCGCACCTTCTGGTTTAGCCTGACTGACGCGTCTCGGGTTCGTCGAGATTATAATGGTTTGTTTATTTTTACACAAATTTACTTCTAAGCAAAAAAAGTCAGCCAAAAATTCAATCTCTGCTCCGGGTGTTTTTCCATCATCGATCGCGGAGCTCCCTTGTGGTAGTTAAATCTATCTAAAAACCATCATCCTTGAAGGGTTTTTACATTTATTGTAAAAACCCTATTACAATCCGATAAGCCATTTAGGAGATAAATTGTAACAGATAAACACACAACCAAACATCATCTTTCGACGAACGCATTTACTGGTCCATTACGTCGCGTAAAAAAATAATACCAACTACTAGGCGTTCTTCGATTCAAAAACAAATTAGGTCAGAATTAGCACAGAAAATAGTGGAAATATAAAATATATAGCCTTTTGAAGACATTGAGTTATGAAAAATGATGAATTGACAGGTTTAATTCCAATTGGAATTAAACCCATTAAATAACTCCAGTTTTAGAAATGTGACACGCGGAAAGATAAAAGATGCAAAACGTGAAAAAAATTAATAGAATACTTTTGTTTGGGCAGATAATTATGTGAAAACAACATACTCGTTGTCTAAAATTGGGTTAGATATTATTAATCAAAAGCTTAATAACATTATTTCACATGTTCGATAACAATGATCCGCTATCTGTATATTCATCCCACGCCTTCCGGGGATAACCAGTTATTTATTTTGAAGCGGGATTTATTTGCGGAAATGGGTCTGACCCACATTACTCAAGGGAGATTTTGCTGAATAGGATTGTAAAGTATGCTGTTCGGTTTCAGATAACTTATTGTATTTTGAAGAGCTATCCTTTTATGTATTTTTTTTTCTTATTCTAGTAAGTAGTTGGTTCTTTAAATACATTTTCGGCGAGTAATATTTAATTTTTCATACAAAAAGTGACAAAGTGATCCGCCGCTTGTACCCTAGTACCAACTCTACTATAGAGATAAATCCTCAAAGACAACATTGTTATCCCTCTGGTTAATGTATGTAGGCAAATCACCCAAAACAATGTTTAATCTGATGACGTACATAACTGAACTATGAGGCCGTAAACAGGGTTTGAATAAACATGAAAGTTCACCTCGTATTCTAATTAGACGTCAAAACGACCCTTAAAACTGGAGCTCACCTCAGGAGGTTACTGAAACAGGTCAAGTATAGTTTTCATAACGCACAGTGGACATGCGACATGCCTTACTAGTTGTTAGGGTTCCGTATTGAAATAAGAAGCCTCGTCACAACTTTTATAGTTTATACAAATTCTACTTCTCACTTTTGAAGCCGTACTATTTTAGGAGAGCAGTGTTGACCTAGTGGGCTATACTCCGACTTCTGATTTGAAAACCGTGGATTTGAACCCGGTAATGCATCAATTAATTTTTCGAGTTATGTGTGCTCAACACGTGCTCAAAATGGTGAAGGAAAACATCGAGAAAAAAACCGTTTGTTTTTGCTTTTTAACCGACTTCAAAAAATAAGAAGGTTCTCAATTCATTTTTTTTGCGTGTGTATGTTACGCGATATCTTTGCCAATTATGAACCGATTTTAATTATTCTTTTTAGGGTAGGATATACTATAAGGGTGGTCCTATATGAATTTTATGAAAATATCCCAAATTAAAGGATGAAAACTTGGGAGATGAAATTTCATATTGAACTCTTTATAAATTTGCCGTTATTTCAAGTCGGTTTATATAATATACTTGTGTTTTACTATTTCAGGAAAAATTGCAAGAATCTGTATGCTATTCTTTGTACCATGAAAAAGTATTTTAATTTACCGTATGTAACTTACTATTAAACATGGGGCTACGCATAGAGATGCGTAGCCCCATGTTTAATAGTAAGTTAATAATTAAGGTAGCAAAATAGTTAATAGTAAGGCTTTAAGTAGCAAAAGTCATGTCACTTAATTTTTTTAACCTTAAGTCTTAAAGTATTGTCTTAAAGTCTTAAAGTAAAGGTTGTCTAGAAGAGATCGCTTTAAGCGATAAGACCGACCATTGTACCTCTTATATTCATTTTTAATTCCTGTGTTTTACTTTGGTGTGCAATAAAGAGTTTATCTATCTATCTATCTATCTATCTAAAGTATGAAACAGAATTTTACGAGTAGCGTTTGATAAGAGGTACCAAATAAAATAGTTGTTAGGAATTCCAATGATAACTCCGACAGAGTTATGAGGCGACTTCGGGACTCAACATAGAGACGTCTGAACACGTCTTGTATAGTTTATTTTTTTACTCACGTTGGCGGTTGAACGAAATTATTTGCCCTGTTTGTTCTGATTCTTTAAGTGCAGCTTTACTTTGATGTCTGCAGAGTGTTTGGAGGATGTTTTGGTCACAGAAAGCCTTTGATTTTGACTTTGTAGACGCTATGAAATCTATTTATTTTGTAATTCAACATCGACATTTTAATGTTACCTATTTTATTTCGCGAATAATAATGAGACATAACTACAGTTGCAAACATACTTTTATCATAGTTGAAAACATTTTAAAAATAATAATGTTTTATGATTGTCCAAATGTTCCTTTGTATGTTTGTGATATCTTTACGAGAATATTTAATCACGTCTAACTTTGAAGATGCTGAAATCTAAAGATGGCGTTTTTTTTAAGCACTGTTTCAACACTAACCATCTCAAAATAATGTTTACTTATGTTTACGACAAATTATATGTAATTTTTTTTACACGTAAAAAAAATTACATATAATTTAAGTGATTAAAATTAATTTGATTTTGTTAAATAAAATTGTTGATTATTTACGCTTCGTAACTGAAAATAGAAATTACTGATTAGTGGAATCGTGCTGTCATGGCGAAGATAGTAATAATATGTCAAGTAATCCCACGGGATTACATTTTAGCTAGCAAATGAAGTCGTTATGAATAATTGATGAGTCACAGGAGAAATAATAGTATCTACCTAAAGTTAAACAATGATTCAGGATCTAGATAGTTTATTGTGAAAATGTTAGGTAACGTAGTGCACATTTTCAAAATATTATTTTTACAAAATGTTAATACCCCTGATCTGTGTATCTTCTATTGCAGTGCTTCCTGGTGATTAGTGGTGAGCAAACCTATATCGATCTTAGAACCATATTTGAATACGATCGATTACCAAAAACCGCATTACAATCAAATTAGCCGTTTCGGACATAAATGGTAACAGACAAACCGACAAACAAACAACCTCTGAAGGCAACCGGGTAATGGCTTTTATTCAATCCAAACAAAAAAACAAACACTTTACCGTATCTACCAACAAACAACGGCTAAGTATTTCTTTAATTAATATATTAAACTGTCAGTAATTATTGTTATATGGAAATGTTTTTTATCGCTTGCGACTGTACCTTTTGCGTTCAAAAGTTTGTAAACTTTTTGTGCTTTTTATTTTTTTATTCGGCTGCTGTCTGGGCCTTATAGGTTGCTGGTAAGTTGGTGGACGGCACATTTTGGGCGTTAATGATATCACGATGACGTTGAATAAATATTAAAAGTTCTAATACCTATACTATAATATCTCTGCTACCTACTAGTTTATCATTTGATTTTATCTGTATCTATTCATAAATGCTTTGATTGTCTACATTAATATAATTGTCACAGGGCAAGAATTGAGTTATAACTCAAACTTCAGAGACACGAGTTACGAGTTGATTGTTGGTTGATTAGTTTACGCCTACCTACAGTTTGTATTTGACACAGAAAATTTCAATTCGATGCTTGTTTGAAACAATTTTCGAACGGTGCTTAGAACTTTGTTAATTAAATAGGAAATACCAAAGAGTAAATACCACAATTAAAAATTTACCTTGCTTGGTTTTTGACAACTTCGTATAAAATCAAAATTCGTAAGCTGCATACGGGTTAGAGATTGAATAGTGTAAATAATGAGGCCCGTACTAATCATTGTTTAGTCCGGTATCCCCAGGGCACCGATCTGATACAGGCGTCAATATTGGATGTGTACATTAGCTCATTTCTCCTGGGCTAGTCACTTAAGCAGCAATTAGGAGGGCCGTCTATCTGATGTCACGCGTGATTCATTATACTCAATCCTTGCTGTAACGTAACTGGGTATCATTCTAGTACCTATCATTCAGTTCAAATCAAGTATGTACTCCCTACTACTAAGGCTTCACTTGCATGATTTTCAGATAACTGATCTGAAAATAATCTGTGGTTTGTGTAGTTACCAAACATAATAAAAATATAAAAGCATAGACGTGAGTTCATAAAACCAACTTCAATGAGATATCTATCTTTTTCATTTCAAAACATGAACAAAAAAATATGATCTGGGATCTGATCATATTTTTTTATAAATAATGCTTTTAACATATTTGAATGTCCGTATGTATGTATACCTGTACAAATAGAAAGGCCACTTAATTAATTGAATTTTCTAAGGACTACGTCCTCAAACATTTTCAGTTTTTAATATTCTCATTATAGCTCTCAATCACGTACCGTTATATTATATGTATCTATTTTAACGGCAGTTTATTTACCCAGAGTATATATAGCCTTTATATATTTAGAGCAAATAATTAAAAAAACAAGTAAAACCCAAAAGACTTCCAAACATAAAACGTTAAAATATAAAAAAAAATTGTTTAGTGATTATTATAGTGTTTGTTAGGACTAAATAGTAGATATTAAGAAACGAATAAGACAACTTAAATGGAAGTGGGCAGGAGATATTTGTAGATTAGAAAACTATAGATGAACAAAAAGGGTGACGTAGTGGACCCCACGAGAAGGGACGCGGAAACAAAGAAGACCAAAAATGAGATGGAGGGATATTTTTACACAAACATTTTTACACGGGATTATGTATGGCGGGATTTAGGGAAGGCCTACGCTGTAGAGGCGACTTGCACAAGAGCTAATAAAGACTCTCATTTAAATGCACGTTGGCATGTTGAACAAAAACAACGCATAACCATGGCAACAATTTATTTATTCTAATTTTTTTTTTCTACAACTAATAATTGAACTTGAAATATCAAAACATTAAATTCACTACAAGTTATTCTAAATTCTCACTATCTACTGCTTCTATTCTATGTCATAAATTAGCACTATTAATTTATCCTATTGATTTAAAGCATCTTTTTAGCGTGAATTAGCAATTAAATTTATAAGATTTTACCACTGTGGAATATGTTTTTTATTTTTAAATTTTAAACATAGTAAATACTATTCAGGCTTTCAAATATATCTTTTATTCTAAAATCTAAGCCTACTTATAATGTTCTAAAGAAATTTGTCGATTTTTAGCCATTCCTAACAATATATTATCAGTTGAAGCATTCGTGGAACTTTGTAGAATGTCTTCTTTGCTTACCATTGAATGGAAATCATTCATTTCAGCCCACGCTGGATCTGATTTTGCTATTCTTTTCCTTTCTTTTATTTTAGTATACAATAGAATTGATACCATGAAGAAAAACACTACACAACCTAGGGTGCAACCAACCATCAGACCTAGTCGTCTATTCAAAAACTGTGTTAGCTTATACTTTTGTTTCGTTTTTAATTCAATGGTTATTTGTTTTTTATAAGTATTAAAAGAAATGCAATCATTAGATGGTGACCGGCTGAGAAGTGTAGAAACTTTGTCCTGATTCAGATAAGATGTCCCGTTTTCATTACTGTTTGTAGTTAAATTAAAGTCCAATTTAAAATCTTCTTCGTAACCTGTGTATTCATCTGACAATGCAACAACGCATACTACATAGTTAGCGTTGGTCTCCAGATCCTTCAAGTTAACGGACAACTTGTCCTTGTCCATATATTTTGTTTTAATCTGAAATAAATTAAATTGTCTTCTAAATAAAATCAGAAGTTTTTATAGATTATTTAAAATGTAATGTGTTAAATATTAAATGTTTGATTTTTTGCAAACTTTAAACTACACTTATGAAGAACGTTAAGTTCATATAAAAAAATATGACTTAAGCTTATCATATAAATAGCATCCATCATAGCTGCCGTTAGGAGACAAGACGCTGCCGTTAGCGTCTGTTCTATTTACGCTTAAATAGAGCGGGCGAAAAATTCGACTCCTGGCTAATTAGATTTTTTGGGATACAATTATACGAGTATTGAAAATAAAACTTACGTCAGAATGAATATCTTCGGCATAGTATATTATTTGTAAAGCTTTTATTGCAGTCCGATTTCTTATGAACCAAGATATTGATACAGAGTTATCTTTGTGCTTATCCACAGCCAATTGCGAGATAACAGGAGCGTCACATTTATCTTTAGGATATTGGCCGTTGATACAAGTCACGTCATTGACTTTAATTGTATTTGGATGATCCTGGATCCATACCCAAGCGTTACCTTTCTGACAGTTGCATGTCAAAACATTATCTGTAATAAAATATTTAATTAAATATTAAATGAATTACGAGTAAAAAGTATTTAAAAAGAAGTGATTATGTAAGACTCACCTTTGACAGATATATCGTGAATATGATTTTCCACAGAGTTTAATAATTCTATGGGTATTGTTTGCAATTTGTTATGATTTAAATCGATTTGTAATATATTGTTTAAGTTAGTGAATGCTGTTACTGATATGTATTTGATGTAGTTGTGGCTCAGATAGAGGACTGTTAGTTCTTTTAGATATATAAGATCGTCTTTTAAAATATTTTGCAACTTGTTATGTGAAATATCTAAAAGCTTTAAATTACTTAAATCTTCAGCAAAAGAATCCATGGATTCTATATTATTGTAGGCCAAACATAGTGTTTTTAGTTTTGTTAGGCCGCGAAAATTGCTTTCTTTTAGTTGTGAGATTCTGTTAAAGCTAAGATCTAAAGTTTCTAGAAATGTTAATTTTGAGAAAGGACTGATAGTAAGGCGCCTTATCTTGTTATACGTTAGATACAAATTTCGCAAGTTCGTGAAATAATTAAACGTATTATCGTCTACAATAGTCATATTAGTGGCACTTACATGAAGTTCATATAAATTAGAAACTATCATGTTGTTATCTTTTCTAATCTTTTCTAATGGGGATATCCAACGAATGGCCGGGTTCTTACTCAAATCAATGTTAATTAAAGTGACTTCACTTCTTTTATACAACATTAAGAAATCGAAGTGCACAATTTCGTTGTTTGAAATGTTTATACTCAACAAATTAGGAAAAACTTCAAATATTATATTAGGTAAAGTTTCTAGCTTATTGAAGCTAATGTCGAAAGATATCAAATCGTTATATTCAATTTTTTTTTTAACAGTTATCAATTTTATTTCATTTTTTCTAAGATTAATATACTTCATTTTTTTTAAATTCTCAAAACCACAGAGTTCTATTTTGGGTAATAAGTTATCAGCAATGTCAAGATTTTCAATAAAAGTAAAATTTTGAATGGTGTCGTAGGGGACATAGTCTAAAAAATTGTTACTAATATTGAATTCTAAAACAGAATTACGATCATCAAATAACTGTGAGGGTAACGAGCTGATTATATTCTGAGCTATGTTCAATCTTAACAAGTTTTTACTAAATTTAAAAGTGCCTTCAAAAACGTGCTCGATATTGCAATGCTCTATATATAAACTTTCTAAGAGAGGGAGTTGGAAAAATGATTCTAAGGGCAAAAAATCCAAAACGTTATAGGATAGAGACAAATGTCTTAAACCTGGAATATTGATTGAGAGCAAGTCACTGGACTTTAATGAATTATTTCTTAAAGAAAGCGACTTTAAATTGTTCAGGCCAAGAAAAGTATCATTTTCAATAAGGTATATTTCACAGCTATCCAAGTTAAGTGAGCTCAGCGGCAAACCTTGCTGAAATATGTTTTTGTGTAATAATTGTAGTGGGTTGAAAGATAGATTCAAACTTCTCAATTTTTTCAAAGAGTCGAATGCGAGATCAAAGATCGACATTATACTATTGTGTGAAATATCCAAGTCTTCTAACTGAGATAGCCCATAAAAAGTATAATTTGTAATGTTTCTCATAAGGTTATTCCGCAGATCTAAATGAATAACAGAATTCAAATGTTGTAAGGAAAAATCTTCTATCACTACAATTTCATTATCGTGTAACAAAAGCTGTGTGACTGAAGAAAGGTTGCGAAAAGTATTTTTAGTCAAAAATTTGACATGATTATTTTGCAGATTTAATTTTTCAAGCTTTTCTTGGTAATGTAATATGAAGTGAGGAATTAAATTCATATAATTTGATTCTAAATGCAATACCAGCAAGTTGGAGATTGATTTTGGTAAAATATCATAAACATCTGCCAATAAATTATTATTAAGGCTAAGATACTTCAACTTCAGCATTTCGGAAAAAGCTCCTGATTCTATGAATTCAATTTTATTGTGGTCCAAATAGATTTCTTCTACTTTTATACACTTGATAAAGTAATTCTTAGATATCCACTTTAATTTGTTATTATTAAGTCTAATTTCATTAATATTTACTAGGGGTCCTAAAGTGTCGTTCAATATCTCAGAAAAGTTATTATTGTCTAAGCTAATTTTTAATATATTTTTATTATTTATGAAAATACTATGTGGCACTTGATTTAGATAATTAAACTCTAATCGCAGTTTAACTAAATGCTCTAGGTTACTAAAGCTCTCACTATGTATGTTGTTTATACAATTCTTATCTAAGTGTATAACGTTTACATTATGAGAATTTAAAAATGAATCTATTGGCACATCCAAAATGTTGTTGTGAGTAAAATACACCTCAGTTAATGAGGGTAGATTACAAAAAATACCATGAATATGATGTAAATGATTGTAACTCAGGTCAACGACTTCAAGAACTTGATTTCTCTGAAATATATTGGGATTTAGATTTTTTAACCTATTGTGACTTAAATCTATTGATTTTAAGGCAATCAAGGAATTAAAAGCCCTATAATGTATATTGCTGATTAAATTAAAACTTAATAACAACGTTGTCAGGGACGGACAAAATCTAAGGCAGTCTTCGGAAATAAATTCAAATCTATTTTTATACAAGTTTAAGAATTCTAAGGCAACCAATTCAGAATTTTCAATAACTGGAAATAAATACATCCTATTCAATGATAGATTTAGCGACCGCAAATGTCTGAGGGTGGCGAGAGCAGATATTGGAAATATTGTCAATTTGTTTTCACTTAGGTCCATTTTAGTGAGCGATTGTTCTAATCCAGAGAAGGCGGAATCGGAGATATCACGTAATTCGTTCCGTATTATTTTAAGTTTGACAAGAGGAAGACCATAGAAACTGTAACTTGCTAATTCTTCAATATAATTAGATGTTATTTCGATAAAAGTTAATTTGAGCATTCCTGATAATGCTTTCTGCGGTATACTTTTAATTTTACTTGAAACAATGCTTAACTTTTCAAGGCATTTTCTGAGTGGCATAAATGTGTCATCGTTAATATCTTTTATGTTTGTACTTGATATATGAATACGTTTTATGCAAACGCCTTGAGGTATAAAATGGGGTCCCAATGCTTCTTCCTTATCGTCGAGATCATAAATAAACAGTGAATGTAAATCAGACACACTTTTAAGTGCATTTTTTATATCTTTCGAGGCACTATAATAGCAATCAAGGGACAATCCTGAAACAAACATAAGTTAATATAGTGAATATTTAATAATACATTTCAGTCTGTTCGTAAAAATGTACAATACAATAAACCCCAAAAAAGACATGGCATGACTTACAAATATGTTGTCCTTTACCTTTTTCAGTTGCATGACAAGAACATTTAGTTCCTGTTAAGTCCGGGCACTCCAGGGTATTTTGAGCTCGCAAAACGTGGAGCAGAAAAAGAAATAACAAGATGATTTGCAAAACTTTCCAGCCATTTTTCCTTGTCTTGACACATGCAATTATTTTCATAGTTTCATTTTAATAATGTTCTGTTTTACATTTTCTCGGATTCGTTCATTTGTTCTGAAACAAAAGACACACCTAAGTATAATTTATTTTATGATTCATAAATTATCTAATTACACTTTCAACTAGAGGTATAAAGTGCTAATACAAGACAAAAAAAACTCTGTTTTCTACCTGGAGTCCTATAACTACAGGTAGTATACACTCTTCTTTTCCTAGTTTAATATTATGTAGATAGTTAAATTTGTTTTATTTGTTGTTAAAGTTGTTGTTTGAATAAATGTTATCCATGTTGGAATCTATAAAATCTTGTGCTACCACAAAATAAATGTCAAAGGGAGTGAAGTTGAGAAAATCTGTAAAATACCTATAATCAGTAGTTAGTTCACAGGGTTCCGTTGACTCAAGTGCCATTTGCGTGACACAGGGTTATCATTTGCGCCGATCGCGCTATGCAAAATAGCATGCGTAGTAAATTAACTCAGAGTTTATTTACTGAAAAACCTTCATCACGCAAGTGGCACTTGCATAACTAACCGCTCAAAACCATTTATAAAAGACCAGACCAGCTCCCAGAGCGCTGACATTCTCCCTTTTCTTTCTCAAACAACAAACAGAGATAATGATAGTGCTATACTGTAGCGTTAGTAAGCTGGTCTACTCCAGCCATATCCAGGTCAAGTCGCTGTCACCATCGAATGATCGCTACAACAGAATTGCTCCAAAACTATGACATGGGTAAAGGCTTTACACTATACCTAGATAGGAAATCACCAGCCCAGGAGAAAAAATCTATCCGTTTCAACTGAGTACTGTTCCTGTATATATATAAAAAATATTTGTAAGGCAAGCTCAAACGTGGATGTGAAAGTCTAGTGTAGGTACTTGCGGATGCATTAAAGTGCATGCATTAGCCAAGTAATCTTCAGATTAACGGTTTCCGCACTTTAACGCTAACTCAAACAGTCTCGCAAATCCATGAATTTAAGCGCCTATCACACAGTTTCGAATTAAGCGTGGTTTGGAATATTGTTCAATTCGGCAAATGGAAGCTTGATGTTAAGCTTATCTGTACATGCTCGAAGATAATGCTGATTATAATCTATTAATGCACCGCTCAATGCTTTTGTGATCTGATCATTGTCAAAAACCAATCCATGTTGACTCACGATAAAACTTTGACGAACAAAGGAATTCTCTTTATATTTATATTTTCTTAAATATGTTGTTATTTTTACAATGCCGAAAAACAAATGCGCGTACCTACTTAGAGAAAGTACAGTGTTATACAGATTGAAGTACACCATTCGACCTCTGTATATATATACTCCTACGAAATGAATGCTATTTATAGCCTAGCCACAACTTAATGAAATATTTAAACTTATTTTACTTACCAAGCTCTTCCTTTGCGCTCACACACACAATCGTGAGTTAATTACGAAACGTTGTTATCCCTAAGGACATAGAGTCCATTTCGGCGTGTCCTCTGGAAGGTCGTAGTGCGCGTGTCCACTTCCGTCCTGGCTACGTTTCCCACGCGTGGTACAAGGATTCTAGATCGCGATTTAAGTTTTTTATTGGTTTATTATGTGGTTGCGGCTAAGCGCGGAGCACGGAACGCCTGGGGTCATTAGAAAGCTCGACAGAAGACTGCCGCGGCGGCGCGCGCTCTGTAGGTCACCGTTGTTGCGGCACGGCACCCCCGACCCACTATTATTATACTTTTATGACGAATCGGATTTCGCTACCCCGACACACGGTTTTTGTGAACGTGTAAGGGTTTATCTCATACCGTATGCTGATTTATTCCAAGCGTTATCGTATTGTGTCGCCTTCGGTGAATATTGCTTACCTACCTATTTTCTACATAAATAATGCTTTGTTTGGAAGAAAATAATATCGATTAATTTTTTTTGTTAAAAGGATTTCCAATGTTAACTTTATTTCTGAGGCAGATTCGGAAACCTAAAATAGGGTGTCTTGGGCACTTATTTTTTTTAACGATTACTGATTTACTTACCTTACTGGTAATAATGTAATAGAAATTATACTTAGATAAAATACGAACTCAATTTATAAAGCCAAACAATAAGTACTTTTGATAGAATGTAACTAAGTTTAAAAAAATATGTTGTCCTCTAAATTATTGAAAACTGCAAAAATATGTATTTAAAAAAAATAACTTCGTTATATTTTTAGGGGATTGAAACTTATGTTAAATTACGAACATGTTATCTACCCTACCATACTTTACCATAATTTAATTTTGGTTACATTGATAATTAAAAAAAGAAAATTCTGGTTATTTTTCACAGAGCATCATCTAGCCCCAAACTAAACAGAGCTTATGTTATGGGAACTACATGACTGGCATACTATTTATAAACTTTTTTTCTTAATATATAGAAAGGTAACATAGAAAACACTCAGACCCGAGACATATATTTGCAGATCATACAAGCATTTGTCCCGCGGCGGGAATCGAACCCATAACCTTCTGCATCTCAGGCGGGCCTTCACCCACTGCACCACAGAGGTCGTAAATGTTAAATACTATTTCATTTCGTCACATGAGAAGATGAAAGATCACACTTCTCAGCCCACCTCACCTAAAGGAACATAAAACTGTTGTTTTAAAAAAATAAGTGAACAAGACACCCTATTTTAGGTTTCCGAATCTGCCTCGGAAATTCTAAAGTTATCATTGGAAATCCTTTTAACAAATTGTTCATAGTACCAATTGATCCTACCAAGCGCTCCTCGCTAAACTTGGTTTCGTACTTCTAGAATTCAACGTTCAAAAGTAAGATTTTAAACCAAAAATGGTTTGGAAAACTTTGTAGTAAAATTTTGGGACTTATCAACCCACACGAGGGGGGCGCGAAAAAGTTATGATATCTTTTTATTTTATGTTTTGGGTTATGAAAGTATGCCTGCATACCAATTTTTATCACATTATGCTTGAAACTGGGCAAAAATTGAGGGGCGCAGGAGTCTAGTCTGATATTGACATAGTGAGTGGGGCCTTTCTGGCTCCAAGAATAAGTTATGTCGATGACGTAAACAGCAGCAAAGACGATGTAGCACTATCAGCAATCTCTACAACGCGGGGAATAAAAGGGGGGAAAGCCCCCTCCAATTGTGCGCCCTTAAATAAAATAACGAAAACTAATTAACTTAAATTAAAGAACCGCGCACAAATAGCGGCAGCGACGCGGATAGAGAGCATCGCTATAACTCACACTGATGAAGATTCTCGGAATGAGTTGAAACTTAGTCGATGCCTTCACCGATAGAACGGTATGTGAAAATTCCCGTTTTAAAATATGAGGATGTGTAACACAGACAGACAGACAGACCGACGACCATGACGAAACTATAAAGGTTCCGTTTTCGTCAATTAGTACCCTGAAACCGATAAACAATTAGATTTGTATCTGATGAGACAGAAAACGATTTTGTCACGTAGCAAGTTTCTACGAATGTACCTCTACAAGCGTAGCTACGCAGCGTAGCCACTGTTTTATCATCACTCGTCAGTTAGGGGAAAAACTCGTTAATGATACTTTTTCCTTATTTATGTTAACTATATTTTAGTAGATTATTACTCGTTATTATTATTATTACTTGTCTTATTGTTAACAATTTCTCTGAACAAAAAGACAATGGAAATGGTAAATTGTTTACCCGTTCGACTTATCGAACTTGTTGGAGGTTTTGTGGAGAACCTAGTTTATAGTTAAATCATATGATTCATAATAGTATTGTTGTTATCATGAGTGAAACATTAGTTACTCCAACTTACCTTCTTGTGTGATACGAGAATCACACCCAAACACTAAAAAAAAAATATAAAACCGGATTGTTTTGCATAAAAAGTTCAGCAAATAAATCTGGGTTGCAAGTAACTTAGTTAACGATATATTTTACGATTTTCCAGAAGTAGGCCAGGTACAAAGGTAGAAGATATGTACCTCTTGAGATCATAAAAATAGATCTCACTGCAGTAGTGAAGTCGGCTGTAAATCTATACCCGTATCTAGGCGTATATGAAGCACCACTACTTTTATGTCCAAGATCTAGGTCACAAAATGCCCCGTATAGACATACGAGGTTACTGAAGTTTTTTAACAATATTACCAAAAAGTCCAACTTATTATAGAAATGAAATGTTATGCTAGAAATAAAATAAATGATTAAGATTAATCTAGGATCTAGGTATTTTATAAAGAACTACCATGGAACAAATATAACAGAGCGATGGAGGACAACATGGTCAACCTGAATTATCCAAATATAATAATTTATATGATATTTTTATAGTTTAGACTTTTTTGTTTCCTGATTTCGATAATTTCCTGAGGAATAACTGAGGTTAACTTAGGTTACTCAGAATTGCGATTTTGTGGTAAAATCGTTAGAATAGCTTGATCTTAGAACAGTTATTGAACTGTATTTTTTTTAATAATATATATTTATTATGTTTTCAGTAGAATTTTGCAAAAATGTAGGTACACAATGAATCCCTTGTCGGCATTTTCATAATTTCAAGCGACGAACAGAATATTAAAAACAGACTGAAGACAGGATGAACATTTTGGATATATTTCCAAAAAAATATACCTGATTTTGGTTTTTGTTGTTTTTAATAATACTTATTTAATAGTTTTATAACTGATTATTTTGAAATGTTCACCAAGTTACTCCAATGGTTTACCTATGAGTAGTTAACTGATGAAATCAGGACACAAAAAATACATTCGAATTCAGATACAGCATCTTTTTTTTTGAAGTCGGCCTATAAATAAATAACTTCTGAACTTTAAAAGGTATTTTAAGGATAATTCTTGAAATTGCTTGGAAACAACCTTTGTTCAACTGTTTTTTTTTTTGTTATTCCTACATAAAAAAGATGCCAGTCCAAATTGAAAAACACCCGCTGTCAAATAAGATGTTTGACAGCGGGACCATACAGCCGACTTTCACTATATCTGAGCTTCTTCTGGAAGTAGCCGATTTTCAAAAACTCGTAGAACAGAAGTTGTTTTGTAGTTGTATCCAATAACCCCCTTTAGGGTTGATATACATATACTGGGACATCCTGTACAAGCATATGTTAATGATGTCTAACGGCATAGTTGTCAATTTGCATTAGTACCTACTAAACATAGCTTTAGCAATGTGTTATGCAATGTTATCATTATAAACCTTGTGTCGTGTCCTGGCTTAAAAACTTGTTCATATTCATGAAAATGTACCGTGTCACGTTTTAAGACAAAGTCACAAGTTTCGGCGGTTCCCACTTGTATTTTCCCTTCTTTGCCGTTAAAAAAACAGACCCGAATAGACCCGTTAACGTTTTATTTTCGTCTTTGACTATTTTACTCATTCTTGAAGCTAAACGAAGGTTTAATAATAAACTTCATAAAGTTCTAAATTCATTGATTTTCAATAAATAAAACTATAAATTAAGTAATTTTAGTATTTAGGTAAGTATCTAGCCTTACCACAACCGTGCAAGAAGATAAAAAAACATAATTGATGTTTGGTAAGTCCCAAACACAAAGCAATTCACCGACGTTTCAAAGTGATCCTTGTGATTTTAATGCATAAATGATTTTGACTTTGACAATTTATCCACTGCCTAAGTAGGTGTATTGCACGCCCTGAAACGCAAATCTTCAAATTGCGGCAGATTTTTTCATTTTTTCACAGCTAATCCCCTTGACGAGTTGCATGTTTTTAAATCCACATGCTGTTACAACTAATATGCGGTTTTAATAATATATTTTTGTATGTATACCGGACATTTTCAGCGGATATGATATATCGGCGCAAAGGCGTTATTCTGCTTCTACAATGAGTCATCGGCGCAGAACCACGAGTTATTTAACGAATCATCACTTAGATTGTCATATTACAGTGTAAAATCATTAGTTAATAGCTAGTTATCATTTGATTGTTGTAATCAAATGACAATTAGGTAATTACGTAATCAAGTTGTTATTTTGACCATGTTTACCTTCAAAACCATTTGTAAACTTAAATGATTAATGCTTGCAGGCAGTTTTAGCTTGTTTGCACAAGTTGCTTGCCTTTGTCTTTGTTTTTGCATAAATACGGGCGACGGACCGAGTACGATTCATTCTCGCTCGAGCCGTCGGACCGTACAGACCTCGAAAGTCTCTGTACAACCAAGAATAAATTAGAAGAACATCTCCTGGAGTTTACTTTCGTCATCAACTATGAGTCACCAGCATTCTGCTGATGATAGTGACGTTAGCATTGCTGACGTCACACTTTTTAAAGACCACCTTGGAGCTTCTGCTTGGAGTCGCAACTTATGTTACTTCAAAAAAACAAACACGCTCACGACTGTCTTCCCCATGGTGGACATACTCAGTGAGTAGATCTTTGAGGATACCATGTAGGGGGTAGTCAGAGGCAGAGTTTCGCAAATATTGAAACTTGGAAACACTTATTAATTTTGTTTATTATAAAATTCGTGTCTTATTTCATTATTTTAAATGTATTTTAAAGGATAACATTAAATTATACAAGCTGGGTAACTATTAAAAGGTACGGATTCAAACCCAGCTGGTCCGATTAATTTGGGTCGTATTATCGTTAGTTTCTTTTTTACAAACTTTTAATATTTTTTAGCGCTTGTTCAGCAAAATTGATATTCCGTGGAGTTAGTCATGTATAGACAGAAATAAAAGTATGGCCATAGCGCCCCGTCTCGTTTCATTTTGTTATTTGAAAATAACGAAAAGATCATAAACAAAGTTTTAATAAAAAAGTAGTAATTATGGAACTGTGAACTTTAATACAGCCCTATTAATTAAATATGCTGCATGCCAAATGTTCTGAAAAATGCAAGGAGTAAGTATCGTAGAAATATGCTAAATTTTGTCATAAAAATGGCAACACCGTGCACCTGTAGGTACGATTCGTAACAAGTCATAAGTAATGAACAGTGGCAGTGAGTTTCAGTGTAGGATCGCGGGAATCTATAAAAGTTAATAATAATATTTGGATCTGTCTGGATTAACTAGGCCACCTAGTTTCTGTTCCATTTTAATCCAAGTGCCTTTCGATACAAGTCTATCGCCGCTCGCATTAAATAGCACCTATTTAAAAATGTATAACGACACAGTTCCAGCGAAAAGACCAACAAGTCATAAGTAATGAACAGTGGTTTCAGTGAGAGTCAGTGAGTTTCAGTGTAGGATAGCGGGTATCTATAAAAGTTAATAATAATATTTGGATCTGTCTGGATTAACTAGGCCACCTAGATTCTGTTCCATTTAAATCCAAGTGCCTTTCGATACAAGTCTATCGCCGCTCGCATTAAATAGCACCTATTTAAAAATGTATAACGACTCAGTTTCAGCGAAAAGACCAAGTATGAAGTCAGGCAAATTCTATAAATTATTGTTATAGGTAGGCACCCCAGTAGTGGGCTTACTTATAGGCCATTAGTTACTGATTTATATGTTTTAAAAAATGAATGAAGCTTTGATCAATAAACCAAAAAGCAGAAGTGGTCATTAAAAGTAGTAGAACCCCTTGTGAAAGAGCTCGTCTAAGATAATATGTTTTTTTTGGGAAAAAAATAAAATCCCGACTTTCTTTAACGGGCAGTTGATAAAATGTCCAATATAAAATGACATCCCCCTTTTTTTTAGGGGTGGGAAAAATCTCTTAAAGTATATGTGCATTACCCATGAAAAATAATTAATAAAATAAATAAATTATGCTGTTCATTTTTCACAAAGCATCATCTAGCCCCAAATTAAGCAAAACATGTATTATGGGAACTACATGACCCATGATGTATGATTTTTTTGTAAATCATACATATTATACATAGAAAACACCCAGACCCGAGACAAACATTAGCAAATCGTACAAACATTTGCCCCGCAGCGGGAATCGAACCCGCAATCTTCTGCGTCGCAGGCGGGCCTTCGCCCACTGCGCCACGTAAAGGATAAACTTCTGTGTATCGCAGTGAGCGAAATTGGAAATTGTCGAAAATATAACGTAATATACTCACAAAAAAAACATATAGGCGAATTGAGAACCTCCTCCTTTTTTGAAGTCGGTTGAAAAGCTGCTCCTACGCAAAACCATTTTTGTCAAATAAAGTACCTACTTCACATCACAATTATGGCTTTTGCAACTAGGTATTTGTCACAATTGTACTAAAAGTACATACTTACTTATTTAACAAATATACATGTTGACAGGTTTAGCAAGTATATGCTTGAGCTTTTATATATATTATGTATAGATAAACAGTAAAACATTGTTATTACATCCGAGAATACACTGTATACACTCAAGTATAAACTCAAACTCAAACGTAGTTAGATCGATAGAAAACTCTTTATGGCATGCACCAGATTTAAAAAATCACATAACATAATGCTACGTATACCGGTACGAGCGGGAAACGCTATTTTGTATCGTTGATTATTTGAGAAGCGTTCAGCGTTCGTGCACTGTATTGTTTTGTTCATTCGCTCTTGTTTTCCATTTCCGGCCCTGCTCTAACTATTATTAGGAACTTTGTAAAACATATTGATATAATTAATATAATACATATTGATAAATAAGGAATGACAAAGTATACCATCGATTACAAAGTAATTATAGGTTTGCATAATACAAACAACAAACATTTTACTAATAGAACACGGGCATGCCTACCAATGGGGCTCATCGATTGTTGATTCAAGCGACTTGTCGCGCTCGTTTTGAGTGAATAGAGATACGTACGCGGCGTCACGGTCTCGGCATTAAAGAGATACTGCGCAGCATAATTTTACCAGTTGGATCTGTAAATTAAGTGGGGTTTTATTTGTTGCGTCACGTGCTGTGGGGGCTTTTGAGATCCTACGCCTATTTAGGCCGCAGTAAACTTTCAGATATTTCTGATACTCCCCTTCCTTTAGAATCATTATAGCCAACAGAACGCCCCTGAAATATTGTAGCGTATTTTTTGCTGTTTTGCAAATAAAATAAAGGGATTTCGAGTTATCTGGCGGCCGGTTTTCCGCAGGCTGGCGGCGGTTTCATTTCCCAGAAGCCTCAAGGTAAGGGTTCACACGTCCTCAGCACCGCGGGGGCAATTCTGCGGATCCTTTTGTGGTGGTCATTCATTCATTGGTCGACAGGGTCATGTGTGCAAATTTACATTTAAATTAAATTAAATTTTTTTTTTTTTTTTTTAACAACAGTTTGCTACAAAGTAGATATCTGAGCCCTCTTTATGACAAGCTACAAGTTAATCTTATGGTACAATAAAATTAAAGGAAAATTACTGTGAGGGCGGTGAATCGATAGTGGGTTCTGCAGTCAAGTCACGTCGGAGGTGTAATTTTCAGAAAGAGGTGATTGTAAAGTGGAAGGCTTCGTCCGTCTAGTGGGCGGCCGAGATCGCGCGGCGACGCGACGGAGCTCCTAATGAGCAAACTTTTCCCATTTATACCCACATTACTCCCATTAGGTTCGTCGCCACTTCTGAATATGTACCCAATTTTCAAGTGCTTTCGCTAATTACAGGTACTTCAATTAACGAGTTATATCGTCGGCTCTAATCTCGTCTTGGCAACTTTCAAGTGATCTCGAGTGTGGGGGGATAGATTTATTATGGTTTGCGCGTGAGTAAGGAATCAAATACCAATTTTATTAGCTTATTAAAATATTATTATATCCTTGATTTGTATGGTTTGCCCATACAAAAGCTCGGTCTAAGCCAGGTCCAAATGCTAAGCTCGGTCGCATAGCTAATCTAGACATATCCAAAACTTTACGCCTATCGTCTATTTGATCGTTTATCTGGACAAATAACTGACTAATCTATCAGCACACAGACAAAACTACTGAGACTAGATTTTTTTTTTTAAATAAGTTTTATTAAAAAAAAAAAATACACAATAATTCTCAAGCAAAGTCGCTACTACTATTTCGCTACAAGTTGACTCGTTACCTATAAAAAATAAAACGTTATTTGAAATATTGTATTAGAGTTCCTCAGAAAATAATTCTGGACAAAAAAACATAGCCCACCCAATTGAAGCCCTCCTACTTTTGAAGTTGGTAAAAAAGCGAAAATAAGCTTTGGACTATTAATTTTCGCTACCCGTAAAACAAAATGTGAAAGATTTACATAATTATCGCGTTGCGTGTTTTCGACTATTTGAACAGCGAAAGCCTCACCTTAATTTAATATTAAAGGTTTATAGGCGCTTATAATGACTACCGTCAATTGAATGCCTGATGATTTTCCTGCTTTCAGTGTAATACAATAATGACGACCAACTTTCATAATTTTACTGAATGAATGAATGAACATATTTTTGTTGTAAACCTTATCAAATAAACGTGTTATTGTTTTTAAGATTAAAGGTACAATGGTAATTTGGTTTACTATGTAATAGTACACTTTGCATTTGCTGTGTGTTTTTTGTATATTTTTGTTGTACGATTATTATTTGATAAGTGGTCTTTTAACGGGTCTTTATCGCGTTTACCTTTTTCATTATTTTCCCGACGCTTCGAATGTAATGCAACAGCCTCGGTCGCGGTATGACTAGTTTTTTTTATTTTATTATTGTGTCAACGTCAACATTTTCTATTTTGAAGTATAGGTGACCCTACGTTTAATTTAAATTCTGTATTTTTGAGTAGCTGATAGCCTAAAGGGGAACTGGGCCGGAAACGTCTGTCGCATGTCAAATGACTTGTCGTCAAATGGAATGTAGATCCCACCCAATGTTAAGACGACGTGGAAGGCCCAGAATGAGATAGAGGGATGAGGTCGACTCGCACCTAGCAACATGGTCTGTGAAGGCGTTGGATCGCGAAAGGTGGAATAAAGGAAGGGAGGCTTTGCTCTGCGGTGGGACAGCCATGGCTAAATGTTAATAATTTATTGATAAGTATTAAGATAGGTATATTTTTTATTGCTATTATGTTATAATTAAGAATGAGTATAATAAAGTGGCGTAACGCGTTAGAAATTATACTCTCTTTATTCGAATAAACTTGAACTTGAAATCAAACTACTAATGTGACATTGACGTTTTCGTTGACAGCCACACCCATGCAGTCAATATATCAGTTCGTTGCGTGCCGCTCACCTCAATTATTTTTTTTGTTGGTAAATAAACATACACGAGACGTGTTCCAAAACATAAAAAATAAACTCACCTCAGATATTTAGAAATAGTTTAGTTTTTTACCTAGTCGGCAAAAATACATTAATTTAAGGATATGACTACAGTTTTAACCAGAAAATGTAAGAAAGCGATGACTCCAATAGGATAGCGCCTAGCAACGCAAAGTTGCGGTTAGAGTGCTTTTAGTCTTTCGTTTCTGTCGGTGTTAGCGAAAGGGAAACGAGCTGTATGAAACAGCTCAACAAAAAACTCAAGTAACGATGTTATTGGAACGATGTATGCGGGGCATTCTGGAACGGCTATAGGAAAACGTCGGTATTTTAATTAAAGTTTTGGCAAGTTCTAGTAATATTGTAAGTAGGTATAGGGCCGTTTGATGTAGGTAGATTAGAGAACTGGATGTAATTAAAGGATTATTTTGTATTCTTCACTCATACATGATAAGGAGATATCTGAAGTCAAGTATTTACATACTTGACTTCAGATATCTCTCTTACGGTTTGGCCTTTGATCACATCAAAAACTACTCATTGATATGGAAAACATATTTGATGCCAAAGTACTTTACAAACTTTCGCGATTAGATAACATAATAAAAAAGGTTATAAATATAAAGAGCCGTTATAATTATTTAATGCCATCAAAGGCTTTGCAAAAATATTATTATCGAAATCAAAATATTGCTAATACACTAGATAACTTAAATAATCAATTGTAAAGGCATAAAAAAAGAGTAGCATGAAATTAAAAAAAGGTTTCATTGGACATTCACAATGAATTTGTCTATTCTTTTCAAATAGTTTAGCCAATCAAGATTTCATGTTGTTTCAGCTACTTTGAACCTAAGTTCAAAAGCCTTCGTGTAGCAGATCTAAATCTCCTACACGAAATGCTTATGAACTCCAACTGTATTCTGGGATTGGTAGATATTCCCCAGTGTGATGACGTGATGGACTTAGTGGCAAGGCGCTCTAGTGCATTAGAAAATAGTTCTAACCAGCCAATTCCTACAAAACCCGTTGTCATAACGAACAAACTCTCTTTATTTATGTCCCCGAAAGAGGCATTCTTCTAATGCTGTCTGTTAAGTTGTGGGGCATAGGATTCAGAGTTGTTCAAGTTTTTTTAAAACAGTTTCCGATGACAAGGTTGAAAATAATGAAGAATAAGAAGTTGTACATTTTGTGTTTGTGAAAAATGCAACTTAAAAGTAAAATTTTGCAAGTGTAGTAATAGTCTTCCTACCTTGCTCCACTTTGAAGAAACTGCACCAGAATTCGAATGCAGTTTCTTTAACCTTTCAACAACCTTCAACATCACAGAAGACATTGGCTGCGTTCATCCCACACACCAAGGAATTATTTTCCATGGCTGTCGTGTTAATTAAAACAGTGCCGTTAGTGGATGCATATGGATTGTAGACGGTGAGCAGTCGCCTTTTCAAAAAAGACTACTTCAAAAAAGGAGGAGGTTCTCAATTGGTCTTCATATTTTTTTGTGTATTACGGCATAACTTCGCCGATCGTGAACCGATTTGAGTATTTGTTTTTTCATGGGTCCCATATATATTCAAGGGTGGTTCCATATATATTTTATGAAAAAAATCTACTTACCTCTAAGAGTGAAAAAATTGAGTATGAAATTAAATATTGGACTTTTATAAACTTCCTGGTATTTGAAGTTTATTTTATTTTTTTCATGAAAAAAATTGTCTTATTCTCAACCAGCTTGGCTATGACAAAAATCACCCATTGCTGTTACCTCTAGACCACAGACTGACTTCGCTAGTAATAATCGATGAATACCACCGCAAATTTGTGCAACCAAGAACGCAGACGCTACAAAACCTGCTTGCTCAAGAATTTTGGATTCTCCCTGCAAAGCGGGCGATTCAATCTGTGCTCTCATCTCTCATGCATTACATGTTTTGGGGTGAAGCTTCGATTATCCTCCTTACCGAGATGGGAAAATTACCGGCTAACCTTATAAGCCTTTCTCGTTGACTTCTGTTGATTTCACTGGCCCGTTCGATATCTGCCTTGGACGCGGTCGTAGCATTCGTACGTAGGCTACATATACTTTTTCATATGTACTGCTACAAAAACAGTGCACCCAGAGCTCGCTTTTGAGGCACAAACTTTGTCGGTGCCAGCCATTTGTTGAAGGACTTAATGTCACAAGCAACGCAAGCTGAAAAGGTGGAGTTTTCCCTCAACCCTTCAGGCAGTCCGCATTTTTTGTGCTTAGCTGAGGCTGGAGTAAAATCCATAAGCCTAGCTCATATCGTTAGTTTGCAGGGCCTGAACTATAAAGAGTTCCACACCTTGAACTATGCAAATCGAAGGCTTGTTCAACTCAAGGCCCTTGTTCTCCTTGAGTTCGGACCGTGCTAATCAACGTGCCCCTATGATGGAAGATATACCTGGACTTCTGGCATAAGTTGCATTTGGAGCACATCCATACGCTCCAACAACATCACAAGTATTTGGCCACTATAACCCCAATAACCCCAATAACCCCAATATTGCCATATGTTTGCAGATAACACGACACTTTTATTAAAGCGACGACAAACCGATTTTGACTATGTGAACAATGCAATTTCTAAGGTTGTAAAATGGTTCAATGTTAACAATCTTCTACAAATGAAAAGAAAACAAAGTTTATTAGATTTATACTATCTAATTTTACACAAGTTAAAACAAATATCAAGAGTTGGCACTTGTGGACACCACCGTATTCTTAGGTGATAAGCTTCAATATATCATTAATATATTGAAGCTATCTTGATAAGTTATCGAAGAGACTTAGTTTTGCGGTATACGCTGTCAAAAAGATTCGGCTTTATACAGACGTAGACACAGATAGACTAGTTTACTTCAGCCTCTTACACAACATTATGTTGCAGCACTACCCACAGCAGTATACCGTATAAACTGCTGTGGGTAGTGCTGCAGCTATAAATACCGTTTTTGTATTGCTGTTTGAGCAATTTATAATATGGGCCCCAAAAGTTTAAAGAAATTTTAATATTATGACATTCGCTTGCCAAACAATCTATGAAAATCCTATGTATATTATGTTCACAAAAATATTAATATCTAGAAAAAAAGAAACTCGCTGTTGCCACTTGTAGACTCCATAAAGTTATTAAATCGTTTAATGGTAAAGGTGTTCGCTTTAATAACAAACTCCCAAGAGATATACAAAAATTCACAATTAACAAATTTAAAAACGTATGTAAACAAAAATTGGCGAATTGAAAATGCTTGGAAAATTTAATGTCTGCATAAAAAAATTTGGTTTCTATTGTTTTGTAAAAGGATCATTAAAAATAATAACCAGGCTTGTTTTCTTGCCTTTCTTTCCTGGCTTGCTCACGGAAGAACAGGCAGTAGATATAACCGACGTTTCAAAGTGATCCTTGTGATTTTAATGAATAAACTCTTTGTTTTTGAGTCAAAGTTTTTGACTCTTTTTTACTCCAGTCATCCCATGACCATTTGCATGTTGCAATACAGTCGAAATTTAGGGAAAAAAACAAAAAGGTAAACGCGAAAAACAGCCGTAAAACTTATAATTTTTATTCAGTAATTATTAACATTTGTTAAGGCTGTCTAGAATTTTATGCTCACTTCAAATTTCAAAATTAATATATTTTATTTGGCAACAATAAAAAATAACTGTAACGCCATATGCCAAATCAGGTTTCTACAAATGTCACAAGGTATAACTTCAAGCTAAACTGTCAGTTTGCTTTGACCCTTGTATTGTGCTGGTCAAGACAGATGAGCTCGTTTGGATCTATTGTAAATCGGGTTAGTTTTGAGATCTTCTATAAGTTGCATTAATTTTAAAGTTCATAGTTATTTCAATAGGTAGGTACGCTAAGGTTTCACCGCCGGGACTTGTGATTTCCAAAGTTTGGACGTTTATCGCATTTAGTTCGAAGTAAGTACATTGCCATGAGGGAATCCTAATGTAATAGGTACTTCTAAATACAAGTAGTTTCTGTTGGAGCTTTAAGTATATAGTTTACAGAGTGCATTAAAAAACTAAAGTTCTTTAAACAAGACATGCTAATAATTATAAAGTTTGTTGAAAAGTCACTTGATGGTTAAAACTATTTATGTTTTCAAAAGTAAAAAGTTACCTACCTTTAAAAGCACGGTTATTATTTGTGCCCTTTGTCTAACTGAATACGAAAAACAGGATGTTTTATTACATAAGTATTTTATCCTGTATTTATTTTAAAACAAAATGGTATTTATTAGTGTTCTCAAATTAAATACCATAGGACAGAGATAATAAATAAATAAATACATGGAGTATAGGGTACATACATAATAGAGCTGACCCCACACTGGGATTCCTGGTATTATCAGAAACTATGAGTACCATGGTACCACAATACCCAGGCCCGGGACAATTATCTGCAAAACATGCAAACATTTGTCCTCCCGCCGTGATATCGAGATCATCAGTATTTACCTGCAAAAATAAAATAAAATGCATTAGGAAATAAAACAAATATTTTTTCTTAGGTCAGAGCTGAATCCTAAACTAACCCCTAGATGCACTGCAAATCTGATTTTGTTGCGACGTCGCCGCACGACCGTCTGGCACCCAATGTGGGGAAATTTGTCATTCTATCAAAGGTGCACCTAGAAGCCCAATTCACGTATTTATAACAAAATTCAAAATAAAGTCACGATCGCAGAAACGTAAAAATTGAGATTGAAAGTGAATCGACAGTAGACTGACACTGGTCCAAGGATCAGGCTTCCTGCCATAACTTAAAGGTAATATTTTTTTCCATCAAACTTTAAGAAGAGTTTTACAAATTATAGTATATTGTCTAAATCTGATCGTTTCTTTTAACTTGCTTCTATTCTGGAGGTGAGCCAAACCGTAAGCCTTATAGCAATAGATAGATGAGGTTTCAATTTTAGTATTCTGTATCTACATATCAATTATAAACGAAACTAAATGTGTCAGATGAGTAACATGTAGAGATTAATAAATCTATCTATTAATCTAAGATAAATGTGATCAAACAATTTGGACTCCGCTGTGCTAACATGTAATGCACAGCCGAAAATATACAGACAAATTGTCAAGATATCTGTGTAAAATTTAACCCAAGTTAAAAGTAAAAGTTGTACTATGAAGCTTATTCTATACTAGATTACACTTTATTATCGTCATGGACATGGTATGGCTACCCCCAGATACTTTCAATCTTTTTCACTCCAAAAAGGAAAACAACATTAATTTTTCATCAAAACACTCGTAAATTTTAGAGGGAAGGACCATTGTATACAAGCATTACTGTACTTTATAAATTTTCAATTTTCAAAGCTCTGTACAGATATTTTAAAATTCTCGTCTGAAATCCAGTCTGCTTTAGGTCCATATGTCTCATGAATAATTCAGTTGAAGCGGCGGCTTGTTCCGCTTGGTGACATTATTATATGTGTGTTACGTAGATAACATCCAGGTAAAAACTAAGAAATAAATCTTGTAATAATTACTTAACATCGCTTGTCCGGTACGCTTATTTCGTAAGTAACGTGAACGTTCTTCATTTGCTAATTAAAATTACTAAGTTTTTGTTATAAGCAAAACCAATAGCATAAAAGTTGAAGTAGAAGTACTAGGACAACCTAGCAGGAAATGAAACTAAGACCTGAAATCCAGAAATAATTTCGAATCTAGACTTATGAAATGTCACGTTTCCAAAACATTTACTAAGAATCAATGTTTTTTTTTAAATATTTAGTTAAGGTTCAAACTAAATCTTGACGTTTTGTTAAAATCTCAACATTTGTTCAAGAATAAATTGAAATCTTTATTTTAGTCCTCTAATGTGTCTGTCTCTAATATTCTAAAATATTTTTTATCTTGTTTGGCTTTAACCAATCAATTCTTTGAAATGAGGTGCTACTAGAATGCACTACCACAAGCATAATGAACCACGTCTTAATTAGTTTCAATCTAAAGGCGAATTAATTTATAAATTTAGTAGACTAAATATACATCACGAGATATTTTAGAGATATACAAAACGAATAATCCCATCAGACATTTTGTCTATGTTTAACCGATGAATATACAATTTTGTTTAATTGCAATAGTAAGTGAACCAAAGAGGGCATAAAGTCCTGAAATAGGAAAGTATATCCCATTCAAGGAACCAAGCTTATGTTTGAGAAGTGGATTACAACGCGCCCTTTTGCCTACCGAGCCTCAGCTTCAGTTTCATTTGTAAAAAAGAAATTCGGATAAAGGAGACAAGTAGTGTTTGAACAAGGATTATCCCTAAGAATCATGAATTATCATCCGAAATCGCAATTCATTGAAAGTTGTGTACTAATCTACTCATAAAAAAAAGGTACCAAACTAATTCCACCCAGGGAAAAAATGAGAGATTTTCTAAGAAAAGCCCAAGTATTTAGAAATTAGATTATGCTCGTGGTATTATTTTATTAAAGAAAATAAATAAGCCGCCCACTGAGCCTGTTGGCCCAGTGGGCGGTTTCCCGACTTCCGATTTCCGACATGTACCAAACGTAATGTTTGGACGTACCTCTGACTACACTCTACTTGGTATCCTCAAAAGATCTACGAATGTATCTGAGGATGTCCATCATGAGGAAGACAATAGTGAGCGTGTTTGTTATTTTTAATACATCCAGTGCCTTAACAGTGTAGGTTATTTTCGTTATCAAAGTTTACAGCATCATATTTTAAAGCAACACGACCCATTATGCCTAGCGGGTGCTATTACGTAGACTGTATCGCTTAACAAGTATAGGCAGTTATTGATTAATGTTGGTACGGCACGCGATGATTCAGGCAGGTACCGTGTTGTTGGTAAATTGATAATTTACTGTAATAGATGGGTGGAGGTCGAGAGCGTCGTGACTCAAGCATCCGTGTGCGCTATAAAAGAGATGATAGGTGATTGATGATTGAAAATCGAGCGATGATAAGAGAGATGTTGACGTTGAGAAAGGTTGCATTCAAATAAATACGACCTCTGTGACGACCTCTGTGGCGCAATGGGCGAAAGCCCGCCTGAGACGCAGAAGGTTGCGGGTTCGATTCCCGTCGCGGGACAAATGTTTGTATGATCTGCAAATATTTATCTCGGGTCTGGGTGTTTTTCATGTATTTACAAAAATATATATGTATATATAGTATCATCAGTCATGTAGTTCCCATAATACAATCTCTGCTTAGTGTGGGGCTAGATGATGCTGTGTGAAAAATGTCGCATTATTTATTTATTATTATTATTTATTAAAATACGGGCAAGTGCGGGTAGGAGTCGCGCGCTGTAGCTTTGGCAAACCGTATTTCATTCTGAATGCTTATATAACCTACTTACGTTAAAATCGTTGGAGCAGTTTGCATATTTTTATTCACTCACAGCGTAATATGAAAACCTGTTGTGGAAGGAGGCTTTTGCTGTCTTTATAAAGAAAGATAACTGATTTCACTAGAAGCAAAATCTAGGTTGAAAGATATTTTAGCTTATAGACAAAATATCTTTGGCCCATTGAGGGTGATATTCAGTTTAAACAGTGGGTAAACTAGATTCAGTAGCGCTTAACAATTCAATTGCGCTGTATTTGCGCCGATTCAGGATCGTCGGCTTTATTAGGCGCCTATTGAATGTCCAGAACCTTGCATGAAGCATGCCGTTTCCTGGCATTATCACGGATTCTAGCACGGATATTATCACGGATACTAGCAGCTGGAGTTGTACATATTTATGCCTGCATCGTATGGTGGCGAGCCAACATTTTTATCACATGAAACATGTCAATTTGACATCACGAGTAATCCGTTACTAGCTCCTTATGAGTTAAAGGAAGGATATATAACTATTTTTAGTTTTTAGTTGGTTCCTTAACATTTGTAACATCCTACAACCTCACCTGATAAAACTTAACAAACCCTGAAATTGCACAAAGGTAACAAAGAGGTGGCTATACGAACGGCGGTTTATGTTTGCATACTATGCATATCCTCATATTATTATGCCATCACTTCCCGTATCAGTACGTTGCACAGGATTATGAGTTTAAGAAATGGCTTTCCACTCCTAGGATGTCTAGCCTTAAGTGAACACAATGAGAGCATGTGTGCACACTGCTTAGGTATAGAACAGAGTGTGCCCCCGTGCTTGGTAGAGAATATACCGAGATATATCGCCAGATAAATCTCTCGTACCATGTCCAAGCTTATTGCCAAATATATGGCCATTTCAAATGCCCACTAATGACTGTGATTGAAAATTTGGACAATAAGTGCCGATTTATTATTTCAGCTCCAGGTAACATGATGAAGAGTAAATGAAGACTTTGGATTAGATTTATGAATAATGACCAAAGTTTTTGTTCAATTGAGAGGCGATTAGCACTGCCACTGGGCATTTTGTGCGGTGGAGGGCATTTGAAGATGTCGGTTCTTGCTATGAAAGTCGGAACGCAGTCGGGTATTTCTTTTAGGAAATGAAATACATCTGGTTTATTGGGTTATTATGTTGTCACTTCTCGAACTTATTAGGCTTTTTCTTAACAGGTGACAGGTGGCCTTTTCTAAACAGATGGTGTATTTTTGGCCCACTGCGAAAAAAAATGAAAGTGAAAAATCCGACGAACATACATTTCAATATCATTAAACATAAATTTAATTCTGATTTATCAAGGGTCTGATTTATACCTTTACAAAATAAGAGCAATAAATCAAATTGACTGTATTCTGGGAGCCATTAAATATATTAAAATTATAATTTAATATATTATAATCATCAGTCCGTAGAAATCTACGGTCTACGAATGGTCTTAAACTTCTTCATACATCGATTTAAGTACATACCCTCTTACTAGACGACGCGACCTCTTGTTCGTGGTTGCCATCCAAAAACCTTAATACCCCATTACTTTTAGTTTTGTAAGTCCCGTTCTGTATGACCTAGAGACTTCAACTGGTGAGCTTCAATAATCAAAGGTTTAGAGTTATGTATTAGATAATATAATTTCAACCCACCACGTTATTCGCAACTAAGTCATTACCTTTACTCCGACCAGAGGCTTCCGACCCAAAGTTCCATTTATTTTAAAAGAGTCTATTATTCGGTTGGGTTACTGTAGAACAACCGGAAAACTCATAACTAGAAATTACAAAGGAGAGTGAAATGTAATATTTGCTACATTGTTATTTGCATTCTGATTCTCGACACATAATCTGCTTCAAAGGACTATTATGTGGCCCCATGAGAGCTGCTTGCAAATCCCAGAGCACACAAAGTTGCGTTGACCTATTCGAAGTTCATACATACACTAGCCTCAAAGGCTGGAAGAAAACTCTTTTTAGGGTTAAGCTCACCTATGCACTCCTCTCATCCCGTTTTAAGCTTTTGTACAATGATGAGACAAATAAATTACATAATTACAAATAAATTAATTAATTTCCTGATATAAGTAATTTCCTTTTCAGAAAGTCCAAATTCTGTTCCTTTACGCAGGAAGCTCTTTTGATTATAATTAAAATTTCTCATGATGGTTCACATTCATATTTTGTGCTTCTGCTTAATTACGTTCATACAAACACAAAAGGCGTATTTGTCTTCGTCGCCATTTTGGTAAGAGTACAGTGAGACGCGAGATCTCACGACTGCTTGATACATGGTTGCGGTTTCAATTAAATAGCTGCATTGTAGTAGCTACATCGTAGGGTACGGTTATAGGGATGTGCTGCAGATACGGATACAAATTACCTATAATTCTGCTTTAGTGCATTTCAAGCACGGCTTGTTGACAGGAAGGGATGGGACGATACGTCAGATATTTTATAATTTCGTGGGACGTGTCGCCTACGTCCCACGAAATTATACCACGACCACGAAAGCTGCAAAGCCTTCGAAACGTCAACGTACGAATAAAACAACGCGAATATTCCGTTTCAAAGTGTTTAATTTAATTATGTGTAACAAAACCTAAAAAAATATTGTGATATATTAAACAACCAAAAGCTACTTAGAGTTTCTACTGTAACTGTACTTACTTTAACTACGTAGCATATTTAAATTAATTGTTTTATAAAAATAAATCGAAAAAAACCCCTCAAATACTCAAACAAACCTGTATGCAAATAGTACTGCTACGCTGAGATAAAATTCGGTTTCTTTTTCGTAATTTAAAGTCCAAGACAGGCTTATACCAAATAACCAACCCTCATAGTTTGTTTGCGAACCGTGTTGAGCTAGTGGATGGCTCCCCGACTTCTGATTTCAAACCTATTTTTTCAAACAAACAAATTATGTATGCGTTAACACATTCTAATAACGGTGAAGGAAAACATCGTGATGAAATCGGCATGCCTACAACCGATAACGTGAAGGCATATGCCATCAATTAATGTTCAAATTAGCTGCGATGAACTTGCATCTTGTCACGTAAAAGGCTTACAAATGGCAGTCATATGCTGAACGTAATATTTGGGCCCGCCTCTGACTACCCATTCTCAAAGATCACTGAGTATGAATCTAAGTATGTCTATGTCATGAGGAATATAGCCGTAAGCGTGTTAGATTTTTTAACTACAATAATAAATAAAAGTATAGACTATTTGTATCTAATCGCTCTCCAAAAACAGAAGAGACAATAAAATGCAGAGCCTGTATTTTTATTCATCCAACGAGGTTTATTTTGATTCAAATGTGATTTATTATTATGGAAACGAGACAGTTTCGGATATAATACGGATACGGAGCTCAATCGCATCCTTACTACTTTGTTCGAGATATCTCGAGGGTCTAAGATGTGTACTTGGATGAAAAATTTGGTGCGAACGCTGTATATTTAACAAGGTTGAGCGGGCCTTGCTGTTATTTATTAGAACAGATAAATTCAGGTCTAAACGACATGTTGCGCTCTGGCTGAGGCGATATCAATAGGCGGTATCCTATTGATACCAAGCAGAAACAGAATGAACTTGTTTTTTTACAATACCAGAGGTATCACTCACTCATTATCTCCCTGAGATATCAAGATGAAAGATGTCATACTTTATATTTGTTTTTATTGATGTAAAAAAAACGTTTGATGCCTTTGTAGCTTTCGTAGTCGCAAGTAGACTTGATGACAGGACCTGTCAGACAACAGATATTAAAAACCGGCCAAATGCGCGTCGGGCCTCGTACAGTTTATGGTTCCATAGTTCTCCATAAACTTAAATTTACTACCGGCTTTACACTAGTAACAACTTCATCTAAATAATTTACAATGGAATTTGTACTTAATATTCCTTTTTACATTATCATGTAGGTACTAAGCCTACCTTCGATATATGCCGTGTTTTTTTTTTTTACATTATCGAATAAAACTATTTGTTTATCCCTGAATCGAATTGGTTTTCACACACTCGTAATATTTTTACGCGAAAAAAATCATCCCCACTTTACGTGTAGGTGAGGAACCCTAATTTTTTTTTTTAAATTTTTTTTTACTACTTTGTTGTAGGTATAACAAATTAGTAAATAAAATAAAAAAAAACGAATTGAAATAATTTGGCATGGGTATTTTTTCGCTTCTATCCCATAGTGCGTGTTGTTGGATAGTTCTTTCAAAAATATTACGAGTGTGTGAAAACCAATTCGATTCAGGGATAAACAAATAGTTTTATTCGATAATGTAAAAAAAAAAACACGGCATATATCGAAGGTAGGCTTAGTACCTACATGATAATGTAAAAAGGAATATTAAGTACAAATTCCATTGGAAATTATTTAGATGAAGTTGTTACTAGTGTAAAGCCGGTAGTAAATTTAAGTTTATGGAGAACTATGGAACCATAAACTGTACGAGGCCCGACGCGCATTTGGCCGGTTTTTAATATCTGTTGTCTGACAGGTCCTGTCATCAAGTCTACTTGCGACTACGAAAGCTACAAAGGCATCAAACGTTTTTTTTTACATCAATAAAAACAAATATAAAGTATGACATCTTTCATCTTGATATCTCAGGGAGATAATGAGTGAGTGATACCTCTGGTATTGTAAAAAAACAAGTTCATTCTGTTTCTGCTTGGTACTAAAGCTTTTTGAGCTAAACCGCGTAATGACCGACAGACAGACGGACGAACATGGCGAAACTATAAGGAATTGTTGACTACGGAACCCTAAAAACCGATAATATTATTTAGTCAAAAACGTTCCGATTTATGCAATAATCACTCACTGTGTCTTGAAGTCTAACGTTATGGTATTTTATGTTGGATTTAATTATTTTCATAACAGGGTTCCAAACTGGGGGAACTTGACAACCAATTATTAAAATTGTTGTCCTTGTTAAAATTTAGATGTTTTTGAATTTCCATATCTTCCCGTATTATTTTTAGGGTACATCAGTATATTTTGCAAGGACTTGAAGTTTATCGAAACGGAGAAAGTTATTGATGTTCACTGATTGAACATAAAAATTATTATTTACATACGTAAAAGCAAAGTTTTGTCTGCCTTCTTTTTTATCGTACTTCCGGTGATTTCTTGATCTGAGTATTGTGGCCTATAAAAACCCAGGTTCGATTACCGCTGCTAGACGAATGTTTGCATGTTCTGCAGATATCTGGTCTGGGTCTGGGTGGTATGGTACCACAGTATCATTCCTGATACCTACGACACAGGGAATCCTAGTGTAAGATCAGGACTATGTACGTGTCTGTTGGGTTGATTATTCATTCATTCAGAATTCACATGAAGGCAGAAATGCACAAATACAGTCTTTCTTAAACACGGTAATGCAGCACAAGAAATATAGATACCGCTCTAAAAAGTGCAACTCTTAGCTCGTTACTTTGCAATTCTCAGATCGTTTCGTAAAGCTACAAATCAAAGTGAATAGGCAAGCAGGTACCTGAGACATATACATTGTGTTACGGTAACTTTCCCTGTAGTACGAGCTCACGGTGTCGTTTGAAGGAAATTATGTAGAGCGAGAAGCCATTTTAAGATATTATAAAGCACCCCTGAAATGTGTTACATAGTCGTTTGAATGACAGCTTTACATTACTTTATAAAATTGGGGTGTGTCAAACAAAGTTTCAATACTTATTATGACTGGCAAATTCGATGTTCTACAAATTGTTTTATCCGGAAATATTGCCATAACTTTCTAAAAAGAACACGTGATGTATCTTAGTTACGTACAAAGCATAAGTTTTGAATTTGAACTTAAAACGCGTCGGTAATGTTGTATGGAAATGCATAATGCCCAAAATTTTTCTTTCTTTGCCCACTGCGCCACCTCTTTGGCGCAGTAGGCAAAGGCTCGCCTGTGACGCAGAAAGTTGCGTTTCGATTCCCGTCGTATTAGTTGTGTTGCAGCCGCCTTTAACTTTCTGCACAAGAAATAAAATAAAAGAAATGGCGGTAAAGAAAAAGGTCGTCTTGATTCTGTTATTTTAAATACACAAATAAAAACCAGCACCAAAGGTTCAATAGTGAAATGAATATTGAGTGTACTTCACCAGATCAGTCAGAATCCAAATTAGCGATGGAAAATTCCTGCTTCCAGCGAAGTCAAAGGAGAAATACGTAAAAGTATCTTACATAAGAAACCATTTTAGTTTCATGCATTTTTTAAGAAAATCACTATTTAATACCTGCTGATCCTTCTAAGCTAATAAAATTATTAGCAACAAACAATTTCAGATTATTACGAATCATAGTAATCGACTAAAATAGAACTGGGAAAAGGTTCGTGACAAATAAGCTACTTTCTAATTTCTATCAGAGTAAAAACCACACATTTCAAATCAAAATAGTACTTATAATACATTGAACCTTCTCGTATTCAAGTTTAACAAAAAGCGTAAGAATCCAGCAACACTTTATTTATAGTTCGACAAATGCACATTGCCCGCAGCTTAGCTAATTGCCCATTTGTTATAAGATACTTTGCGTTCGTTTTCCAGAGAGATCTAGTATTAGTTCCCTTTATTCTAGGAAATGATTTAACTATTCTTATGAAAAAAAACATTCCCAACAAATCCGATGTAGGAGTCTATATCAGTCGTTACCTATGTCGGAAGACTTTTTGTGGTCGGTTACCGAACCGCCCCGCGCCCACTTTGTCGTATTCAATACGTCATGGTGGTTAATAAGTATTTTTTTTTTATTATTTCAACTAGTCTCTGCCCGTGGCTTCGCCCGCGGATTACTCGGATTCAGTAGCCTAATAGTATCGTATAAGAGTTATTTTGGGCAAAACCAACAGCTTGTTACAACTTATAATACACTAGAAATACAATTTATAAATACAGTTTAGGTATAGCAGATACAGTTTTTCTAGGTCATAAACTATACCTGTTCCAAATTTAATCCAAATCTGTTTAACCGCTACGAAGGTATTCAGTCAGAAACATCAAAACTATTTCACAATTTATAATATTTGTGGGACGGATAGGATGATTCTTAGTTTTCAAGTATTTATCCTATAGACCCTCTATTTTTTCGTATACTTTACCATGTTGCGTGAAATAAATGAATTGTTAAAAAAAACGCTCAAACGTTATTATTAAAACTATGACATCAGAGTTGGCAATCAGCTCTTATACGAACTTTAAGAATAGAATAGAATAAACGTGTATTTGGCACAAACAATACAAGTAAAAGTTATACACAGGCCGACAAGTAGATGTCTACTACTTAAATCTAAAACGAACACAACAAAATTGTTCTACGGCTAATTTGTCTAAAAAGGCTATTGGATGTAGTCTGTACCAAAATGGTGTTCAGCTCAGCATATGCTGGATCTGTTTACTAACCAACACTGATTTTCAGCTGTAACCAAAAATATTCGATTATAATTACTTACAAAGTATTTTGTACTACTTCAATTTATGGCTTTACAACATTGGAATTTGAAAAACTATAAATTAAACGACAGAAAAACAAATACACAAACATCAACGCACAAATAAATTGTGTTTCCGCGTATGCATGAACATTAATTCAAGAAATAAAATAAAATGAAAACTCTCAACAATTTGAACATATGAAGTGATATGTGTAATGACTAATGGGTAAAATATGTGTAATGTGGACCCTTTCAAACGAAAGCATGCGAAAATATAATTAGAACAGTGGGTTAATTTCCCTTTCTCGTGCCCATACGAATTAACGAAGTTACAGGGTAGGTTTAGGATATTGTGATCCCGCCTAATGAACAATCCTAAACCACGAAATTTATGAGTGGATATTACATAATTTTGAATGTCCAATTCGAGTCAGAAATGGAAACATTAATTCTTATGGATTTGTTGTTTTTTAATGCAAACACATTAAACACCATCAACATCCTGTAAAAGTCCGCTGCTGACATAGAGAGTACCATGACGAACTATCTTGGAGCACCTCCAACCGACTTTGCGTCGGCACATCCCAAAAGGTGGTCGCGACAACGTAACGTATACCTAGTATATAAAAACAGAAATATGACAGATATATGTTCCGGCTCCAGCCTGCTTAGCATGAAGACTCAAGACAACGGGTTTGTCTACCGCGTCGAGAAGACTAAAAATGTTTTGTCCCTCTCTTTTGTTTGACAAAACAGGAGACAGGAATAGTTTTTGTTTTCTCAATCGTAGACAAAACGTTGTTTTGGGTGCTCAGGTGACAGGTACTGCGGTAATTGTAGTTCTTGATACCCGTGAAACAGGAAATCATTGTGTAGGGTCAGACATATATACGTCTATTGGATTTTTTTTTCAATATTCCATTTCCAATGAACATCATGTACGATCGCTTTTTTAAATTAACAATCAACTTTATATTCAACTTTATTAAAATTTGAGTGCAGGTGCTAACAAACCAGAAAAGCAATCTACAAAAGCGTTAAGCACATAAATTAAAAATGAGTATAATAGTGGAAACTCTGCGTGAAAACTCCCTTTGCGTTCCTTTATAAAGGCTTACAATGAAACACTGATGTTGGTGAGCATTTGCTTTTAATTGTTCCCCGGGTGGAGTCATGGCGCTGGTAGGACATCTCGTGCACTAACCTTCTATGAGTCTTATCTACCAGTAATTACTAAGTATTAAGTATCACCTATCAGTAATCTGTGAAATGTTACAAACACGTTTTAAGACGCAGAAAGTTGCCGAAAAAAGTAATCATCATACGCAATACCGTAGTGCTTCCGACAATTACACAAAATGCGAGAAACAGTCACATTTTTAGTTTTATCTTATGCAAATGATTACTTTTCTATAATACGAACCAATATAGTCGTATATCTTTATCCTATTCTATCCTAATTAGGATATACAGATTTTATTATTAGGATTTTTTTACCTTTTTTATTATTTTCTCGAGTTTTCGACGGTCACGGAATGACTGGAGTATACGGAGTTATCGTCGAGAAAAATCATGTCATAAAAATAGCCTTTGTATTTTTTTTTTATTATATATACCCAGGTACGTGTTTTAAATTTCATCCCAATCGGTTCAGCAGTTACAGAAGTTATTAGCAACAACCATTTAAACTTTCAAAACGTTCTCATTTATAATATTAGTAGGATTACTCTCTCTAATCAACTCTCTCTCTCTCTAATCTATTAGTTCTCTCTAATCAACATGGAAGAGAAATTATGAAGTAATTTTTTACATTTTAAAACCCCTGTCGTGTATCTATCATCGATTGCAGCGTCTTCTTGTGACTTGTGGCTATAAAAACCATCCTTGAAGACATATTACAAGCCTTTGCCGTTTTAAAAATAGGTATATGATAACAGACAAACATACAACCTTATGTCAAACGTTTATACGGGGTTCTTACGTCATGGATAAAAAGACGTCTGAGTATGATCACAACTGTGGTCTAGCTGATTCTGTTCAGGCTTTGATGTGGCTCGCTCGCCTCAATCTGCGATCGTGGAACGCTGAGTCCACGAACTTTCGTTGTCAGGAAAATATAGTTGTTTACTGTTCGACAGCCAAATACGTGTGTCGATTGGGAATAGTTCAATTAACGACACGTGAATTCAAACATCTACGGTCACGAATAATAAATCGGCTGAACGGTCGATACCAATCCCTTTATATTAGGACCAAGGTTCATCGTATAAACCTAATTATACCCGACTTTATTACATATTACTGTATAGCACGCCCTACGGAACCGTTATGAACCCTGTATCGTTATCCCTACCAAGATTTCTTAATGCGTATTTAAAATGAAAATGTAATCTGACGTTGGAAAATGTAATATTCGAGTAAGTAGCGCACATTTTCCTCCGCTTTGAGCTCCGCTATATGATATTAGTTTACGTATCTGTGACATGAAAAGACTACCCGATATGTTAAGCGTTACAGTGGGACTTTAAAATGAAAGCAGTGTTTCTGCACTAAAACGTGGAAGTGCACGATACACTTTCCTTATAAAAATATTCTGTGCTGTAAAGGCGGTCTTCCTTATTCACGGTGAGCGCACCTGGCTCACGCTTCTGGATGAAATGAAAATTTGTCTTCTTGACAAATTTTAACTTATTCTGTAGTTATGTTTGCGTTTTATCTAGAATAAATACGACAAAAGCGGTCAAAAATTGAAACAGTGGTAACAGCATTGGTATTAATAAATTTTAGAAAAAAAAATTGGCATCTCTAAAATTATTTCCCAACAAAAAGCTAGTTGTGTCATTCAAAATCAATATCAAAGGATATATTCGCTTTGAAACAATCCTATAAATTCGATCCAAAGTGTTAGTTTTCCTGTCTCCCTTTAAAACCATTGCATCTCATACAATCTACAAATCAAGAGAGCTGTAAAAAGAATTTCCGTTATTGCGACCGAACACGACGAAGGCGGCGACGCTCCTGCGTTATTCATGAAAACGTTTCTACCTTCCCATCTGGACAATGCAAAAATTGACTATTTTCTCACCACGAAAAACCTTAACACCTACCAAAACTTTCTGAACCTCAGTTAAACGAGATCAACTTTGAAACTCAATCTTTTTAATATGGTACAACCAAAACCTCGCCGCTCAGGAAAAGTTTAATCTTATCGTTTTCAACCAAAATAAACCTGACGTTTTTCATAAATCATAGCCAAATAGACGAATAACTGCAATTTACTTTAACGTTTCGGAAAGCTCTGCATTCGACTAAATTGCCGGATCAACATTTCCCGAAATAATTGAAGTTTGAATGAAATGAACAAAATCTTGATCACGTAGCTCCGATATCAAAGTCTGCGCCAAGAATCTGGATCTTAATGAGAATCCTGCACTAATTGGAATGCTCGTTTCATTCCGCCTGTGTTAAGAGATAAAAGCTTTATAATTATTGAACGAGTCATACGTGGTCGAATTTAAACTAGAATACATAATGATGACAATAATAATTCATGATCAAATTATATTTTTCTGCAAAAAGTACCCTAAGGTATGTTATATCTGGAGACCTGACCTTTTTAGTCCTTTTTTCCAGTAAATAAATTACTCAAAACCTTTTTCTTTGCAAGCTTTTATAATTTTTTTCAAGAAAAAACCTATATTTTTGTGTTCTAGCATGTATATGACGACCTCTGTGGCGCAGTGGGCGAAGGCCCGCCTGAGACGCAGAAGGTTGCGGGTTCGATTCCCGCTGCGGGACAAATATTTGTCTGGGGTCTGGGTGTTTTCTATGTATATGTAAGTATTAAAAAAGTATAAATGTAGTATATCAGTCAAATAGTTCCCATAATAAAAGCTCTGCTTAGTTTGGGGCTAGATGATGCTGTTTGAAAAAATGACCAGCATTATTTATTTATTTATTTATATATCAGGCAAAACGCAAAATAAATATAATATAACTAGTACATTTTTGCTCAATTTTCAAACCACTGACATGTTTTTCGTCTTCTACTACAGCGCCTCTTAGCGATAAAACTTCTTATCTATCTTAGAATCTACAAATCGAATACAAAAAAACACATTACAATCGGATGATTTGTTTCGAAGATAAATGGAAACAGACAAACATACAAAGAAACAAACAAATAAAAAACCTCTTACGACAAACGCATATACATACGTCGCTGCTAAAAACGTTCATGCATGAGCATTCGAGAAGGTTCGATTAGGCAAAGGTCCGTTTCGTCATAGCCAACAAAGCGGAATGTCAACGGCTTCGACATCAATCACTTGCGATGCCGGGGATTACTCAAACCGTAGCGTCATCCTACAGCGCTGAGGCGAGGAAAATTTACATAAATAAGCTCATCTGTATTCAGCATGCAAGCCGAGAGGAGCCCATGCAACAACATGTGGCATTCAACTTGCAGACCTCCATTATTAATTGTGGACAAGTGACGCGAGGGAGCCGTTCTGCCAACTAGCATAACTAGTCGCTGAGCCGCGCGGCGACCTCGTTGTTTCTAGTTTAATGGAAGTTTTGAGCGCTTTTAGTTCCACTTTGTTTATTGATTCATATTCACGATGTTTACCAAACAGATTATTGCAAAGCATTCGTTTTGAGTTTCTGTGTAATTAGCTCGTTCTAGTTTTGTGATGCACCAAAATTGTAAGCTTAATTAGTTGTTAAACAGCTACTAGATGCAGAGGTGCTTCATAACGCAACTTAACAACAAAGTAAACCCCGAAGGTTGCTATTAAACAAGTTGGTAGTAGATTCAAATTTTAAGCTCGTAAATTAACCCTTCATCCTTTTGAAATAGCAAAGGGATTGGGACCTAATGGTCTATTTGTGAGACGTAATGGGCCGGTCTGGCCGAGCGGTAGACAATTTGGACATATTCCGACTTCACTACATTCATAAAGAGGCTTATACGGAATCATTATCTTTAATGTCTCTATTATCGTGCTGCTTCTAAATTAAGTATTTTTAAGTTCATTTTATTAGTATTTATGTTAGGTAGCTGTGGCGATTACGGAGGCGATTAGTAGCATTTGTATCGTGGTGTTAGAGCGAAATTTGTAACCTTTTGCAAGCAAATTTACACCACCACTTCCGCTACCGCTATCGCGCCAATTTGCGCGAGCCTGTAGATATTTGTTCGTTTGTGTATTTGTTTTTTTTTGTATTTTTAAACTACACAAATCTACACAATCATGAACACTTTTAACCAATACTCATCTAAACTAAGGGAAACTCATATAATAAACAGCCGCTATCTCATTATATTTAATTTAGGCTCATTCGAAAACACAATATTTTTTTCTTGACAATTGATTTGAATATTACTTTTTCTTTTAAAATTAAATCCCTCCAGATCGTGTCTTGACGTCAGACGGAGTATCAAATTAAAATAATTGTTCTTAGCTTTCACGTTTTAATATCAATAATTTCAGCATCAAAATGAGCCCTCGGGATATATTCTGCGCCAGTGCACATGAAATGTTTTAATAACCAACAGGGGTCATTTGAATCAACACAAATACTTGAATATTTTACGAACCAAAGATTCATATCATATTTCAATGGCTTGCTGCTTGCTGGCAGCCGTGGTATTTTAAATTAATTTGATGGTTAGTTATTCTTCTTGCCACCAAAATATAGCGTTTGACGAAATCAT
The DNA here is from genome assembly GCA_961405105.1 of Perizoma affinitatum. Classification (NCBI taxonomy): domain Eukaryota; kingdom Metazoa; phylum Arthropoda; class Insecta; order Lepidoptera; family Geometridae; genus Perizoma; species Perizoma affinitatum. Next base: position 14,397,231 of record OY560184.1, on the reverse strand, counting down.
ACAAAAACTCGAGTTTGTTGTAATCATACAAACCACTGACAATAAATAAGTTCTCTGCTACAAACTTCAATGAGAATATGGTTTTTAAAATCTCTTTGAGATTCAATTTTATCCAAAGTAATTTCGTTATTAAGTATTATGAGGGTCATGTTGTAGTTAAGCCGAAAAAAAATATTTAGTTGATTGCGTCTCCAAAATAAAACCCAGGCACAGACTTCTCACTAAATTAAAAAAAAAAGATTATTATAGTGATACTACTACTACTACTATTATAGTGATAGATACTACAACCCTTGCTTTTTACTCTTACTTGACTTAGAGATCGTGACCTCCCAAGAAATATTCAAGACTTTGCAACACCCCTGGGGCTCGCGACCCACAGGTTGAAAATCGCTGTAAAACATACAAACCAAAAAGTAGGACTTAGAAAGAAAATGGGGTCCAGTTTCTATAACCAGTCAACATTTTTGGCTTTTATTGTTTGAAATATAGGTTTTTAATCATTGAACTTACAGGAATCCTTTTTTATGGTCGTCTTATAAAAATCTGTTTTTGTGTAAAAAAAATTAGGCAACAAACACGTCAGGTTAATTTTTCAATGACCTTAATTTGCTTTAGTTTACATCTATTCCTAAAAACGAGTAAGTCACATAAAAAAACATATTTTGTCTCATAAAACTTATCCACATGAAATACTTGTTAATTCCCACTTCCGAGACACCAATCCTTCAGCGAGAAGGTAGACCGTAAATTCAACGCCCCTGCGTGTAACAGTATCGGTGGATGTCACATGTCGTACAACTTTTTGTTTACCTGACAGCGGTTTCCTTTGTTTTATTTATCAAGAAAAGTATTTGTACTGTTTTATACACATTAGAAAAAGGTGGAATTTTAAAAAGTTCAGTGTACTAACACCGCAATGGAGTCGTAACTATTCCTGACAGACCACTCGTTTTAAATTATAGATAAGAGTAAATTGCTGATCGGTTTTAAAATAGATTCTTTGAAATATTGCTTTACGAACCAGACCACTCATGTAGGAGCCCACCTCAACCGATGGAGCGCAGGCAGTCAAGACCGTTTGTCATGAAACAGTTCATGACTTCAAGAGTTTAAGAGTTAATGGACATAGATCATGCAGCAGATATGCTATTGATGATATTGTTTAAATACTAATCCCATATTCTGTGTAAATTATGTTAAAAAGAACGGTCCGACTTAATAAAAACATTTTCTCACTTTTACAGGCGTACGTTTGTTTTATTTTTTTAAATTTTTAATGAATCTAAAGTAATTTATTAATATATTTTAGAAAAAACTTTTTAAAAACATTTGCTCAAACTAACATGACGCGTCACTTTGAAACTAGTGACAATCGATGAGGTTTATATTAAAACCAACCGCCATGATTATATCATGTAATGATTGGGATGTTTGGATATTTGTTGCTCAATATCTCAGCTATTGCTGAACCGATTTTAATGAAATTTCAAACAGGTATAGTTCTTAACCTAGAATAGGTCTCAACTAACACATAGCGGTAACATGCGGGAGAACAGACAGACAGAGCATGAACTAATAGTTATCCATGTAGTATTAGTACTAAGCACTATATAACACATTATAAAACATGTTGAACCGACATATTCTGTCAATTTACCTGTTATTTTTGTTAATATGTATCTTACTAAAACATGATGTAGAAAACCCTATTAATGAGAAATTATCACGAGCTGTCGTTGAGCGACCTTTTAAATTATGTATGTTTTGTGTCCTTTTTGGGTAACATAATCCCTAATTAAACCTCCGTACGCTAGCTAGGGTCGGTTAAATCGCATTTATCATTGCTAATTTGTGTATTTGATTAGAGTTTTTAATTTGTTTGAAAAGGAAAACAAGATTTGCGAACGTCACATCGAGTTTTACATAAGTGTTTGTCACGCTTGCTATCTTTAGTAAAAATGTTAGAGAAGTAGAGACACTTGCCAATACACTTCAAATAATATTTAAAATACATAATTCCAGGAATATGAGGATAAATAAAATGCTAGTAAGTCAGTCTCTCGCAAGACTCGATCCGCTTATGTAAATCTTGTTGGTGCGTAAACGTATTCACGGTTGCTGATTTTTATCGCAGCCTTCATGGTGATTCACTGAGGTGATATATTTACACTTTATCTGTATATTTGATATTTCTTTGAAATAATAAAAAAAGTTTGCAGAGCTATTGCCGTGTAAAGGTCGAATGTGCAGCGTATATTTTTCTGGTGTCTGTCGTGCAGTATGTAGCCAGGCATGCAGAAGCAATGGCAAAGAGCATTTCAGCAGTCTCGGTTGTTTGACTGCGAGATTCTCCATAGGGATGCAAACATCGTAAAGAAAACCATCGATGGTTTTATGTATCGATGTTTCCAATTGTTTATGATATTAAAAAGATACGTTCAAAAGCAAAATACTTACCTAACTTTTTTTTGCAGGCAAACTTTCGTCGTTTTATGTATAGAATTCATATACAATACTCCTGGCCCGGCCGGCAGAAACTAGTCTATATTTTGTAGAACCTACTTTAAATTTATTGTGTGTGACGGACGTTGGATGAATGAATGTGAAATAGGTAAATGAAAGTTAAAACTAAGTGAGGCTGGCGTGATTAGAAGACATACAATCATATATTATATTTGATTCACTTAAAAAAACAATTTAAAATTGTTATGTAAAAATAATAATGCATGTAATTATTTATATTGTATAAATAGAACTTAGAGATCAGTTCATTTTGTGGGGCAATTTGTAAAGTTTCTTTATTTTTCCGATTTGCCACAAATGTTCCAACATTGTTTTGAAACTTACATCTCAGCCGTAGTTTAAGACTGATCCGCTTCCGCTATTTCTTAAAATTTTTCATTAGCAATTAAAATTTCCAAAACGAAAGTTGTTGTACCAATAAGCGCTGTTTGTTCGTAGCGTTAGATCCATTCATATCGTTAACATTGTCTGCTTTCACGTCGAAACTCATATTCGAAAAAAACGAGAGTTTTCTCGGGAAACAAACCGTAAAACAACAAATTAATAACTTTAAATAAGGCATGGTATTTCATCCCAACATGAAATATAATGTCTTAGTTTTATTTATTAATATTCAGATTTCCATATCAAACCGCAGATATTGGCCAGTTTGACAAAACGGCAATGTCATAGGTAAATAGATTTGACGACTACATGAACGCTAGCAGTCAAAGTCAAAGTCAAAAGTCAAAGTGGAATGCTATGAAAAATGCGACCATGTGCCAAATATAATGTTTGAACGTGTCGCTGACTACCCCCTGCTTATCCTCACAGATATGAATACTGAGTATGGATCTGAGAATCACCATCATGGGGATTAGAGACGTGCGCGAGTTTTTTTGGACGCAACTTTGATCGTGGCAACACTAATCAAAAAGCTTCAACGCTTTCAACGTCAACGCGGATTTATGCCCAAAAGGATGAACACAGAAGCTAACAGCAGAGTAAATTCCACATACTATTCATGAATGTTGACGTAAGTTCCATAGATATAGCCGCTTTTCAGGTTTTAAGGCCGAGTTTTATTGACCACTATCTTAAACATATAACAAACGAATACAAACTATGCACCAAAATATTTCTAAATAATTTATCTCACTAAACTATGTAATTCAGGAACACAAAGTAAAGCGATTACCACAAAATGTTGAATCAGAAGTCGTTAGCATTTGCGTGGTCTTAGAAACAAAATTTTATTCTCAAACAGATTAAAGGGTACCAACTTTCCTACAATAGGGGCATATTTATTGTGCCTTAGAAGCAACGAGTTAATGGATTACGAAAGGTTAACTTTAACAAATGGAGTTGTTAAAGCACATGCTCAAAGCGGATTACTCAAAGTATTCGTAATCAAAAGGGATGTTTGTTGCTAACACTGAATAAATGATTGGTTTCTTAGTAGTGCAAATAATCGCTGGTTAGTCAATGATTTTATAACCCTATAATAAGTATTGATAAGTGGAACCCCTCACGTTCGTGTTAAGTTTTCTTTATACTATTTTATCTGCCTGCTGCTAAGAGCGTTCTAGGGTCGGAATTTCGGAAAATGCTTTTAGTCCACTCCTACACCAAAAACAAACTTACCCACGTTTCAGGACACTTTTAGGCTGTGCATTATTTGTCAGTCAGTCGAGTCACAGAACTTTTTTTTTTTTCACAGAACTTTTGCCCATTTGAGTCTCTTGCCTCGTTATCTCTCAGTAGAATCCAGTCTCTAGCTCGTATTTAGCGGATAAATCCCAAAGTATAATAGTTTGATGTTTTTTATCATAAATGAACTCTTAGTATGGAACAGCAATTTTTTTTTAGCGATTTTTGGTTTGGCCTCATGATACAAGGTTGTTCGTATATTAGAGCATTACATATTATGGAAAAATATTGTATTATAGAAAAATAATAAAATAGCTCTAAGCTTTGTTTGCATTTTGAGGAAAAAAGATCGAAGGCGAAATTGTAGGCCTAGAGTTTTGAAATGAGCAATGATTATTTTCCAAAAATATTATTAATCATTTATAAGACTTTGAATAACAAAAACCAACTTCATGTCCACTGTGAATGTCCACACCGCTCAACTTCGCCGTGTCGGTGGAAAAGTTAGGTATAGTTTAGATTTAGTTTTTATTTTGGTAGCAATACTGTACGGTTGTCTGAAAGAGATCGCTGTCAGCGATAAGGCCGCCATTTGTAGGACGTACTTACATTGTGTTCCTCAATAAAGTAATTTTTCATTTCATTTCATATAACGGGAAATTGATAATAAGTACAATATGCAATTTCATCATCCAAAAAAACACACGTAAGGTGTTTTTTTGGTCCATGGATGGTCTATGGAGTAGGTATCAGCTTTCTAAATTATGCCTTCACGATGACGTTACTGACTTTGACAATAGGGCTATCTACTCAGCGTACACTACAAAGTGCGCTACAAATCTTACGCTAGCTTTAGATGAGACACGTACTCGGAGGTTCGTCCATACTGTGTATATTGATAGATTGGCAATATCCGACTCCTTTGGAGTTGTCTGATTTTAATAATATCACGACTATACGATAAAATGAGCACGCCAGTTTTAAGAAAAACGTACGTATACGTACGTTCAAAGGTTCATGTACATTCCGTGTTTCAAGTAATTAGAACCTTATACAAAATCAATGACCTTGAAACAGTGACGGACAATCTTTAAAAAAATGAATGAAATCTGACTACGCGCTAATGAATTATAACTAAGTATTCATTTTGACTTTTATCTCCTGTCCTAAGGGGTAAGTGGTTTCGGCATGATGAGCGGTCAAGATACAGACAGAGAGACAGACAAAAATAAATCCGATACTGAAGCTAAAATACAATTTTAGCTTCATTATCGAAAGTAGAGTGCTCTTCAAAAAAAAAAAAAAAAACTTCAATGTATAGAATTCGACCTGTTACAGTTTTATTGAAAATAAATATTCATAATCAGAATTTGTACATAGGCTCTAAGTTTATGGGATCATGGAGGAATTTGTAAAGTTGATAAATACATACACAAGGTACACCACAAACAATATATCATAAAGGGCAATGCATTGACAAACAAGGATGTCGTTGTCTGCACTTCCGCGTTGCCATGATTAATATCCAAAGTCTGTTCGACCGGCCACAGAGAAATCACTTGAAGAGTACAGTAGGACAGGCATCATGGGCGAGGCAAATCTTACATTCTGTCAGTAAGATCACTGTTATTAGGTTCATCTTATAGAAAAAAGGACTTTAATTATAGAAGGTACAAGTAGGATGATCACTTGACATTTTACAGCGTAGTTCAAGATCATTATCTTGACAGGTCAAATGAAAGGACGACTTTGGTGAGGTAATCCTACATTTTGCATTCGGCATAAATCATGAGCTACGAGTAATGTGGTGTAAGTTTTCGCATCATGTTTTAAAAGACTCTTCAAGAAATGCAAATAAATTTAAACGAGCAATTTACCTATTGCTAGTTTAAAATAAATGTAAAATTGCATAACCATAATAAATATCAACGACTCGTAGTTTAATCGATTGTTTCAATAATCTTCACCAAAAACGTTTTGTTATTCTTTGAAATTATTACAAAGTTTTGTAATTATTTCAAAGAACGGGAACGCAGAGCATTGTCAGTCAGGGCCAATATGCTGGCCCGCAGATTCGCACGATGTACAGACGCGGTCAAAATTACCCTTTTTAAGACGTACTGTACATCCATATACTCCGCGAGTCTGTGGTTTCAGCATACTCAAAAGGCTTACAATGCTCTGCGGGACCAATTTAATAACGCTTTCTGGAAGCTGTTGCGGCTCCCGCGTTTCTGTAGTGCTTCAGGTATGTTCGCCGATGCGCGCACCGATACATTTGACGCCATCTGGCGGAAAAATACCGCCTTTCTGCTAAGCAGAGTGCGCGCGAGCAACAACAGCATCCTGAAAGAAATAGCAAACAACCATGCATGTCCTCTGGTGTGGAAGCTCTCCCAGAGGACAAAATCAGTCTTAGTAATTAAGTACTGTAGTAGTGTCTTAGTATTAAGTAATTGAGTACCCTTATCTTAAGTTTAATAATACTTGGATCATGTTGTCTGAATAAAACGTATTATTATTATTATATATATTACTTGACAGATTATCATAGAGCAAACGAGACGTTGTTGATTTACATCTGTAATTGGAACCTGGGGTTAGCCGTATAAAACGAACTATCCATACTGGTTTTCTGTGGCTGCAGTATTCAACGGAGCAATATTATAAGACGCTTGCGAATTCCATACGTCATGACAATTAAGTTGTTAAAAATAAACTTAACCTTCTTAACTTGTACCGTCTTGAATATACAACTGACACTGGAGTAGCAGACAATACTAAAAGGGCAGCCAAATGTAAAAGATCTAGGACCTTAAAAGGGTCTATTTAAGACTTCAGGTACTTATGAATATTGTTCACGTACCGTACTATGGGAGACTGCTGTGGTAACGTACCGGACTAAGTCCTCATCATCACTATCAGGCATCAGTTACCTTGAAGTAAATAAGTATTTTTTAACTTCAAGCTAAAGTTTTTTTTAGAATTTGGATAAGCACTATGAAATAATTGTATTATTTTTGGTTATTTAGTGTTTAAATAAAATAAGATAAGGGAACGCGTCTGCCAAAGATTTTTATTATTTTAGCATTGAAACCAAATTCTTTATTCTTCAAATAAAACATCGTCTCTATCTCACGTCGTAAACTAAGCATAACATTTTATTTAATACCCAGTTGGATATCATAACTTTTCACAGCCGTCTGAGTTCTAATAGACATCATAAAAACACGTGCTTTTGTACGCTGAGACTGCAAGAACCTGACCTTGACGACTCAGCTCCTTAGCCTATGCTCATTGTTTTCATTTTTATTTAACACAAAAGATTCTTTTACCATTATTTCGGTAGGGTATCCCATTACGCATGCCAGGAAGTATGAGAGCACAATGGGAATGAAGGAACGGTGTGGGACGGCCCTCATTTATTTATTCAGGACCACGCCGAGGAAAGTAATTCATGCGTGTTTATTAAAAAGCTGAGTGGTTTTATCGTGGAAATAAATTAAAGTTGCCGTCGGTATGTCGCATTGAGGTAAAGCTAGCGTGAGAAAATTTTCGCAAACCACTCAATTTTTGGGAGCTCATGGTGGGCGTGTTCTGCAGTTAGTCGCGTCTGACAGTGGATAATGGTCGTTAGGACACTTGGAAGCCGTGTCGGGAATGTTATGACTAGATAGGTAAGAAAATAAAGCAATTCGATAAAAGCTCACACAAGGTTTCATTCACTAGGTAAATGAATATCGCTCTAGCACATTATCTAACAATCATTGTAACAAACTATTTTATTCTGTGCAATATTATAGATGTGAAAATGTTATTGTTTGTTGCTAATTTTCTCCGTAACGGCTCACCATCTTCTTGTTCTTATCCCACATTACGCGGGGTCGGCACAACATGTTTTCTTCTTCTCTCCTCTATCAGCCATCATCTCAGTACTCACTCCTTTCTTAACCATGATATCCCTCACACAATCCATCCATATTTTCTTTGGCCTACCTCTTTTATTTCCATCCACATTCATATTTAAAACTCTTCTCGTAATGTGTCATTCTACCCTCCTCATGACGTGCCCATACCATGCTAACCTATTACTCCTCAACTTTTCCGTCACTGGTGCTACTTTCAAACTTCCCCTGATGCACACATTCCTTATTTTGTCCATTAGTAACTCCACACATCCATCTCAACATTCGCATCTCAGCTGCGTGCACATTTTTTCATCAATTCCTTTGGTTGCCCATCAAACACTCCGATCCATACAATACAACAGGTCTTATGACCGTTTTGTAAATTTTTTTTTGAGCCTAAGAGGCATTCGTGGGTGTGATTTCTCCTTAACGGGTGAACTGTTATAAATGAAATTTGAAACATAAATAGTGATTTAGAATTGTATGTCAGTTAGACCATTTTTATCCTGGTACCATGCAGGCAAAGGTATGGGCAGAGCCCTGTATTACCTACTAAAAATTAGAATCTATGGGTGTTTGGATGTTGCTATTTATCTTCATAACAGCGGAACCGAATTAGATAAAGCTTGGAATAGGTATAGTTTAGGATTTCAAATAACACATAGAAAGCATGAGTAGAAGCTTTTAAAGCGCAGACAGCCGCATTAGCACGAAATGTAGCTATACAAGTAAGTATACGCAAGCAAATTGTTTTAAAGCTTATATATAACAGTGGGGCTTGAAACGCGCTGAAAAAAAAATGCGAGATAAACACGATCATTTTACTCTCAAACGATTACTTTTAAAAATATAAATCAATAAGGTTCTTTATTAAAGTATAATGAGTAAGTCTTCTAAATTTTATAAATATCTCTGGGTAATATTAGACTGATTTTTCTAAATCAATATAAAATTTCGTCTCCATGTTCTTAAAAATAAAAATAAAAAATGATCTTGACAAATGGTCAAGTGAGAGAGAGTGAGAGAGTCCTACACTAGTGGCTCCGTGACGGAAAGAGAAAACGTGGTCGACCCGTTTGCCGCTCTAGAGACGACATTGTTTCAGTTGCAGGGAAACGTTGGGTAAGAACGGCCCAAAACAGGATAAACAGGCAAGAGATGGAGGAGGCCTTCATCCAGCAATAGATAGCCCCTGATAAAGAAGCAAATAATAAAACAAAAAACAATATATATATATATATATGTCTAGAGAATGAATTTAAATAAATTTAATATAAAATAAAAAGATAAAAGCTAAATAATAAAAATAAATGAGGGATGCAATATCTAAATAAAATTAATGGCATGTAATATTATTACAGTGTCCTAAAATTATTATAAACTTAACTTTAATCATATATTTTGAAATATTTTATAATGCCAATCAAATTATATTTTAGGGGAAAACCAAAATAAAAATAGCCATACTTAAATGCACTACAGCCCACTCTTCATACACAAAGGTTAGCTGGATGAAAATTCTAATTAGCATTAAATTCGCTTGTTTAAGTACTTGTTTTATCATGTGCAAAAAAGCATTTTCTATATTATTATGTTTATTTCTATTTTTATTTATTTATATTTTATTGATCATCTTCAAAGAAGTTGGTAGCTGTTACGTTAACCTCGGTGGAACTATAATAGTATATTTAACATAATATCGGCTCAGTCCTTACGCCGTTATTAAGTAACACTCGTTCAAACATTTGCTACTTTGCACTTTGTAGTTATAAAAATATTCAGTTTGACCATTAAAATTTATTCCAGTCAACTATGACGACCTCAGTGGCGCAGTGGGCGAAGGCCCGCCTGAGACGCAGAAGGTTGCGGGTTCAATTCCCGCCGCGGGATAAATATTTGTAAGATCTGCAAATATTTGTCTCGCGTCTGGGTGTTTTCCATGTATAATAATATGTATTTACAAAAAAAAGTATATAAGTAGTATATCAGTCATGTAGTTCCCATAGTACAAGTTCTGCTTAGTTTGGGGCTAGATGATGCTGTGTGAAAAATGACAAGCATTATTTTGTTATTTATTTATTTTGTGTAGTTCGTGCGTGAACAATAAAACAATTTATAATAATATAGAGCTATAAATACCTTAAAGGCTAACAAAGACTAGCTCATAATAATATAACTTAAAAACACTACCTTTACAGTGACTGTAAAAGTTAACTGTAAGTTTTTACCTTACAGTTTACACATAAGTTAGGTTATAACGCTCCCTACGTTTGGTTGTGCCCATGCCATCGATAGGTAAATCCATATGTCGATCAAACACGCTGTTCAAATGGAATGCAATTGTCTGTGTAAGACAGATACTGATGACTTTATAGCGACGCGGTGACTGTGAGATCATCCACACTTTGCAGTTGAACGATGTGCCAGAAGATCTACGGGTAATAATTACTGAACCTAAATAATCATAATAACAATAATAAACAACATACTTATACATAGTCCTGACATATTTAAAAATTGGCTCACTCTAGGATTCCCTGTGGTGTGGTTATCTGGTATTTGAGATCATATTAAAAATTTATTTCCATGCACTTCAAATAATAAAACATTACAAAATCAAATTAAACATAATGAGAAGCTTGGCTTTTTTACATTTTAATTATTGAGGAAATAGATTTTAATTATAATAGAATGTATTTATCAGTAAGCCTGATTAAAATCTTGTTAAATTTTTTACAACATTTAAGATTCTTAAATAGTTATCTATGTAATTAAGATGTTTTCCTATAAATGGTGAAAGAAAACATCATGAGAAAATCGGCACGCCTTAGAATCAAAATTTCTAAGATGTGTTCCAATAAACGGCGATGAGCCAACAACCTGTCACGTAAATTATCGTTTGGTCATGCCTCGGACCTCTAGGTACTTAGTTTCTTCAAGAATCTGCGTAATTACTGAGTATAGATTTGTTGCCATCATGGGAAATTAAAGTAGTGAACATTTGTTTTTTAACAATCGTCCCATGGGTATCGAACCTCCACCTTCTCGCGTCTCTGTATAATCGCCCGCCAAGCCACGGATGTACACAACAGTTCAAGACAACAGTTATAAGCAATCACAATGTACCTAACCAGTTTTAATTTCTGTAATTTGAGTTCGGCAGACTGCTTCGAGGCAATTTCCGTAGTTAAGTAAAGTTGTTTAAGCGGAAAATTACATGAGTTTTAAATGAAATGGATTAAAGGAACATGATTTCAACTTTATGTTGAGGTATTTGTTGATGACTTAAGCATGCCAGGCAAGTAAAAACTGTGGGAAACAATTAGATAACCATTAAAAGACTTACATACAAGATTATAAGTATAGTATAAGTCACGAAAATATAGTGTTTTTATTCTTTATGATTGCTATTTATCATATAAACGATGTTATCCGTTTGAAGTTGTGAAGAATCTTCACACGATTTTTTCTTCAACATGTAGAGGTAAGAGCTTTAAGAGTACACACTAATAAAAACTATCGTTTTAATTTTAATTGACATAGTCTTAATAAACTATTTAACTTCAATAACACGACCTAGATATAGTAAATTCAGTGTAGCTTGCTAATGGAATCGTGTCGTCGCTCGCAACACCATTCCAGATTAACTTTAATTAAGTGGATGTTATTCGAAACTTCAGCCCAGAGGAAATTTATCTTGTTACACGAACCTACACGGAATAGACAAACGACTTGACTTCATTCTTATTCAAAAAGCTCTAGAGTCGGAATGAAGTTATTTTTTAAGTCAACACCATTATCAGGTACTGTTTTTCAATAGGTAGACTGTTATAGAAATATGTTGCGTATTCGTATGTAAAAAATACTTTACAATTAGTTACCAATTTATTTACAAACAGTGAAGTGATACGTAATATAATGGATTAATCTTTGCATAGTCTTTAAACAAACTCTGCATGTGGCATCTTTGGTACCATTTTACAACTCTTTATGCAATTAATATTTCAAAATAAAGGTATTTTATTGGCAACATCAGATTAATTGAAATGCGGCGAATATCAACATAGACAGGAACTGAATACCTGAACGTTTAGCCGATAATTAAAAATGCTTTCACAACCAGACCTGTAACCGATAGCTGAACTAATTGAAATGTGTTCAATTCTTCAAACAGTTATAAAACATCCCAGCCAATTCTATATTCTACCATTGTTGGATTGATTAAAATGTTGTTTTTTCAATGTGAGTATTGTGAAAATCTAGAAGAGCCTTTTTTGGTTATTATTGTTGCTCCGAAATAATTCAGATGTAGGTAAATAAACGACGATTGACCTCAATTCTGATAACTCGACGGACACATCAACGCCATGGGGCTCAAAGTTCCTTAAATAAGTTACATCGCTTCTAATCACGGATGTGAACGTAAAACTTTGCGATCGGCCAAATTATCCCGCAACAGTTGTTCCCTACAGATGTCACATCAAATGTAAATGACTTACACGTCCGAGTTATTCCTTCCTGCAAATTCACTTTGGCCACCCGCACGGCACCGCTATAAAAATGATACATCGTGCTTGGAGCGCCTCGAGATTCAGGAGCCTGAGGGTGTCGGGTGAGGCTCCCAGGGAATGCGTGCGTCATAAACATAATCGCTCTCATCAGCTGTTGCCCGTATTGATGGCAGACCGCGCGCACCAACATTTTTATGGTGTCCCATTTACGAGCCGTGATAGAATTTGCTTCATATACATTTTTATGATCAGTTGATAGCATCCTGGAATGAAAAGTGAGATAGCAAGGTATAACTACTATACCTTACCGGTAATGCAAAAAACATCCCGTAAATAGATAAAACTTACATACAGATTTCATATAGGTAAATATTATTTTCGACAAAAAGTTCAACGCAAGTAAAAAGACAGGTTTGTGATTTTTCAGCAACTGTAAAAAACTCGAGTGAACTTTACTCGATGCTTGGAAGGTTCGTCGCTATCTTTAGGCAGAAAGAAATCACAGTAAACTCTCTCGGAAATTGAACTCCTCGTACCTACAACATATTATCCCTATAAATTTACCTGACACCTTCAATATTTCAGACGTTTCCACCGTCATGACCTCTTTTAATAAATCATTTTGAACAAATTCCTGGTATATACATATTATTATATTTTTCCAAATAAAATGGGATATAATAAAAACCATGTTCTCGAACTGAATATAGCGTCAAACACGTAAGGAAAAATACAAGCAAAAAACACTTAACTGCTTTTTAGATGTGAAATAAATTTTCTATCGCTGATTATTTAAAAATAAATCAATAACAGCACCAACAAAGGCACAAAACCTAAGAAATTGTAACTAATGGGCACCGAGAACATTTGGGTGATGGATTGTATTTCCTCGCGGCTGGAATGTCACTCGGAGTCATCGAACGATCCAACGATTTATTCCTATTACCAATAACATTATTGGTTCTGGTTCTTCAATGTATATCCAGTGATTGATGGCGTCAGTTGTGCTACCAAAAATGATCAAGTCGACATAGGTGGTTCGTAAAAGTATTAACAAGACCCATGAACCCCCATTCAAAAAACTACGGTAAAATGCATCTATCTGTAATATACCAAAACAAGTTTTGGTTTGGTACGGAACCCCTAGTGCACAAGTTCGACGAAAAGCAACGAGTCAAAATATTTTACAAAATTAGTTACAATTCAATTGTTGCGTTTCAAACTGAATACCAACGTATTCATGGAATTCTTCTGTTCCGCGACGCCAAAGAGTTAGGTCATACGATAAAAGGCGTTCAAAGTGGCTTTCTACAGGCAATCGTGTAGCCAAAAGAAACAATAGCAAATTCTGAAGTGACGTTAGTGTACATAGGTCAATCCGTGCCACCCGCGGAGTAAGGATGATTAATCGTCATGGGGAGTCCGCAACGAGAAAATAACTATTTCTCATCTTTTCAAAAGGCTGTCCCGACAAAACTGCCACAGGCAGCCGTGTTCCAGCTAAGTGCTTACACATCGATCCGACTTGAATGCTGATTCTATTAGGCAGATACGAGTATGTTAGAATAGGTATCTATACGCACTTTTCTTACACGGTGCCGCCTCGTCTCGCGTTCTATGCTGAGGTTGCCTTTTGATATCTTTATAGATGGGCTGTGGGAATTCAGGATGAAATAAGAACATTTTGTTGGCACTTTTCTTGACTGGTAGTCAGTAAAAAATAATGATAATAGATATATAATTAGATGAAAAACAACCCCATCACTAGACCCTAAATTGTCATTGGTGCGCAACGAGGAATAAAAACTTAACATTTATACCTACTGAATGAAGTGCACCAAAACGGGTGCGCTATGTGGTGTGCTTCATCTTGGTGCGCTTCATCTGGGTGCGCTACGCGGAATACCTCGTTTAAAATACTACGTAAGTAGTACTATTATTTATTCTGTGGTACGGTCAATGTAATCTTCGTTTCAACAACAGTGTCAGAAATATTTGTACAACCTTGTCTACCTGAATCTCCACATTTGAATTTTATTTATTACAGAGTTTGGCAATATTCTCAAGATATATCAATACTCGTGTAAGTTAATCCTAAAGTATCATTATGTTCACGACTCAGATTACCTAATTTTCTTTTCATCTCGAAAATAATGAAGTGGATTCTTCTACAAAGGCTATATTGGAAAAATAATCTTTATTAAAGTTTGTAAGTCGATAGACTTCAGAATGGATTTTAAATTTTCCTTACTTCGAAGCCTTTCATCTATCGACACCTTTAGATTACAAAAATATTTTAAGAAGTGTTAGGTCACAAAAAGGTATTTTTTGTTGGCTACGGAATATAATCAATAGCCAGATACCATCCAAACTTACTATTTTATTAGCAGTCAAAATTTTTGCATAATTTACAGTCTATGTAATACACAGATCTATGTATTTTGACATGACAGTGGATATATGAATATGCAGTGGATATTGGAAACTTAACTTTGCTGTGTCTTAATTATGCGTTATTAGGCCAATCAAATTATTTTTAATCGAATTTTAAAAATGGTTCTGAATTCGGTTGTATTTCTTTTTATTATACTTAATATTGTGTATGTTTGTTTATATCTTCGCCAATTTTTAACTGATTTTGATGATTTTGTTTTTGTATAGAAAATAATCCCGAGGTGGTCCCATAAAAGTTTAATTCTTGATAAAACTTCCGTAAAACTTAAAAAAAAACATCATCATCTTATGTAATCACGACTAGCAGAAACATTTTTGTGTGTGTCATTTTACTTTTGTTTTTTATTCAAAGCGGGATGACACCCCGAGTGAGCAAAATAACGTAAGCATGTGATGTTAGAGTACCTACAGGATAAATAAAGTAAACTTGGGACTGCAAACGTATCGCGAAAATCACTATTTAAATATTATCAAACGACTTCAAAAAAGGAGGAGGTTCTCAATTCGTTTGTATGTTATTGTATTACGCGATATCTTCGCCAATTGAGACGGATTTTAATGATTAATGGATAGGTTAATTAGTATACTTTAAGGTAGTTTAGAATTGGTATTTTTTACAAAGATACCAATTCCCATATACATGATAATTATTAATTTAATGAAAAAATCCCACTCCTGTTGATGAAATTTGATATTGGAATTTTTATCAACTTCTTTTATGAAGTCAGTTTTATGACATTTCATTTGGAATTGGTAAAGCTTGTGGTCTAGTATAAGTATGAGGTACTCAGTATGAGATAGTAGCGTTACCATTGTAGTAATGTGAGAGTAGTAGAAACTTTACTCTAGATTCAAAAGGAACTCAACCATCTCTACTTCAATTTCTTAACTATGGCTTCTGTGACTAGTTGTCACAATTCTGCCAGTGTCCGTTTGATCAATGATACATTCATAAACAATACAGAGGATATGAAATAAGATTATGGTCGGTATAATGATATTACTTATAAAGTCAAGGCCGCATAGAATTGAGCTTTGACATTGAGACGCCAAAAAGACATTTGACAGGTTTATGAGACAGAGTATAGAAACTTTTGACAGATAATTTGTAACGTTGTAAGTTAGTTGGTCTAACGTCTTGACAATGAGTGTAGAGCAATGGTAATTCTAATTATCTTTATGAATTTGAAGGATATTCAAGATTTAAATCATGAAATCAACATAAAAGGCATGTCAAGTACAGTACAGCAGCGTTTTCGCAGACAATTTCAAAATACCGATAATCCCATTCGCATTGAATGACTTTGCTCCTCGGTTAGTTTATATAATAGAAACGCAAGTACCATTACTCTGTAAGTAAATACAAGCAAATAACATGCGATGTCTCGGCGCACAGCTGTGCGACTAATTTTGCATAGACAACTCCAATAAGACATACTTGGAGAATTTAGTCTCAGGACGCGCTTTGTTCTCTTAGTGTGGTTTTTAGACAAATATCCTCGCCACACGCCACTAGAGGTCTCTACTATACGAGATAAAAAAACATGACGGAGTATTAAAATTTTGTAATAATTTACTTGCTTCCTTCCCCTGCAAAAGCCAAACAGAGTTTAGTACACAACACCATTAGAATATTATTTTCTGAATTCCATTGAACATTTAAACATTGAATGTGCAATATTTGCCATATCCATGCATAGTCATGTCTCGTCCTGTATCCAAATCGCTCGGCTGAGGCACACCAGATGACGAGGTTCACTCATTTCGAGTTAGACTCCAATTAGCTATTTTAGTTATCTAAATGAAGAATTTATTATGATGCTTTTACATGTCCTGCTTGGCAATGCCTAATATCAATGAAGTAAAAAATAACGTATAACGAACTATACATGCACATCCTATCCTAATGCTATTATAAACGTGAAAGTTTGTGAGGATGGATGTTTGTTACTCTTTCACGCAAAAACTACTGAACGTATTTTGATGAAACTTTACAGTAATATAGCTTATACATCAGAATAATACATAGGCTACTTTATATCCGGGTACTATGCGGGCGAAGACATGGGCAGAAGCTAGTTATGCCAATATACCAATTAGGATAATTAAAAAACGGTTTCAACGGTTATTGAATACTAGCTTACTGCTTTAGACGTTTGGTAACAGTATAAAACTAGTCTACCTATGTGTCAGTCAAAATATCTATTACAAATTTAATTCAAATTGCTTAATCTACGAAGATAATCATAAAGATGATAATATTTGTCAAATAGTAGGATTAAACTTATATTACTAACGTTCTCGCATGAATATTTGTGTTTGGTTTTCAGTCACAGTGAAACGATTTGATTTTGTAGTTTGATGTGGTATTCAAATAGAAACGGATAGAATTTACGGAAGTCTATGGAAAGCGCTCGTTGGATGCAATCCAAACCAAGCCATTAAAGGGGTAGTAGAGCAAATTTATCAATCAGAGATATTTTGATTGTACTTTTTCCAGAGTTTATTTCAGTGTAATTAATTAATAAATAGGTATACATACTGATTTTACTTAGGGACAGAACAATATGATTCGCTTAAGGCATTTAGGAACTCGAATAGCCAACGTTTTCTGAATTGAAATAAAGACCTTTATACCTATATACTATACCTATAGGTAGGTAATATAATATCTACCTACAATTTGGCACTAAAAACCTAGGGTGACCATGATACAGTCTATTCCTAGTTTGGGACCCACTACTAAATATTTAACAAACATATTTTATACCATGGCGTTCTTGCCATTCTTACCATTCTGTCTTAATTTTTAAATACCTATCCACCTATTAATGTAAGTAAAAACATACGACTGTAATCATTGAAATATGGTATCAGGGTATTTTTTTAAGATCTATTCAAGCTCATTATGTTTGTGTCATTCGATAGTGGTGTACAAACACACATGACACTTGAAATAACCTAACCAAGACGTGTCAAGACACGCTATGTGGTGACGAAGTTGCCTCATATGTTGCCTACTAAGCTATTATTTGAAATATGTCAAATTATTTTTTGCCCTAGCTTTAGGTCCCATTACTTTTGTAGTCGGGTCTTCTTGACTTTTCGTCACTCGGTGCGTTTTTGCGTGAGCTCAGGGTACACTCATCGTCTTTAGGTCTTTTGTGACCAATCAATTGGCCTATTTCTTTTTCCTGATGTAATTGCGGGGAGTTTTTTTAGTCATGTGTTCCTCGTGTCTACGCATGACATGGGCGTTACTAATGAATACTACCCGCTAAACCTTATTTAACCAGGTAAAAATGTTACAGGGGGGGACAAAACTTTAGCTACTTTGAAGCCTTATATTTCCTGAATAAAAAACAAAAAACAAACACGCTCATTTCCCCATGGTGGACATCCTCAGATACATACTCAGTGATCTTTGAGGATACCAAGTAGGGGGTAGTCAGAGGCACGTCCAAACATTACGTTTGGTTCATTCATGCGTTTTGCAAGTAGTAAGCATTCCACGTGACAGGTTGCAAGCCCATCGCCGCTTATTGGAACACTAACTGTTGGCACATGCCTTCGAATTTTGGTTCAAGGGCATGCCGGTTTTCCTTCACCGTTTTGAGCACGTGTTAATGCGCACATAAGTTTTTCGAGCAGAAAAATCCATTGGTGCTCGACCGGGTTCGAACCCACGACCTCCGAATCAGAAGTCGGGGTATCGCCCACTAGGCCAACACGGCTTCCTGAATGGGAGCTTTAAATCAAAATGGTTGAGGAAACGTCGTCCGTGTGTCACACCCTGATTTATCTTCCCTCTTAACTTGACCTTGTGTATGACAAGAAACAAGGTTAAGCGGTTAGAATTTGGAAGAAAAATGGTTCGACGCATGAGATATCAGACTTCGAGGCACGTCTCGAAACGTCTTTAACAATTTTATTATAAATTTATCTCATCTCTTTACTATATAATTATGAAACTAAGTGTATTTTTGAAATATATAAATAATATAATTTTAAATTATTAACTGAAAACAAAAATACACTTCTCCGATAAGTAATATACCATTTCGTTTGTGAATGGAGTTAGTTCACGTACGTTAGCTTGGCGTAAGTTGTGTATAAGTGACAAAGGAAGAAACTTACAGCATCTTTGTATTAACTTGTGAAGTCACATAAACTAGTTAAACGTGCCACTCATTTCATTGTGCTTAAACTACTCAGATAAAAAAATACAAATGTCCAAGTTGACAGACGTCAAAAAACTTTAGTAAGATAACATATTTTTGACTTTTTACACTTTCACATATAAAACTTCGAACCTTCAATAATTTTAGACATGACAATTTCAAATGTGTGAAAAGACACATTTGATATCCGTAAATAACTATCTGAAATAAATCAAAATATATTTATTGGGGTCAAAAACAAAATACAAAAACGGTTTGAAGAACGGTAATATTCGCAGAAGTTTAAAAAAACTGTGTCGCGAATATTAGCGCCCTCCTCCGAGAAACAACCAAACAAATATAAAATATTTTAACTAATATTAATTAATAATAATTAAGAGTATCTACTTAAACAGGTACATAAAGGAAAAAAAGTAACAATAGAAAGAGTGGAGTAAAATTTGTGTGAAGTGTTTGAGTGTGAGTTGTGAGTGTGGGTGTGTGAGTATATGTGAGATAAGGTGACCGGGCGCGCGGCTTAGTGAACGTGTGAATTTGATACAGTAAAGAATCATACAGAGTGTGATTCGGTACCTACTAGTGTTCCGTGTTTTGTGAGGGGGTGGCCGGGGATGATGTTAAAGTGTAGGAATTACTAGGAATTATTCAGAAATTTTAAGGAGATTCTCAGTATCACAACGGGGATAGTTGAATTCCTCGTGGTTAAATCAGACGCAGCAGTAGATCCGCGAGAACTAAGATTAAGTCGTATAGAAATTAGATTTTACAAGAACTTTCCAGTAAGTGATTCAAGTAGATCCACGAGGAAACACACGTAGGTTCCTACTTTTACACTGATGATCTCCCGATTATCTAATCAACAAAAATCATATTGTTTTTAAAATGATTTATTAATTTATCTGACTGTACTCTCTCTGTGCTCACGAGTGCGTTGTGCAGAGACAAAAGTAGATTAACATTTTAGTTGTCTATTACTCAAAATATATAAAACCCATCCTGTTATGTAATATTTGGTGTTTTTTTTAACCTTTGCCTTTGCCCTTAAAATTATTATTATCAACATAAAATCTTTGTTAAAAAAAACATCCTATACTCAACTTTTTTTTTTTGTTTTTGACTGTGTCTACATTAAAAATATATTATAGTTTTACCCAATGGACCTATACGTTTGAGCAAAAGTCGAATCAAAAACTAAAGTTATACCTACTGAATGCAGCACATGCCTAGACGTAACTGATACGTTTCACTTCAATTTAACCAACTCTACTCGTCCACTCACCGTACTTAGCTTTGACTGATTTAGGGCGGATCAACTCAGTCTGTTAGCCAGTCGACTGAAAATCTATTCAGGTAAGTTTCTTGATTACATTTTCACATTCAATGTGATACGGGAATTGCATGTAGTTCGTTATTAAATCTAAGTGAGAATGTGTTATTTGCCTAAACAGCTCTTTCTGCATGAAGTATTTAGGGGCTGCTTCAATAAGAAGAAGGGCGACTGGGGACCCCATGGCAAACCCGAATCAAACTGATTCTACGATTTTTTTGAGGTGTGGAGCAGTCAGGTGTTGTTTTAGGCTTTATTTCGATCAATTTCGAAAGAAAAAGGGTTGAGTGAATTACGATTTAGTAGTGGAGCCGTTGAAAGAATTTGATGAAAATATCAGAATAAGCAGTTTTTAAACTGTGAAAGTATTTAATAATAAACCAAAAAATATGCTATGATTTAAAAAAAAATAACTTTTGTTTAAAAAAAAAGGCTTTTTGTTACCAGGGACCACTAAAATTTTTGGATTGCCGCTGGAATCAAGAACTAAATAAACATTATATATAAATCAAATAAACTTTAACTAACTTTTTTAATCCATATCTACTGGATATGGATTAAAAAAGTACTGGTCATACACTGAGAGTACCAATAATCAAATGTGATTTTCTTTATACAATTCTTTACCCTACCTCTATAATGTACTTTCAGTAATCGGGAGCAGTCTTACTACACCATTTCGAGGCAAACAGGCATACGACCCACTTGTAAATACAATATGGAAGGCAGTTACCGTCATCTACATATATTGACATCTGCACTACCACGGTATTGTACTAATTATATCACGCACTCCGATTGGGTACAACTGACCTAGAACCAGTTTAAGCTTTAACAGTACCTGTTATTTCAGTTTTTGGGACAACTTTACACCTAGTAAATATAAACAAAGTTTAAGTATCAAGAACGAACTCCATTCTGACAAAAATGTACTAAATGGCAAACAAATAGTATTTTGCACCTCTCGATCACTCACCGAGGTTCCTCCGCCACCAATACATAATGTAGGCGACCATTATTCATCGAATAATGGTTTATTCATCACCTGGTTCTTGGTATTGGAGTTTATTTGAAGGCATTTGATTTTATAAGAAAGCTTTTATTTACCACTCGAAAAATGTATGAGCGCATTAACATGACGCGACGTGGCAAAGTAGAACGTGAGGAAACCGGCATTCCCCAGAGACAAAAATACGAAGCATGTGCGGTGTTCCAATAAACGGCGATAGGCTTGCGACCTGTCATTTGCTAAGCAAAACGTGAGCATGCCAAATATAATGTTTGGACTTGCTTCCGCCGACGATGTCTATCATAGGGATAAAGTCGTGGGCGTGTTTGTTAGTATTACTTTAAAAAAAACATTTATTAGAACAAAATAAAAGTAGGTACATAAATCAAAGAAACATTCTGGTTTAATAAAACAAGTAATGTTTATATCAATAAGTTTAGAGTAAGCTATTTATATTAAATGTTAATATTTAAATATAATGTTTTCTTTTTGGAGTGTGTAGGTTCTGATTATTTGCACCTTATCATCAAATATAACATTTCATGTTATGAAACTATCAGTAGGATGAAGTTAAAATAACAGTCTAAATATAAAGTCGTTAAAGGCACGCGTTATCGTTTGCGCATCAGTTGGTCTCTTAAATGCCTTCCTGTATTGAGCTGAATGCTGTCGATGGGCGGGATGCTATTTTAAGAGTGAGAACAGATGAGTTACTAGTAAGTGAATAGGTAAATATATTCCATGTGGTTAATGCTTAATGTATTAGATATCACTATCACAAAATGCACTAAGTAAATGCATTTAAATCGGACTAGCTTTTCAATCTCGAGAGAACAGTTTATTAACTTAATTTATAAAAAAAAAAAAAAAAAAAACCCCTCCGCTGACTAACTATCAGTATGAGTATGTTCGAAGAAAGGACTTTCGTAAAGTAAATAGGTAAACAGTTTATTTGTAAAGTATCAAGAACTTAGAAATGTCAATATTGTGTGTTCTAGGATAAGTATATGATCCCAGGGGGTATTCTACACATATTATGCACGTTTTAGCCGGCTACTCGTCCGGTGCGAGTGCGCTTCCTACTGTGGGACAAATGTTGCGGTACCATGGATCTCGTAGTTTTCGATACCAACAATACAGGGAATCCTAGTGTGGGGTCAAGACTATGTATGTACCTGTTGGGTGTTTTATTATTATTAGGTAACTTTTGTTCTAAGACTTTTTCGTTTAACAGCTCTTTTCACCAACTATTCCACCAAATCAATTTAAGTACGTAGTTACCGGCTGGTTTTATATTGATTACGCACAGATTCTAAGTTACTTAAAACTGTTGTAACTATTACATAAAAGCTATTTTTTACTAATAGCTTATACCAGAATAAAACGTTTCAAACAGATTTTAATCAAAAATTGCATTCTGAATAACATTCATAAAAAAAATGTTGGTTTCAAAGGAAATATTGAAATCGCGTAGCATTTTACCTAAAAACATGTACGAAATGATCGAACGAAAAAACATAACAGAACGAGTTTAAATTAACCATACAGAACATATAATTCATATTACTTTCACGAGAGAGTGCATATTGAACGAATGTACAGGAGTTTTCCAATAAAAAAACGTGTATTTTGTTGAATATTTTTTGTTTCAACGAAACTCACTAATGAGTTTTATTGAAATGAAATCTCACTAATGAGGGTTCGTAGTAATATATCACTATGATTTAAAATCTTCCTCGTGGTCATAATGGTTTGTTTACAAGGAATTTATTAATTAATAAGCTACCTACTATACTGTGCATACTACATACAGTCGCAAAGGTTTTCATTAAGAGCCAATATTTAGTTTAAATAGGTAGATGTATCATGGCAAGAAATATCATATCCAATCATGAAACCAGAAGATAAATTATTTGAATCGGAGGGAGTCGATCCGCCTAATCTGAACTTTGAGCTATCGATACCGAACGCTGCTGCTGCAGACTAATGAGAATTGGTAATCAAATCAAAATCCTAGTTTTAGTTCCGTTAAAGTTCCGTTTAATTATTCTTTATTTTCTATTTAAAAAAATGAATAAGCTTATTATTTTGTGTTTCTTTATTTTGTGTTAAATTTCCGCATATCAATTAGAATTGCAATACAAGCACGTTTGCTTGTATTGCAATTCAATTAGGATTCAGTTTCACGTTTTGTATCGTCATACAAAACGTGAAACTGAATCCTAATTGTAATCTTATCACCGTTAACACTTTGTTTTAGTTTCCACGAAGCCGGAAATAACAAATTCCATGAATAAATGTACATATATTCAGCATGAATAAAGATGCGTCTCTCGTGTTGAAAGGTACAGTTGGTTGCTGAGTTCCAAGTGTATTTGTCTAGGTAAGATTTCTGGGCACTAAATGGGAGGATGTCACGTCGGCAACACTTGTCCTCAAGTTTGCTGCTTGGCACTAGACTTCCACATCGTGTCTGCAACTTTTCACATAAACTGCGCAACTTTACACGACGGCACTTATAACAAATTGCCTTTTGCTATTCAACATATTGAAATTTTAAACTTCTCTGTTATGTACATATGATTTTAAGATTTTATATGGTAGGAACTTCTAAATCAATGTAATATTTTCTTTGTTCTATTAAAGCTAGTTGCAAAAAAGTTATAATTATAATGGATTGCTGAAATCTTGTAATGCTCTTACGAATAACTATAGAGGTTTAATTTCTATTTTACACAACCAGCGAGTTAAGGACCAACAAATAAGGCTTTTTATTAACGACACAATGTGAGATAAATTCAATGTTTAGGCAAAAATATATTTTGAATTTTAACTCCATTACGGAGTTAAAATTCCGGAGTTCGGAAAACGATCGCAGACCGGAAAAGGCAGTGACGATTCAGCTACAATCTACTGTCATTTCATAGAAAGTTTCTGTCATTTAGCCACTGATTAATTATCAGTTACTATATAACTAATTGTGGTTTGCGGTTGAAGTCGATCGCTGCCGCCGGCTCCTGAACCATACCTTAATGTACCTTGTAAAATCAAAACTTTTACTACCTAGTACCTGCTCCGTACATTTTTACGTGTATCTATCTGCGCACAGGTCACTTAATTACATTGACTCAGATCCGAACCCTTTACATAAACATTGTTATCCAACTTTCCTTACTAGTAGTGTGCTCTTGTATGTGGTTCCATCATTAGTTAACTTCATGGTCGTGCGATATTATGCTAATATAAGACCACTAATGGCACGTTTCGGGTTGTTTTGTAAAGACTTGGACTACAACATTTAGCATTTCAATCGATTAAGCCGTTTTGGAGAAAACAAACAACCTCTTACGTCAAACACATAACCCGTCTCTTGACGTGTAATAAGGGAAAACAGATTGGTAACATATTTACCAAAGTCATAGATATTATAATACTGCGTAAGTGTAATGCAATTCATTCAGAATTCTTTCCACTAAGGCCGTAATGTAACCAGTACATATAAATAACTTACTTTGGGGCTAGATGATGCTGTGTAAAAAATGTCCAGTATTATTAGTACAAAAAATATCGACAGTTATATTATTAAAAAAAAAAACATAAATATGTAGAATTCATATTTATTGCGAAAAAACAAAAATGCCGACTAAGGAATGGGACTATTATACTCGTATTTTTTTAAATTATTTTATATGAACAGATGCGATACTGATTTCGAGGAATGTATTTGTGTGTGTACACAAATATATTGTTGAGGTGCACGAATACAAAATATTTACTCACTTGTAGACTGAGTGCTGGCTACTTGCTTTTCAAAAATATACACGTCAATTGCTATATTTCTGTATTCAGCTAGACAAAATCCCTATTAACCAAAAGTTTACATAAACACAGACCAGAATACAGAACACTAAAGCCATCAGTAATTATAAAAACAACAAATACTTATAAACTATTACAAAAAATAGAAAAATACTGAAGGTATAACATTGGAATACAAATCAACATAATTCTTAATGATTGAGTAAATCTATAATTTCACACCTTACTTTTGTATGTACCCTGTTTCATAAACAAACACGCTATTATTAGTATAACATCACTTTAAGCTTCATGAATATAATTAAGAAAACATCCGCATGCATTGGAGCATTCTCAGTTTCTGAGAAATCAGCAACGAGTTATAATCGTTTCAAAATTATATCCAACGAAAAGATTCAATGAAAAAATGTCCTTAATTTTTTCATTGAACGAAAATTGAGCGTCGATGGTAGAAAATTGTCTAAACAAGCTGTGACGCTTAGAGCTATTTCATTTACATAAAGCAGCTCTTTTGGCTAGTTTTTTGTAAAAAAAAAAGTCTGGGTGTATATGTAAATATGGTTATATGTAAGTATTAACAAAAAAAAATATATAAGTAGTTTATCAGTCATGTAGTTCCCATAATACAAGCTCTGCTTAGTTTGGGGCTAGATAATATTGTGTGAAACTTTTCAGAATTATTTATTAATGGATTATAATTTATAAGACATTGAATGTCAAAAAACTCGAAAAACTGACTTCACAAAATGGAAAATAATAAAAAGTTTTTTTTTGTTGTGTAGAGAATAATCACGAGGTCGTCCCATAAAAGTTTTATTCCTGAGGGATTTCTATTTTTGCCGTAAAACTTAATAAACAATTAAAAGTCTTTAAATTGAGAATCTCCTCCTTTTTTAAAGTCAGTTAACTAAAGTAAAATCGCCCAAAAAAAAATTTCGACTAGTCATGATTCCATTAGATGATGATGTTTAAGTTTTCGGGAAAAATAGCAATCTCTCAGGAATAAACTTTTATGGGACCACCTTTTCCGCTACACAGCCTAAACCATAAGTCCTAGAAGCATGAAACTTGAAAGGTATGTGCTCCTCTTATGGTGTAGGTGTGCACTTAGAAAGAAATTTGGAAAATTCTACCACTAAAGAGCTGAAAAACTCTGAAAACCTTTGTATGACAAATCGTATTCCTTGAACTTACAAACATGAATATTCTTCAATCGAAATTATAAAAGTCTAATATAATTATTTCCCCAAACTACTCCTCAAAGGGGTGTTAAAGGGTGTTTAAGTTTGTATGGAAACTTTTTAACGGTGATCCAATTTGCTTGAAACTCTGCTTAAATGTTGGACTGGCTAAAACAGCAAGTTACACTGCGCGCTTATGATCGTGCCTAAAAAAATGTTAGGACTATTTACAACTAAATAGAAAACACCCACCAATGTACTCGTAAATAAAAAAAAAATTACGGAAACAGGCATCTACATACAACGCTTTTGTATATTTGAAAGATGATTTATTATTTATTATCTTACGTGGACAACACAATCTGACTTTGATACAAACGAACACCAGGAACAACAAATCCATTTTCATTAGTCAAAGACAATAATTATTATGCTATTACAAAAGTAAATGAAGAAATTTGATTCCGTCTTGGTAATTTGTTCTTTCTGTTCCAATTACAAAGGGGAAGTATCAAAGTATACAAAACGAAGAATGAGCTTGGATTATTTTTTCCACTTGTTTCCTTTTACAGAAAATTGACATAATTAAAGAGTATAAGTTATGATGGGGCCGTTTAACTAATTACTCGGTGATTCCAAGATTGTAGGCCAGTACTATTTTGGCTTAAACCAAAAAGTGTTTATTTTGGCGTTTAAATACCCACAAACTAAGGAACAAATTAAGGAACGACTTTTCTTAATTTGAGTAAAAATTTTTTATAAAAAAATCATGGAATGGTTTTTCTGCTCTGAATTGCTTTTATTTAATTGTTATTTAAAAAGGTATGTCTAAATACCTACTTGTTTTATGCTTACTCTCCATCACAATCATCGTTTTTTTTTTATTATCATTAAAATTATGTTTTGAGGTATAATCGCACCAGAATACAATTTCTATCCTTTTTTATGTTACTTATTAACGTTCCACCTGTTGGCACCTGTATAGCCGCTTGTAACATCAGAAGTATCACTTGTGCTTTGCCGACTCATTTCCTTTAAACCATATTCTTGGAATAGGTATCAAAGGTATCAATAGGTATCAAGTATCAAATAGCAGTCTACATTTTATTTTATTATATTTTTGACATATGTTTCAATTGGTATTATTCTTGTATTATTATTGCTTCTGTTATTTCTTTTTATTTTTACTTTCATTTTTTAATAATTATGATTATCTTTAATTAATGTTATTGGTCCAACCGTTTTAATTAAAGTAAATAAATAAATACAAATACAAATACAAATACAAATACAAATACAAATACAAATACAAATACAAATACAAATACAAATACAAATACAAATACAAATACAAATACATAAAGTATTTTAGTAGGTTCAACCGTACTTATAACCAAACTTTCAAAAGGATACCTAAGCATTCGTACTTCGATATTTATTCTAAGCCAGAAACGGGCGGATGCACTCAACGCGCGCATACTTATTATGCAAAATATGCGTGCGGTTTACGAAACACATTTACATTTAAATACGCACGTGCGGCTTCCAAAGATGGTCGCATGTGAGGCGGAATTGCTACTGTGGTACAACAAAGTTGTGCAATTACAGTCTGTAGCGGATTTCGCCGCCGCCCAAAACCGCAGGTACATGATTTTCACTTCAATGTATACGAATTCAGGCTCCATTAGATTCAGCTTACGAAATCGTTTCTTTGAACCTAAGCAAGCAAAAGTTAGTTCTGGTTATAAGAAAAGTAATCTTGAAAGGGATATGCTGTACATTATTGCATTCAATTAAGTACCTATATATATTAAGAGATTTACAACGGTTTAAAAACCAAAATAAATGAAAAAAAAGCGAGACTTTGTGTTTTAACTCAATCGCGCTGTAAAAGTTGAATCTTTTTTAAAAGTTGAATAGGAATGGTTCTATCGACCTAAAAATGAATGGGCCGTGTACGTGCTAGTAAAAAAATAGACTCTAGTGTTTCTAACGCTAGATATTAATACTCGTTATGTTAGGTATATCATCAGGTCAGATTGCCTAAATGGTAGTTTTAAAATATTTTTTTAAATAAACCCGCTTGTATTTGTATTCTCCATAATAGACATCTTCAGATCCATACTCAGTAACGTATATCCGTGAGTAGTCAGAGGCATTTCCAATTATATTAGGCACATGCCCGCCTTTTGCAAGAAGTTAGCATTCTGCGTGACAAGTTGCAGGCCCATCGCTTGAAACATAAACTAATGGCACAAAATTTCGAACTTATGCCGGTTTGCTCACGAAGTTCATAATTTTTAACATAGCAAAAAAATATATACCAATTCGTAACAACAACATATGTTGTTACGAATTGGTATATATTTTTTGAGAGGAAAATCCATTGATTTACTACCAAAAACTATCGAAAATTTAATTTAAAAAACTGGATTTTTCACTTACCGCACTTAAGGCATCGCCTTCACCGATAGTTCGGATATGTATTAACTACCAGTCACGACATTTGGTACCGAAGTCAGTGTATCGTCCACTAGGCCAATGTTCTTATTTCCTCAATTTAATTTAACCTAACGCAACGTAAAATAACTTTGTTTGAGAGGCAGAATATAATATACACGTATTGTATATGTTACCTAATAGGTACTAGCTCAGTTCGATTCTGTTAGCATTCACGGTCCAATCAAGCCAATACAATAACGGCAAACTCGTATGTGTTGTGAGGTTTCAACTGAAATTCTGTTCAGCGCCTATATGCCTCTACAAACACTTCTCAGAATAAATCCAGTTTCAAGCAATAAAAACAATATTTTTTAATGTTTCCTTTTAATGGCTGTCTTAAGTGGCAGCCATACCTAGCAAACATACCTACTTCAGTCTTAATAATTACGGTGGTAACTGGCCGTAATAATGTTTAGCTTTGTGGTTTTCAACCGATATCAAAAAAGGAGAAGGTTCTTAATTTCCTCACTGTACATTTATAAGGTTATATAGACCGAGAAATAAAAACAAGCTTTTAATTGCCAACGCGTATGTCCACTATAGCCCCCTAGTGTCTTGCGGTGATAAAACCTACCTAACAACCGTGAAGACATACAAATCGATTCCAAAAAACTGTATTAAAATCCGAAAAGCCGTTTCAGAGGGAAATGGTAACAGACAAACAAACAAACAATTTCTTATGGTAAATGCATATACGAGCTCCTTACTTCGCGGGTAAGAATTGGCTCTATATTGTCACGATGCCTTTTCATTCATCACCAATCACTTCACCGATTTTTCTTTCATGCAAACTTTTTGATGACAATCATAACAAGTAAGTAGAAACAAGTGTGTACTT
Source organism: Perizoma affinitatum (assembly GCA_961405105.1). NCBI lineage: Eukaryota > Metazoa > Arthropoda > Insecta > Lepidoptera > Geometridae > Perizoma > Perizoma affinitatum. The sequence continues at coordinate 14,367,346 of OY560184.1, read as the reverse complement.
CAAGATGGTATAATTAAAAGTTACCAGTTCCAATTAAAATAACTATCAATTCGTAGGAGAAATGTAAAAAAAAGTTTTTGCAATAACATCATAATTGTTTACCAGTACACAAAGCAAATATAAACAAAAAAAAACATGATCACGACTGCATTTTCCTTGATGGACATCCTCAGATACATAGATCATTGCCAATACATAAACATAATAAAACAAAGGATATAATAAAAGACCCTGTCCAGGGTGAGAAGCTATTTTGCTACTAGAGAATACACCAATAGCATACTATGGATTGTTTTAGGAGTAACCCCCAATTTGTTTATACTTGTTTTGGAATAAGCCTTTCTTGGCACTCAGGCAATGTTAAAAGCAATTTTGTAAATCAACATAACTTAAATAGATAGGTCAGTAAATAATCTGATTGGCTTGCAGCTGCATCAATCGACTAAATACATATATTCGTACCTATAAATGTTATAAAACATTTTCCAGGAATACAAAGTTCTCGAGAATTCGATTAAGCTCGATTAAGGGTGTATTCGAAAATTTCAATCTTGCTGGGAAAAATCCCTTTTATAGAAGCTGTATTATAAAGACGGTGGATGAAAGGAGTAAATGGCGTGAAATAATCCGAACTCTTAGTTCTACGTGGCTGAAAACGAATTTATTGCCTCAAGATACTCATAGCTACGCGTTTTATTGACACCTTTTAATAATAGACTAGCCTCGATAGAGTGTATGACAAAAGAAGGTAGTTAAAAAAACGATATAGTTACAGTTAATACATTGGATTTTTATGAAATCAGAACAGAAAAATTGAATACATTTTAGAGTGCGGTGAATTGTTGAAAAAAAAATAGTTTTGTTAATTTTATACCCTTGATTACACTGTCACTCATATATTTCGACATCAAATCAACTACTGCTGACTATCAAACTTGAAATCAATATTTTCGTAAACCCGTTCTGTACTCCTTATACGGCAAAGTTAGTCTAAAAAAGGAAATACTCCATGGTAGGCGGAATAGTGCAGCGGTTCGAGCGCTGTGAAACGCCAAACAGTCGTAAATGTGTGTGAACTAGATTTTCGTCCGACGACGGAACTAAGCAAAAAGTCATCAAAAAAATCACTGTGTTGTTAAAACTTTGACGTAACATGGACCGAACTTTTCTATGAAATCGTTAACCAGTTATTCGGTGCAGTCGCGTGAATGAAACCCTTGTTATGTTTTACGAAGTTTTACTATTCGAGGCGAGTAATAATTTAGCAGCATTGAGATTATATCCTACTATTTTACAACTAACAAGCTGTTGCCAGTGGCTTTGCACGCGTCGACTTGACGCCAAAGTTTGAATGAAAGTATCGTTTTTTTAACTTTCCTCCTTAACAGACGTTCACTCCCTTATTGTCCCCCTTAAAATGTGAAAATCCAAAAACCTATAAACATGTCATTATTTATTATTGATGAGTTGGCTGTGCATTGATAGATCAGCCAGTCAGTCAGGGCAAACTATTTTATAAGTTTAGATTATCTGTTTTTCCATCGTGAATAGATAATATAATGTTCCGTGCATTTGTTTTTTGCCCCAACCATAATCTCCAAGAACTCTACTCAAAGGTTGTCCAAATGAGGTCTGCGCCATAAGACCACCCATTGTACTTTCGTGGGTGTCGTGACTGTAGTGTGGCGTATGTCGTGTTACTGATGTTTGAAGTGTCGTGACACTGATGTCGCAAGTCTCTTAAAACAAGGGTTACAAATGAAAAATATATAGAGTATCCATTACGATGAACCGATAATTGCAAACAATACAGAAGCTTTCTTTAGTCATTGTTTTCTGTAATGACTTGTCAAACAAATAAAAAAGGTTAAGGGTTAGATAACAATAGATAGATAACTCTTTATTGTACACCACATAAAAGGTGCTTACAAATTCACACAGAGTATATTACACGCTAATCGCGGGAGTACAATGTGCGGCATTATCTCTAATAGTTATACCTTCCAGATAACCTTTGGGTGGACAGGAAATTATGTAAACGATACAGGACGGCGGTGTATAGTTAATAAAAATACATGCGATTTATTACAACAAATATATTTGTTTTTTAATTTGTAAGTATTTTCCTTTATTCGTTCAGAATAATCCTCGGTTTTCGTTGGTAACAAATTATATAAATTTACATACAAAGCAATTTAAAAATAATTTTTAAAAGCTTTATAGAAAGGCTATTGACAGGTAAATGCCTTGAGCAATAACGGTTTCATTTTGCAGTCAAAGCTATTTGAAAATATTTCAGCTGTACCTGAGCGTTACACACTGTAGCTACAACACCTTCGCTTCGAGTTCACGTATTGTTCAAATATTTACCATCGTATTACCTGAGTGTGTGGGAAACAACACATTTGAACAGATCGGGCGCCTCTGACCTTTACTGTAGAATCATGATTACTTGGCAACTTTAGCCTTATTATATATATTTCATTTTTTTTTTATAATATCAAAAGCTTAAGCAATTAATTAAACGACAGGTGGTGGGGGAAATGGGACAGGAAAATGCTAGTATTGAAGTTATATTATAGGTTAGCTTAAGAAATAAGTTTTTCAGGCTCATGGCAATAATTTGAAATAGCATTTGGTAGAGCAGGATTTTTACAAATGAACATCTTTTTAACTAGGAAACAAAGTTGAATTGAAAGAACATTAGAGCGTGATAAGATCATGTAATATTTTGATAAAAATCTTTTATTCAGCAGTACAGAGTTACGTGACGGCAAACGTTTCATTATTCTAATGCCTGCGGTTGGCGGAGCCTAGGTAGGCCAGGTGCTACAAAGTAAATGTAAATATTTTATTGTGGGGGTACAAACAACGCCTGAGAGATCAATAAAATTTGTTTGTTTTGTAAAATGCTCTCCGCTGTCTGCGCTATAGATTGCAAACATGAATTATTCAAACGTACGAATGGAAGTACCGACCAGTCCATTTGTTTTAATGTTTTGCCTGATGAAACGAATAACTTTCAAACATTTTTGTAGGCGATCGATCGCACAACAACGTAGTTTTAGATAAAAGCTTTTATATTGTAGATATAGAGTATACTCATGGGTAGGTACTAAAGCTTTTACTTAGTGTTTTATAGAAAACAGTGCCGTACACAAGTTTTATGGAACGCACTATTCTAAGCTTCAGTGTCAGGTAGTAAATATTACAAATATTGTAAAAAAATAATAATATTATAAACGTTGTATTTTTTAGTTAAAACTCTACATTATAACCTTAGCAGAAAGTTCCTAAAGGAATTGTTACGGTTAACTAGTGTCGGATTATAGGCGTATTCGTGTATCGCAGCAGAGCTGCAATAAGGACAAAAAATCTGTGAAAATAAACATAACAACACGTAAAAACATGTATAGTTTAAAATATTTGCTAATATCGAGATTCGCTGAGAATCCAGAAGTAGGATTAAAATATTTAAACTATACATAATTTCGAGATTCACTGAGAATCCAGAAGTAGGAGCAGGCGCCAGAAACGAGTGCAAGGGCGAACATTTTGGTAAGCCCAAAGAAATGATAAGGTGACTGAGTAGGAAATAGACGTCGTAGTTAGAGCTGTGAGTATGAACTGACAGCTTTAGTTACATGACATTTGCATTATCATCAGAATTTGATCTGCAAAGTTTCAAATGAATTGAAATACAGCAGTGGTAAATTTCTGTTTCAGTTTTACTTATAAGTAGACTGATATTCGTTGTTATTTTGCTAGTTGTTATTTTTATTTTTTAACTGTCCCATCATCATATACCTACTTTCTTAATTTTCCAAAACATTAAAAGATTTATTGTAACGGAACTGCAAGATATTAATTGTAGATATTATACTTAAGTTGGCACGATAATGCTGATTATAAAGTACTAGAAGCACGGCTCGAGTTATTTCCATTCAAACTTAATCTACCCACACTCTGTAGGGTAATTTCAGACTTAAAAAACGTTTTTGAGGCTTAAATATAAAATTAAGGTATATCGTGTTGCTGGTTTTTTTAAACCTACTGATGGCTAATATTTCTGTTTTCATTATTTTCACGAATATCTAACCATTTGTCAGCACACGCGGATCGGATGAAGCAGGCCAAGAGCAGCGCTCTTTCTTGATTTACAAATATTGAGATTTAGAACCATAAACTTATTTTTATGAAATAAAATATGAGCTATATTAACCACATATTATATAGCTTTCTGTTATTGCAATAATTTTAGGAATCACCAAAAGTTCAGACAGTATAAGGCAGCGGGCAACATTGATGTAAACGGCTAAAGGGTGTCATTTGCTTAATGCTTTTGTCTCTTCTATCCTTGGACCCTTGGAGCATAGGTTATTTTACCTCAACCCTCAACCGGCCGGCTAAGGCAAGCCGAGAGTCCGGTGTCTCCGTCAACCCCGGAGTAATGGGGTATTGCCACGCACCGAACATTCGCCACGAGCGCGCCCTACGGGATTATATTATTATGATATTAAAGCGAATATCAGCCTGTGTACTACACTGAATAAGTACCTGAACACACATGCCTTCATCTAGCACACATTTCAGAGCACGCCGCGAGCTCTGAAACTCAATAACCGTGCTGTTACAAACATAAGGCCCAAACAGGGTTGCCGCCTTTAGGATTTGCGTATTTTTGGTCGGTATTAACTACTTGTACGGAACATTCATATTGATAGTAATCTCACTTAGAGCCATCACTTATGACGACTTTTTGCGGCGATATAGTAGCGATACAGCCGACAACTAATGACAACACCGTAAGTCCTAGATACTATATGCTTGTTTTTGTGTTAGGTGTATGATTGGGTAAAATAGTTTCTCTGAAAACTAAATAGTTACCTGAAAACTAATTATGATTTGTTAGTAAATTGTTTTCCAATATCTGATCCCAAGACCTGAAAACTTGGCAGATAGATGTTTGGAAATTAATTAAACACAGAAATCACGGTTAATGTCCCGATTTTATTGAAAATTGTGTTATTAACCTAAAAAAAATTTCAAAGAATACTATCATAATATCCTACAAATGCAAAAGTTAAGTTGATTAAATAACCTATCAGAACAAAGAACTTGGAAAAGATGTAATTAAGTTCAACTGTTCAGCCAAGAATCTAATTCTAATCTTTTCCACGAACTGAGATCCTTCGATTTTCTGTTTATGGTGTGGTCACATGTCTTCGATTATTTTGTTCTAGAATATGCTGGATTCCTCATAAAGTATTCCTTTACCATTTTATACCGCACATACATTTTCGCGTTGGAAAATCCATTAGTGCATCTTGGGATTTAAATCTACGGTCTTCGGACCGAAATTTGGGAAGTTTAGCCACTTTACCACTAGTATTAAGTAATAATAATATTATAATAATAAACACCCAACAGTCACATACATAGTCCTGAACACTAAGATTATCTGTATCGTGGGTTTCAGGAACTACGAGCACCATGATACCACAACTCTCAGACCCGGAACAAATAACTGCAGAACATGCAAACATTTGTCCCATAGTGAGAATCGAACCTGTAAACATAAATAAACTTTTACCATCATGTTAGCAGCCCTAATGAGAAGATGCCTTACCTATCGGCTCTAGTTTAGAATCAGACTATACCTAGCTAAGCTTGATACAGGCATGTTTTCAGGACCGTCGCCATGTGGTTACTATTTCTGCGCTAAGCGATTGTAAGTGATATACAGGAAATGTGTTTATTTTGGTGACCGAAACTATTTGAATTGAAGTGAGGGCTCTGAACCCGTTAGGTTCCGTTTAGGTTTTCACCAAAACGGTCTCATTAAGAAACGTGGTCTAAACTCGAGCTGAACTCAAGTTCTGTCAGATCCACTAAAACCAAGTCTTTTTTCGATAAATATACCTTATCGAAAAAATGGTATTATTGCAAAGGTCTAAAATTTACGATTAAATCTAAAATAAATCGCGGAATGACCATTTGATTTTAAAAACACTAAAATAAAATTAAAAAAAAACACATAATTTTGATTGGCTACCAACAGAAATTAGGTTCTCAAAATAGGGTTGACTTATTATATGACTGCCTGGTTTATCTTTTAGCAGTGTTTGTGGACGAACCTCTGAACCTCTTTTGAAATATCAAATAGACTATCGGCTATAATATTATAGCATTCACTTTTAAACCTTGTTCCTTTGCACAACGATTTTTGTTGAAAATCAGGAATAAAAAGCCTAAAATATAAACCACCACGTAACCTATAAAGTTAAATGAGACCTATAAAGTTTATTACACGGTTTTTTGTTTTTTACTATTGAGTTATGACTATTCAAATGACACGTTTTAGAAAGAGACATATCAGTGCTTAGTACAATCGTTTGAATATATTTATAAGTACCTAAGGCTCTAATCGGCTTTAGGACACGTTTATTTAGATGCAATTGCATGATGCAGTTGTGTGTATTTTTAAACTATAAGTTGTTTTCAAAGATAAGTAATGCATATTTTTAAACGGACCTCAAATTGGAAAACATCTATTAATGTAGCCTATCTAGGTTTACTCCGGGCTATCAACTTCCCTAGTCTACTTGAAAAAGTATGAACAGAATCCGGAAAGCCATACGACAAACGATGCCTCATAATATTGTCCGCAATGCACTAACACCTGCACTATGAAAGACTTATGCTACGCTGCAGATGCCATAAATGTCGTTCAAAAGTGGGACATACCATTGACACGACGAAGAATAAGAATTTTAGAAAATTCATTATTTAAAACACAACCACAGTATTAGACCAAATTATAGGTTTGTATTCATATTACATAAGAAATGAGTCTGAGCTTTGATTCAATTTAATTATATTAAATCATAATAATTGTGCTCAAAACGGCGAAGGAAAACATCGCGAGAAAACTGGCATGCCCTAGAACCAAAAATGCGAAGGCATCGATTAGTATTCCAATAAGGCGGTGATGTGCTTGTAACCTGTCACGTGGAATACGAACTACTTGTAAAACGCGGGCATGTGCCAAAAATAATTTTTACGCGTGTCTCTGACTACGCCCTGCTTGTTTAAATCCTTAAAGATCAACGCACTGAGTACCTATGTATCTGAGGAGGTTAGGTATGGAATATGTATCGGAAACTTACCATCATATTCATAATTACTCACTAACTCTAGCAGCGTGTCAAAAGTTGTCTGCCACTATCCTTTGTTTAGTATTAGAAAAGGACAGGGTTAGAGTTAGCGATCTGCTAAATTAGCAACAGAGATTAAGTACTTATATTTTAAAGAACCTTTTTGAAATTGTCTTCTCAAGACCTTTTTAGGGTTCTGCAGTCAACATGGAACCCTTATAGTTTCGCCATGTGCATCCTGTCTGTCTGTCCTCGGCTTAGCTTAGATACTCTTAGTACTAGATAATATATGTGTAAGCTATTGATGCATTACGTGTAATATTTACCGTCCGCGTAATGTAGCATTGTATATTACTCGACTAAAATAAGCATCACATTAAACGTGACTCGTGCTGCGCGTTGTTCTGTGTTCGGACTATCTCGTATTCGTATCTCGGTCAGTATCGTTAAAGTTCGTATAGCTCTATTCGCGCGAGTGAGGACGCGAGCTCGATCGCCTGCCGCTTAGATAAACTTTGATTTAGAACTGTATTGCTGAGACAATAAGGTTTAGTGTTTTGAATATTTCTGTCATAACTCGCTCTCATACCGATAGTTTTATGTAAGAACTCGCTTATTAATTAGTATCATTCTTTACCATATTTAAAACAAAAAAAAAACAATAATTGTAGATACTTAAATTGTTTTTTTTTTAATACGCCAAAATTCATTGTTTGATAATATGTTATGTACCTAATGTTTATCTATTGCTATTGCACCCGAGCATTCCATTGCACAGGTGATGTGATGGTGCGTCAGATGCGTGATGGAGTGATGGAATAATGTGATATTACTCGGTATTCAATTTAATGCAACATCACATTACTTTTCAAAGCACTGATTTGCGCATGTCAACTAGAATGTGTAATTTGGCATGTGTATACATATTAATCACGCCGGCAAAGTTCAAAATTCACGGCAGTAGCATATATACAAAGTTAAAAGGAAAACTATCACAACTAAGTAGGCGTTACAAGTTAACGAGCAATAGTCGATCAATTTATAAAATGTATTTGAAGAAGTAAAAAGGAAAATTTCGTATAAAGTCCTATGAAAATTACTTAGATGAAGTTGTTACTAATGTAAAACAGGTAGTAAATATAAGTTTATGAGCAACTACGGAACCCTACACTGCGCGTTGCCCGACACGTACTTGGCCTTGTTTTTTTTTGTGGTAAGCATTTTAAGACAGGCGACGTATCGCCACCGTTAAATTTGTTTTTTTTTTAGATTTCAATCTGTATTTCTCCAGAAAACGACGCATTTTACGATACTTCATACATTAGAATACAAAAATAGGTGCTACGATAATTACAGTTACACGCGCGAAAAACATATCCCTCCTCAGTTGGGCAAAAAAGGTTTTAATGAAGGCCGTAACGGACTATATGCAAAACTCATTTTCCTTTTGCCACGTAATGTAAACAGAAATTAAACCACTGGAGATAACCACGTGCGCTGTTCATTTGCGCCAGTACTCGTAAGTAGAGTCTGCCGCAAAAATCGATATGCAGCCCAGTATATTTAATTCAGTGAAATAACTGAATAAATAAAACATTGATGTGTCAATATTTGTATTGTTTCGTGGAACGTTATACTGGCGCTTCACTTAATTTTGAATTGAGAAGTGAATCCTAATAATTTATATGACATTAAATGTCAAAAAACCGACTTCAAATATCGGGAAATTTATAAAAAATCCAATATGAAATTTTGTCACAAATTTTTTTACCCTTAGGAGTGGGATTTTTATAAAGTTTTATGGAACCATAGTTGAAGTATACCCTACCATAACCATTAAAAAAAAACATTGGAATCATTTATATTTTGCTACCTCGGGACGAATCTTTTACTATTTCGATTAAAAAACAAAAGAAAAATCACCCACCTAAAATTTTTTGTTAGTCGTGGTTACATAAGATGATGATGTTTTTAAATTTTACAGGAAAAATAGCAGTCCCTCAAGAATAAAAATTTTATGCGAACACCTTGAGATAATTTTCTATACAACAACAAAATAATCATCAAAACAGTTTACAATGTGCTAAGGTATCAAGTAACAAACATAAAAGATAAAAAAACCTCATTTTTTTAAGTCGGGTAAAATGTAACAGATATACGAGTAATAGTTTTAGTTAGTGTTAATAGTTATATAGCGATATTATATCTAATTATAGATTTTATTGAATTCATACAATTATTATTTATTAATTACTGTTTAAAATATCTTGTGACTTTCGAGAACTTGGCCACAGTGAGCTAATACGCCACCAAAACACAGTCATGTTCTTTTGAGCATGACGTCAAACTATCTAAGCCTTCGAATGCTCGAGGGTCTAACAAAACGATAAGGTAACATCCATCGAAGACAGAAATATAACCTGACATTTCTGTATCTCGATCGAAGTAAACCAAAAAGGAAACACGAGTGTAAGCGTCCACGAATGCCTTGAAAATATATGAAGGATTTTCTATAAATTTCACTTGTAGCTTGCCAGCCGACAGCAGGAATGACGTTGCATTATGCATTTTGCTAACGAACGCGTGCCATGGACGAGGACCGCGTAGAAAATTTGAATAGAGAACGAGTAAAACTTTTCAAGCTTACTTAGAAAGCTTTTAAAAGAAAATAAAAGTGCTTAACTAACTTTTGTGCTGATGATACAGCTATCAGAGATTTTTTCATCCGTTCAACGTTTTATAGTTTTCGTGTTGAAACTAAGCGAGAACAAGCTTAGTATCAAGCATTGGATTTTCATCGGACTTCGATACTTTAGTTACTAAGAAGTAGTTTGAGTAACATGCAGTTCAGAGAATTTAGACAAATGAGTTTTGTTCGATGTTAAGACACATAATTATTTTGTTGCATAATTTGCAACGTAATGTTTCTATATCAGATTTATAGTGCTCGCCTACAGATATTTAGCTCATAAAAGTATTTACTTCATATATCTTTGCCGCATGTATGCTGTAAATATGAGATTTGAACAGAACAAAAAAATCAATCTGCTAAAAGTTGTTAAATTGAAATAATCAAATTCTTCAGCGTGCTTAAACATTATTATACTATATAGAAAAATAGTATCCAACATACTATATAGTATGTTAGATACTAATTTTCACGTAGCAACGTATATCTCGGAAAGAAAATTATTCAGTACTCAGCGTGTAATCGAATCTTACGCGGAGGAAATCTTCTATTGTAATCCGCACTCTGTAAGCGAAATACAGTCTCATATCTCCCTAAAATTATTTACCTCTCGTTTTGTACTAAATGAGTAGGTTTATTGGATTAAGTCCAGAAAGCTTTGCTCTTAATTGGGGCTTTCCGAGAAATAACTTTTGTGTTTTCTTCTTCGCGCTATTTATATCAAAGGTTTTCTGAAACTCTAATGTCTCCTAAATAACGAATTTAATTGGAGAAGTTAATTTATGCATCATTTTAACTCCCGACCAAAAACATCTCATCATCTATTACAACAGCGACTTGTGCCATAAAACTATGTAAAAACAATCGTTGAATTCATACAAATCGATTGCAAGAAACCGCAATTCAATCGGATATGCCGTTTCGAAAATAACAGATAAACTTACATACAAACAAACATACATAACAACAACCTCTTGTGGCAAACGCATATACGAGTGCTCATTGCTTGATGAACTTTCAAGTAATAAGAACAAAGTCAGACCGCTGGAACCGACCACAAAACCTTCGTATCTCTGTCTGCTTTTTGAATTACATGAATCAGATAGGCTTGAATTATTTGAGTTTTTAACATTCTTCGCACTTTACTCTGACATTTAGAAGATAAAACTTAGGTACGTAGAGTATACGCAATTCGACATGATGATTGCTCCAATTGAGTCACAATGAAGAATAATTCAATTGTCTTTAGAATTGCCAACATCCTTTTGCCAATAAAGATTGACACACGTGGCAACAGACCAGCTAAATATTTTTTCAGATAGTTCATATATTCTTGCCGTCAACTAACCCTACCACTCAACATACTTTAAAGCGGTATGCTGTTTTCATCCTACTACCACCAACACCTTGTTTACCAAAAGGATCACATTATGAAGACATGAACATGTTCTATAATGTACATGTTCATATGTGTTTTAGTCTGTATTCTCTGTGTGTACAATCAAAAAAAAAGATAAGCTTAATTAAAAATGTATAGTTACAATGCTTGCACAGCGCTGAGCAGCGTTGGCGCTGTATGCCAGTGAGCGTTCCAATGCCAACCTGAGCACCAAACAGCTGCGCGCACCCACGGTCAGCGAGCCTGTAAAGTCCTTAAGGAACATGATATTAAATCTCAATGATTTGATCGTTCCATCGGCATCGGAGTCTACAAAGTAAAATAAAATGATTACAACAAAGTGGCCGGAATTCGGACCACGGTACAACATCCAGATAATATAATTACAAGTTTAATTGAATAGTCCAAGTGTTGGTCATTCGGGACTCGCATCGGAAAAGCTTTTAGTGCGTACAAAACTACTTACAGTGCCTTATCTACGACTATTCACTTTGGCCACAAAATTAATTTATTGAGTTAGACTCTGAAAGCTGCGGGACGATTTAATCATTCGGATTAAATTTGGTCAATTGAGACACTTTCTATACTAGACTTCATTAGGAATTTAGTGTAGTATAGAAACGAAATTTGCTTCATCTTGATTGAAACAATTCGTTATATCATACAACGAAGATAGCACGCCAACCTCTGTTTCCAACTGCTAAGAACGACTGGTAGAAAATGATTCAATAGCAATAAGATAAAGTTACACAATTTAGTTACTTTCTGATCTACGATGAAAGCAGTTTACATGAGTATATGGTGAAATATTTCACCACTAAAAAAGAAACAGGACTACGTACTCGTAGGTATTTATCTACATAATTATGTTTGTCCCAAAATCCCTGTCGATTACGCCGTCAGGTTAAATCGATTTCATATAACAAAACAATGTTGTGCATACCCTCCTAGAGTAAACACGATGCAAAATAACAATGATGGAGTTTAAACAGTTTGTCGCGTTAGCAGGGCATTATCAGCCCACGAACCAACGCAATAAAGGCCTTTTACGGTTACAGTACTCTAGCTAGTTAGATAAATACAGTAAGTATACACCTATATAGAGTGCAGTTAACGCGACACTAGGGGCGCGCCAATCGTCGCTGATAAAAACTTCTTCCAAGCTATACAAACATCCGGGCTTGGCGCACTCAATTACGACAGTTTGTTGCGCAAGGAATTTCCTACATTGGTTTTTTTATTTAATTTCCCTCTGAAGGAGCATATTACCCCATTTCAAGATTGTAACTAATGCTAGTGAAAAGTGGATGCCATCAAACACTTTTGTTGCAATTTTATAATGAATACCGGGTAACGGAGACCTAGACAAACTTCATTGGAGTTTGAAATAAGAAATGTTTACACATACCGGCACAAGGAGAAACAGTTTTATGTATGTATTTCACCAGCCCGTTTTTAATTTCTTTTTGTTTAGTTATAACTTTATAAATCTAACAAAAACTAGAATGCAACAGGTTTTATGCAATAACGACGTTTTTAACGTTTTAACGTTTCACGTTAAACCTGTTCTAGTTTTCCACCGTGGAAACCGTGATACTTTTACTCTGCGTGATTATAATATGAAGAAATAAAGCTTTGTTTTTATCTTTCTTTCCATATTCTACACAGTTTAGAACACAGGGGAGGGGGGATTATTCCTCTAAGCGAGTAACTACCACAAACGAAATAAAATGTCCAAATTAATGTTCATAGAATACGCCATAAATAATAAGACAAGACATATTAAAATATGTATGTAAGAGTTCTCAAGCGTATTTTCTGCTTTTCCTTATTTCCCTCGGGATGAGTCAACTTATAGAGGACATAAGTTGAACCGATACCGAAGGTAGGCATCTTGTTTCCACGAACGGATTCACAACCAATATTTTGAAGTTTTGACGAAAAGCAAATAACTTTTCCATTGGTTTTCTGGTTAGCCAATCTTTTGTGTTCCATGCAAAGCTTCGAAACCTATAGGTTAATCAAATACTCAACCCAAAGACGAGATTCAAAGAAGAACTAAACCATGGATGTGGGTAGGCTGTTACCATTAGTTGGAGATCGTTATATTGTGAAGACGGTGAGATCTTACTGGGTTCGATTGGCACATAACCCAATACCAGTGGGTATTGGGTTATGGTTGTGCTAAAGTGAGGAGATTAATATACTAAGCAGCGTGTAAGAATGGGCTATTTAGATTAATATAGACGATTTCTGGTGGAAAAACACCTCCAAATGTTTTCCATTTATCCCGGTTTTTTTTCTGTTCTCATAAAGGGGTAAGACCTCACTCTTTCATATAAAAACCTAAAAGCCGTACTTTTCTTCATAATATTAATCGTTACCTATCTTTTTTAATGTTGTACGTTGTTGCCATTTGTGGTAACATAGATAACTTTTTCTGGGCAAATCTACGCAACAGCTGGCTGCGCTGTCTTTTTTTATTATTAATATATGAAGGGTTGCCCAACCCGGCAACCCTTCATATAATAATAATAAAAAATATATAAAAGTCACAAATTGAATAATGTATTTTTAATTTTTTGTTTAAATTACAGAAAATACTTTATTAGGTGTTTGTAAATTTCTTTCTGTGGGTAAACAAAGCAATAGCTTATTCAAATTTCTCAATATAATTTCTTACTACGTTTAATTTAGCGGGCAGCCATACAATTTTAATGACTGCCACATCTGCATATTTCTATAAAATTAACTTTAGTTTGTAAAAATTGTACGATATAAACTTTTCGACGACCTCTGTAGCGCAGTGGGCGAAGGTCCGCCTGAACCACAGAAGGGTTCGATTTCCGCTATGGAACAAATGTTTCTATTTCTAATTTGCTAACCGTCTATAGTACAAAATTGCTGTAAATATCGTGTTGAAAGAGCAAGCTGTCTAAGATCACCTAAGTATTACCTAAAATGCAAATTGTTAAAAATGTATACTTACAAGCTTGTTAACCCCGAAAAAGTAATTAAACTTATCAAAATTAAAACTTCTATACTACATAGCAGAATGCCAAAATCTGGCAAAATTGGCAGAAGTTATTAAATTTTTAGTTTTAGGCGATAAATTATGAAAAAAACAATATTTAAAAAAGAAGGTAAGTTTTATCAGATACATAATTTTTCAAACAAATTTGATTATTTAGCACATTCCTGTTTTAACGTAGGTACTGTTACACAAGGTAGGTACATACATTACTATAATGAAAAATCTTGTATTTAATAATAATGTGTCCATAATAAGCCTTATTATAAGTAAGGTTATAATTTTTTTTTGCTTAGGTTATCGACAATGTAGTCATTTCACGGCTTCGGCAATATTAATACTTAGACAAATTGAAAATTATGCTTTCTGATCAATAATCCTATGAATCTACTTGTGACATATTGTTCCTTTTAATATTTAGACTACTAGGTGCGAAATCGTGTCGATTAATTACATTAATTCAAGGGTGAAGGACTAAATACACAGAAGAGACGGAAGAAGCCAATCGTCGTTAAAATTACGGGTAAAAGAAATGAGAATGTTTGCGGCTGCGAGCCAGACCGTCGGCGTCGCCTCGGCCGCCGGAAGAGCAACGCAAATAACCCGTTTTGCATTATGAAAATAGAACAGATTAAACAAAAACACTCTTACATGTTTGTTCAAAAAGCCATCTCATTCCTATGAATCCTTAAATTGACTGTTAATTAACTTTTACAGCAAAATAAATACACTGTTTTATCCGTTCTCAACTCTAGAAACGATTTTGCTCTGTACAAGTTCGTTAAAATTCAGACTACCTGTCCAAGTTTCTACGTTTTATAAAAACAGATGTTATAGTGTTTTTTTTTTAACTTTAGCTGAGCGCTGAACGCTTACTAAGCGAATCGACGTACAGTGAAAGGACAATTTCGGGGCCCTGACTGAAACATAATATATAAAACAGTAAGCGCTTACAAGTTAATTTAAATAGTCAAGGTTTTTATGACCTCAATATTGCACAATGAGACGTATGACTAGACGAGAAAATGCTCTATCGTTTAAATATCTACCAAATACTAGAAAGTTAGAACTGGAATATAAAAATAATAATAAAGAGAATCAATTTACAAATCGTAACAATCCGCATTATAGTTATGAGTAAGTACTTACTACTGTGATAATATTCATTATCTTGTAGGATATTATCAAAGTAAGGCGAAAACCAACCGAGCTTCACTAACAAACGTTTCTATCTATACAATGAAACCAAGCAAGCAAACAACGCCGCAAGCCGTTTTGGAGAAGTCACCTGTAAAACTATCTAAGAGCGAATACACCGGCACTGAACCGGAAACTTGAAGCAACATAAAAGCGGAGAAAGATCATAAGATATTTCAACCTTACACCTCCGATTGCTCTCGATTGCGTTATATTGAAAGACTGTCCTTTCACCGACACCTATCTTAAGACTAGGTAACCGCTAACGAGGTCGATTTGAAGGAACGAACGAGTAGATTACAAGGTAGCTTGCTCAGTTTAGTGTGCTTGTGTGACACATTAGCGGCTGACTTCAAACTAATCAAGAACTCTGTCCCATTCGCCTTACGCGTGTACAATGTTCGTAATTTATTAGCGTTTATTCCCATATAGCAATCTGTAGGGATGCCTGCCGTTCTATTACGCAGACTCCGTCGAGATCCCTGCTCCAGTCAGCTATGGGATCGGGAACGTACTAGTCGAGCCGCCCGCTCTCTCTACCCGAGCCAGCGCACTGACGGACGAACTCCGCTCGCGAACAACGCGCTCCATTCGAAACCAGTGCTTGAACAAAGTTCCTACGCTTGCTTGTTGATTGGTTATACGGTTTTTGTGAAGTTCAATTGACACTATGGAGTATAAAACTACTTGAAAGTTTGAAATCAATTTGAATTGGTAAGTACAACAACTCAGCTCACGTTTAATTAAGATAAATACCTAGTTGATTTACTAATTAGATGAATAATGATTTAAATAAATAATACGATTTGCCAAAGTTTATTTTACATGCTCTTGAGCGGTACTGAATCCTTGCTTAGTAAGTAGATCGTTCGGTGAACTTCCACAATTCAACCAAACTTTTCGGATGGAAATATTTTCATCCAACAGCGAAATTAGCACTGCTTGTTCATAAGCATTTTGAAGCTTTTCAATGATCCATTATAAGGCCGTTTTATATATTTTTTTTGAGTAAGTTGAACTTATACGATCTCGTGATAAGACATTATCTACAGGTCTAGAGTATATTTATATAAAATCATCACAGATACCCTAATAACATAATTTCTATGACACAAGGAGTCCCATCGAGGGTTCAGGACTATGTAACTACCTACCTGTACGTGACTGTCGGGTGTTATTTTATTTAATTTATCACCAATAAATCATAATCATAACATTCTGGAAAGTTGTTCCCCACAAACGCAATAGGAACTCAATCACATTTTGTAAAACTAAAGCTTTGTCAAATTTGCCATTCTAAATAAATACTAACATCTTCCAATCATTTTCCAAATATAAAATTTGATCGTACATCTAATAGTGTAGCTTATACAAAATTCATACACAAATGTTATCCTTCTGAATTTTATAGTAGGACTTGCTACTTGCTGTATTGGTTTATATCGGAGAATTAAGATAAAGGTTTTCAATTTTTTTTTGTAAAATAATGCAATTGTGAAAATCTACGTTTCATTCATTTAGCCGAAACAGTTATCTGTGTGATCTATAAATAAAACCTGGTATGTAAAAAAATAAATATAAGTGATACCTACTACATATGTTACCTACAAAACGTTATTGATAGATGTACGTACCCCCTAAAACCCCAACAAACCTCTATAATGCTACATGTGTCCAGTTAGCAAGCAATAACATGCTAAAGTTAATGCCGGCTACACGAGTACCATCCTGTTACCTGGACCCATGAGGGTTCCTGGGGTTCTCTTCAGCTACGGAATCAGCTATATAACAATAAACGTTGGTCTACTCTATATTTTCATGAAGAAAAAACTAGCTAGCCTAGGTTCCTGTGATTTCATCAAAATATTTGTGTTTATAACGACAAAAAATCTAAATTAGTATGCATTTCTACACTTAAATCAATTATCTTAAAGTCAGAAACAGACATGTCTTTGACATTAACATAAGCTGGATAGGGTAGCATAAATCTGCATGATTATAAAACCTCACCGTATGCATACAGATGAAAAGAAGAGGGGTTATTTGTCCTATTTTTATCCTCTCATAAACTGGGTTATGTCCAACACGCGTTACTAGCAGAACCACAACGACTACCAGCTTGAAATAAACTATCAGTAGCATAGAGTTGAAAATGGCAACAGAATGGACCGGATAAACGGGCAATGGTTGTAAAGTATAGTTCAACAGACATGCTTTGACACTCGACACCCGTCAGCGTGCCCCGTATCTCGGCTTGAGTGACAGATAAGCACCATTTGTTAGCTGGATAGCGGCATACGTCGCTGAAACCGTTAAAAATACCGCTTGAAAGTGCCGAAAGTGTGGAAAGTGTTCTGCGAATGGATTCAATACTTCGTTCGATTTGTTTGAATACCTAATTGTGATTTAGCTATTTAAAAAATAATAGTTTAATTTTTTAAATTTAAAATTGAGCGTTGTTGAAGCACATTTGCCATATTGCATAGTTTTCCTCGTTATAAATGGTGCTAAATATTCAACGTAGCTCAAGTTTTACGCTAGCGCTTCGAGAAATGTAGAGAAATATTTTGACAGACTAATCTACAGACAGCTTTGACGTTATTTCGCAATTCCTCGCAAGTGTTTTTCTACAAATACTCCTTAATTATATCATGTGTTCAGAAATATTTAAAATGCCTACCAACATTTTAAATATTTTATTTTTCATCATTTCATTTTGCTGAATTTAAATGAACCTGAAAATGAATCTCATCTGGCTTTTTGATAAAATCTTTGATATTTATTTTATATAGTTGTTTTTGAGAATTCAGTTAGAGACGGGGCTATTTATTATGAGTAAAATTATAATAATAATTCATTTATCTAACACAACATAGTAGACGTAGTACACGTGCAATTACACCTATATATAAATTAATTATAGCTATTTATGTGGAATGGCAGTTCTTTTTGTTTGGCATGCTCGTACTGAATACCTATTTACACTGAATGTACATATATTTAACATATTATTTTGATTTCGTAGCTAGGTACACAAATACGTAGGCAATCTTTTGATCTGCCAAAGAAGGAAAGTCCCACCTCTTGTTTATTTTGACGGAGGTAAACAAGTTCATACATTTCGGTACACGACACGAATCAATTTCGTGAATTTATTCTCCGAGCACAAAGACGTAACAACCGTGTCACTACGAAGGTGGAATACCAATCGTCGCAGTGGAAATTAGTTTGAGCGTGCAAAAGATGGCAACGAAATAATAATAAGATCTGCTTTTGTAAAACAGTCTTGGTCCTTTCTTTATATCGTTGCCTTAGATGCTTATATAAACCCTTGCAAGTTCTTTTTAATGGGTTTGGGGTTTGAGTTCTAAAAGAAGCGGAAATATTATACTGGTATGACGTTTCGTTGGTAAAAATACTGAAATTTGAAAGAGTTTCAAAATATTTTATCATCAAGATTGAAGACTGGCTGTGCTACGGCCATCCTCAGCCCCCAGCCCACCGCGTCGCATCGACTGACCGCACTATTACTTCTTTTGCTCGGCCCCTAAGGGTCGTAGCGTGATGTAAAAAAGCCTATAACCTTCCA
Source organism: Perizoma affinitatum (assembly GCA_961405105.1). Lineage (NCBI taxonomy): Eukaryota > Metazoa > Arthropoda > Insecta > Lepidoptera > Geometridae > Perizoma > Perizoma affinitatum. The sequence continues at coordinate 14,348,284 of OY560184.1, read as the reverse complement.
CTTTCAAGAATTAGCCTATCAAATGCAATTTTTTTTTTCAATTCCGACTGAAAGAGATTTGCGCGTTAAAACAAAAAAAAAACAAACAAACTCTTCAGCTTTATTAATATAGCTGAATAGATTATTAAATATTGAAGGGCGCGCAGGGGTGATTATTAATGATTATCTGAAACCAGGCTAATCCCATAATATCAGCTTTTACTAAAATACAACTATACTAATTAGACTAGGCAAGAGAAACTTAAATTATTATTGGAACATTCGGTATGGAGACAATTAGTTAGACTACATTCAGTGGCAGATTAGTGACCCCGGCCCCAAGGGACGAACCATTTGTCAATGTAATCATCTTTCCTTGGCATTGGCGAGGGTCTCGTACCATTCAGTAATCGCACTATTAAATGATATTGAGCACTTAAATCTGACGGCACAATGAAATGCGGTATGTAATCTCAGTAATACTAATTGACTTTTCTCAAACATGCGCGGACATATTGTCATAACTTTTGAAAAAAGAACACACGTTCTTCGTTTTTAAGAACACAGCATCAGTTTTGAATTTGGAACAAAAAACGCGTTGGCAATAATAACTACTACAAAACTTTTTCTTCAGGCAAACAAGCCTCATTTGAATTTGGATCTCTTTCATCGAGCTTTGTACAAATAAGTTGCATTCAAGTGGCTATATGCAGACGTCTTTACTACAGATGCTTTTACCTTTCAGCACATGCTTAACTTTTATTTATTTGCCTCATTTGAATTTGGATCTCTTTCATCGAGCTTTGTACAAATAAGTTGCATTCAAGTGGCTATATGCAGACGTCTTTACTACAGATGCTTTTACCTTTCAGCACATGCAAAACTTTTATTTATTTGCCTCATTTGAATTTGGATCTCTTTCATCGAGCTTTATACAAATAAGTTGCATTCAAGTGGCTATATGCAGACGTCTTTACTACAGATGCTTTTACCTTTCAGCACATGCTAAACTTTTATTTATTTGCCTCATTTGAATTTGGATCTCTCTCATCGAGCTTTGTACAAATAAGTTGCATTCAAGTGGCTATATGCAGACGTCTTTACTACAGATGCCTTTACCTTTCAGCACATGCTAAACTTTTATTTATTTGCCTCATTTGAATTTGGATCTCTTTCATCAAGCTTGGTACAAATAGGTTGTGTTTAAATGGCTGTATACCACCACGGGTACAAAAATACACTTGTCGTACAAAAATGCTACAATACGATGGTTAAAAACGGTAACTCGGCATAATGAATAATCTTTTTTGTGATAAGCAATTCACACTAAAGTATATAACGAGCTACCTTTATAAGAGTTAAGTGACTACACGCCTGAGTATGACTCACTCATATTCACCATTGCAAGGTATTGCATAATTGTAACTGCATTACTTTAAAACGGTAACTACCTATATTATATATGTATAATATAGGTAACAGTACACTGAATTGTAAGTAAAGTCAGTTCCACAGAAGTAGGTACCTATCTTAACTTTGTTTCTGTTGTAATGTATCAAATAAGTGACATTAATTTTATTTAACTCTGACAGAATAATATAGGTATTTTAAATAACAAACAGAATAATACAACTGCTTTAAAAACACAAAAAGCTATCTATTTACATTTTATTAAACTTGGAAAAATTACTCTGTTTTGTATCTGATCAAATGATGTTTATTCTCCGAGCACAAAGACGTAACAACCGTGTCACTACGAAGGTGGAATACCAATCGTCGCAGTGGAAATTAGTTTGAGCGTGCAAAAGATGGCAACGAAATAATAATAAGATCTGCTTTTGTAAAACAGTCTTGGTCCTTTCTTTATATCGTTGCCTTAGATGCTTATATAAACCCTTGCAAGTTCTTTTTAATGGGTTTGGGGTTTGAGTTCTAAAAGAAGCGGAAATATTATACTGGTATGACGTTTCGTTGGTAAAAATACTGAAATTTGAAAGAGTTTCAAAATATTTTATCATCAAGATTGAAGACTGGCTGTGCTACGGCCATCCTCAGCCCCCAGCCCACCGCGTCGCATCGACTGACCGCACTATTACTTCTTTTGCTCGGCCCCTAAGGGTCGTAGCGTGATGTAAAAAAGCCTATAACCTTCCACTTTCAAGAATTAGCCTATCAAATGCAATTTTTTTTTTCAATTCCGACTGAAAGAGATTTGCGCGTTAAAACAAAAAAAAAACAAACAAACTCTTCAGCTTTATTAATATAGCTGAATAGATTATTAAATATTGAAGGGCGCGCAGGGGTGATTATTAATGATTATCTGAAACCAGGCTAATCCCATAATATCAGCTTTTACTAAAATACAACTATACTAATTAGACTAGGCAAGAGAAACTTAAATTATTATTGGAACATTCGGTATGGAGACAATTAGTTAGACTACATTCAGTGGCAGATTAGTGACCCCGGCCCCAAGGGACGAACCATTTGTCAATGTAATCATCTTTCCTTGGCATTGGCGAGGGTCTCGTACCATTCAGTAATCGCACTATTAAATGATATTGAGCACTTAAATCTGACGGCACAATGAAATGCGGTATGTAATCTCAGTAATACTAATTGACTTTTCTCAAACATGCGCGGACATATTGTCATAACTTTTGAAAAAAGAACACACGTTCTTCGTTTTTAAGAACACAGCATCAGTTTTGAATTTGGAACAAAAAACGCGTTGGCAATAATAACTACTACAAAACTTTTTCTTCAGGCAAACAAGCCTCATTTGAATTTGGATCTCTTTCATCGAGCTTTGTACAAATAAGTTGCATTCAAGTGGCTATATGCAGACGTCTTTACTACAGATGCTTTTACCTTTCAGCACATGCTTAACTTTTATTTATTTGCCTCATTTGAATTTGGATCTCTTTCATCGAGCTTTGTACAAATAAGTTGCATTCAAGTGGCTATATGCAGACGTCTTTACTACAGATGCTTTTACCTTTCAGCACATGCAAAACTTTTATTTATTTGCCTCATTTGAATTTGGATCTCTTTCATCGAGCTTTATACAAATAAGTTGCATTCAAGTGGCTATATGCAGACGTCTTTACTACAGATGCTTTTACCTTTCAGCACATGCTAAACTTTTATTTATTTGCCTCATTTGAATTTGGATCTCTCTCATCGAGCTTTGTACAAATAAGTTGCATTCAAGTGGCTATATGCAGACGTCTTTACTACAGATGCCTTTACCTTTCAGCACATGCTAAACTTTTATTTATTTGCCTCATTTGAATTTGGATCTCTTTCATCAAGCTTGGTACAAATAGGTTGTGTTTAAATGGCTGTATACCACCACGGGTACAAAAATACACTTGTCGTACAAAAATGCTACAATACGATGGTTAAAAACGGTAACTCGGCATAATGAATAATCTTTTTTGTGATAAGCAATTCACACTAAAGTATATAACGAGCTACCTTTATAAGAGTTAAGTGACTACACGCCTGAGTATGACTCACTCATATTCACCATTGCAAGGTATTGCATAATTGTAACTGCATTACTTTAAAACGGTAGCTACCTATATTATATATGTATAATATAGGTAACAGTACACTGAATTGTAAGTAAAGTCAGTTCCACAGAAGTAGGTACCTATCTTAACTTTGTTTCTGTTGTAATGTATCAAATAAGTGACATTAATTTTATTTAACTCTGACAGAATAATATAGGTATTTTAAATAACAAACAGAATAATACAACTGCTTTAAAAACACAAAAAGCTATCTATTTACATTTTATTAAACTTGGAAAAATTACTCTGTTTTGTATCTGATCAAATGAACTACAGATAAAAAACGAACTTCTAATAACAGACCGCAGACAGGGTATCCGAAAGACTGGCAACATTGTTTCGTTGAATAGCAATGCTAATTTGCTTGCTCTTAGGTCATCGATTAGTCCTCAGCCGCTTAAACAAAATAAGTAACACAACTAAACTCAAATAACAAAACTCGTTATTAAAAATTGCAGTTAGTAGGTACGTGCTAGTGATAATATTAATGAAAACGTTTATTTAGTATGGTCTTACACAATAATATACAATAAGTTAGCAGATTTAGATCTAGGTGTGTTGCGTGTAAAAATACATGTGACCAGGTAATGGTTTGAGCTCCTCGCTCGAAGGAGATATTTGTATCGTAGACGCGAGGGATCGCTGCTTCGGCTATTGTAGTAATTGTTTTATAACATAAAAAAAATACAATTTGTAAGCTCCGACCCTAGGATAGCCCGTGTTACGGGTAGCTAGTCTTTGAAAAATCTTGCCCACATAGTACTTATCACTTGGAGAGAGTGAAGTAGGTAAGTTAATTAAAATTTATAAAATGTAAGTTATATAAAATGGAGCCATGCGCGTTATAATTTGTGTAAATGGCCTTCAGACCTACAGAGACTTCAGACTTAAATCGCTGAATGTAATGGAAATTATAACTTTCCAGCGATTTCCCAAAGCTAATACCTACTTTGCGATTGCAGCAAAGTAACCTATAAATAAACTTGTAATAGCCGTTTGGTAGCGGTAGGTATGTAGGTTTAAACTGTTCAAATCGCCTCGACCTCTTAAAACTACAAACTCTTGTAGCTATGGGACCATAATTCATTATTGAACTTCAAATACCTGATGAGATAGATTAATAAACTGGTTCTTCCGTTGTTTACTTTGAAGGCTTGAGTACCTTGAGTTGATATTTTAAAGTATTTATTTTCTTCTTTGAGTAATGTTTTTATTGGCACCACATTAAACCAAAATAAAGGATTATAAAAAAATAAGGAGAATTTGTTTGCTGCCTGATTCTGCCAGGCTTGGTTGCATCGTAAATTCACTATACAATTTTACACGTTAAACAAGTTACAAGTTGAAGATTATTTATTATTGTGGTTTCATTGAATAAAGACCTATATCAACTTTAACCTATTAACATAACTAGCTAGATTTTCATTAAATCTAGACCAAGCAACTCGCAAAAATCTTTGATAAAGATAGCGGCATTCTACGAGTTACACCTCTAAAAGTATTCTAAAAAAGTAAAAAAGATACAGAAGACGATTAATGTCCGTCTACATTTAGCCTAAGAATAGACTTAGGCCGGTTTAAGTATTATATTATATGCTAAGCTCTGGCTTACACTGGTTCGGCCGCGTGGTGCACAGAAAAAAGAAGCCTATCTGTTATGTTATGTTACCTAGGTTACGGACCTTTCATCTATATATCAAACAATCCATATTTATATTTGAAACAAGTACAGTTCGTGACCTAGAATAACACATTGGCTGTTTTTTATCCGGGGATCATAGTGTATAATTAATTAATTACAAAACAGGATGACTGACTGACAGACAATGCAGAGCCTAAACTAGAAACATAAATATCGGTGGGCATGTTCCTTTTATCTAAAAGGGCAGCTAAGGGATATAGGGTATATATAAGAAAGGGATAGAAAGGGTGGATTTCATAAATAACAAGCATTTCATTAAGTTTTCAGTATGCAAAGATGATGAAAATTGTTTACCAATAAAAGTAATACTCTTAATAATACTCTGAATAGTTTTTCTGATAGGCGCAAGAATTTTACGTGCAAAGTTCGACTTTGCGTATAGAGTCCGAACAAAGTGGGTACTTCTTTTATTTAAAAAAAAAACTAAATTAGCAAATATTAAACCATTTTAAAACGTATCTTCTAATAATAATTCACCACTTGAAGCGTAATTAGTAATAAAAACAAATAAGTAATATTATCCATGGCCATTTTCCATTTAAAAACATGTTAAGGAAGCCAAGTAATTAAGATAATTCATTCTGCCAAGAAGCTACTAACAAACTTCGTACCAACTTTTCCAATCTCGGAATAGATGCTTCGATACTTTTGGGGAACGTATCATTTGGCTTAGAAAAACAGACTGTAGGTATTTGTGCTTTAGCTTTAATTTATTTAAACTTGTAAATTTACTGGATTTGCATCTATTGGAGTGAATACATTTTAATTGATATTAAATTTACCATTTTCAATCTGTAATCTGATAACAATGATAGCAGGTTTTTATTAATCTCATCTCTGAATCTATCCACAACTATAGCTTCTATATTTGGCATTTTATAACTACACTACTTAATAAAATGCTAACGCACTATTGGCAAATAGTTCCGACACTGCATGGCATTCTTTGGTAATTTCTTGGCAGAAGCCAGACTTTCCATGTCTGCTGACAAATCAACACTCAGTTTTCTTACCACACCGTATTCTTTCGTCCTATTTGGCATGTTTAACGCAATGTATGTTGGCGTAAATGCGAGAACGTACATCAACAAAATATTGTGACCAATAAAATTTAATTAGGATACATTAAGAATGATGAATCGTCCGCGTAATGCCACAGTCAAAACCAAACAGCTTGCTTAATGTGTATACTTGTCTATACACGCACTATTAATTTTGATGGTTAAATTTAAATTCCAAAACAAAAGTGCGTATAATTAAAAAAAATGCATTAATTAACTTTATTAAAAAAAGTATATAAGTAGTATATCAGTCATGTAGTTCCAATAATACAAGCTCTGCTTAGTTTGGGGCTAGATGATGCTGTGTGAAAAAATGTCCAGCATTTTTTTTTTATTATAGCTTACTTATTATGAGTAATCCGTGGAATAACATTTTTGCTGTTTTTTATGAGGGATTTTCACTTACTTCTTGTACAAGTGCTTTTGGACTAGGTAATCGTGTGAGGACAGCTTGAAATAAAACTTAATTTATTCGATTAATCACTTTATTTTATCTTTTATCAATATGATTAATTTTATATAAAATCTTAAATTACACTTTTGCAGGCGTTTCTTAAAAAGTATAGCAAATTAACTAAAACAATATACTGCAAAATTTTACATCCAACTGTAGTACTCTTTTGAAAAGTAAAACGTAATTTAAATGAAATCAAACAAAAAACGGGGACGAGGAATGTCCCTCGTGGACTGCACCGCGACATCTCGGTCCAACGCTACCTCTCAGAGTGACTTTCATGCCGCTGTCTCAATGACCTACACCGAGAAAGCCCATTTGAAATTTTTTTCAGCCTTTTTTTTCTTAGTGGTAGAGTACATATCCTTGGCGATGGGTAGGAAGTCCTACATGACTCGAATTGTTTATTTGTGTAGGTCTATAAGATGGTCCTTGGTCCTGCGAAAATCCCCCGAAGATGTGATTAGTCTTCCTCTTCTAGGTGGTGGAGTGGATATCTTTGGCAGCGGAATGGAAGAACTGTGAACAAAGCCACCTTTTTGACTTCGTCAAACATAGGGAAAAAAAATAGACCTGCTGTCTCTTCGTCGTACAATGGAAATGTGAGACTGTCTCGTATCGTTTATCGTATAAACTGATACTCAACCTGCAATTACCTATTTTGTGGCCTCTGAAATATTGTACCATTTACTACCGATAACTATAGATAAATTGGCAGTGAATGTAGTGAACGAATAATGTTCACGGAATTAAAAAAAATAACATTGCAAAATTTTTCAATTCTTAACTATTAAGTACATGACCGCGCGGTCTCTCGAGTTGTTGATAACTTCATATTAAAAATGAATACCTATATTCATTTTGAATATTTAATAATTCCCACATAATCATGATAGAAAGAAATAAGGTACAACATTTATCTGATTTCTTATTAGCAAAATGTCCACCATGGTTTAGTAAATAAATAATGCTGGACATATTAACACAGCATCATCTAGCCCAATAAGTAAGATTGACAAGTGTGTTTGTAATTTATATATCAATATAGTATACTTTATAAGTGTTTTATAATATTTTTCCTTGTGGCATCGCTAGAGAATGCTCTATAATGTTTTTGCAACGACTACAGTAACTTACGCCTTCAAGATAAGAACATAAAGCTATACTTTAAGTGCATGATTGATATAGTGCTCTTATCATTCCAATTTGTCTCTTTGACTCAGATAAAAAGACAAAAAGTGAGATAACGTTCTTAGGTTGACTGTGACTACCATAATTATATTGTAATTTCAGAATAATCGCGTGATGAATAGTCTCATCGCAATTTGCACTTCTGTTAAATTGCCGTAATATTACATTTTGAGTCGTAATTGGAGTAGCAAGAAGCCCGGTTTTTAACACAGTACAATAATGACAGAATATTAGATCTTCAGCGATAACGATTATGTATTTTTAATATTGATTAGTTTTTGGCCCGATTAAATAGCAAATTCTTCAACAAGTGTGTGAAGGGATGACCGGCTTTTGAAAAAAAAATCTACTCTTCAGATTTTTCATTATGACAACCCTTGTCGCGATAAACAGCTTTGTAGCCTTCCTTTTGCAATGATTTAATCTAAGTAATTTTATCTTTTAATTACAATCTACGAGATCCAATTTTATTCCGTAATTTCACTTTGTTTACAAAATTGCCAGAACGTTTATAATTTTGAGAAACAACGTTAGAGAGGCTCATGGCTTTTAAATGAATTTATTAGATAGCGTTGCATTTTTCAATTAAAGGATTCAATTAAATGTACTAGATTCTGCTCATGTGGTACCCGAAAAAATGGGCTATGTGTTATTTGGATCACAACCTATAAATACCTATTCCAAATTTCATCCAAATTGGTTCAGCCTTTACGAAGTTTAACCTTACAAGCGTCTTTCAAACTTTTGTGAGAAACACTCAGGCGTCGACAATTTTGGCGCGTTATAAAAAATAAGCTGGCTACGGGCTAACGCGCTAAAATTCTACAGCAAGCCCATTCTACCAATTTAAAATATAATTAAATGCAGTCTTTTTAGGTTTCTGTTCCTTCAATCAGATTTGTCAGTTTTGAGCAATGATTTTAATGGACGTTTTAATGTTTCATTAGTGGTGTTCATTAGTGTGTCATGTTTCATTAGTGAATGGCATCCATTTTGACATTCAAGAGCGAGCGAAGAGAGAAACTCCAAATAAAAAAATTGCTTAACCCTCTATTTAATTTTGATGATACGTAGTAATTAAATATATTATACTAACACTAAAAAGAGAACAAACACGCGCACGACTGTATTCCTCATGATTAACATCTTCCAATACATACTCAGTACGTAAATCTTTGTGGACCAATTAGGAGTCAGAGACACCACCAAATACCTTTGGCAAATGCCTGCGTTTTTAAAGAAGTTAGCATTCCACGTAACAGGTTGCAAGCTAGTCGCCGTTTCTTGGAACACTTACCTACCTACCTACGAATTTTTTCGAGGGCACGTCGGATTCCTCGCGATGTTTTCCATTAGAATTTTGAATGTGTTAATGTGCACATAGATTTTTCGAGTGGAAAAATTTCGAACCTGTGACCTGTGTCGAAATGCTACCATGCTAAAAGAATTTGAATTTCCCAAGAGGAAAGGATAATATGATCATATGAGATATCTATTGAAAGCTATAAAATAGACAGGGCATTTTTAAATGTTGTAAAGTAAAATCTTTACAAAAAAAATACAGTTCTGACTGAACATCATCAGACATAGTCAGTACGTAAATCTGTGAGAAGACTAAGAAGATTGTAGTCAGAGGCATGTCCAAACAATATATTTTGACAGTATAAACAAGACAGTAGCATCTACTCCAAACTAGTCGCCGTTGCATTGGAACATTACCCGTGGGTCAAACCTTCAAACTATGTGGTTTTAGAACATGCGAGTTTCCTCAAGATGTTTTGAGCAAGTTTTTTTAAAAAACAAGAATAGTCTGCAATACTGGCATTCAAAATCGATAGCAAATAAATGTTTAATCACCAAAAATAGACTATGGAACCCTCAATAGAAAACTAATAAAAAGAAAAATTGTTTGATGAATAGTTTAATGTTGATATAAAAACCCGGTTCAACCGGCCCGACAATACCCAGGCGCGGCAGAATGCGACACCTTGGTCGCTCGCAATAAATAAACAACTATTTTATTATTTTACTGTGCCCAAATGGGTCGTTAAGGGGTTTCCCAAAACTTAACCTATTGGATCGATCGACGCTCCATATATGAAAAGCAACTAACATCCAACAAAAACAACTTTCAAAAAGTAACAAAACTATGGGTAACTAAAATCATATCGCGTCCAATAAGTATTTCCTAATTTACTTAGAAAATATTTTACGTTATGTAATCTTACATTACACTAAAGCGAAAACTCATTGACATATTTATCCTGCTTATCTTAACCTACGGAGCTCAGACTTGGTCCTTGACCGAAGCACAAAAGTCCCAACTCAAGATTTGCCAAAGAGCGATGAAGAGAAGTATTCTAGGAGTCAAACGAACCGATAGAATAAGAAACACCGACCTACGTAAAACTGGCATAACTGACGTAGGCATGAAGACTGCTCGCTTAAAGTGGGATTGGGCAGGTCATGTGACTCTAATGTATCCAGATCGTTTGGCAAATCTAGTTACAGACTGGGTGCCGAATATCGGACGACATCGCCGCGGAAGAACAAGAAAAAGATGACGAGACGACCTGGATGCATTCGAATCCAAATGGTCAGAGGTGGTAATGGACCGATTCCCATGGAAGAAGGGGAGACCTTTGTCTAGCAGTGAGACAGTACAGATTATAACAGACCTAGACATTTTGATAGCACTCGGTATTGCAACAAAAACATTAATTCAATGAAAAAAGAATCCGAGGACCATATTGCACTATCGATAACTTTCAGATAGTCCTTATACATACAAAGTCCCGGGTATCAGGAACAACAAGTACCAGGAACAACAATATACAGACCCGGAACAAAATAAAATCTACAGAACATGCAAACTTATGTCCTGCAGTGAGAAAAGTACCCGCACCTTTTGTATCTCAACTGGCTAGTCTCCCGCCATACCATCAAGGTCGTAATACTAGATAACAAAATAAATCTTTTATGCATATAAAAATTTAAGAACATTGGTCAAAACTTACAAGCAAGAAATACATAAACCGAACTTCCTTACCCTATAAACTAAAAAAAGATGAGGCTGGGTAAAATATTTTCTTTTGGTAAAGTTCTCAGCAACCATGGCTTTGAGCAAAGTTAGGCCGAGAAGGTAATTTCGTAGGTTATTATTTCGCAGTCTCCCTGGGGGCGCTTTGTCTAAAATAACCGTTTCAAGAACAAATCGATTTTTCATTTCACTCCAAGACCTCTAACAGGTCTTAGTATGACATTTTTTAAAAATATATTTGAATTGTTCATAATTTTTGACAACTCATACCATTTCTTTTTTTCATATTTTAACTCGTACTGAAGAAATACATGACAACATGACAATCATCACACCCGTGCAAAGAAAACATACTCTTTAAAACTTGTTAATAATATCCCACACCATATATGTTTGTTTGTTAGTATCTATATGTAAGTATACAGGGAGAGTCAAAGTATGCTTACATCAGGGAGTGATTGTGCCCATAGCTGCCCCCCACTAGGCCAACACGATGAAAATTCATGAATTGTGTAATAAACTCGATCCAATAAAATAGTTTTTATTTTAGATAGGAAGAAGCTCAAAATGAAATTACAATCGTTTAGGATTACAATAATCACGTGGGCAGCTTATTTACACCTCCCGACCAAATCACGAGAAGAATTGGCAACAAACTTAGCTTGTTGATTCTTTTGGTGATTGGTGCTTACAGAATTTTTTTTTTTTTTGTCTGAATTTGAGTACCAACGTTCTCTAAGCTCATTTTAAACAGGACACGATTCTGGAAATAAATGACATATTTGCAAAGAAACAAAACCGTACAAACATGTTAATCCTCATAATGAAGATCATCTGATCCATGTATCTGTGAGGATACCAACCTCACAGATCTGCGAACTGAGTAACTCCTACCTGGGTAGGAGGTAGTCAAACACCCGTCTAAACATTATATGGCACAAGTCCTCGTTTTACAATTAGTTCGTTGCACGTTGCAGGTTGCAAGCCCATCACAGCTCTGCAAATCACTAATATTATTTGATATTACCTACCTGTTAATGTGATATAATTATAAATAGGTAAACTTTGTTCTCATTGTTGCAGAGTTACGCATTCCGCCGCTTGAAAAACGAATGCACAATGTTACTGAAATGACGACGCATCAATATGGGTATCTTCACTCGACTGTCACGTCTCAAATGCAGCGTGTACGCATTTCTAATCATTATCCATATTCCGATACTGCAAGGAGAAGAACATTCGCAATGTCTAAGCCTAGCAGAGAACCCAATTTGCCCATGCTATAATTTCAAAGAAGGTATTACATTGGAACAAACGTGGTTTTCAATATTGTACAAGAATACGGCAGGCAATTAACTATGTTCATTTTCAGGTCTATTTTTGGAGTGTCCCAGCGCTACCCCAGGAGCAGTTAAAAATGTTCTTTCGAAGATAAGAGGAACCATCCAGTCACTGTCCATTTACGATCTCGAAAGCTCAACGACGGAATTAAAAGCGGACCTTTTCCCTCAAAAAATTAGAATCATCAATTTACAAATTTCACAATCCGCCATAAACAAAATAAGTCCTAACGCTTTGACAACGATCCAAGATTCGTTGGTTTCCTTGAGCATTATTTCCAGCAAATTGAACGCAATTCCTCAGGATTCATTTTTCGAGCTCTCCAACGTCGAAACTCTTGATTTACAGCTCAACGACATCAAAGACATTCAAGCAAACACTTTCCGAAACCTCAAACTGAAGAAACTCAACCTGAAAGGGAATAAGATAGTAAACATTTCTGAAAATGCATTTCAAAACTTGGAAGAACATCTCACTGAATTAGACGTAGCGGAAAATTTTCTAGAAATTTTCCCATTGAAATCTTTGGGGAAACTAAATAAATTAAGCAACTTAAGGCTTGCTTGGAACAAAATAAACTCTATTCCTAACATAAACAACGTAACGATTCAAAATTTACTTACATTAGATCTCAACTCTAATCAGTTTACTAAAATAGACAAGAATTGGTTTAAGTGTATGCCTAAAATCAAGATATTAACGTTTTATAGTAATCAAATCCAGGAAATAGATGAAGAAGCATTTTACCCATTAGAAAATTTAGAAACAATAGATTTAAGTCGAAATAAACTAACTAGTATAGCGAAAACCATATTTCAAAAGAATCGCATTATTAAGACAATAGATCTAAGCCATAATCATCTTCACCACGTAAACGGTGTATTTTCAAATCTCCGACAACTTTCTGAAATATTTCTATCGGAGAACAATATTTTAGAGATTTCTGATGATGCATTTGAAAATGCCGTCGCACTGACTGTTCTCAATCTGGAACATAATGCAATACAAAATTTACATCAACGCTGCTTTTTCTCATTGCAAAATTTAACGCAATTACACATGGGAACAAACTTTCTGAAAAAACTTCCGCGTAAAATATTTCAATCTAATCATAGGCTAGTAACGTTAAGCTTAGATAATAATGAAATAAACGAACTAGATGAGTTGGTATTCGACACTCTGAAGGAGTTGAGGGAAATTCGTTTGCAAAATAATAAAATGAATCAAATCAAAAGAAACGTATTTAGCCCTTTGCCGGCACTTCTAGAATTACATTTACAAAATAATTTAATACTGAACATAGATTCGCAAGCATTTATCACGCTTAAAAGTTTACAGCATATTAATTTACAAGGTAATCGTCTAACAACGATAGGAGATGTGTTCCCAAATAGAGATTCTTCGCTGGTTTCAATTCAACTAGGAGCGAATCATTTGTCATTTTTGAAAAATACTTCACTCGCAGGCCAAGTTAACGTGCAAATAATGTGGCTGAGTCAAAATAACATTAAACTTCTGACAGCGAATCTCTTTAATGACTTAATAAATATCCAAAGGCTGTATCTTAAAAACAATAGTATCTTACATATAGAAAATAAGACATTTTTGCATTTAAAGAAGGTTAAGTTTATAGACTTAAGTAATAACAAGCTAATAAAGTTAAGCAATGAAACATTTTATAAAGTTGTGTCTCTGGAAGAACTTTATTTACAGAATAATAACATCAATCAAGTGGCAAAAGATACTTTCCAATATCTAGCCAAATTAAAAGTTTTAGACTTGTCAAATAACGAAATCATCGTTTTTGACTTTGATATTTCTTCATTGCCAATTAAACAACTTCGACTTAATAAAAACTCAGTATCTATAATTGAAACAGACTCCCTCAAAAGTTTGCCGAATTTAAGTGACTTAGAAATGAGCAGTAATCTTTTAACTTGGGAAGATATTATCCAAGTACAGATACCTGGTTTAAAATCTCTGATACTATCAAGAAACAATTTAGCTGACCTCAAAAACAAAACGTTTTCTCATCTTCCATCGCTACAAACTTTATCATTAGAATCTTCAAACATATCTCAATTGCCTCCAGCTACTTTTATTAAAAACCAAAATTTGTTGAGAGTCAATATAGCATTCAACAGCTTACGAGACTTACATAAAGATATATTTGCATACACAACCATTTTACAAGAGTTAAACTTGAAAGGAAATAATTTTACAGAATTTCCACATGTCGCTCTGTTTAATGTTACATCATTAGAAATTTTAGACTTGAGCCACAATCAGTTACACAGCGTGGATTTTTTTAAATTTGTTGGTTTACAAAATTTAAGGTCTTTGAACTTGTGTTTCAATCGAATATCACTACTGAGTGGTTTTAATTCACCGGCTCTGAAGAATTTAGTGACTTTAAATTTGAGTAAAAATATGTTGACAGTTCTTCCACCCAATTTTTTTCAACATTCTTTAGGTCTCAGGGAGATAGACCTATCATTCAATATTTTTAAACACATTCCAAGCCTATCAGAGGCAGTACTCCCGGCATTGACTATTTTAAATATGTCTTCAAACTCGTTAGTACAAATACTACAAACTTATCCATCAAAGCTATTCCCGCTCCTTGAAGAACTCGTTATCACAAATACGAACTTGACTATAATAACCAGCAAAGACTTCGAAAATTTCCCATCCCTCAAAAGATTACATTTAACACAAAACTCTATAATTCGATTATCACCCGGGGCGTTCTCAAAACTGCATAATCTGGAAATACTCGACTTAAGCCAAAACAAATTGGAAAATATTCCGAGGGAGAGACTCCAAGGATTATACTCGACGAGGATTTTAAATATATCACAAAATACAATAAGAGAGCTGGAAGAGTTCACATCAGACTTGCAGAGTTTGCTAAAGTTAGACATCTCCTTTAACCATATAACGAGGATAAATAGAGACATATTTCGAGGACTTCAAAGTCTCACGGAGTTAAATTTGAACGGCAACTGGCTGTCGGTCATATCCTCAGATGCGTTCCGCAGTTTGAAAAAAATTACTTCTATTGATCTAAGCAGAAATTACTTTGAAGTAATACAAATCAAATTACTGACATCTTTAGAAACACAAGTCAAAAGCATTTCATTTGATGGTAAGCAACATATCTAAGGTCATAGACATAAATTTAGATTTAGCCCTTACTAGCACTGGGCGATCATTTAGCTCGCAGAACCGACAACCACTGTAAATGTTCTCGAAAGGAGACCATGAATCGGATGACGCAGTGACTTCCTGTCTTAGGCTCTCGCTCCGATGGAACGATGACATCTCTTATAGGTTGCGGAAAATCGGTGGATGGAAGTGGCCGAAGCATCAGATCGTTCAGCATGACACTCTTTATCGGAGAAATAATATATGTCTAGCAGTGGACTGATCATGATGATGATGACTTATCTCTTTGATGTATTGTACTTTAAAAAAAATGATTTTTATATAATTCATGACGACCTCTGTGTCGCAGTGGGCGAAGGCCCGTCTGAGACGCGTCTGAGTTGCGGGTTCGATTCCCGCCGCTGGACAAATGTTTGCATCTGCAAATATTGGTGATCTGGGTATTTTCTATGTATAATATGTATGTATTTACAAAAAAAAAAATGTATATATTTAGTATATAGTAGTCATGTAGTTCCCATAACACAAGCTCTGCTTACTTTGGGGCTAGATGATGCTGTGTGAAAAATGTCCACCATAATTTATTTTATTATTTATAATTCATATATTTCTTGCAGAAAATCCTTTGACATGTAACTGTGAATCCCAAGATTTATGGAAATGGATGCAAGAACATCAGAAAATAATCACTAAAGGCAGCAGAAACCTGCAATGTGAACATCCTGAAGATCTTCACGGTTACAGCTTCATAGAGCTTCCCTCGCAGAAACTGTGTAACGTACCCGTCGTAATCCGGATCGCTATACAAGACATCCAGACGTATTCTGTTATTGTGACTTGGCAAAGTCGAAACCAGAATGGCTTGAGCGGATATCAAGTGGCTTATTTCGGAGAGCATAACCCAAGCATAGTTAGTACTTATTATTGTTATAGCGTTATCTTCTTGGCAAAATAAATTGCACCTGTATTTTAACTAAATGTTTACAATTTGGACTAAATGTTGTTATAAAACGCGCACCGGCAAATATAACAACAAACATTTGAATATTAAGGCAGTGCATCACTTCAATGGTCCATAAAAAATATTTATGTTTCTCGCTTGTGGATGTTCGGCTGTGCTGTAAATCCATTTAAATCTTTCTTTTCAGCGATGGTTTACAGTCACGCCCGCAATTTTTTCCGCAAACGAATTAAGCATTCAAACTGAACTGCCAATGAATTACATAGTCCATATTATTTCGCAGATAAGAGGAAAGCCGTTATTGAATACTACGGCCAGAGCGACGAAGTTAAACCATTTGACACCGGGCTCCCGGTACACAATCTGCGTGATAGCGGTTGGCAGCTTCGGGCTATCAGCGTACAGCTCTTCCACACCAGATGCCAGAATTGCGCTATCACCCGAAAAGTCGACAATCAATTCATATGGAGATGAGATTTTATTAAATCATCTGAGACCTCAAATGAACGACTCGATGATAAGTAAATGCACGAATGTGAGTACCATTGAATTGTTTAGTACGGCGATGGAAAGCCCCTTTTCGAACACATACAAGGGTATTGCAGATATAGTAGCCAGAAGACTCGGTTTGTTTATTGGGTGTATTATTGGATTTTTAGTGTTTGTTGTATTACTGTCGGCATTGGGTTATTTGAAAACTAAAAAGCGTCCAACAATAGTAAAAACCGACGCTCAGCAACCGCCTCAGTATATTTCATATGACAATTTTAATGTTCCAAATGTAGAGGTGCAAACCACAGAGATGGACATAAACACCATAACGGATAAAACTAAAGTGCCGTGCAAACACGAACCGTGACCAGGAATACCTAACCTGAAAACTAAAAGCGTTCGAGGGATTGAATTTATCCCGCTTTCTGTTCCCTTGTGATTATGAATAAAATGCCACTCATGTCGGCCTAAAAAGTTTCTTCATCCTTTTTGAGTTTCTCTAAGAAGTTTGGCAGAATGAATTATTACGACTAGGCATTATCTAAGTATATCCATAACGAATGTTTAATAATCCAAAAGTTTAAGGTCACCAAGTTTCTTCTTGGCAAGAACTTATTTTTTTTTTGTTAATGACCAATTCCGGAACTAGTTTATTTTTTGTAAAAATGCCATATTGTAAATATAGAGTGATAATTGGTTCAAAATTTTAACTGTTCGTTGTAACATTTGAGTTAGAAAGTTTGTTGAAATATTCGTGGTATTTGATATTTTTAGAGATTTAATGAATGCGTACCTATATTTTTCACATTCATGGAGTAGTGCGGATGATTATGGATGATTTGTAATAAGTCGTTGTATACTTAATTTTTTTTATATCTAACGATTGTTGTTTGTGGTTATTTTTTTTTATACTTTTATGCCAAAACGTGTAACGTAAACCTTGTTATATTACAAGGAAAAACTTTGATTGTGATTATTATCATAGATGTAAGTGTACATTTTAGAAACAAAATTTATGTATTAAATGTATAAATACTTGACATGTAAGAACAATGTAGGTATATTTAAGATCTTAAGTGTTTAAAGTAATATTATTCTTAATTTTCCTATGTAATTTAAACGTGGTAATTGCATATTTATCCTATGTGGTTACGATACATTAGATTCAACTTTACCTACTAAGTATTAATACATGAAAAATATCAAAAACGATGTATGTAGTTTAATGATAATGAACAAAATAATGTACCAATTTCATTAATATCTGTTTTCAACTCATTGTAAATCATAAAAACTAGCGTAAAGACTGTAGTATTGATAATAAAACTTTTAAAACAACTTGTATTTTCTTACAACTAGATACCAACTGTGCATTCTCACGAACTGTGTCACATAGGCAGCAGAAGTTTATATTGTACATAATGTTCCGGAAATAAATTAATTATCCATCAGGCTTAGAGTATCCGCTTCCATTTTCTCTCTCTAATTTAGTGAAAGCACACAGCCTTGATGACATAAACAAAATCAGATAATTATCTAACTTCCTACCAGTCAATTAACAATAGTTTGGAATAATTGGATGAGGAAGGCCTCGGCAAACGTACTTGACCAACATAGCATTGATATATTTTAGCAGGAAATATATTCTATTGTTGTACTGAACGTGAAACATGTACAAGGAACTAAATGTAGGTACTTTATGACCGAGTTGAGCGCTGTCCCTATTAAATGGATTAAATGAATTATTCAGCGACAAGTTCGCAACAAGCCGTGATTTCTCGACGAGATCTATTCGCCTTCGAGCTAAAATGACATCGAATCTCGTGACTGGCAAGATAATCTACATATATTTTTGTATAGTTCAGTTACCTATGAAAGTTCTTAATGAGTAATACTCATTAAGTTTTGCTCAGTGAGCTATAGTTACACAATTATAGTGCACAATTCGAATTACTTCAGTAAGTACCATCTAAATTAACAGTTTTAAAAGAGATAAAATTGTATTTATTTATACGTACTGTTATGTTCACGTATTTTAGGATATATATCGGGTAATTACATTCAATAAAACCACAGAATAATTCCAACTGTCAGGTGTTATCGGGTGCGTCCGTCTGTCTCGAGCGCCCATGCTCGACTCACATCCGACGCACTACCAAAACACTTTGACAACTATTTATTCAAAACACCACATCATTCTTTTCTTTTTTAAATCAATTAGAACATTATTTTCATTAACATAATCGTAAAGTATATCGCTACAATAAACAATAATTATGCTTCATGAATTTATTACAAATATAAATTAATCATGTGAAATTTATTATAATTATTTAGATATATACTTACCTACTTTAATTTCAGATCATTTCATAAATGTATTTTGATTACATCTGTTTTATTTATGTAAGTACATAGTATCTATTTAATTTATTATGAATTTAATCAGAGTCCAAATCGCTAATTCGGCTTTCCTTCTCACTTTCTAATTCTTTATTTTCCTCTTCATTAACTATTTACTAACTATCTCCCTCTGTTATTTTTAAATGAATGATATTTCGTCGGTATTCTTTGCCTGAAAGATCATTCCTTACATTTATATATTTACCTTTTACATTTATTACAGTATGAGAAGTAGGGTCAAAATCAGTGTCTATTTTATTGTTTTTATGCATATTTTTAACATAAACTTTTTCTCCAACTTCAATGGTAGTATCTTTTGCTCTTCGTTTCCTATTCTCATTTATCCTATTTTTTTCTTTAATACTTTTGTTTTCGTCACTTACTTCTGTATTTGGTGTGTCAGTTTGCATCTCTAAAAAGCCGGTTGTAAAAAAGTTCAGAAGTAGTTTTTCCGGTAGTACTATTATATACTGATTTAGATATTTTAATAAGTCATCCTTCCAATCTGTCTTTTGTACTTGACTTATTCTTTTTAGAATATCCCTATTTTTGCGTTCTACTTCTCCGTTTTGTTGTGGCCAATATGGGATGTATCATACATACAGTTTAATACCTAATTCTTTGCAATAAATCCTAAATTCTTCACTAGTAAATTGTCTTCCATTGTCACAAGTGAGACTGTTTGGTATTCCTAATCTAGAGAAAAATCTTCTTTTAATATATCTATTGTATCTTTTGAGGTGATTGTTTTCATTATTTTGAAAACTTTGTATCTGCTAAAATAATCTATTATTACAAAAAGATAGTGTCCGCTGGGTAATGGCCCTAAAAAATCTATTGCAACATCAACCTATGCCTGGTATGGCAATTCCCTGGATTTAATGGGTGAGGCTAGATTTGGACCTGAAACTTAAGTACACCCTTTACAATTTTTGACGATTTGTTCCGCGTCTCTATCAATTTTTTTCTAGACTTCATCGCAACAATACCGGGATGCCCTTCGTGAGCTGATTCAAGAACTGGTCGACGTAATTTTGTAGGTGTGACGATCTTGGTATCGCGCAATAGAACATCATCATACATTATCATGCACCCACAATTCACTTTCAAAAATTCTATAATTATTAAAATTATCGTTCCAACAATTCTTAAGGACCCCATCTTCAACTGAACCCAATTCTGTGTCTTCTAATGAAGCTGTGATTCTAATGAATCTTTAAAATGTATAGCAGTTGGCCTAGCATGAAGCACTATTTGGTTTACATGGTACTCGTCATCAAAAGGATAAGCAACTGTAATTGCGCATAGACGTGTAAACTGTCAGCAATATTATTTTTGTCCGCACAATATATAACTTTATAATCATACGCCTGTAATCGTAAAACCCATCGTTCAATTCTCGCGCATGGTTTTGACCGGCTACCGAAAATAACTTCGAGAGGCTTGTGGTCAGTTACAAGTTCGAATTGCTTACCGTACAAGTATATTTTAAAATGTTTTATTGCCCACACCAGCGCCAAAACCTCCTTCTCTGTTTGGCGGTTACGTTTTTGGACGTCAGATAAACTTTTATTTCCAAAAGCTATGATGCGCGAACCATTCCCGTCATACTGAATTAATACCGCTCCCAAACCCACGGGCTAGCGTCAGCTATGACTCGCGTACGATCATCTTGGTCATAGAAACCTAATGTGCTAACACTACTAAGTAATTGTTTCAAGCGATTAAAAGCCTTCTTTTGTTTTGCCTTCCAGTGTTATGTGATATCGGCATTTGTCTGAAGAGTTCACGCAGTGGCTCAGTTTCTGTGGCACAATTTGGAATCCACTTATTGACTAAATTCACTAACCCAAGGAAGCTTTGGATCTCTTCAATTGTTTTAGGTACCCTAAATGTGTCAATTACTTTAATGCATTTATTAAGAGGTTTCACAACTTCAAAATACAGCTCGTGTCCAAGAAACTGAATATTTTATTTACCAAAAGCGCACTTCCCATAATTTAACAAAACGTTATTATTTTTCAAAACACAAAGGACATGATCAAGTATTTTTTTGTTTTCCATTTCATCACTGCCGTACACTAAAATGTCGTCAATAAAATTGACAACACCGTCACATGGCAGGAGAACCTGTTCGAGAATTTTTTGGAAATGTTCCGGTGCATTGCAAATTCCGAACATTAACCGTTTATACCGAAAAAGGCCTTTGTTTGTTATGAAAGTCGTTATGTCTCTGCAATTTTCTTTAATACTTATCTGGTGAAATGCATTTTGAATGAATAATTTTGAAAAGATTTTAGCTTTTTTGAATTTGGACACGAGTTGTTCTGTTGTTGGTAAGGGATGATTCTCTCGTTTTATAGCTTTATTTGCACACCGCATATCTACGCAAATTCGAATGTCACCATCGCATCGAGGACAGGGACCATTGGTGAAACCCAAGAAGAAGGCTCATTAATAGGTTCAATAATGTCCATTTGGATTAGTTCTTGAATTTTAGCATTAACTTTGTCCTCAAGAGGAATCGGTATCCTCCTTATCGGTTGACTTACCGGTTTCACAGTCTTGTCGATTGCAATGTCTAATTCAACTTCTTCCAATTTCGGAAAAGGGGTTTGGTCGACTAGGTTTATATTTAAATCAATCTTTAGAACCTTCAAAGACAAAGCAGTGTCTTTACCGAGAAGGTTTCGGGTGCCATTTTTTATAACATATAATGTAGCAATTTCATGTTTTGGGCCTATATTGATGTCGGCATCAAATGCTCCTATTATTGTAAGCGGATTTTTTGCACCCATATACTACAAATTTTTTATCTGAGGTTTTTTCCTGGTTAATTACCGCAACTATATTTGCCTTCAAGAAACTCCAAGTACCATCGGTAATTATATAACATTTGCTTCCTGAGTCTATTAAAATATCTATCTATTGTGACTCCCCCAAGTTGGCATTTTATTATCGCATCGTCATCAATATGGGATATGTAGTCTACTTCTGTGCTGTTATTTGTTTTTTCTTTGTGTTCCCGTCTATCAAATTTCCTTTTCTTAAGGAAATTTTCTGTCTGTTCGTGTCTTAGGCATGCTTTTGCGTTTACTTATTCGAGTTCTGCATGTAGGACATTTTAGTAGACAATCCCACGTTTTCGACACTGTTAATTTGTCGCTGGACATGTTACGCATAAGGCTGTGTGACCTTTCGTGTCACATCTAGTGCATTCAGAGTTTATTTCGTTAACAGTAGTAGAGCTCGTTTTAGTCTCGTACTCATATAGCTGTCTTTCAACCGATTCGAGGTTGTTAGCCTCTTGTATATTTTTTTCCATGGTGACTGAATTACCCCACATTAGTATTTTTTTTCTCTATTCTGAGGACATGCATTTCTCGGTAATCTGATGAAAAGACTTTATTTTACTTTAAAGTATAGGTACACTCATGAGAATGTAATAATTTTGTAAAATCCTAACGTAGGATCATAATTTTATTATTAAAAACAGAATTTCCCGAGAAATGCATTTACTAGTACCAGCCGATAATCATCAATTATCGCCCCTACTAATTATGATAGGTATTTGTTTAGTACCAATTGACATTTGCCAATTTACTACTACTTATTGTTAGTACCAACTGATGACCTGGTCCAATCAGTTTACTACTACTTTAGTTTCGATTATTTGTTAGCACCGATCAACGTCTTATAACGTTATCTGCTAGTATTGTATTCTTTGTTTATAATTAGGTCAGCGTCTGCAATTCATAATTTATTGCATCGCTTATAATCGAAACATTTTTCAACTCGTAACATGTATAGGTAAGACTCCGTGCAGTGCAGTAGACTTGAGCTTTATGTGTCAGAAAACAGACTAAAATCACAAGTTAGATAGTCAAAAAAATAATAATAATAAAATATCATTCGGCAATACCTACTTTGTTTGCCGACATGTATTTTGTAATAAACGAGTGTAGTTAAACATCAATAAAATAGGAGTTCACCTACCTTCTTCCGAGAAATATATAGGTAGGTTCCCATTCTAACAATAACAATTCGAAAAATAAAGTGAGACAGCGGATAAAAGTAAATGAGCTCGGGTCAGATCTGGTTTTAACCAATCGATAACACATCTTGTATATCTTATCCCTTTATTTTATAGCTCTTGTCCACAAACACTGTACTTTGTCAAACCAACTTTTATATTTGGAGTGGGTATTTTTATGCACTCACTGTTTTCTCCTCGTCGCCAATGTTATGTTCACGTATTTTAGGATATATATCGGGTAATTACATTCAATAAAACCACAGAATAATTCCAACTGTCAGGTGTTATCGGGTGCGTCCGTCTGTCTCGAGCGCCCATGCTCGACTCACATCCGACGCACTACCAAAACACTTTGACAACTATTTATTCAAAACACCACACGTACCTACACCACATTGTCATTATTATTATTTTTATTATCGTATTCCGTCTAAAATAATTGGTGCTAATAATCTTTGTAGGTAACAACTGAATATATTACAATGAAGTTTCGAATCAATATTGTTCATGACCTACTTACTCTCTATTCATTGCGAAGCCGTGGACAAAGGCGATTTAGGTATGTGTTAAGAAAGCAGCATAATAAAAAAAAAGGTGGGTTGCGTATATATTATCACATAATTTTTATTAATTATGCATCAATCAATACGCATTTGAGATGAAATTTTATTTTTAGAGTGTTTAGCTTAACCCAACACTCAAATCTGAAATGGCCACATCCGTTATCCATTAGCTAAGCTGAAAGCACAAACAGTGGCGTGTATTGTGGTCGTTTGCCTGTTAACAAACCCAGTAAACGCTGTTTTTTTTAAAGAGGGGCTGGCTGTAGGAGTGTTGTTTCGTTGATTTTTGCTAGTTGTGCTCAAGGCCACCGATTGAGAATTTATGAGATTGTTTGTTTTGATCTTGCTTGCTACAGAAAAAAACGCGTAAGAATACGTCGTAACTTTTTGGCGTCAGCGATAACTACCAGTCCACAAAAGTACAAATGTTGGTAAGTAACTAGTACACACTTATTTTAAGCAACTCTTGGAAAAAATTAACGCTTATTGAATAAACTGGATCTGTACTAAACTAAGGAAATGACGCATGTTTTAGAGCTGTCACTTTGTGTATGAAAAAACTAAAGTAACGCCCACGACTTCGCGTGGGTGGTTTTCTAAACTAATTCAAGCCCCGCAACATCCGTCAGGGTTTGAACAGACATGGTAAGGTCCTCACCTTACGCTAACAGTTACGTTTTACTGCAAACCATTTAAAATATTTTCATTTCCTCCTTTAACCATCGCTCCACATCAGACCATGATAGTGGTAAAGTGTAGTAAAAAAAAATGCCAAAACATTATATTAGTTTTTCCACACATGGCTTAACTATCACTACTGAAAATAATATAAATGCTGAACACATGATTTTAAGGTTCCGAACCCAAATGGCGAAAACGAAACCCTTATATTTTCAGCATGCCCGCCTGTCTGTCTGTCTGTCTGTCTGTCTGTCTGTCTGTCTATCCGTCCATGTGTGAAATCCTGTTTTCTCGCTCAGTTTAAAGCATATCAAGATAAAATCCTATGCGTTCTATGTGTTTTTAAAACCAAAATTGAAAATAAAAAAATATAATATAAGAGTAGGTAAGTTTTTCGTGCACCACATGTAAAGCGGCATATTTTTTTTCATTGTACCCCGTCGTGTGGATTATCATTGAAAAGGTCCTAAACATAATGTTGAGGTTTGCTTAAAAGATTTAGCTTTGATCTCACCAGGAAACATAAGCCTTCAAAGTAGCAAAATTAGTGTCCCTCTAACTTTTTAACTCTGAGACCTAGAAGTATAAAACAAAATGTAGCAGTAGCTTTCAATAGGAACCAACGAAAAGAAGTTTGAAGGATTTCCAACGAGGAGTAATGATACAACTTCTTGACCGTAACATAGACTGTCTGAACACGTCTTGGTCTTATTTTATATGTTTTTTTGAAGCCATACGCGCATTTTCAAGTGTCTTGTGTGTTTAGTTTAAAAAGGAGGCAGAAATTTTTAAAATCCTTAGTACACACTATGTATGTTTCAAGTTTCTAGGATCATACTATGTCACCATCTATTTCTTATAATATCTATTGATGACAGTGACGCCTTAGGGACTTGCATAAAAATATTATTGAACAGTTAAACAGGACTTTATTTTCTACTGTTAATTTTGAAACGATGTCATTCTGATATGTTAATCAAAAAGAGATAAAAGCAGTGTTAATTAATCAACTGTTTTAAAATTTTTAGAAGTACGACTTCTAAGTGCTAAAGCCGGCAGACAGCATTAAAGTTGATTGTAAATCAGGGGCATAAAATCATGATTAACTTTTCCATTGCCTACCTCTTAGAAAAGTTAACAAAAAATACTCTGCCCGTCTCTGTTTTACTATAGAACCGAATGGAACACGAGAATGCTCATTGGTACTCTTTATTCACTCAGTTTTTTGGTACAGAGCTCATGTTTTCGCTGTGCCTCATCATATTGAAATATGAATAATCATTGATTTATCTTAAAATGAATAATAAATATCTGTAAGAAACAAATTTGCAAATATAAACTTACACAACGCATGTTGCCTCCAGAGAGATTCTACCCAATATTGGACGAAATGGTTTATAAATAATAAATGATGATATACAGTTTCACACAGCATCATTTAGTTCTAAACTAAGCAGAACTTGTATTATGGGAACTACATGGCTGATAAACTACATACATTTTTTTTTTAAATACTTACATATTATACATAGAACACTCAGACCCGAGACAAATATTTGCGGATCATACAAACATTGAAAAAGGTACAAAACAGTGCTTAGTCAATCAACAGAAAAAAACTTTATGTTTAAGCCCCCTGATGTCTAGAATGACGCTAGCCCGGCCAGTCGTGGTAATGCATGTTTGAGTGTAAGATGCCGCACGCTCGATATAAAAGACTACGATCTTTGGATTGGAAGACGCAATACTCCCACTAGGTCACCACGGCTCAAACATAATTAGTTCAGCTAACAGATAACAATCACTTTGTTATAGCAATTACCTACGAAGAATGTTAAAAGTTTAATTATGCCCGAAGTGGAATTGCTGCTATAAAACAATTAGAACTTCAGTAGTGACAATACTAATTTGGGATACCTACCTACACAATTGACTTACATAAAGCTGTTCACCTTTGTACGGTGTGATTTTCTACAATAGGTAGGCTTATCTATTTATCTTATTTTTATAAGCGCAAAATGACCAGCATCTATATTATAAGATAAAATAATAATAATTCTTTAATTTTTATTTTAGGAAGACCTAATATAAAAATAAACAAAAAGTGTATGCTAAAAAAATAAAAGAATTAAGTTACATTGCATTGTATTGTGGCATTTGTTCATAATTAATGAGTGTTCTACGATAACTTACATGTGCATATGAACATTAACTTAAGTAACTTGTCAACAGTATCTACATCAAGAGCGATAAATCGATATAGAAAACAGTCTATATCGATTTATCAGTAGGTATGCAGTAAGCATGTCGATGATAATACCCCACTAGGGGTAATCATGGGACAAAACCGATTTACCTTTGTACTTCCGCAATAAACGTGTCAATCAGCGCTGTATGTGACAAACGCAGGATCATTTCCTTCCATTGAATTGGAAACATCATCTGTCAGAGGGAAGCAATTGACGGTTTTCTTTCATAATTTTGTTCAGTACTGATGGTACTGATGGTTCGTTGCAGGTGAACAAAATTATATTGTATTTTTTATTGTCATTTTAAATTCAACAGTAAAAACTAAACACTGTTCATCTAAACTGCTGTATACTTAGTTTGGATACTTAAATACAAATTATTTTTGATGCACCTAGCAATTACCTACCCTACACGAGTAAAACTGCAAGCATCGGCTAGTTTGTTAATATAATGTTGAAACAGTTATGTCATTTATTTTAAGCAAAAATGTAACTTCAACAACCTCAATCACAAAATACCGCTAAAAAAACTTGGCACCTACCTTTACACATCCATATAAATACGCGTAAAATAAATTATGCGTATTTTGTTAACAAATTCCCAATGAGCGTTTGGGTCACATTTTCTGCCAGTGAGTGTTTATTGCCTACAGTCATTGTGTGATTTGGGTCGAGCGTGTCTGAATGACTCTTTGTCTCAATAATGCGTGGTTTTCTGTTAGCTGAGATCCTCGCCATATAAGATGCCTTCTCAGAATACTGATTGTTTTATCACTGTTTACTCTTATTTGAGATTTAGGCCACACTTTAAGCAAAATCTTACTGGAATATTTGAGGTGTTCTTTGCAACCGTATGAAAAAAGGTTTGAAAAGATCAATAAATGGAAATGTGAGCATGGTCTTAGACTTAGATGATTGAAATACAATAAGAATAATTGAATAGTTGCAATCATTCTGATTAAGGACCGCCTAACATTCTAGTTCATTTTATTTTAGATAATAAGTTTTTTATAATATAACTAAAGTTATCAACCTCGGCGGTATGGAACCTAATCTGTAGGAGCTGGAACGGTAGAAATTCTCAAGATTTTCGAAGGTAAAATCTTTTTTAACCAAACTAGCAACGTGTGCAAAAGCTGATGGCTCTGCCACTGCATTAGCACTTGCGTTAAAAAGATAATAAACAAGTAAAGCTCATATAAACAAAGCACTTCTAACATCTCACGCCCATAAAAATAGATACTGAAACCTAAGCGGAAACATCATGCATAATGGACTGTCCATCAAAAGCTAAGTGCAATATTTGCAGCACTTACAAGACAAGTGTTTCTAATGGGGCATATCTCCACGTTTACTTAGTAAGGTACTTGTAATCTGAACTCAACGCCTCGCAACTGGGTCAAGAGCCCAATGATGTTGGGATATGACAATTCGCTCATTGAGATCGGCAGCTCAGAGCCCTCGTTATTATGAAGTCTTGTTTGATTAATTTAGCTTTCCCGTTTGTACTGTTCCAGTACATAAACTACTGGAGTATATACAAAAGTTCCGGCGAAAGTATTCCGAAGAAAACGAAGTCTTGTAGCTTTCGAAACTTTTCAACTTCCTAAGACATAAAGTCGGTGTTGAATAGTTTTCACGATATGATAGACGAAATAAGACCCAAGTCGTAAAAACGTGACATTTTGAGATCCTGAAAACGCGAATTTACATGTAAACTTTTCTGTGGCAGCATAATTGTCTGCTTTTTATTTACCCACCTCTTCTTTCCTTATCAGTGTTGAGAGTGAAAATAAAAGCTTGAGGGAAATTTTTGAAAGAAATGTCGTATTTTACTTTAAATAAAGCCGGCCAGTGGAAGTTTCTTTTGGAGACAAGACAAAGATAAAGAATAATCAATATTATTATTTACTCTTGTAGGCGAAACTAAAAAAAAGTCACGATCTTCACTGAAAATACTCTGAATAAGTGAGGCATAGGTGTAGGTTTGCAGGTTATATCAATACCGAGTCAAACGAGAAATAAATACTTATTTACTGTTATGTTTGATAATAATTAGTTTAAATATTATCAAATTAAACTAATTATATAATTAAGTATATACTAATTAACTAACCTTTGAAAACATTTTGCGAGTTCTGTGAAGCTTCTGTCACCTGTCTTTGGGATTCGCGTTAGATAGATTTCCCTGATTTGCTAACGTTAATGTTTTAGCAAATTGCTCTTCCTGTGATGCCGTCGTCAGAATCGTATTAAGTTGCATACATGCGCATAACATTCATGGCTAATTCCCTTCATTACTGATTTCATGTAACATGACTGGAACGTATTGCCATGCCATCTGGCTTCCTTTAACATACTATTAGATGCTTTTGAGGCTATCGTGTTTTATCTATCGCAATTAGTCCGTGCCATGAACGCAAGATTGGCATGCGTATAAAATAATTTCTTAATAAAACAATATAGCTGACATGACACGAAAAATGATAGTTTTGCCAGTTGTCTGATATTTGAATAGGGCTAAGAACATTCAAATATTTAAGATCATAAATAATGTGGCGTTATAATTCAAGCGAAACAGATTCTAGAGAAAAAAATAAAAACGAAGTTCTCAGAACCCACGAATAACCGACATCTGAACTGTCCACAAAATTTTGCCGCAACAGTTACCAGAACTTTTTGAGAGAAATGGGGCGTAGAGGCTATTATCTTAATTTAATACTAACTAAGCCCAGACAATTTTTGTAGTATCCATACCAAAACTTACGTAAACTTTAGTTTTAATTCAGTTTTATTTCAGTTTTTAATTTGTTTTTTAAACTGGATAAAATTGCGTAATGAAATGTGGTTTGCAGAGCCTTGATAAGTCATCTGTAGAGCCCGACTCTGACAAACATCAAAAATAATTGTAGGTAAGAGATTAATACTTTCAGCCAGTTTTGTCAAATCTTTGTTTATCAGAAAAGCTACATTCTACTATCTAGTACTCAAACTATCCGGCCTACTCTAACATTAAATTAACCTTTTTATAACATTACTAGCCAATTCCTGTGGTTTTACTCGCGTAGGGCCTACCCTACGCGAGTAAAACCACAGGAATTGGCTAGTAATTACCTATAATTGAGAGGTCCTTTCAAAATTATTGCAAGCCTTAAGAGTTTTTTTTAATACCCTGATACCTATACAGTTCTTATGTATTTTTAATAATCCAAACTGAGTTTAAATTAAATCGCAAAACGCGTTAAAAATTTAAGACAATACAACATCCCTATGAGGGGTAGTTTGGGGAAATAATTATAATAGTCGTTAATCTTTTTTACTGAAAAAAATTATGAGAAGGTCCAAGTTTGTAAGTTCAAGAAAAAATATTTTTCACACAAAGGTTACCAAAAAGGTCCAAACTTTTCACTCCATTAGGGTAGAATTATCCAAATTCCTTTCTTAGTGCACCCCTACACCATAAGAGGAATATGCCCCACAAGTTTCATGCTTCTAGGTCTTATGGTTTAGGCTATGCGTTGATCGGGCAGTCAGACACTAAAGTTTTAAACAAACATGGACACCCTCTTCAATTGTTATGTAATTATGTAAAACTTTTATCATTTGGATTGAAGAATATTTATGTGAAATTTGAAGTTTATAATTTCAAGGAATACTTTTTTTCATACAAAGATTTTCAAAATTCCTTTCTTAGTGCACCCCTACATAACAAAATAAATATACCCTCCAAGTTTCATAATTCTATGACTTATAGCTTAGGCTGTGCGTTGATTCAGTCAGTAACGGAACTGATTTAGATGAAGACTAGCTGTTGCCAGCGGCTTAGCACGTGCAGAGCCATATTTAATTTTCCCCATTTTCCCCACCTTAAAATATGAAAATCCAAACACCCTGAAACACGTAATTATTTATTTTTGAATATACAATTCCAACCAACCTTCAAAAAAACCGATACTTCTATAATACTTTAACCCCCCATTCCCCCCCACCCCAACCCCCAACCATTTAAATGTGAAAATCCAAAAACTCACAAAATGTTAACTAAACTCCATAACTAACATACATGAAGGGGATTACTCAGTATACAACCACAAAATATATCTCTGTACAACTCAGCTAACACAATAACCCAAAAACATAGGGGACAAGTTAAGTTAGTTTCTCGCGTCAGTAGCCATCCCTCTGCTAACTGAATAATAACAATAAGAGAAAAACCTCCACATTCCAGCCATAGTAGATACTTACAGCATAAATTAAGTACCGCAACTAATAGCCTTATAAGGAGGATGTTTGCCTTGTCAATGATCTTGGTAAACCTTAGTGGGAAATGTAGTCCCAAAAATGTTCGCTAAACGATACAAGAGCAAACTGGCGATTAAAATCCCGTTTGATTCGAAAGGGGCGATAGCCCAGTTTTTTTTTACGAAAAACCTAGATATTTTTATAAATGCGAAAGTATGGATGTTTAGGAGAAGTTTGTTGTTAAAAATCTCCGCAAAGGCTTAACCAATAGTTCATGACCTATACACATAGGATAACCCGGGCACAACGCGGGCGACGCCGTGGGCAGATGCCAGTGAAATATATTTCCCACGGTGAAATTAGGTATCAAGAAAAAATGCCTTACAGCTGGTGCCTTGACGATGTCACGTGTGTCAAAGCAGTATAAGAGTATAACTTGCTAGCTTTTGACAAATATTTAGCCCATATAAAACAACAAATGACTATGTCGTATGCTTGTAAATGGAAGAGACGATTTTATACACGCATTTGCAGCACTGGTATGACCGGTTATACTGTGCTCTTCGAAACCGGGACTTACTCAACAACAATCTAATAATAAATCGGACTATAAGGAAAATGTTTCATTGACAAAGAATAAATAAACTGCTCAATTCTTTCTCTCCCAATAAATGTAGGATTCTTGTTAAGTAGCTACGCCAAGTAACGTGTGCGAGTGATAGGCAGATAGTAAAATAGATACCAACAATACAAAACACAAAGAAAGACTAATACAATTTTGAAAATCAGTGGTACAATGGGAGAACTATAGCTTTATGTCACATGGCTATAGAAACACAGGTATCAACGTGTCTATAGCCATTTTGTAAGTGTCAATAAGGTGATGTCGAGAAAGAACATGAAAAAAAAAATTCAAGAATATCAGCAATATCAACAAATCGAGGGCCAATAAAATGCGATGATTGTGTAAAGTATAGTCGGATTTCAGGCCCTAGATTTTTTTCGTAATACGACTTACAAGCAAAAGTACTTACAAAAAATGGCCACTCTTAAAAATAACAACATAAAGTTTGGTTTCGTTTAGTTTGCTCTACAAATTGTTTTTTTTTATAAAACGAAGAGGAGTTTCAAGCCACGAATAACTATTTATCACTATCATACTGTTAACCGTTTTATTTCTATTTACGAGTTTCACTCTAGACACTTGTTAAGCGTTTTATGATGGAAAAACAACCTGTGCGACGACTCCTGAGTGCTCATGAAGCTTTTATATCGTATTTTGCAATTTTATATCGTTAACGCTTAATTCATAGAATTAAGGCAGTATTCTCGCAAGCGCATCATCATCATCATCAAACTCAATCAAGAACCGACTTACTCTCGGTTGATTTGGTTATTCGTACAGAGTGAAGAAAGATAGAAATGGCTTTAGTGATGAATCTGAAAAAAGATAATTATAAAATTATACATTTTGTCACCAAAACCCTGTTCAATCAATAAAGGCGTATTCCTACTTCATAAAGAGTCCTTAATGAATATTTTAAAAGTAATATAAAGTTTTATATAATCCCACAGCCTCCGCAGCTTTCCTTTTATTACCAGCACTGTTAATCTACACTGCTGGTACACAGTGGTAATCTGGACTGTTGATGATGATGATGATATATATGCGAATGTTTTTGTATGTTATATATGGAATTTGGAATGAGAAAGATATACACGCACTTTACACTGCTTTGATAAATTTTCATATACATTCGTAATCCTTACCTCACATATAGATTTTGTTTAGGTATCGTGACTATGAGCACTGTTGCCTGTCATTATTACACAGGCTTAGGCATTTTTAGCTAGTATACCTATGTTGTTTCCGTAAAATAACAACACCTTAGGTAAAAGCATTGTAGCGGTCCAAATCTGCCCGTCCACTGCACAAATATTATTTTAGAGCTGTATTTCCATTCGGATATAGCGGTACAGTCTAGCTATGACGAGACGCGTAGGCCAAAACCAATCTACCTTGCGTTACCTCTTTTCATCGACTACGAGTTTACAACTGGACTGCACTAACGACGTTACCCGATAAAAGTCACTTGTGAAATAAAATTCCAAACTAGATAAACTCGAATTTGTTCGAAAATTAGGTTATAAACTCTTTTACGGTAAAATTAACGCGTTGAGTTACTATGAAAGTAGTTTGTTTTTAGCGCTGCTAATAAGGTATTACCGATCGAGGTAATAAAGCTTATGAGTCTAAGCTGCATGAGAGACTAGAAGCCCGCCATCCACCAAAGATCAGCAGAGAGAAATCAACCAATGGAGTTGTATGAAAGTTCTATTGTTTTAGATGAAACAATTACTGCAAAGACATCGTGTCACCGGTTTTTTCTTGTTTTCCTTCGTTAGGTCAGTGATCTGACTATTGAGGTGATACTTCTGGTAAATGAACGTAAAACGCATCTATTTAAAATAATAAAAATACCTAATTACCAGCCGAAACAAAGTTACAAACATTTAGTTTTAGAAAAAAAAAACATTTTCTGCCAATATAGTTTAAACTTGTGGTATTCCTGAGTGGGCGGGCGTTTCTCTCATGCCGTGTAAATACGCGCGTTGCAAAGTACGCCGGGACAGAGGTGCTAATCCATTGTTGCCTAGCCCACAATGCATTCAAGTTTAGTCGATTAAACCCGCCACGGAATACCTTCACAATCCACATACTATTGGAAAAATGTGCCGTGCACAATAGAATGCACGCGAGGATTTGTGCAAACGAAATGTGGCTACTATTTTATTCGATACCATTGAAGACTATTTATTTATTACGAACTCACTCGACCTGAAAACAATTTCTAGATGGAATGGATTACACCAGGGATGCCGATACCCGATAATTAAATGGATTAATAGAGGAACAATGCACGTGCAATATTTGAAAACGTACGTATTCAACTCATACCTACGTAGAATTGTTTATTAGGTATCGAGGTGCTATTTTCCAATAAAATGCTTTACGTACAATAACTGATACGCGAAACTAAGCTATTTTTGACTATACTAAAGTACTGGACATTTTTTTGGTAAATCGTTCCAATACTCATTACGGTTAAAATAAATAACTTGATTTGATTCAACAAACTCTTATATTTAAATATGTTTTGTAAAATTTTATTTTAAGCTGTAGATTTTTACTAAACTTACATCCCCTGAATTATTTTCAGCTTCAAAATTGTAAGTACTTTTTTTAGAACAGATAGAAATCAAATCTGTCGTT
Source organism: Perizoma affinitatum (assembly GCA_961405105.1). Lineage (NCBI taxonomy): Eukaryota > Metazoa > Arthropoda > Insecta > Lepidoptera > Geometridae > Perizoma > Perizoma affinitatum. The sequence continues at coordinate 14,313,869 of OY560184.1, read as the reverse complement.
TTATTTTAGAAAGCCGGCTAGTTTTCCCTTAATTGCGAGCATATTTCACTAAAAAGGCTTGGTTTTCAAGTGTTGTTTTACATGGAGCTAATTTATAAACGCTGTGGAGCGGGCTAGAGGTTTGTTCATAATTAAAGATTTACCTCTTATTCATTCTCTTACAAAAGAGCCTAAAATTAAACCTGCATATTCGTATACATCCTCCATTTTTACATGCTACGTGCTCGACATCATAAATTAGGTCTACAAAAAGGAAACATTATGAGCCACGATGCCAGAGGCTCACCTTTTCTCATTATTTAGCTTTTTCATTTTAGAATAAATAGAAAATTGGACCTTGTTTTGACCTAAGGGCCAACCAACTACGGCGGACGAAGAGGTTTGTGAACTTTACATCACTTTGTATTTAAATGAAAGAGGCGTTTAAAGCATAATTATTATTGAACTCATGCCACGCCAACGAATAAATAATACTACCCACCCTACACGGCACACGCACAGATGCAAAACTGACTACGTCAACTTCGTTTGAAGTAAGTAAACTGCCTTAAAAAATACAATTACTTTCAAATCAAATATATACAATTTTCAATAGAAGTTTCGCTCTTCTATTATAACGTAGTATAATAGAAGACTAGTGTATCAACGTTTGTAGCCTCTACGTGGGCTGCAGTATATTATATTGACAGCATAACGTGAATCGAGTTTAATTATGTTTTAAACTATTACAGAATATCGAAAGCATAAAGCGATTTTATCATCATTTTACGAAATTTATAAATTGATAACTGTTCAATTATGTCGGAATTTTTAGAAAATATTTCATCTTGAAGCATTTATTTTGTTACTCAAGAATGTCTCATTAATTTTTAGAAAAAATGTCTGGTGGTCTTCGAGAAAAATGCAGATAAATTTATTTGTAGACCGGGCCCGCAGGGATGAATGAGGAGCCATTTCGACGTCAATCAAGAAAAATTTACTAAATTATATTTTTTCAACAAGCTTACAAATATAATAGGCAATATATTTCATAAGATATTTTTTGTAATTAATATGAATCCATAAAACTCCGCCATTTGTCAATTCTGTTTTATAAAATGTTATGTACGGTAGTTAGAGATATTTTACACGCATTATTGACCTTCAGAAATGTTGAATGTAAACATCAACTCAAAAATGGTGTTTTTAATATGGTGAAGTTTCCGTTTGGAAATTTTCTTCACCATAGTCTGGTATCAACGCGTGGGAAAATATCTTGCCATCAGCTGCACCCATTAAAACGATAATAATTATGTATGTAGTGTTGTTTTTGTTCTTTACAAGTTCGGCCTAGAATTTGTAGTCTTCAATCTTAACTCTCATTTTTAATAAACTCCCATTTACTTTTAACTAAAACCAGCTATGGGTTTCAGGTAAAAGTTTAAACATTTTTTCAATGCTTATTACGAAGAGAAACCATAAGCACTTATAATATTTCGTGAGTAATCTGCCTCTTGGGGTTTTCATTCTTAAAACGAGTGGGTACTCGTTTTTACGCGCAGCTTATATTCTGAGGGCATTTACTTTGCCTTTTAAGATTGTGTTTTTATACAGTTCGCCACATAAATACAACCCTTGACAATCTAGTTTATTTTATCATGAATTCAGTGAAATTGAATTCTACTCTATGTTCCATAAAGCCAGTGCATAAAAGCTTCTTGGGTTCCATACTAAAATGTTTACGAAATCACTTTTCGAGATTGCTTTTTGATAAATACGATCATCGGAATTGGGATTTAGCAAATGGCCCACCGTTTACAAAAATTATTCATTTCTAAATGTCAAACCGAAAATGCGTTCATGATAAATATAAATGTGGTTTTATTCTGTTAGATTAATTAATATAAAGTTTCTGAATATTGCAATCACTAATGAATACAGAGAAAATAAAGCAATATTTATTTTTTACTATGTCTACCTACCTAAGTAAACAAGCTTGCATAATGAAAAGTGTTTTTTTAGTTATGTATCACTCTTCAATCTACCAATAATGCGGCAACGATATTTTTTATATATGTGTTTTAGGGTTGTCTAATTGACATGGACGTATATTTTTCCCAGTCTATTATGAATATCTGATCTATGAATATCCCAGTCTATCATGTGGGACATGCATTTCATTTGGATAATCAGCTGAACAAAATAATTGCCCTGGATATCTCTGCGGATTTCAATATTTTCAAGTGAACAGTTTGTGAATATTTAAATTACTGATTTGGCTTTAGTTTATATGATTTTGGAGTATCTTATATTTAAAATAATTTACATTTTAAGCCTGCTCTTCGGAACACTAGTTATTAATAACTTTATAAAAATTACTAATTCTGAAAGGGGTACTTATAGTATAAAAAACTTTATGTTGTTTTAGGCGTGTTTAACTTTAAGGGTTAATTTGACTAGGCTTAGATTTCCATAGCTTTATTTTTACGATAAAATGATTCTGAGTATCGTCTACTATATTTTACCAAATTGATTCGCGTCTACAAGCAAATCACGAACATAATTACTTTTGGCGGAAATAACAAAACGAAGTAAATACTCCAACGTTAAATTATAATTGAACCGTGTCTTCTCTTCTACCTTGGGGAGCTTCGGGCTTAATTCTTTATCAAACTTGTTTTATTTTTCAAGAAAATTCTTTAGAAATACGGTCCTCTCCAATACCAAAGAAAATTAATGGATCACAAAAAAGAGCTTCAAAATCAACTTATTGAAGACATTGAAAAGGTTGAAACCAGTTTTCAAATAATTTATACACTTTTTGCCAGTGAGCCTAAATCAAATAGATTGGCTGGAACTCATTCCATGCTGTAAACAATTTTTGCTAGCCAGGTTAAATGTTACATTTTGCATTGACTTTTAAGCACATAATAATATGATAGTTATACATTTTTTATGTATTATTTGGTAAATTTATTTTTACTTTCTCGATACAAGTTCATTTTATTCAGTTATTCAAAACAGTTTTAGTAGTTTCAGTGGTTCGATTCGGAATCGGTTCAAACCGATTGGTCTGCAGTTCTTTGTAATCGTTTTGTATGAGTTTAAGGAAAGGCAAAAGAGAGCGCTACCCTACAATAGGTACGTGATTGAATACACATCGGGGTTTTTTACATTTTATTTTTGATTTTTGGCTGATAATCTAAGATAGGGTGTTTATTTGAAAATATATTTAATAAAATATATTTTTTTTTAAGAAAATCCCTTTATGTTTATTAAGTATGAAAATCTAGATCATAATTTGACAACTTGATTGTTGTTACACTTTAAACTGTGATAAAAATAAGAAGCAAATAGGATTTGTTCAGTTTGACAACTGTCCAAATTTGTAAATTGATAGCTATCGTATCGCATAAGGGTTTCTTATTCTCTCTTTGGTTTCATATCCTAAACAAATGTTACTTGTGAAGCTATAAATTACGGTACCTACGTAGATATTTTTTTGTTTGTAAATAAACACCTGGTTCCAATAGCAAGATCTATAAGGTTTGATTTACAGGATGGGTTTGTGTAATCCTAATCCGAAGATGGTTTAACGATCGTTGACTGAACAGCTCACTCCCCAGGAATTATTTTTATCAGCTCAAGCTTTACTTGAAAATGCTATATTTGTTTATATTAAAAATAAAACAACGTTCGATAAAATCATTATATCAATTGTTTACGTGATTTTTTTTACAGACTAACTAGCGGCATCAAAAACATTTTGACAGCTTATGACAGCTTATTAAGGTTATCGTACAGATATGAGCTCGGCACCAGATCGTCCTCGCCTCAACTCGAGCCATATGTTCTTTGTATGTAACTCCATACTGCAACGTATACTAATCACCCGATGGTTACGATTAACAGCATCGCCTCGTCTCGGCATACACTTGTGGAAGGCTAGCCAGTGAGTGGTCAAATTACCAATGACGACGCCGCGCTTACGTCTGTCTGTCATGTCGTCGCACTAATGTCTCTGTTTCTCATCGCTGCCGAGGCAGTTTTATAGAATAATTTACTTTTTATGTATAATTTTGCATAGCCATCAACGAACTGTCACTCATGCGGTTTCCCAGATGTAGCAGCGCCGCGGAAGGGCTCATTCACAGAGACGCGGCGCGTTTTTTTTTTCATTTATGAAGAGGCGGCGCGTGCTGCGGTCCGCCGTATCATACGCGTAAACACAAACAATGGACAATGCACGTTGTTGTTGACGCGGCGCGTGGTCGGTGCGTGAGGAGCAGCGGTGCCCATCACTGCGCCCACGGTGGATTTTAAAATTATTTATTTATTTATTTTATAATTCCGTACACACAAAGTTGTGCTAGGTGGACTTAATGATAAAGCAACTGGTAGATAGTCGCATGGCGTGCAAAAATATGGTACCTTTCTAAAAACAATCTTTCAGGAAACAGGCCGGCCGCAACACTGCGTGCGCCGCCACGATAAGCGCCGCGTGCGTCGTGGCGATGCCGTCCGCTGGCTCCGCCACAATGAATGCTGCATTTCAAGAAAACGCTCTCCTATATAGACATATGTATTAACGGGCCGCGTCGCACAACGCAAAGCGCGACGCGCCGAGTGTTCGTAAATGAGCCCTTAAGCTCGCGGTAATTGTTTGATGGTTGATGGCGAGGCGGCGCCGAGGTAGTGCAAATCTCATGCCGAGCTGATATGTTTGCGATAAACTTTAAATATTAGAACATTTTATTTTAAAATATTAAATGAACCTTTGATTTATATCCCGCACACTGTGAGCTAAACGCAAATGTTCTACTTATAACCTTCATAATTTATGTCTAGATTTCAGTAGCGCACTTATCCAATGATTCGATTACCTACATTTCATGTGATTTTATAAAATAATACTAAAATTTATTGCTTTTATGTGAAAACATTGAAAGATAAGAGATTCATATTAAACCACGATTTATTGGCTCTACGTGAATCACTTTTGTAATATTATGAAATATATAGGTTACGGATTAGTTTAAACTCGGGCTTGAATTCCTATCATTGTGCGTTATTTAGTACACGGTAGTTTTGAGTGTTTTTTTAATTATATAAGTTTCCTAAAGAAATTTCAATTGTTTAATATTTTATATTTATATTATAAAGTACGAGTACCTACTATTTTCTCGTTATTACGAATTATACAAATAATTTACTAAAATCAGGTCTTATTTGTGTTTCATACTCTATTTTTCTCGATTATTCGCAAAATTTTAGTTAAATGTTAATGTTTATTTAAGCCAACAATCAACTACACATCATGATAAAAAAATAACAAAGGGTTCATATTCGTATTACATTGTAAAAATCCACGTAAAAAGATGTACTTTAAAAGAGCGATGGCCGTGAGAACGCAGACTAGACGGCTGGTCGAGATTGGGAGAATGTATAGCCGTCTGACAGATACTGTGAGCCATAACTTCTATCTATTTCACTCATCTTATACTATACAATACATCGTATACTGAGCTCACATAAAAAAATATTAAAATACCGTTTAAATATACACTATCATGAAATATTGTGTATTTAAGATTAATATTATACTGGTATATTTGGTAAAAGTCGATTTTCTGTTATACAAACGCGCATCGACGATTGTGATGACATTTTAAATTCTTTTATTTTAGCAATATCATCCTTCTGCTGGGTCAAGGCTTTTCAATTATTAAAAGTAAAATGTAAACTTTAACTTTTTATACATTTTAATAAATTGTTACTCATTGTAGTTGAATCCATAGACTCCCGAAGTAGTAAAAGCTTTATTACAAGAGCCAATGGCTTTTTATTTTTCATATGTAGTGGTTCTAGGTATTATGTCGCTCTCAAGGTACATACAGTTAAATAAAAACTACACGAAAAATAACAGTAAGTTCTGTTATTTTTCTGAACTTCTTTTTCTATTTGTCTGAACAACAAAATATAGATTTAAATCATACAGATTTAAAGAATAGCATGAAAACTGAAACTGAATTCTGAAATTACTTCATCTTATGATAAGTAATATTTAAATATGAATGTAATCTTCCGATTCTGTATACTTTATTTCAACGATATTAGCCCACGATTTTAAAATTATAACAAAACCAATAAAAAAAAACAAATACAACAAAAAAGGCTAGTTAATGGTTTTACAGTATTATAGATTTGAGTTTATTACATATTCTTTACAATGTATAAGGTCTATTAAAAAAGCTTAAAACAAAGAAAATTTATTGCAACTTAAAAATTGTCCTTGAAATAGCAGTGGTCGTGAAAAGTCTAATGATTGTGACAATCCAATCTCGTCTGGTCGGGACTGTCGTAATGTATGGTTCGTTCCATTCAGCCATTAGCTCCGTCGATAGCTTATCGCATCTCGCCTATAATACATCATCCACCGTAACAATGACGTCGCTTTCCAGTCTCTCGCGAAGACTCGTTAAAACAATCGTAATTAAGTCTCTAATTTATTACTTGCTACTTGACGTTAATATCATACTACATGACAATAACAAGAGATTACTGAGTGCGATTGTCTTTTATACGTATTTCTATGTTTATTCATGCTTGTAAGAATAATAACAATACACACCACTTAGATGAGAATATTTGCCTGCAAAATTCATAAAAATGCTACAACTAGCATTAACATGCGTTAATGCTAGTTGTAGCATTTTACAACCTATGCGTCTCGTAATGTTCTTGTAGATATTATTTTAAAATTCACAAATATAATGCTTAATAAAGCTTCATAATGAGTGAGTAATGACAAAAAAAATAGGGTTTCGTACCTCAAAAAGAAAAACGGAACCCTTATAGGATCAATTCGTTGTCTGTCCGTCTTCTGTCTGTCAATACCCTTTTTCTCAGGGACGCGTCTCCTAAATCAATATCAAATACGACGGTCCCTTGGAGCTCTAAAAAAATCAAGCTTCTAAGTGACCGCAATAAAAAAACGGCCATTTATGCGACATATTTTGATACTCTCGTAAATGAAGCAAACCCTAAAGGGTACTTCCCGTTGACCTAGAATCATGTAATTTGGCAAGTAGCAAGGTCTCACAGTACAACTAAAGGAAAAGTCTGAAAATCGTTAATTTGTAGTTTTATGACAAATACAATATTTTTTTGCTATTACAAACTTACACTTGCAGAGAGACAATTCACCGTGACGTATATCGATGTATGGGCGAACACTTTTACGACTACAAAATTAAGTTTGTCTTTTATTCTGACTTATTTTTTCGTTAGAGCAATGTTTGGAGATATAATAGTTTATGAAATTGAGTAATGTTAATTATTTTGGGTAACATACTTGTACGGAAGCTTCGGTGCGCGAGTCAGACTCGCGTTTTTTATCCGTAACATCCCCTTAGAACTTTTCTGTATACCTACTCTTATTATCACAATAACATTTCTTTTTTGAAAAAAAGCGGAAATTATCATTAGTGTAAGCTTTTTTTCCTCCAGCATCGAATCGGTGGCTTATCGCCAAATATATATGATAGACATTGATTGATTTCATTAGTAATTTATTTAGTTATTAAAGTAAGTATTAGAATCCTACAATAATAATATTTTAACTCAAATCAAAGTTTAAAAACTAACAAAAAAACTAGGTATTTCAAGATGTTATGTTGACAGATACGTTATTCATAACTTCTAGTTTTTGAACCTTGGAAAAAAAAACAAGCTTAATCTGTATCAATGTTCACACAAATAAAACATCAGCATAAGATAATAAAGATAAACAGACAAATCGTCGAACAAGTTTATGTTAATTCTGTAAAGGGCCGGCCGAGATAAAGTCCTCGGGGATTACAGTGTCGTAACTCGGCTTAGAATGGACACTCTTGACACTATCAGCCGCAATATTACGCGGATTACTGAGGATTACCATTACCATTACCCATTGCATACTCGCGCTAATTAATATTCAGTCAGCAAACTTCGGCCGATTCGAACACGCTCTTAGAACTTTAGAAATCCCGATGAATTGTGTCCCATCTATTAGACGGATCGCACGATCAACTCACTTGTTCACCATTGATTTACGAATTCCCAAATTATCTTACAAATAGAAGTTAAAATCCATTTGTTTCGCTTTTTCGGGGCAAAATAAAAATGGAATAAAGTATGCGCATTTCAACGATACTTTGACAGAAAGCCGCCAAGAATGAGGCGAGCCAAAGAGACGCTCGCGACTTTTCGTCGCTGAATTATTCATTTAATCCTTTCAATATCGTCGTCTTAAGGTATGAACGAGTTTAGCTCTTTTTAGGGTTCCGTGCCTAGAAATGTACCGACTGAATCACTGAGATCACTTATTTACTCGTCCATCTGTATGTCAAGACATTGTTAATTTTAATACCAAATTCTAAAAATAATTCTATGTCGAGAGTCATCGACATAGCTCAGAGGATTAGTAAGCTGAAATGGCAATGGGCTGGTCATATATGCCGAAGAACCGACAACCGTTGGGGTAAACGAGTTCTTGAGTGGAGACTGCGTCTGGACAAACGTAGTGTGGGGCGCCCCCCGGCTAGGTGGAGCGATGACGTAAGAAAGGCAGGGGGCAGAAAGTGGATGACAAGAGCCGAAGACCGAGTTCAGTGGCGCGTATTGGGAGAGGCCTATGTCCAGCAGTGGACTAATGTGGGCTGATGATGATGAAAAATAATGTCACTCTAGAAAAATCAAGATTCTATCTAACGTAAATTATATACAAGATCAAGACAAACATTCCTACGATGACATCCTCAGATTAATACGCAGATCCATGATACAATTATATAATGTAGTCCTGGAAAACTGAATAATTTCTAATTTTCTATGCTTTATTCACTAAAGGTACTTTACACGTAGGCGTCGAGTTAACTTTATAAAGCCTCCCCTATGGTACCACAACAACAACAAGTCAACTCGTACTTGGCAGATTTATTTTAATTTTGTGTTGCGATGCATTAACAATGCTGTCCCATCGCTTTATACAGGAAAGTCGTCATCTCTTATTTTTTTCCATCTGCATGAAACGCAATGAAAGAGCCTTATCACGCTCTTAAGATTTTCAAACTCGGACAGCATGAAAGAAGAACTGGCAAAGTTAAAAATAATAAATCAACTGACACAGCATGTTTAACTTGTACTTACTTATTATCAGTAAAAGGTTTTTGTGCTTCAGACTCCAGACGCAGCGGCAACTCGGGCTGACATCGACTCAACTGTTCCAGACTAAGTAAATGCTCTAGAGATATTTAAATCTAGCAAAAGTTTTTTCTTTGACTGCGAACAATTTGAAAAGTATCTCAGACTGTCTTGGAGAGGCAAAGTTCTAAAATGTAATTGACGTTATTAATGTTGCTCTTTAAGTTTGTATTTGTTTCGTTTAACAAACAGTGTCATTTTACTGAATCTACTGTTAATTATACTTGTTATTTAATATGTTTATGTATGTTTGATTAAACAATTTTTGATTATGCATTTCGTGACATTAATTTGTCAGCTAAACTTTGTATAAGTTGTTACAGTAAGTCAACGTTGCCAAGAACAACAACGCAAGACACAGATACAAGCGGCCAAGTTGAGTGCGTGGCGGATGTATTCGTCCCACGGGACATATCCGCGAAACTCTTGGATTGCATCGATATCTTTGAGGAGCAAAAACAACCACGAAGCAAGGCGGTGTCACGGAGTCGCGTAGTCAGCGAGAAACGGAGTAACCCATTTTAAACTAGAATGAATTGCACGTCGTGGACTGCAGGTTCGCTGGAATTCTGCCCACTTACAATTGTGAACACACGGACATTTTAATCACCAAAAAAGTCAACAAGCATGTCTATTGTGCCTTGGATATTACAAAATAGGATGTTTTATACAAAAATGTAAAAGCCATTTTCCGTCAACAAGCTGGGGATGAGACAGCGCTCTAGTCTCTTCAGTTTAAACAAAATAAATAAATAAATAATGCTGGTCATTTTTCACACAGCATCATCTAGCCCCAAAGTAAGCAGAGCTTGTATTATGGGAACTACATGACTGATTATACTATTTTTTTTTTGTAAATACATACCTACTATAAATGAAAACACCCAGACCCGAGACAAATATTTGAAGATCATACAAACATTTTTCCCGCGGCGGGAATTGAACCCGCAATTTAAATTGTTCAAAGTTAGGTTAAAACGTTTAGTTATCTAATCGTATCAACTTAAGTAAGTGCAAGACATTATTTTGTTTAGATAAGGTGTAACGAGAACAGTTTACAATGATTATTCGTGAATCAACTCAGCCGTGAGTCAGTCGCGATTGGCGGCAGACACGCCCGGTAACCGGGCACAAACTACCGCACCAATATTGACTTTTGCTCCTTGAAACTTCCTCATTCTGTCTCTAATTAATATTTTTTTATCCCGCTGATTCCACTTTTATTGGTATGATCGATTTCGGTGAACGAGCGAGATTAAATGGGTGTAGTTGGGAAATATTGGAATAGAATTAAATTCTTTATCTGATTGTAAGGGTGACTTGGTTAGCTCAATTTTAACTAGTAAACTACTTATTTATTTAAGCCTTTAATAACAGTTAAAACTTAATTTATAATATAATCTAAGGAATATATTTTAAAGTTCATCCCATTGCTGGGCAATTATTTGCTTACTTTGAGCTTAAAATAAAAAAAGTGTTGTTATAAAGTCAAACGAAGGTTTAATTTAGAATTAATTATAGGTGACTTTAATTTTACTAGCCGGTTATATTTTCCCAAGACTTATCTGTTCATTCAAATGATAACAAGCTTCTGCTCACGGCTTCGCCCACGTGGTACCCGGATAAAAAGTAGCTTATGTGTTATTCTGATGTATAAGCTGTATTACTGTAAAGTTTCATTAAAATCCGTTCAGTAGTTTTTGCGTGAAAGAGTTACAAACATCCATCCTCACAAACTTTCGCGTTTATTATAGTAGTAGGATATCTCTTGTTATTTTTGGCTCGTACTTTCTACACATATCAAGTAAGTAAGCATGAGAGTATTCAAAACACAGAATATGGCAGCACAGCACAGAACAGGGAAGCACAAGTTCTGGCACGCAATGAATTAACCAAATATTTTGGACTTGGCTGCTGACGGCTTGAGTTCATAAGTCAGCGATCCTCTATGATCCTTGTGATTTAAATTACTAAATACCCACTGTATTTGATGGCGCAGAGCTACGCATTAACCGGTGTGGGAATTATAAAGTAACTGTGGTACCTATGTATGACGACCTCTGTGGCGCAATGGGCGAAGGCCCGCCTGAGACGCAGAAGGTTGCGGGTTCGATTCCCGTTGCGGGACAAATGTTTGCATCTGTCTCGGGTCTGGGTGTGTTCTCTCTATAATAAGTATGTATTTACAAAAAAAAAAGTATCTTAATAGTATATCAATCCTGTAGTTCCCATAATACAAGCTCTGCTTAGTTTGTGGCTAGATGATGTTGTCTGAAAAATGACCACCATTATTATTATTATTATTATTATTATTATTATTATTATTATTATTATTATTATTATTATTATTATTATTATTATTATTATTATTATTATTATTATTATTATTATTATTATTATTATTATTATTATGTATGACTACTTGCGTCGCTTATTCTCCACAAACTATATTTATTCAACTAAAGTAAAATGTGTGATCAGATCACAACAATATTACAACGATTCTCATGCAACGTAATACACAACATTAGTCACGACTGAACTTTAGCTTACCCGCATACTGCCCATGCACTGTCCATATCGTTAAGTACAACACAGACACTGTGCAGACGTGAGGGAGACTACTAAAATCTGGCTTAAACTGGCTCAAGACCAAGACAAACGGAAGCATGGCCAGTGGCCTCGTTGCACAATACATTCTCGAATCTCGTACTATATTGGACCAAAGTTATGCATTAGACTCCTAACTTTTTACTCGGAAAGTTTTCTAAACCTCCCCCTAGCTTGAACCATTTTTTATACATAAAAGATAATGCCAAACAATGGAAAGCTCTAGCGTTCATTTTTATAATTAATGATCACGGTCTACGTTTTGAGTCCCAAACAACTATTTTTTTTTTCAAAAGTAGCCTGTTAAAATATGGCATTTAAATAAAAAAAGGGTGAAAAAATATACAAATATAAATACACATATAAATCAGCTTTTTTTAGACAATAAAATATTTGACATCGGGTTACGTGTATTATATCATCTGCTTTATGGTATTTTTACCAGAGAAGCAGATTCTTAGACTAAAAGTAAGTACCCTTTGATATACATATAGAACACATTGCATATGAAACATTCTACTCAAATATTATTTCAGTATACCATAAAGTAATCGTATTTCGACAACAATCACTCCAATTAGTCCACTTGATTGATCAGGAATCGGTGCCCGGCTTGAGCCAGTATAGATATTTTTGCCAATTGGAAGTGGTAGAGCTTGGATTACCGCTAGTAGATCTCAAGTAAACTCTTTCTGATAGACAATTCACAAACAGAAACATTATAAGTAGATAGGATGATAAGATATAAGGAAAGCATTTTGGTATTATATGAAATATAACTTTACTTACTTAAACCGTATCGAAGTTGTGTGATACGCAGTTGGTCAACATTGTATTCTTAACATTGCTTTGGGTTTTTTCGAATAAGTATCATTTCAAGTTCACCTTTAAAAAAAGAAAAACTAAACAAATGCTAATCAATTTTTTATAGTTAGGACCCTTTATATATGAAACTCTTTGGTCTACACCAAGTAAAATATAATAATGATAAGAAATATTAAATTTAAAGGTTATTTTCTTTAATGTTAACTAAGTTAAACAGTGTTTCCCCTTTTCAGTGGCTAAAAAAGGTTTGTTCGCAAGTTTACTTTTAATTAATTTTACTCTTACCGATTTCATCTAACCCGAGTATTTATCCCATGTACCACCCACGGCCTACACAGAAATTCCCAGATATTATACTGCTCTTTAATTATGTTGACCCACATTTCCCATATTATCTAGTTTACGAACTATAATTAAAATTAATTTACAAAGTTTGTAGCACGGACCTCAAACCAAAATATGCGGTCTACCTAATTTCGATAAAACATGAACACTTCCAATATGAATTCCAGACATACTCATAGGTTCTCTAGCTAGCCAACTTTATTCATTAGCATATTATAATTATCTATACGGAACAATTCGAAACTTTCTTCAAAGGTCGTGGGTTCGAACCCGGCCGTGCACCAATGATTTTTATATTTGTGCGTTTAATACGTACTCAAAACGGAGAAGGAAAACTTCGTAAGGAAACGGGCATGATCAAGAACAAAAAAATGATTACTGGAAAATTCAAGTACCTTTTTATTTTCGTGTTTAAGGTAAACATTTTCTATTTTCCAGTCTCATATTTCAATTGCGTTTATTATTCTGTTAATACAGAAAGAATCCTACAGCTAACAAATAAGGTTTAAGTTTAATACGAAACATACAACTGAAACAGTTGAGCCATCTAAAGAACGCTGCAAACGATTTATAGATAGTTCAACTGATTCAACTGAAGGCATCCCTGAAGTGCTGGCTGCACTGCCACGCTGAAAGGTAATACTATTGCCTCTGCGTTTATTAAACATCTGAAAACGTCAAAATGAATAATAAAAAAGAGATCAATGTGTACAAACGCTTCACGTCACATTAAATCCTATGACAAATCGAAAAAGTTGTTGATAGCATACGGAGTTCAATTCTAGCGAATGTTCACAAGAATTTTGTCACTGCTACTGGAGAAAACTTAACAAATGACACCTTGTAAAAGTTTTATAAGCCATGAATAATTCATTTTCTTTCGACGACAGTTATTGAAAACGTTACAGGACTTTCTCTTTTGTTATTTGCTCGAAGATTACTGCTCTTCTGCCTTTGAATATCTCGGAGTGATTTACTTAATGGTAAGGTAACGACATCGGTACCAATACACTTTCTTCTGAGTAAGAAACTTGGTGGAATGGGTTTGGTATTCAAATTGATTTGAACCAGGTTAGAACACTGTAGATAACAACTGGTGGCATTTTTTTAGACGATACTAATCTCTATAGTGTCTGTTATAGAGTTATTTCTTCGGTAAACCTGTTTAATGTAAATCCAAACTAAAAAATTGACTGGAAGAAATCATTTTCAGCAAGCCAACCATTATATATATATTTTTTTTTAACTTTACTCTGACTCTGGTAAGTGTTCATCTATTCATTTCTAATAATTTTACAATAGCGATAACAATCGCTTTAAAATCAAACAAACCAGCTAGATTATAAAATTATAAAAACTTGGCATTGATAATATTAATAAATAAACGGACGATAGTAGAATGTATTGTATTAAAAATTTCATTCAATTTTTGAGCAAAATTCAATAGAAGATGGCAATTAAGCTGCACTCCTTGGATGAGCGCGTTATGCAACGGTTCATTGCGCAATGTTTAATCCAACCGTGAAACGCCGAACATTTTAAAATTTCAGATGCGCTCATCTTGCATCGGTGCGCGGCTGTCCGTGGTTGCAGGCTGTGCGTTGTATGATCCGTGATACCGCGGACCGTGGGAAGGCACCTTTAAATGTGATTAGAGCTAAAGCGTTTGAAACTTTGATTTGCGGAATCGGTAAAATGAGCTAAATTGTTGATAAATAAAGAGTAGGCACATGTTTTTTTTATCAAGTATACTCTAGGAATCGTTCATATTCCCGAACAAAACTCAAACTTAATTAAGACTACAAATCAATTTTGTGACACATTTCTATTAAAACGGTCAAAAAATCTATACTTGTGTCTGATTCAGTTTGAGACTCAATCTAGAATACGGGCACCGGATTCCCTTTGTCATTGATATTAGGATCTATTAGCACCGTGGTGTCGTACACTGTAGTCTGTAGTAAGCGAACCCGTCCTCTTGCCTTTCGCCCCTGCGTCATCGAAGTCGTCAGACATAACAAGATACTAGCCTCATGAGCCTCATGAGGACAAGCAGCGGTGTAGGTCAAAGAATTGGAACAACGATGTACACTACCTACAGGTTGTGTAGACTCCGAGTAGCTTTGGCATAGCGCTATTCCTCCCTTTTGGTTCTTAAATGTCAGATAGGGCTAAAGCTAACCCGACGTTAATTAAAGTCGCACACACGCTGCTGATTTACAAAACTGGCGTTCACTGTCAGATTGTCCTTGTTTGTCTTGAATGTAAACAACAACATTAATAATACCAATGGTTAGACATCAACTATAACAAATTCATACTCATTATACTTATCTAACATTGTGGCACGGCATAGTACCGAACAATGGAGAAAACAACAACAATACCAATGCCACCCTAATCTACATATAACTTATAAGTAGGTACTAATTATAATATACAACGAATCCTTTTAATAACGCAAAACTTGAAAATAGTTTGATCCGAATCGAGAGCAGATGGGCTACCCTTGACACTCGATTCTAATCGCAATTTGAATAAGGTTCATGCAATTTGGTGCAATACTAGCGCACGATTGGAATTAGTATTTGGTGGAATTTTATGGAACTAAATGAAAACGACTATGCTATTTATTGGTAGGTACTTTTGTCGCGATTTTGAGGTTAACATTTAAATTTTGAGTAGAGTATTTGCGATAGAAATTTCACAAGCAGGAAATAAAAAAAAACAAAACTAATTTAGAATTTAATTGAGATATAGAGATATAGAGTGTTAAGGGTAGCCCCCGAAACGATTTGTTAGTGTTTATTCATAAAATATTTTGCTCTAATGCCCCTATCTGTAAATATCAAAAACTTCATCCGTAACAGTACCGCGCGGCACGCTATCCTCTTAAAAGATTTGTAGAGTTATAAAGCGATCAGAACTTTCCAGGACAACCTATTTAAGAATATCTTATAAAATAATTAAATAAATATTACTGCAACTAGTCTATTTTTTTTTAGTGATGCAAGCACTTTAGGTTCACTTAAAATATTATAAGTAGTTATTAAGTTCTACATACTATGCCTCGTAGTTACTGCACAAGACATAAGTGTGGACGGTATTTAGTAATGCGGATTAAAAACCAATGCGACGATTACATATCCCGTGACAACCACTGACACACCACGGCTTTATGTACATTGAAATATCAAAAGCTAAAAAAATAAATTACAGTACAGAGACTGTACATTCCTTCATACAAATAATGAAGGAATGTACAGTCAGAAGGAATGAATAACTTGTAGCAAAAACTCTCATTAAGCCTACAGTATCCACCAGGAGCTGAGAGATGTGTTATATTCACATTACAATTTTAAATTCACCTAGTTTAAAAGTAGACGTTTCAATATGATCCTTATGATTTCAATCGTTAAAAAACTATTGATATTGAATGTGACTTAAAAATAAGCAACATATTCACACGTAGTTGAGATGAGTTGATTTCACTCATCTCTCGATACGGGCCCTAAGGCGCTCACCGATACAGTTCTGTTTCATGATATGTAACATGTTACTAATAGCTAGTTCGTATCCTGATACATTACAGCGACTAATATTACCTATTTAAATACCTGTATTTAAATATGTAATATTAGTCGCTGTAATGTATTTTCAACTATGGAGGTACGTTTACGAGTTGGCGAATTTCGTAAAGTTTAATGTTCCTCCTCAATTCAGCTCTAACCAGCAAAGATAATTACAAATTCCTAAATCCCAATAGCTGTTCTCAGCGTTGTTTGAACGGAAGCAAACTATGTGATGCATTTATATCAGTTATTTCTTACATCTTGCATAGTAGTGTTTGCAAGACCCACGACGTCGGTTTACGAAGACGTTACATTTAAATTTATTGTATCTACTTAACTACATCAATAGTTTACATTCACCTGCCTGGTAAACTTTGCATACACACTTTGATTGAAATATCGAGCAATAATGATGAAAAGGAAGTTTTAGGTACTTGTGTACTGTGGTAAATGTGTACGAAAATTATCAACTCATTTTGGCTGGTTGTCGAACTTGATTAAAATTTGTTAAAACAGGTAAATTATCTCAGTTGATATCGAATATATTGAATATTAATTAAATGTATCAAACATGGTATGGAAAACTATTGATTTTCAGTATTTTTTTAGTGAATCGTATGCAGTCTAGTAAAAATAATAATGTATGCGTCATAAATAAACATTTCCGTATACTGAATTTATTGTACTGGTAACGAGAGCTACGCTGTAGCTCGTTCGTTGTAACCAGATTATTGTTTTGTATGGAATGCAAAGTAGACTAAATAAATTGGATAAAATAAAGAAAACTGTTGAAAAAGCATTGTTACCGTAGAATCCCTTGTCGATGTTTTAACGATGTGTGCGTGATGTGCGTATGTGCTAAATATTTTTTACATGCTGCCAGAATGCATGACCGGATAGGTACCTACGCACCTACGCATGAACGGGCAGTACTAGACGCTATTCTGTAATCAAGTGCTAAGCAATTGTTTAAAAAAAACAAGCTATGGATTGAGTTATTAAAGTTTTTTTTATTTTTTGTACCAACATTTGTAGAATGTTCTCTCATTAAAATACACAGGCCTATTTATGAGGAAAGTGATATCGTAGTTTTCGGGTCTAAACGGACCCTGTGTTGTGACCTTATTTGAGAGCCGAGTGATTATCTTCTGATCAAAGCCACCTAGCAGCCAGTAGCTCGTTGGGCAGACGAACCTATGAAACAACTTTACTAATTACTAGCTCTCCTCCGAGCCGTGTTGGCCTAGTGGTGGGTGATCTAAAGATCGTGGGTTCGAACCCGGTCAAACAAAAAGTTGGATTTTCCATGAAAAAAATGTATAGGTTTAGGTTTAAGGCTTGGTTTGTATCTGAGGATGTACATCATGGGGAATACAGTCTTGAGCGTGTTCGTTTTTGTATTGTTTGTAGCTTTTTCCGAAAATGGAATATGATTGAAATAATTTTAACGAGTAGATTTAATTGACAAAAGTTCTCAATAGATTTTAGTCTCCGTAACTCGATTTTTCCCTTTTTATGAAACCGAATCACCTGGATCAGATTCTACTTATCAGAATCGATTTATATAAAATTTAAATAATTCGGATTTTATAAAATCATGTTTCTCTTATGATGAACACAAAATGATGAGCGAATAAGCTTTCACGTCCATTTCAATTCCCTAGGCTTATTGCAATAAGCTTATCGCTGTGTCGCAAAATAATATTATAATAGTTTATGCCGAAACGATTTTTACCAAAAAATGGTTTCTCTTTCAAATAATTTGTATTGGTGTAGGGCAAAATCAATCAGGGTAAATACCTAGCATTCAAGGCTAATTACATTATTAGCATTATAAATATTGTTTGGTAGTTATGAATAAGTGCATTGTTCAGTTAAAAATTTGCATTTTCACGAAATATTAGTTACTAGGAGACGCTGAGTTTTAATACACTATTCGGGAGTTTGTAGGTAAATAATCAATATAAATATAATATATATATAATCCACCGACCCTTTCGCGTCCCAAGCTTGAAATGAATAAATAAATAAATATATATTTAATACTTAATATTCTTAACTGACTGACTTACTGGCAACAATCAACGCAGCAAGTCCTAGAGACCTGAAATCTGAAGGGATATTCCATTTGATGTGTAGGGGAGCACTAGAACGAGGGCCTCTGAAATGTATCCTCTGAAAGGTAATTAAAAAAATAGTGGATAACGTTGCGGGTTGCATTAAGTATATTTAGTATTATTATTCATCTCTAGTATTTTAAAGTATTTTAGTATTTTTTGTTTACTACAATTTTAAAAGAACAAACAAAAAATATATTAATAAAACTACGGTCTCTATTTTGTGTAGCTAAGTCATCTCTGCTTCGTTCTCGCTGAAAAATGAATATTCGTTTCATTAGCGAAGTAAGTTGATGACGTCTCTAACTTGCTTAGCACTCCGGTGATGCCTCATCTCCTCGGAGAATCCTATTGTTGGATTCTCCGTCTCAGATTGCTCATTTAACGGTACGTAGGTACTTGTTTGCGAGTTGCATTGAGTGTAAACTTGGTTTATTATTTCGCTAAACCGTTTTATCAACATACCAAAATGCTTTTTTTTTTTTTTTTACTAAACGATATAATGTATTCAGGTTACTTGAACTTTGTTTTCTACCTGACTACTCATGTAGATAAATATTATGTAGATAGTGACTAATATTATTTAATATTTTCTGTTTTTCAATACAACAGAATAATAGTTTTATTATTCTGTTGTATAAATCAATGTTTATTCAGTTGAATTGCACTGAATAAACTTAATAAACTAATTATGTAAGAGAGACTATATACATATTAGTTAGAAGGTTTCTAACTAATATGTATATAGTCTCTCTCTTATATCATCAGTCCACTGCTAGACATAGGCTTTCTCTATAGCAGCATAAATAAATTAACCAATTTTCCGCAGTGGAAATTAAACTCACACCCTCTTGCGTCTCAATCAGCTGCTCGCCCTAAGCGCCGTCGAGGTTGCCTCTTAAAGAAGGGTTTCAGCCTAGGAACACCATAATAGCCAGTGCCTCTAATGAGTTGCCTGAGCCTCTGTAGTTTAGCCAGGGTGCACCACGTACAGGTGACGGACAAAATGCTGGCCCTTTTACATGAAAATGTTAAACATTATAAGGAAAGGTTTGGATATAAATTCGACTAAATATCAGGCAATTTACAAAATCACACCGATATAAGGTAAATGATTTTGTTTATTTCACGATGAAATATTCATGTCACATTTGCACGCAGATCCAGACGATCAGTCATGCGTGAAATAATGCAAACGCGATAAAGTTATGACTGGTTTAGGGGCTCGGGTAGAATTGGTGTCACTACATATATTTTACTAATATTCGCGATTTTTCGCCTATCGACCCAACCACCCGTGAAAAACTATGCCAGATATTATGCTTTATTTTGTTTCGGTTGAGCCGTAAACTTGCAGCTTGTTGGTATTTCCCTGCTGCGATGTATAAAATAGTGGTAAAACAGTTTTACAGAAATATTGCCAGTTTTTTTCAGAAGCAAAATCAGAAATAAAAATATTCAAATGCGGTATCCCGACTTGATTCCAACTGGTATCCGAAGGTTGTGGGTTTGATATAGTAGTGTACTCATCGATTTTTTACCCAAAAAAACAAACAACTTTCGCTTAGTGTTCCAATAAACGAGGACTTATAACCACGCGGAATATTACCTACTATGTAAAACGTGGCCTAGTGCCAAATATAATGTTTGGACTTGCCTTTGTCTACCACCTACACTGTAACCTCACGAATATAAGTACTGAATATACAGTACTAGATACAGTGTAGATCTGAGGTTGTTCATCACTTGATCGCTTGACGTAGTTACCAACCTAGAATAAGAAAAATAGCCTTTATTGCTGACGATATAAAACATTCAAAATTATTGAATTAAGTTATAAACCTATATAAACTGTAAAAAAACATACCTAGACGAGTTGAGAACCTCCTTCTTATGTTGAAGGCGGTTAAAAGCATAATCTATAGTTTTATCATAAAATCGTAGGTACCTACTGAATATTCCGCTAGCATGCGGAGTCGTACCATATCGATCGTTGATGGAATCTCTTAAATTCGTTCACTTTTTCTAAAATTCGCGTGTTCTACGCTAAGGAAGTTGTAGAATACGTAATATACTTCGTTACTACGATCTCGATCTTTCAGTCCTTTGTACATTAGATAATAAAAAAACCGACTTCAAATAACGGAAAATTGATTAAAAGTCTAATATAAAGTTTCATCACCAATTTTTTTACACTTAGGAGTGGGGTTTTTCATAAAATGTTCCTATTATACCTATAAATAATTATTTAATCGGTTAACAATTGACTCAGGATGACACTCTTTCGAATAAAAAACTAAAGAAAAAATCGTCCACAAAATATCTTGCGGCTAGTCGTGAATCTATAAGATTAAGTTTTTTTAAGTTTAACGTAAAAACTAGCAATGCCTCGGGAATATTTTTTTATGGGACCACCTCGAGATCATTCTATATACAACCACAGAAGAATCATCAAATCGGTTATTTTTTTTATCGTAAACATACACGATAAAATATACAGCCGATATGAAAACCTTCTCCTTTTTTGAAGTCTGTTAAATTGTAGCAACGCCAGTAACTTTGATGTTTATAAAAATACTGTCACAGCAAAGCTATGTCGGGCAAAAGTCGACCAAAGTACGTTTCCTTTTCGGAAGCACGGAACGTGATCCGTTTGGCTGTAATCCAGATCTTGTAGCCTGTCAAGTGTGCCTAGCTTTACTTTTAAGAAAATAAACTTGCTGAAATATAATTTATTGGTTAGTTATTATATAAGTTTAATGTATTTAGGATGCTGATGGGGCAACCTTAGTTTCAGCAGTGTACCTACCATGTTTGCGGAGGCACGAGCTGATTTCATCTATCATCCGCAATAAAAATAAACTGCCTTATTGATCAGCAGACTTTGAGAAAGCACCAATAGCATACCGCAGATGATATTTGATTGATACTGTATATGATGAAGGTTTTCAATAGATCATAGCCAATTAATCTTTAGGAGACTGCTTGAGTGGGATGTGAGTGAGGGCCTGCGTACATATGTATAAACATATATAACTACAACAGTAACATCGCTTTTTAAGTAACACAAATGGGCCTATATTATTATCTAGGTAGGTATAAACAATACAGATGAAACGGTTAGCTATCTAAAGACCGTTGCAAACGATGTATAGATAGCTCAACCGATCCAGATCAATACCAGACAGGAGTGACCCCAAAATTATTATATGAATCAATCAATGAATATAACTTTTGGTATACCTATTGTTTTAGTTTTTTAATTAAAAAAACATCATGCACTAGCAGACAACTATGCTAAAAAACTCAAACCCCTGTTAGTGAACCAAATGGGAGCTCGTGTAAACGAAGACACTCCACAACAAACACACAACCATGTCATTATTATAAAACAAACAAACAAGCTAATTCAAATAAAACAGCGTAATGTACGACATACTGAAATAGGAGCTACATTTGCTTCACAGTTCTTTGCACACTGAAGTTCCTTTTTGAAACACATGTGCGGAAACATCAATGATTTCTGCTTCTGTTAACTATAATAATTTGCAACCAACCGAATACGACCTCGATAGCGAAGAGGACGAGTAGTCGGCTGAGACGCAAGAGGTGCGGGTTCGATTCCCGCTACGGAAACAATGTCTGCATTTTCTGCAGATATTTGTTCCGGGTCTGGGATTATAAGTGTTTATTGAGTGTTAAGTGATGGTGAACTTGTGATTACAAATAGTTCGTAAGTTCTCGGTAAGTTTATAGCATTTTTGCTTTTGTTGAGCCAAAACAAAATGTTTGGCAATACCTATGCCAAAACATCAACCCCGACTTAAATCGCTGTAACCACAGCACCCACGCACTAAGCGGGAGGTCGCGGGTTCGATTCTCGCCGGGGCCGATACATTTGATGGAGTATAAAAGGATTTCTTTCCCTTATCATTATCACTCACTTTAAAACTCAAATAACTATTAAGATACTTTCTTGTTATTCTTGATATGCTCTAGTTAAAAATATTTCAAACCGTTTTCAGGGGTCATTATTATGTATTAAATATACTTATTTACCATACGTTATGTTATTATTATTATTTATTCACACCCAAAAATCACATACATACTGCTGACCCCACACTAGAATTTCCTGTGTCGTGTGAATCAGGAATTACAAGTGCTAATATACCATAAAACCCAGATCCGTAACAAATATCGGCAGAATATGCAAATATTTGTCCCGCAGCGGGAATCTAGCCCACACCTCGTGTGTCGCAGCCGGCTACGCGCCCATCGCACCATCGAAGTCGTCAACATAGTACAAAACTACGCAAAAAATTACAAAATCGTTTATTCCAGAACAATACATGACAGAATATGACAGTCCTGCGCTGTCTGATGCTAGTCTACTGCTGGAAATTTTTGACTTCCAAAAATTATCTTGGAGAATCAGTACGATACGAATAAAATATTCATATAATATAAGACTTAACAAGATTTAACTCTTAAATCAAGTAACTCTAATACTAAAACATAATGATGCCAGTATAACAAAATACTCCTCAAAATGCTACGCGAAGGTATTTGTAATAGGCAGGTAAAGCGCTTTAATACAACATAGAGTTTGGACCCGAGTGGCTTGTATGCGATCAAACCTGTAACATGTGCTTTGAATAATACCTATTGAATTTCGATTGTACAATAGAATAGAATCAAGACACATCTGATGTAAACCTGTATTTTGTAAAGTGTACACTGAATGGAATATAACACGCATTTATGACAAACATTAAATACATGTAGGTATCAATAAAATACGACTGGAATTCCCATTCGTTTATCAGTGGGACGACGCGGCGGGAAAGAAATACACGAGAAAGACTACACAATTTTTCTCGTAAAAAGCATTTTCTCATTGATTTCTCGCTATCTACCATAAAATAGATGATATAGTGAAAGCTTTTCTTCTTATTTATTTAGCTATATCACTGAAATAAATTACTAAAGAACCAAAAGCATTTTATACTAGTATGTACTATTACAAATAGTACATACAAATCTTAACACATCATCTAGCCCCAAACCAGTATTAAATTATCTGTACATTCTAAGCAGAGCTTGTGTTATGAGAACTACATGACTGATATACTACTTGTCAATACAAAAAGACCCAGACCCGAGACAAATATTTGCAGATCGTGCAAACATTAGTCCCGCGGCGAGAATCGAACCCTCAACCTTCTGCGTCTCAAGCGAGCCTTTGTCCACTGCGTCACAGAGATCGCCAACCTCTACCTATTGATTAATTATTATACAAAAACAAACACGCTCACTACTGTATTCCCCATGATGGGCATCCTAGAAACATGGTTCTAGGGCATGCCGGACTCCTCATGATATTTTACGTCAACATTTGGGGAACGTAAATAATTCGAGTGTATAAATACATCGGTTCGAACCAGCGACCTCCGGATAGGAAGTTGGGGTACCATCCACTAGGCCAACACGGCTCTCAGATTAATTATTAAATAATAAAACATTTATATAATTATACGAGAATAATAATAATATAAATTGCTTTGGTAAATAAATTTATAGCTAGTGGCAACAACATGTGTATTGTGATAAACATAACCTAGACGAATTAACATCCAAAAAATATATGTAGGCAAAAAAATGCCGGTAATTAAGAAAACAATTATGAAATGACTTACCTACTCATTAGAGATTATTATTTTCTTCACATAATACTAACATTAAATCATATTTCTAATGAAGTGCGCAGGTCATTTTAAACTCGTTTAACTTAATGATACCTACGCCATTAGTTTGTTCTAATTAAACTTTTACCTGTTAATTTCCTCATAAATGGGGTGTTAAATGTTTTTTCGTATTATTTATTCGCGAGTTTCTTTAAAGTAACAACTCTTATATATTATCTCTTATATATTATTATATATTATATATGAATAGCGGCGTATCACATTTTAGCGCGTAAACTAATTTAAAAAAGAGTTTTTAAAATCGGATCATGTCTTGTATAAACCAAAGTTCTGTCGTAAAGAAAGCTAAGAACTTGGGCGAAATGAAAACTTTTAAAAGTTCGCTTGTAAATACCGCCGGATCGGGCTTAACGTGTGGCCGCTGTGCGATGTTATACAGCGACTATAAACATTTGCTGGAGCATCTCTTCTGGCGGCATGGTACCGAGAGTTTTTGGTGCAAACGCTGCGGTTTGAAGCGCTGGCGTTATGCCGTGCACGTGTGCCACGTTCTGCCGATAAATGATGCCGAGATCGTGGAAGAGGACTCAAACTCAGATTTCCAATATTATGCTGAGAGAGAAAGTGACTATTGCCTATGTGGCAAGTACATCGAAGATTCGCCTATGATAGGATGCGATGGGTCCCGATGCGTGCTACAATGGTATCACTTCGAGTGCGTTGGTGTCGTTTCGCCGCCTGATGGAGAATGGCTTTGTCCTAAATGTAATGAGCTGAAGAAGGCTAGACGAAAAAATAAGGTAGGTACCAAAATACGTTCTTACTGCCCCGAATACTGAAAGTTTATTCAAAGGTTTGCTCTCCCCTTTGCTCGCTCAATATGGCTCATAACAAACACTGATTTATAATAATAAATTTCTACCAGCCTAGATTAGCTGTTCATTTCGTTAAAACTTATTTGAGATCTTCTTGTCAATAACAGGATCGGGGGCGAGGGTAGCTTTCGGTCAACAACACTAAAAAAATGCTCTATGGCTAAATTTATTTTAATTTGATATAATGGACGCTTAGTAGCGGAGCTTAAGTGAAGCGTTTCAGTATTTGCCCGTTAGTGCTAAGCAGTTTGTATATGTTGATAAACATTTTAAGTAGCGAAATTTTGTAAAAGCCATAATAAAACATATTTAAAAACCATCTTTAAAGTCGATTGCAAAAAACTCATTTTTATCGGACACTGAGTTTTTTAAGACCACACATTTTTGAAGGAAGACAATAGGTGACACCATTACTAAACCGGTAGCTAGAACATACACTAATTGAAATGACAAATCTTCATTATTTTATTTTTGCTCATGTATTTTGAATTACCTTAGGTTTATATCAAGTTTTAACGCACACTTAATCCAAAGCTTCTTTTTCCAGAGGAAAAACGTTGAAATGAATACTTGAGAAGATATGAAAAATAATATGGCCTACTTATTAACGAGAAAATTAAACACGGGGTAAGTTGACCCGAGTACGCTTTAAGAGCAGCTCTGAGTTGGATGTTTATTATAACTGGGTCAGAATAAAGTCAACATTCATGTCTGTTATTGTTATTCATTAATAGTGCTAACTAGTGTTACTATACCTACTATACTATATCCACTGGCTATGGAGATATTGAAGGTCAAACTCTATTTTTTTTTTCGAGTTCTTTACTGAAATGAATTCCAAGTTTCCAAACTTTTGCCCAAACAAACATTATCAACATTTTCGAAATTTCTTAACAAATTACGCATTTAAAGTTGCAGAAAAGCAATTAATATCAAACTCAAACGCACACCACGGCTTTTATTCGTCCGTGTGCTGGATCACGCACGCAAACGCGCGGTCAGCGTGCATTACATTGCAGGCTACAAAAACAGCATTTTTGATACACAAAATTAAAAGTTGTTCTCCAGCAATTATTTTCCCACAATGTTAAGATGAACAAATATGCGTACATTTCGGCTTGGTGGCATGTCTTTTTACACCTTGTACATAGAATATTTGTTCGCCAATTTTAATATACATGTTTTATATTTCAGTTAAACAAATTGGATGCAGACAAAGCGAGTATTGAATACAAATAGAAGATATATAAGTTATTACATAACCCGTTAACAAGAAATTAAACTTTTAAAAAAGCGTCAACATTAGAATAAGGTAGATATTTTAAAAGTGCTAGTATACTACGCTAATGAGCAAACATATTAGTCCCATGCTTCGAAAAAGGCACAGGTTCATTGCACACGCCCCATAATCACCGGGTCAAATCGGCCGCTTCACGGTAATGGAGGCATGTACTGCAACGCTAACAAGCATGCATTAGACTTTGATACTAGGGATGTGAAAAATTACCAAGAAGTCGCTATCACATAAATATATAAATATTTTATTATTACAGCCAAATACATAAATGAATACAACAATCGTTCATTTTCTTATGCTTATTCACGATACTTCATATTTTTGAAACCTGATTTGTACTGGGTATTTCGGCACAAGATAAACCAATCGAGTCTGGTTGACACAATACTCCATATTTTTTTAAACTCAAATAAAATCAGGTTATTATTAGTCAATATTTATAAAAGCTTTTCTCTTACGTCTTGAATAAGTTTCGAACACTAAGTAGTAGTCTATCGAATTAAATAGCATAATTAAAGACACAAATGTCATTTTGCATCTTTTTGTGACATTTGGGAATGTTTTCCCGTAGTTTTGCTTACAGCACCCAACCGATATAAGACAATAAATATGATAAGGATAGAATAGGTATGTATTTAGTTGTCGACAAGTAATACGACGATAACTTGCATAATACTTGCGTATAACTTGCATAACAACACATAAGTTACACCAACCCGACACATCACTGATGTGGTGATGCATGCAGACAATGTGCCTCCATGTAAGGAACACATTAAGTAACTTGCCTAACAGGATTAGGTATGCATCGTATTAGCCCTGCTAATGGTGAATTTGCATGTCCTGAAAACTTATAGCGCTAATAACCCTAGTTATTTGCGTCGGCGTAAGCACTACAAGATGGTAGGTACTTGGTAAGTTGGTATCTTTCTATAACTAGGTATAGTAACTATAATTTCGTTTTCAACCTCTAGATAAATAACGACAGAAATAAAACAGATCTCTTTTCATAGTATAAGTAGGTTTAATATTAGTTACTGTTTTAAAGTATTTGTCAGTAAATAAACTTAATGACTCATAAAAAAAAAGGTATGGCAAGTTATATCATACTAAGGCGGTTATAGGAAACAATAACTTATATTATAATACAGTGAGCGCTTTTACTCATTGCTAGACCAATAAATTGATTTTGATTAATTAAATCTACTAAAAGTAAAAAATCTACTAGTAATTTATATTTAATATTACAATCGAGGGTTTCATTTACTAATATTTTCTAGAAATCTGAAGCCCAAGCCTCGTAATGGAAAATAGCCATATAAAAGTTCGATCTATACTTG
The DNA here is from genome assembly GCA_961405105.1 of Perizoma affinitatum. Taxonomy (NCBI): domain Eukaryota; kingdom Metazoa; phylum Arthropoda; class Insecta; order Lepidoptera; family Geometridae; genus Perizoma; species Perizoma affinitatum. The sequence continues at coordinate 14,285,958 of OY560184.1, read as the reverse complement.
ATCTCATCAAATTCAAAATCGATTATTTAATTCGAAATTTATTGACAATCCATCCTTAGCAAAACGTCAAAGCCGACCGAAAATAGACTGATAGTAGGTAAATTTCATCGAGACTCAATTATGAAGTAATCACGATAATGGGCTTTAGTGTATAATTAAGACTTGCCACACAACTCGGCAGTTCTTTTGCATTTTGCCAAGTTATGTATTGCTACGAAAGGTGCTACTAGAGTGCTACGAATACTTACTATTCGTATTTTAAGGTTGTTTTGATTGTTCTGCATAAGGTCGTCAGAGTTTGAGTTGCGATGACCTACAAGTATTTATAGTAAAGGAGTGATCTATAGTAAAGGAATTGGATAGGCTGTAAATTTTTTGTTCACTGAAATGTTGATCCAACATATCAGAGCACGTAGTATTAGCACACATATAGTTTTGGAGTACATAAATCTACTGGTGCACGATGGGATTGGAATCCATAGCACCCAAATCGAAATTCAGGATCACTAGCTACTACCTTATCTTTACTCCACTCTCAAAACGATGTGACTTCTCGATTGTGACTTTCTTCTGTGTGGAAAAATCTTTAAAGCTGCCATCTTGTAAGAATAGCAAATATAGATACCGAAATGTAATAGTTAAATTCATAAAAATAATATTGATAAAATTTATTTAAAAAATAAATATTTTTTTTCGTTAAATAAAGTTGTTTTCATAGCTTCCTCTGAAATAACTATTTAATAAGAAACTCGGTGTTGTTACAACTTCTACCTGTGGAAGTTTCTTATTAAAGGTGCAGCGTGTGTTTTATCAGGAAAGTAGACACTTGACTCTTAAAGGTGATGTTAACATCTAACATTGTAAGTCTATAAAGTTTCATGAATTTATAACTTAACAGAACCTACTATATACCTACTTGAATAAAAATGACAACTTATTTTCACATCTTGGTCTATTACTATCTTGGTGTGTAAAATAAGTTGTTTAACTGACAACAACTTGTTGACTTGGGGTTCCACAGTCACAACACAGGTCGTTAAAAACAAATAATAAAGTGTATGTACGAGTAGGTAGGTAGATACAGTAATATTAAACGGAAATTTAATATACAGACAGAATTACTAGATATAAGGTTAAAATAATCAGTCGGTCGCGGAGGATACACATTCAGCTCTGGGCCGACCTGTCTGACTGTGTGTTGTCAAGCGCCCGCGTTGAACGCGCGAGCAGCCAAAGACGACCCGAGTAAAGCCGAGCATCTCCGAACCATAAAGCATGTACAACGGGTTAACATTGAATGCGAGCGCCCCGCGTTTTAGTTGTTTTTCTATTCAGGTACAATAAAAACAGGTCAGTTTCTGCCATTAATTGTTAGTTCGTTGTAGTGAATATAGAACATTATATTACAAAATAAGCTGCCGTCTTGAACTATCATGATGATATATACTTTCTACTAAATGATTTGTGAACGTGGTTAAAAATCACTAGGTGCATTTTTTAACCACGTTGCATTTTTTAAATAATGCTGGACATTTTCCCACAGCCGCAAAGTAAACAGAGCTGGTGTTTTGGGAACTACATGACTGATATACTACTTAGGTATATATATATTTCTTTGTAAATACTGCATGTTTTTTATAGAAAAAATAAATATATTCATACAAGACTAAGAAGTAAGGCCGCGAATTTTGGCACATATTTTGTCAAAACGTAGGCAAACTAAAATACTTGCACAAAAAGTACATCCAAGATACGATACGTGAGTTTCAGCACTTTTCAGAAATATAGACCACTTTACTTTGTTGTAACGCGTTAGTAGTAAGCATAGTAACATGCAATTCATAGTCAATGCACTAAAATCGCTTGACACAGCAAATCCAGCATTATGTTAGGTGGAAGCAATGTGTTACTTCCTCAGACAAACTCTTTCATAAAGGTACCCTACTACTAGTAAGCATTCCAATTAAAGGAGCAAAATACCGGTACCTAAACATTTCCAACGCTTAAGAAATCAGTGCGTGCGTCTTCCCTTAAAGTGCTTCATTCAATCAGTGTAAATGTAGTGTAGGGAGCATCTGCAATTTTGCTCACCTACCCTATAAAGCAAATTAATGGGTATTACCGAGTGAGGGCTTGACCTGATCCATACCTTTCCGATAAAGTGCACCCAAGCAACGCCTTGGGAATATAAAATCTTTACTTATTTTGAGTATAACATAATGATGCATTATAATGTTTTTAAATTATTACTGAAATGTTCTCATATTTTAAATTATATCTGCACCTATTAATTAAAAATATCCGGAAGTGCGACGGTGTAGCTTAGACTCGGCGTAGCTTCGAAATATTTATCTTTGTTTCACAAAATGTATAACAGTTACAAGAACGGTATTCCGAGTTTACGCCGTGGCTACGCTACACCGTGGCAACGTTTCAGTTTTTTAACAGCCAATGTTGTTCATGAAAATGAATTATGATCCAGCATGCCTCTACCAAACTTAAATCAGTTTTACCTAATGACCAGGACAAGCAAAGTTTACTTATGAGTAAATGTCGTTTTGTAATATAAAAATCTCAGATATCTTCACAGCTCATTGAAGCTTAGTACTAGCTTTCAAAATCAGAATACCAATTTATTCGTGTCTATTTTCTAACCGCGGTCTGGTTCGCCCCGATATACATTATCCATTTTAACGTGATAGCATTTCGATTAATTTTAATATGCTAATGTCGTAGGTTTCTAGCATATAATCTGCCTTGAGGGAACCGCAAACTAGTACATCTGGTAGAGTTTATTAGATAAAAGTTTATTAGACAAATAATTAAAAAATAACTTGGTTTGAGGACTACCATTGTATAATCTTAACTCGTCATGAGTCCGTCACCGTAATCTGCACAAATAAATCTGAATTTTCACGTCATTTGCTTTTGGGTCTAAAGTGGTATTTATGCCGCGTCGTGGTAAATGGCTTGGATTTCCTCCAAATATGCCATCTAGATAAGCTACGAGTCCTTTTACTGTTATTATTGGGTCACCCTATTAGCTGAAGTTTTGCTTCTTGTTTGTTGAAACATCTTATGAGCACATTATCGTTGTGTCAAACTTATGATGGGAGTTGAAATAGTTTTCTGAAATTCAGAAAACTTAAGTTTTTTAGTCGTTGGTGATATTAAAGTACGTAGCTCATAATTAGTTTTAACTCAAATTCTGTGCAAAAAGTTTCTAAAGGTATCGGCTTAACTCAATTTTTTGAGCTAAGTTACTGAACGATCGTCACAATGTACCTTCTTTTTTATCTCCGTTCCATATCTGAAAATGAGATAGGAATCTCATTTTCTGGGCTTTGGGCTCCTAATTCAAAACTAATTATTTGCATTCAGTCCACTCGACTGTCCACTTCGTACCCACGAAGTAGACAGGCCACAGCATTTAAACTATGTAAACATTTAATTTGTTATCTCTTCTGAACTGCTTGTAGGTTGGTTGGGATAGAATTTTGGCCTCTATACGTAATAAACTGTTCAGCGGTGCCGTTTGATCTTTTTTCTCTGTAGTTCCCTTTTGTTATTATGTCAACATGTCGTTATTTCCATTCAAAGCAAAAATTACAAGTCTCTACAGGGAGTGTTCACTTTGGTAGAAGGTAAATATTGCAACCTTGACTTTATAAAGTAGACGTCAGGTATTTCACATAATATGTAATTATCTAGAAATTCAAAAGAAAAGCTTTCTCTGTGGTTTCCTTGGTGCATTCTAAGCGCTGCAAAGCATTTGCTTGCATGCATAAAATTCTCTCGCAGGTAAAATTGCTCCTTTTGTAGGTAACGTAAATAATTCAATGTGTTTCGAGATGCTATAAGCGAAATACAAAAGTTTTCAGCCAAGCTACGCCAAGACTTTTCCATCCTCATAGCTCAGCTATGGCTTCAAAATAGTACGTTGATGGTAACCATATTTAGTATGATTGACTTGTATGATTTTCACTAATAGGAAGCCCTGCAATAGATTTTGGAAACACGTCGGGGGTTTTCATAAATGAACTATGTAGTTGCAGATCTGTAACACAGTATCGCGGTGCGGAGGTTATATTGTTACACAATAATCGCGGGCTTTTACAAGTTTCTATGTTCACCTTCTCGAAACACTTCGAGAAGGTGAACATAGAAACATCGAACACAGACTGCATATGTACAGAATTACTCACAAGGCAAACGGTAAAGATCACAATCTTTACCGTTTGCCTTAACCTAAGGACGTTTGTGTTCTGCGGAAGGATAACAAAACAAGTACAATAAATAAATAGACAAAATAAATAAAGAATCTTCCTTCCCTATTAGATTTCCTTCCGTTATAAACGAATGTCTTTTGCCGAACAATGGTTTCAACGACTGTCGTTATATCGAACAAACTAAGCAGTGCGTCGGTTATAACAATCTTTTGAAAAAAGTGCAAATTATTATTAGGCCTTTACCTACGAAATTGCAGTTTTATATGGAAAAATATCTGATTTAGCTTCTTTCTTTATTCTGTATTATACATAAAAATTAACCCTTACAAAAGGCAGATATGACATGTACAGGGGCGAGCCTAACCCTAAAAAGATGTTTCTTTGTTCTGCCGATTTGCCACAAATTGTCCAATATTGTTTTGACATTGACATCAAAAATCTATTCTCAGATGTATCCGCTTTCAATTTGTCATTATCAGTGTTGTTCTCCGGACGTCCACGAGGTTCGCTTGTTTTCATGTTTTCCAGAACGAAAACGGTTGAACCAATAACGCACTGTTCGTTCGTTGCTACTTGTACAGGTCGTTGTTTATCTTAGTTTTTAGTTTATTCTTCTCTGATATAGACAATATTTTACTTTTATTTGAGTATAATAAAAGAGAGAATAAAAAAAATATTTAATAAATAGTGCCCTTAAAAAAAAAGATAATTTAATTAATTAGTCCGTGGTTGCAAAGGTAAAGAAAATGGAGATAAAACAAAATAAAAAAATATGCAGGTTATAAAAAAAAATTGAATTTAGAACTCCAAGTGAAACCGAAGATATTTTAGTTAAAGACAAAACGGAAAAATCTTTTCATGTTCTGTTAATATTTGTTCTGATTTTCGGTGTTGTGGTACTTCGTAGTTCCTGATACGCATGACACAGGGAATTATGGTGTGGGGTCAAGACTATGTATGTTGTTGAGCTGTAAAAGTAACGAGAAATCGTGCACTCGTATTCGTTACTAAAACAATCAGCACTCGTTACCATCGTATAGTTACTCGTTATTTTCGATACAATCAAGCACTAGCATGAAACATAGGATCGATTCGCGTCGCGTACAGTATTACTTTGTTCATACTTTGTATCAAACTGACATCTATACGACAGATGCGAGTAACGAAATGCTTTTTTGAGTAACGTTTGGTACAGGCGATGTACTCGTTACTCGGTAACGAATACATACGGTTTGCGACTGTTCTAGTCTATTGGATGTTAAAATGAAGAAGTACTACATACAATTGACAACTCACCCCCTCCCGCAAATCTGCCATACGTCACTCCTCACCAATTCAGTAGACACTTTGTTTGTTATAAGTGGAGAAACAATGAGTAACAAAATATTCGAAATGATAGTTTAAAAATTTAAAGTTTTTTAGTTTTCAATTTTATTCCGATTAACATGAAGAAAACGAGTAGGTTTTAGGACAAAAAGGTACTTTAACATAAAAAAAATGCTGCTCCAACCACGTCGAAAGTAATTGTATGATCTAAATAAATTTCGTTGACAGACAGTATGCATGGGAGTAGGCAAAAATAAGTATTAAAACTACATGAAACGAAAGATATGTATCATGCCATCCTATCTATGGACTGACGTATCTGGGAGTACTAAGGAAACTCCGATCCAATTTAGCCGCCGAATCCGATGACTGTCCCGTGGGATACGCAGCTTTATTCACGGAAGGATTTTTAACGGAAAAAGGAGAATTCTGTTTCATCGCGAATAAATCTGTAGTATTTTTATACGACAATACTTACCCAAGTTTATAAAACAGATTATACATTTTTTGATACAGAGTTGGTCATAATATGTACTTTCATCGTTTTCATGAGTAAATTGATGGAAATGAACATGTGACTGAAAACCGGTGAATACTTTCGGTGTAGAAAATCCTTATTTAATTAGTATTTATTTTGGAAGAAAGGTAATGATAAAAATGTTGATACCTACTTGTCTTGACTTAGCCTATTTCAAGTTCTGGTTTCAGCTATGGAGACACGGTGCACTTTTTTCCAAACAGACGGAATTTACTTCCAAGTATATATACGAGTATATACTGATTAATTTGAACTCCTTGACAAATGAGAGAAGTTTAAAAGTTAAATAAATAAATAATGCTGCTAAATTTTCACACAACATCATCTAGCCCCAAAGTAAGCCGATATTTTTTGTAAATACATACTTATTATACATAGAAAATACCTGGGTGCTTCTTATCTGCAAATAGTCTCGGGTCTAGACCCGAGACTATTTGCAGATGCAAAAATTTGTCCCGCGACGGGAATCGATCGCGCAACCTTCTGCGTCTCAGGCGGGCCTTCGCCCACTGCGCCACAGAGGAAGTTATGACTTGCGTAGCTCTAAAACCTCTAAAAATTAACCTAGATATTCAATTGCTATTTACAACTTTGTATTGTCCAGTATCCTAAGCCCGGTCAAAGTTCGCAGGCTCATCTCGCCAGGCTATATAAGTTCGTCTAAATGTTGTGTAAGTTTAATTAGAATTCCTGCTACACCCGAGCGTCGTATCTGACAAATGAGTCTATCCACCATCTTCCGAAACTAACCCCTCTGTATTTAATGAGGAAATAATGTTCGCGTTCAATAACGCAAAAGTAATGGCCACTGACAAATGGACCATGAATCGTGAGTCATTTTCAAAGGAGTTTGAACTACATAAAAGGAACTTTGAAGGAAAATTCCATTGGCCTCGAAACATGGCTATGGGATTTATATCCTTTGGAAAAGTCAGCTCAGAATGGGTATAATTATCTTATTCGAGATACAATGGGCAGCTGCATCATTCGTAGTTATAAAAACTAAGAATTTGATTACGTACATACATTGTGTCAACGTAATCGGAATAAATAGACTTTGATGAATGAAAGTGTAAGAGTTTTAACGATTTATCTTAATCTTTGCAGTAACAAGGATACGAAAGTACAATAATAATATACATAGTGTAGCAATATTATTTAAAAATAATCAGGTCGGTTTCCTACACAATTTTCTATTTTACCTTCCAAGAAATCTCTACTATGATTAAAGCTACTACTATGAAGGTAAAAATATAAAAAGAAAATATAGAGTTCTAAGTAAAAAAGTACTCAGTGGGGTTCATTATGGCGTTGGATAGCAAGGACTTAATCAGTTAATGATTTTTGAATTAAAATTAATTCAATATGATTTTAAATAATTTATAATTGATGGAGTAGTTATTTATTCATACAACTATGTAGAGTTGTATGAATATGAGTTGTACAAGTAGGTAGTATATACAGATGAAACAGCTAGCTATCTAAAGACCGTTGCAAACGATGTATAGACCGCTCAACTGAGCCAGATCATTACCTGACGGAAACGTTCCAAAAATACTGCCACGCTGAATGACCCAGGTAAGAGCCAGCTCTCTGTGGACGCGTCGCTTCGACCAGTCGCCTTTAAAGAATTTATAAAACGCGACTTTAAAAAAGCTCTAATAAGTAAGCTCTGTCGACTATTTAGGTTATATATTGTTCCTACCCCCAACGCCTTATATAAATGTTATCAGCAACGCCTTATATAAATGTTCAAAAGGTATTTTTTGTAGTGTTAAATGCCTAAATCACAACCTTTAAATTTATTCAATTAGTGAAAATCGCATCCAAATTCGACCTACAATTCTTGAGACAATCGTAAACATACCAACATCCCCCACGTCACAGCCATGCTGAAACTGAGAACCTCTTTTATGGAGTCGGAAAAAACTGAGACCTGTGAGATCATTCTCATTATCGAGAACTGTTATAATATTAGGAAGAGGGGAACGATTTATTTTCTAAGCGACTTCAAAAAAATTTAGGAGGTTCTGTATTTTTTATCATGTGTGTTTGTTACTTGATATCTTTGCAATCGTTAACTAATGGGGAAAACATTTTTAACCATTTTTTATAAGCGATTTTTCTGTTGTTTTATTTGAAGGAGTACGGAAAATAACGTAGGCACGTTATGATCTGATGATACTCGTAGAGCCCCTGCAGGATAGAAACCGTATCGCGATTTAATTATTATCAACCTACTTCAAAAAAGGAGGGGGTCTCAATTGAGGTCGTCAGTTTAGTAGTAATTAAAACTTCAAAGTAACTCTAGGCACAGTTTTCAATTAAGTACCTGGTAAACTGGAGAGTTATGAACTCAGATGAATAAACCTAAATCAACTTAAAACTTGTTTTTTGAATAAGCACAGTAAATCGCGCCTTTAATTATAAAACAGAATTAATGTTGTGAACTAAAAGGCTTGGATTAAACTTAAGCGGGATAAGTAAAGCACGTCAGATATTAACCTTTATTTGATTGAACCGCCATGGGGCTCTTGACTTCTGTATTGACTTTAACGTTGACGGACATTTTTGATGAGACTCGTTGTTATAGTGCTATCTTAAAACTTTAAAATATTTAATAAAAACGTTTAAAGTTATGTTCAAAATTAATAGTAAAAAAATCTTTGGAGTTACAAATTGTGTTAAGTGCACATAAATTGAAAAATCCCTTGGGTACCTACGACCTGAAGACATATAGTGTCCAAAATATGTACACTAACTCAGAAAGGGGTCATTCTACAGTTAACAGGTAACAACTTTTGTTTTACGACATTTTTAGAAATTCGTATATTTTCATTGCAGAACATGTTAATTAACACTGAAACATGAAATAGTCAAATAGTCTAACTCCAAAACATATAATTGTCACATAGCATTTAACCACATATGAGTATCCAATAATAGCGAAAAGTCAATTTAATCTCGATCAAGTATTTTTTTTAAGAAAAACTTCAAAATTGAGATGGAAAGCTTACCGAAACTAGACTATAAAAAACAGTTCGCCACGAAACTGAGATCTCGCGATGTTGGTCGCGAATGGTAAATCCAGTCTTTATGAAATTTTAACTGTGTGAATACTACAAACAGAACTCGATCGTCTTGGGGGTTTAGAGTGGTATAGTTATTGAGATATGGTGGCAAAAGGTTGAAATAATGTAAGGTCACGTGGTGTATATGAAAACAACAGAAAACAAAAACAGTTATCTCATTTTTCATTTTATTTATCTAGATCGGGTTCGGGATAAAAACATTTTAAAGTTATCTTTAAATACGGTGCACGCTATTATTATATAGTGGAATGTCTGTGACTTCATCTGCGTTTTTTTTTACAAAAAAAAGTTTTGAGGCTCAAACATAAAAGCTATTTATAGGTCACTAGCTATTTATAGGACTTTCTACTGATTACTCGTATTGACAAATATTATCGAAATCTAAACTTCATTATTTTCTTATTATCCATCCATTTGGTCAGCGCACATTAATAAAGCAGCAAAGCAGCGATATTACTTCAGACTCGATTAACAAATATTGAAATTGCGAATGAAAAATCAATTTAATCAAAAATATAAATATATTACCTTCAAAATATATTATCTCATTTGAGTTGTCCCTGTTTTCCAGAATATGAATACTGATATGGTAGGGAATAATTCTACACTTAACAGGTAACACATTTTGTTCTACTCGCTTCATCTGCTCAATCATTCATAGGTTATAAAATATATACATAGATTGAGCTTTATGGTGTAAACAAATAACAACAAAGTCAAATAAAAAACAAATAAACAAACACAAATTTACTATCTTTTTATTTTGCTACATTTGGAATTACTCAAATCAAACATGTTTATCGAATTTAAAGGTGGATTGGTGTCGTTTTTGTAAAATACTCAATCAATTGGGCATGGGCATAAATATCCACAGTCTGGATCACATTGTGGAACTGAAAAAAAAAAGAATTTCATATGTATTCAGTTTACAAGTCCAATGACAACACACCGTGTTGATAAAAAATCATTATGTTCTGAGGTAGGTGGAGGCAAACAGGCATACGACCCACCAAATGGTAAGCGAATACCGTCAAATTGACGTGACAAGGGGCATTCCTGCATAATTTGTGGTTTTGATGTCGTCCTCAATATATTTTTTTAATTTCATTACTGATGCGTTGTTATTGTTAACTGTAGTTTACTACTATAGTAGATAAAAAAAAATTTCATCCCATCTATTCGAAAAACGACGATTTTTTCCTCGATAAGGATTCACACAAAATATTTTTATTGTAATTTCTCATATTTATTTTTCTCATAAAGGCATGCTTTTCTCATGAAAAGCAGAGTGTGCCACACGGTACCAAAATGATTTAACCTCGAGAGACGTACTTTGAATCCCTTGCTACGCTTAGGATTCTACTCTAGAATCCATCACTTCGCTCTGGATTCAAATCGCTCTCGCCCACAATACATTATTTTGGTCCCTTGTGACACAATCTACTATTACACCGTTTATAGTAACTTATTTGGTAATGTCTTATACTCGTTATAGTTTTGCGTTATCGTCACAAAATGTTACATTACACCATGGTTTAATTTTGACATTTACGTCTAAAAAGCTAGTTTATTGATACCTTAGTTCATACCAATACTTTTTAAAGTATTGCATGTTTTTAAAGTCATTGAAATGAAATAGCTGACCGATGATGTGGATTGATAGTGGACAACGACAAAATCCTAGAAGGAGCAAACAGGCAGTGTTTAGACTCAGCCTAATAAGTTCGCGGTAACGATGATTAATATTCGAATATTAATTTCACTTACCATACATCACTTTTCCATAAGCAAAAGCGACAAAAGCAGCGAAAACGAAGAATGTCAAATACAGTTTCATGATGATTAAGCTGACACTGAGTTTCAATTGAATTGTATTCATTAGACCCAGTTTATATAGGTTTGATTTTAAAAGGCGTAAAATTTGCATTAATAAAATATCGTATGATTTCATGCATATCAATTAAAAAGCAGAGAGATTGCTTTGGTATTATTTACTTCGAATATCCAACGAAACCAGATTTTAACTCCAATTTTGGTGGGCTTGATGATCTTAGTATACAATCTTGGCGAACCTAAGCCGTTGATGTGACTAAACTTTAGTATAAAAAATTAATTCACCTAGCTGGCATTAAAAGTCAATAACAACACCGGAGGAGCAAATGCAATGTGTTCATACAAAATCCGTAACATTTGCCTAAAATAAAATACAATTAGACTCAGAAAATTCACTCTTTTCGTGCATTTTTCCATAAGCACTTCAAAACAGTATTCATAAAATAAACAAAACTACGAGCGTTTAAATTCTAAGTCAGTGGCACGGATAAAACACAACCACATTCTCGTGGAAATCGTTTTATTGAGAATGCATTTTGCATTAATCAATTATAAAGTTATCTTTATAATTTTACCAATTAATAAGTGTTTTTGCCAACTTATGCTAAGATATTGAGATTCAGCGGGGCAATGCGGCCAGTATTTTGGGGATAGCACATTCGTCTAATGGTGATCTGCATCAGTTAAGCTCGTTAAAGATCGATTGCAATGGATATATCAACTGTTATATTAGTTATTTCTTTTTTTATTATTCTTTCTGTAATCAATTCGTTTAATTTAATTTAAAAAACAAACAGACAAAGTCGCTTACGACTGTCTTCCCCATGGTGTAAATCCTCAGATACATACTCTGTAAGTAGATCTTTGAGAAAACCAAGTAGGGGGTAGTCAGAGGCACGTCCAAACATTACATTTGGTACATGCCCGTGTTTTGCAAGTTAGCATTCCACGTGACAGGTTTCAAGCCCACCGCCGCTTATTGGGACGCTAACGTTGGCACATGCCTTCGAATTTTTGGTTCTAGGGCATGCAGGTTTCCTCATGATATTTTCCTTCACCGTTTTGAGCACGTGTTAATGCGCACATAAATTTTTCGGATGGAAAAAAACCATTGGTGCACGTCCGGGTTTGAACCCAGGACTCACGGATCAGAAGTCAGGGTATCGCCCACTAGGCCAACACGGCTTTTTAGTTAACTTATTCACAGGAAAATCAAACAAACAGTCATCATGAATAAATATATCCAAAATTCGTGTCAATATCATAAGTTCTGTCGGTGGTAACATAAAAAGAATAACCTACATCTTTAGAAATAGCTGATAGTAACAATTCCGCCAGTTTTCATTATCTTGTTTTTATATCTATGGTAACGCTACTGAAACATAAAAAAGGATATTTTCTTATGCGGCATCACAAAACTACCACATTCACAGAAGTTGCTACTTTAGTTTCACTCTTTTTACGATTCCTGCACATGACATAGCAAGTTTTATAAAAAATGCTGCTATACTTAACAAACGAAGATAAGTTGATTTCGAAAATTCAGGAAACCAGAGGCTAAGTCGAACCGATAATAAAATAGTTATGCATATCGAGCCTGGATTATATTTATAGATATTTGACCCAGACATTAGACAAAATCCTCTGTTTACCTATTATAAAACTATTGTAATAGCAGATTCAGTATTATAATCAAATACTCGTCTTATTTTTTTGCTCTGTGGTTCTATTACATGCTCAGCAATCCGTTTTGCTATTTTATAATTGCGTGTAAATTAGAATAAACCACAAAAGCAGAACCGATTTATATATTTCTAATCGGTTTATTACCATTCTTGGATAATTAATCAATCCAAGAATGCACGTGTTACCTATTTGAATAAACAGTCCCTGTTTACTTTATAATTATTACTGGCAATATAAAATATTCTAATTAAAACTGAAATTGAACACAAATTCATCAGTAGTTTTTCAATAAAAAACCTTTTGTGTATAGTTTCATTCTTGGTTCGTCATTGAATGATTGCCATCATAAAAGTATAAAATTTAACATTTTATACTTTTCATTCAAACCTCGCAGACATTTTATTTCTCTCGAAACAAAATCTAACATCGGAAAGTTTCAAGTAAGATATTGTTTGTACCGTTTAATTCTATGTAATCGATACGTTGTTCTGTCTGAGAAAAAGAGTGTAAGACGCGAGTTGCAGAAACCCGGGATTATCTCCAGAATTGCGTTGAGTTGGGGAAGAAAATGTTCTTGTGAAACTTTGCGGCTGCCAACATGGCCACTTTTGGCTACATCTAGCCATATATTTCCGCTACTTTTAATTGTGATAAATTTTGAGAGAATATTTTTTAAATTTTGCCCTTTAATAAAAACCTAAGATAGTATGTACCTATTTACAGTCGGTTTTCAGCATTTTTCTAAAAAATACTAAACGATATTTAGTTGCTCTTTTTCAGCTCTTAGAAATCTAAAAAAAAATATGTTCTAACTCGGAACCCAAACTTAGAATAAACTTTTGTAGGTAGCCAATATAAAGACACTTTTCTAAAAAATCTAGCCTGAAGTCTTTCAAAAGTTGGCAGGCGAACTAGAATGGCTAAAACATAGCTAGAACAAATGGCACCGCGAACGAAGGTGGATAACGTGCCATAGGTACAAAATGCTATCGACCAGCTCTTACGAGCAACAACGAAATGCAATAAAACATACGTCGTGTTGCAGTGGGATTCTGTTTGGTAACTAATGATTTCAATATGTATTTTATTACGTGTGATGTTTAAAGCTCCGATTATATACGTGAGCTTTAGACGTATTTAACACTTATTTGCCAAGACTGCTCAAAGAATTACACAAAACTCAGGTAGAATGCTAAAAAACTTCTTTATTAGTACCGCACCGCACGTACCGTAAAATAGCAAACTTTTAGTTAATTTAACTTTTCTTTTTGAGTTTGCTGTCTGATTGAATTTAAGCATCAATATGTTTCTCTTTCTCATTATATACTATTCACAAAAGCGACGTGGGACCGAAATAACAAGACTGCCCAAATGTTGTTATGTCAAGTGTACCTATTTGGGAAATTTTTAGTGGTTAACAAGTTATCGATCGATTCAACATTTCTCGCGGGACGTCGACATCCATGACAACTCCAATCGCGGCCTTTTGGAGCGTGACGTGACGGTTCGTGTCACTACACCACTCACTAGCGGGGAGCTGGGCCAGATACGTGCTTATTTGTCGATTCTATTTCCTCGAACGTTTTCCTTTATGATCATGTGCTTTGATTGACAGAAACACTTGTCGGTCGGAATATTGTAGAAGGAAAATATATTTCCTGTGCTAGAGTCGTGCGTAGCAGTAAATATAGGGCGAAGTTTCGTGAATATTTTATTCTATATCACCATCATCATCATCATCATAGGCTTTATACACCTATAAAAGATGATTTAAGCAGCATCCGATTACGAGGTGCGGCCTTTACGCAAATAACTAGTAAGGCTGATGCGGGAGAGACAGATATTACCGCATATCTGACAGACAAATTGAGTTCCTGGTGAAGTAGGAGGAAGAGGCGCGTTGGTGACGAATATCGCACTAATGGGACAGTAGAGCAAACCAAGCAGAGACAGCTTTACTCGATAGATCACGGTCAGCTTAGTCTTATTCCCAGTTATTTGAGTCGATGTAACATTGAATTATTTGCAAACCCAATTTTATTTTTCATCAGCTGATGGAATCTTGATATTGCCTTACATTTAAAGAGCGTTCTATGAAATTCTATTAGTTACCCTGTAAATTTTGCTTTCCTTACCTGTAATTACCGTTTACCAAGTAGCATTCCAAATTGCGACGCTGCTTTCCACAGAGAGTGGTACTCTTAAGTGGAATTATGTGTTGTACGTGTGCATCCCTGCCTCTTGAGACAAAACTAATTCTAGATCCGTTTTTGCTCTTACTCGAAACAAATTAGTCAAATTACGTACTTACTTAATTCTATTAAACTACAAGGTATACAAGGTATGGAACTAAACTAAAAACCTAGTCGTAAAAAGCAAAGAGTGAAAAAGTAAATTATTATGTGGTTAGTTTAAATTTATGTCAGGGAATTGGTTTTAAAGATCATGATATTTACATGGAGGTTCCAGTTGCTTTTTTAGCACAAATATCAACTTCACAAGTTATCCCATCTGATGTCTTTATGCCTCTGACTACCGCCTACTTTGTATCCTAGCGGATTTACGTAATATATTTTTTAAGTTAATAAATAAATCTGGTTTAGATCTTTCCCAATTTTATTTTAATTTGCTCCATCATGCTATTCATATTTTTTGCTGTGTAGAAGATAATTTCGGAGTGGTCCCATTAAAATATTTTCTTAATCGCATAAGTGATTTCAACACAAGTCTCAGGAATTTGTTGTTAGGTTGTGTGGATTAAATTATGCTCGGACGGAAAAGAAAATAGAAGTAAGGGTATCGGAGGCAAATAGACAATAAAACGAAGACCCTAAAGTTTCGTCATGTCAGTCTATTCTTCCGTGTGTCACGACCAGATTTAACCCTCAGTTAGAAAATAAAATATATTCTCTGACTTAGCTCAGCTTATTTATTTTCGTCTTTGTCTTATTTCTAGATACTCGTACTTCCAGTTGCGTTGCGTTTTGGCTACATCAAACTTTTACGCAATTTAAAATAAATAAATAATGCTGGTCATTTTTCACACAGCATCATCTAGCCCCAAAATAAGCAGAGCTTGTATTATGGGAACTACATGACTGATATATACTACTTAAATACTATTTTTTTTTAAATAAGTACTTACATATTATATGTAGAAACACCCAGATCCCGAGATCGCGAGACAGATGCAAACATTTGTCTCGCGTCTCAGGCGGGCCTTCGCCCACTGCCCCACAGAGGTAGTCAATTTTGTGTAATTTCTGATGTAGTCGCTGTAGATATGTATAGTCCAGGCGCTACTTTTATTCGTTTCAGCGTATCGAGTTGTGTCAGTACGTCATAAATAGTAAAGGTAATTCCTAGACCTGGATAAGTACATCAGAAAGTAGCAAAACAAATAGATAAAATGTTAATATATTATAAATTTCGAACATTTATATTGACTCTACTTAGAGAATGCATGCAAAGATGACCTATCAGCGCTACTAACACGCCTTAATGCAAACATCTATTTCCCTTAAGCCTGGAAACTGGAACAACCCGTAGTTTTTCCAGTTTCTTGAATCGTCCTACCTTCCCCCACAGAAGAGTGAGAATTCTTCAGATTTCATCAGATTTCAATACCAAATTGAAGAAAATAAAATTGTCTAAAACGGTGTTTGAGTATGCCATTTAAAAAATGTAAACTGGCTCTGCTGCTAATACCGGTTAGCCGACACTTTGCCGAAGAGAGGAGAATAACGGATAGAATCCGTATAACTTTAGCTCTCAAACCCTTCTTGCGTCGCTGATTTTTAAACTCGAGTATACGCTACGTGTATTATGTAAATTGATTCGTGAATCACCGCTGTAGCGAGTGAGTGAAGCAATGTTGACTTAAAACGTTTGCGCACTCGATTATTTTGACGGAGGCGTTCTTGTAATCTCTATGGAATACTTGTAAGCTTTTTTCCATGCTTCGGGCTCAGCCCAAAAGCCCAATTCAGCACGGTGATTGATTCGGATTTGTATGGGTATTTGAATGATTTTTCCTGTTCAGTTTGTTTTGGTGTCTGTTCTGCCAATATAATATTATTTCTCAGTTAGTTCACAACAATATTTTCTTTCAATAGCTATGAACTTACTAAAACTTTTAACTCTACTACAAAACTTACATTACCTGAAATTATATCGAAACTTTCCAACGAATTCAATAGATTCGTGAATAAACATATTGCCGGGAATATGTGTTGTTTTAAGCGAGTGGCTACTTTAGTGTCTGACTTAACGCGTATGTTAGTGGAGGGGCTACTAAGTGCTAGCAATAAATTGTTAGTTCCGAGCACTACTTCAGGTGCTTTTTCATTAGCGAGCTTTCCTGTAGGTTAACTGTTGTTACCTTCGGTAATAACTACTGCATAAACTGCGTCCTTAGTAGCAAAATGAACTCGCTCTGGGGAAGTTTGTTGAAGAAGATTTTCAAAACGTTAAATACGAAAAAGTTGGGAAGTGACTCCTGATTGCGGTGAAGTTGAAGGAGTGGGTACGTAGCTAGTGAATTTGAGAGCAATATTATTGTAAAGTTGAGTATAATAGATAATTATATCTCTCTATAGCAAACATTAGGTTTTTTCCAGTTCAAGAAAGTTCGAATTCGATAAACTCTGCTGTTGTGAGTCAAAATTATTACGAGAAACTTATGTTTGATTTCCTTTGTGTGAAATAAAAACTTAAGCTTCAAATCAGCGTACAAAATCTATGCAAATGCCATAAAGCCCCGGTAATGAGTGTGATAAACCGACGACGTACATCTACAATTTATCTATATTACGAATTAGAAGCGTAATAAAAGCTGTTTTAGTATCGTACTTTAGATGCTCGCGAGTCGCGTTCCAACAATGTTGCTGTAAGGTCACGTCTACACTTATAAAATTTTTGAAGGAAAATTATGTCATTCAAAAAGGACTTTTTAAACACAACGCTTGAAGATCGATAAAACTGTCAAGAATTTATCGTAGTTTGGTTACCCTAACAATTGTTAAATCAAAAGTTGAAACTATTCCGATTTAACGGAAATTACAACAGATCTTTTTGTTGACATGCTACGTGAACTTCGAAAGTGTGGAAGGCCTAACTCATAGTTCGGAATTTTTTATATGTTTAATTCAAGCTGTTTTAAATATTTCGTGTGATAACACCTTTATGACGTAATTCTTACCATTTGACAGATGTGCAAAATTTATCAACGTTCGCAACTCGCTGGCGCGCTGAAAGCCAACTTCAATAGGTAGGTGAAATGAATGTCGATTCGTTTGTTACTGAGAAATAACCGATATTTTATGTGAATGTCATTAATTCAATCAAACTGTCATACTTAGTCGTTAATTTCCTGTCACGGGTCTGGGTGTTCTTTATGTGCATGCATGTATTTACACAAAAAAAGTATATAAGTAGTATATGCGTCATGTAGTTCATAATACAAGCTCTGCTTAGTTTGGGACTAGATGATGATGTGTGTAAAATGTCCAGCATTATTATTATAATCTTTAACATTACCTTAGATTGTTTACACCTTTTTTTGAACCTCGAATAATAGGGCTGTTGGATATAACAGCCCTAATAGATATAGTTTGGCAATATTTTGTTTGTTTTTCTGTTTGTCTATTGCATATACAGTCGCGTTGATGCGGTTTTAATCGCATGAAAGTAAAAGTTTTGCGTGATGATTCAGCTATGTTTAGTGAAAATTGGTGCAGAGTTTTAAGAATAATCACCTCTCACAACTCCTTTTGAAAGGATCCTGAACATTTTTTTTGCCAGAAACTTAGGTTTGAGCTCTAAATGATCGGCTTTGACGACATTCGTCTTGAGCCTGCAATCCTCAGATCCTCAGCATATGATAACCACAGATAACATAATACTATACTAGAACTAAAATTGTAAGTTCAAATATCAAATTTACAACAATGTAAACATTTTCTAATAGGCATCCACAGATTCCAGAGTCTGATGGTGACCAGTATAGGATTGAAGGATGTTTCAATTTGGTTTTTGGCACTCTCATAGTCGGGGGTTTTTAACTTAAACTTACCTTGTGTAAAAGTCTAACAGGGACGGGGATTATTTATCACCTACGCAATGTTTTAACGAAAATTTTCTATAAAAGTTAATTATAGTAGACATTACACATATATAAAGTTTAGGACTCGTCATCAAAATAGTAATAGCACCTAATCGGTTTATCACTTAAACCGATGAGGTGCTTTTATCAAAATCGAATGTGATGGATAATAATTTATTAGTTTTTATTATTTCACGCATACTTTCTTTCAAGGCTCAAATTCCTATGATGATCAGCGTTCCTATATCTTAATATCGTATTGTGGCTAAAATAGTCGAACCAAACAAACAACGAGTTTTGTCATCATGAAATACTTAAATTATCTCCTAACAAAAGGAAAAACACTATGATAAAACCATATTTTTCCAGAAAGCCGCCTGAAATTACTAGATTCCCAAACTCGCGTTTTAACTGTCGTCGTCATAAAATGCCGCCTAATTTGTTTGTCCTCGAGGAAACTTGTTTGTAAGTTTTTACAGAATTGAAATAAGGTTTACTTTTACCAGTCAGAGAGCGCTGACGTGTGAAATTGACTACTAAAGATGTATTCGCTGGGGAATTATTTACTTAGATAGACTTTAGTCGATAGTTGGTTGTTTTGATGAGTTTGTTGTTTGAGAAACCACTGCTCGTTTGATTTGGTTTACTATTCTATAAACAGATTACACGATACGCCTTCTCAGTAAATCACTTATAATTTTCATAAAGTAATAATGCAAAATATAGATGACATTTCAATGTTCATTACTCCGTGATAAGCAACGCAGTTACGCGTGGCAAAGTCACAAGTGTGTGTCGCTGTGACATGCCCCGTGGCATGAAATGTCACACTGAAACTAAAAGACAGATTACACTACAAGCTATCAAGTTTTTTACATTTGCTATGAAATGGCTAAGCTGGCTAGGTTGAATTCTAGTTGTTAACTGCATAGCATTGCACGGTCACACGTGATTACAAAAGCACGGTCAAAAAAGGCAGAATTAAAAATAACTACTTCCGGATGCGCCCTACTGGACCAAAATTACACAGTAAATGTTAATTTAGAAGAGTTTATTCATAAAATTAGTTGGATTTTGGGTTCACTTCAGTATTTACCATTTCGATCGATTAACTAGGGACTGTAATTATTAAGTTTGGCATTATCGTGGCTTGTTGGGATTGTTGGGTGGAAATATTTTGTTTAGGCAATTGTAAAGCCTCGCCCACAACAACATTGGTATGCAAAGCAAATAGCAAACCCTGCACTCTTCGTAACCTAGAAACGTTGGAATGATGCATGGTACTCTACAGTATGATGCACAGCTAATAAGTTATTCGCTTCTGCAACAAGAAGTGAATGAGACTGAGAATTTGTCAAATAGAAAAATCTTTTATCGATTTTCAGTTGAATATGTCATGTTATTCATTGTGTCTATTACCATGTTGGTTTAGTGGGATATACCCCAAATTTTTATACAAAAACCGTGGGTGGTGATGCGGTGCACCAATGTATTATTCCACTTTAGAAATGTACCTATACATGAAACCATTCTCAAAACTCTCAAGTATAATATTGTAAATAAACCGACATGCTCTAAAATCAAAGGCGTGTGTCATTGGTAAAGTGCGAAAGGCCTGCAACCTACTGTCACGTAGAATGCTGGCTACTATTCAAAACGCGGACTTATACCAAATCAGTACAATATTTGAACTTTCCACTAAATACCCCCTACTTGGTACCGTCACGGATCTGCGTGCTGAGAATAAATCTAATGGTATAACATCATGAGACTGGAAATAGTATTTTCCTCCTCAAATTTTTAGTTTTTTTTTTTCATATGTTTTGTGCATTTTGTCATTTTTGTTCAGAAAGCATTTTATTTATAGTTAATCTACTGTCTGACATAAATCATGTGAATTGTGTTTTGTATTCAGTTTACAAAATCTGAAGCGACCAACTTTGTAATCCTAATAGATTACTTCTAATTTACAATTAGAATAAAGCCAAATACTGCCCGAAAGGGTTTCAGGTTAATCTCGACCCACATAACTTTACTCTATTGTTGCATTGTGTCCGGCCCCTAACTGGGATAATTAATGACTGGGCATTTCCGCAACTCACGCGCAATGAAGTGACGCACAGCTGTCCGATCCTTTCCCCTTTCGTTCCCGCTATGTTAAAGCATCCGTACAAAACCATTAGCAGTTTGATTTCAAATCGAATTTACCTTATATCCAACGGGTAGGTAAGTTAATATTTGAACTTTTATATACCTGAAACGTAATGGCTGGGTAACTACCACAGTTAAGGATTATCCGAAGACCCCTGTAAAGATAATAATACTTTGCTGTTTATTTCAGTCAAATAGTGAAAATTATTTTCACAATTATTTTAAGTGATAAAGACCCGTTAAACTTATAATTATGTTATCTAATCGCGAAAGTCTGAAAAGAATTATTTTCAATTAATCAGTTTCAAATATCATGAAGTTGTGAAACTTTATGTAATTCCTTGTTGCTTAACTTAACAAAAAAGTTATGTTTTATTTTTATTTTATACACTAGTACGAAGGTTCTAGAATATACTGAAGTTCTAGTAAAGGCAGGTAGACTTTCTGTGGTACGATCAGAGGCTTTGGTAGGGCCTGACTCGTTCAGCAGTGTAGAAATAATTAACAAGAACTCGTAAAAAATATGCTACACGAATATATTTTTAAGATTTTTGTAATTACACTGACTTTGAAAGTAATTTCACCATCTGTTCTGGGTATAACAATAGATCAGTTTAATCTGTCGGCCAGCACACGCTCCCAATATAAATACGTGATCAATTATCCACGGCCTATCCCACGAAGGGTGTTTATTGAACAATTTTAATGATTAAAAGTTGAGAAGGGAAATGAGGGACGCGAGATTAGCTGAGCGGGAAATTAAGTTGGGGACGTTAGATTCTTGCAGTGCTGTATACAAAGTATACCGGTAAGCATTTATAGTGTGAACATTAAACTGTCTGTAATGGTTTTATGATTTGAAGAGCTTGTAAGTTTTGTATGCGTGGAATAGCTTGTTAGCGTGTAGTGATTGCGCAATATAATGACTGATAATAGTCACCATTGGTGCATTGGTTCTTACAGTGCTTGTTCGACTTAGTACTATTTTGTATGTTTTTCGATGCGTTCTCTTATCATGCGTCAACGTACGACAGCGTAGAAACATGGCATACCTCACGATTAATTTCAAGGAAAGACTTTGCTGTAAGCTTATGTAATTTTCATACAATTGAATCTTTCCTCAATCGTTAACGTCATCAGAAAGTGGTTGCTGTTCATACGACGACGGATGCAGTATGAATGCATGATGACCATAATATAAGATACTTCATAATTCATGTTTTATTTCATAGCAATGAGTTAATTGAAACCGCCGCGTCGTACACAGGCTTGAAGCCGTCAATATTATCCTTCCAGCATCGGAAGACTTATATAATAGAGACGAGGACGCGCCTCGTCTCCTTAAATGAGCCCTAAGGTGCGTCATCATGACAGAGACGACGAAACTTCAAAGCATTTTATAAGTCTTCCGATGCTGGAAGGATAATATTGACGGCTTCAAGCATGTGAGCTTACTGATACGTCGATGCTGAAGCAGGGAAACAGGAATGAAAGCCTCAAAACCGAAGGTGAATTTTCTTCGTACCTACCAATTTAAAGGATTTATTATTACCGATGGACGGAGAAGTTTTGTGTCATTGGCCTTTCTGGTTAGTTAGACAGCACTAACCAAATCTGAGTGGTTACTTATCAGATATAAATCCCAACATGTAGATGTCATAACTTTAATGAAAACCTTTATATTAATTAAACAATTTTAAGTGTAGGTAATATAGTTATTTTTCTCTTGGATCGTACTACTTTTAAGCCCGTCACAATGCGGGCAAAGCTGCGAACTATGTTAGTAGGTAATTAAAGTTAATAGCGCAACGCAATTATGAACGTGCTGAAACAATAAACGGAATGCATGAGTAATTACCATGACATTTATTAAAAGAAAAGATACAGTCAGCTCTATCTGTGAACGAGATAATAACAACAATATTTTAATAACAATACATAGCAATATTGGTCGAAGAGATTACGTTTCATCAACTTTATACAAACTAAGCTCAAGGTACTGCCTCATTTAAATATACCGCAAATCAGTAATTCCCAATAAATTTAACTCATATGATTTCTGAGGCTTAGCTATATTAGGCAGATGCGTAGAACATTTTTAATTCTCAAATTCAGAGGCACGTCCAAATATTATATTTGGCAAATGCCCGCCTTTTGGAAGTAAAAACATTCCACGCGAAAGGTTAGCAGCCCATCGCCGCTTATTGGAAAAACAGATGGCACATGCTTTCGAGAAAAAAAAAACACGCTCATGACTGTACTTAATACTAATGAGGTTACGTAACCTCACGGAACTACGCACTGAAATAGATCTGAGTATTAAGTACATTCATGAGCGTTTTTTTTTTGTCTCCATCCATCAAATGAAAGGGTTTGAAGAAAATAATACGAAAAAGCTTGTTTTTTAAGTGTTTTAAGTATTATTTTATTCATATCATGGCCTTGTAATTGGGCATAATAAACTAAAGCAAATATCATATAACAGTAAAAATATATCCACACTGGTAAATAAACTCGAAATCGTGTAAAAAAACCCTCCCTCGTTTATCGTAAGAATCAGTGATACGTATCGTGTTACAATGTAAGTGATTCGACACGTTCATTTCTAATCAGTTATATATTAATCTTCGATGTCTTTATTCCGTGATGAGTAAGCACAATTGCTTCGTCTGCCGATGTTTTGATACGACCAAGCTGAGATTGGCTCTTGGAGCTGTTTTTCAATATCAATGTACAACTGCCCAACCTGTCCGAGTTTTTTAAGTTATTCCTCTCTATCCTAAAGTTTCCTTTCTACGTGATGAGTAAGCACAATTGCTTCGTCGGCCGATGTTTTGATACGACCAAACTGAGATTGGCTCTTGAAGCTGTTTTTCAATATCAATGTACAACTGCCCAACCTGTCCGAGTTTTTTAAGTTATTCCTCTCTATCCTAAAGTTTCCTTTCTACGTGATGAGTAAGCACAATTGCTTCGTCTGCCGATGTTTTGATACGACCAAACTGAGATTGGCTCTTGAAGCTGTTTTTCAATATCAATGTACAACTGCCCAACCTGTCCGAGTTTTTTAAGTTATTCCTCTTTATCCTAAAGTTTCCTTTCTACGTGATGAGTAAGCTCAATTGCTTCATCTGCCGATGTTTTGATACGACCAAACTGAGATTGGCTCTTGAAGCTGTTTTTCAATATCAATGTACAACTGCCCAACCTGTCCGAGTTTTTTAAGTTATTCCTCTCTATCCTAAAGTTTCCTTTCTACCAGAAATATCTTTAGGAGAATGCAGTTTATTTGTATCATTTTTAAGTTTTCTAACTATTTGTACGTTTTTGCTATTCTTTTGTGTTTTGTAAAACGAAGATTTCAAATAAGTGGTTTTGGTGTTAAATCTATTGTACATTATTTATTTTTTAAGGTGCATGCAGTTATAATTTTTGGTGTATCTATCATTTTTTTTTTACTTATCATTTTAAAAATTTGATGCAAAAATTTCGAACGCAAGATCTTTAAATCTATAACAGTATACGCAACCGCACCTGCTAATAATCACACCATTTTGTATCACAAACGATTATTTTCGAAAATGTACAACAACAAGTTGTTTTATTGGTGTAGTTCTTATAAGAATTGATATTGATGAAATTTTAGCAGTTTTTTTTATACTAGGCTATGTAATTGTTTTTAGCAAGAAAACTTTGTACAGATTCAAAACAGATAAATGCGGCCATGTGTGAGTAAGGCTTGCAAACCAGTATTCTATTTTCTATTAATATAACTTATAGATTTTGGAGTTCGAAGATGAGCTATATCGGTATAGGGATTTTCGAACTTTAGGAGGTTTCGGTAGTCGGGTGAAAACGGTACTTCGCGATTGTTCAGTTAAAATTCCAAAGTATCTTAGGTGATACTCATAACCAATCCCTATAAAAAAATTGCAAACATAAAACTTAACAAATGCTTTTAATACACATTGTAAAAACTTTAAGTTACCAATAAAATGCAAAAACTATCACGTCGCATTTTCACCTTTCAACCTCAAACATCAAAGCAAGTTCAAAGAACGTAATACATGTTAAATGCTGTACGATTTATCCGCTTAGGAAAATGTTCTTTATTCAATTGTGTGTCGTGATATTTATCACGCTTCGACGACCAATCGTAGTGACTATTGCTCCATTTGAAGGTTTCCTTTTGCTGATGTTATGGTTACCAAGATTTGAGCAAAAGTGTTTCGGATCGAGCGTAAGAGAGATCCAGTTCTTTAAAGAGAGCTGTCAGTAGCTAATAAATGAGATATTTTTTATTTATCTATTTAACAAATGAAACGATTACAAAAATAAGTATTATTACAAATATTAACATGAAATCTAAGGATTATAAATATGCTATTACACAGACCTACTTCTTATAACTATCTTAAAAGACTTACATTATTACGTTAATCTAGTAGTTCGCCACGAACATAGATCTCGCGATAGTGTCATTCAGGAAATTTATATATCTACTACCGACATCTAGTTCTCTATTTTTGGATTAAAAATATAAACTAACTTGCTTATTACTCAAAAACAGGCTAAACTTGCAGGCCTAAAGCAAAATTTGCAATTGCAAATACAAATTGCTTTTTGTTTTTTTTTTATAAATAGAAAGGATTCAATCGCTACCCCAAGTGACCAGATTATCTGAGTTTTTCTCTCATTATTTCTGAGAGCTTCTTCAATTCCATAGTTCAAAAAACTACCTTCTGATTAAATCTTATATTCGAACCTACTCAGCTACTAAGTTTTATCAAGATTGAATAAATGACTCAGCATTTATTGTCGGACAAACATACATAATATACACACAAACACCGGATTGTCCAGAGTAGACTCCGAGATATTCGCTCGCTTCGCTGGCTCGATCAATTATATGTAGGCGGTTCTCTTTGTTTGAAGGGCCATGTCATCAGCAGAGCTTCATCACTTGTCTAAGTCTTTACTATGTAACTATGTTCTATGTATATAACATGTACTATGTATTAAATTATATCTACTTTATCATTAATCGGAGGTGAAATAAGAAGTATTTCTATAAAGACTAACTTCATGCATAAAGTTCATACTTACTTAGATCCGAAGGCGGTGCTCCGTCAGTCCTAACTCTGGTTTATATTTTCATTCGTCAATTTGGTCATAATAATTGAGACAACTCTATTCAGCATTCAAATGAAATTTGAACCACATAACTTCCGTTTGATAACCCGTTCTATTATCAAACCAACAAGCCTCAATTAGCAAAAAGACCGTGCGTCTAACTTATAATATCAATGCATGGTAGTTTCATTACGATTAAGTTAGTTTAAAGTAAAAATGTGGTCATACAATTCAATGAAAGCTGTTCTTTCGTCATCAGATAATCAAAACCACAAAGGTGCTTTGTCTGTTTCTGATGTTTCTTCAATCACTCTATTATTACATAGACTTAGTGAGACAGTTTACGTGAATTGATGGTGGTTTTTATTGATTGATAGTGAAATTGACACAATTCGATAAACACCCGTTGTAAAGGGAGGCAATGCCCTGTGAAAACTGAAGCCAGTTATGCGAAATAACACGCCAGAGGGTAGATGACGTGCTCGATGTTTGTTCAAGTGCCTAAGTTAATTAATACATGAGCAGATTTTATTTAGCGAAAAACTCAATTTCATCAGCAAACAACAACTGCCACTCAACGTGAACGACTTCCAATCATTTCAGGTGATTTATTACTAAAATCAAATTAAGATTAATTCGATTTTGTTGGGTTTATAATATCCATACAACGAGCTGGTTAAACCCTTAATGCTCACATGACTTTATGTGAATTTGTTTGGATTTTTATTTCGGTCCACTGAGGTTTGATCTGGAGTTGGACTCGTGGGCGGTACACCGACATCCAATTTGAAGGTTGTGAGTACGAACCCGGTCGTGCACCAATAAAAAATAAAGAGCGTATTACCACGTGCTCAAAATGGTGAAGATTTTTGATGTTAGTAGTTAGGATACTTTTGTTTGATGTCTGGGTGTTTTCTTTGTATAATATGTATGTATTTACAAAAAAAAACCATGTTGGCCTAATGGGCGACACCCCGACTTCTGATCCGGAGGTTGTGGGTTCGAATCCGGTCGTGAACCAATGGATTTTTCCACTCGAAAAAATTATGTGCGCATTAACACGTGCTCAAAACGGTGTAGGAAAACATCGTGAGGAAACCGGCATGCTCTAGAACCAAAAATTCGAAGGCGTGTACCAACATTTAGTGTTCCAATAAGCGGCGATGGGCTTGTAACCTGTCACGTGGAATGCTTACTACTTGCAAAACGCGGGCATATACCAAATGTAAAGTTTGGACGTGCGTCTGTCTACACCCTACTTGATATCCTCAAAAATCTACTCACTGAGTATGTATCTGAGGATATCCACCATGGGGAAGACAGTCGTGAGAGTGTTAGTTTATTTGTATTTACATAAAAAAAAATATAGATTGCATTTCAGTCATGTAGTTCCCATAATAAAAGCTCTGTTTACTTTGGGGCTACATATTTGTTTAAGGCAGTTGGATTAATTGCAATTCGCAAATCGGTAATAAGTCGGTGGTGATGATGATTTATGCTACGATCTATAAATTGCAGCATAAATACTCCACTCCAGATGTTCAATATTAGTATGTTTTATTAAACACTATATACCCAATAAGGTATCTAGTTTTATATATTTGCCTATGCATCGTTTTTACGTTTGCCTTCAAACACATTCCCACCGATTGAACATAAAACGTCTCTCTGTCAGAAAGATTCAACGAATCTGCAAAGGAATTTTCACGTCTGTGAAATGTGGCAAGATTTGCACAAGTTTGGCCCTTTGGGGAGGATGTAACGAATTCAGAGAGGCAATCCAATAAGGCAATATTCTTATGCGTACTGCAAGAACCATTAAACCTTATCGATGGGATGGACAAATTATCCGACGAAACATTGTGACCGGAAACATTGTGCTGTTGTCGTATTTTGCGTTCCAATTGGTTTCTGTGTTATCTTTATTCTTATCCATATTATAAGTAGTGTTCATCAAAAATAAAACTTGTTGATTTGCATTCCTGTTTAGGATTTGCTAAATTCTCTTATATGTCACACATTTCTATTCACTCTTTGGTATAATTATCGGTCCGTCGGAGATAAAACACGACGCGACTCATTAATAACTGTGGAGGATTAATGTTTATAAAGCTTCACCCATATAACTAATGAAAGCATTTTTATGAAAAGATCGAAAGACAATGATTCCATATACATTTCAAAATGATGTCACATTTTAATTATTTGGCACGGCAAGAATTTAAAGCCTATGCAAACTCTTTAAAATTGATTTTGAAAGAAATCAGTTCATCCCATAGTATTTAAAATGGCAACCACTGCTGATATACTACTTATATACTTTTTTGTAAATACATACACATAAAAAGTCATGTTTACAATGTTTTAGCACAAGTTGATTATAGTTTGAGAGTTTAAGCTATGAACATTTTAATAAAATATAACTGAATTTAATAAGTATGGAATTTTTGCAGGCGACTGTACCAACATTTTTATTGTATTTTATTGAAAATGTGCATGATTTTTGTCGAAATAAAATTATTTTATTTATTACGTATCTAATTGTTATGGCTTTTCTACTTTCCTTTTGCACAGTCGTCACATTTAAAGGACTAAACTTATACTGTAATGTACTGAATCAATTAAATTGATTACAAAAAAATGCTATGTAGACACTAAATTCTTGAAAACAGATTTATTGTTGGTCGTCCTGGCATGTATATGGCTCTGAAATGCGACATTGATTTGATTTGGCGAAAAACAGAATGGTTCGCTCTCAACACTTTTGAAATAGCAAGATGAACAACGATATTTTAAATCGGGAATTTAAGAGATTTAGTCTAAAACTATTCCGGTTCCGCCTATGAAGAATTTTTTTTTAATACTGAATTATGAATTACATACCAAGATGATTTATGTTAAACTAATGAACGAGGGCCTGCTGACAGACTCTCAAATCAAATCAAATCTTTTATTGATTGTCACTGACTTATTATAATTAATTTGGCATATTTTTAAAACGAAAACAATTGAATCACACCGATATTTATTGATACAATAAATGTTTACGGTTGAAGATGTCACAGATAGATAAGTACATACCTATTATGTCTTTTTCTTCATCACAGTGCCTAATATATGTTTTTCATTTCATCTTAAAACTGGTACTACATTATTATATTTCTCAACAAACCAAATTTTTTTTTATTTACTATTTCTTATTTCGTTCTTAAAAATATATCTACCCAAAAGTTTTTGTGGGAAAAAGCTGCCGCTAAATTATTCAATTCGATAGACTCATAGCTACTTACGTTGCAAGACATGTTGCAAAAGCATACATATTTTATAGTTTCCTCGGTCGAGAAAGAGAATGGTAAAGTGCATGCTTTTTTCAAGTCATTTCCAGTTTTGCAACGCCATAATTTTAAGGAAACTGTGGGTCTGTGCTGGGAAGTAATACTATAGATAGAATATTGCGACGTTGGTGGTTGTAAGTAGGAGCGGCCCCTTTGATTAAACCTTTTCGTCGCTTCCACTATACCGTTTTACTCTTATTTTGTTTACTAGTCTTAGTACAGGACCTTATAAAATATTTTCTTTAAGGCAGATACTATCTACTCTCTTATTTTGTTTACTAGTCTTAGTACAGGACCTTATAATATATTTTCTTTAAGGCAGGCACTGTCTACGAAATTCACGAAATTTTCTTACAGTTAGCCAAACACCAATTTGTTTAAAAAACAGTTGCTGCTCAATTTCCTAGGTAGGTAAGATAAGTGCTTACCGACTGAATCCCAACATTAAACTTCTCCTAGAATGTCACCTGAAATTTTGTACAAGCACATTGTAGGGTTTAATTTAGAATTGAGCTCAAAGTTAAAAATAGCGCACGATGTTTAATTATTCATACACGGAAGGACGCTCGGTTTTCTAGGCTAGTCTATTTATGCTAACTCTGGATAAAATAGATTTTACCTGCAGGTTGATTATGTGATTAGTCGATGATGGTACGAAAAAAGTACATCGCAGCAAATTATTAAAATGTTTACTTTTTCATACAATTTCAATTATATTTTTTCCTACAGGCTGACTACTGTAGGAAAAAGGAAATTGAAACTGTATAAACAAATTACTTATTTTTCCAATTCATGAGAGCATATTAACAGTTGCCTTGTCGTTTATTACATATTATTCTATGAAATCTCATTTGAAGTTGTAGTAAACCAATATTGTTTCATTGGCGGCATAAAAGTTTAGTGTAAGTTACATGATAATAATCCTTCTTAAAAATTGTAGTTTATAAAATATGGATTACTCTTTTATTTTCAAAATCAAATCATTATATTATCTTCTCTTTCTCTCTCACTGCTGCGTGACTTTTTGATTTCTGTGTGACCATCCAATTAGATGGACGGTAAGGCTTGTGTGAAATTTTAGCTCTGGGCAGTCAAATGTCCATTTATTGTTCTAACAAAGAACATTTGACTCCATTTATTGTTCTTTATTTGACGGGACTTTATCTGTGTGAGGCATGATAGCCCAATACTGCATCGCAAAACACCAAAATTGAATACCTCCCTTTTCTGTTATAGCAGTACAAAAACGAAAATCCACATCTAGATTATTAGGAACAAAGGAAAGATAAAGTATGTATGTATGGATGAAGCCGCGGGCGTTAAAGTACTCATATCAACTCAATCAATCATCATAGTATCTGTTAGGTAAGAATGGATTACTATTCCTCACTCCTATGTATGTTTTGTTATATGATTTATACCCTAAGAATCATAGATTTATCAGCAAAAATTGTTTGTGGTGCTTGGAAGGCAGCTTCATTCACAATAGCCATTAATATTTTAAGTACCTATGCTACAAATGTGCTAAATATTTTCCCTTTAAGAATTCTACACAAATGTATAGAAAACCAAACACTGCTTTGCTAAACCATAATTATTGGGTTTTGTGACAGACAAACAACAAAGTGATACAGTTATTGTGGTTGAGGTTCCGATATATGGTTGGTTAAGATTAAAGCTTCACATATATGGTTGGTTAAGAATTTGCTCATGTGTTTTAATCCAGGGAGGAAGTATGAGTATACGTTTTTATGGAAAAAAATCAGCAACATTTCCTCTTTATATTGCGAGACAATGTTGACACAGATCTAGTTATATTCCGATGGTGACAGTAAGTCTGACTGCAGAAGGAAAGTGAGTAATATTACACCCTACAGTCTCATAGACCTGACCCCACACTCTGTGGCGCAGTGGGTGAAGGCCCGCCTGAGACGCAGAAGGTTGCGGGTTCGATTCCCGCTGCGGGACAAACGTTTAATTTATGTATGTATTCAACACAAACTCGGCTTACTTTGGGGCTAGATGATGCTGTGTAAAAAATTACCAGCATTATTATTACACTATAATTCCTTGTGTAATGGAACTATGGTATCACAACACCAACAGAAACAACTACTAAAGTCAAAGTCAACATTCATTTATTCATTAAAATCACAAGGATCACTTTGAAACGTCGGTTTTATCTACTGCCTGTTCTTCCGCGACCAAGCCAGGAAAGAAATGCAAGAAAACAAGCCTGGTTATTCCTATGTATAACTATATACCTATGTATTACTGGGAGCCCACGTTATACAAATCGAGTTTGACTATTTTTTCGTGTTTCCGCCTAAAGATTTTGGGATGTAGGTAACTTTTTAACTCCCTCGAGTAAACCAACCGTTGTGAATGGCTGAGTTTTTCGGGATTCCCTTTTTGTGCCACAAAGAAAGTCAGATTCATTTAACGAACGGCCTTTTAAAGATAGAAACTTCTTTTGAAGCTTATTATAGAATCGTTTCAGAGGATTAGAGCCTTAAGAGTAAGGGTAGCCAGGTATGTACCATAATAAATGGATATTTATATCATCATAAGTAATTCTATGAACATTACGTTGTATCAGTATGAGTTCTTTGATGGAAAGCGCTATACATTATTATTAAGTGCCTTGGATAGATTTATAATTTACCGTCCGAGAAAAATGTAGGCAAAGTGAAAATCCGATTTAACTCGCTCCTACCTAGCCGCAATCGGCGTCTAGATTCGATTCCCTGCCACCCTGAATGGGAATTGGATTTGCAGTTCTGCAGAGCTATGCATTATGTACCAATGTAGATACTTTTCAAATTGCCTCTCGTAAACTTTGGTGAAGAGTCGTGTAAGGTTGTAGAGGTAACTGTGTATCATATTTTCAGCATCGTTTTTGGGTTGACTGAAAATAATAATATTGATTTAGCAGCGCCGTTTTTGGGTAGACTGGAAATAATAATTTTGATTGACCTTACCAGTAGCTTGTCGGTTGAAAAAATATTTCCAAAGAAACATTCTTGCTAATGAGGCCGATAATGTTTACAATCTTCTTCTAAATATCTTCTTCTTCTAATAACTTTTCCGTTACTGACTGATCGACCAACGCAATGCCTAAACTATAAGTCCTAGAAGCATGAAACTTGGAGGGTATATCGTATTTTTATAATGGGGTGAAAAGGGCTGTATTTTAAGGATACTTCAAATATAGAAGAACTGAATACGTATCTGGGTATTAAAAAAGCCCTTACAAGGCATGCAATGATTTCTACACCTAACAATTACCTAAATTACGCGAGTAAAACCGTGAATCAGCTAGAAATTTAGGTATAAAAAAGGAAAATTGATATTACAAAAAGGTAAAGTTTGTAAGTTTGGATGTAGCAGCAATCCCCGAAACTACTCATTCGATTTTCAAAACATATTTAATAATATTTAGAATACCAAAAAGTTAAAGTCAAAGGACTTTTCGGGAAGACCAATTTTCCAACGTAAGTCGACGAACTAAACGAATGCGTTTCTTACGAACTCTGCTTTAACGCGGCAATAATTACTTATCGGCTTTTTTCCGGGTACTACGCGGGCAAAGCCGTGGACAGTAACAAGTTTTCAATATTTTTGCATTGTGAACTCGTAAAAGCGTGAGGCCACGCGTCAATCACGCGACAGATGCGGGCGACATACTCAAAATTGTCGCAGAGAGATCACAGAAAAATATTAAATGGCGTATTTTAATATCAGCCATATTTCGTCATGCTACGTTGACAAACATATTAATATAAACGAATCCAATATGCGCTTTCAATGAAAATATGGCGGCATTCTAGAAATTGCCGATCGGATGTTGCTTATAACGGGGACAGGTTCTGACGTAATCTTAAGCCCAATATGGCGACTGTCATTTATATACCGCTATTTAACAGTTAAAGCGAGTTTTCAACGTCAACATAAATAAATATAATATAATAATTTCGTATTGATTTATTGTCATGACTGCCGTATTTTAGGAAACTTTGGTTGCTTTTTACTGTAGGATAAAGGATTTAAAAAGTTTATTGGTAAGTAAGTATTTATGGATGGTTTAGAAAATAATAATTCGATTTTAATTCGATTCGCGTTTATTAGAAATGGCAGTTGGTAAGTTTCCATGAATCAAATTCATTATAAATTAATAAAGGTACATGAATGTATTACATTTGTATTCGCTTCCACACATAATGTAGGCCTCTTTTCCCGTAACCGCAAGCAGTTTAGATATTTCCACCCTTTTTATGGCTTATTTACGTCATGATTTGTGAGCCCGTCCAATAACTTTGTTTACTCATACTAGTTTGTTTGTCAGTAGTTGTATTTTAACTGTATTTATTTAATTTTTACTGATCTTTATTTTCACAAAAAACGTATAGGCTGACAACTCATCGTAATTAATATAATAGTAAACTATAATAACAACTAAACGTAACGTAAACTACATGCAACTGTGTCGATATAAAATAAATAATGCTGGTCATTTTTCACACAGCATCATCTAGCCCCAAACTAAGCAGAGCTTGTATTATGGGAACTACATGACTGATATACTATATACTTTTTTTTGTAAATACATACATATTATACATAGAAAACACCCAGACCCGAGACAAACATTACAAACATTTGTCCCGCAGCGGGATCGAACCCGCAACCTTCTGCGTCTCAGGCGGGCCTTCGCCCAATGCGCTTTGGACTTGAAAGTAGATATTTTACGTTCTCTTCGAAAGTTTTTAATCAAGTCACTATCATCCGATCATATTAATCATTCTGTAGTAGCTGGATATTACAAAGTGTGTAAAATCAGATATAGTTTATAGCGTTATCATAGACCCAAGTCAAAGCACATCTGTAATTAGTTTTAGATATGTTCAGAGCTTTGGTTCAGAGTTGGTTGATTGACTGTAGGTGACTACGTTTACATAACGAAAGTAGTTATGAGGGTGGTATTACGGTTTAACCTCGCTATATTGTACTCAGTTTGTTTATTGTGCCAGAATGGTTTCGATGAAAATCTGTTAAATCAACAAAGTGGTGTCTCATAAATGTTGTCCTGTTATGTGTATTTGTGAAATTGAGCATATGTCTCAATTCTGAGTGCCATTGCTACCATGTGTGAAGGCACTGCTACGGTTGTACCCATACGTAGCTCTAAAGATATCTAAGAAGATTCAAACTGTAAGAGATCTATCAATCAACAGAGGATACAAAGTTCTGATGTTTCAGAACTCTGTGTCCTCTGTTGCAAGGAACGTACATATTTGACAGTACATTCTATAAGCATGGTTTTTGTGGGCACTCGTCATCTAGAGTCCGTACATTAGTCGAATATACCTATGATTAGTTATCCTCATTCGTCGAACACCGACGCCGCGACCCAATAATCAGACTCGAAGCGGACTCTATGGACTAGATGGCAGTTAATCTAATCTGCAATATCGCATTTCATATAAATGCTTCAGGATAATGTCGAATTTGTTGATATTGAAATTGGATATGGGAGAGAAATCCTGAAATCGTGAAAAGATCTCGATATAGTTAACATTGTGGCAACATTGGGTGGCCTCTAATATAATTCATAATGTACCTGAACTTCTAAGACTCTCCAGGATACAGTTTTCATCAATAACGATATAACATTTATATTCATTTTATCGAATAATTTCCTGACATTTTGTCTTATATTTTACATTAACATATGAATTGGTTAAACATTAATTGTAATTGTATTTTTTTTATAAAAATCATGTCCTAAACCAGAGTAATAGTTGTTTTTTTAACATAAGTTAAATTTACTTTTTACAACTGCTGCATTATACGTACTAATAGAGGGGTCAAATGGCCATGCCGCTAAAATGTTTACGCGCAAAGTTTGTGATGTAGTTAGACTTTCAGTGTAATTATGGCTTATATCAGGTACTCAATTTCCTGAACTAGTCAACAAGCAAATAATTATGCAAGTTCCTGGATTTGTGTTACGGAATTTAATACGAAATTATTAACTTTCAAATACACCTATTATTTGTTTTCAACTCTGGCATGCCAACAATTTCAATCGCGCAAAAATAAATTTTACACTGTTGCAGAAGGTCCAAGTTTCGCAGGGATTTCTGTCTTAATTTGTTTGTAAAGTAATGCGGATATTAATCGCCTTCATTCAGACTCTATTTTATTGATTAAATGTCGTGGCATGATAATTTTAATGGTGGCGCCACCGCTACTAAAAATCCGTTTGGAACAGCAAATGTATAAAGCTTTTAACCAAATGAAAGCCATATATTACCGAATAACACACTCGAAACTGGGTGATATTAGCCACTCAGAAAATGGCCTGGCACAATGTAGCCGTGATACACATCGCGCTTGTTCATAACTTGTTTGTTTTATGCACTTTTGTACAACTTCGGCTAATTCAATTTGTCTGCAAAACGGTGTTGTTAAGCATTCAATTATAGTAATGCAAAAGCGGGCGTGCCATCAGTTAATACTACTTCGCTATCCAGCGCAGGATTAATTATTTATTTCATATAAACGTTCCTGCAAGATTTATTCATATTGCATTTTGAATAAACTTTAATTTGCTTTACAATATATGTTTTTGAAACCAGGGCAGAGAGTTTCTTTTTCTTTGATCAAAAACATATAATTACTAAAGGCTGTTATTTATTAAATAAAAAAGCGTCCTTGGTCGTTAGGTTCGTCGGAATCCTACAAAACATCGCGAATACATCAATCAAACTGTCTTTATTGTATGTATAGACGGGGGTCGTTCGACAGTATAAGTATAGATGGATTTTTTATTATGCGAGATTCCATTAAATCCTGTAATGAATTACGGAACATTATTCTTCCCCGGAAAAAAAACAAAACAAATCGAGTAATATTTTGATAATAGGTATAGCGTAGCGTATAGTACAATGTGTGTTTTTTATTATTTAAATTTAGTATGTTCTTAATGTTATGATGAATATGGTGCAAATAAAAACAAATCAATATTATCCGCTAAGCTTAGCATCAACTTTTTTTATGTAAAATATAGAACAAAGGTCGTAGTTATTTTACGTTATTACTTTGAAACTCAGCGGAGAGTTGTTGGTTTGTTCGATAAGAAAGTTTAGCTCTTAAGTAGGCACATTAGGGGGAAACAGGAAAACATTAAGGCGTGTCGTCGACAGTGGCTCGATGCCAGACGCTATTAAAATATGCTAACCAATTGGACGCACAGACTTCATTCCGGCAGTCCGAAATCTTTAGAGCGCATTTACCTATAAAGCCGGCTACTACAGATCTACATCATACGCATCGGACGGATCGCATCAAACGGATTAATTAGGCGTAGTGCGTCCACTGTATCCGCTGCAGTCGGATTGCCGACGCGACGGTCGTTTGCAATCGAATTTTAACTGTTTGCATTTAGATTTTCGAAATTGCGTCAGCATTGCTGCTGGGCCGATGCGTTTGGACCATCCAGTGCGGAAGCCTCACCAAACAGCGTTTTTAAGTTTTATGGTTGACTATTGAGAACCGTTATTATGGCAGCGTAGTCAGGTTTCATATAAGTGAGCTGGTAAACAGTGTGCAAATCAGTTTTGTGTGTGAATTACACAATTAAGTAAGTTATTTGTAGCGCTAAGAATTGTACATTAGTTAGCCTCCATCATTTTTAGAAAATAGTAGTATTTTTGGAAAAAAAATTAAATAAACTGCTATTGCAAGGAGACGTGATTGTTTCGTTCATATCCCAAAGCAATGTTTAGGCTTCGATTACTCTATTGAGACTTTAACCATCGGTACATCACACTGAAGCTCAGTTAAATTGCGTTTTAAAACACTCAATATATAAGTTTATTAAATTTATAAGTATTATGGTAAATAAGGAATACTCTAACTGTATTCATTCGTAGGGAAAATCGAAGAGTAATTTAAGCAATATGAACCTACGCGAGTTAAACTAGGCTACTATTATTTTTTTTAATTTTAAAGGTACACCGTCATTTTTCGGTTTCAAGAGTGATAGGATGCAAAAAGAATTTGCTTCTTTATTAAACTATTACGTGGAATAGCACATGTTTGGTTGCAGCCGCACTGGATGCAGTTGCACGTCCCGTTCTTCATAGCTTTCCAATAAAAAGTATGTGTATGTACAGGATTGGCCACATTACGCGATGTTACCCTCAAGAGTCACAGCGAAGCTACCGAATGTGCCATCATGTTTCGTAGCAAGCCACCCAAACGCAAGCTATCTGCAGTGTGGCCGCAGTCTTAGAATTTTGCGAGATATGTGGTCGGATGGGATAGCCATCGGCAGCGATTCGACAAGTTAGGCATAACAGAGTTTCATATTTGTATCGAACATAACATCCGTCAAACTATGCACGTTCGAGTTCCGCGCAGATAAATCTGTTAGCGCAGGTGGGAAGTTTCGAATTTATGTATTCCATGTCCCGATGCGACTCTGCAGGAATTGAGGTAGTTGAGTGTTTAACTTACATGTTTGTGACAGCCGAGTAAGCTATACACCAACCTATTACCTAAGTAACAGTTTATAGAAATCAGAAAGCTGCCGTTTTAAGATTCCATGTTGTTATGAAACACTATAGAGACATTGGGCTTTCTCTTAAAAAGATACGCAGGCCTGAACATAAAACCAAACAAAAATCTAACTACTAATAGGTCCTAACTATTTTTGAGAAATAAGAAGAATCCACCCAATTACTTTTATAAAGCTAATAAAAGACAGCCCTTAGAATGTAGTCCTACTTTATTCAGCGATTTTAATGGGCACTATTTGTATTTCATTTACCGCACTGTGCCCAGACTGGGCGGCACAATTATAGCGGTCCAAAACAACATTTGAATATCAATTGACTCACTTACCCGTAAGATTTATAAATTAATTAGATGCATTGATTTTGGAAAAACAATGCTGCAAAACATTCACACTTAACAAACAAACATTGCGTAGAACCCTTTACGAATAATATTTATATAATATTTATAATGCTTTAGTATGTAAAGCATTATAAATATTATATAAATATTACTAGTTAAAATGTTATGCATTGCATTTATTTAGTTTAACTAGTTAAAATGCATCGCATGACTAGGCAAACGACACGAGAAACTTTAAAAGACTACGATATTGCATACTTGCATGTCTAAGTAGGTACCTAGAGCCTAGGTAGCTCAGATTGAGGGAGGAGAAGAAAGGCTTTGGTAAAACAAAAAACTCTTAACTATTTAATTTTTTGTAGTTAACTATTTCAGTTAACTACAAAAAATAAAATAGTTAATACAGGCCCGCGTAGCCCCCTCTGTCAGCGCCAACGGCGTATCATGAGGCAGGCAAGAAAGTCAGCGGTCGCTTCTCAAACCGGGAAGTAATTAAACTTGCTACTCAACTATTATCTGTGGACTCCCCGAAGCCAGGAACTTCCCCGTGTCTTGTGTGAAACTTTCCTCACTGAAATTAATGCTTACTTTAATCCAACAATCTTTGTAAAATCCTTTCGTGATCTCACCTCTCGGGCTTGTGATGTTATTATGCATATCTACTTACCTTACTTGGATTGGAGCACCGTTGTTCGGTAATGTGAACTTATGCTTTTGACGTCGCTGAACGGTACGTATAACGCAAATTAATGCGTGCAATGTGTTCGTAAATCTACCAATTAGTTCGCGAGCTGTATTCGTTAACTAAACACGAAAATACGAGCTACTTCTAATTACGAGATAAATTTGGCTGCTGCAAGGTACGTACTTACGTATACACTTAGGTATAGATACTAGTAGATTTTATGTCTACAAGTAGATTTTATGTCTACAAGTAGATTTTATACTACTTGTATGGCAAACGAAGCAGAAGAGGTAGGAAATAGAAAATAAATTATTTCGGACGCAAACTGTTACCGTACAGATTTTTGATTTTTGACACAGGAATTTCCCCCTTTTTTTTTTTAGCACTTTCGTGAACCCTCAACCACGCTAGTATTTCTAGCAACAGTCACAAACTTTTGGTAATATTACAAGCTGGTGATTAAACACAGTCCTGCGTTCAAGTGAGGAGAAACACGTGTTACAAACGATTAGAGGCACCGCAGCATAGTAGCGTCATGTACCCCGGCTTAACAAGGTTTATTTACAGATAACACTCGTCAAGGACAGTTTAAAGAATTTTAAGTGGTACATAAAACTTATCCTAATTCATTTGGTGTCAAAATACGACGACACTAGGTCGTAGAAAACGCACTCCAAAACTGTTTCAGGAAAATGACCGACAACGTTCTTATTTGCTTTTAAATGTCATAAGAAAATAAAAATAAAAAATGATTCTTGTTTGTAATAGCCTTTTTTAATTGCCTTATTCACTGTAACGCTGGACGCCTCAGGAGAAGCATTTAAATTGACATTAAAGAGTAGGAGGAAGTTATTATTTGCTTTCAAAATTTGTTTCTCTGATCAAATCGAGTTAAGATTGTTGATTCTATTAGACTTCGT
The DNA here is from genome assembly GCA_961405105.1 of Perizoma affinitatum. NCBI lineage: Eukaryota > Metazoa > Arthropoda > Insecta > Lepidoptera > Geometridae > Perizoma > Perizoma affinitatum. Next base: position 14,246,002 of record OY560184.1, on the reverse strand, counting down.
CTTTTGTATGAAACATTACAGTTTTGCGAAAGCAGCATAATATAAATTTTTAGGGTAAAGTGACGATCATTTTATTGCCTGTTACTTAGGTACTGAACATTACGAAAAGTAGTCTTATCCCGGGCGTTCGCCAGCGTAATATGGATAGTAGGGTTACAGATCTCAGTCCTTCACTATGCTGCCCACGTACTCCTTTCGATCGTAAAATCCGTTTGCCCCAAAATGACCTTGAGTAACACACAACTAGATCAGAGATAAAGAAAGACTTATTTCACAATATGCTGCTGGTGTTTTGTTGGGGGTATAAATTTTACGTCTGGAATAGAGCTTCAAATGAAACAAATTTTTATTTCCAGTTTGTGTTGCTCGTTTGTCTTTCTAATGGCTTCGTATTCCACGCTACATCGATATAAAATACTTAAGACTTATGTTTTAGTGAGATAAAGTGAGCTGTACTATTTTATGATCAAGATGTTGCGGTTCCGTACGGTTATGTTTTGTTCTACCTTCTCTGTGTATTTTAGCAGAAAATGGAATAATGCTTTGTATAACGGAGATACATATTTTATACCAATACATGGGATTTTTTTGAATAGTCAACAAATTTACTTGCTGTGATCAAAAATAATGTATGTGTATGTTAGAAGTTTATTTATTTATTTTACATATATAAAATTGTAAGTGTTTATTTTTTAATTATGGTGTATTCAACAAAAGGTCTAATGCAGCGATTTTCAAAGCCTATAATCTGTATCCATGCCCTACTCCTAATTTTAATAGAATCCAATGGTTACATTGGCAATTCTACACATAAACATCTAGCAAAATACATAATAATTGAGTGGTTATGAAACTTCCTATTTGCCACCGTGTTACATAGCAGAGTTACAAACCGCAAGTCATTGTCAAATAAGTTAGAGCTCAGGGTTCGATCTACTTGGCACCAATATTATTAGTATGATATTTTGGTTAGCATTAGATCTGTCATTTGAGTCATTTGGCAGAAATCACTCAAAATTGGAGAAGATAAGACGTTACCGACCTATCTAAAAATGTACATATATATTTGTATGGGGACTATTGTTCGTTTGTTCGGTGAGTTAAGGATATTTTTACTGATTTGCAATGTTTCTTGTGTAATTCATTGCGATACTGATTTTATGCTACGTCTCAGAAGTGGCAAAATGAGAAGGTTGTAAAATGACAAGATCGTAAAATACAAGGTCATAAATTATACATACAATATGTATAATTATACTAATTGTAATTTAACAATAATAATAATAAATAATGCTGTATAGTTTTTACATAGCAGCACCAAACTAAGCAGAGCTTGCATGTGTTATGGGAACAATGTGGCTGACATTCTACTTATTTTTTTTTTATACATATCTCGGTTCAGGATGGTCTTTTGAGCTATCCTCGGACATAGTGTGGGCAAGTGGGGGTATTCGTGCAGTGAGAAGACACTTATTTGTTAACAGTTTAATCAAATAAGAACTATCGATACAATTTTGACGAACTCTGTGTCAGTTTCATGACCGGATGCGATACATACATATTTTCCATGTAAACTATGTATATATTACAAAAAATATATAAAAGTAGTAAATCAGGCATGTAGTTCCCATAACACAAGCTCTGCTTAGTTTAGGGCTAGATGATGATGTGTGAAAAACAGTTTAAAATTTAATTTCAGTAGTAAATTAGTACCAAATATGGGTTATTCCCAATAAATGTAAAATATTTTACCCTCGCAATCTTACACAAAACACGAGTAAGTACCTAAATTATTATAAACTTGTTTAATAATAATTTAGGTACTCATTTTGTTCCACCAATCCCTACCTATTATACAAAATATTAATGGATTTAATATTAATTTTATTAAAAGATAACATGTAAGTAAAGAACTAAGAAATTACAGTTAACGGAGCAAGGCTTTGCTAAAATGTTATTCGGAGTTCTGTGAGTGCATTGCTTGTGCGAAATGAGTGAGAACGAAGCTGTCGCTGCTCCTACTGTGCCGACGTTCACAGATTTATAGATTGTCCAAGTAAGTACCTACCTAATAAAGTACTCAAGTAACAAATACCTGGATTTTGTTTGATAACTTTTATTTAATTTTTAATATAAAGTAGGTGTCATCATCATCATAGGCATTTTACATCTATAAAAGATGATTTAAGCAGCATCCGTTTCCGAGGTGCGGCACTTACGCAAATTACTACTAAGGCCGATACGGGAGCGACAGCTACGTACGCATATCTGACAGACAAATTGAATTCCTGGTGAAGTAGGAGGAAAACAGCGCGTTGGTGACGAATATCACGCTTAAGAGGCAGTAGAGCAAACCAAGCGCTGTCTTGAACGACAACCCCATCAGACACGGTTTTCCTCCATATATCATGGTCTTCTGAGGCTTTTTCCCAGTAACTCGGGTCGATGTTAAAAGATATCATGTCTTAACATTGAGCGCCAAACTGCACGTTTAGCATACGCGATTTCACCAAGAAGAGTTCTTCGAAGCAAACGAGATAGCTCTAAACGTTGAACATGCCCGAGCCAACGTAGACGCCGCTGCTTCAGTACAGCAGTAATACTGGGCAGATGTACGATACTGAGAACCTTCTTGTTCCGATTCTTCCAAGATATGTTCAAAATACGCCGAAGACAGCGCATGTGAAAGTTACTGTTGTTTAAAGTATCTCTACATTTTGACTTGGTTTTTTAAGAGGGTAATGTTTTTTGGATATTATGATCTGCTTTGCACCTAATCTAGTGTTTCTCGGAAATAAATGTATTTATCTTTGTATGTGAGTTCTATCTAGGTTGTATGTATGGAATTTTAAACTTGGAGAACAATAGGCATTGGTAAAATGACCACCAAATAAAAGCTCCAGCAGAACCCTTATGCGCTTATTTGGTAATGTTTGGCCGTACATCAAACTTGGACATAGAATCTTAAAATCTCCAAAAGTGAGTTTCTTGTTACAATAAAGCTTCGAATTGCAAATTGTTACATATTTTAATAGATAATTGAAAATGAAAATATTTTTTACTCTTAAAGGCAACTTATTTGCTTTTATGTCCTAAGTCCGTCTTTCTTGCGCTTCTCATCTATGTCTTTCGTGTATTTTTACTTTTAACTGGATAATAGTTTCATTCTCAATTGGAACCAAGTGTAAAGCACCTTAGCTGTTGCTGCGGTGTGTTATCAATGCGCTTCTCCGTCGCAGTTACCTCCGAGTGGCGCGCGTTTCCTGTAAAACCGGCGCCGTATCGTGTACTCGCACATTGTTCGACCACTAGTTCCGCGTGAGTGAAATTCTGTTCGTAGTTTGTGCATACAATATCGCACGCTTAAGGCCCGGTATTCATATAATCAAAATTTGCTACGATGCGATTCTCGCCAGGAGTCAGCGGGAACGCAGTCTTGACTCTTCTCCGTCTTCTGTCTGCTCTTCGCTTTGGTGTATACCAGCCCTACCGACAATAAGCTTATGTCAACCTTAGATATATTATGAGTAGATAGCGAGCTAGGACAAGGAAATGCCAAAATCGTATTGTTTTTAACCGAGTTCAAAAAATGAGTTTCTAAAATCATTTGCTTTTTTTATGTTTGTTACTTGATATCTTTGCCAATTTTTAACCGGATTTGATGATTCTTAAAGAGAGGTCCTATTAAAGTTTTATTCCTGAGGGATTGCTACTTTTAAAAGTAAAACTAAAAAAACATCATAATCTTATAGAATCACGGCTAACAGAAACATTTTTATGGGCTATTTTACTTTTGTATCTATTTTTTTGTATTTTACATGAACTCTCGGTCCATGCTACCTCTGGACAGTTTGATTCGAATAGATCCAAATCGTCACGCCATTTTTTCTCGGACTTCCGCGGCGACGTCATCCGTTATTGCCCAACGATCTGGATGCATTCGAGTCACATGACCTGCCCAATCCCACTTTAAACGAGCAGTCTTCATGCCGTCATTAGTAATGCCAATTTTAGCATGTTGATCGGAGTTTCTGATTCGATCGCTTAGTTTGAACTCCTAGAATGCTTCTCTAAATCGCTCTTTGCAAATCTTGAGTTGAGTATTTTTGACGACTTTTGTGGCGCAGTGGGCGAAGGTCCGCCTGAGACGCAGAAGGTTGCCGCGGGACAAATGTTTGTATAATCTGCAAATATTTGTGTCGGGTCTGGGTATTTTCTATGTATAATATGTATGTATATACAAAAAAAAGTATATTATATCAGTTATGTAATTCCCATAGTACAAGCTAAGCTTAGTTTGGGGTCTAGATGACGTTATGTGAAAAATGTCCAGCATTAATTATTTATTTATTTTGTTCTTCGGTTCATATATCGTAAAGATAATTCAACAAATCCGATGCTCAATATCTCAATTTCAATTTTTTTTTTTTCTAATAAATTTATGCATTTATTCATGACTAGAACAATATTAATTTGAAATTAAGTATTCATATAAATCCAAGCGCATTTATTAATATTATTCAAAATTGCTACGTCACATGTATAATTAAATGTTCATATGAACACACATTCATCAAAATTTACTTGTTCACCCATTCAAAGGAAATATAAAATATACCTCTATGAAGGTACCTAGTTCCCTACAAGCTCTAGGTATTAGGCATATTCGTGAAATAGAGCTAGATTCTGGTAAATCAAATATCGAAACTGGAAACTACTTTCTGTGCTCACAATTCAGCATATGAATTGAAATTTAAACAATCTGCTGACGCCAGTTGGGCAGCGAATTGCCGGCGGACCGTGTGTCCGAGTCATCAAAATATATATTCAACTTTCTAGTCTACGTTAACAGAAAACTTATGTACGCAGGTGTTCCAGCGCTTTCGTGCTAGCATAAAATTAAAATCCAGGTATTGTAATATGTTGCAACAGATACATTCAAGTTTTGATAAGTATTATTTATTGGAGTAAGCATAGTTCTAGTTGCCAGGAACTTAGTTCGTATGTTATCTCATTTCGTTTTTTTTCTATGACACTTTTGGTCACACTTTGCTATGCTGGTTATTTATTACCTACTTACATAGACAGGTACCCAAAAACTGTGATATTAATTATAAGTATTATATAAAAAAAATTACGAACTCTTAATTAGTAGTGTAAATTGTCGTACCAATTTTTCAATTGCACCTAATTCGAATTCTGAAAAGTTAATATAATATTGTGAAAGGCCCAATCTCGACTGTCATGATACTTTTGAAAACATATTAAGTGGATACGAAATGATGTGCCAAGGTCCTGAGGGAAATAATCTGCTTGTCCATATATTTTCAACGAAATTTCACATATCATGTATAAAACTTAGGGCTTACGAAAATGTTTCGACATACTGGGGCCTATATTTAGAAGCTATCGCAATAAATAGGAACAGACATTTATGTGTGAATTTTTCTAGTTTTCATTTCTAAGCAGCCTGCGTATAAGAAAATGCCCGTTCCACCTTCCTCTGTCCTAGTCTATTGGTACTGCAGTTTACATTTTAGATTATAATATATAGTATAATGGGCAAGTATCCGACTTTGATTGATTTCTTTGTAGTTGTTTTATCAAAGTAGTCATCGATAACAAATTATTTTAAACGCGTTAATAATATGTTAAATAACGCACTTGCTATTATTTCGGGCTTTTGTAATTGGTGGCAAGGGTGTCGTAAGCAATTTATTGTTGGGAGGTAAAATGCAAAATTTTGGCAACCATACCCGGCCGTAGCCCGTAATGCGAGACGCTGAGTGTGTGGTAGCGATATTATGCGCATTAATAATATGCAGGTTTACGCAGCGTAGTCACCTTTCAGCGATTATTTAACGGTAAAGCATATAGTAAGTGGTATACAGGATATCCGTCCCAAAATATGTATACCTATTAACTCGATATTCTTGGTAACCAAAACTGACTTACTGTGCTGTTTTCTTTTAAATTGATATTGCCAATGCAAAGCAAATTTATCAAAAATTGTTCAGACAATGAATATTAATTATTGCTATAACTTTATTGTGTGAGACAAGCAAAAAAACTGGTATGATATAAATGGCACTAACCTTGGCCAGTGAATCGATTGAACTCTGTTTATAAATTATTAAATGATTTGCCATTTATTTTATATCATATTGACACTATCTTGACGCTATAATTTCAAGAAATATTTTTTCCTTTCCAAAGGAAAGCTACGTATAAATTTAAAATACTTGCCGTCCAATGACTCGCAAATCGATAGCCTGAATTCTTTGGCAGAATTTCTAAGAACTGTTATGTCGCCGTCCCCACACGAGCATTTGGCAGTGCGAGTAATACGGATTTCAATTTTAGATAACGCTAAGGAATACTTGTAATTGCCCGAGCGAGCTCGTAATCAAACTTGTACTTGGCTGGTTGCACTTCTAAAGGTAGAATGGATAAAAAGGTTACAGAGGTAAAATTGTGATTGTAATCGTGTGCCTACAATAGAAACAAAAGGGTAGTCATACTGCACTCATAATCTAGTCTAGAAACAGTATTTCGGTTTCAAATAAGAATTACTCGTATACTAGAATAGATAATCTCTTTGTCGATTAGGTAGGTAGAATTAGAAGTCTACATTACAACGTTATCTAATGTTCGCAGAATTTTCATTGTCGTCTAAAATTGTTTGCAAAATCGTTATCAGTATCTACATGTGCGTGTCATTTGGGAGTTTTACCTTTATCGCGATCGGTTTTGCATTATATCAGTGGCAGTTTAGATTGAAAACAAAGTTCTGTACGAAATAATTTCACAACTTTCAACATAAATATGGTACATTTACCAAAACAACGCTGTATTGGAGGGCATATATCAGTCGCAATTTATATTTGTATATAGGTAGGTGTTCTTATTAGGTACGCGAGAGTTACCATAAAGCTGGTAACTTGGGGTCTAAGCACCCACACCACCCACCTCTCCTGAGCGTTGCTATACAGACAAAACTTAAAGTATCCGCTGTTCATTAATTTTATCATCATCCAATAGTTTCTGATACGTACTTATCACGACCGGTAAAATGAAATTATACATAAAAAGGAATAACCTTCGCAAATAAAGCAATCTATTGGTGTATTTTATTCAAAGTAGTAATAATATAATTTGGTCTACAAATTGTTGACCTTCACTCAATCTTACATGATTAAATTACGGTTTGTTTATAAAAAATAATTAAAGCTATTAATAATGGCCTTGAATTGAATGATATAACTAATGAAAAAACCTACACAGTGTTAATAATTTTCTATTCCGAGTGTAAGTAAGAAATAATCAGTCAGTATTTCATGATTGACGACGTTTGGTATGCGAGTCTAATCATACCAAACAAGGTTACAAATTTGCCTGTTCGTAATTCGTACCTAATCAATTTCTTTCCTCGCATCCAAGAGCAAACTTAATAAAGCAGGCTTACCTACCTACTTGAAGTCTGTTAACTAGTGATAGCCCAAAAGTTGCAGCTATCAGAAATCCCTTCTTATTTAATCATTGATGAGACTTAGGGGTCTTAAACTTTATTTATTTGCTGCTAATACTTTTGGGAGCATCCCCCTCCTGTTTAGATATTTATCAATTTATTGGTGTTCCATGTAAAAGGTATTTATGTGTTTATCGTCGCGTTAGTGGAAATAAAAATAGAATTTTTACAAATTAGAATTAGAAACAAAACTATGTTAGTATATTTACTTTTTAGTTAAATATTTTACTAGTAGGTATACACGTATAGAATTTACATAATGTGGAATAATAGGAATTCCACCTTATGTATTTTCTCCACATTATGGATTTTTGGATATTATTATATATACATATTATTACTTTTATAAATAATAATGCATAGACATGTATATATAATAATAATCTACCAAACTTCAGAATAAAAAAAAATATTTTAGTTTAGAAAGGAAAGTTTAAATATGAAGAATATTAGAACATGGACAATTTATAGTTCGGAATGAACTGACTCCAACTATCTACACATCGCGTAGCATTGTGGTAGCTAGATCACTGTTCTACTACTATCCTGTAATATTTTACTTATCAACAGAGGTCAGTAGTAAATTCTTATAATTTAGACCGCCAACAAACAGGCTCATTCGTGACAAACACAACATTCTCTTTTTCTTACCTAATCAAAAGGACGCGAGATGGGGCGATGCACTGTCTGTTGTAGCTTTTACCGGCCGGCTTCGGGTTGGTACGGAACGGACGGGTAACGACCTGCCACTTTGGCATGAGCATTCAGACATCGTTTTGCCTTCGAAACAGAAGAAAATTATATTCTAAGACAATATTTTTGTTGTCTATTCCGTTAAACAAAAGAGAGGGACAAATACTTTTTGTCTTCTCGTCCAATTTCCAATTCCACTACTGACAGTTTGTTCACTTGCATTTCCTTCTTCTCTGTATAGGAAATTTCGTCTTGAAAAAAATATGTACGCCCTTTACCCGTGGACAAAACGGTGTATGAAAACATCGTGAAGGAACCGGCATACCCTAGTACCAAACATTTGAAGGTATGTGCTATCGGTGAATGTGCCAATTAGCAGTGATAGGCTTGGAACCTGTAGTAAAATGCGATCTTAGAATGCTACAAAAACGCTAGCATATGTCAAATGTAATGTTTAGACCTCTGACTATCCCTCATTGGTTTCCTCAAAGATCTACGTACTGAGTATGTATGCATCATGGGCGACTGTATGCATCATAGGGCATACAGTCGTGAGCGTTTTTGTTAAGGCTTTGTATTGTGTATTGACAAGTTTTATATATATAGGTATTATTTGTCCTCTGTTCCTCTCTCATTTATTAAATCAAATTCAAGCAGGTGTGTTTGGGTAAGGGTGACTTCCTCCCTCCAATCAGAGTTGCCTTTGATTCGAGCCGCTAACTTTATGTGTTACTTTACCGTTAGGAAGTACGTGGGAAATTAACAAGAACCTCGCCTCACTACTTGCATGAGAATCACGCTGTTAACGGCTTTGTTAATTAGTACCTACCTACATCATAAGTACTTACATGATACTATTTTGTGATTGAATTAAAACAACTCTGTATCTCCATGATACAGTTTGCCCAATCATTTAAATTTCACATGAAAGACCATCTCTAAACGCAATACGTATTCCATCTACGCCAACCTACAACTATACTTCCCCTAAGCGGCCATCGAAAGTTTTTTATTTGTGCCACGGGACGTAGTAAAATTAATAGGATAGCTACCATGACAAAATATGTTATTAGAACTGACTATTATACGTACTCGGTCGGTGAATGAAGGTATGTAGACTATAAAGTGATTAAACCTACTTCAAATGCAAAATTCTCGTTAAAAACTGGCTCCACGGTCTGTCTTACACTGACGCTGAAGATCTAATATAGACTCATTATTTGCGTAATAAACAAACATACACACACACCCTAACCCACACTCACACCCTGATATACCCCAACACAAACACACACGCATGTTCACACCCCACCACACAACCAAATAAATCTGCCACTGTCCTAGGTACTTTAATTATTTGTCTATTTGTTTGTTTCTCAAATTATTTTTAATTGTTTTTTCTTTTAATTTTGCCAAGCACCTTCTACAAAAAATTCACCTAATTATGTAAATCGAATCTTGAAACTCGTACTCCAGAGACTCAAGATACAGGCTTGCACGCCTAGTTTGAGTCTCGCAGATAACTATATTTAAAAACCTTATGCATTAATCAATAATCTGTATATATCAATCTGTAACACCTGTTTTTGGCAAATAAATATTCTATTCTATTCTATTCTATTCTATTACTCGATCATAGAACTTACATTTTGCTTTCTAAACCGCTGTCTAAATTTTTTTTCTTGGAAAAGTAAAGCAAGTATATTTTAAAGAGTATTTTCCAGAAAAAAAAAACGAGTCTCTATTTTTGACCTTATTAAGTACTTTTCTCTACCATAGATGGAAGATAGAAAATACTTTATTGCACAGCAAAAAACACATCAGCTTAGTTACTAACTTAAAAAACTTTGATAATGTTGTACAATGGGCGGTCTTATCGCTAAATAACGATCTCTACCAGACAACCTTTGGATAGAACGGACTGTAAGAAAGTTTACAAGGGGTTTCATTGATGTACTTAGATACTATGAATGTACTATAATATACACAATATACAATATAATACACAATATATATATGGTACCTAGATTTTTACATTTAAACCAGTTTGTTTTAAACAAAAGTGTTTTGTTACCCTACTCTTGGTAATGTCACTTGAGTATATGTTTACAGTCGCAATTCATCCAGAATTTCTACTTTGTATCAAAATTGAATACACTTTGACAACAAAGTGAACTCAAAGGTAAGAGATTTCGATAGCAATTCTACACAATGTCTGAAAATTAAATACCAGAGTCAGAGTAACAAGATTTGACTTGACTCCATGGAAGATTACTTTGTTAGGCAGACTTAGACTAACTAAGTGAAGATAGCCCAGTGTATAATCTTTGAACTAGGTACTTATATAATCTTTATAATAAATATTTGCAAAGTATTCACTAGGCTCATTCTAGGAAAGTATTTATCGCTAAGAGAAGGATTCTCAGAAAAATATCGTATATAAATGACACGTATTATGTCCGAGAGTATCATTCACGCTTTGTTTAACTACGATATTATAATGACAGCCTGACTAGAATAGTTATCGGGGCCGATAAAAATAAAAGGAAAAACGTGGAAATTCCGGCGAGATGTTGAGGCAATATCAGTTGGTAACGACGGAGCACTTCGAAGAAACTGTAAAAACAGTGCGCAAACGGCTGTCCCAACATGCCTCGACATTTGCCTTGAATACGAATATATCTGCGTTTGACCTCATTCAATATCCTTTTTCCAAGCGAATAGTTTTATCGTACTTGTTATTTCCACCCAATGAATACTAACCCCTTGAACGAAATGTTTCCGACGTGCACACAAAAATCGTAAGTTCCAAAAATAAATAACAATAGCTTTAGCTGCATATTAAAACGTCGAAAAATGGTAGGTGCTCAAGTTTTACGAATAAATTCTTTAACCTGGATTTCGAAAGTAAATACATTTAAGAAAGATTATTCATTGCGGTGATTTCAGAAAATCTGTAGCAATAAGAATATCATGCTCGGGTAAAAAAATACAAATCTTTATAGCGTAATAAATGGGAATCGAGTGAACCTCGATGGCAGTGACGTGATCAGATTGGAAATATGAGAACTATGAGTATTCCAGCTTCTTCATTAAATGGATTCCGGGACAAATATTAAAGGGACCATTATGATACGCATTTCAAAATATGTAAACATACATAATCTCAACTATTATGTATGGATAGATTGGGCGAACTCAGCAAACGACCCTGACACAAATGTCGACACCAGTTTATAGATCCGCAACTAGCGGAACGCCTTCGACTTCGTTCGTGTGGAAGGTTTTCCATACAAAGTTCCGGAATCCGCTGCACTCTCAGAGGTTGAACAGACCATGTTTATTTAGTTAGTCTCTTATTGGCAAAACTTACAAAAACTTTTCAAAATAGCCCAAACTTGACTGTATTCGTTATTATAGTAAAGAAAGTAACATCGTTTCTTCAATTCTGAAAATTTGATGAAATGGAAAAAGTTTTTTTTTTGTTGGCTGCGTGCAATTTTTAAGGAATTAACTCATAGTGTGTATATTGTGTGTATGTAGAGCTTGGTCCCCATTTTTGGACACTTTAGATAGTAAATTATAAAAAATCCTGAGAACACCGATACATAGTTACGTATTAAAAGAAAGCAACCCTCCAAATTTCAAGTTTCTAGGACTAGTCGTTATGCAGAGCACGTTATCATTCAGCACAAACACGACTTTATTTATTTTATCCGTAAACAAAGTCACATAGTTCCTTAAGTTCCATTTTTTTTTCAGGGAATACAGCACATGTTTGTTTTTTGGAGACTAAATGTACATTGAAAGTGTCTAATATGTTTAGTTTGGGATATATGAAACTAGTTTACTAAATCTTTGAACCCATTAGGTTGTGATTTGTTTAAATTCCCTTTTTTTTACCCCTAAAAGGAAGACGCCCTCAAGATGTCCGGTACCTCATGCTTAGATAGGTTACCTGATCATGCAGATTACCCAAACCAACAATTAATTTAACTTTTTATAATAGGAACAACAATGGGATCACTCGTATTGCACGAGTGGATGAGCAGAGCGGAATATTTTTGTTTTAAGTTATTTTACAGTCGACTGCTTTCGATTCCAGGAGGTGCGGGCACCCGAGCATTCTTCGAGAGTTGTCTCAAACTTAAGCGAGGTTTGCACAATACATCGACATAAATATATTCGCCCATCGCTTCTTAAGATTAAGTTTTCAAAATGTTGTGTACGCTCCGTCGAACAGTGATTTATTGTCGACTGCGACTGGTCAAACTTGCACGTTTCTGCAAAAATATAGGGGGAAAACGTCATGAATAGGATTTTAAAATGTGACAGTATTTTATACGGGCTTTCGTTCTAGATTAAAATTCAAGTAATATTATAAATTCAAAAGTATGGTATATAGATAGTACCTATCCTTGTTAATAATAGATAAAAAGTTACCTTAGTAACGGTTGGCATAATAGTTTAATAGGCATTAAACAATTTCTAAAATAGATTATCACCAAGCGGCAGAAGCGTAATCGAAGCTTTTTCGATCAATTCCTTGCTTTGCGTCATAACCTTCCATTATAACCTTTTGAAGTGTAACCTTCCATTTGAACCTTTTATGTTTTCCTTTTCAGTTAGGCATTCTATAAATATTCCCGGGCTGTTTTAGATGAAAAACAGAACACTTACATAAATCTATTTCCTACTACCAATACGTGGTAACCGGATAAATAGTAGCCTATGATGTGTTGTTCTAGGTTTCATGACCTATACCTAAAATTACATGCAACCGCTCCTGGCAAACACATATACGGGCTCTTGTCGTTGCGGATAAATATGATAAGTATGGATGTCCGAATGTTTGTTGCCTACCGATGTTCTTTTTAAAACAGCTTTTGAACAAGAGCATACTTATATTATGCATTCTCATTATTTTATAAATTTGTTTCTAAAATAAGCTGTAAGGTGCTTTGTAAAAAATGCATTAATATTAGCGACCTGATTTTTAGTGTACGCGGCAAGCAAAATCTCAAAAGTAGGTAGAACATAATAAATAATATCTCCAACCAATACAACGACAACGATCCATTTCTTCGTCGGCTCTAGGCATAAAAAAGTTATCGTAGAAATTTTCCAAAGATTAAGTAGGTAGAATGATTTATACAATCTCGAAGATTAGTTCAATTTCTTCAAGATGGGTTGGAAGCTGTATTTGATTTGTAATTGATTATTGTGTTGTGGTAAGCGGAAAAGTGGCTGGTCTGTTTCCACTGTTTTCTTCCGGAAATATGACACTCAAAGAATGGTACAAATTTAAGCATACAAAGATAATGTGTTTTAATTACACATATCTTAAACGAGCTAAGGTTCTCTAAGAATAAATGAAAATCACCTATTTAAACTGATTTAAAAGGACGTACAGTAAAAAATATATATAACAAATTACACGAATAAAAAGTGAAGTAAAGGAATAATTATTCCAAAGGCACATGAAAACAATCCTGACCTACCAATACGTATGATACAAACTTGCATCATCTACTTACAAACTACCTAGGTTCTTTTCTTGACTATTTCACTGACTCCGGCTTTTTAACCCGCAAAATATGACGTACCTCAGCTCAGTTCTATAGAATATCCCAAAACCTGATTATTTGATTATCGAGGAAATTAGGCAAGCTATGTAGCTTGCAGAACCGATAACTATGAGGAATGAAAGGTTATCGAATGAAGACCACAAACCAACCTCGCGGTGTTAGAAGCCCCCTCCTCCCCCTGATACCGATGACATGTGATGTGTGCTCTAACTATTAGTGCACTGCTGGACTAATAGTGAGTAATATATCGTCGTGGTGACTGCAAAAGGCTGTATGTCAAAAAATAGTAATTTTACAGGGGAGACAAAAAACTAATTATGTCAAAAAATATAAATGTTATATCTTTTAAGCTATTTAAAATGTTATTCTAATTTGTTTTTATTTATGGAATATAAAGGAAACTGTAATATGCAAGATATATTCGAAGATAATTTGACATACAACCTATTGCTATTTCACATCATACTAGTTACTACGACATAGGGTGAAATGCAGTATACCAATAAAAAAAAGTTTTCTAATTATTTTAACTTTATTTATGAAAACACATTTACAAATACGAAACTACAATTACTTGAAAGTTAACGAATCATAAAATGAATGATAATCTTTAGGAATTAATTTTTTAAGTTCCTGCAAATGTCCAAACTTTGACTCTTCGATTGCACAGGGCCCTGCATAGAGATTATCATGCACTGGAAAATGTGGCACTCTTTTTATCCGTGCAGGCAAAGGCATCCAGTCGTCATCAAAATCAATTTTGAACTTAATTACGCCATCTGGATTGTATTGATAAGATACAACGTCATTGACGCAGGGATCTCCAACTTTGGTCCCTGGCCGAATACTTTTGTAAAATACTGCTTCATATTTAAAGAAGTCCGTATGTTGGCAATACACTGTTTCGTACGGTTTGGGATTTTGCCTAGCGGATTGTATAATTGGCAAATAATCTGCCGGAACGTATACCTCTCTTCGCTTACCCAGCTTTTTTTCGATTGCAGAATGAATGGAGTCCACCTCCATCTGGGTGTGGCCCACTGCCAAATACTTTTGCTCGATGATAACATCGGTTTTCATGCATAATTCCAAAATTGCATTTGCCAATTTAACATTCCTGTTTTGATATCCACACCCGTCGCTCCAAATGATAATTTTCTTTGGTTTTTTGCAATCTATTTCTTTTTGGAAATAATTGGTGGTGATGGAAGCAAATACGTCGCTCTCAAGGCCTCCACTTGCCTCATGCCATACATAGCATACAACATCTTTAGTAGACAAGTTGTAATAAGTGAGATTGTGTACTTTTAGTTTTGTTTTATAATAATTTGCAGCAGCATTCAACCGAGGAGACAGAAGGACAGCTTGTAAATCAACGGTATAAGCTTGCAAATCAGGCGAACTTATTGATAAATCTTTGTCTTTTTCTTTCTCAGCCCTAGCCTTATTTTTCTTTTGAATGTGGTCTTTAAATATCTCTTCCTCAAGATTGCCGTTTTTATGCATGGTGCAGTCGTTGCATTGATCCTTCTTCGGAGAGTAAATATCGAGGTTT
The DNA here is from genome assembly GCA_961405105.1 of Perizoma affinitatum. Lineage (NCBI taxonomy): Eukaryota > Metazoa > Arthropoda > Insecta > Lepidoptera > Geometridae > Perizoma > Perizoma affinitatum. The sequence goes on along the minus strand of OY560184.1, from coordinate 14,230,638 downwards.
AATTTTTTCATTACTTTAAGAAACACCTTCCAAGATGCTGGTTTCTGGTTTTCATTTTGGCATTTCTCTACGTAATGCCTGTGCATTTCTCTAATACTATTCCAAACAGGTTCTAAGTACAATTTACTCGTCGATGCTCTACAGTAATGGCTTTCCACCTTCGGAAGCTGTTGCAAAAAAATTTCAACATTTTTCGTAGCACCACCTGCAGAGGTTAAAGCGTTACTTGAAGCAGCTTCGGTTTCAGCGGCGTCGGGTTCAGCGGCTTCGGTTTCAGCAGCTTCTGTTTCAGCGGCTTCGTTTTCTAAGGTACCATCTAGCACCCATGAACGCAGCGCTTTCTCGCCGATGTTTAATGTGCTTAAAAACATTTTTTTACAAACATGTTTCTTCACTTTATCATTTACTCCTACTTTGACATGTAAATAAAATTTAAACCCAATTTTTTTCCTTGAGATTTCACCACCAATCTGTTTTCTCCTATGTTTTGGACGTGCTTGCAATACACATCCTGCAACATAAACCTTTTTTGCTTCCCAAGATGAGAGATTCCAGAAATCGGAAAATAGGGTTTGGCGATCCTCCTCACTAATTGTGGAACATTCAAAACTTTGGTTTGGACCACCTTTGATAGCACGAACCAAATGGCCATTACACCTTGGACGCACAGTTTTTTTTTGTTTCCTCATGGTTTGATGGTATTTACCATGTTCATTTTTCGTAAATCCAGTGTAGGATTTGCCTTGTAGCCGCAACTGTGCATTTTTTTGCCTTTTCCATAGTTTAGAGTCACCTTGCCCCTTCCCTTTGCGCTTCCTTCCCACAGCTTCATCCTCATCTCTTAGTACAACCTCTTCGGCTACTGTGTCTTCGGGTTCTGCTTCTATAGCTTCTATTGCTATGTCCTCAGCTCCTCTTCCTTTTTCATTATCTGAGGGCTCATACAATTCGCCTGAGCCTGTACTGTAATCCAATTGGTCAGTTAAGTCGGCTGGTACATTGTATGTTTTTTCCTGTTCTTCGGCTATGTCTATTTCAGCTTGAGCCCTAGCTAGCTGAACCAAACGATGGCTTCTGCCAGTTCCGAGCATTATAATCTTCAACAATCACCCCGTTTCTCACCTGAGAAGGAAAATAAAAACATTATGAATACGTAATGCAAGAAGACGTATGTCAATCAAAATAATAATATGTGATTATTGCAAAGGGTTGTATGTCAAAATAATTGTTCAATCTAGGGGCGTAATAATATTGGAAAAGCAACTAAAACCAAAAGATTTCTTAATTTTTGATTACTTAATATCGTTGTGGACATTTTAACTGAAAAACCTGTATAAATACAATTGTTTGTAAATAAAAGTTAGGTTAGGTTATGTTAGATTGCCGCGAAATGCTTCAATAAGCAAAAATAATCTATTTATGGTTGAAATTATTGATGAATTATATAATGCATAAGTACTTACGTTTAATTGTATAACACTTTTATTAACAGAATAATCACTTTTCTTGACAAAATAATAGCTGGCGCGTTGTACAAACAATTTTTATTTGACATAAGACGTATTGCAAGCACCAAACAATGATAACTATTATTCGTCATATTGCAACTGCGTACAAATGCTAACTTCTGATTGGTTTAATGACATAAGATACATTGCAAGTTGTAGCTATGCTTATTTTGGTTCCAATGCGACATAAAACCGTATATCACTTTTTAGTGACATACAGCCTATTGCAGTCACCACGACGATATGCTGTTGTTGATGTTAATGACGAAGTCTGTTATAAGGTCCATGAAATCCTTTTGATAGCTAATAAAACAGATAAGTGGCAGCTTTTCATTCCAAGGAAACTTTTATATTCTTCTCAATGTTCTATTCAATCGGCGAATTCATAAAATTAATATCTACAATATGAATAAGGCCTGATCCTGTAGCCGCAATAACTCAGTGTTTTATTAAGAAAACCAAAGTCTTGCTTAAACAGGATCTCGAGGAGAATCGCCTATTAAGGCTACTGTACAACCCTTGTAGCAAATATTTATTTAATAACGAAATACAGTTTCCTTTTTAAGGTGCGTTTTATTAATTTTATACCGTTTTAGAACACCTCTTTATTTTGTAATATCATTTTTAATACTTTGCAAAAATGGCAGTTAATATTTTTTTAATTGAATCAGCGTAATTTTCTAGCGCTTTAGGTACCTACCTACGTAGCTACGTTTCAGACTAACTATCGGCAGAGCATTTTGAGAGTGCCTTATGTGAAAGCTTTAACTCTCATGAGACAGACCAAATGGTTTTTTAAGACTTCATAATATAATTTATTTCAGTTTATCTTACAGGTTTTTCTGATGGATGAATGCGTATTAGTATTTTTTCTCGTATGTATGAATAATACATAATAAAAGTATAGGCATTATCATAACAATGTCAAATGCAAAAAAAAGTTTTTTAAAAATAAGTGTATATATATGTCTAGTTCACAAAATTAAAATCTTTGTTATCTAAATATAATGGTACTACAACCAAAAACCAACACCGCGTCGTCTTGTTCGTAGTCTCCATTTGAGAACCTTTCATTCCTTATAGTTGACAGTTCTGCAAGCTACAATATCTAATTATTTAACCTATAGCCACATAAAAATAGCCATAAACTGATTTTAAACATTGAGGTTTTTTTATGGCAAATACTTAAGAGCAAATATATACGCGGTTCAAGTTACACAATCAAAGTAAAAACTAGTCTAGCATGGCACAGCGAGCAGCGGTCAGTTGGAAACTAATCAAGTCTACCGAGAAAGAACAACAAAATTACATTCATTAAAAAATCCATCTATTCCCTTTATGGTGTTACAATATCATAAAAAAACCATTAAGCCGCCATCACTGTAACACGCAAGAAGCATATGCTCAAGTACCAGGACTGCATAATCTAATAGGCACTTCTCTTTTGCGAGGCTTCCAAATCCCTTTTTTCGTACATCGTAAATGGATTTCCACGTAACCTATAGGGGAACCGCTTAAATACGCATAATGACGCTGAATCAAAAATCCTATAAGATGCTATCCGTGTGCCAGTGTTATACGTTGGACTCTTAACGAGAGGGTGTTCCGATATAACAGTAAAATATACAAGTTAAAGATGACTTTTATTTTATTATAAAACTAAAGGTTCAAATTACAATTCTCAAAATTAATAACTTGTTCATATTACAATCCACTTGATCGAACTTAACAATTGAAGAACCCAAGCGCAGTTCGTGGTCTTATCTGCCTATTTATAAGGGCCCTTGCTCCCTCATAAATAGGCAGATAAGACCATCAAGAGAACTGGAAAAGAGGGAGGTCTTTAGTTTTGTCTATAATGAAAAAAATAGTCAAATATACAAACTACACGACAGCAATAAATAAAACATGAAATATTATAAAAGATTCAAACAGCGATTAACTAAATCATTATTAGATAAGTCGATACCATACCCACCATACTAATTAAGGTAGTATCTACCTAACAATTCTTGTTTCGTTGATAGGCAGGAAAGGATAGGTAAATAGTTTGCGTTCATCCAGGTAAATGAGAAAGAATAAATAATTTTGTCCTACAAAACACCCATATTTTTTCCTCGTTACTTCGGAGCAACTCAAAAGTTGAGGGCTATTTACAATGCAAAACCGGGCGGTTCCTTTACAGGTAGAGCCATATTTCAAGATACTGTGGAGTTTTATTTTCGCCTGCGTCATCTGTGTACGGAAGATGAAAATCCGAGAAAATCCTTCAGGGACGCGGACATTAGCATATTTATTAGCATCATCTGAGAGACTGCGATACTGAGGATCTGTTATCGTATTAATAATTAATTTTATCAGGAATTAAAATAAAATATTCTATTAACTTAACGAGCTTTGAACTTACACGTAGTTCAATAATTCAGTAACCGACCACCAAGATGAGTGTTTTTTTGTCACAACTTCCAGAAATGTGTACATTTCTTAGAGCCATTAGTTATGTTGTTGTCGTTGAAAACTCTTCATCAATAACGAATGTTTTGTCTTCGTATGTAAAAGCTTTTCTATAAATCGGTAAACAAAACCTATGTTTGCATCTAATCTTCTACTCCATCGAGTTTTCCATTCGATGAACAGTAGCAAAACATTCAACTAAATATCATATTTTTAAGAATTTTGTCAGAGTTTTTGATGTGAATCCCAATAATAATGATGTAGGTATATTGAAACAAACGTAGCTGGTTATTTATTTTTGATAAATTTTATTAATTTATAATACTAATATATTTTTGAGTACTTGATAATACAAATGACGTTGGTAGTTTGGCTGATAGGTAGTAATCAGATAAAATGCTAGAAATTTAAGTAAATTATTTGGATCTTGTAATATTAGAGAAACAACCCCGCAGTTCTATAAAATAGACGTATACTAGGTATAAGCAATGTACAAGTCTTGATTCTAAGCACGAAGAAGCTTCTACTCCAGATAACCTTGGCATTATTTTCATCGACCATAGCGACTTGTTTATGAAACAAAACAAATACATATTTTTGCCGGCCATATTTTATTATCTAAGATAAATAGAAAGAAGATGGTGTGTCATTGTAAAGATTAGAATTTATAATAAAGCACATTACTCTTTCATCATTAATTAATTAAAATTACAAAGTCTTATTACATATTATAACTTTATTACTAACTTCGTACATATCTACAAAGCTATGTTATTAAATAAATATTATTTTGGAGAAAGCTCTAAGTAGGTAGGTACTGGAAAATTAAGACTTTATCACTCAGAAACACTGTTTTTGTCTCTTCTGTAGTAAATAATTGCCAATTTTAACGATAATGAAATAAGTTTACCCTCTGGCGCATGAAACAATGCTTTCATTAAACATTCATGAATCGATGTGTATTTAAATCAAACATTATCGTCATTATTTTGCCAATAATTAAATTAGCAGCGCTGCTCATACTATAATTTATGAACTAATGTAAAAGAGTTAATGAATACCTAATGCGATCCGAATTAATTAACAGTAAATCCCTTTGATTAACTATAAGCTTCACTACAGCTGGTAACAATGTAACGTATCTAGCGTTCTCTGGGGGCGTACGTGTCCCACGGATTTAAACTGGCTTAAAAAAAGGTTCAGTTATCAATTCACGTGTTTAAATGATGACTGCATATGCCACGCAGACACTAAATAACATACCGAATTTTTCCGGCAAGCAGGTTTGAAGGGTATGGGTACCGATGAAATTACAGTCATATAAGACTTTTCACAATTCTGTTTCAAGGTCGGCAACGCGCCTTTGGTGTTGCAAGCGTCCATAGGTTACTATGGACGCTTGCAGTTCTATAAAAAAGACGTATACTAGTTATAAGCAATATACAAGTATTGATTCTAAGCACGAAGAAGCTTCTACTCAAGATATCTATTATATACTCAAGACCTTAGCGACTTGTTTTTGAAATAAAACAAATACATATTTTACCGGCCATATTCTATTATCTAAGATAAATAGAAAGATGATGGTTTTTCGTTGTAAACAATTGAATGAATAATAAAACTAATTACTCTTTCATTATTAATAAAAAAAATACAAAGTCTTATTACTAATTATAACTTTATTACTAACTTTGTACATATCTTTAAATCTATGTTATCAAATAAATATTATTTTGGAGAAAGCTCAGAGGAGACTGGAAAATTAAGAACCATTTCTTTATCACTCAGAAACACTGTTTTTGTCTCTTCTTTAGTAAATAATTGCCAATTTTAACCAATTTTAAAGTTTGGCCTTTGGTGCTGCAAGCGTCCATAGGTTACGGTAACCGCTTACCAACAGCCGGCCCGAATTACATGTTTTCCACTGTACTTAGTGGTATTAAAAAAGATGGCGAAATAACCCATTCATTTTTCAACTGAGACCTCACCCAAAGAACACAGATGAAAACATGTTACACAAGATATAGGTTACACACACACACACACACACACACACACAGGTTTACAGGTGGAAATCACATACATTCTAACTTTAAGTTATTCATGCTACTCGTACATATAACATTTTATTTTGGCTTAGTCACCAATGACACTTCCGATTATTCCAAAGCTCGCTATTGTTTTCCTGTATTGGTACCCTATATCTGTTAATCTTAGTAAGTATATAAATTATGATGTATGTTATATTAGCTTTTTGCTCGTTCTCTCGGTATTTTCGGGCTGAACGGATATTAGACATTACGACCACATTACATATCGCCGTATATGGGTATTTGTGCGCTTTGAATAGTAAGAAAGCAAGTACATGGATCCCGACGGCAACCAGCGACAATACTTTACTTTTCTGGCGCTACTTCTGTCTGTTAGAAATATTTTTGAAAAGTAAACCCTACTTTCTAGAAAGAAATAGTCAATTCAACTAGTCCCATATTATGAACCTCAAATTGATAACTGACATTGATATATAACAACTTGCAATATAGGGTGACCAACAAAAAATCAGTGATGTATCGAACAAGGTTACCTTCGTTATATTTTTTTTTCTGTTGTGCTTCTTACTTTTGTTTGATGAATCACAACTTCTGTCTATCCTAGTACATACATTCGGAAGCATTAAATTATAATTCCACCTCACTATGTTTCCCAAACATTCTGTGTGCGGTATACTTAGCCAAGAAGACAAATATTTCATTCACAATATCCAACATATAAATTATTGTCAATAGCTGTATAGTTCCTGGCCTAAGCAAAGGCTTACACAACCTACTGTTTCCTCAATATTTTAGATTACTGTTCATAATACAGTAATTCTGTGTCAGCGTTCGTTAAATAACATCACCGAAATACGAGCATGTAGGCATCAGAAACAGCTGAGCAAAAAGTATCGAATCAAATGTACATACACACCTACTTTATTGTCACCACCAATTCTCATACCGTTATTCTGATCTGAGCACCTCGTTAGTAAACCATAAGACATTGTATATTTACTATTTATTTATAAGTCATTCCTATTTCAATGGAAACTGCATAAAATTTATTTATATTTTGTTTGCTTGTGCAATATTTTAGTGCACCGTCATAGTCGACCCGTACTTCCATGAACTAGCAGCTTCCATTACAACCGACTTTTGAAACCCGAGTTGCTCAGCTACTTTTGATGGCAACTCAACTTATAGGCTACTCGGGCTAAAGCAGCGTTCGAATATTTTGCTCCATTATGGCGCATATGCAAATATGATGAGGTGGTTCTGAACAACGATGACCACTCTTTATATTTAGGCATAAGCCACAAGCTTCTTTTTTAATAACCGCCGTTTTATACGAACACAATTCCCAATTTACATAGTAATCACTGTTTAATATTAACGCCTGTTTTAAAGCAAATGAGAAGGTGAATCTTGTGATAAATTTGGAACACAAAGTAGGTACCTACCTGCCTATATTATTTAGCAGCAGAGAGCATTGGAATGATCCGCGGAAGGGGCTTTTGCCGAGTGAAAAATAGGAAAGTACCTACGTATTATAGACCAGAGTTGAGTTTGAGTGTGATTGTAAGAGATGTTTAAAGTTATATACAGAAATTCATTCATTTTCATCAGTTGTTTTCAGACGTATAAAAATTGAACACAAAGAAAAAAATTAACATTTACTTACAAAATACACGATTAGAAAAAGAGAGTTAAATTCGTTGGTAATATCTACTTCTTCAAAATTCATCATCTTTCAAAGAAAAAAAAAAGAAAACAAATCTCAAGTACGTTCAAAGGTTCCTGTACATTCCCGGTTTCAAGTTATTTGGACCTAATACTGAGGGTTGTAATGTCTGTATTTTCTGAACTACAAAACCGACGACATTGAAATATTTACGGGACAATCTTTAAAGTACCTAGTTATGGTACCAGCGCCTACCAATCATAATATCTTTACTGCTGTTTAAGCACATTGGTGTTTATTACAAAGAAGCGCCCACGCGTTTATGCAGGTGCAGATTGGCTGGCGTTGCATTAGATTTCTAAGTAAGATGATGGTAGAGAGAGCTCTGGGAGCTCAGTCGTAATTAAGTTGCCATTTGTAACACATTTAACTTTCATTAAATATTTTAATTCAAATACTTTTGTTTTTAAAAAGCATTTCCACGCTTTCCCGGCTAAGTCTGGCGCAGCCTTAGTGGATTTTCCGCGATTTTCCCGAAACCAACACTTGAGTAAACCCCAAAATCGGTCTCACGAGAAAGTTTCGTATGAAAACCGACTTTACGCGGATGCGGAAAGTAAACGAACCAAATAAATACGACTCCTGTACGGTGAACGCGTGTGAAATTGGTGATTAATTCGGCTCTTGAAGGACATGGGATCGAGCAGCTTGTGAGTAAACCTTTTCACTTCCTGTTTTTCATATTCCTGTGTCTATTCCACTTTTTTCTCTCGAACTTAAATCGTCGAGCTTATTAATTACGTTTATCTGATTTTGTTTGCACTAAAATTGGCGAACTGGTTTGCACATACATTGGCAAATCCGTCATTCTCGTAATTAATTTGTATAGTAATAAGTAGATGTAAGTGCACTAAAATAGGCAGACAGATTTGCACATAAATAGGTAAATCAGTGTAGAATAAGTAAAAGTTGATACCTAATATCAACCTTATATTATCAAAATGGATTTTAAAGCAATTCCGAAGGAAACTCTAACCTTGATCCCTAGATATGATGGGGAAGAAAATTTATTAAATTTGTTCATATCAAAATGTGAATATGTTGTTAAAGGTAGTAAGATCGAAGGTAATGCAGAACAAAATTTGTATTTATTCCATGCAGTGTCAAGTCGACTTACTGGTAGAGCTGCGACTCTACTTAGCGACCACCCGAATATTAAGTCATATGACGAATTAAAAGAACTGCTTACGCAACATTTTGGTGACCCGCGATCGGAAGATTGCATAGCAATTGAACTTGAGACTTTAAAGCTCAAACAAAGTGAATCGTACATCCAGTTTTGTCATAGAATACAAAATGTTAGGAGTTCTCTGTTCGCAAAGGTGAATAGGCTTACTGATGAAGGAACCAAAGCAGCGAAAATGATTGTGTACAACAACACAGCTCTGAACGTCTTCTTGTATAATTTGCCAGAAGATATGATTCGAATTGTGCGATTAAAAGGTTGTTCTAATTTAGAAAATGCTTTAAGCATTGTGACCGAAGAGGTTAACTTTAAATTTCAATACGACTCGAAAAATAAGTTACTAAAACAAACTTCGCAGATGCCTAATTCTCATTACACCCAAAACGCACTGCGACCATTACCAACGCCTCAAGGTTTTAAACCAGCGTTCAATTCGGCACCGAATAATAATTTTAGATTTGGCATTCCACAAAATAACTCTAAATTTGGAATACCACAAAATCAAGGTGGGTTCAGACCAAGCTTTGCACAACCAAATAGATTCGCACCGCCCACACAAGGTTTTCGATTTGGGGCATCTCACAATGTACCTCAACGTAATTTCGGTCAGGCTCCCGCGCAACGCGCGCCTTTCCAACATGGTGGATATAAATTTGGTATCCCTCAACAGCAAGGTTTTAAGTTCGGTATTCAGAACCAACCTCAGACAAACCAGTACAAATTCGGCGTACCACAACAACAGTTACAAGCGCCTAGGCTACAGGATACTGATGTTTCAATGCGCACAGCGCCAGTAAGACAAAATATGCTTGCGAACGATCTCTATTTTATGGATGAATCGTTCCCTTGTCAGGAATATTCCCCCGATTATGACTACGGTTATAACGATATGTATGGTGACAATGTAGAGTACCCTTCTAACGATTGCAATTATTTGGAAAATGTCGATGAAACTAATTATCCGGAAAACATCTGTTCGGAAACCGTGAAACCAGAAAATTTTCAGGAAATGGCCTCGGCATGTGGTGAAGTAATAAATTTAAATTATTGTGACAGTATTTTAAAATTACCTCACATTGTGATTCCTGAAATCAATTCGAAGTTTCTTATCGATACCGGAAGTAGTAGGTCTTTTATAAGCCCTGCTAAAGCTAATGAGTTTTTCAACAACTTTAGATACTACGAGCCATTTACAGTGATTAGCACCCATGCTCAGAGCATGCATAGTGAGATAATATACATACCACTATTAAAAACATTCAAAAGCACACATCGCCAAAAATTTTATATTTTTGACGTTGATGGAAGATATGACGGTTTAATAGGATCTGACCTTCTGAAAAAGTTAGGAGCTAACATCGATATGCGTAATCAAATGCTAATGACACACAATGCGGCAATCCCAATACTATACAGTCCGCCCTATGAAATTGAAGTACCACCCCGGTCTGAAACGAGAGTTAGGATTCCCACGAATTTACAATGTGGTGATGCGATATTGGACTTCCTACAATTTCAGGAAGGTGTTCGTATGCCTACTGCTCTTGTTAGATGTGAGAACTATTTTGCGGAAACTATTATCCAAAATGTTTCTAATGTGAAAGCGGTTATCACATTTAAGGAACCGTTTGATGTAACTGTATTCGAAAATAAGGAATGCGAGGTAAACGTTATGAAAGATGACTGTATGATTGATGACGTACTGAAAGAAAATTTAAGAAAATTGCGCTTGGATCACACCAACAAAGAGGAGCATGATTGTGTACTAAAATTATGTAGAGAATATCGTGATATATTCTATTGTGACAAATTACCACTGTCTTTCACAAATCAAGTGAAACATAACATCAGAACGACTAACGAGGACCCGATTTATATTCGACCTTATCGACATCCGCCTATTTTAAATCAGGAAATACAAAACCAAGTAGATAAGCTTTTGGCAGATAATGTTATTCAAGATTCTTATTCACCTTGGAGCGCACCAGTTCATCTAGTCCCAAAAAAAATAGATGCATCTGGGGAAAAGAAATTTAGGATGGTAATTGATTATCGGCGTCTCAATGAAATCACAGTTGATGATAAATATCCGTTGCCCAATATTACTGATCTTTTTGATAAGATAGGTAAAGCTCAGTATTTTAGTACAATAGATCTTGCTAGTGGCTATCACCAAATCGAAGTTAATGAGGCGGATAGATCAAAGACAGCATTTACTACACAATCAGGCCATTATGAGTTCAAACGGATGCCGTTTGGCTTAAAGACGGCACCTGCAACGTTCCAAAGAGCTATGGATAATGTGCTACGAGGACTTCAAGGTATCCACTGCTTGGTATATCTTGATGATATCATAGTATATTCATCTAGTCTGCAGGAACACATGGATAAACTCCGAAAAATATTCGATCGGCTTAGGGAAACTAATCTGAAGGTAACACTTGATAAATGCGAATTTCTAAGGAAAGAGGTCCTTTATCTAGGTCACACAATCACCAAGGATGGCCTCTTGCCTAACGACGATAAAATCAAAGCTGTTCTTAAATTCCCACTACCGCGAACAGTTACAGAAATTAAAAGTTTTCTCGGTTTAGTTGGCTATTACCGGAAATTCATAAAAGATTTTGCAAAATTAACACAACCACTAACATCATGTTTAAAAAAGAGAAATAAAATTGATTGCACTAAAAAGGAATTTATAGACGCATTCGAAAAGTGTAAAGAGCTTTTGACCAACGCACCGCTCTTACAGTTTCCTGACTTTTCAAAGCCATTCGCCCTTACGACCGATGCTTCGAACTTCGCAATTGGCGCTATTCTATCTCAGGGACCTAAAGGTAGTGATAAGCCGATAGCGTATGCAAGTCGAACCTTGAACGATGCTGAAACGCGATACAGCACGATTGAAAAAGAGCTTCTAGCCATCGTTTGGGCCGTAAAGCATTTTCGACCTTATTTATATGGGAGAAAATTTATGATTTACACCGATCATAGGCCACTTACTTGGATTAAATCCATGAAAGAACCTAATAGCAAACTAACGAGGTGGAAGTTACGACTGGCAGAATTTGATTATGAGATAGAACACAAAGAAGGAAAGCTAAATTGTAATGCCGATGCCTTATCGCGGATTAGAGTTAATGCTTTAGGCGAAAACGACGACGTTTCAATGAAAGTAAATGTAGATCCAAAGGAACAGAAATTACAGCGCCATATTATAGAATTGACAAAAGAAATTACGCGTTTGAGTAAAAACGAAAACGATACCTCTCGCGCCTCTACCCCGCGCGAACGAACACCATCCCCTATATTAATTTCATCCGGCTCAGAGAAAAGTAATAGGTCTTTAGTTGCTGGCGGTCGACGATCTCCCTATTCGATATCTGCAGGTAGTACCACTGCATCTGCATCTGAAGGACGTAATGAAAGTATAGGCACGATCCATTCGGCTCGCGATCTAGATACTGATGGTATGCTTATTTTACAAGAGGCTGTAGACACCAAACCAAACCAAATACTTGTACATACATGGAACAGAAACGAAATATCGGTAAAAGACTTATCTAGAGACAAACAAAAGGTTTTAGAGATTCACTTGCCGTTAGATAACCCGGATCTTATCAAAAGGTTTCTGAAAAGCTACATAAGACCCAAAATAAAATATTTCTTTTATTTTGAAGACGCATTACATCGCAAACAGTTTTCAGAGGCTACTATATTGCTTTTTCAGAAAGGAACAGTAAAGTTTTACGAATGTACCAAGAGAGTAATTTATATAGATAGTGAGGAAGAACAGAGAGACTATGTACTTAAATATCACGTAGGTAAGAATAGTCACAGAGGAATTAAAGAAACGTTAATACATCTTAGACGAACCTTTTATTGGAATAACATGGATCAAACAGTGGCTAGCATCATAAACGCATGCGAACTCTGTAAGAAAATGAAATATGACCGTAAACCATTGAAACCGGAACTACAGTTATCACAGACACAAGTGAAACCATTTCAGGAACTATTTATCGATACATTCTCTATCGATGGAAAATATTACCTCACCATAGTTGATGCCTTCAGCAAATTAGGTCAAGCATTCGAAATAAGCACCAAATCCACCCCTGAAGCAGTAAGAGCTTTGATAAAGTACTTCTCTTTGTATGGAACTCCTAGTAGAATCAGCTCAGATCCCGGTACGGAATTCAACAACACTTTAATGAAGGAAATGTTGTCATTCTATAAGATCGACCTTCATATCGGTACCCCTCATAATCCCAACTCTATGGGGATAGTTGAGAGATTTCATTCGACTATTATAGAAATTTATCGAATAGCGAAGTATGAACAGAAGATTACGGACGCTGCATCTGTTATGTCTTATGCAGTAATGTCATACAATCACACGATTCACTCTACCACAGGCCTTACTCCATTTGAGGTAGTTTTCGGACACACTGAATCCAACAGCGCATTTTATGTAGACTTTAACAAACAGTTTACTCAACAATTGGTTAAAGAACATGTAAAAAGGACAAAACATTTGTATGAATATTTAACAGACAAAATTATTGACAAAAAGAGAGCTATGATAGAGAAACGTGGAGGTGAAAAAGAATTCGACATAGATGTAGGCGATACGGTCTTTATTAAAGGAGTAAACACGAGACGTAGTAAAGATAAACCGCGATATCAAAAAGCTCAGGTAACCGGAGCTATAGAAAGAAACGTTGTACCAGTTAAAACACAAAATCGGAATACTAAAGTTCCCATTAAAGACATCAAGCGTCCTCCACAGGTTAATCCTTCTGGCAGTTCAGGTGATCCAAAGCCAGACCCTTCATCTGCAGCCGATTAACAACAATCCGGGACTGTTACCAGTAAAGGAAGGTCAAGCTGTCGTTAGCCATGACAAATGGACTGTTATTAAGATTCTAGATTTAAGACGTACTCATGAGGAACTTGAATTCAATATAGATAAATATGTAGGGCTCAAAAGACAAGTTCAAAGCTGTTTTGATACCAAAGTTTTTGATACAGACTTCATAGAAGTAGAGTCACAAACCGATTACATCATGAATATAACAATAGAAAAAATAAGCAATTGATTCCTTCTGTAAGATCTAAACGTGGTTTAATAAATCCGCTTGGTTCATTGGTCAAGATGATTACAGGTAATCTTGATAATGACGACGCTGTAATGTACGAAAGATTAATTCATGAGGTAAAGACAAAACAAGACGCTACAACTAAGAAAATGACAATCGTTGCCAAAATGTTGGGTTCGTTCACAAAAATTGCTAATAGTACAAAAAACAATTTCATTCAGATTGAAGAAGATATTCGTGACATTAACCATAGCTTAAACAACTCAGTATTTTATCAAACCAGTGATAAACTTATCCACATCTATAACATTTTTATAAATAACTTCCAAACGCTCTACATAAGGCTGAATGAGATTGAAACGGCTATTGCTTTTGCTAAAATTAAATTGTTACATCAATCAGTTATAAATACTGAAGAATTAATATTATTGTTAAAGGAAATTGAGAAAACTAACAAATTAGTGTATCCGGCAAAGATTGAGAATATTGTAAGGATAGAACAATGTATAGAAATGAAAGCGTATATCAAACAAAATCAGATAAAATTCATAATGTATATTCCTTTGATAAGAGATGAAGTTTTTAACTTATTTAAATTGATTCCCTTACCTGTCCATAATAAAATCAATGGCCTTACCACCCTCATCCTACCAAAATACCCTTATGTCCTTGTGAAAGGGTTGAAAGCAAAGCCGCTCTCCCAGTCATGCCGTGAAATCGATGAAAACCGTTTCCTGTGCTTTGAGAACGACGTAGCACCGCTTATCGAAGACGATTGTATTGCTGAACTTATGAAGTTTTCCGCAAATATCTCGAGCTGTCATCCAGTTCCTGTGACCATCGACGATATAAAAGCTGATCTTATCCAACCCAATCAATGGATAATTTACGCGAAAACTGAAACGACACTTACCAAATACTGCGAAAACGAAATAACACAAGAAACCATTAGTGGAACTTATCTATTAACTATGGACGATGATTGTCAAGTTAAGATAAAGGAATTAAATCTAAAAAAACATCAAAGTCAAGGAAAGGACATATCTTACATGAAGTTTCCAGTTATTAACCTGCCTAAAATATTGTCCAGTGCAGCGGATATGCAGAGGAAACCTGTCAATCTCAACGGAATCGATCTTGCTGACATTCAGTTCCTGAATTACATATTGCAGAAAAGTGGAAGTGAAATTATTAGCGATAGTGAAAATTATCATAGTGCTCTAGATTATAAAAGTGTTAGTATAGGAAACTTGGCGTTATGTGTTATCATAGTTATTTGTCTTTTATTGTTAGCATTTAAACATAGAATTAAGATATTATGTAATTGGGGAAAACCTCAAGATAATCCTCATCCTTCGGATAATCTCGAACTTACGGAGGGAGGAGTTATGGTACCAGCGCCTACCAATCATAATATCTTTACTGCTGTTTAAGCACATTGGTGTTTATTACAAAGAAGCGCCCACGCGTTTATGCAGGTGCAGATTGGCTGGCGTTGCATTAGATTTCTAAGTAAGATGATGGTAGAGAGAGCTCTGGGAGCTCAGTCGTAATTAAGTTGCCATTTGTAACACATTTAACTTTCATTAAATATTTTAATTCAAATACTTTTGTTTTTAAAAAGCATTTCCACGCTTTCCCGGCTAAGTCTACCTCCTTTCTAACAAAATAAATAATAAATTAAATTGTACTAAAATCCGTGTTGGCCCACTAGGGCGATACCAAAACTTCTGATCCGGAGGTCTTGGGTTCGAACTCGGTCGTGCACCAATGGTTTTTTTTACTCAAAAACTTTCTGTCCGCATTAACACATGCTCAAAACGGTGAAGGAAAACATTGTGAGGAAACCGGCATGCCCTAGAACTAAAGATGACATGCGCCAAAATAAGCGGCTTGCAACTGTCACGTGGAATGCAAAACGCGGGCATGTACCAAATGTAATGTTTGGACGTGCCTCTGACTATAAACCATTAATTATTGAAGAATTAACACCCCCCATTTGAATTCATTTAGTAGTTTCGGCGTGATTCCAGATACAGCCAGACAGACAGACACAAATAAATTGATGATAATGATTCAGTATTGATTATAGAGAATCATCCAATTTTTTTTTATATATCTTCTTTTTATATAATTTTACCTGTTACATTCTTATTATAATATATATAGATAATACACAATGCAATATTTGATTGTTTAGGGCTCCTTAATTGGATTTAAATTGTGATGTAAATCATAGATAGTTTATTAAAATCTAAACAAAACTGAAATATAATCAAGTATATTATTTTAATATATAATAAACAAAAAGGCGGTGGGCCTTTTTGGTAAGTTGGCAAGTTCATGCCGGAAATATTTCAGTTCTTAGGTATTAATGACAATATTATTGAAGAAATTTACAAATCGGGTCTCGCTGTATGGGCATTTGAAATTATAACATATGGATTCTTCATTTCTCGAGTTAGGTTATATAGCGCGATTGCTATTATACTTTGTAAATTCAACTCTACAAGAAATACGAATTCCAAGAAGCAGAAAAGTAACTGTTTTTAACTGAAACTATTATGCGAAAAGTAATACATAAAGGTAATAAGTAGGTATAACCGAGCTACCAGGGAAAAAGTTTTTAAAAAACCTAGCCTAGTATTATTCTTTACTCGCCAACAACTGAGATAGAACAATTGTGTCAGGGGCAGGCGCGGCGAGACGGTACAATTAATTATTTTGCTATCTACCTACATAGTAGGTAAATACAATTCATAAATCTTACCAGACTTTTGTACCTACCTGTGTTTATATAAATGGTAATGGCTGTTCATTACTTTCTGAGTTTGTAGAAAATTGGAAAACTGCAACGAGTGACCAAAAGTGACAAGTTACGCAAGCAATACGCCATAATGGGTAAAACAGTCTACGATAACCCTCTTTTTAAAAAGGTCAGATTAAAGCCACCAGAAAACCAGGAAAATACCTACCAATTTGCACATCTGAAAGCAGCGTAGTACCTGGTACCTGGAACTACCATGCAGCCGGATACCAGTGATTGTCAACTGAGCGACTAGAGCGTGGCGCTTTGATTGTTCGGATCCTGTCATCAGAATCCGTGCTAAACTGAACTTTATACATTGACTCACCTTTTGTTCGTTCATTTCAAGTTAGTATAGGCCACTGTAGCAAGAAAATGTCCACTCAAAGGAACGCAGAAGGAACACAAGCAGGTCTCCTCAGAAAACAAGGTTCATTCTTAAATGGCAACTATGAAACCAATGATGCAATGTAGAACAGCTAGAGGAGAGACAGGACAGAGACCGGCATGATTATCTCATGTACTTATGCAAAAAGCCACTGGTAAGCCACTGGAAAGAGAATGATTAAATATTTAATATAGGACGTTTTAAGTTGTTTAAAGAAGGTTCTATTAAATTTTTAAAGCTAGTCAAACTGCATACTGCAAGATTTTTTTAAAGTGGCTTGCGTTACCGACAAAATTAACCCGGCCGGTTTGTGTCATAAGTGTGCAATGGGACACTATAAACCTAACGGTCGCAGGAAGTCGGAATCGGTATCGGAGCCGGTAGCACGCTTTGGGGAAAACCTTTCAACAATAGATGTCTAACTGATGATGATCATGACTTTAAAGAGGTCAGGCTTGAGAAAAGTTACTTTGCCAAGTCATCGACTTCACCTTTCGTCAGTTTCTCCATTACCATTTTGGGTGCAAGAGACATCTTCTTTAAAGTTGATGAATTGTAGATTTTTTTGCCACTAAAGTTTTAGTCAGGGAAACTTTCGCGCGTCCGGCGCTTATTTCATAATCTACATGGACTTCACCTTTTGTCCGGTTGTCCGTATCATTGTGTGAGCAAGAGGTGGTCGTATGCAAATATAATTGCGGGCCGGGAGCGGACGGGCGCGCATTAGTGGCGCTTTGTGCGGGAATGACTCGGTCCCTTTCACACCGTGAGCCAAATTAGCCGGACTCCGCTGTTAGCTACAGGATTTCTCTATAAGGCTCAATGCGCTGAGAGGGTTGACTGATGTTCCTTTGAAAGGATAATGGTTACTGATACAGGTTCGGTGACTCAAATATCATCTAGGTACAGAGCCTCTACATTTTTTATACTTTGTAAACTTATGTACATGTACTTATGTATATCTTGTTATAACTTTTCCTCATTGATATCCAGAGATAAGTATCTTGTATCTAAATCAGATATAGTTAAGAACGCTTCGAAAAATTGCCCCGGAGAGTTATCCATGCAGAATATCATTATCGCTTGTGCTAGTCAAACGCGGATCATTTTCCGCGAGAGTGCTGCCTTTTGCATACAAACAGAATCACATAGTTAGAGCTAAATACACCCGCATTCCAATTAACATTGTCCTAGAAAAAAAACAGCATTAGAAGTCCAGTTCAACTCGCATTTTACCAGATTGCGAATGCGACCATACAAGTGCTTCCGTTTTCGCGTTTTCCGAACGAAGTTAGTTTAAAATTTGTTCTAAATTCAAACGATATCCCTCTTTGTAGTCCCCTGTGGATACAAGATAAGGCTATTGCAAAAGTAATTTTTGGACTCGTATAAGTATCGCCTCATTGACTTTGAATTAAATATATGAACAGTGTTGAGAATAGAACTGCTCCGCTGCGGGTAAATATGACGCATGCAATAGGTACAATATAAGCTCCTTTATAAAATAGAAAATTCATGTTGAAAATTTATTTTACGTATCATAGCGTTATCGTCACTAATCAAAGCTTTTTCAAATCTATTTATTTTTCCTAAAATCAACAGGATAAAACGTTGGTTGGTCGATAAATATACTTAGTTAAATACTTACCTACCTGATTTAAAGGTTTAGGTAGGTTTAGTGAATACGGAGTTGATGGCTCATAGAGGAGAGTGGAAAAAACACGTTGTTGACCCCACTTAACAAGGAATAAGTACAAAGATATTATGACTTGATTCATCCAAGCTTTCATGCCATAAAAATAAGTTTAACCATAGCAAAGTAAGTTTAGGCACCATGGTCAGCTGAGTATAAAACCGCATAATCTCACGTTCCAACACCAGTTTCTAGCTCCCCTTATCGTGTCGCAGTGCTTACTAGTGGCACTAGTGCTAGATAAAAAATTAGCAAAACCTTGTAAGCCAGAGTTTTTGCCGAAGACTCGTCTGAACCTTGGCTTCACTTTGTCCTACGTTTACCAAAATCTTTGGACAAAGCGCTAATATAAGTAAATTAGTGTACGCATCTTATCGAGTATAACGCAAAGTGATTTATGGTGACGAAATCAAACAATAATGATCGGTAATCCCGGCCGAGCCCCTCATCTCTCATATTTTATAGCATCCTATATGCCGCTTCTCATCGCTCAAATATGTGGAGTACGTTTCACTTCGTTTCTGTCGCTTAGGTAGGACGGAGGGATTACCGAGAAGCCCTTATCACAGGGCGCTTTGTAGTAATGATAAATTATTACCACTTCTTACCATTCTACCTGTCTTCAGTGCTGGCTACAGCGCTAATAATCATTACTCTAAATGGGAAAAATCCAAAGAAAATGTGACCGTAAAAATTTTAATTCCGTGCTGGAGTGAAAAAGGTCACATTGTCTGGGTCAGATCACAATCTGGCTTTTATAGGTAAATACTTGAATCGTGGCCGCATGCAAATGGTAAATATTAAAGGTTGTACAGGCAATGAAGTGAAATAGTTTCATTAAAGTCAGATCTAAAAGCAAGAAATTTTACATCGTAGATGTACCTAGGTCTAATCTTAGTAATATCTACGGTCCCACGAACTCAATATTCATCAATCGCTGGATCCAAATAGGTCACCTAATTTATCAGGGATTCATCTGTCGTGTAATATTAAAATTCACCCAGAATAGGAACCTGGAATAATAAACGAAACTTGGTACTCACGAGTAAACAAAGGAACACTCTAGTGTTCTTATTGGAAATCTTTCTTCGTTATAAGAAAGTAGTGCGATCCTTTAATCAGTGTGGTAGCTGGGTATTTTTTTACGTAGCATGTTTCAGAATACTCCATTCTTATGGATAAATAAGTTATCCGCAAAGCCTAAGCCGCTCAACTTGAGAAAATGAAACAGGTAAGTAGGCCTCTATTGTTATGAACGGAAAATCTGTGTTGGGGGACCAACAAGTTTCGGTCGACGTAATTCACGTCCCATGAAAGTAATCGTAACTGATACACAAAATGAGGAGCTGAAAACGCTACAAGAAAGTGAAAATTTATCTAAAAATATCAAAAGCGCTTTTATCATGCGATATGACGTAACATTATCGCAATATCCGTGCGTCGCCGTCGTCGATCGTCCCGCGCCCTGAGAATATCAAGAAGATATATTTTCACGGAACAATGCCTCTCCGGTATCTCAATTTTCATTTCCCCTCACTGGGACATCCGGTGTGATTTGTAGCACGAGATAATATACAAAACGGTGGCTTCGCGGGCCGCATGGCCACCGCCACTGGCCCTGGCACTGCGTCAGCGGGAAATCTAGGTTCAATCTTTATCTCTACCAGCTCTCACTTCTTTATCGAATATCAAAAGGTGATCCTTTCTAGCTTTTGTAATACAAATACAATCGAATCCACGGACGACTAAAGCAAAAGGAAAATATCTGTTTTTGGATATTTTTTTGTTTAGATGTGGATTTTCGCTCCGGCTCCTCTGGCTACCTGTACGAACGGTACGAACGAAGGATTGCGATAACACAGTGAAATTTACCGAAGACGTAGGAAACCGTGCCTAACAAATTGCCCTTATAAATTCTACCCATAGGAAACGTTAAAGAAAATTTTGTGAAAGGTTAAAAGTAATTACGTAATTTAAGCTTTAATCTCCTTACAAAGTCAATGTCTTGAAGTTTGCAATTTCCAAACGAAGCTATTAAGCCATTCCCCTAAAGCCTATGTAAAATATATATGTATATTTTATGTTGCGAGAGCATGTCCTACAAAAGCATGGAAAAGCGTTCCTAAAAAGTTTTTTTTTATGTTTAGTTTAGTGAACTTAAATCCACAGGTTACACATAGTTGCATAGAAGTATCCTAGTAAGTACTTGAGGAGAGCACGGGTAACAACTCAAATACTAAGTAATATTTCGTACAAAATAAAACCATCACTTATAGATCCATACCGAAGCAAATCCCAAATCTCATCCGGCATTCAAACAGAAATCTCTAGTGACCTTTTCGAATAACATTCTGAGAATGACTGAAATAAAACAGACTTTATTTCTCTCCTAAGGTTAGAACTACAAATCTTGAAAAAACATATTTAGCGAACTCCGAGAATCTACTTAGAAAATAAATGTTTAAATCGGATTATGTTGATATCTGATAAAAAAAAACAAACAAAACAAGTAATTCGGGGGATGCGCTGTAGATCTTTGCGGAAACGGCCTTAATATAAGTAAAAAGTTCAAATCCTGCCGGATACAACTCAGATAGGATGTGAAGATATTATAGAATAGCTCAGCTGCCGCCGAGAGTTTGACTGTTTCATATAAAATAAAAACTAAACACATATTCATAATATCCGACCCTAAAAAATGTTATACGTAGGTACCTCGTAAGAATATATAAACACGAGCTATGGTGGTTTTACCCGTGGACCCTCGGTACTCATGAATAGAAGAAAACTCAAAAGTGACGCAAAATTTTCAGGTAATAATAAAAGCTTTAAATAACAGGTTGGTTGGTAAAAAGTCCAATATAAAAACACCCTAATTTTTCACCATAAGGAAGTGGTATTTTTCATATATAATGGTCACGTGTAGTATTTAAGCCCGATTCAGATTCAGATTCATTTATTTGCTTGAACACGATGTAATACAATATGTCTTAAGATAAATATATAATAAAGTTCAATTATGTTCTACTATATCAATTAGCATGCATACAAAATTAAAAAAAGAATAAAAATTACAAATGGCCATTAATTTAAAATGTGTCAATAAGCCCGACTGCACTAAGTTTAAAGTTCAAGGCGTGTTAACAAGCTATTACAAGCTTAACTTGAAACTACTCGTAAATAACAATATATGTTGTTCAGATGATAATATGGTATCTTAGAGCTGATCTGATGATGGAGCCAGGAGGTAGATAGTGGAACTCTTCAGTGGTTACTAGTAACACCTCGAGTTTGGGCTTATTATATGATTCGTTTTGACCAGTTCAATAAATTGGGCCTGGTGACGAGGGTCTGAAACGGGGCGGATTACTTTGTGTGGAATTATTTTTTTTCAATTTTGAGTGCGTTACATAAGTGTGTTTTTTTTAACGTGAAATTTTATTTTTCCTTAGTAATCTGTCGTTTCAACATACCGAAGTTGCTGCCTAAACTTTAGAAAACGGGTATTAATCAAATAGCTAGTCTCCATTTGGTTAATTCTACTGTCTTTATACCATATTATATATGATAAAAACACTCTCTGGGAGGTTCACTTATACGGTTTCGTGACTGCGCACAGATCCCGTCATAAAACAAGAATTTCTTCACTTATCGCTCGCCCCATCGTTCTCAAGCCACCCCGAACTCGAACATTCATGTTTCTATTTATGATCGAGACTGATACGAAAGCTGCCGACAGCATAAAGTGATAAACTTCTCTTGGTAGTCCATGACCGGTATAGCGTGAAAACGTAGAAATCCAGAAACCTACTAAAACATAACGTCAAACATTTAATTCTGTTTTTTTTTTATATATTTTTTTATAAACCATTATTGTGAAAGCGCAAATTAAAATATTTCGAATTATATATTTATTTATATAGTAGAGTCTCCCTACCTATCAAATAGTAGAGTCGACGCTTTGATATCCTTGTAAGTCGTTTTAAAAACAAATAATAATTTTAATATACCAGCAACGTACATATAAAATGCTGCTTTTGTTTGTTCGTGTCGAAAAATGTCTATAAAACGTAGTTTCGCGAGGTCGTAAACACAACAATAAAGTTTAGTGGCCACTTACGAGTATGAGCTACGGTCACAGCGTATGAAAATACGGCCAGCTTGCACACTGTACGAGTAGTTTTATATCATAGAATGACTGATCACCTGTTTTCCAATATTGACAGATTGTGGTACATACGAATATGAACTACCGAATCTAGTTTTATTGACGACTAGTATTTCTGCTTAGAAAACTTCCCAGTAATATTATTGATGAAGGTCATCTTACTTGATTACTAGAAGAAAGCCCCGCGATTTTTTTTTTCGCATGTTTATTTCCAAACTACACTTTCCCGCTAGAGGTAGAATTTCAGAAGATCCTTTCTTAGTGTTCTCCTATATAAACATCAAAATGAACCTTTTCTCCAAATTTTAGGTCTCGGACCGAAGGAGACGTAGGAGTTACGTATTCGGCTCTGTGTCAATCTCAGTCAGTTTAGTTTTATTCTAAGAATTTAAATTCTATAATTAATTAGTCAGTTCTTGTTCTTTTATACAGGATTTTCTATAACAGGTACCTATGTTAACCCGAAAGGATCCAACTGAAAAAGCAAGTGAACAAGTTTCCTCAAAAAAAAAATTAAGGCCTGTTTTTGGCTTTGTGTTTGCGATATTTTCTGATGTTGAACGAACAATATTTTCGACATAACATTATGTACCATACAGCAGATTATTAGAATTTTCTCCGAAAATACCTGATTATTACAACCATTTTCTTCAATTAATACTACAAATGATATCACTATATTTTGGGTCTGGGTTTTCTATGTATGATATGTATGTATTTACAAAAAAAATTAAAGTAATAAGTAGTTTATCAGTCATATAGTTCCCATAATACAAGCTCTGCTTGTGGCTAGATGATGCTGTGTTTATACACAGCATCATCTAGCGGTTATCCGTCCAGCATTATTTATTTATTTTATTATTATTATAGTGTCTCTTTCGGATTAGTGTGCATAATCTGGGATACCTTGTATATACAGATCTTGTGTTTTTGTTATAATGTTGGTGTCAGCTCAGGTAGACAGCAGGAAAATAGTTACTATCGAGTGAGTTAGCTACTTCCAAAGCTTATAGTACCGTATAGTAACTGTCAGTCCCTTCATTCGACACCAGCGTCTTTCATCTAATATTTACTAAGCCCCCAAATAGAATTAAGGAGCCAACAGCGTATAAACTCGTAATTGGGATCTGTCACATTAATGCATAAAATAAGATTAGTACAGCCTCCTTCATAATTACAATATCAGATTTACGTCCATAATTTTCACTATAATTGTAACGGCATTTTTAGGTACCATAAAAGTTATAAATGTTTGAATGATATTGATACAGATTATGGCCTAGTCTTTACACATATAACCCTGCTATCTACTCCAAACGAATTATCTACTCATAGCTAAACCTAAACATAAACAGCTGTAAATGTAAGAACGTTACTGAAATCGTCCACAACCCTACCATGAATAGCTAACAAAAGATGATCCTCTGTGACATGAATATTCTCTAAAGACGGGAATATAATTTTCTTTAGAAACTCACTTAACTAAGAAAAATATTTTCCCACAGAAAATCAATCATCGACAGATTTCCCCGAACCAACCTAGCTACCAATCTTTATTACGCTCAATTCAATGTTATCTTGTAATTTATCGCCGGCATTTACTGTAAAAGGCAAAGTCTCCAGAGATTCGTTATGTAAGCAAATAAATTAGAATCCTATTTGTCGAAATGTAATAAAGCGGTTGATATACCTAAGCAATATAAATAATGTCCTATTGTTTAATGGGTCGGATTATCCTTGTCTGGCTATACATATACCAATATCATACCAAGTGAGAAGATGAACTATTACTTCTGTGACGAACAATATCTCTACCTATTTGTATTTTATGTTGTATTTAATATGGTATAATTCGATTCACGTAACACGAAGAGCGAATACCTATTCGCTCTTCGTGTTACGTAAATTAACTAGGTAGCTTATGTGTAAATTGCTGGTCGATTATTTCTTGAGGTTAAATAAACCAAGTTTGAACAACATAATTAAGTATATATAGTTACATATTCAGATGTATAGAAAGCTCTACCCAATCTGAAACAATCGAATTGAATTAAATTAGTTCTAACTCAATTTGAAACAGTTTATAGGCATAAACTTGTCAGGTAGAGGTAGATTAGTATAAAGGAACTAACATTTTATAGCCTATTGAATTACATTCGAGTCGGGATGTATGCTCAAAGGAAAACTTATTTTTTTTAAAGGTTAGGTTATGAACCTTTAAAAATGTGTACCCCAATTATTCATTCATCATTCTTTAATCTTAAGATTATATTGTTAGATACTAGCTATTTGTATTAGTACCTAACTAATTTTATAATTTTTTTTTCTCATGTGATTACAAATAATTAAGCAACATTTAATTTAAGATACTTATGTTTGAGCAATAAACTGAACTATGAAAGACCTATAAGATGTGTGATTATTATCAAGTTATCTATAAAATATTAAAACATGCGATTACACTATAGATCCGAGATGTTATATAGCTACTTGGTCTTGAGGTAAATTTTCCCGGTCTGCATTCCGAGGACCTGCGCTATTACAAACATAATAGGTACCTGGGCGCAATCTAAGTTTCAATACTATTTAAACTAGATCTGAACATAAATCGAATCTGCAGCCACAATGGCAGTGTCCCAGGACTTCACACGCAGTCATTCAGTTCGTAATAAAAAAGGTTTTTTACGTATTTTTATTTTGACTTCGCTGGAAGCAGGCTTTCTATCGCTAATTAGGCTTCCGACCTTAGGTCTGGTGAAGTGCAGTCAATATCTATTTCACTTTCGGTTTAGGCGTATGCAAACCTCCACTGAAACGCAACCTATTTGTACGAAGCTCAATGAAAGAGATCCAAATTCAAATGAGGCATACAAAGAAAAAGTTTTGCCGTAGTCATTATTGCCGGCGTACGGGAGGATGCATTGGGCATGCACGACCAGCACGCCGGCAATGGATTTCCATTTGCTGGCGTTTTTAATTTATAAATTGTAAAGTATATGTACACAACGTAAATATGATACTTCGTGTGTTTTTTTTTCGAAAATATTGACAATATTTCCACGCATATTTGAGAAAAGTTAATTATAGTGAGCTCACAAGGATCAAGGTCGTCACATTAACAAAGTAACACAATGTTGTTTTTATGTACATATGTGACGGGGGCACGGTAGTACCCCGCCAAGATGAGCCAAAAAAAAGCAGAGCACTAGGTACCTACCTTTTCTCGAAGCGTTTCGTCGTATTTTTAAATCCTCACCTTCGGCCTGAATACTGAATACTAGGGAGCCCAAATTCTTAGGATAAGATGTAATTAGTAAACTTATAAGTCACTCTAAGTTTCACTTTAGATTTTAAAAATACCTAAAATACGCCACTTTTACTTTCACTCCCCAATACCTTGATGTAACACTTACCTAAATTCTTAACAATAATGATTTGATTTGATTTGAAAATACCCATAAAGGGGTTGCAGGTCTGTATATAAAACCAGTAAAACTAGGGTACTTCCCGAAGCCCTAAAAGGTGAAATTTGGTATGCAGGGTTATATTTGCACATAAACAACAAAAAAATAAGAAATCCGTAACTTTCACCCTCCAATCCCCATAATGGGGGGAGGGGGTTAAGTCTGTATGCAGCTCGAAAAAATAAAAAGAACTTTTACAAAATAAATGAAATCCCACCATAAACATTGTTTTTGGTGGTATCTATTGTTTTCCCAGCAGCAAATATCTACTGCATTAAGTTATTTCTTTTGGGCACTCGTTGTTTATTGTGAATATAACCATTAGTAAATAAGTAAGATAATCTTAAGTGACAGCTTGTACCAAAATACAAAAAAAACCCTCGTGAAACTTAACTGTCCACCTCTACATTGGAACGGACATGGCATCAACCAGTGGCGTATATCACTCATGGGTGTCATCACTCACCTTACGAATCATGGGTTTTAAAATGTACTCGGGCAAGACAAAAATCATTTCAAATGCCCATGTCGCACCCGTGCCGATACATGTTGGGAACTATATCATCGAATTTGTAGTGTAGAGTAGACCATTATGTCTATTTGGGTCACACGATACAACTAGGTAGGGTCAAATTCGACAAAGAGGTTAGCCGACGAATCCAACTCGGATGGGTAGCGTTCAGGAAAGGTATAGTCATTATATCTTCTCGTCGCAGATGCCACAGAGCCTCAGAACGAAATTCATTAACTATTTGCCACATACATAGCTCAAGCTCGCGCAGCGAGTTATAGAAAGAGCTATGTTTGGAGTTTGTCTTTGTGATAAAATCCGAAACTAGGAAATCAGTAGAAGAACGAAAGTCACCAACTTCGTACTTAGAATAGGTTAAAGTGGCAATAGGCAGGCCATATAGGTCTCACGCCATGTAGGCCCTAGTCTACACTAATAGAATGGGTGCAAAGAGAGCACGGTGCTTTTACTTTTAGACTGGTGCTGGTGCTGGGAACCAAGTTCAGCATGACAGCACTGCGGTGCGGCCGAGGATACGGCGCAACATACGTTGCAAGAATGTAGTGCCTGGAAAGCAGGCACTACACACTAGTGAACTGATTGGTGAGTCCGACAGTTCCCTCCGGCTCTCCTCGGGGGCAATACGTGATTGGTACCCGATAGACCGATGACATCACAAAGGTTGCGGGAAATCGATGGATCCAAGATCGTCCGTCAAGGCACTCTCTAGCGAGGCCTATGTTCAGCATTGGACTTCTACAGTCTGTTGAGGATTATGATGATGACTGTTGATTCATAATGAAATTGAATGTGTTTTCGTAACAATGACGTCAAGTTCAAAGACGATTGACCTCAAACGATCTAATTGAACAGCCCAAGTCAGTGTCGTAGATCAGCGTAAAATTAAACCAGTATTCTGAGATAATGTTCCAAGAATATGTAATATTAAGTTACCACACTTGGACACCATCCAATAAATACCTACTTGATCTGTAGGTCTACTCTCCGAAATTTTATCGGTTTCAATGCCTTTTAAATCTTAAGGAGGTAAATCATCAATTCAGATAGGCGTCCAACCCACTTCGTACATGTACCTACCTACGTAACGAAAACAATAGAGTCAGAGTAATTTCAATACAGAGGGAATTCTAGCCTGTCTTATGAGCTGCGCAGAAATCATTCATGGGCAATAACACCCATTTCTGGTGGGCGCCACCTCAGTTATTGCCCCGGGATAGGATTATTGGCAAATTGTTCCGCTCGCATTCCGACCCGACTCTCACATGAAATATTAAGCACCTATGTACCTACCGATACCGATTCAAAGCCCATGGTACTGACGTTCTCCGTTATAAATACTTGATAAAGCACTGCCGGACTATTATTCGCATGATTAAGTAGAATTAATCATATGCAGATTACTCCTTCGCCGATTCGTCGATCAGGAGCTTCTTGAAACAGCTCAATTAATGGCAACAGCTACAATTAATATTTCTACGTATAGATAATAATTAATATAGGCTACTATGATAAATCCTGTTTCTGTTACACAGTTTAACAACTATAATTGATCTTTTCATTAATCCTGTGTGACTTATCCTCCTCATAAGCAAATGAATTTTCAAAAACTCAAAAATACCAGGAGGGTATAAAAGTTTCATCGCGAACGGTGAAAATAGGGGCATTATTGTTGGAAAAGGTTAACCTTTGTGACAAAGTATGGCTTGCAACCCCATTTTGAGTTAATTTGGCTGAGGTAAAACCGGGAATATCTAACAATAACAACGGTATAAATTGCGGGGATAGCATGTACCTACAAGTAAGATAAGGCGTAGATTGAAGCTGTGAAAATTTAAATAAAAGATATTTGCCCTAACTAGACTGTAACGGTCAATTCTTGCCGCGCGAACGGATGTTAGAGCCCATAAACGGGTAGATAAGGTACTGAATGGACTGTATGGCGT
Source organism: Perizoma affinitatum (assembly GCA_961405105.1). Lineage (NCBI taxonomy): Eukaryota > Metazoa > Arthropoda > Insecta > Lepidoptera > Geometridae > Perizoma > Perizoma affinitatum. The sequence continues at coordinate 14,201,617 of OY560184.1, read as the reverse complement.
ATGGCACACCTATCCGCGGCTCTCCGGTTAACTGACACATTAATGTGTGAAAATCAATTTCCATTCTATTTTATAACGTTGTAACTGCTGCGCTGCACCTAACGATAAAAATACTAACTATTGCCATTTTGTTGATAGTGTTCTCTTTTGTAGTCTATTAGTACTTAACTTTACCGATACTTATGTGTTGCAACATAACAAGTATCAGCTCATTAAACTGTTGTCTACTTATACAGAGGATAATTCGGTCTCGCTGACATAACATTATATGAATAACAGCGATAGCAAAAATGACGTCAGCGTTTTGAGTTTATATGGTGTATCCTACCTATCTAATGAAAGCAACAAAATGATTTGCCCACCAACTCTCTCTAAAACTCATTTTCATAGTTTCGTTTATTATTTTAAGCCCTTGCCCAGAAAATATAAAGTAGCTTCTTTCAAAGTAGCTAAAGTAGTATCCCTCTAACTTTTTAACTCTTGAGTCCTAGACGGTATTATAAAATTAGTTCGACGGACTAATTAGCCTCTAAAGTTAAGTTAAGTTATCAATAATTATAACTTCAAAATGTCATGGTTGCGGGATTGATATGGCCTAAAATCTTTCGTCATGGCACTTTTTGGAAAAGGCCTCAGTTCACAAAGCTGTTGACGAGTGTAGGCATTTCAAAAGAATTCGTTATATAGAGAGCATACCTGCAATATTTTACCCTACCTAGAAGATAGAGCAATGCCATGAATATAATAATCTTCCGCGAAAATGTATTGTTTATGGTTTAAGTACATTTTTCGCATTATCTTGCCCGAGCCGTAGCTTTTGCCCTGACAGTAAGTATGAAAGTACCCATTTACCAAAATGACTTTATGGGGGGTATCATTACACGTTAAGCGATGTTTACCAAATTAATGATTATGTTACTGCCTTAAGCTAGGTGGATAATTCCTATACATACGATGTGAGGGCTTGTTGAAATCCCGCCACTAATTAATTGGTACAAGCAACTTTTTCATTCACCGTTGTTAACCAAAGTTCTTTATGTTTAAAGTCCCTATTTTTTTATATGACCATGGCGTTTTAGGGTGAGAGGTTGTTGGTTTGTGCACTCGAATGTTGCCATTTATATCCAAAACGGTACGATCGATTCAGATACGGTTTTCTGTAAAGGATTGGTGATTCATCAGCGGTGGTTCTTAGATAGGTGTTATGGTGTTAGAGTATGTGACTGGTCGTAATTATTACGTACCCAACGTAATTACGATATTGTACCAACCCTTATATACTATCTAAATTAAGAATAGGAGAAGACTATATTGTAGTCTTCTCCTATTCTTAATTTAGATTTTTAATATGCTATCACTTTGAACAGTATCAATTCTAATTGGCTTAGTTTAAAAAAATAGTAAAAATACTAAATTTAGTAAAAATGAAATATTTAACAACGACTACATCTTCTGATTGTGTGATGCCCAATAAACCTATTTCCTCTACACACAAAAAAGAGAATCTGTCTTGGCCCAGGCAAAATTGTAGTAGCTACCCAAGCGGCAGCAACTTTAATTTTCCATGTATATAAATTTGTGCCACTGATATGACACTGTCCTTATTACTGGTGCCTTCTTCGCCCTGTGATAAGTCTGTAACCGTGATGTCGTTTATTTTTATAAAAAACAGGATATTAATTTGGCTCTTTTAGTTCGTGGTAACACCCATAAAACTATCGATCCATAAAATTTTACTTTCAGCATTAACTGTGTGCTTCGAACCAAAATCCCACAAAGAGGAGACTTCAATACATCGAAGGCGGAGTTCCATTGTAGTGGCGTGTCTTTGTTACTATCTATGAATCCTATCAGTCCATATTACCTCTGGGGCTCACGTTCTTGTTCAATGCGATGGGTACCTAACCTTCGTTACTTTGCAATCATATCGCGGCAAATCTCGTGAGAAGCAATAACATGTTGTTCGTATTTGGGCCTAAAGCCTATCTGAGATCTTGAATCCACATAAGATCCAAATTAAGCCACATATGTAAATAATAAAATAATACAGGAATCGAGCAGCTGACCTCTTGATTTCATCTCTATAAACTTCAACATAACAACAAAATAAATCCAAGATGGTACGAACGAGCTTCTACAGATGGAGACGTCGTCCGAGGAAATGAAAGCCATAAGTGGAATCGTAGCTGGAGACTTCGTTACCAAAGCCATCGGTTTCGCCGATGTTACGAGCCTTCGAATTTGCCTGCTAATAAAAAAGCCCGTCACAGTACGCGACAAACTGGACTACCGGAGCAAACTGCGAACGAGATATAAAACCGACTCGCGTCGGCCACCCAACTCATCTCCTGCGGATGTTTGCAGGGATACACAAGTGTGTGTACCTACCTACCCATATAAAAACGAAGGACGTCGTAAATAAATATAGGTATTCACTCATTCGGTAAGTAAAGATCTGCTTCGACATATAGAGGTAGAAAAAATATGAGAAAGTTTATTAACACCGAAGCGCTGGTACGAAGATTTATTTGCAGCAAAGTTTAGAGCCGAGAACAAACAGACCGTGTCGTAAACTCCTTCTAATATCCAACTTGTAACTCGAGGGGAAAACAAAGGCTCTTTGAATACAGCCGTTTCCCCGTAGAACAATATTACCGACCAATCGCGATAATATCTATTCGCCGGTGATACTTTTTAGCCGAGAACCATTCCGCGTGGTCGAAGCAAGAGATTTTATAAGGCATAAACCCTGGGAGCAAGCAGTAAAACTGGGAACAGAGGCAATATGCCAGCCCCCTATTGTGGCGCCTCGGCTTTGTTTTAAACTAGAAGGGTTGGTACAAAATAGCATTTGTACCAACTTGTTTAGAGAGTTGCCTTGATAGCAAGCAACAAGGAAATTGGTACATAAGAAAGTGGGGAATAGCAATTGCGAATCCTCAAGACGGGGTTTATTATCTCATTGTTTTATTGTGAAACAAATGTGATTAGATCTTTAGCTATAGTGTAAATGCATTCGTATACAATGTCACGGCTAAATCATTTAAAAGGTGAAAGAATAGGTACCTAGCTAGTTTTATTGTAAACGTAAACAATATTAAAAAAAAACACAGAATATTACAGTTTGAAGGTTTTCCCTAAAAAACAAATCTCGAAGGTTAAAGGCCACTAAGATTTGTTGGTAATATTTTGATACCGCAAATATGATATCATAACTTTTTATGGCACGAACCAAATAGTGTCATCAGTTTCCCTGAATGGTCCTGAAGAAGTATCACTCTATTACGACGGAATAATACTGTCCCGCCCAAATCCGTTTATAGTCAGAGCGGTTACACTCTTTAGGGGGCGTATTTAGATGTATTGCATTAAATTAATTATACTAAAGCAATTCACAAGTTATAGGAAGTCTTAGAAAGATGAAAATACAAATTGAGTTCAAAGACCCAACGACAAACATTCTGCACCAGCTTGTATCTACTTCAATTTTATTTTGAGTCCAACTACAATTTTCTTTTATAAAACTCTTTATTTTTTTACGCAAACGTTATGAAGTCTGGATAGTACATAGCAAAATCAGAGAAGAAAATTAACGCCATAGAAGCAACGACAATAAAGTGCAATGGTATTTAAAAAAAAACAAAAACCTTTATCGAAATTGTATCATTTCAGCGCTTAAAGGCACGTAAAAACGATAAAGTATCGGCTATCAATTTTTGCTTTTTCAACTGTAAATTCCTAAGCTATTGTTTGTGTATAGTATATTGGTGAAAGAATAAATCGAGGGTATACGAAGCGTGACGACAGAGCGATACTAACTCGGGACTCGGTAGAGTTGTCGGGCGTTGAGCTGCAATATGATAGTCGGACGACTTTTGAGACCGCTAATTTACTCATATCAAAATCATGCATGCCTAGAGCAAGAGTAAAAATTAAAATTGAAGAAGTTGAAGAGTTAAAATTCTTCAACTTGGTCTCAGGTTATTTGCAAGTTGATCGAATAAAATGAAATCTTTTCGTAGCCGTTTTATACATATTAATGTCATACATGTTAATGTACATGTTAATATATATTTTATTTAAGTGAAACTTAACGATCCTGACTTCTCGCTTTACATTGACAAGTAAAAGACCAAGCTCTGCTAGGATTGACATACCTCTAAAACATCTTGCACTAACAATTATACATTCTCGACCGAGATGGCTGCTGGCTGACTATACGTAGGAGTACGTAGGACTTAGGCCTGAAAGTATTTAATATTTTATCCCGTTATGTCATTTGCTCGTCTGTGGGATTTTCCCAGCTATTACTTACTCGATTTTTAATACGAGAATAGTGGGATAGGTTGGAAAAATATTGCGGCTTTGAATATAGTGACAGAAGGCAATTTTAGAAGCGTCCGATAATGCAGAGGGATTGGGTGTTTTACAGGTAATGTCAGTTTCAAAGTACGCCGCGAAAATGTAATCGTTCTCCCGGCTTTTTCTTTGACAAACTCTAGGACCAAGTCTATGTGCTCGTAAATAGAGCAAGTAACCGACCACTAGAATTCGGCTCGCGGCGGCGCGGGCCCCTCGGATTTGCGTACAAATAAAACGAACGCTTTATCAACCGGAAAATAAAACGGCGCCCAGTGAAATAAGGCAAGGATATAATCAGAATCTAAAAGCAAATATTGGCAAAATAAGAAGTCTCTACAGGCTGATATGGAACTTGGAAACCAACCAATATCTATTGCACGAATAAGCCAATCTACAGGAAATATGTTTGATTCCACAACCTGAAAGGTTGCATAAGTATACTCTAAGCTGATTAAATTCCGCCTTTCTATTCAACCAATTGCATTTACGAGACTGAATAAAATATATAATATTGATATTTTCAAATACTTAAGTAGATATTTATACAGTCCAAATACGCAAATTTAGACACAAAATTCGATGATGTTGTAAAAACGAAACGTGATTTATTAAGGGTCTATCTTAAATCACGTTCTGTGCACATATGAGCACGATTATGTTTTATGTGAAAGATTTCGTAGCCATACCTCGGTAGACTTATCTTACTATTTTGTTTCGGCCGCGAGAGCCCCTTTTAGTTCCACGTAAAACTCCACGATTAAAGATTTCATCCTTAGATATTGGACGGTCGTAATATTTTAACGATACCCTATACCCTGCCTGAAGTGAGTCCTTTGTTTTACTGCTTTTATTTTATTATTTATCGAAACATTAGACATAAAGCCACCATTATCTACGGTTTTATGTGATAATTTATTGCTGGACCTGTAAATAGGCGTTTGTAATGTAACATGTTGTGTGTAGTTTGACGCGCAATTTTAGAGCAAATGGTACCTTGATTTATAACGTAACGAATTGTTTCATTTGTCCGTTCGGTCATTTAATTTTGATTGGTATATTGAGCTTTCCAGAAAAGGTCCAAAGCTGAAAACTTTGAACAAAAACAATTACTAAAAACAAATAAGATGTTTATTTAGGCGGGAGATGTTTATCTCCCGCCTTCATAAGTCTGAAAATACAGAGATAACTTCCCCAAATCGAAACGTCCACTGCATAACTCAAAAACTACTGACCCGAATGACCTGAAAATTGGCATGTGGCTGCAGAGAGCCTGATTCAGACAGATCCAACCGAAGGATTCAACGTAATAGTGTGGAAATGGGGCTATTTGGGATATTGACTCTATCTAAAACACACCCCACAGTTCAATATTGCAAGCAGGCGGAAGAAACTTAAACTTCGAAAGCCTGAAATATTCTCGTTAATTGTCAACTTATATACAAATATATAAGACAGAAATATAAATGCACCCCTCGTATAAATTCACATAGAATATGTATGAATAAAATAATATTTTCCAAAACTAATTATTCATTGTTATTGCGGGAAAAGATATATCGGTAATACACCGAAGTGTAGTGTTTGGCAATGACACACAATGTTATGAATGACTCAGTATACTGAGTACCTATAGGTATATTGATTAGAATCTACATCGGTTTAATTCACGTTCAATTTTTATCCGACGCATTGGAACGTGCGGCCTCCGAGAATTTATGCCACTTAAGCATTCCTCCCAGAGGTTATAAATACAAATTAATATCCGAACCAAGATTCGCTTAATTTACAATTACCTTCTGCTCTAATAAGACAGATAATTGCATTCGAAAATGACTTAAAATGGAAATCAGATGGGGCCTCTATCTCTACTTTGTTGCTAACTGTGCATATTGTTAGTAAGATTAGATTGCAAAGTTTAGAATGTACTCGTGGAATAACTAAAGTTTTCTGTGAATGTGGAAGAAAATTGGTATTTGTTTCCAGGCGTAGCCAAGCCGGTCTCTCTCAACGAGGTAATCGCGGCGGCGTCGCAGCAAAAACAACTTGTGCATGCAGCTTTCCCGAAATTAGAAGGTATTGTGCAAATTGCTTACATTTCTCATTGCAATAGTGTCACAGTTCTACCTTTAATTAACTAACTAGGGACTCTGCATTAGTTGTTAGAGTTCTGTGTGTGCTAGAAATGCATGGAGGTAAAGTAAGAGTACCTACAGTAAATTACTTATACGTATTGCTTATGTACAAATGTAGTTCACCTGAGTACGATACGAGTTTGTTTGGTAGTAGGCAATTTAAAATAGTCGAAAGTCTTGAATGAAATACTTTTCTCTACTCTAACAAGTCCGTCAGCAAAATTGTATGCAGTTTCTATACCCGATAATAATGTACGCGAATAGCCCACGACCAATACGCTTTTAAAGATCGTGAAAAAGGTTTAACATAATTATTCTAATTGCATTTCTTTCAGAGCCCGTAGCATAACGTTTTTCTTTAAATAAAGGTCAGAAACCTTTACTTCGTGTGCCAAAGAAATTCGAAACAGGTGGGGATGTAATCTTATTTCGCAAACAAGCTATATCTTGTTAAAACGCTCATTGAATCGGTAATTAATTCACGTATAGGTTCTAAAAGTTGGGTTTCTATTTTCAGGGAGTATTTTCCCGCTGGGAAAGAAGATATCTTCATTAAAATACAGGAAAACTTTTCAAATCAAAAGCCCCCTGCGGCCCAATCGGATCAAACACAGCCTGAGGAGACATAAGCGTAAAAATCAATCACTGAAACAGGAAATCGGCGGAAATGAGAAGCTCAAACAAAAGTACATTCCGTTGCTGCGGAGCCTTGGTATGCTGGTTGATAACCTGCTTGGTACAGAGTCAAGCGAGTCCGCCGAACTTACAAATAAGAGAAAACGAGTTAGATACTACACCGACACGAGCGAGATTTTATGTCCGTGTTCCAAATCAAATGCCGGTCTCGAATCGGAGAAAGCGGCAGTTACTTCTGCCGAGATTGTCTCCGATGAGGCGTCGCCTACCCAGGTTACCCCCCAGACACCCCATACTCTTGCCGCTAGTAACTTCCGCGGTTTCCGACAGAATCAGAACATTCCCATACTACTTCCAAGAAATACCCTTAGCGGTCGGAGAGACCATTATGGACTCGGTACGAGAAGCCGCGCCGCACATCACGGGCGCGCTGAAGGAAATATCACCAGGAATAATGGAGATAGTGAACTTGGTACCAGAGACGGAAGTCACGAGTCCAATGCAGCGGATGATGAGAAAGATACCAACGGTGATTCACGATACGGTTCAAGTCGCGCTCAATCCCGGGGACGAGTACGAGATAGATACACCAAGGAGACCAGAAATCATACCGAGGCGAGAAACGGCGAGGAACACGCAATCGATGAAACTAAAGCAGAGACAGACGAAAGCGCCCTGGAACGCCCTCGAGGAAACTTCGATAAACCTAAAAGAAAAAATAAACAGCAAACTGGAAACATCGAAAATGAGAGCGCAGAGTTTCTATCAGCACCTGTTGGAAGACTACGAGGATTTACACCCGCGGGTAAAATCGATATTTCCGATTCAGAGTTCGAAAGTAAAGAACCCGTCGCAAAAGATTACTCCGGTGATCAACAACTCGCTGACGGAAGTAGCGCACTTACCAAAGAAAATAAAGAAACTAGTACAAGATATGAAACAGTAGAACTGAACAATATACCTACAATACGTCCATTAAGCTCCAAAGCAGAAGCCCCTGTTGTGTTCATCATTGATGGTTACAGTGTGACTAGGAACAAAAATGGGGAAAATAAGCTACAGGAGCAGGAAATACGTATTCACTCTAAATAACTTGGTTATTTTTGAAAACTGTATTTTTAAACTTTGTTATGATTATAATAAAAGTAAATGAGGTCTTATCTCCTTGCTTTCTTTCCCTTGGCGCTCTTAGTGCTGGCTTGGGTGACTTGGGGTTGCTGTTCAGCTGGCCTGTAACAAAGATAAGGTTATTTGTTTTTTTTACAACATTCCTAAAATATCGACTCTGGCGCCTCCCACTTCGAAATCTTGAACAATAATAAGTTTAGATACAATTTTATACACCAGTCACCACCAATATGTAATTTTTTATACACCGTCTAATTGTACTCATCTAGATCGCAACCTGTCAGCGGCTATGGGCTTGCAACCTGTCACGTGGAATGCTTACTACTTGCGAAACGCGGGCATGTACCAAAATGTAATGTTTGGACGTGCCTCTGACTATCCCCTACTTGGTTTCCTCAAAGATTTACTCACTGAAGTATGTATCTGAGGACGTCCACCATGGGGAAGACAGTCGTGAGCGTGTTTGTTTTTTTTTTTTTTTTTAGAATAAGTTTTTGTTTAAATTACAAAAACACAAATGTAATTTCTCCAATAATATAAAGGAGTAATTTCTGTTTGATTCTCGATGACTGATCGTAAATTTATATATTATACTTCCTGTTAGATCCTTTGTCTAATTGTTTTTTGTTGAAAGATTTAAAAAGTTTAACGAAATTAAAAAGTGGAACTGCAAGCTGATCAAAATGCCCCTTTTTATCTCATAATATCATTTGGGTCATGCAGTTTCACTTTCTAATTTTAATACTAGTACTTGTTTGACATGGTTTGCAAAATAACTGCATCAAATAAAATTATCATATTATTATTAGTGCGAGATGTTATATGGGACTGTCCAGTCTGTCAGTTCCCAAACAAAAATAGGGTTTCACTAGTGCTTTAATATCTCATAATAATCAGGGTAATTACATATAAAAAATGTTTTAAATTGTCTTTATGAGTAAGGCCCTAAATAAGTAAAAATAACTGGTACCTGTTCTGGCGAGTCTTCAATTTGGGAATGGATTCTCCAATAAGCTTCATGATAGCCTCCCTTGTAGGGTATTCTGGTTTGACTGGTGACCCATCATCATTCTTCAGCTGTATGCGGATTCTACCTCTGTACAACATTTCCTGCAATCATAAGAAATACTTGTAAGGACCACACAAAATTTATAGAAAAAAAAACATGCCTTCATATAGGGTCAAAACCTATATAATGATAAATAACTAGATCCGGTTTCTATAGAAAAACCTAGAAAATTGACAATCCAATAGTTCTAGAAAACAAGTTGTTGGGTTTGATGGTAGAATGGTCTGACCTTTAGCATGAAATACAAACAACCCTGTTTAGTTCCAACAGGATTGATAGATGGTACTGACTTGATGAGGTCAATCAAAAAGGTTTTCTTTTTTTTTAAAAAGCCCTTTTCAGAGTATATTTTTGGGCTTGATTTGAGATGGCTAAGAAAACCCCTCATTGTTGTCTTGTTTCAAAAACCCTCTCTAGCACATTTGGCATATGAGCACCTAAGACAAGTTTTCGCAGAAGAGAAGACAAAACATTTCTGTTCATCTCTCCTGTCTCTTCAAAAAGAGAAACAGAAGTAATTACTGTCTTCTCTTCCATCAAGTCAAAATGGTCAAAATGGTTGTCTTGGTATTCATGTTAAGATGCAGACCAGACAAGGATGAGTACCTGTAACATTCTCTATGTAATAATTATTTTCGATTACCTTGCTCTGTTCCCGTGGGTACAATTTATTTTCCACTCCAACTTTCAATCCTGTTGTAATCAACACATCTCTTATCTCCTGATGGGTCGGATTTTCGACACAAGATTCCTTTGGCAGTTTCCTTCCTTGGGCCAGAGTCTTTTTATTGTTGATATAGGCTGGGTAAATACATATCCACCTGAGGAATAACATTATATCAACCTTTACAAATGAATAGCCTTGCAGACCTCAGGACATAAGTAAACAACTTACAACTCTGTTACCTTACCTTTCTACGTCACTGTGTTTCTTCTCGGGACTCCATGAAGCAATTGTTGCTGCCATCGTTAGCAAGTATTGCTTGTAGTTTATGTTTATTCAGGAAATCGAAGACAAATCATTTAATCTCAGTCTTCTACCTAGTAACGTAGTGATAGTGAGTGGTTATTTCCTTTAGCATTTAGTTCACAAAATAATGTCAAAAATCTATGTGTGTCAACTTGACTTAGTACTTATAGATAGAGCACAGATTATACATATTTTTCTCATAAAGAGACTTGTTCGATACAACTAGTCGATACTTTTGGTTCGATTTCAAGTAATTTTAGTTTGTATGGAATCGAATAGATAAAGTTGGCAGCAAGTAATTGTAAAAGCATCCTTGCGAGGAGGACCACGGGCACCATGACCACGCTATGCCGCCCGCGCCGGTCCAAGCGCCGCTCGCCACACCGCGCCGGCCGGTCTGATTTCCGAACGAGACGCGGTGAAATAACGGCAACGTACGATATTATTTGTTTGGTGCGCGCCGAAATAGGAAGTATGGCCATATTTTACAAAAGTAAATCTGCAGCAACGTGTAAGATTTTTTTAAGACTGTGTAATTCTGTAGCAACACGTCCAACTTCCAGTTGTAAAAACAATACAGGTTTAGAAAGGTTATTTGTCTTGATTATTAATTGTCTTCTGTTGTTTATGTTTGCATATGCAAATATTTGTCTCGGGATCAGAGTGTTTTCTACGTATAATATGTATGTTTTTACAAAAAAAAAGTAAATAAGTAGTATATCAGTCATGTAGTTCCCATAACACAAGCTCTGCTTACTTTGGGGCTAGATGATGCTGTGTGAAAAATGTCCAGCATTATTTATTTATTTTATTTATAGTTCCGACTTATATAAAAGTATCGATACTTAGGTGGTATCAGAGCATCCCTATGAAGACGTCGTCCATAGACTTACAACGGATGACGTAGTCACACTTATACGTAGGTTGACGTCAATAATAGTAATCACAATTTTTTGCTCTACATCTATGGAGCTTGGTCGTACACCATGGAAAACACGGCATTTCTGAGCACGACTCTGGGATGTACAGCCAGTATTCAGTGTACATGGATTTGAATTATCTGGATCTGCTTTCCATCCATACCATACGCATGCCTAGTATTCCTTGTACACTTATTATCGACGCTGATTGGTCGAGACTTCAGCGAAACGAAGGAGTCGCATTACACTGTGCCAATATTAACATTTCCATCCGAGAGTTGCCATTGGTAAAGTAACGTTGGCCTCAAAAATCTGATATGACTAGGTTGTACTTAATTTTTTATTACAGCAACCCTGCTATTACAGCAATCTTGCTATTTTATCCAATAAAACCTACAAGTTTTTTTTTCTGAGTAATACAATAAAATCAACTAATCGACTGACGTTTTACAATTGCATTTAATATTATGGCAAAATATCACTTGTTCGCATCGATCGATTTGACCGTGACTTTTTTCCACGGCTTTGCAAGGTCGACATACGAGTACACGGCCAGTATTTGAAAGCCATGGTTTGGAATATCGACAGTATTCCTCGGTCGTACATACAATTCAGGGACCGAGTATCCAAAATAATTATTTTGCCAGCTAAGTACTTGTTTCGTGGAACGGGCATATTAACGTATTGACGTGGTTATTTCTTAGAATAGATTTACTAGTATCCTAGTAAGGACCAAAAGGTGGATTTAATTAAATGTAAATTTGGAAGTTCAGCACAGGGGTAGAGGGTTTAACCTCTAGTAAAGCTAGATTAAATTCGATCTAGGTTTTTTCTAACCTAACCGATGTCGACCTCTCTCCGCACAGAACAAAAATACTCTCTCCGCCAACCCGTCAAGCTGCAGGCCGATGACGATCGCGGCACCAAAGTCCACTTAGATATGCTTGCTAACACATCTCAAAATCATAAGATCAAATTTTGTTTAATCTGTGCCTTAAATAATGTACAGACATAAAAAAAAATTGTACCTCATATTTATTTTAGAGATTACAAAATATTTAGCCTTTTAATTGCGAAGCATTGACGGATGTACGGGGGGGCCTACGTAGGTGGACGGCGCGCGCACGCCGCTTGATAATAACTGTGTAGGTCTGTGCAATTTCTATGATGTCTGTTTATAGCCGAGGCTATTTCAATTTCAGAATCGGAAGCCCTTTCTTCTTTCTCCTTGTCACACGTACGTACAGTAAGACTGTGATTTGAGTTTGAGGTTACTTTCATGATTTTGTCCTATGGATAACTCTGTTAATTTAGTTCTAATATAAATACAACTGCTACCTACTTGTAAACGTAAGGAACGGGACAATGTCGTGCTTATCAGTGACTAATAATTACATTGCAATTGCCAGGGGCTTACAAGTGGATTTGTACGACTTTAGAAATCACGTCTTCATTGACGTCCCATCTACTGCAAAAAATGATCACATAAATGGGATCATAGTTTCTTCCGACAGCAAACATTTAGCGGTAACAACAAATATTGCAAAACAGCTCCTTGTCTACAATTTACCCGAATTCACTAATAATAAGGTGTTTGAGCTACCGAGAAGTTCAAGCAAAATGAGATTTACATCTACGAACACTCACTTATTGCTTGCAGATAAAAGTGGCGACGTTCTTAGTTTTGATATCGATGTTGCAGATACAGTTAACCAACCTATGGGGCAGAAAATCTTTGGCCATTTGAGTTTGATTTTAGATATTGTACAAAGCAGTAACGGAAAATATGTAATTTCGTCTGACAGAGATGAAAAAATAAAAGTTTCATGTTATCCCAATACTTATGAAATCAAAACATATTGCTTGGGACACAAGGAGTATGTTAACCATATTGAAGAATTGCCTCACAACGCTAAGTATTTACTAAGTTCTTCTGGAGATGGAACATTGAAAGTTTGGGATTACATTGAAGGAAAAAATTGTTTAACCATAGACACTTTCACTGATGTGAATAATGTTGCACTCAGAGATAGCTTTAAGGAAAAAATGGATCAAGAAGTGCCAATTGAATCTTTGCCAATAATACACCTCACTGTTACAAAATTAAATGATAACTGCAGTATCCTAGCTGTTTCGGTGCATACCTTTGAGATGCTGTTGATTTATAGTTTAACAAGTTCAGATGACAAGATAACTTATAAACTTGAAAATAAACTGAAAATGGATAAATTTCCTACTGATATCCAATTCAATGATTCTACACTTATAGTTTATAATGATGCTGATTGTAACATTTCATTTTATAGCATGCATTATTCAAATGGGACTGTCTCATTTGATAAATCAAAAGTAGATAAATGTTTTGATGCTTCATCAGTGTGTCAAGGCAATATCCACAATCATTTTGAGACTCTAAAACTTTTGTTCAAAAGGAAATTTGATAATGTTCAGGAATATCAAGAAAGAAAGAAACAAAGACTTGATAAGTCTGCAATAAAAAATGTTGGCTAATATTGTAATGTTTATATTTGTGACCTCCCCTTTTCCCATTCCCATCAATGTAAAATTTGGTTGTAACTTTTTAACCATGACATCAAACAGTTCTGTGTGTATTAAATGTCACAATTTTATTGTGGACCTATCCCTAGATTGTTAGGTATACTTTATCAAAATGATTTTAATATTTTCAACCAGGTTGGTAATTGTTTATTTAATTACAATTTGAACAAGAATTTATGAAGTGTGCAATTCAAATCTTATTTATAGAAAATAAATGAAAACTAAATAAAATTAAGCTAACAAGTTAGTCTAAGCAAATATTTTTGTTACACCAACAAATAAACTAAACACCACATATCACATTTTAAGTAAAAATAAAATTGTAATGTATTATAACTATGTTATAGATTCCAATTTTAATACTTATTGCTTTTTGAACAAGCAATATTGACCTGGCGAACGATTATAATAATTTATACATTGATGTTGATTCTGTGCACCATTCTCTTAAGCAAAAGCACATTAAAATAATTGTGATCCTTATAATTTTAGCCTATTATTGAATCGCGATAATTTGAATGTGTTTAAGCTATACTTGACACTAGAAGGTACACTTGTATAACTATATAAACATACAGGAGTCTAGTTTTTACAATCACCTTTACTTCTAAATGCAATAAATACAATCTGAATCTTACATAATTTACCGAGACTTAAGAACATTGGCAAAGTTACGCAGTTGGGAGCTGAGACTGTCAATTTCATTTAAAACAGTGTCCAGTTCATTCTTGAGATCCATCAAATCTGGAAAGCTATTGCAGTCAGGAACATTCAGCAGAGTCGTAAATATTTTGTCCCATAAACTAATTTTCATGTACCTAGAATCGAAGAAAAATAAATTAAATACACATCTCTATTTCACCAGGAATGGTATGTAATTGTTTTCAACATAAAGAAGCCTCAGGCATCCTCCAGTCAGTGTAATCTAAAACAATCCATCACCAAAATCAGGGTTGGAAAAAAAACAGTTTTTTTTTTATTTTATAAAACAAACAGTTCAATTTGTTTTAATCGGTGTTTTATTTGTTTTTTTTTTTATTTCTAGTTTTGTCCTTAAATTTATCATTAATTAGACCTATATTATTTCTTTTTAGACTAAGTACTTTCAAATGCATTAAATAATAATCAATATTTACAATTAAATTAATGAATAAATTTTATGTTGTCGTGCGTATCTATCTCTAATCTCAGTACATTCACTCTGTATGTTTTAAATATTGTTAATATTGTTAATTAACCCTTTATATAAGGGGAATACCCACAGAAACCCCTTTGTATTCAGGGAAATACCCACAGGGGAATTAGGCTCAACTCATATTAACGTGTTTTTAAACACTTAATAAAAAACACGGTTTTAATTGAAACTGTTTTAAACACTGTCTTAAACATGTGTTTTAAAATCACTTGTTTTAATCATGCCAACCCTGACCAAAATCAGCACTCCTATGAATCTTACCGCAGTTAGATTCATAGGAGTGCTGATTTTATAGATAAAACTCCTGAAGGAACTTTCCTTGAGAGCATACAAAACTAATGTATAAAACAGATTTTGGCAGAATTCTAAAAAAACCGCAATGTTTTTCCATCACGTATTGTAGCGCTCATTAGTGACGTGTGACGTCAAAACGTCATAACATTGGACAAATAATTGACACATGTATGTTACTACTGATTATAGTTCATCATATGTTTTGGCACATAAAGTCATTTTAACTCATAGGGGATTTTCTTCCCAATGTCCTTTTGGATGAAAGTTACCCTATGCCTCTTTTACTAGTTACCTGGGTAATTTCTTGTCAATATTCCACTGGCCCAGGCGGTTAGCTACCTTCATGTAGCTGCCCATGAGAATCACGTGTATTGTACCCGCTAAGCAATACAAGTCAGTTTGGAAGGTCCAAGGCTTTGCTTCTCTCATTTCAGTGCACGTGAATCCTTCCGTCGATATTAACTGCAAAATTATGTGCACAAACATAAATCAATTTATTCAATCCATAACATTGCAAAGGAGACTGTTTGCTAATATTATGGTATTTATTCACTGAAATTCCAAGGATCATTTAGAATTCTCGTTTTTTCTCGTTTCTAAGTGAATTTAAGATTTCAAACTTGAAGCCGATTTAAAACCGAAACTTTGAAGGTGACTGAAAGTTTTATAGAATATTGACACTCACTTCTCTGAATGTAGTTCCTTCAGGGAACAGAGTCATGTCTATAGCACATCCTAAATCTATGAGCTGCAATGATGGAGTCCGCCACTCTTGCGTAGGTCTGAAATCGTAATTTAGTTACAAAGTTACATCAGGTAAGTTCGTACGAGCTACTGATCATGTATGACTTTAACCCAGCGTCATGGGAGTTGGGTCAAAATGATTCACGACGTCTTTTTAGCATATAGGTAGTTTCGTAACTACGCATGTGAAGAATCTGACGTAGACACATTTCTGCCGTCATAGCATTTACAATGATGATTCTGATTAGAATTCAGTTTTTACTTTATTCTTTACAAAAGTCAAAGTCAATAGGTTTTTATTCATTGAAATCACAAGGATCATATATAAACGTCAACTTAAAAACTAAGTGAATTTAAAAATTTAAAGTGAATTTACGCCGATTCCTCGCGCGCGCCCACAAATTAACACTTACAAAAGGCAGAATGATATGAGATGTACAAAGGCGAGCTTAAGCCGAAAAAGAGTTTTCTTCCAGCAAACCTTGAACAATAGAGAGGTAACTGATACCTGTTAGTGAAGTCTAATAACTAATAACCCATAATAGTCTATAAAAAAACCCATAAAATATTTATAACTGTTGATATATACTTCATTATGACCCACGTCTGTGTAGTCATTTTTCACTTACATGAAGCCGGGTTAATAGCTGAGAGCGACCTCAGCGTTACCCTCCGAAACTAGGAAACGTTTTTCGGAGGTATGGTTTTATGTACCACTACACAGTCACTTAACCAATTACGCCATGCGCTTCGCGAATCTTATGGGATTAAAGTTTCATGATTTTTATTTTTAACTTACATTTTCATTAACAAAAAGTTATCAGGCTTGATATCAGCATGAATAATCTGTGCTTTATGCAAGTAGTGGATGATTGATAGCATCTCAGACGTCAGTAGAATAACTATGAACTCGTTTATGCATTTTGAGGTAGCAGCCCGAATTCTGTTGGCGACATCCAATAGCGATCCATATTTAGAATATTCTGATACAAACAAACTAGCGTTCTCTCCAATGAATGCTGTTTCAATGTCCATGTATCCTGGAAGCTAGAACGAATAAGAAAACCAGATTAGTTCAAACGGTAAATTACGATGAGAAAACAAAAGGATATTAAAACATAAGCAGTTATTTACCATAAATGGATCCTTTATCCTCGCTTTGATTTCTTGGCAAATGTAAAACTCCCAAGGTCGACTCGGTTTCTGATACTTAGCAGCGACTGATTTATTGCTATGTAAGTCGAGGCAGAGGAACACAGCGCCGTAGTTTCCTTTACCGAGCTGTTTCTCGACAGCGAACTTATTGCCGCCTACTGTTACATTAGTAGTGAGTTGCAACTTTGGAACAGATCTCACTTCATTGTACCCTTCAGCGTGGGTTTTGTTTGGGAACTTTACATATTCTAGCAGAGAATCAAGGAGCTTTCTACTGAACGGGTCTATCTGTTTGGGGAATTCGATATCAGCTGGCCTGGGTATATCGCTCGTTTCTATCAGAGATATTAAATGTGATGACTTGAATGCTGCACATTCCATAGAATTCTCACTATCTACGTCCATGCCGTAGCCATCAGATTGTCTAGAATAAATAGATGGGATTCTACATTCTTTACTAAGAGAATCCCTGCTGTCCTCGGATTGAAACTCCATCCTGTGCTCAAAATCTAACTGCCTCTTTGATATATCCTTACAAGGTTTTTCAGCAACATTATGCGAAATTTTAGCCGATTGAATTGGCGTATTAGTTTGCGCCGTCATACCATCTTTACTGTCCGAGTCGGACATGCCGGAAGATGGAGGAATCTGAGCTTGTTCAGGACTCGAAACGTAAAGGTTCTTATGCATCTTTTGAGATATACTCGGGCTGTTAGTAAACTTAGGCGTGTTCGCATTGTCTTTCGGCTCATTTCTGTTTGAAATGAAATTGAGGAACTGGTTAGAAAATCCGATGTCGGGGGAATTCTGCCCAATTTTCACACTCGGTGGATCGTGGCGTATGTTCCTTAATGCGGCCGTAGGGCTTTTATGTGCCGCATTCTTAGCTTGGCCGGGTCTTACAGCATTTTGTTCGGGTGTATCTTGTTTTGCGGAGATATTTGCGTGAGCATCTTGTCTCGCGTACATTTCAGGGGTAGCTTCTGATGGTGCATTCGCCATTTGCGTCACGTTATTTCTAGCCGCGTAACTGTTGTTCTGAGAAGACTGGGGGCTTTGGTATATTTGGAAAGGTAGATTATTCGCACCTCCATACGCAGCTGAGGCTTCGGGCATCGGTTTAGCAGATTGCCGTGAGTACGGGCTCTGCATCGCGTTGTAACCCTGGCTGTTGTGGTTTTGATACATATTTGCGTTACCATACTGATTTGATATGTTATGGTAGCTGTGTTGTTGTTGGCTATGCTGTTGCTGTTGGTTCAGTTGTTGCTGTTGCTGTTGGTTGAGTTGTTGTTGTTGCTGTTGGTTGAGTTGTTGCTGTTGCTGTTGGTTGTGCTGATGCTGTTGCTGTTGGTTGTGCGGTTGCTGTTGTTGACTATACCCTTGGTTAGGTGCAGAGGCCGGACTGGGTCTCTGGTAGTACTGGGCGTTTTGATACTGGGTCTGGTGAGGGGGACTTTGGAATACTGCCGGTTGCTGTTGTTGCTGTTGTTGGTTCGCATAAATATGCTGCCTCTCCTGACTAGGATAATGGTATTCCTGCCTTCCCGCGTATTGCTGCGGACTCATCATGGGATGCCCCGGGCTGTGGTACCCCACTTGGTTGGAGTAAGTGGGGCTCCCGAAGCCCGGCTGGACGGACGGGCTCATAGCGTGAGGGCTTTGCATCCCGGGGTGCTGCGGACTATGGTACGCGCTCGGATTGGGGCTTGCATACCCCTGCTGCTGCTGTGGCATCATCTGATTGTTATTGGGGTATCCCTGCTGATAGTTGTAGTTTTGTTGGTAGTGAGGGTGCATGGTACGTTGCGGCGAGTAGCCGTTATAGCTCTGCGGTTTCTGATACTGATGGTCGTGTGAGAGAAATGGCGCTGGGTTGGGTTGAGGTGGTTTGTTTTCGGAAATTTCTCGCTTCGGCTGAACTCTTGCGAACTGCCCGTTATGGTGCCTAGGTTGGTTGGACATTGAGCTTCGTTTAGACGAGGTGGCTTGGGAAGGGTCATTGTTATTGTACATAGAGTCATAGTTAGTTGTGTATCCCGTGAAGTTTGTCCTCGTAGACTGACCAGATGAGCTAGAACCAGATTTGCTGAAATCGTAAAGAATTACATAACAGCTACAATTCATGCAATACTAATAAATCTAACTAAGAAGCTTTACCATGTTTCTTCTCAAAATCTTTCCCAATACTATTGACCAGATTATTACAAAAACTTTTACAAAGCATTTTTAATTCAAGCTCAAGATTTTCGATCAAAGAAGTCTGCATTACATATTGAGATTCAACAATGTAAGTACGAATATATGATTAGACATACCTATTGTATTCCCTGGTGGCTTCCATGATAACTGAAAGGCCTCCCCCCTGGTTGTCCACCGTCGCATGCTGATCCGCCCCGTGCTGACGCGAACTCTCCTCTCTCTTACCCAGACTAGGATCTGCATGCTCAATCACACTTTCGTCTATGCTGAACTTGGGCACAGAGGGGTATGCAGACGGGTATTTTGATTGATCTATACTGGACGTTGGCTTCTTGAACTGAGACATGTTTGGTGTGCTTGCATCTTTTATGTTGAAGTTGAAAACTTGGGTGCAGGAAGGCTCTTCGTAATAAGCTGTCTTGTTTACCTGTAGACAATGAAATCCACAATAAATTAATCTGAATGAAGGATTATTTAAAAAACCAGAGTGTGTTGCCTGATTTTTCTAGGTTTAGGCGCGCGGCTGGAATCGCCTCGAAAGCGGTTCACTATATGAGACGTTAACCTAGACATAGACCAAAGACAATATTAGGTATATTTTGATTAGTGTTTACAGAGTCTTTTCTCTTGTTAGGGTTAAGCTCGCCTTTGTACATGTTCTAATGTAAGTTTTTTGTCTGTATTTTCTGTGTGGATGAATATATAGATAATCCATAAATTCATCCTTGTGTAAAGACTATAATATCCCAGACGTCAAACTTTTGAAATATCAAGCCACACCAAAAATTCAAACAAGATTTTCAAAGTTGTTACTCACATTTTGTTGAGGTTGAGGGTGGGAAGCGACTGGATTGAATTTATTTGTATTCTCCTTATCTTGGCCAACATTTGCCATATTAGCCAAATCCTGTTTCTTCTTTGTGTTGATAGCCATTGTGATAGACCTGTCTTCGTGAATGTCGAAGGTTGGTACTTCGAATTGTTGTACTACGGGTTGTACTATTGATGCCTCTGTAAAAACATAGAATCACATTTTTTTATTTAATTCATTACAGTGACGATAGAAAGTTTAAAATGAATATCGTCGCGTTCATAAATAATCCTGTTTTAAGTCCCCATGCTCCGCTAATGTGGCAGGTGGCTAAGTGGTCTGACTGACTATTTTCGTTATTAATTGTAATTTGATACCTTCAGCCCTTTCTGTGAAAAGTCTTAACAAAGAGACAAACGGTCGACAAACTGCTCCAAATAGTTTTGCGTTTTTCTTTTTAGGCTATGTGGATGAAGGTTATACAGAGGGCCATGGATTGTGCCACGCATCAAGTTATTATTAGACCATGTTTTCAACTTCGAAATCAGAAGTCGAACTAAGGTCAAAGACGTTTTGAAGCGCACTTCGGAATCGCATAACAGAGTTGGGCAGCTCTCCTATCTCGTCGAAATGACGACAGGTGGAGTAAATCGCTAACTGAATAGCATCCAAGAAGTGGCTAGAGAAACGTCGATCTTCCAGCGGCGAGATAGACACGCGACTTCGCAAGCATAGCGGGATAAACCTGGCTCAGGCTGGTAGATCAGTATCGTGGCAGTACCGTGAGGAGCGGTACAAACAAATAGAGTAGAGGCCTATACTCAGCAGTGACCATTGACTTACCATTGTCATTGAACAAGTTCCTCAGTTCCCATCTGGCTTCCTTAGTGTTTACAGTCACAGAGTCGCCAAGGAGATTGCCCATCAAGCTCCTGTTGAACTCTTCCAAAAGATTATTTTTTCCGTAATTCCCTGGGTTATTCTCATTGCCGTATTGGTTGGGTGTCAGATGGTGAACTTCGTTTTCTTTATCAGCTTGCGGTCTGTGGTTCTGGTCGTTCTTTTTAGTTGATAGCTCACTGAACTCCTTTGAATCAAGATTGCATAATACCTTTGGTTCACCCGGCGAATGCATGTTGGTAACTTTAGTAATGTTTTGTAACGTCGGTATAGCCAGTGGCATTAACTGCCCTAGGTGATCTTGTTCAGGGTCTAAGGCGCAATTGGCCAGGGTTTCTAATGCACTGCATTGGGCCAGTGTTTCATTGATGCTAGTGTAATGTTCTTGGGTTTGCATATTTTCATGATTTTCAGTCTTTATTTTTTTTTCTAGGTTGTATTTTCTTGATCTTATTTCTTCTAAGCTGTATTCTTTGTCTCCTACATACACCTGAAAAGAGATTTTAAATCGTTAATCCTTTACCATCACAGGAAACAAAGATCCCACTCCAACTGCCGCAGCCGTCCTTTTTTTTTAACTGACTTCAATAAAAGGAGGTTCCCAATTTGGCTGTTTTTATCGTGTATTTTTGTTACTTGATATCTTCGCTATTATTAATCGATTTAGATGATTATTTTATTGTTGTATAAAGAATAATCACGAAGTGGTCCCATAAAAGGTTAATTCCCGAGGGATTGCATTTTTTTTTTGTTTAACTTATAAAACTTCGTCATCTTAGGGAATCACGACTAGCCCAAATATTTTTTGGGCGATTTTTCTTTTGTTTTTTTGTTAATTATTATCAACTGACTTCAAAAAAGGAGGAGGTTCTCAATTCGTATGTACGTTTACATATGAATTGAGAACCTCCTCGTCCGTATTCGTTTTGGGTGTATGTTACGCGATATCTTCTTGAATGAACCGATTTTAATGATTCTGTTTTTAATGGGTACTTCAAAGGTTGTTCCATAAAACAACCTTTGAACTTTTCAACCTTCTCTCTTATGGGTGAAAAATGGGTGATGAAATTTTATATTAGACTTTTTATCAATTTCCTGTTACTTGAAGTCTTTTTTTTGACATATATTGTCTTATAAATTATTAGTCAACCAAGCCGCTATTGTAATTTCTGTATGGTTCAGAATATGATACGTACTCTGCAGGTCGGTTAACTAAATCAGTCACAGTACTCACACTAATACAATTACACTATACAGTATGTTTAAAAATAAATTATTTTGATTGATAATGCAATTATTTTATAATATGTGAATAGTTGGGTCTACTCTAGTTTTAGTAAGGTTGGGTGTGTTGTGAATAAATATGTGTTATTTGTAATATATATTATGTTTTATTTATTCAATTATTGCTTCTAATCAGAATCGTAAATTAACGCTAACGGACGAATGCAAAAAAGACCACTCTGTATTTATAAACAGTAGCAAAAGCAAAACAATAACTGTCTCTTTCATACTCATAAGCTTGACCGCGATTAAGCCGGACAGACTTTTGCATGATGCGATGCGCCGCGCGCTTATTCACAGACACTAAACAAGCACAATGTGTAAATGTGTTGAATGTGCATTAGTTAACCAACCTATATCTATACTATTATTTGGGTTGTTTAGTATTATTTTGATGATAATATTTAACAACCTAACATACAAGGCGATGAAAGATCACACTATTCAAGCTGCCTGGCATTCAAGTGAAACATACCTCTGTCTTATTGTAGCAAGGTATTTTAGTTGGGTCTGTTGGATCGGGCACACACAGTGGCACAGTGAATGATAATGACAAGTCATCCATACAGTAAGCCATGTGGTTTGGTGGTAGCCTCAGTGCATCATCTTCGTCTTCATATACTGTAGAAATAAAAAGAAACAAGAATTAAATATGAAAAAAACACAACTTTCTTTTTGTGTTGTGAATTGGATTGAATATTCTAATGGCGACTACAAACCACACGACGCAGTATAGAAAGTTCCCAAGACTGTTCGTCATGGCACAATAAAATTTGAGTGAGGCCTACGACGCCCAACAAACCTTTAAAGGCTGTTGATGATAACGATAGTAATTAATACTTAATTGACGCGGGACAGCGAGGACACAAACATGGACTCACCATTAAAAAAACATTCTTATTAACACAGTAACAAGAAAGGGAGGCCCATGTCCAGCAGTGGAATTCTAGAGCAATCTGTTGATGATTATTAATATTGCCACTGTGACTATCAGCTTAAAACTCCCGCGCTGTCATGAATTCCATACATACATGACTTCCAATAGTAGGGTACGTGAAAAAATTTCGTTTAGGAATGTGATTGATCTAATTTCACTAACAATTTTGTTTTTGTAATATGATGATGATGAAGGGTACTCACAGGTAAAAGGCAAAGGCTGGTGTGGTACAACATTACTGTGGACCATTTTCGTTTTAGGATTAGTCCAAATCCCGATTTCCTTTTCATTCTCCACATTGCTGCATGCTTGTACTAACGACGCGGGCCCTGGGTCTTCGGCTACTGGTATACCGGCGTGTGATGTTGAGGGTGCGTCCTGAAGAACGAATTGATTAAGGGTTTTGTAGAGCTTGAGAGTCTGATGATGTTTTACCTTATCATTGTTAGATAACATTTTAAGTGCTATTTCAACTTTATAAACATTTTATAAATATAAAGATAATTTATTTTGAAATAAGGTATAAATTCTTTGTAACTAATATACACAGTTTTACTTATAAACTAACAACCTTAACAAAGAAACAAAATAGCTCTAGTCATAACCTTTTTAGATATTACTAGGTTGTTGTTCTTATAGGTAGATACAAAACCGTACCCTCCATTCTAGATTTAACTGTGTTAGAACAGTGCAGTTGTATTGTGTCAACAAAAAAAACATCAAAATGTGACAACAAGATATAAAAATAATAAAAATCTCACCTCATAAACATTGACCATGACATTTGAATTAGGCATTCTATTGTCAAAGTTCCCAGCTTGCTGCCTCACAACACCAGGCATTGCACTTCTTATGCTGTCCCCCACCCTTTGTACTGGCACATTTGCTATATTCCTTCTCTTGAAAGACTTCAGGGAAGTCAGTGCCATCCTGGTCTCAGCTAGAGCAGAAGCTGCTTTTCTTTTAGTTGGAGAGTCATCATGGAGCATTCGTTGAGCAAAGTATAGTTGGAAGTTCCTGTAATATCAGTCAAATATAGGTTAACATGCTTACAGGAATGTACTATAGAACTCGAGGAAGGTTGAAATATTGGTAATGTATTTAGTGAATAGGTGAAAATGTTTAGATAAAAAAAACTTTGGAGTCTGTTTACAATTAGTTTAAACAACATTTTTTTTTTTGCAAAATAATTACAGCCCATAATCTACTAATATTATAAATACGAAAGTTTGGATGTCTGTTGCTATATCTCCATAACAGCAGAACAGATATGGATGAAATTTGGAACAAGATAGTTCATGACCAAGATTGACACTTTATATCCAGGTTCCACTCAGGCAAAGCTGTAGGCAGAGGCTATTAAAACCTAAAGCAGTTATGTTGAGAATAATAATCCCTAAATCAGAAAAGTTAGTTATTGGCTCAATAAAAGTATAAATTCCATGTAAGACACACTCATGCCATATATTTCTAGTAGGCTGAATTTTCAGCTGATACAGCATCAACCTATCACATTATGATACTTTCAGGAAGTAGGTTACTAGGTACCTACAATTTCATAACATTATTTCTCAAAAAAAATAAGTGTACATGTGATTCCTAATTTCCCTGCCCTAATAAGATAACCTTGCTTGTTCAAGTCAGTTGTTTCTTTCTATGTCACCTTTTATATATGAAGAAACCAGAATGACCTAATAAATTCATAAAACATTCTTTTTTATGCAAGCTGCAAGTGGTTATCACAAAAACTAGATTTCAAGCAAGTTCCCTTATTCTATAACCACACTGGTTCTAACAAAGAATATCTGAGATAATAGGTAATACAAACTCACATATGAGCCTGCTCCAGTTCATCCAAAGGTTGTGCCTTAGCCTGAAGGCCCAGCATGTAGACTTGATTGGCTTTTTTGAAGTCGCCAGACTCCTCACAATAGCAGGACCAGGCTCGATAGAACTCAGCCACTTCCGTGCCAATGCCAGTATTGTACAGCCTTTGGTATATTTCCAATGGGTTGGAAAGGCAGTCAACCTAAGGAGCACCAAAAGCATTGACCATGATCCTTCTGTTCAACATTATGTGGATTGTCTATGTGCTAATGCTAAGCCTTCCGAGGATTTATTTAATGATAAGATAATCATGAATTTAAAACAAAGGCACATAATTCCAGAATGAACTTCAAACTGAATCTAGACTCAAGCATAGATTTTTTTTAAATCCTACATAAAGTTTGGAATTTGTTCTGGCATATGGGCCTAAAATTTTTGTAGTCATAGGTAGTCTAGTAGAAAAAAAATATCCCAATGATGTATAGAATATGTGGCTTATTACCCTCATTATTATGAATATTTGCATGTTTTCTAGTTATTGTAAATTAACAATATAATTTTGTTTACCATAATTGGGCTCAAGCAAGATCTTTTTGCAGAAAAGATTAACCAGCTACTGAATACACCCTATCACTCAGCGTGCTTATGGCAAGCTCACATAGAGGGGGGATAAATGGATAGACATTTTTCATGCTGTTCCAGTAGGATAATAAATTTCCAACTTGGTGTTCCTCTGGGTTGGCAGAAGCAATGTAGAGCCAACATTTCAATACCAATTCATAACTAGCTCTATTGGATCATCTTGCTTCCCTTGATGCATTTCAAGCATGAGAGCATTCTCATGTTAAGTTTTTATAGTTTGTGCAATAATTATGTGGCAGTTTTATATTGCTGGTATTTGTAGTGCGAAGCCCACTGACCAATCATGCATGATTATGGAGTGTATTTGACCTCACAAATGACGATGGCTGGCTGAGCGCTAGGCAGACTCTGCGGCATCAAGGGCTGCACTCATGTCTGCAGTCATAAGTTTGGCTACCCTAAGTTTCTGCCCTTATTGCATCACATTTACATGCTCAATTTAGCCAAGAAACTTACATATTTAATCCACAGCTTCACAAATCTTCTATCTTGATAGTATCTCTTGTCATTCTCAAATAATTGTAAGCAGTCCTTAATTAGTTTGTCCATGTGGCCCTCATGACCATGTTTGGGAAAAGATTGCTCAATCCATTGGATGTAGTTGAACCAGGGATCCAGAGGATCTGAACCTTGGTAGTTCCTGAGTGCGGCTTCATGTTCCCTAAAGTCAAACATAAGAAACTGATAGATCTTTCAAATTAAAACTCCGGCGTACAGGAGTTAGTTTTATTTTTTCATGTAAAATTTTTTGAAACTTAAGCTCCGTAAAAGTGTTCAATGTACTACCCGCTAAGTCGATACATAAGAATAACACGAGCAAGAATATAAAAATTTACTCTTTTTGCAACTGCAGCTGTCTCTGAGCGTCCACATCAGATTGCGCTTGAAGTGCAGCACCCAGCTGAACGAGGTTTCTACCACCTCTAAGTGGTTGTATATTCTCCTTGCTAACGTCGATGTCCATTTTTTTAAACTAATTTTCAAAGAATTAGCGCAGCATGAGGAATAAACACTTCACAGCACCACAAAATACGAGGCCTTTCCTCAAGATGTTTAGGAGAAAAGTTTGATGAATTCACTGCAATGCCACTCATAGAAATAATAAAACAAAATTTTCAACAAAAATAACAGCCCTGGATATAAATTTATTGCGTATATTATTCGTTTTCAGCTGAGAAATCCCGAAAAATTGCGATTACAAGTACCAAGCACAATAGACAAGTCTGAATTTGACATACCTCTATAGAGTCGATGTGTCTCTATGATTTAATTTGAAATTTCGTAACCGTAGAAACCGACTCCAGCCGCGTACTTACAAATAACGACAGCCGGTTGTGTAGCCACGTGATGTCCTACCTGAGTTGCGTATCGACCAACTCAGGTATGTACGACGCCACGTGTCACATAATTATTATAAAAACATCCCCAAATTTGATGCTGTGCAGTATGTGGTATTCCAAGAGCGAGTTCCTTACGGACCAACCAGTATGCACAGTTGTGTCATCAGAACACCTGAAAAAACCTTTCTGGGTTCTGCCAAGTTGTGTCTAACAGAACGTGTTTGGGAAGGCAAAACTAACTGTGCATACAGTCAGGAACACCTGATTCCAAGTTTTTTGGATAAGAAAACTACTCTAGGGCTGGTGCGGTGCCATCGGCACTAGTGTCACGAAAAAATAAATCATGCGTTTATAGAACGCATTTATAGTCACTATTTAGTCACTATAAATTAGGCTGGTGAAATAAACAATAAAAATACAAGTACGTGTGTCGTTTATGTCATAGCTATAAATAATTATAGGTAAGTATTAAATTAAAACTGCGCTGTCCGGTCAAACACAGGACCTGGCTATCAATCATTCATACATTTCGTGTCAATCACTCATTTTTTAATTGACCATTGTTTGTCCACTTGTAGTATGTACAGCCTCATCGGTTGCCTGTATGAGCTATTCCCGGGTGCGGGCGATGGGGTACTCACACTGGACGTGGGTTTTGTTAATTATCCCCATTTGGCTAGATTGCAACTTGGGTGCAAAGCCTATTAAGCGACTTCCAAATTGGACACTGCAGCTCGTGCCCAGGGGGCAAACGTTCCGCGGGATTTATGAAGTTCAGTGGAGTTGGGGGTTAATTATTCTTCCAAATGTCGCATCTTGCTTCCGCTGAACTTTTATCCGAAGAAGTTGCAAGTTTCATAAAACTTCTACGACTCTTGAGGCGGGTAGGTGGTGGCTGGTGATCAAACAGAGTGTGCCTGTTATTTGTTTCTTGTACATGTTTTTTTAATGCAGCTCGCTACCTTCCGTCTTATCTTCAATCCCTTCGATCCCTTCTGCTCTTACTTCTCAGAATTGCTTTAATGGCCCTTTTTCTTTCAATAAATAAAAACACCACATCGACCATTTGTCGTCTTAAATTACAAAATACATGATACGCTTGTACTCCTGTATTTCTGCCCAAACTTAGGATCAAGGTCCACTCGATGTGTGAATGTGGCCTGGATGAAGGACAATTGGATTCTTCAGCTGTCCCAAACTACGATGTTCCGTTTACAATATTCTTCCTCCTGATGTCTTCCTTCCTACATCCTTCAAATATCTTTTATCTCTTACTTTCTCCCCTGTAATTAATTTGCATTGGCAGAATTGTGGTAAATAGTTACAAAAGTCATAATCAGAAGTGAAGTGAAGTGAGCTTCGTATCTCTTACTAGTCTGTGGCTTCGTCGCAAAGTCGAATTTTATGTTCTTGGCCTTCGACCCAGAACATAAAATTCGACGTCCACAGATTTTAATTTTTTGATGCTTTAGCCTACCTGACTGTGAAATAACCACTACCTTTATCAGGCAGATTGGGTTATTTTCTGTATGTAAGAGGATTTTGGTTCAAAACAAATTGTGATACTGCCTAAATCATTTAAAATAGGTACTTATCAATGTCTCTTCGTTTGAAAATGGAAAAGAAAAAGACTCAGGAGCAAATGCGGCAACTAATGGCAGAACGTAAAAAGAAAGATATCAAGCCAACCAAAATAAATAATCCACTTGCTAAATACAACAGTTCTGGCCAGTTGATGTGCCTGCTTTGTTCATCCATAGTTCGATCAGAGAATGTATGGCTAGTCCATATAAACAGCAAGCAACACAAGGAAAATGTAGAGAAAGCCAAGAAGTTGAAAGAGCTCACTAATAATTTCACAGTCAGTAAAATCAAACGATCAAGCCCCCCAAGAGAGGGGCCACCTGAAAAGAAAATAAAGGGTATACTAAAAAATTCTTTAGATGTACTCCCAGTAGTTTTACAAAAACCGAATAGTAATGTGGCCCACATTATTTCATTTCATAATGAGGAAATCAAAAGGAAATCGTCAATACCTCCTGGTGAAGAAACAAAGAGTGAAGGTATGAATTTCATTGTAAAGGTAGTATTTAATACTAGTTACTGCCCACCAATTTGCTTGCATGTTTACAAAAGTTTGAATGTTAATCTAGATCAAGATATGTAACTATTTCAAATTTGATCCAAATTGGTGCATCGGTAATGGAGAACTGTAATATTAAAAACATTTATTTGCCACAATAGACTTGGTTACGAATCTGTCACACATTGCTGAAAAAATAAAAGAAGATGAATAATAATAGAGAATGAGATAAGATTAGTTACACATACACATAATTAGATAAATATTACAAATCCAATACCTATTTATATATTATTTATATAAGCATCTACACACACTATGTTACATAATAATTGCATTGTTTGTCAAATATAGATACTTAACCAGTTAACTGATTATTCAATATATAAGATGGATAGAATATAAAAAAATAAATATAAAATATATATATTTTTTTTTTATGTAGTTAGTTTATTGTAAGTACAACATAATATTTAGAACTTTCTATGGGAGAAACCAATAGCTCCTGAAACACAGTTTCTTCTAGTTCAGGAGCCTATAGATTCATATACAATTTGTAACATTTTATTATGTTAAATAAATATATTTTTACTATTTATGCAAAAGTATCCAATGAATGTATTTTCGATTCACTTCTTAAAAAATAAGCAAATTGAAAGAGTAAATTTTGAACGACCATAACATATGTAAACCTAATTTTATGTAAAAACCCTGTTCTCAAGTAAGTGACATGTAATACTTGTCTTTTTGAGAATAAATGATTTAAAACGTATTTTACTAGCTGAACTGATTTGGATGAAATTGGTAGTGATTGTAAGCACAAATAAGTATTTGTGACATTGACTAACATTTAAGCTAGGTACTTTTTACTCAGGTTCCATACAAGGACATGGACAGAAGCTAGTTTAGAATTAAATCTATCAAAATACATTTGCAACTATAAATTTATATAGATAATTATACCATCTTATAATATTTATGTTACATAGATATTTTACAAGATGAACCTGCATCCACTTCTGACTCAAATTCCAAAGGACAACCAGTGTCAGATCAGCCCATCCCAGAAGGATTCTTTGATGACCCTATATTAGATGCCAAGGTAATATACATTGATAATCTTATTGACATAACTAGAATTTGGCCCAAGACTTGCTGCCTCTGAGGCGAGAAACCAGTCTTTATACATTCCTGTACCTAGATACCTAAAATACAGGTGTGCATAAGAGGTAAATGACCTTGTTTCTGACTACCACTCTTGCACATCACTAGCAAACACGGTTTATGGCAGCTCCAGCAATGTTTTAGATCTTAGTTCACTATATCAAAATGAAACAGATAAGTACCTACAATCATTGTAAGCAATTAATGAAATAAATGCGCTCACAACTAAACCTCATGATGGATATCCTCAGATCCTATCATGTGATCAGAATGATGATGTTTTAATGACAAATAGGAAAGTAATATCTTGAATATTTGTGGAAGCAATTAAAATTTCAATGGATTTTAATTTATATGTAGAAAAATATCTGGATTAAAATGACTAAAAATATTTTCAACATTACCTGTTTAGACCTTAAAAAGGAATAATGAAACACACCATTTAGTTTTTAGTGCCTGAGATATACTTTATTTTAAAATATTTTTTTCTTGATACCTTTTTAACCTTACATTATATTTATCATTTCATTTCTTGTCTGCTACTAAATTATCAATGGTAATTTACATTAAAAATGTCAATCACAACTTCACTGAAATAAATTCTTGAAAACTCTCAGGAACATATTTGATCATGTCACTAGCTAGCATTCCTAGCCCCATCTCTTTATAAGCCTTTTCATTGCACTTCCTGACTATCTCACAGGCTGCATAGCATGATACTGAAGCTGCCATTGCATCCTTGTCCACACTTGTGATAATTTTGTCTTTATTATTCATGGTCCAGAACAGAAATGTTGCAATTGATCCAGATAGTATGTCCCCCTGTCCACCACATCTCCTGGCAGAACCTCCTGCATTCCTCTTCCACTGAACTTCATGGCAGCTGATCAGTTCATCTTCTGCTCCTTTTTTCAGTATTGTTATCTTCATACCCAGTGTACTAATGCCTGATGGACCATCTGTTCTGTTACAAAACCTTTTATATTCTATTTCATTTGGTGTCAATACAACTGGAGAATCAAAGTCCTTTAGTAGCTCCAAGTTTTCTGTGATAAGAAATAGACCATCTGCATCAATAACCAAAGGTATTTTTCTTTGTTTTACTGCTCCGATTAATGCTGACACTACTTTGAAGGTAGCTGTTTCTCTTCCTAGCCCAGGTCCTATGACTATAGCATGTAGTCGGTCAAGCCATGGTTCTATTTTAGGCAGGGCATCAGTGCTATCTAATATTGGATGTACTATCAATTCTGGGCTGTAGCACTTGATTGGAATAGCTGCAGAAGATTCACAGAATATATGAACCAAGTCTGCTCCTGCCTGTAAAATATATTTCATTAAATTATAAAGTACAAGGTGGATAAAAATACATATATATTTATATTATAAAGTATATACCCTTAAAGCACTTATCCCTGCATAATAAGGTGCACCGGAATACTCCAAAGAGCCCCCAATAATGCCAATCCGTCCTGCCTGACCTTTGTGATGGGTTTTTTCGCTTGGGATGCAAGATCTGATTGATTCAATCACAAATGATCTATCTATTGCATTAACTTTAATTTCTTTTTCCATTGTATTGCTTGCTGATCTCGCAGTTCTAGTAAGTAAACTTGGAAGGGATAAGTACAATTTTACAATGACTTTATTCATGAATTTAATTATTGAAAAAATATACTTTAGAAAAAATCTTTTCACTTTACTTCACTTCTTGATTATTCATTACAACACATAACTTTATTTTTAGCATTCAATTAAATTCTGTGTTTATGGCCTTTGCGGGTTAAGGGGTCCGCAATTTCGCCAATGTCATTGATCAAAGTCAAAACAACCTAAATATTAAGCAGTGTCAAACTAATTTATTGTCAATGCCAATATTCTTTGTTTTATGTCTAAAAATGATCCTTTCATTGGTTACCTACCATTGATTAGGGATGAACGATACGAGTACTTTTGGTATCGATACATTGGTATCGGTGTTAGTACACGTATCGATACTCGGTACGCTATGATTAGTCTGGTCAGAGAACATTTATATTTTGATATGAAGTTTTATAGCAAAATATAACACGCATTTTACACAGTTGTCTGTATACGTCAAACGTCACCAACCGCTATCCATGTTTTTTTCGTCAGTCAATGAAGAGTGAATAATCTTAAAACTAACCTCTGATTTTGTCGTTGCCAATATTACATAATGCATACTTAATTGTTACGAATTCACAAAACAAGATGATATAAATTCATCCTGTAAGAAATGATTCAGATACGTGAAGTATTGTGGCAATACCTACTTTCAATTTGCATAAGCATTTATAAAACGACCCTTATTATATTGCACCTGTATTTTTTATAATTAAGAACAGTACTGACTGCTGTTTTTTTTGTCTTGAATACTAAAAAAATCGACCGATGCTTGTAAGTATCGATACTTTTCATTCGATATCGATTAGGTATCGATACTTTGCGACCGATGCAATATTAAATAAAATTATCGATACCTCAGTGGTAGGGAACAGGCCGGGAAGGGCAACTGTTGTTACTAAATGTTACCAATTTATTCCATCTTTGTACACACAGTAAGACAATAAACGATTATTCTATTCTATTTTATCATTTCATCCCTACCATTGAATGCCCACCATAGAGTGGTGACTCACATGCGCTACTTGGAAGCAGGCCTGCCAGAATTTAACAACTAACATCGATTAAGAAGAATACTGTAGATACTTTCCGCGCGTAATACTTGTGAGTTAGAGAATGAAGTAGATACTCGTACCTACTAAATTATACGCTGATCAAATTTTGTAGACAATATTTTCATGGTTGGCAATGAAACAAGCTTCTGTGAAACTGAACAACTCTTCAGAACCCATATAACAGAAATTACAAATGTCGAATTGATAACCGAATCGTCAATTTTGATTCGAATTTACTTGGAAATCTTGTCGATACGACAAGATTTCCAAGTAACAGTTTTGACATGTTTTAAACTCTGCATAAGACTCGACCCCTATTATGTATCAGAAAGTCACACGGTAACGAATCGTTTGACAAGTAAATTTTTTTTCACTTGCCCATCCATCAACATATACATTGTGCAAGGTATGTGTTGACATAAAATACCAAATACAGTCTTGTGGTGATCATTTGACTTGTCAAATGTCCTTAATACATAGTCGGGTTTTATTAACCAATATTAGAAACAAAACATATTAATAAACCCTTAAATTATAAGCAGAAATAAAACTAAAGTACAGCCAATGCAGCCTAAAACACTGCAATTAACCATAATTCAAGTCTCTGAAGTACACTCTCACTCGCGTTTTTTACGTCCCAACCAGTTGTTAATACAACTTAACTCCACTAACTGTTTTGTTGTCCAACAAACCTGAGGGGGATGTGGTCCATACAAAATTACATAGGTACGCAGAAAGGGTAGACCAGATAGACTCTTTTCCTTACTCTATTTATGTTGGTATTATTATTCAATAACTATTCTATTGGTATTATTATGTTTCGTGTTCTGTCTCTGTTTACGGTTTACATAATCGAAAATCTATTCTATTCATCAGATTCGAAATATTGAATATAAGGATCCCAACGAAGAAGAATGGGAAAAGTTCCAGAAAGAAATAAAAGAAGAAGCCAGTGCTTCGGCTGATATAATCGCCGGAGAGCAAGAAGAAGCTACTGCAGAAAGACAAATTGATGAAATAGACGAACAAATACGGAACTGGTCAAGGTACAAATGAATAATTACGTTCTTACCTTACATTGTCTTAGGGTTGTTTTGTTATATATACCATACTTATGCAATTATTAAATTAGCCCTTAACTAATAACGTGGGTCCAGACGAATTCGTAAAATCCACCTAAAATCCGATGTACATGCCGGAGCCGGGCCGACGCAAGTGTAGGCAGAAGGACGTGATTGGCTCCAAAGGTAAGTTTTTGAGCTCGAGGGTTCAGTGGACCTACCTAATTAATTACGTTAATTTAAAGGGTGACTTTTCACAATAATATTGTTTATTTGCAATATTACACCATGCCTAAACGGATAAATGTTCCGAATTCTTTTATAAACCAATCGGACATTATTGCAAAGTTGTTGAACGATGATTTTGATGATGAGGAAGGAGCAAAATTACTATGTATTAACACTGCAACAAAATCATTTCACTCTGAAACTGTCTTTTTTAACGAAGATGTGGTATTAGGGAGAAATAAATGAAATAGGTGTACATTCTGTCCATTCAATAAAAGGGCAAAGATTATTCATCTTTGTGTGAAATGCAAACAGCTCTTTTAGGTACCAAAAAGCAAGTGTAAATTTCAGTAAAATAAGTGATTTGTACCTTAACCGTCTAAAATACTGTTTATTTTTGTTTTTAAAAGTGATTAAAAGCTCCCTATTAAAAAAATCCCTATTCTTGAATTATTTTGTTCTGAACTAGTTTTTGGTTGTGTTTGCAGAGTATTAGATTTGGAGTTAAAAAAAGAAGAAACTAAGAAAAAAAGCCAAGATGGCGAGCAAATGAATGAAGATGGAGATGATTCCGAAAATGAAGAAGATATTGACGAGTTCTTGGACTGGCGGGCAAAAAAGTCTTACTCATAACAGCAGCATTATCCAATATTCATTAATAAATGTAAAATATGTAAACTTACATCTCTCATCTTATTTTGACATGGTATCCAATCCTACTGACTAAACAATGTAGATTAATAGACAAGACATTCTTGTCAACACGCGAGCTAACCGTATCGTTGAAACCAATGAGACCACTTCATAATTTATGAAGTTGATACATTTGAAAGGTAAACTTTATTGAGCTTACCTTACGCCAATTAATAATGATGAAGAGTGAAAAATGAAATTAATGAATAATTCGCTTCTTTACTTTATCAATGACTAATTTAGGATATTTTAATAAATGAAACCAAACCGTGTCTTCATACACTACAGGAATGATGTACTAAGGAGTGAATTCCCTCAAGTGAACTAGAACGTACTATTCAGTTGTACTCGTTCAGTAGTTCATTCTGGTTCCAATCCAGAAGTCGTGAGTTAAAACCCGGTCGTGCACCAATGGATTTTACCACTCGAAAAATGTATGTGTGCACTTCGATCAACCATTGTGCGCATTAACACGTGCTCAAAACGGTGAAAGAAAACATCGTGTGGAAACCGGCGGCATGCCCTAGAACCAAAAATTTATTGGCATGTGCCATCAGTTTGTGTTCCAATAAGCGGCAAT
The DNA here is from genome assembly GCA_961405105.1 of Perizoma affinitatum. Taxonomy (NCBI): domain Eukaryota; kingdom Metazoa; phylum Arthropoda; class Insecta; order Lepidoptera; family Geometridae; genus Perizoma; species Perizoma affinitatum. The sequence goes on along the minus strand of OY560184.1, from coordinate 14,166,002 downwards.
GGGCTTGCAACCTGTCACGTGGAATGCTAACTACTTACAAAATGCGGGCATATTCCAAATTTAATGTTTGGAAGTGCCTCTGACTACACCTTTTTTGGTATCCTCACAAATTATCTACTCACTGAGTATGTTTCTGAGGATTTCCATCATACAGTCGTGAGCGTGTCGACAGTCTGCAAAGTATGAAGGATAAACAAATGTTTACTTTTAGAGATGAATCTCATTCAGGTAGGTACTACAGATTTTATTAACTCAAAGAAGAGCGCGGTACTATTAGTACTATTGTACCAATAGTATTAGAAGTCGGAATAAGTTCAATACTACGATTGTACTAGTACGGAGCGATCTCTTTACTGACCTAGCAGAAAAAGCCTAATAATTTTATATGGCCATTTTATGATGTGCTAGTGTGGCCACCTCACATTGAAAATAATACCACAGATAAAATATAATTATTAATTCAATCACATTACGACTGTGTTCAGTAAAAGTGAACAGGTTAATTTAAAAAAAACATCTCTGTTTATTTGTTGTTGGGCACAAAATTTTACGCTTGACGTGTTTTACAGTCTTAGAATCCCTCACCAATTTATCCTCATTTCTCTTCCCTGCTCCATCTTCAAATCCTGATCACCATAAATTATATATCTATAATCAATTCATTGAGCCTATTCCAATGATTCCAAACACGATACCTCGGTTGTAAATTGGTAAGGAGACGGTTATCGTCCAGATTCCAAGTGATGTTGCAGCATCAGATCAAGGTTACCATGTTCTTGCAATATCATTGAAGTAAGAGGATAGGTAACGTACTGCGGTACTGCGTACCTACTAAATTTCGAATCTATCAGACTTGTGGAAGTTTCTCAAATCCCATCAGCTAGAAAAGAGCTGATGATCTTCAAACTTGATTGAACAGAATTTATAATCATAGAACACTATCGATCAAGTCAGTGCCGGCCCGAGGCCAGATTTAGGTTGGAGCGAGATCAAATTTTGGCGCCCCATATACGGTCACCTAAATAAAAAAACACGTTATGCACTGCTCTCTGTATACGTTTACCTAGGAGTTTGACTTGTTAAATTTTCAACAGTTTTTGTAGCAAATTTAACAATTCAAGGTACCTAATTAGGAATTTTTATTAATTACAAGAATTAGTTATTGAAGGTACTTATTGTCCTGGTACTTACGAACTTTATTAATAAAAATAAAATTAATAAAAAATCAAAAAAATAACAATAACATTATCGGAACAAAGATAATTTAAATTTAATAATAAAGCAATACAAATAAAATGATGCCATTAAACTTGTAAAACAATCAAAATAGAATATTAAAACTTTCAAAATAAACTCACTACAAAATTTAAATTAAACAGTAATGCTACAGTAATGCTAAGGTCTGCTTTTGGGTGACCTTTATCATCATCTAAAAAAGGTTTTAAACAGATAATTTTCCGTGAATGCTCTAATCCTAAAAAATCAAAATTATAGTTAATTAATTATAATATTGTTAGTGTTTTCTCCAGTTTAAGGGACGATTTCTTTAAATTTTCCTTGGTTTTATTTAAATCATAAAGGAAAAACCAAGTGTCTATTGAGTTTATGGCGGTGTCTAACATTGGAAGAAACATTTATTTTTAACATTGGAAGAAACATTTATTTTAACTAAACGTCGTAAATGATTAGCGACGGCAAAAACTTGGCTGCAAACAAATTGGCTGCAAGTGTTTTAGCTTCCGAACTCGTCACGGGTCATTTGCTCATATTCTTCTTCCAAGGCACTTGGCGAATGCCTTGCCATGATAGGATCAAATTTGGGATTTAATTTATTTTAATCCCCCACGTTGTGGACGGTCGTGGGGGATTTCCTAATCTAGGATAATCCTATTTAATTTGTCACTAGTGCCACGAAAAGATAGGTTATGCTCGTCGGTGATTGCAATCATTCTTTCCAGCATAGATTAGACCACCTAGATTTCTCATTTTCTAGTTGAATTATCGCTTTTTGAAATATCAATTTGTTTTTAGCGTTTTTTTTTATATTATTGAGGCGCCGCACCTCAGTCGTAAAATGAGACTTGCTGTCGAAAAGACAAAGATATATTTCCGTTTATTTTTATTTCTAGGTTAAAAACAATACCTAACAATAACGGAAACGTCTCGGAAAGAGCGTCATCGTCCAGCTTACATATGAATTAGGATTTAGGCGATTCAGTGATTAAGAAATATGATAATTCAATAATAAAATTATCATAGCGAAATTTATTTTCTGTTTATTTTATCATATTCTTTCACTCCACTGAGACGCTGCATCCGTAAAAAAAAGAAGGCGTCCGCCGCGCCGCTTCCGGCGCCTCTGTTTTTAAAGGAAAATAAAATATCAAAGGAGATATTTAGCAGTTAAATTCCTTTTTTAAAGAAACAGAATGAACACGTCTTAGAGGGCGCCTAGGCGTCAAGATCGGCGCCGCCGGTACTCTGAGTCAGGTACTCAGTGGTAAAGAAAAATAAAAAATCGAAAGGCGGCACGCGTTTATAGGGGCTGAAGGTTCGTATGGGAGTATAGTTTTATTTTCTTGGAACTCTATAATATAATCATAGTTGATTGTGTGCATTATCTCTGCCTCTGTGTATAGAAGAGCCAGAGTTTAGTTTTTCTTGAGATATTGAAGACCTTTGATAACTTTTTACTTGTTTGTGCAGGGTATTATAATATCTATGGTTCAGGTAAACGTTGCACGGAGGTCGGATATTAGGTATGTTTATGTTACTGCGCTCGCGCAGTAACATAAACATACCTAACTAACATAGGATTAAAGGATAGGAATGAGTATGACATTTAACATTTAATAGAGATAGAGAACTGTATCCAAAAGTGTCATTTTTTGACGTTTATAAACTTATCTTTCAAAGCGAGCGAGCGCCCTCTGAAATCTGCCGCCCTTAAGCCGCGGCCTATACGGCCTTTTGACAAATCCAGGACTGGGAAGCCTCACGCGCTTTACTTGAAAATGCTAGGCTTGTTTATGTTCCCGAATGGAGGAGATGAGGCGCTACAATTTTAGAAGCGTGAAACAAGTTTAGTTTTTCTTGAGATATTGAAGACCTTTGATAACTTTTTACTTGTTTGTGCAGGGTATTATAATATCTATGGTTCAGGTAAACGTTGCACGGAGGTCGGATATTAGGTATGTTTATGTTACTGCGCTCGCGCAGTAACATAAACATACCTAACTAACATAGGATTAAAGGATAGGAATGAGTATGACATTTAACATTTAATAGAGATAGAGAACTGTATCCAAAAGTGTCATTTTTTGACGTTTATAAACTTATCTTTCAAAGCGAGCGAGCGCCCTCTGAAATCTGCCGCCCTTAAGCCGCGGCCTATACGGCCTTTTGACAAATCCAGGACTGGGAAGCCTCACGCGCTTTACTTGAAAATGCTAGGCTTGTTTATGTTCCCGAATGGAGGAGATGAGGCGCTACAATTTTAGAAGCGTGAAACAAGTTTGCATATTATGCTAAATGACAACATTGCTGCATAATGGACGAACGAACCAGTACCCCAATTCTAAGTTTTACCATTTTCTGCGTAAAACCATGGACGAGCCAACGTTGACCGAATTATTCGGCTTGATGTTTTACGAGTCACTTGATTTTTACTTGCATGTAAATGTGCAAAACGGGTTAACGAGCCCTCGATGACGTATTAGGAAAATTGTGTAAAAGTCATTTTTAGAAGGTTGACGACTTGAATTTAAAATTAAAAAACTTCAGATCTCTATGGAATTTGTTACTTGAATTTGTCAGTGTCATTGTCATTCTGTCAAAATAGGGATTCCCCTACGGACGGTTTATTTAAATATTTAATTTTTGAGTAGAACAAGAAAAAATAATGCGTACGAGTCCATCGCAATTCGAAACGATGGTGGAATATATGGAACTGTAAGTAAAATGCATTAATACTTCTAGGGTTATTCCGGTGAAAAAATCTCTGATATTTACGCAATAGGTGATCCTCGACAGGGTTGAAGAACTCCCGTAAATTGGCTTTCATTTCTTTTACGTAACGGTACCCATCACGAGCCCGTTCATCTTCTTGTCTCCATCTCCATGCTAGAAAATATCTTGATGACATTTTCGAAACAAAAAGAACTACGATATCCACAAGAAAATGATCTATTTGCTAGGTCGACAGGCAGTCTCTCCTACAAAATTGTTGCCGAGATACGAAACCGTGAACGTCTGACGAATTTCTACAAATTCCATGCGTTAAGCTGTCAGTTTTGGCACTCGAGATCGGAATTTCTAAAAAAACCGTTAAAAACATTATAAAAGATTTTCCCAAACGTCTCGAATGTTTCAAATACGGACGGTATTTGAAAAATTCAAATACCGTCCGTATTTGTCGTTGCAACATGTTACCCAAGATCGGAATTGGTAAATACGTGCTGGAAAACGGTTCAAAATGATCGATACGGTCACGGTTTTAGCATGTTGCAAATCCCAGAATCGCGCCTCTGTACCCCAATTCTAAGTTTTACCATTTTCTGCGTAAAACCATGGACGAGTCAACGTTGACCGAATTATTCGGCTTGATGTTTTACGAGTCACTTGATTTTTACTTGCATGTTAATGTGCAAAACGGGTTAACGAGCCCTCGATGACGTATTAGGAAAATTGTGTAAAAGTCATTTTTAGAAGGTTGACGACTTGAATTTAAAATTAAAAAACTTCAGATCTCTATGGAATTTGTTACTTGAATTTGTCAGTGTCATTGTCATTCTGTCAAAATAGGGATTCCCCTACGGACGGTTTATTTAAATATTTAATTTTTGAGTAGAACAAGAAAAAATAATGCGTACGAGTCCATCGCAATTCGAAACGATGGTGGAATATATGGAACTGTAAGTAAAATGCATTAATACTTCTAGGGTTATTCCGGTGAAAAAAACTCTGATATTTACGCAATAGGTGATCCTCGACAGGGTTGAAGAACTCCCGTAGATTGGCTTTCATTTCTTTTACGTAACGGTACCCATCACGAGCCCGTTCATCTTCTTGTCTCCATCTCCATGCTAGAAAATATCTTTATGACATTTTCGAAACAAAAAGAACTACGATATCCACAAGAAAATGATCTATTTGCTAGGTCGACAGGCAGTCTCTCCTACAAAATTGTTGCCGAGATACGAAACCGTGAACGTCTGACGAATTTCTACAAATTCCATGCGTTAAGCTGTCAGTTTTGGCACTCGAGATCGGAATTTCTAAAAAAACCGTTAAAAACATTAGAAAATATTTTCCCAAACGTCTCGAATGTTTCAAATACGGACGGTATTTCAAAAATTCAAATACCGTCCGTATTTGTCGTTGCAACATGTTACCCAAGATCGGAATTGGTAAATACGTGCTGGAAAACGGTTCAAAATGATCGATACGGTCACGGTTTTAGCATGTTGCAAATCCCAGAATCGCGCCTCAGGTGACGCGTCGCCACGACGCGACGCAGTGTTTGTACACTTCACAGATTAGTTAGGGATACTACGTATGTGTACATAATCAAAGCTCCATACGAGTTGCGTTCGGTGTCCGTCGTAACCGCGCATGTGTAGCACCTTTTAAAATTGTTTGTCATCGTTGTTGACAATTTTGACATTGGCACAATTGGTTTTTTAGACCGAATTTTCCATTTTCTCTCTTTGTTTTGAAAGTATTGAAAGCCGGTCGTTAAAGCCAAAGAGGAACTTATCACTCACCGGTCGCACAAAAACCTAACCCCATGGTCACAGACTACTAGTGCCCCTTCCATGGTACCACAACACATCACCCAGAAAAAAAATACCCTACTCAAGCTTTAGCCAAACCTAAAGTGCGTTTTAGTGTATTTTCCATTTCAAGAAAAACCTTTCAGTATGTCGGATGAAAATACTGAGCAGTACAGGGAATTTATTTCTAAACTACAAAGAGAAGACGAACCAAGACCGGCTGCTCTAAATGACATTAAAAATTGGCTGCTTTACAAGACTCCTGAAGAAGCTACGCCATCAATAAGAAACGTTGGGATTACTAAACTTGTAGAGTGCCTAAATGACGCCCATAAGTAAGTTTTCAGAATTTAACAAGCATAAAATGACCAACACCTACTTTTAAAGTTGATTCTAAATACCAGTTAAATACCAGCCCTTGGTGTGAGAAAAGCCGAGTCAAAATTATGTAGATCTTTGAAAAACTGGTAAATTGCCAATTGTTAAACAAGTGCTCCTTACTTGGAGAAAACCCTTGCTCACTAGAATGGTCTCACTCGTTTTCAAACCTATACCATGGGTTAAGTCAGCCCATTAATTAGGGAGTCATCCTTCATAGATGTCTATCCTTCTTTACTCATATTATGAAAGTGAGCAACTGCACCAAGTTCATCCTTGGACGCCTTTTTCCTCTCATTTGTGTGAAGAGTAAAATGTCCCTTAGAAATAAGGGACACTTTACAAAACATACATCCACCTTATTATGGCCTTTGGCACAAGGCTGCCAGTTTTTGGAATATCGACTTCCACCAAGACTGCTTCTCATTGATATTATGAATTGGCCTCATCTCACCCGAACCTCTTGATCTCCATGATCACCAACTACTTGATTGTTGAACCAAATTGATGATTTTTGAAGTAGTCATTATTATATCATACACAGCTGTAAAAGGATGAAACATTCCCCAATGTGATGTCTTTAGCCACCTTCATCCACACTGCTCTTGTGAATTGCAATGACATTAGTTTATTGGGTTGTTGGGTACCTACCCAATTAAATTCCAGGAGAACAATTTGTTATAAAAAAACTTTGCAAAGTTTACTTATTAAATCAATATCTGATTACAGATCCCAAACCCTAGTGATGGTTTGTGATATTCTGCAGCTGTGCTTTAGCAAGATTGATTGTGGTGACAACATAATCAAATGCTATACAAGCCATATAATGTACCTGCTGCGCCATGAAAAGGATTGTGTGCGGAGACTTGCTATTGATCAGGTAACTCAAATAAGAATAATTTTTGGTTAGTTTCTTTAAAGGGGCAACAATAGACAACACAGTTTAAGTGTTTTTTAACATAATAAAATAATGTATCTTATCTTTTTTAGGTACATAAAACTGTGACATCAGATCATCATACCCTGCCCATGCCAAAATACATAGATGTGTATGTAGCCACTGGACAGATGGTTGCAGACAGTGATGTGGGTGTGGCTGCCACTGCTGTACGGATCACTTCAGATTTGCCTAAAGAGGCATATCCCAAAGTTTTGGATGAAATGAAAATTGCTCTTGAGTATAACAGCAGCTCAAAGTGCAATGCACTTGAGGTAATACCTAAATGACATTTATATTATGGCACTATAAACTTTCACTGCTATTAGTACTTTTCAAACTTTCGCGATTAGATAACATAATTATATAATAAAAAAGGTAAATGCGATAAAGACCCGTTAAACTTATAATTATTTCACTGCTATTGCCTGAAGTTACCAATGTAGCTTTCAGAATAAGCAAGTTAAAATGGCAATGGGCAGGCCACATAGCTTGCAGAACTAAAGGTTCTCAAATGGAGAACCGGATGACCAATGCAGTATTGTCTGTATCCTTGGACAGATGACATTTTAAAGATTGCAAGAAGGCAGTACCCCAAGACTGTCAAATTTTTGGGCGAGGCTGATGTCAATTAGTGGAATTCATGATGAACATGCTAATGATGTTTGAAACTGTAACGGCAAATATATTTTTTAATTTTTGTTAAAAATGTTAATTCTCAAATAGGTATAAAAAGCTCACATATATTTTTCAGGTCATAGTTAATATCTCTGAGAAGTCACCTGAGCTCTTCAAAATTGCTACTGATATGAATTACATTCACATCATGGTGTCAGAGTTGCAATCTGAAGATGTTCTATACCAACTCAACATTCTGCAGTTACTATCTAGACTGGCCATGACCCAACATGGGTTAAATTATCTTGTGAAAAATGGATTGCTTCAAACTGTTGCTGACTTGATAAGGACCATACAGACTAAACCTCTTGGAAGTTTATTGGTCCCTGGTAAACAACTAAACAATTTAAAATATTATGATGTTTACTCTGCCGGTAATACAATGTTTCTTTACATATCTTGCAGGATACATGAAGTTCTTTGGATGTGTTGCCCATCACCATCCAAGGGAGATCTTTGACAACTATCCTGTGATGCTGGACCTAATGTTTGATTCATTTGACTCTGTTGACACTGCTTCTCTGCCAGTTGCTTTGGACACATTGGGTTTCATTGGAATTACCATTGAAGGAAAACTTTCCCTAGTTGCAATAGGTCGGTAATATCAATCAGAAAATATTTCAGCATACAATTTAACTCACAGTAGCTTATCACACCACAATTGTGGTGTGAATTCTAATAGGTAAAATTTTTCTATCATTATTTTTTAGTACCTACTTAAATTACATAACATCACCTTTTACGTTTAGGTGAACATTTGCATTGCTATGCAGTTTTTAAAACTTTTTCAGTGACAACATTCCCACTGTTTTTTCAGGAAGCAAGTTTACAGAGTCAGTTAATAAGGTAGGACAACTAATCAGGAATAGCACAACAGACTTAAAAATTCGCGCCCTACACTGTTTCGCTAACCTCATAAACATTGATAAGGATCCTAACAAACCAAAGACAGGTCCAGTGGACCACAGAGTCACTCTTATGACCAGAGAATGGTTTAGAAGCTTGGATACAAATGCTATGGACACTTTGTATGGCATCTGTAGGAATCCATTCCTAGAACTGAAAATGGCAGGCTTTATACTGCTAGATGCAGTTTGCCAGCATCAATGGGGTGAAGAGCTGGTGGCAAGGACTGCAGGTCAGACTTTTTTTCCCTATTTTAATAGACAATTGTCACATTTTCATTTATTTTTATTTTTGATGGTTTTTTGTCAGCCACAGATTGTGAATTGTGACAAAATTTACAACACATTGCAGATTTATTGTTTACTAACAATCCAGTGACATGTTCCAGGACTCATTGAATATCTTTTGGACCGCTTAATGGATCACACAAAGGAATCTAAAGAAGCAAAATACGACATTATCAAAAGACTGGCAAATTCACCTGCATTTGATGAAAGTACCTGCATAAGACTGCAAACCTATGTTGAACAAGGGCCTTTCTTTGCTGAGCCTGCTTTAGAAGTGGCAATGATGGATGAATGAAGAAATTACTGTTTTAATTTTTTATTCTGATGATTTTTCATAAAAAGGAGTATCAATTTTTTCATTTCAAAAGTATGATCTTTTTCTTTAACATGGTAATAAACATTTACTTCCTCCTTTTACTTGTTCTTTGTTCCTTCAGTACAGCTGCTTTTGGGGCAGCTTTTCTTTTAGTGCCTTTAGACTTATTGCTGCCTGCATATTTAGCTGCCAGTTCATCAATGTAAGAGTCCATTTTTTGAGCTCTCGCTTCTTGTTTCTGTTTTATCATTAACTCTAAACTGTTTCCTCCTGTAAAAGCAAAAATGATTATTCTAATAATTTATAGATGGAAAAAAACATATGGTTTTACATATTGTTTTCCACCATATAAGGGTAAACAGGTGTATTTTTGTGTCTTAAACCAGACCATGCATGTCAAAGTTAATAGGTCAACATATGAGTTAATTTTCAATGATTCCTCATGACCAAGATAGAAATCATGCAATAGAGTTTGCTACTTTATTTTACATATCTGAGTAAAATTATAAATTTATCAGTACAGATAGGTAACAACGAAAAAAAGTACCTGATTCAAGTCCCAATTCATTCTGAAGTTCTTCAGCTTCTTTTGCTTCTCTGTTTTCTTTAGCTAACCTTTTTTGTCGTTTTCTTGCTGGTTCATTTGTGAATACTTTGTAAGATGGAATCTCACCATTCTTAATCATCTCCTGTTAACAAAAGGAAATGTTTATAATTGCCTGTCCATTGTAAGATTTTGATAATATTTTGGGCATTCATCCCCCATCAGTAGACAAGGAAGAAAACTATTTACATTGAGAATTTCCCTATGTCTTTCTTCATGTTCCGATCTTGCAAATTGAACATGGTCCACTATGTAGTCCATATCACCTTTACCATTTAAGTAAGCACGCTTGAGATCCTTTTTCTCCTCATCTGACCCTGGAAAACAGGGATAAATTTTCTATGAATGGCCCCAGTTTGAACAATTAAAATTACCAATTTAATCAATGGAAAAGATCAAGTGCCAACCACTTTTTAATGGATAAAATTGTGGACAACTGCTAAGTGATTGGGATACAAAGCAGTTTCAAATAAACTACATCATTACCAAAATACCGGCACCTACCAATGTACTCCTTTTCATACGCCTTAATATCTTCATCAGTAATTTTCTTGAATAGCAGTCTCCAGTAAGCACTCCAATCCTTGTCATCAGATATGAAGGAGTCATCATCATCCACACACTTGGTTTCATCGTACGTAGCCCTTTTTTCTTTGTCTGTCAGAATGGAATGAATGCTGCCCAATACTTTGAACTTCTCAGTAGCCACCAGTTTCTGGTCTTCGGGCACGCGATCGGGATGAACTTTCAGGGAAAGCTTGTGGTAGGCCTTTTTAACTGAAATAATAAGTAAAATATGTGGTTCTTTGCATTAGAATTTAACTAGAAAATATTAAAGAGAATAGTATACCTTCCTTGTCGGTAGCTTTTTCGTCGATTTGTAACACTTTGTAAAGGTTTGTGGTGTTATAATATTTTTCACATAAATCTAAAAGCCCCATAATGCAATTTTTTGAAATAATTTCTGCAATAAACGTAAACTGTACTTAGGTGGTTAAGTTAAGACCAAAAATTTGCAAAATAGTTGCGATTACGCGCCAAACAAATCAAATCTTCAATTCAGTTCAGTCAGCCAGCCTCAGTAGGAGCAGATTTCAGTTCAGCCCAGTGTTTCCATATCAAAAATTAAACTACCGTGTTCGAAGTTTAAAAATACCGTGTTTGGAGCCGAAATTACCGTATAAACAGAAAATACGTCGTGTAATTATCGTGTGTTTTGTATTAGGTATACATATTCTGAAGCAGTGGTGGCATATGAAATTCCGACTGAAGAAAACTAAAAATCTACTTTTTCTTCTTAAAAAAATATGTGCATTATAATAATAATCATAATAATTTATCACTACTACACACTCATATATTGCAGCAGTTATTTTCATTAGCTTGTCCATTGATGGTATTAAATCAATACATCTTTCTCCATTCCTGTGAATGGATAGTTGAGCAAATATTTATGGTTTATGTAAGCAATCGATTTCTCGATAACACACATGGATTATTGAAACGCGCTAACGCTTTGTTTTACGAAGATTTTTATAATTTAACTTATAATTGTTTATAAAAATTACCGTATAAAATTACACGGTAATAGGATATTACCGTAGACCGAGTTCTACGCTAAAATAACGTACAACTACGGTAATTACCGTGTATATGGAGACACTGGTTCAGCCTTCAATCAGAACAGTCGACCGTACCATCACCTCGAAGCCATAATTAAGAAGTTTAAGTTCATCAAGTTCATCATCAAACTGGTTAAAATTTATAAGACTGATGAAGAGCTCAAGCTCGTTTCTGTCCGTTATGGTTGAAATGTAGAAGACCGATGATCATACCATCAATTAACTGTCAAAAGTCAACTAACCAACCTTTCAGGGTGTTTGGTTGACTTTTGAATTTCAGGGTGGAACGCGCGTTCCTAAAGCTTCACCAAATGACCCAGAGATAGCGATTTGATGGACGCCAGGGCAGAGAGGGACTTCCTCGGAGCCCTAACTACACAAAGCACCACACAAGTTTAAGACAGCCATGCACCAGGCCTCCAAGTTGTCCTGAGGACAAAGACGGGGGTTTATAAAACCTATAGCATATCACGACTAACTCACGCAGTGCCTGTGTGACGTGCTGTGTCCGGCCATAAGCCGTAAAATAATACCTCTGGCGTCTCAGCCGGCTACCGGCGGGTAAAATTTGTCTTTGCTTTTTAGCAGAAGGTTTGGCGTTTTGTAGGTGGTCCGAGATCATTCGTCAATATAATATTTCTGTTGAAAAAAAAAATGAATGTATTTACTTACTTACGATTAATAACTAAAAACTATAGGTAGATAGGTAGCTAAAACTAAACCACCTAACCAACTAAAACTAAACATTACTAAGTACAGATAGAAAACAGTATTATTTTCTTAGTTTAATAATTATGTAGATAGTTTAGTAGTATTATAATATCTGTGGTTTAGTTATATTTTTCTGTTTTTAAAGTAGTACTACATAAACTAACTTTTTGGGGGAGGCCCATGTCCATCAGCGGAATTATACTTAGTACAACAAATACAACTACCTACATGTCGGTAGTAAAAAGTGACCTTTTATTGCAATTACGAACATTAATAGAAAAATAAATGTTTGAAAAATGATGAAAGTTATACTGCTTTAACTCATAACCTTTTTGAAGTCGGGCAAAATCAGTTTATCGCGAGATCTATTTTGTAGTGAACTACTAGTCATTAAATATATATAGAACCAACTGTCACATACATATATAGTCCTGACACCGTTTTTGGATTTCTCGTATCGTAGGTATCAGGAACTACGAGTACCTTGCTACCTACCACAACATCCAGGAACAAATATCTGCAGAACATGCAAACATTCGTCCCGCAGCGGGAATCCAAAATATGCCTCGGCATCATTTCATATAAGTACATATGTAGTTAGTATAACTAGGTATGTTTATTCAGGTTTATCGGTAACAAACAAGGTACGAACCTTATTTTCACAATGACATTTAGTTTCTAAAATGTCTTTTATATCATAATTTTTTGAAGCTTTCGGTACAAACATTTTTGAATTATATTTTTTGCATTGATTGTAAAACGTATTATCTCTAATTGATCGTGTTTCTCACTGTAATGAATACTTCAAATCTGGCATCTGGTGATAATAGCAATGCTACGTCTCCAAGATATGAAAGAGTCCAAATGGATCTGCACAACATGAACGGCGAAGAAGTAGTCAGTCCTGAATCTTGTACCGACAAAATAACCCCTCAGCTAATAGACGAAAAAGAAATCAAAATGAAGGAGAGGATCGCTCAATGCAAAAATATTATTGAATCCTTGAAACTTCAGCTGAACGAGGAAAAGGAAAAACTCAAAAATGAGAAAAATCCTCAACTGTCTGAGTCTCCTAGGTGCATGGCGGGTTATTATAAGACGCCCAATGTCGAAATGAACGTAGAAGACCATGGAAACTCCTCCATGTACAGCGCCAGTGTGGATAGCAAACTATACTGCGATGAAAGTCTGATCGAGTATGAGAAACAGCTACAGAAATATCAAAATACTCTCAACATGGCTCAGAACGAAAAGAAAAACGCTATCAGAAAACAGATGCTCGCGAAAGCTTTTAAGCTCAAGCTCATGGAAGTTGAGAATCAATGTAATATCGAATTGCTCCGTGTAAAACAAAGCCTTCAATGCCTAGAGCCGCTTCAGATGATCGCCAACAAGTGGAAGACCAACACTGACGATAACATTTATGACATCAATAACTTTGAATTGATGCCGAACTTTCCAGAACTGAATGCAAGTTCTGGAAGCGATATAAATAGTTACAAAGATGAGCTCAATATGAAGATTATAAATGATGCGTGTGAAAACGTTTCGAAAGATGAATCTGTACTATCAGATTAATGTCCATGTATGCTACCACTTATAAATGGTCAAATTCAAAAGTGGCTTATAAAACTAGATGGCAATTTAGTATTCATTTAATAATTGTTGAAAACTTTGGTAATAATTTTTGGTAGTCTTGTCTTTTCTTAAATGTATTTAGAAACAATATAAAACAGTAGGTAGCTAATAACCGTTGCCTTACTAAAACTTCATAATTTACACAGCCTTTATCGGCAATCAAATCGATTACTGAAAAAGGGTGTGAAAATCTGATTTCAATAAATCAAACGCCGAGGAGGACCTCCACAGTGGACCACACACATCGAGGCACGCGCTTCGAATGCTGCTGACTTTTTATTCTCGCCGCTCGAAGTCCGATCGTGTTCGCTCGGCACTCGTCGGCACCCGGCTCGGCAGGCCTTACTGACATCACATCACACACACACGTCCGTCTGCCTGTTGCGCCTGTGCAAGGCTCGCCCGCTGCCCGTTCGGCCGTTCTCAGTTACGAACTTGAACTTTATTTTAATAAGATTCCAATTTGTCAATTAGAAGGCATCGCATGAACCAAACTGGTTTGACTTCTTTACACCTCGTATCTTTATGACTTTCATTTAAAAGGGCGCTTTTGAATACTTTTTTGAACTTCATGAAACTCGTGTTTAGTCACACGCTTGAACTTTTAATATTTTATCTGAATCCGTGACCGTTTTTCTGTAACCATTTATGTTTTACAATTTTTTTTCAGTGTGAGACCTGAATCAATACTTGGTTTCTCAAGTTTCAGTTAAACTTTAGGACTTATTTATCTTCGTAGAGATAAATTTTATGCAAATACCTTCTCACAATATTGAATGAGTTGGCTCAGTTTAAATATATCTTAGCAAATACCTCATTAGCTGTCTAGAGACGGACAATCTTTAGTGTTAGTTACATTTTATGTGCAAATAATAAAAAAACCGAGTTCCTACTCTGGCTTTCACAACTCACCAATATATTTTTTTCGGTATGAAAAAATTATGTGCGAATTAGCAGACGCTCAAAACAATTAAGGAAATGAGCATGCCGATTAATAAAAAATAGGACTGTGATTTCCAAGTAGTGAGGATTCTCGCGTATCTATATCTACTAGGATAGCATGGATCTTTAAGATGTCGTCATACAAAATATAAGTCACGATCATGCTTTTTTTTTAAATTAATAGTATTTGTTTTTGTGCAAAATTTTACGTTTGGTCGGAGGGACCAGGTAATGTACCTATTATTTTTTATTTTTATTATGTAAGGTACCAATATGAAATTCCGTAACAAGTACTATATTTTTCAGGAATAAAAAATTCTGAAATTATCATCACCCTACTGATTGGCCCCCATATAGCGATACGAAAATATGTTAATTATTTTCTGCTAGTAAGTTCCTGGGTCTCCAGTTCTTTTATATTAGCCTTCGGCTTTGGACATTATTAAACGCATTCATGTTTTAGAAAATTATTTCCTTTACAATCATTCTTTATACTTTACGAAAAAACTCTACATTTGAAATTAACCGTCCTTTAAGTGAAACCGAAGTTTGCTTGAAAGTATATTATGTAGATTATAATGTGGTTGGCGTTTCTGTAGATATTCATTAAATATGTATATATATAACTTCTATATTTTTTATCGTTGTTAAATGCACGTATTTAATGAAAATAACTCCATACTCTATAGGCACTCTAGTCTTCGTCTTATTTATGGTAAAATGATACCTACTTGTAATAACGTAATGCCTTTACTGCATCACTTTTCTTTAGGTATCTCGTTTGTTTAGGTAGATGTCTCACTCCACGAACATGGCTCCCTGACTCGAAAGCTTTATGGAAGAGTAAACAATTTAAAACACTACACACTGGGTGTATTGGTCCAGCACTTTCGTCCATTAGCCTCCGCCGACGACCGACACCTTGAGCCGGTCCTTTGACGAAAAATGTTTGCTCTCGTATGAACCGGCCGGCCGGCGCGGAGGTGCGGGCGCGACACTCGTCTACCACTTGGTACAGTTTACTTTGGCTGCCTTTAGAGCAGTGGTAATCGGCTTGTGGGCATTGTTTTGTTTGTAGAGGTCTATGTGTTGAATTAAATTATTGATTGACATGTTTCTTCATGAGAAAATGCGTGGGTAGAGCTAGCAGTAGAGCACAGTCTAGTCGATCTGTAATTGAGTTAATTGAGCGGTGTTAAACAGAATACAACCATCGACGAAAATAATATTAGAAAAAAATGTTAACGTTAAAGTATACGTTATTTTATAACAAATAAACTATAAAAATTTGCCGAAATGCTTTCTCTTGCTATTTAAATATGGCATTTATTTGTAGTCGTCTTATGCTTTTTTATTTTCATAAAATCCTATTTTTGCAGAACATGACTGACTGCACGTATGGTCGCTTTGAGCTTATTTGCTTAAAATCATTATTAAATAAACAGCCAATGTAATAGTTTTATCCTGCCAAAACTACGATAAAATTAAAAATTATAATTGGAGACTTTTCAATTTCAAGAGTTTTTATCATCTAAATAATCGAGGCATTCCTAGTAGCGCACCCAGATGAAGCGCACCAAAGTACATACTTCCACATAGCGCACCTGTTTTGGTGCGCTTCATTTAGTAGGCATAAATGTTTAAATTTTTATTCCTCGTTGCGCACCATTGACAATGTAGGGTCTAGTGATGGGGTTGTTTTTCATCTAATTAGTAACCTATAAGTGGAAATTTATAATTGACATTCAGCTGACATGTATATTTATTATAGTTAATTATGTTTTGTGTACCTAGCTGTAAGTTTTCTTAAACCTGTAAAATAAATAAATAAAATTAGGATTTAGGTAATTAATTATAATTTAAAATGTTTATTTTTGTTTAGATTATTGGATATACATTAATGACATAAAATACAATACGATTATCTGAAGATATCGTTGATTAATAATAGTTAATAATAAATAAAATAAAAATAAAATTATTTAGAAAATCAGTCTTACAGAAAACTAGAACACATTTAAATATAGTAGGTATTAGATTTATGATTTCACAATCAGATTTATTAGGAACTTATACATATTTATATTATCTACTTACACCTACTTATATTTCTAAAATCACAAATGTTTCTATTTAAGTTCTTGTTTTATTATTCACTCTTATTTAACTAATTTAAAATCGTTACTTTAGTTAAGTTTTTAATCCTAACAATACACATTTTTATTTAGTTTTTAACAATCAGTCTTATTTTGTCCTAAATCTAAATCTGACACGATTTTAAAAATACAAATCTTTTTAAAATGTTGTAATCAAATGAAAATTACCATCATCAAATTATATAATTTAACAGTATTGTTTGTTTTTCTACATCTGCATAATTTTATTAATTATGTAGGTGCCTACCTGTAAAAAACAAACATTACTTTTGAAACAACCTGTAAATATCGTTTAATGGAACATACACAAATTCAGAACATCAGTCTTACGTTGCTTATATGTCTGTCTCCCTTAGTCTAGTTGTACTTAAATTTAGATAATCACATCAGTTCCATTGTTAATGATAGTTTTTACTTTTTATCCTCGATTAGTATAAAAACAAAAAACTAGATAATGTTGTAGTAACATTTAAAACTTCCGATCTTATTAAAATCGAAGTTTCTCTAGGCAATGCCCCAGAAATATTTGGTCATTGTTGTATTTTTGTATTATTGCTTTTATTAATTCATTCCTCGTTTTGGCTTTTTTTTTGGTTTTGAGATATTGTCATCTATTTGCGGATTGCAGAAAAGTTGTTGCAGTTCTTTTCAAAATATCCCAAAAGCTTGACTAAATTTATCAGTTTATTCTTATTAATTAACTTACCCAGTTCTGCGTAATGCGATTCCACATGATTATTCGTCTTATAGATTTCGGCATAAGTAGATGCGTGGTTGATCCACTGGGTAACCATATTGCGCAACAAAACGTGTGCGCTATGTGGAAGTACTTTGGTGCGCTTCATCTGGGTGCGCTACGAGGAATTCCCCAAATAATCAGATATTTCATAGAGTTTTATAAAGTTTTTGTTTGATTAAGTTTTTTTAAATTTGTTAATTGTACATTTTTGTATATCTGTTGGTAGTTTATTATAAAAGCACAGCAGCATACCGTACGACATAATGCTGTGGAAGTAGTTGAAGTAAAATTGACGCTGGTCGCTAGTTGCTTAACAACGCTCAATTTATGTGTTAAAACTTTTTATATTAGTCAGAACTTTGTGAATAAGGAAATACCAGAGAATTACTATTTTGACACCCGCATCCTTAACTTTTGACAGTATATTTACTTTCGGAGATTCCTCATCGACGTAAATTCCATTTGAGTTATGAATGAGCCTCAGAGTTTCGGAAACGGCAACAATATCCTCAGTTTATTGGGTTATTAAATTGCGTGCGAACGTAGCCATTGTTCAAGAACACCCTATCAGTAGTGGCGCCAGGGTTAGGTAACAATTTAACCACGGACTCATAAACATGGTATTGAATTGCATAGGTAGGTACTTAATTATCTATTGTGTGTGACTACACTATTTCCCTTTATGTTTTATGACTATGATAGACTGAAAAATCTAAATCAAGATGACAGATTTCTGTGTGAAGATTATTCTAGGTCTTACGAAATAGACATTAGGCTATTTCGTAAGACCTAGAATAATATCCTACCTAAGCGTAAAGTACGGTAGACAGTGTAAAAAAAAATGTAATCCATTTATATTAACACCCATGAAAAATAAGGCATGATATTTAATTTAGTTATATCGGGTACTTTTAGTGCTAACGATCTACGAGTAAGTATTTATGTTGGTATATTTTTAGACTTATCAAATTTGAAAACGTTTATCTGTGCCGTTAAAATTTTTACAAACAATAAGCATCTTATTAATAACATATAGAAACAATCCCTTATCTTATCGCACGCAAAGCTTTGTTCATCGGACGGGATCACGTCGCATTCAAAGCCAGATTTGGTTCATTTCGGTTCACATGATCCTTTCCTAGTAATCGATAAGAAATGGATAAGAATGTGCGAACACTATTTTGTTAAGGTGAGAACGATAACACTAGTGGGTTTCACAAACCCACTAGTGTTATCGTTCTCACTTGTCTTTTGGCAATAAGGTACTTAGTGTAATTTTCTCACGGTCAGTCATAGTGTTTTCAATCAAATAATTAGAATTATCGTGCTATTGTATAATTTTAGGACTATACCACGTACTTTACTATTCTCCTGCTAACAGTCAACGAAACGTCAGCAGAATAGTAAAGTACGTAGTATAGCCGTAATAATATCCTAAAAAGGTGTTTAAATCCTACTAATATATTAATGCGAAAGTTTGTGTATGTGAATGTTTGTTACCACGTAACTCCGTAGCTACTAAACCGGTTTTGATGAAATTTAGAATGTAGATAGTTGAGGTTCTGGAATAACACATAGGCTAATTTTAAAATTAGCCTAATGGAGTTAATCAGGGTAGTAAAGTTTCTATGGACATTTTTATTCCATGGTTAGATTCGTTCTAAACCCGGTACTAATAAACTTTAAAATAAATAATAAAACACGTATTTAAATTTTTCAAAATTACCCCTAGGTGTGCAACAAAGTTCTGAAATTTGTATGAAAAAAAAATATTCCTGGTTTGATAAACACAAAGTTGGTGGTTTATTAATATAAAACGCGGGGGAAGCCGCGGGCAGAAGCTAGTGCTAAATAAATTCATGAATTTTGGTAAGACCTACTGGTTTAAAATTGCTTAATGTTCCTTTTTTTGCGAGTCTCGCGTCGTGAAAAGTCTGATGTGCCTGTTATTCCACCGGAACCCATACTCTTCGAACCGGAACACGGCAATGCTAGCATTGCTGCTTAGCAGCAGAAATAGATATAGTGGTAGTACTTTCCCCTCACAATGAGCTCTACTACTTCATAAAACTTGACTTTGATAATAGTGATGATCACCAAAGTACTTAAAGGTTCGATAACTGATAGTATGACGAAACATAAATACAAAATTATAGCCTATAAGTAATTTAATCCCAGAACACTTTTAATAAAGCAACCAGCATTACTATTACTAGCTTGGAAATGTTTGGGATTTAATGCAATTTTTGGGTTTGGGACAATTATGTTAATGCAATACAATACAAAATATTATAATATCTATCAATCTAAAATATTATAATGAAAAAATAAATCAATTAATCCATGTAAAGAACCTTTTCAGTACAAGTTACCGTCTCTGGCATTTTTGTACATTTACTAAGTATATCTATAATTATTATACTTAGAATGGTTCATTCTAAGTATAATAATTATAATTACAATTTTTCACAAAAATATTCATTTTACACGAATTATCCTTTCACTACTTCAGTATTTTCTCTAAAAGAATAGAAACACATTTAAACGAAAAACAAACTCAACGAACCTATTATGCATTCTTCTTCTAAATATATAGAACTGTTCCGTTACTGACTGATCGATCAACGCACAGCCTAAACCATAAGAAGAAGCATGAAATTTAAAGGGCATAGCGGCTTTTATGGGGTGCACTGAAAAAGGAATTTGTAAAATTCTAACAAAATTCTACTGGGATGAAGAGGGCTGAAAACTTATGAAAAATTGTATTCCTTGAACTTACAAAGATGAAACTTCACATAAATATTTTAAAATCAAAATGATAAAAGACTAATAATGATTTCCCCAAACCCTCAAAGGGTGTGTAAGAGGGTGTCCAAGTTCTTATAAAACATTTTTGGCTGGAAAAATGTTTTATACAAACTTAGAGGGTATATTATGGTGTACTCTAAGAAAGGAATTTGGAAAGTTTTACCCCTAAGGAAGTGAAATGGACAGAAAACCTGTGTAAACCTGTGTATACATACTTAAATATAAATAAAGACAAATATAATTATTTTGCCAAAATAACCCTCAAAGGGGGAGTGAGAGGGTGTTCAAGTTTGTATGGGAACTTTTTAAAGGATAGTAAAAAATAAGTTGTTTTGATGTGAATGATAAAAAAAACTATTACCAATATTATAAAGAGGTCAAATTTGTATGTTTGTATGTAGGAGGTAAGATCCGAAACTCCGTATGTAGGAGAAAATTTTGAATGGACTTTCAAGGTGGGCATATGCTCTTAAAATATAAGGGCTTTTCGGGAAGACCAATTTTCCAACGTAAGTCGACGAACTAAACGGTCGAGCGAATGAGTTTCTTACGAATGCGCTAAGAGCCTCTTTTAATCGGCTACTTTTTTCCGCATACCACGCGGGTGAAGCCGGGAGCAGTACTTAGTTGTACATAAAATGACTTCCGCGCATACGAATGGTCCTAAATAAGGTTCTATGTACGTGGAAAGCAGGTAAACTGAGCTTGTCAAAGGCTCTCAGTGCTATAGCAATACGTAGGTTTTTGTAGCGATAATTCCAGGCACTTGCAAACTTTTTTTTTGAGTGGGTATAAAATATGCCCATGTGGGAACCCACTAAATACCCCCCTGATAACAGTTCCCTGCCGAATTGGGGCAAGATGGGGTTGCGAAGTGCACCGACCCATAACCTTTTGTTAACCCGGGATCCGTCTGATCCATAAGCGACCAGAGCCTACGGGTACTCGAGAAGGTTGACCGACATGGCACCCCAGGCACTGGCAACCTTGTTTAACCGTGAATATGGCCTAAGTGTTTTTTGTTATGGAAATGTGTGTATAAACTTCCTTTTCCGGGTCAAAATTTAAACGAGAATGTTTGTCTACTTTTTCTTGATTAGAGGGTCGGTGTAATGGCTAATGGGTACTTTGAACTTGTGTGATATTTTTTAACAAACTCACTTGACTAATAGTGATGGAATCAAAGTTGCGTATTTGCAATATTCGTAGAACAGTATCAATCAAATACGTTAGATCCCAGCTCGCGCCGGCCATAACAGAAGTTGCACTACGTTAAAGACCTTCAGGCGGCCGAAGGGTTGACCAATAAGCTCATGATATTTGGAAAACAAACAGAACAATGACACTTTTGGATAATCTTACAAATGTAATACATAATCCAATACATTTTTCACTAATTAATTATTCTCACACGTAAACACAAGTGGATAAATATGTGGCTTACCTACCGAACAATACACTTTAATTAATTACCTAAACTAAACAAATGAATACAAACAAACTTTCGCGTTAATAATATAAATAGGATAGGATAGGATATGTTCATTCCATGTTCATATATCCTATCCTACTATCCTATTTATATATACTTATGAGGTTTGATTGATTATTTCTAGAATATACTTATGTGTAGAATAACGGGGTTAGTACACATATTCTTGTCTATAGCTACATAGTCCTCTGTAGGTAATAAACATGATTAAAGTATTCATGTAGTGTCATCTTGGCACTTAAATAATTTAGAGGCTACGGCTAAGACAGGTAGGTACTATATGCTGATTATATAAAAATCAAATACAACTCTGTGACTCATCACGATATCCCAAGAACAAGGCCTACTAACTTAATTTTTTTTTTTTTTTTTAATCCAGGTTGATTAAAATAGTGAAATGGGGTTTGGAAGATTTTATGATTAATAAATAAAATAAAAAAATGATCAGCATTTTTTGCCCCAAACAAAGCAGAGCTTATATTGTGGGAACTACATTTTTTTTTTGTAAATTCATACTTATTATACATAGAAAACACCAAGACCCGAGACAAATATTTGCAAATCATACAAATATTTGTTCCCGCAGCGGGAATCCAACCCGCAACCTTCATCTTCTCAGGCGGGCTTTCGTCCACTGCGCCACAGAGGTCGAGGATGTAACGAGACATTCGAATATGTATTCAGGTTAATAGGTCGGTAAGAATATGAAAGTATATATTGGAAATTAAATTTCAATGTTCTTAATGTTTTTTTATATCAAGTAAAATTTGGAGGAAATGTTTTATTTGTAGATACTTATACTATAAAAGCATTTTTGATTGGTTGAAAAGGAAAAAAAAACGTTGTATATAAACATTTTAGGCAAATTACACAAAACATTATAATAAAATAATTAAGTTTTTTCTTGTTTATTTTTCCAAAACTACCCTTAAAATAAAATAACGGATTAAGTTTGTATGGGAGAATCTGCGGATACCTTCAAACAAAAGATCAGAAATCAAAATCGTATTTCTGGAATTACATCTAGAAAGGGTGGGAGAAAATCAGACGTACAAAAATAATAAAAAAAAACAAAAAAAAAACGAAAATGGATGCAAGAAGTGGTTTGATTCCCGCTGTAGGGAAAATGTTTGCATGTTCGGCAAATATTTGTATGGGGTCTGGGTGTTGTGGTACCACGGTACTTGTAGTTCCTGATACCCACGATACAGGGAATCCCTGTCTGGAATCAGGACTAATAAGACTGTATGACAGTTGGGAGTTTATTTATTTATTTATAATTAATATATATCTTCTATACTAATAATAAAACTGAAGCGTTCGTTTCTATGTTTTTTTTCTTTGATCGCGTAAATTTCTGAACACCAGTCGGATATAAAAAAAAAAGCATTTGTTAGCCCAATCTATGAGGAAGATTATTTAACATCACGCTAAGACCCTTAAGAGGCGAGCAAAAGATGGTCAGGGCCCGAGGGCGACCGAGGCACAGCTAGTACTTTCAAAATCTATTGTCATTCCTCGTAAACGAATTTGCAGATGAGTCATAGGTATAATATTTTCTATCACCCCATCCATACTAATGTACCTACAGGTATGGAGATGATTTTAAATACGCTATCACCAAATTTCCACTATTCAAGGTAGCTACGTAAGGTACAGAATTGAAAGCGCAACAAATTTAAAATTTGATTACCAATTATATAAAATTTGTGCCCAAAAAAAAGTGTGTTGTGAAAATAATTGAGCAGTCATCTAATCTAACAATTTTTTTTTCATTTACTCTCTTACTCTTTTATTCTTAATAGTCACATACATAGTCCTGACCTCACACTAGAATCGCAGGTATCCTGTATCGGTTGGTCCAGGAACTACGAGTACTATGGCACTATAACACCCAGACCCGGAACAAATATTTGCCAAATATGCAAATATTTGTCCCACAGCGGCAATGGAACCCGCACCCCTTGCGTCTTAGCCGGCTACCCGCCCGCCACGCTACCAAGGTTGTCATATACCTATACTTCATCTTCATCCTGCTGCACCATTAGGATTGAATTTCAAAATAATATGGACTTGTTCAAATAGACATTATTATACCTCCCCGTGTATATCACGTAGGTTTAGGCTGTGCGTGCGTTGATGTGCCAGCCAGTCAGTCACGCAACGATGATATCTTAGATACAAACATCATCGTCAAATAAAACTCCTATCTTGGTAAAATCGTGGAATGTCATGATTATAATTTTCCTAACCATAGGAAATGAGATTTGCATGGTCGACGATGCAAGGACGGGGGAGGCGATGTTAGTGTTACTCCGGTGTGAAAGCAAGCAGCGGAATCTGTGTGGTGGCGCGCGGGCGTGTCGGGCGCGGGCGGATGGCAAGGGATGCAGCCTCGCCGGCGGCGGCCGGTCCCGTGCCGGTGGTGCAGCGCGCCTCCAAGTCGCTCTCAGTGTCGCTCAAATCGCGGCGCGCGGTGGTCGTGCGTCGAGCGCGTGTGGAGTGATGACTGCGAGATGAGACTGTCACTGGTGCTACTGTGGCTGGGCGCGGCGGCGGCCTGCGGCCCGGGTCGAGGCTTCACCCGTCGCACGGGTGTGCGCCGTATCACCCCCCTGGTCTTCGGCCAGCATGACCCCAATTACAGCGAGAACAGGAACACCGCCAGCGGTCCCCCCGAGGGCCGCATCACCAGAGACGACGAGAGGTTTAAAGACTTAGTGCCGAACTATAACCCTGACATCGACTTTAAGGATGATGAAGGGACGGGAGCCGATCGCCTAATGACACAGGTGAGTTTTCTTTTGTAGCAATTTTTTTTATATACTCGTATTAGTGATGCGGCATATATGAGGGGAGAGAGATCTTCGTACAATGTAACAATTTTCACATGAAAACTCCTCGCTTTTAAATTTTAATGCAGTTCCGTTACTTTTTCTGGAAGCTGTACCTAGTTGTCAGGAAACAATAGATTTGCCGTTGTTTTGAAAATATCTCAGTGTGCGGACAGGGACAATCGGCCGGTGTAAACATTACGCGGGGAACAATGGACACAAATTGCGGGCGTTACGGTAGCTTCGTAGCGAGTGTCTCGATTGTAGCACTGCAATTACGCAGGCTTTGTCAACAAATATTTTGACTCTGTGACTAATGGATGAATGATGAATTCTTTTCAATTTTGATGCCATTTTCGGTGAATATATGGCCGTCGTATAAGTTGGTGTCGAACGCATTCAGTGTTGTGCGTTGTCATTCAAGACGTTTTGTATAAATATAAAGACAACTTACGGGAAACTTAGTATTGTTGAGGGCTATAGCATTTTTTGCGTGTTGCATCTGTGACATTTTGTTATTTTTTACTGATGTTGTAAATGCTTAATTAGGTTGCTTGGAGCAGTTAACTATTTTCACTAAGTCTTGTCTACAATTTTTTTCTGACTACCGTCGACATTGTTATTTTTACAAAGTACCTTAGTAAAATACAACCAAAAGGAAACCATTATTTAATCAGCGCCTTCATAAATAAACAGAGTTGTTTATAATTATGTTATCTTAAATTATTTTAACGCGTGCAACTACGTAAATTCAACATAACGTAATTCTTATAAAAACCTGAAATTCTGCCGAAAAGTGTATCTCTTCTTATGCTATGCTTTATGTAGAACTAGTTGACCTGCACGTAACTTTATTTGCGTGGATAACAGATTCTTAATCATTTATTAGGAGTAGTTGTTGAAAAAGATAAGGAGACATAATCAAAACACTAAATTATGTCTCCTTATCTTTTTGAAGAGGTATTTATGCCAAGTTTCATCCATATCCAAAATTTTAAAGTACAAATCTGTATTAGGATAGGGATTCAAAAGAAGTGCTTATTTTTCCATACAAACTGTATTACTCTATTATTGCACCCTTTTCTAGGGTTGTTTTGAAAGATAAAAAGTATGTATTTATTTAATAGATTATTTTACCCAAGTATCAAGTGAATCGAGCAAATAATCAAATATTTTATCCCTAAACGGATGAAAACTTTTTGATCCCTCTCGTGGTTTATTTTCCAAAAATCCTTTTAAGAACACATTAAAAGGAGCTCCCCTCTAAATTGCTGGTTTCTAGAACTTACGGTTTAGGCGTTGTTCTCTCAGTCAGTCAGTCAGTCAGTCAGACAATCAATATATATATATATACAGCTATAGATTCGTTTTTCCGTAGGTACCTATTCTATAAACCACAGTAAACACATTTGACATAGGTGTAGGTACCTAACTTAGAATTTGCCTAAAATGCTTATAATAATGTTCTCATTATGTGTCCTATGAATCAGAGAGGAAAGTACTTATTACCTTATAAGTAGTTCCCTATAGGAGGATAAGAGGATAAGCAGGTACACTCAGCCTGAGCGCCGATGGAATACCTTAAATTTGTTTTTGCAATATTGAGCGTCTGAAAACTTGATGGACATCCGCAGATAAATACTCAGTGCGTAGATTTTTGAGGATTTCCTGTAGGGGGTAGTCAGAGCCATGAGCAAACATTACATTTGGCACATGCACGCGCTTTGCAAGTAGTAAGCATTCCACGTGGCAGGTTGCCGCTTATTGGAACACTAACTGACATCCCTTTGAGTTTTAGGTTCTAGGACACGCCGATTTGATTTCCTCACGATGCTTTTCTTCACGGTTTTGAGCACGTGTTAAAGCGCACTATTTATTGAAATAGTTTTTTTTTTAAATTATTTCGAGACCGGGTTCGAACCCACGACCTGCGATTCGGTACCGCCCACTAGGCCAACACATACATGAAACATGATAAAATAAATAAACGTTATAATCACAACACAATGGTTAGTCCTATAATCGCCGATCTTTTGGCTGACAGCGATGTCTTCCAGGCAAGTGGACAAGCTTTAATGCAGCCTATAGTACTTTTATGTTTTTCTATGTAGTGGGAGTTCCAATTTGTGTATCTCATTATATTGTAAAAGCTATTTACCTGTATGACATCCTATTAGTAATGACGTAGTAATTGAGTTTACATGAGCAATTCACAATCGCGGTCGGTAAATATTTACGTAGCGAAAAAAGGAATCCATTTATTTCTAATTCCTCAAATGTTGCACGAAAAAACCAAAATGTTACCAGATGCGTTGACAATAATTTTCAGGACTAATTCTTCAATAGTAGGGTACACTTCAGTTAAAGTATGTTCCTACAGATATTTCCTGTTAGAGATATTTCCAACTTGCTACAATGGATAAAATAAAAACTTTTAACTATAAACTTATTCCTGATCGGGTTGTTGTGCGTGCCCCGTGCAAGAGCGAGGCCCTGGGCGATTACCCTGCTCGCCACCCCCTAAAGCCGCCACTGGCCATTGAATATAGCTAGACTATTCTTTGCTTATCTAACTTATCCCAGTAAGATATACTTATGTCTCATTTTTTTAAATATAATCCTGAAACTAGTTTCAGAGTGGTTTTGTTATTAATTTCAAGGTTGAACTTGTTGAGGCTAGCAGTTGAACATTATTTTTTTAAGGTTTACCTAAGGACTACCTTTTTTTTTTTTTTTTTTTTTTGAGGGGGGGAAATGCCCACGCATTTCCCTTCCGCCATGGGGATGACGGAAGGGGGTATGTGGGACTCGAACCCACTAAAACCCCCCCGGTTAAGTCCCCCGCCATAGTGGGGCAAGATGGGGTCGCGTTAGCATTCACCATCTTACCCCGACACCTAAGGACTACCTAAGGAAGAAAGGCAAAAATACGATAAAGCTCACGACTTTTCCATTTACCGATCTATATTCAGTGCCTACGTAGAAACGTGAAGATACCAAGCAGAGGGTACTCAGAAGCACGTCCGAACTTGATATTTGTTACATTATTAAGCACTCCACGCAACAGGTTCCAACCCATCCCCGCTTGTTGGAAATTAATCTAACCGATACCTTCGAATTTTTGGTGCTAAGGCCAAAATCGGACGTCATAATTTTTCATTAAAAACAAACTGAAATGACTTCAGCATTGTAATACGCCAAATACGCCTGTTACAGGCGTATTTGCCAGGCCTCGCTCTAACGGATGGCCAAACACAAGTTGACAAACACACACTAACCGTAAGCCATTGAGGGCTACGTACGCCACAGATGAATAAATAGCTAGCATTTCTAGACAAGTGGCCATCAAGTAACAAACGCACTAAAAATATGTTTGGTGAATACATGAAATGTTTGAGATCAAACATTTCATGCCAATCTTATTTTCAATATATTTTTGTAGTTATGTGATTACGATTTGTTTTTCCAGCGGTCACTTGTCTAGAAAACTGTAGGCAAGTATCCTATTTCCGGGACGAAGTAGGTCAGTTTGTAACCCACATCCTTCTTTAGCCGGTTATAATTAGACGCTTCGTAAAACCATGCAAGTTCAAAAATGTTTCAAGTCGTTTAGCTTCATCATAGATATTTGTACCTTTTGGACACTTTTTGTTATGTTTAGCGAATATTTTAGTCAATGCATTTTATTTTCTATGCCTCACGACTTCGACTGCGTTGAATTCGCTACACCTAGGGGTAGAATTTTGGGAAATATTTTCTTAGTGCACCCCTGCACACCAAAAGGAACTTACCTAGTAGTTCCTTTTGGTGTGCAGTGTGTGTGATCACTAGGATTTACGGCTTAGGCTGTGCTTTGGTTGTCTGTCAGTGTGTCACGCAACGATTTTATATATTTAGACATATTTTTTTATATTAATTGATTGTAAAATAATATTAATCTATTTTGCATATTTATACCTGATCTAGAATCACAAACCTTTTCGCGGTGGTATATTGGCTTTTTAAACGTGGTTGAGGCTCAGCATAGTTTAACTTTGGATTAGCAGTCTATAATCCTTTGTTGTGTTTAGAAATTACCTACGTTTAAACTATAAATTACAGCAGTAACTACTATGGAAATCCATAGACTAAATATAATCTAGAAACAAGATAGGTTATTTATGAAACTATGAATCAGATATTCAAACTGTGTAAACAAAGATCCTTATTTATGATGAATAATACTCCTGGAGCATTAAAAATACTACAAGGTAGGAGAATTTTGGCCTCTCACCTCATGTCGAATGCATCAAGATTCGACTTGCAACTGCGTCGAACCATCGCAAAACTGCATTAGCATCAATCAAACTATTCGCGAAAATTGATTGTGACATGTTTATAAAATCTGCTATTTCTGATTGTAGCAAGTTGCAGCAATGTCAATTGAAGTAGCCGACCAGTGTTTACACTTCCGAACCAAAAATAGTTTCGCGGACCGATAATGTGATCTTATTTCAATCCCACTTAACCCAAATCCTGTAATAGTGGGCTATTATTTGTAATATATTGCAGGAACAATTCGTACCTAGGGATATATTTTAATGAGTGTGTATGTATCTTTAGTCGGTATCCAGTTATGTGCAGATAATAATCGGGCGAGGGCTGCAACGCGTCCGACCGATGACGTATGTCGGCGCGGGCGCTGTGTGCGTTGGAAGAAAGGTCGGCGCGAATCCAGCGGAGACGTTATGTGCTCGCCCCGGGCAGCACATAGCCCGGCCGGCTCAGCAGCCTTGCATTCGTAAAAATCTCCAAACCGGTTCGATGCGCCTCCATTACTTTCTTTCTGCCTCCACCGAGCCTCCCATTTAACTCGGGCCCACTTTTTATCAGGAATCGGTATCTCCGTCTAATAGTATTATTTATTTCTCATAAATAAGAGGGAATATAGTAAAGCTAATGCGCACGGGAAGCGGTACGTTACATGCCAGATGCTTCAGAGATAAATGCCCTGTGCTCTTTCCGTCGGTTGCTGCGTTTCGTAACTTTGCCGGTGACAGTTCGGGATTTAATACTGCCTCAACTAGTTTAGAATCTTTATTTACAAACAATAGCTTGCATTAACATTTTCATACTTTGTAGTAAGATACATTCTGTGTCGTTTTCTAAGTAAATGCAACTTTGAATTTCAGCTAATCGTAGGATGGAAAAGCCTATCCCGCCGAAAGTTTTCAGAGCATAGATACATCCGACCGACAGGTATGAACTCCATACCACACAACATCGAAGTATTTACTGTACTCCATAGAAAGCGAGCACACTCGCGCCTACCTGTCCGTTGCTATGAGAGCGACATCAAAGGTTTTTCTTAAATGTTTTTGATTTGCGTGCGACCGCAATAAAGGAGACAAAACTTTTGGGGGCTTATTGGGAGAACCACTTCTTTGCGCAAAATATTTAGTGTTCTTTGCCTATCGCTATAAAAAAGGCTATGATAGGAAGGTTTCATGAACAGACTTTATTAAGCTATGGTCAAGTAACCACTAATTAATTTTCAAACCGAACTAGGTATATCCCTGGTAAATGCATATAGAGAGAATACCTATCACTTTTTCCATTCTAAGAACGGACTCCATTGACTCGGCTTGTATTGCAAACCGCAGAATAGGAATCCGACCGTATTGCGCGTGCACTCCTCAGATTCCAATTTGAATTACTTACCAGTTTATGTAAGTTTTTATTTAATATTTTATATTGCTGGACGCGAATAGCGCTGGTATTGTGAGGGGTGTGGAAGGCGTGCGGGGTGGGGGACATAAATATCTCAGTGATTTATGGGCAAGGCGGTCGCGGGATAGGTCAGCATTATTCAATTTCGTATTTGAGGCTCGAGTTACAATGAGCTTTTACTGCGGCGCGCGCGCAGATAGCGCTTTCCAGACCGACGACGTCGGTACTATTTATCTGCTTTTGTAATTCATTGTTTTAATGATTTTGCTTTTCCGTTCTTTTCCTTCATTGTACAGAGTAGGTAAAACGTTTTACGAAGGCTTTAAAGCCACTTAATTATCGATTGTTAATATTAATTTGATTTCATTGGCTGTTGTTACGCTAAAGTGGTTTAATATGTTAGCAGCAAAGACACCGCCGCCATAATTAGATACTTTTCGGCTTATTAGCGCAGGATAAAAAACGGAACGAGGCGATCGCTTCGTGAATAATTGACCATAATCAAATTAATCCTAAAATTCTACGGTGGGTTTACAACGCTGTAAAATGTTATAAACATCTCTAACAGCCTCATATTAACATCGCGTTTTCATCAAAGGTTAACCCTATCTCAAAACAAATAAATGTTTGTTGTTCATTCATTGTAAAAGATTAGGGATGATATTTGTTTAAGAAAAATGCTTTTATGAGCATTCAAGTTGTGCTAGTTACGTCCGTAATGCAAAGTAATCTGATAGTAAACATGAGATTAGAGCTGTGGGTAGAGGAATCACTCGCCCAGCTATTAATATAGACAGATAAACACTTCATTTCAAACAAATTTATTACCCTAGTTGAGTAATAGAGAAACATTTCATCTTTTAAGTTAATTTAAAATTAATCACTTTAAAGGCAGATGCCGACTTTATCATTATTTAAAATGAGAATAAATTTTACACAACTATAATCAGTGTCTAATTATTTTGCTTTTAAATTAAAATTGTTTTTTATACTACATTTTCGAAACAATAGGCAATTCAAACCTAATCGTGTATCTGGGTTAGACAAATGTTTCCACATCTAAGGTATGTACTAAAATTGATGTTTTCTTAAAATAATGAGTAAAGGTAGGTCTACCTGCCAATGCTTTTGTCGTAACATGTCGGATGGGTAATTACTAATTACGCTCAAGTAGGTAAATAGCCAATGCCAGTCTGTTGGTAAACTCATAGTCATAAGTAAAGATGATTTCATGATGATAAATATCTATAATTATAAAATCGTTTATTCTGACTGACTGACTGATTGATCTATCAATGCACAGCCAAAACGACTTAGTCTAGAAAGCTGATATTTGGAACATAGGTTTATTTTAAACGTAAGCATGTGCTAAGAAATATTTTTTGCAAATTTCCGCTTTAAGGGTGGGAGGCTTTTTTATGAAAGTCTTTAAGTTAGAAACATGAATATATTAATTATAGCTATTGAGTATAAATAAATAATAACGCGTTTCAGGGTTTTTAGATATTCACATATTTATCGGTTTTATAAAGGTAGGAAAATTGATAATTTGAATTTAAGCTACTCAACATATATACATTTTACCAAGACTCCACGCGTGCATAGCCACTGCTAGTTATCGAGTATAATGAAAATTTTTACTCTTGTTATAATAAGTCGTTTTTTAATTCGTTAAAAAAAAAGTAACGGATCTACTTTGAAGTGATGAATCTAACATATTTATATATTTTGGCAATGTTCTAGTAGGCGATATAAGACATATTTTTTAATCTGTGAAGAAGGCAAGTGTGTTTCGCTTTTAGTCCTGCGGTTTCGTTGGTATGTGCCAGTATCTTACTCACAAATCCTCAGAAATAAAATATGAACACTAACTAGTATAGAAGCCCTCTAACGTTCGCAACCTGCCTGAACACTTGTTCAAACACACGCCAAACCCAAGTGATAGGTCTTTGAACCCCCGTGTTTGCGGTTTACTTTATATAGTTGCTGCTTAAGGTGGCGATAAATTAACGATTTGCATCTCTCTCTGCAACGTAAACAGTTGTGATATATGCAAACACAAGTGTGCTAATACCTTCATGCGCGTCTTGTCTCGTGAGTAATATGCAACGCTATAATAACCAATTTCTATAAGATATGAGGTAGAAGGCACTACTACGTTAAATGGAATTCGAATATTTTTTATATTTAGTTTGTCATAACTAACTACGAGTACTAGCTAAAACTTTATTATTTTATTTTCTCTAGATCTGAGATGGACTACTAGGTTAGCTTAATAATGTAGAAATTCTTCAACTTATCCAACAGAAAATAAATATTAAAAAGCAAAGTCTTCGCCAAAAGCGGCCTCAAGTGTTTGCGCGAGAGTCGTGTGTCTGCGCCGCGTTTGTTTTAATTACTGCTGCAAATATTTGCTGTGAAGCCAGCTGGTGGTGGTTATCTTGGTCTTATCTGTCAAATCTCAGTCAATGCTAAGAAGCACGGGCCACGGGATGACAAACAAAGGAAACGTTAAAATAACTTTATTTTACAAATATGAACACAAAAAACATTCAGTTAGATGCGAGTGGCTAGATTTGTATGCCTAAGGAATAATTCAAAGCACAAACGTGATCAAGAATCACTTAGATGTACTCTCAATCGCGTATCCTATATCTACGACGGGTGTGTATAAACCCATAATAAGACCCACAATGGGCGGATAAATGCAAAACATGAAAAAAAAATAGTTTGTTTGCTATCGATTTGTATGACCTAAATGATGATTCTAAAGTTGTATTGCCACAAATCACTAGGGTTCATTTATGACAGACTACTTTTATATTGTAGTGTCTAAGAAAATAATTTATTAACTTGACTTGACTATTGTTGTGGTTGTATATAATGAAGCTAAAAATGCTTTAATACAAATTCAATGAAACAAAAATTTCATAAAATCATCAACAACCTGTAGAAGTCCATTGCCGGATAAAGGCCTCACGAAAGAGTGCCATGACAAACGATCTTGAGCTCCATCCATCGACTTAGCTCGGTCCATTGGGTGGAGGAGCTTTCCTACTTCGCCAGACGATAGTTCGTGACAGTCGTGGTTGCCACTCGAGAACTAAAATTATTTAATAAGAAAGTGGATTTTGTCAATTGGATGCTGCAGATATTGATGTCGCCAGATAATCGTTAAATAAGTCTCTCTCAAAATGAACATCCTATCCTATCCTACTAATATTATAAACGCGAAAGTTTGTGAGGATGGATGTTTGTTGCTCTTTCACGCAAAAACTACTGAACGGATTTTGATGAAACTTTATAGTAATATCGCTTATACATCAGAATAACACATAGGCTGCTTTTTATCCGGGTACCACGCGGGCGAAGCCGTGGGCAGAAGCTAGTTTTTAATATTTCTGAAAGGTGCGTTGATATTACACCGAGAAAGTGCAATGTTTACATACTTGTAATGTAATCCGTTTGGGAATATATCGATGGCTCTCATTGATTTATAGTTTCCAAACGATACGCACATTCTCTTCCTCAGTTTCGCAAGAGTGATCTATTGCCTATGAAATGTTATAAAGGTGAATAACCCTGCATAAACCGATCAATATTATAAGTTTACATTGAGATGGTCATACTTTGCTTTGGACGATTTACGATTTTTGTCAATTACCTCTCGGTAGGTACTTGACAAATATACTGATTGTCCCAGTTCCATATACTCACCTAGAAGGAGCTGATTCTGTCCATAGAAGTAAACACATTTTTATGATTAAAAGTTGTAACTATAACATTTTTAGAAGACCTCGGCGTGTTGCGGGCAAGCTGGCTGAGACGCAAGGTCTAGTTAGTGAAGTCGATAAATGACTGGAAGGTGTTAAAAAAATTAAGAAACAGTTTTCTGGTGAAATAGACAATTATTTCAGTTTTTCCTTGCTAAAAGTTAAGTGGCCGTTAAAAAGACAGGGTCGGACTCAGCGTGTCGAACGGCACTTAAATCTTTCACCCAATAAAAGCACGTTGGCTGTAATTGGTTCCGGTGAACACCATTGCGGATGAAGTATTATCGACCAATGGCGCTGTTAAATGACGTGGGACAACGATACGGAGAACAAAGCTTGGAATTAAATTTTTACAGTGTTATTTCTTGTAAAAGTGACCGTCTTTTCGAGAGAGAATCGAGATTTAATTCGACTCCATTTTAAAGTTTTTTTGGCACAACATTCATAAAATATTTGGATAAAATATTAGTCAAACTAAGCCCGGTTTATAATCAATAAATATAACAGTGCAGACAATGCAGGTAAACAAAAAAAGTTCTGTATCTCCCAAATACGCTTTATTATGTAATTATATCAGATAATTTACGTACGTAGCCTCACAAAATATGTTTCGGTATAACATTAAATTTTCTGAACTAAAGGAACGGAGTGACTTTGTTAACTGATAAAATTAAACAGTCGTGATTGGAGGAAAATAGTTATTATGGATTACAGTCCAGTCGAGTTTGGACTATTTTAAATAGTTTTTGTGTTGTGAGTTCAACCCATGACGGGTGAAGCGTGGGTTTTTTTGAAGTGAAAACTCTCCACGCGAACGAAAACGCGGGCGCTTCTTTAGTTAAAAATAAATGTTTTTCAATATCTTCAGTTTGCTAAGTGGTAAAATCCATTTAAGGCTTGCATCCAGCTATAGTCGCAGGCTGCGCTGGCGCCGCGGGACGCCGATCCCCCGCGCCCCAGCCTTTATTTATATTTATTTACCTTCCCTTCATTCACCCGCCCTTTCGGCCCTTTTTGTCGCGTCGTAATACGCCCGATACAAATATTGTGAAAGAGCCTGTGGTTAGAGTGAATTTATTGTGCTACAATTGGATATGGGTCCGATGACGCTCGCATTCTTAGAGGATATTGTGTTAGATCTGTTATCTTTGGCACTTACATTGTAGAGGTACAATAGTGATTCTAACGGTATTACTGTGAAATCGGAAATTAATAGGGGTCTTTACTCTGTGATTCGTAGCAGAGTAGTTGGAAATTGATTTGATAGAAATATGTATTCACTAGCATCTGCCTACGACTTCGCCCGAGTATTACCCGTATAAAAAGGACCCTATGTGTTATCTTAATTTCATCCGAATCGGTTCCACTGTTACTTAGTAACAAACATTTGCATTTATAATATTACTATGATTTATAAAGTTTGCAATAAAAGTTACTTAAGTATTTGTTAAGTGGCGTAGCATCTTTCCTCGAATACTTCAAATAATAAAAAACAGATTGCTTTTCTATCAAGTTACTCACATCCCTTTCTAAACTATTAACTATTTCTAAAGGACGTTAGCCAAAGGAAACAATGCAAAGATAAATCACCACATTATTGTTTTGACCGTTCGATCTCCACCGCATCCGAAGGCTGTGACGCGTCGACATTCACGTGCATCGGTTATCTATCATGATAAATGGCGTATTTATTTATCCGACGAACCTAAATAGCTATGGTAATATTGGCCCTACAACAGCACAAAAGGTAACAAAACACAAAAGTTGAAAAAGGTAAACCGCGCTATTTACAAAGTGGCTAGCGAGGACCACACAACCACAATCGAGCCGCGCGTGCGACTCCTCCGCGCGCACTATAAAAAATAATTCCCAACATAGATCTTTTTCGGTTACAGATCTCGCATTTTGTTGGTGTGATTTGTGACGTTCGGAAATGTTAATGGTGCGTCTTATTGATTTTTTGTTGCGATAGATTTCGCGAGGTTTCTGAACGCTGATTTTATACGGCAATTAAAAAGGTCGTCGACGTTTGCTTATTTAAGAAATTAGAACAGGAAGTATCGGTGGTGTATTGTAAAAACGCAAATGTTTGGTGCACAGAGGGGCGCGGGCAACGGGGCGTCGCTGCGCGGTGTTTACGTGATCAGCGCACGGGCTGGCCGCGATGACGGACGCTGAACAGAAGCCCACACTTTGACACCATTCAGCTTCGAAGGCACACCTTATTTTTAGTAGAATAACCAATTCTTGAAAGCAAGTTTATTGCTATGATCCAACAAAATTATGAATGGGCCATTTACTGCCATTTCTTATTTTGGTCAGGCAACTCAACTCAGACTCGATATACCCATGCTGGGTATATAAAAATAAGCAAACCCAGACGCCTGCCCTAGACGGAATAGAAATGCTCCTTTAAATATTTATGAAATGTCATGAAATCAGACATGATTTAACTGGAGTTAAACTACTGGCGAGTTGAAGCAATGTAAAAGCAAATTGCCTTGGACGTAAGCCAGTACAGTGAAGGAATCGTGTAACGGATCTTTCAACAGCACATTACCAAACAAACAGTTTTGATAGTATAAAAAATGAATTATAATCTGCATAACAATGCCATATTATTATTTAAGACAAGTAAAAATAAATTGCATCGGAAACCTACGCATGAGATTTATTCAAAGTATCTATGCAAAGAACCGATCTCGAATCTAATGAATATTAAATTACAAAATTATATGCCATAAAATTATGATAAGGCCGGTAAAACGCAATGTCTAGCCACGATAAGATCAACAAGTATATCTTTATTGGAGAAAGACAAGCATGAGACGTGGAGATCAAAGATTATGCGAAAAATCAATAGCTACAAGTTTGATACAATAATTACCGTTGAAAGCTGCGATTGCATCAGTTCTTCGGAAGATCATTACGTCATGTGGAAGTTGTTAAGGTACATGTTACAAGTGCGTTTACATATGCACACATGCGCTACTTCGGGCACGTCTAATTGAATGTAGGCGCGGCGGCGGCTGTGGCGGGCCTAACCTAATTTACATTAATGCAAACGAGGAGCATTGTTCAGGTGTGAAACGCCAGTGTCAACACGAGCCTCTACTCAAATAGTTTATTAGCTCCACCCATCGCTGTTCTGGCCGACAGACCTTTGTAGTACTGACAGCCCTCTGGAAGATACGCATACTTAACGCTTAAATATGACTATTCGAGATGTCGCAGCATACACACATATGGACATGCCTGATAAATAAAGTGTCCGCATAATACCTACCTATCTTTGTTTTAATATAGATGCAAACAATGGGGGCAGTAGTGTAGAGGTTTAGAAACCTAACTACGAGTATGATGAATGATCACTCTTCTAACATTTCCCTTCGCACAGATCAAAGAGAAACTGGTCTTACAAGAGGCTGTGATATCGTGTCACCGAGTGGTAAAAACATAATTCTGTGATACTGAGTAGGTGACCGCTGTTCTTGAGTTTCAGCTGACCACAGCCAGGGCAGCTTCGGTCGCTGACCCGACACACCCTGGTCAACTCGCGACAATTTGTCTCACAATCAAAAACATTTATAGGCGTTAAATCGCCTCTTAAATTGTACCATAAAGAAGATGTAAAGATCTCGTAAAACGTTAATGCACTTTGTGCAATCGTCATAGTTATGAGAGCGTATACTGCCAAAAACACGAAATTTCAGAGCAGATTTTTCTTTGAGCGTGATATTCCCGTCTGGTACAAACCGTCTGGAAGCTGGTTGCATATATTATTTTAATTTCATAAGGTTTTCAATTATGAAAGCTTTTCAGCGATACAGAAGAGCTTTCTCGGTGGGTTAAGAGTTACAAGCGACCAGAAAAGCTTAATAATCTAATCTATATAGGTATACGGTCAGTTACATGACTGTATTCTTTAGGTTCGGTTGGAATAACCAAATTGACTAGGCATGCGACCCTTCTGTAGTTTTTACCAAGGAGCGTATCTCTGAGTTATAATCTAGCTGAAATATTTCCTGTGATATTGCTCAGGTTGCTAACCGTGAAGAGGTGTAATAAAATAGACGATTTCAACTATCAGGAGTGAGATGTATGGTAAATAGGTTTTATATATTAAAAATCTTATTATAACTTAAATCAGATGACATTGTGTCCTGGAGGCTTGCATAAAATGACGTCACTTACGAGACAATGGTCGATCATAAATTAAAGTGACAATCTGCCACATCGGAAATTAATCTTTCGATGTCGTGTGTCATGTATATTGCAGATTGTCGTCCATAATAACATATAAAAAATTACCGATTGAGACCTCGTCGAAAGGTAGGTGTCTAAAGTGCATTCTTGTGTAAGTTTGGTTGGAGTCAATTCGCAAGTGTGTGCGAATCCAGCGAGGTTTGTTATTGTAACCATCCTGTAGTAACACTTCTTTATGAATCATTCTTTGTCTCAACGAATCGTTATAGCAATATTGGCGAACTATGAATGAGTTGCATAAATTAATTGAGTACCTATACTTGCACTTTCTATTTGCAAGTAATTATTACGATCCACGATTCACACTGATTATAACTTGAATAGACTTGACAATGATTAAGTAGGTAATCTAAAGGGAATTATATCAGAATAACATAATTGTCTACCGTGCTTAAAACGTCATAGTCCAATCCGATTTGATATTACAACTTTTACCTTCTAATATCCCGATATTAAAATCTTCTCAGAAGTAAACGATGCTTTTGTAGTGAAACGCTTGTGGCCGCCGGCCGGTCGTGATTCAATTGTTTACATTATTACTAACATAATTCGTGTCGATCCATATGGATCACTTGATTGCCAACTTTGAGCTTTTAACCCACTTTGTTATAATAAAAAATCATCAATTACCATTATATTAATATAGCATTGAGCACAATAATTTGACTGATATTATTATTTTATGTTGATTTACAGAATTTCGGAAAGTCTTACCTATTTGTTCAGTTAGGTTAACAGTAGGTAGGCAGCTATATTCATCCAGTGAGCTCAAAATAGCAGGGTTTATGCAGAAACACTTAACGCTGTAGTAAATAGAGACATTATCAAGTAATAGCTTCCAGTTGTTAGTGCATTGCGACTACGTATTGGCAATACGTAGGCGACCGTGAACAACAAGCTTTACCAAGCGGTCGAGTTCAAGGGAAATGCTAACACGCCTTCGTGACTAACGCCAGTGAATGCTCCTACAGAGCATTAATAGGATATAAACTAAACACCTTGTTCAACACCAATAAACACATTTTCTCATCACAGTTCAGTTTACAAAGTATGAATCGTTTCCGCCGAGTTTCACCTGCTTCGAGCTTCAGGAGCATTCCCCTCTAAGCTCTACATTCCGGCGTCTATTCATGTTTATGTGTTCAGGTGCTCGGAAAATTATGTTTACTGATTTTTGCATTTTAATCACTGTTACAAAAAAAAAACACGTTCCAGGAATTTTAATTCGGGAACAAAAGTGGTTTCAAGTGTGCTTATAGATTTTTTAAGGCATGTTGTAAATTGCGCTTCAAGGCATGTAATTGGTTTTGCCTTATGGGTTTATTGTTTATATGGGAAGGCATCGGTGCGTGCGTACGTATGTCGAAAAGTTTATGATCCGCCACCGAGTCGGAGAATGTTCGCAAACAATCGCCGTACATACAGCCTGTGCTGTTGCAACCAATCGTTGCATACTCATACTTCTTGCTTGTTTACTAACAGTGAAAAGTAGGTAACAGTTTTGTGCGCAAGCACATAACAGGCCCTGAAAACATTAAACATTTGCTTATTTGCTAATTAAGAAACAATACATCGTAAAGAAATTCCTATCAGTCAAATGGTTTTTTTATTACTAATACATAATAGAAATGTGAAAGTGGGTTTGAATGTTGTGTATATTTTAGACGGAACACAGCTATCGTCAGCTACAGATCTTACAGTTTTTTTGTTAAACTATACTTTCCTACTGCTGGGAAAAAGTCTCCCCAAAATCTTTCCAAACCGTGCGGTCACTTACTAATTCTCACCAGCCTTCCTATAAATCATCAAGGTTGTCACTCCAACGTTTCCTAGGCCTGCCCCGTCAACGTCGTCCAATCCTCTTATAGATTATTCTGGATACAATGTAATTGAAATACACTTCAAAAAGTGAATTTCTGATCCCTCACGTATGTATAATAACTGTCACACACACATCAACATTGTAGTAACAAGACAGTTTTTTTTAAACACAAATATCTTCTGTGGTCAAATTTGACGGGATATTGCTAAAAGCTATTCGCTGCAACATGGCCCATGCGTGTTCAATGGGGTTTAAGTCAGGTGACTGTGCAGACCAGCCCAAAACCGATGTGTGGAAGGGCATTATCATACATGACCTGTCAAGGATGATCACAGGCTCTACGACCTCATCCCGGTATTTTAGTGCAGTCATGCTGCCTCTTATCCAAAAGAGCTCGGTTCGTGCGCCAAGACGAATCCCGGCCAAACCATGAATTGGCCTTGGTAAGAATATACCTCCTGTGGATGCTGGAGTCGATGCTGGGAACTCTCCAAATATTTGTTCATCGTGAATCGAGATGGAATTCAAACCGGGCCTCATCAGTAAAGAGAACTATTTTCGATTGGTCATTGTTCTATAACAAATGTTCTTGAGCCCAAACAAGTCGCCTTCCGCGATTGCCTTGTCGTAGAGCTGGCATACGAAGCGCTCTACGAGGATTAAGATCAACTTCGTGTAGCCTTCTTATGACTGTTAGGTCGCTTACTAACAGCTGGTGGTCAGACTGGAGCCGTTGCAATATTTGCATCGCCGTGAGTTTAGGTTCCCTTCTGGCGAAATTTTAGAGAAATCGATCCCGTCTCTGGGTGAAGACTCGTTTTTTCCCAGTGTGGCCTTCTGCTACATCTTGTTGAACTTTTGTTATTGCGTCATTTTATTTTATATTTTCTAATTTTGAAAATAGAACAAAAGATGATTAATTCTATATACAAACTTTTTCTAAATAGCAAATAGTTATGTAAATCATTTTGAAATGAAATAACCATAGACAATGTTGATGTGTGTATATGGCTAATTGCCATATTATGACAGTTGTGCATTGGCATAAAATGGTCTTAGCAATATTGTTAAACATAATGACAGAGTCTTAATTAGCGGCCTCATAAGCTTTACTTAAATATAGTTACTATGAAATTTCGAAATGCGCACAACATAAAGCTTTGACATAAGGCTAATTTAAAGACTACTACACTTTAGAAATGCATTTATATTGTAGCAATGGCAGTAGATATTTATAGGGCCGCGGTTACGGCCGGCCCATGTGAAGCCTCCACCGCATTCTATTTGTTCTCACGCAGCTTATTTTTCCATCCCACTCTCACTTCCATCGAAATCCATTCGTTTCTCACTTGCTTTGAGATTTTAAAGTTTTCGTTTTTGTTATTAGATACACTATTTACTTCGCGCATACTAACATCTGCATTTTCTTTCTGCAGAGTAGTTACTATGGAATTTCAATCTGCATCTCATCGCAAATTAAAATCCG
This sequence comes from Perizoma affinitatum, assembly GCA_961405105.1. Taxonomy (NCBI): domain Eukaryota; kingdom Metazoa; phylum Arthropoda; class Insecta; order Lepidoptera; family Geometridae; genus Perizoma; species Perizoma affinitatum. Next base: position 14,124,124 of record OY560184.1, on the reverse strand, counting down.
CTAGACGCACAAACATCGGAAAATTTCAAGTACTATCTAAAAATAAGTTTAAATTAAATGTTTTGAGTTCGTTACCTTGGAGTCGTCGTCGGTTAGTCTGAAACGCAATACTTTATTGGTAGTTTAGTTTTTCTCGATGTAATACAGTATTTGAGTAAGCTGATCCGGCGTTATTTGGTCTAGCGACGATTGTCCTCGGCGAAACAATGCTTTAGCTTGACGATTAAATAACTAATGGGTTTAATTGTTATTCTCGGCGCCCGTTGTGTGCGCGTCATTATTTTGACTATGACCGATCGGCTCCGTGCCTCCGATAAGGCACAGTCGTCGATCGTGATTGTTTTATTGCTATTTAAACTGTCGCGAGAAAGTTCAACTTCCGTATTTGCGAATGATAACATCGATTATTAACTGCTCCCATTTTCTACAATAAATTAACGTTAGTAAGGTACGTATTAACTATCAATTTTGACCAAAATTATGCAAGCAAATAAATATAAAAAAAATATCTTATTGGATTTCCATAATAAGAAAGAAAGAAAGAAGGGTACCGGTTGAGCATACTCACCGGCCAATGATACATAAATACAAAGTTATTGGTCATTGTTCGAACTGCTGTTCGGACCATATCTATTAAAAAATCATGTTTCGTTGACCTGAAATCAAATCGAGTTTATGTTGATTTTCAAAATTAAAAAAAAAAGAAAATTGTTACGAAAAGAGATAAGAGGTAATTTTGCCCATGAAACATAATTGTCATTTTATTTCTTATGATTTTCTTTTCTGGGTTTATGTTGGAATTTAAAGTATGTAGGTACGTGTATTTCTCGTATCCCACGTGAGATTTACTCACGTTTCTCGTAGCCTACAATTACCTTATTAGTATGCTCGTTAAGTTTTGCATAACTGAAGCTAATTACAAACAGCGATGGCATTTCGCAGTTGGGAAATCCCTCAGAATCATTTACCCAAGACTTTATTGTCGTTTCAAAGATGACACGATTTAATGAGGTTTTATTACAACCTACACAAGTGTTATAAATTTGCATTCCCACATATATATGCAACATCGATGGCCAACAATTTAATTACTAAAATCAAATGAGCAAATGTTTACGTAGAGCGTAAAAGCTCCAATGCATGATAAGACTCCGTAGCTGTCCCCGTAGCAATGCTATTTTACGTGATACCCAAAGCATAGAATACTAAATATGACTAAGGTCAAAATAAGTAGAAACTTTTTCAATTTGTCAATACGTAAACTACAGTGAATAAAGCATATGTTCTACTTAGAAAAACTAGCGTATGTAGCAACGTAGAGTCTTTTATTAGCACTATTATACTTAGCTTGGTTCGGCGATGTAGCTAACGAATCATTTTAAACCTACAGTGTACAACTGAATTAAAAAAAAAAATTTGTAATGCAAAAAAGCGAATAATATTTTGAAGTCGCTTCAAGGGCGTCTCCATATTAATTTAAAAATCGCAGTGTTATCTCCGTCGGTTTGTAAGTCCAGTGTTTGGTGGCAATAAATTATCGTGTCCGAACACAAAAGATGGCATTGTGGAGTCGACACGGCGACGTCCGATAACGATCGCACGACGAACAGGCCGCGGTAGACTCCTGCGCAACTGATGCCTCATGCCTTAAACGTACGGCTTCTTAGACAGGTCAACGTTTTGTTTCATTGTATATTTTATAGCGTTTCAGGAATAAAATAATAAACATTGACAAAACAAAACATTTCAAATAAAACGATATCAAGATAGTGCTTACGTCGTGGCTAAACTAGGGTTAGTCTTAAAAATAACATAGGTTCTTCGGGTAGAAGGGCCTTCCTTCATTGCACCGTCCGATTTGTGATCGCTGTTCTGACGAGGAACCGACCTTAATTCCGGTCTTACATAAATATTTATATAATAAAGTAATACTTTATTGTGATTTCAATTAATAAATACCTAGATATTGACTTTTATTTCTATCTATATATTTCTCACTTTACATGAAAAGTCTGACAGTGAATGGCAGATTTAGCGCAACTGGGCTCTGCGACACACGATAGCCGACAGCTCTTCGGTGTTCGTCGTTTTATGTCCAATCAATTTAAATAATAGCAGCCACCTACCTGCTCGAGACTACCAGACCCTTATTTTATATCGTCAGTCATCGCACATATGTCCCTATTCTCGAACCGCTCGAAATATCACTCGTTTGAATTGTCGAACGCTTTTTGTTGACTTGCTAGACATTCCCAGATCAAACTAAGGACCATATTTGTTGACTTTTTCTTACATAAAACTGTTTCCGTATTAAATTAACATAAATTAATTGAATGTATCAAATTGATTATAGTAGTATAATAAAACTGAACATTTAGATCCTAATTATATTCATTATTCAATTCATTAGGATCTAATTAGGCATAAAGCACTCTAGACTTTCAAATTAGAATGTCTTAAAAGCAAATTGATCGGTTTGAGGTCGCTCATTGTTCTCGTGGGGACATTTGTCTAGTATTCATTCGGTGCCAGTTTTTTCATGTACCTGCCTACATGGCGCCTACCTATTCATATTCAAATCAGTTGTGTTGGGTAATTTTTAACATTTATTTTCAATTGTGAAATCCGATCGCTGGAATGATAAATTAAATGAGGCGGCATAAGTGAGATGAATTGATACTTTCCTTGCAACAATTGGGCGTCAATGTTGGTTGATATTTATTTCTGATAATGACTGTGAGCCGCAGATTGATTGCAAGTTATCATTTACTTATTTTAATGATCGGCATAAAAAAAAAACACTCACGACTGTAATCCCATGAGGGACATAAAGCCAGCCAGTTTCCTATCCATTTTATGCATGTGTTAATACACACATACATTTCTGAATGGAAAAATCCATTCTTGCAAGTCGACGCAAACCCGCGATTGAAAATCGGAGTCTAATCCACTAGACCAACATGGCTTTACCAGTAAACCTTACGATATTCAAATAATTTGAGGAACTAATTATGAAAAAAATGGTAATCAAAATCTGACTGACTTTAAAGAGCTTTAGTTATTTGAAGCTCATTTCAATAGTTAATGCATTGGTTATTTGGCCGTTTTCACTAAAAATTCATACCCAGAACTTAAACTAATAAAAAATAGTATCAGTGCTACAAGCACTCTGTCTTCAAAAGGCATTTTTTCACTTAAACTGCACGCCAGAGGCCTTATTCATTAGCGCAATGTTCCTCCCACCAGCAGCGGTCATTTTAGTTTATTTATGACCGCCAAGCCGAGGTGAGACCCCAATTTCGCATGCGTTCGTGCCTTGATAATTATACCCTAGCAGGCTGAAAAAGGATGCCATTTTATTGAACGATTATGAATATAATATACATACCCATAAATTATCCCAAGCAGGCTTGGCTTATATGCCTTGAAATAAAACTTCGTAGGTATCTAATACATCTATTTGTAATCAGACTATTGTCGAATTACTTTTAGAGAAAATGTGTGATTGCAAAGTTTAGAGTAGAAATTTATGATTAAATTAGAAATTTGACTTATTTGTCTTATGTGTAATAAATATAATTGGTTAACCCGTTTGAATAACTTCAAATAAATAAATACATTAGGTAAATTTTGATAAGTAGACTTCAAATACTTTTTAATTATGTAGTAACACGTATACGTGTTAAAATTTAAAATTTTAAAATTATATTGTGCCTAAAAATTAAATATATTTAATTTTATGGCACACAATACAAAAGACAGGGTTACGCTTCCACAACGAATATCCAATCAATGCCGATAATTGATTTCTCGTTTTTATATTCATACCAAACAGGTATATTACCTACGCGCCTATGTAAGTAATGGCTGAATAATTTTATCTGCGCAATTTTTTACTGCTCCTTTAAATCGTTTATCGCTGCACATGCATATTAAATCCATCTATTTATCGTAGTAGTATCATGCATGTAAAGCATATTGATGGAACAGCTTTTCAAGAATAAATTATGCTTAATATAAATAATTAGGCTGCTTAAGTGGATTAGGTTTTTGTCGTATGCTCAGGTTGTATATAATTTATGAAGGTGTTGCATCAAAGGCAAGGGATGTGGTGGCAAAAAGCTCTCTCGTGTCCGCGATGTTGAGATAACGTTAAACTGAGCATTTGTTATCCTTATCGCATGTTTGAGCGTGGCTAATGTGGACTACCCGATCGATTTATGTCGCCTGGCACCCACGACAAATTGATAATTAATTTAAGGACCGTGTCTTTGATGCTGCCGAATTATTTGCGAGATAAATGCTGCCTGACTTTAAAACGGGTATTCGTTTATTTATTTAAACTAGTCATCTCCTGCGTCATTGCCCGCGTGGTAACCTTTTGCAGCCTTTTTCATCTGTGAATTCATTCAAATAAACCATAAAACTGATATATTTTCACGGGAATCTGTCACTAATAAGATACTCCATTAGCTTAGTACAGACTATGAGTATTTTTTTTTAATAAAATGCCCATTTTTTACGAGTGTGTCATATAAATTCATTCGTTTTTAACTGCATCATTTCATTAATGTAGAATAAATTTGCGTGCTGGTATCACTAGCAAGACTTTTACGAACAATAGCGGTTGACTGATGCTTGACTTGAGCACTTTAAGCATTGTTCCCCGATAAGCAGCATAAGTAATCGGTTCTTCTAAACGATGGACTGCCCATGGAATGTTCGTATTGTAGGAATTATTTTTATGTTTAAGTATTAGGAATATTACCCAGTTTGTGTGCAGGGTTGTCTGATTCAGTCAAAATTATATCCCCGATACCTAATCGTCATATTATACACACAGAAATTGAATGCAACCTGATTGTGCAACAGATTGTAGCACATAATTAAAACTCAATCGAGTTAACATTTTCAAAGTAACATTTAAATATGTATATATCTGCCTCAAGCCAAAAGTTTAAAATTATTTTGTAATTCTAAATGTATTCTCTGAAATTCCAATAATTATAAATTTATTGTTATAAATTAAATATCTATCAAAGTAACAGTAACCTTAAATCCGTGTTTGGTATGCATAATCAATAAAATATTCGCTCTCACGCCCTCGCTACACAAAAGCCCATCTAATGGACGGACTTCGATAAAACAGTTACTACCTCAAAATAAATAACGACACGCGACGAGCTATCGCGCTCTTTATGATAAGAGATGCTCTATACGAAAGCTTACCCTAATACCGAAATAAAAAAATATTATGAGTCATATTTTTTGGATCACAAAAAAAGTAGGGAAAGTTTAGTGTGATCAGTAAGTAGTATGTTAAGTTGCTTGTACGTGTACGTAAAATATGACCGTACGTCGCCAAATTCCATAGAAGAAGTGATGCGGAAACAACAAAGTCCCACGTCAAACTGTGTTCTCAATAATAAATAAAATCAACTGAGGCACGGAACTATAACGTAAACCAATACTTTATTCGACTTTACAAACATCTATTTGCGGCCTGCTAAAGTTTTTGGAGCGAAAGTTGCATTTTATAGGTTTTGAACCCTTCATCACATGTACATCACATCTAATAAAAACTCAGCTCACTCATCAGGTATTTTTTACAAATTACAGAAGACACCGTTTTTGGCTGGGACACAAAATAATTTAAAAACTTTGGATCTTTTGTGTAATACGACACTGACCACGGACGCGCGACTGGAACCGAACGACCCTAGAAATACCTGTCATGTACGAGCCGCGTCCGAGACTAAAAGCTATGCGTTAATAGCTTCACAAAATAGTAAAGAAAACTATCGATGACTAACAATCCAGTAGACATTTCTCACTGATAACTCTTGATGTAGAGAGACACATGTCATAAAAATATGCATGTCTCGCGACACGTCGCTCACCCCACAATGTGCTCCCTAAGCGCCATTTTAATCCCCTAAAACAATGCTAATGGATCTACGTAAAGTCTGCCGCCTTAAGTCCCGTCAACGCATTATACATCCCACTGAACGCCTTAACGCTTCGCTCGCCACCAATAAACTTGACACTAAATTAAAGCTTTCCTTTTCTGAACCAAAAACAAAATTTTAAATAAATATTTTATGATACTCATTCAGTGGACGCATTTTAGTGTGAGCGATGAACACGGGTTCACGTCAAAACATCTTTATCGGGTTATTTGTCTTATAAAATATTATCAAGAGCCTCCTCAGGACCGTCAGCAAAAGAAGACGTAGAGCTCGATACGTGTGCGACTGTTTGCTTAGCACCCACGCCGCGATCACTCCGCTTTAGGCGAGGGATAAACAATGAGTGCATCGATTGCTTCTCAATGGTGTTACAAAGACAGTTTATTTTGTGTAAAGTTGAAGTCTCGATTTGAATAGGTTGTTAGGTGTCGGTCGGAGCGCGGTGGCCGACCGTACCGGAGATTAGTGAGTGCGCTACGCAGTCTCCTGGATCTAATTTTAATGCGATGTGACGCATGTTTGGAATTATGAACTTCTGATGTACTGATAAATCAATATCTTTTTTATTATAGGTATTAAAGGCAGAATTTTAAAAAGTTGATTGAATAGTTGATCATTCAAATATTCATGGCTACGCTGTGTTGTCCCAATGAAGTGAATTATGTATAGTTTTTTCTGAAACATTGAAGTAGGTAACTTCCTGTACACATGGCTGATTGCAGAGATAGTTAAAGTACGCGTGGTCCAGGGCAGGCGTTGCGGCGTAGGCACTAAGTAAAAGCTCTCAACCGGTTGCATCGGAAGGGGCGTGCATCGCCGCCCGCAATCACGTACTTGTCGCGTTTTCATCACCTGCTCGCTAAAAGTGACGTAATTATGGATGCAAATCGATCAACAGCAGTTATCGGCTCTCGGAGGGTTGACGCTGTAAATTAGCACGATACGCCAGATAATGTTTATAGCCTTCCGCATTTTAGCGAAAATGGTGATTGCGAGTGCTGTCGAGTTACTCTACACCTCTGGGCGTTCCGTTGTCGCCTCGTAATCTTTTTCCGATACAAGGAAAATAGCCTTTCGAAATGAAGTACGGTAATCGTTCACTTTCCTAAGCAGGTATTCATAGTTCATTACGCGCGCTTACAATATAAACTCGTAGAAAAGGAATGGTGAGAAACAAAGGATCACAAAACAAGTTGATCAATGTCGGAAACGTGGATTCCATCTTTCGTTCGTGTTCGGATGACTTGCAAGTAGAGAGCATGCTCTCATTGACTCCGCCATTGACCCCACGTCGGCTGCATTACCGATCACAATAATATAAGTAATGGAGTCACATCCGTCCCGTAATGGAAAACAAAAATTTTGTAAAAATACCCGAAAACTGAGAAATAATAAATCGGCCCCAAGGGTGCAGACCGCAATTGGGACAAGCGGCAGTGAAAGAAGGCTATGGTTTTTGACACCTGCCTTCTGCACTAGCAAAATAGCTATGGAAATTAGACACTTTTTGGTAGGCTTAGATATTAAATCTAACGGTATCATGTTATTCGTTATGGTTTAAATAATTGACTAGCAGGAATATACCTACCAGCTAAATTTGACAAGCTCAGCGATGCCTAAAACTTGAAAATGACAAGTGAATTGAGTTAAGTTTTCCTTCGTATAGTGTAGTAACACTAGAATATATTTTAAATGATAATTGAGTGAGTGAATGAAGTCTTGTTCCAAAATTTTATTCTTCTTCCAAGTGAACGGTACATGTAGGCTGTAGTCATTAGCGTACTTTTACACACGAAATATAGCGCTCAATGAAAAAAGTATAAAGGAGTCTACGGACCAAAGTTAAATTAAAGAAGTTGCAAAGATATTTTACCAGTATTGACGAAGTTTAACGTTACTTTTAGATTTTTTAAACTAAGGTACAAATGTTTGTTATTATAATTTCCGTTAGTAAATAAATCTAATTCATGGTGATGCCAAGAATTTAGAACACCGTTGCGAAGAAACAACCTGCAGCACTGACAACAAAGGGTGATATTTTTCATAGACAAACAGCAAAGCACTTTGAGCACACAGGCGCAGGTGATGAGTCCACGTGATGCATATTTATGATGTGTTCAACAACTAATGAATGACACACTGGAAATATGGTATACGCGTTCAAATATTTATAGCTTGTTACTTATGAATGATTTAAAGGATCCAATCTCCCGTCCCTGGGAAATTGTATTTGTAGGAGGAAAACTTATGAATCATATGAATATTATTTACAAATTAGAAAATGATCATAAGGAGTCATTAATCATGAAATCATACGTCTGCGGGCGGAGTTAATGATTCACGTGTTGCGGTTTTGTAACTATTTGTGAATGGACGTCATGAACCTGGCGGTCCCTCCCAGCTCTACCCCATCATCTACCAACGCAAAAAAAATTCCATTAGCAAAAAAAGGTGTTAGGTATTCCAAAGCTCGGATATTATACCATCTAATTTATACTTTGCGGTGCCCAAAATGCTGTTTAGCTTGACTCAACTGAACATTTTCGGAACGCGTCATTTTCGCAGGTATCCTCTCACGATGGGAAATAACGCAGGCTATAAAAATCAAGCATAAGTGATATTATTTTAACTTAAGTGTTTTAGCTGTCGAAAGATCTAAACAAATCTTTATTTTAAACAAAATATGCCTTTAAATTTCAATATTGTAATATTTGAAATCATTATAATGTCCTTGTCCAGTATAATACGGTCAATAAAATCATCGATTATCGTGCATTTCGTTTCGAAGGCGGCTAGCTACAATTTTAATTTTAAATAAAGATATACCTATATTCACTATACAGCTGAAATGGCATGTTCCCCAAAACATACTCTACTCTTGCTCCGAGCCAAACCTTGCGTTACTAGACCGAGGTAGACTGTGGGTTTGCGTTTACAAAACGAATGGTTGGTAACACAAAAAAAGCCTTAAACTATTTGTTGTGGTTTCCACAAAAGACAAAAAATGGGACATCAAAAACCAGTCAGCATTGGTCGGTGCTTTTCGAGTCAGAGGAATTTTATAAAAAATCATGTGTTAAGGAATGTAAAGAGCCATTTAATTATCCTAATATATTGTTAAGGTCGCAGAGGGAGGTGGTAATAAATTGGCGGCTAGTCTGAGTCGGGCAAAGGCCGTGAGGTGGCGATTGAAACCGTAGACTACCAGTTGATCGTACAAGGTGACGCAACGCGAAGAGTTGGATTTCCTGCGAGTTCGTTGTGTGCAGAGCTGGGCTCATGTTGGGGTGCTCAAGTTACAGCGATATGTTTCAGTGCGATGATCCTTGCGTCTTGCTCGTTTTACCATCGGCGGCCTTCATTATGCGTCCGCAAATGCCGCGTTCACCAGCGGCACCGGTTCAGGTAGCTCGGTTCGCATCACAACTTGACCTTAGGTATTCGTTACGCTTGTTATATTTTTTGTTAATCACTATAATTGAATATGAGCTTTTGATGTGGTGTAATTTGATAATTTGCGAATATGAATTTACGTAAATCGACGTCTTGACAAAAACTTGTTTACGCTCGGTTGTTATTGGAGGGAGTTTATATGTTTATGTCGGTGCTTGCATTGCATATAGAGTCGATGATAATCTTGATATTAGGGCACGTAGGTATCTGGTACCGGAGGGACGAGGTGTCGGAGGCCGGGCGTCCCGCTGAGCCCGAGCATTGTGATCGACAGCTTGTTTACTAAAAATATGCATAATGAATTTATAATAACCTGCCACGTCGCCCGGCGACTAGTACCACCTTAATAGATTATCTATTATTGAAATACGACTCAACTATCAGATAAAATCATATTTCTATGGCTCTCCTGTCAACTCACGACAACTAGACTATTTCTGCTACAATATAGACTGATTAAAAGTAAATTTATCTCGCACAATAGCTGCTTAGGCAGCTTAGCAGGTTTACAGGGCATAAAATGTATTGTTAGTGAGCAGGAATGCAAGCGTTCTCGGGTGCGAGATGGGTAATTGCGCCACCGATGTGTTCCCACGTTTAAATGCGGCAAGTGTTTGAGCAAGCATTTAGCATTCGATTGTTTTAGTGCGGACCGAGACGTCTGCGGAGAAGCAAACATGGAGCTTCCTGAGCATTCGCCCCTCGCGCCCGCGCCCCTCTCGCACCATCACAACGACCGGTACCCGGACCACAGCTCACCGACCGGCTTCACGTTCAATTCTCTCCACCAAATGCTAAGACTTTGAAAGACTTTTCGCCACGCATACCGACTTCCTATTACAAAGAATGATGCTAGAGCAATACTTGTCAATGATGTTTACGATCCTAAATGCAATGAATTGCTAGCAAAGTCGCACATATCACAGTTCTGGCAACTCTTTAGTAGGTGGTTGAGTGTTCGTAGAAATAATTATGAACGGTTCTCTAAGTGTCCGTCGATGAATGTGAGCGAATACTCGCCAGGCGGGGCGCCCTACGGGTTTGGTCTCTCGATTCGTTACGTCAATCTCATTTTTTTTATAAATCTGCATAGACTCAGTACCTATGGAGTGAGTTGACATCACGCCACAAAGCCGTCACGCGGTGCGGCGCGGGCGCATTGTCCGCATTTCTTTATAAATATTTTGACATTTCCTTTATTTGTCCCATGGAGTTATTTCACAAACAAAATTGTGTCGATCTTTTTATGTACCTTGTTTTAATTTGATTTATTATATGACGACAAACAGCCGACATCCTGTATTATCCGGCTCTGGACTAGGGCGGCGACGTTTGTAAATTTGTTAGCACGTTGGTATTTCAATAGTGGGCGCAAACAGTTCGTTGCATGTCATGGATAGGTAGTGTGTATTGTTTCTTCGTAAATTAAGCTGAAAATAATATGATAGTGCGCAGGTGCAAAACAAATTGTTATAATTCACAAGAATTGTTTTTGAACAACTTTGTAGATAATTAGATAATGTTGTACTACGAATAGGTTACGATTAGGCTAAAAAACTGAAAAATTCTATGTGTATTCTTACACAAAAATGTTTCGTTGAAATAAACAATACAACTCACCTATTAATCCTTTAGGTTATATATTTTAACTTAATACATTTGATATGATAAACAATATTGTGCTAAATTAGTTAAAAATTATTTTATTATTATCATAATTGTTTCATGACTTAACACAATATTGTTTATTACAATAATACACAATATTGTTGTTTACAGCTGGTACGGGAAATTATAAGCTGATCCTATTTTCCTAATGTTTTTGTCGGCTTGAATATGAATCGAATTTTGGTCTACTTACCTAGTTGATATTTACAACGTATAAATCAAGTTGTGTTTAACTGACCATGATTTTAACTACACTATAACCATTCACAATAATAATACTAAAGTTTATCTTCCTGTATTTTCCAGAGATGCAAAGAAAAATTGAACACGCTTGCGATCAGCGTGATGAACCAATGGCCGGGGGTTCGATTACGAGTCATCGAGGGATGGGATGAGGAGAACTCCCATTTAGAAAACTCTCTTCACTACGAGGGAAGAGCTGTGGACCTGACTACCAGTGACAGAGATCGGAGTAAATACGGCATGCTGGCGCGACTCGCGGTCGAAGCAGGCTTCGACTGGGTCTTCTATGAGAGCCGCTCCTACATACACTGTTCTGTTAAAACAGGTACGGTTTTCTTTATTGAACACGAGTAAAAACAGATTTGCTTTGCTTTATTATTTCAACTGGAAATACGACTCTTACAATATCACCCTACCAACGTATAACTATTTTATACGTTATACGAAACCGCGACTCAATTTGTAATAAACATATGTGATTATTTGTGATATTAGGTAAATTGGTACTTATTTATTATGAAATTTCAATTATTATTTCAATTTTATAGACTAAAACCAATCAAATTTGATGAAAGCAATCAATCCTGTTAATACAGGATTGATTGTTTTTTATCCGATTAGTTCTTGTCAATACTTTCAATAAGAAAAAAAAACACATATATTAAACGTAGGTAATGTAAGAAAGCCACGCCACAGCTACCTACTATTTAAATAATTACTTATGCAAAAACATAAATTAAATTTTCCTTTGTAAATGTGCGCTATCTTGCAGCGCGAACGCGTTGAAGTCTTTTGTATGGCGCAAAGTGGCCTGCTTAATATTTCGCCTTCTGAGTTAGCAAATAACATTATTTGTTCATTAGCAACGTATTAATAGATTATCATATTTGCTAAAACATTAAAAATATTATTACGCAAAAGGCAGAAGTGGTATCTACGAAGTAGAACCAACACCACTTGCTAAGAAGTCAGCAAAATCTGTTTCGTTATTATCGCTTATGGGTACATAACTGTACAATGTGGCCCACAGGCTACGGGACGGCCAAATATATAGTTGAACTTTACAAGAAGAATGCATCTCAGACAGCTTCCCGCGCCCGCGCCTCGGCGGTGTCGATCAAACGGACGAACGAGCCTCTTGTTAGCATCCCTCTCTGTCCCGCTTGTGGCAAAAACTGCACACGTCTCTGTCCCGCCCGACCGCATCGCAGCCAATCCCCCACTTCTATAATTACACCGGTGATTCAATGGCTACTTATATCTATATATGTGTATAAAGCATAACGATGAGAGACCCGTACCTGTATATGTATGCGTGTGCTTTTAGATATTATGGAGGCATTCCGGCGCGCTCGCATAGTTCCAATTAATTTTGCAGATGGATCTTTGAGTGGTTCTAAAGCAGAATACTCAAATATGAGTTTAATTCTGTTGGTGCCATGTTTCAAGTTGTTAGCATTTTGGAAATTTGATATTTGAATACAGGGATATGTACGAGTAGATCGAAGCCTACTGACAAGTTTTATACAGTACCTACCTACCAACGACTTCAGATCGCGTTGTGTCACTGGTGCTTTCTTGATCATCCCTGCGTAACGTCACTTATATTTAGTAAGGTCGCACGAGTGTTTAGTGGCCATTGGTAAAAGAACTGTGTGGTGAGAGAATTCAATGCACCTTGCAGATTGTTTTTTTATGTGCCGAATTAAGGTAATGCTTCTTATGAATGGAAAACAATAACGTTAATCAATTACTTCTACCACAAGAAGTTCATCTTATTAAATTTTTTTTGCGATTACGTACTAATAGAACCACATAGTTTAAGGGGATTGCGCGATTTACTACATTCCGAATGTGCATTAAAATTCTGAGCGCATCTTGCAATCAATTAAAAGCTCAAGCATTTACAGACTCATTAATTACAACTTAAATTAAAATTTTCACTGGAAACGGAATATTTACAGTGAAGTAGACTTTCTACTACTTTAGTTATGTTCCTTATATTTAAATACTGACCATTCTGCTCTTATAATCTCATAAGTATTTATAAAATTACTCAAAATATCCGAGAATATATAAAATTGGATTTGAAAACACCTTAAAAGCTCTCGCTTTTTTATATAAAATACATCTCCTCGGGTGTAATTAATGTACTGGTACAAAAAATATCATGTATTTACCCGACTGCTGAGGGTTATATTTATACTTTAAACCTTTTAAATTGATCATAACAAATAAAACGATCCCAAAAACGAAAAAGGGCATTCATTGTTTTAAAATCCGAGCCACTGTTAGCTGGTGGATCTGGGATCGGTCTCGGGCAATTTGTTTCAATGTTTATTCATTTATTCCGGCATTTTGTTCGATCGGGCTCTTTTAGTATTAATTTGGAGCTTATAAATAATTAATGTGCTTTGTGTAGGTATGTAGATTACGTATGTACGTACGGGCATGGTGCTCCAGTCGCGGTCAAGGCCGCGCTCTGCACGAGCTCTGTCTTACTTGCCAAAACATAACGCTAATCACAAATAACCATTTTTAGGATTACCATTTTTATCAAATGCGGGAACATCCAAATTCGTACAAAAGTGATGAATCTAGAAATGAAGAGGCGTCGAATGATCTTCGCAAGCTTAAAATTGATAAATATTATATAAATAACAATCATAATAATTGTGAATCCGATTTGCACAAAAATGTTTAATTTCTGACTCACGTACGAATACTTGCTCATTTTCGAGAACCAACTTGCAATCATCAGTGATTTTGATGATGATGACATGATTTTGCAAGGTATTTCCATTTTCCTCTATTGATCCCTGATAGGTCCATTATTCTAAGATTCGATTTTTTTTTGCAATAAATATTTTAACACATTTATTTTAATTTTATTCAAAACATCGATTTTGAGGAGTTTAATCTCTACCAAGTTTAGTTTAAATTTTTACAGAAAACTTGCGGTTGACGAAATCGTGTTAAAATCTAAGAACCATCTTTGAAGTTATTTAACATAATTGCAAAAAACCGCATTTCAATCGGATGAGCCGTTTCGGAGATAAATGGTAACATAAATACAGATAAACAAACAAACACTTACCACAAACGCATATACTCGTACGAGCTCCTTACGTCGCGGGTACAAAAATTTAAGTACTTATAATAAAATCAAAATTAAGAACCTTTCAAAAACATTCCTAGCTGAAACTTTTCAATGTACTCGTAAGCTTTGCAGCTTTTGTATCACTAAGTAATTTATTAGCAAGCTGATACAGGCACAGCTTCCCACGGTCGTGACATTGGATACTTTAACGTGTAGTAGGCGTCTATCAAAGTAAACATCGTCATAATACTCTATCAGTGAAAGTTGGTGACGCAATATTAAAGCTAATATAACCCAGTATAGCCTTAGCCTTGTTTTAGAACAGGTAATTTAAGAGATTACGAGCGGTCTCCAAATTTACAATAATATTTGGTTTTTGTCTCGTACGAATGCGATGTTTCATATTATGAAAGACGTCAACGCGTTTTTTAAAGGTGTTTTTAAGTACCTCCTCTTCTTTATGGATTTACTCTCGTCTCGGCTAATAGGTTTTTCTTTTCAAACGTCAGAAAATATATTTTCAATATTGTTCCGTGCATACAGATTCAAAACTACCATAGTATGGATGGCTAAATAAAATTCGTCAAATTGTAACAAACAATTTGTTAAAGTTATCATGTGTATCTTACACGTGTTTAGCTGCATTCGTCGTTCTAATGAAAGCGCTTGAAGTCAAGTTTCTTGGATCGTGACCCGTCCCGGTCACACGCGGTCACGCCCCATTTGCGTGTCTCGTGTAAAACCACCTTAATGCTCATCGCATTGTTCTATTCTCGGAAATGGACATTCCGATTGCTATTACTCGTTTGACTGAATCGATCAATGTAGATATATTTGTAGCCTGTTCATATTTTATTGAATTTAAATAGTTTTGTGTATGGAGCCCTCTCCATAAAATGAGAGGAACTTTGATTTCCGTAACTAAGTTCGGTAACTCTTAAACAATCCTCGAAATCAAATACTTAACGTAAATCACTTCTGAGCTTGACGAATCGTGAGCGAGCGTATGAAAATAAATTAATAAAGAATAGGTTACTGAATGTATGGATTTTCATAAGATATTAAGATACAGACAGTCTCATTAAAATGTAGTAGGTATAACAGATAGAACCCGATGAACCGATGCCATTCTGAATGTTGCGGGAAGGCGGTAGATAGCCCAGATCTTTCATCAATGGCACTCTTTAGGGAAAGCATATGTCCAGCAGTGGGCTTCTACAAGTTTTAAGAGCCAAGTAACTGCATACCAGTTCTAATTGAGAAGGAGACTTTCAACCAATTCATCACAATATGATTTCTTACTCTTGCCTAAAAGCACTAAGACCACCTAAAATACTTACAAAAAAATTGGATGTTCTCTCCGGAAATCTCTGCGATATAGGGACACAAGCAGCGGCGGGCGATGCCTCGCGCTTCAGTGCTCCTGGGGCATGCGTGCGAAAGCCTTGTGACACCCGAGACGCCACATCCCGGAAGGCTGCGGCGGACTCGGTTCCCACAACGACGTTATTTATGATGTTCCCGTTTATTTGGGCCGAATGATCATTGTACATTGTTTATACTATATTTTAATGGTCAAAAGGCATCCAAAAGTTGGTAAAGATCGCTGTTACCGATAAGGTCAATTTACCGCTGCGAATTAGTTTGTCAGTCTTATTGTAAGTGATTATTGATCTGGTGTACGCAATAAAAAATGTGTATCTACCTCTGACCATGTGATAATTGAATGAAAACAAGAGGTCGGATTGAGTATTGGATAACCAATACTTTGTCCCGCGACGGAAACCGAACCCCCTTCTATGTACTATATTTCTATTAGTAGTAAAGCAATTTAGAAATGACTCTGCTTGTAAAATTCTATACACCACATATTTTAAATTTCGATTTAAAAGTTTAGGGTTAGGTTTAAGGAACATTTGAATACTATAAAATGTTCAGAAGGTTAAAATTTTATAGTATTATTTACTAAGTTATTCTGCAGCAAATTGTTTGCATATCAAATTATCTGTTATACTACGAACCTCAAAAAAAACTGCATTGCTTGCAGAGCGGTAGGTCTAGCTCCTCGTACTTTGCTTGTGGTCAAATCAAAAGTCATAACTTGAACTGTCAATATCCCAGTAACTTATGGCGATCTAACTCATGAATGCACACTGCATTAGAAAGCACGTAGTTATCGTTTATTTGCCGTTTAAATCATTTTCAGTATGAGTTCTCTGACCGCTGTTGTGCACGTGGAGGGTTATTAATGGGTATTAATTATTGAGTAGTAGACATGTCTATGTTACAATATTAATACACCCTGAAACTGCTATAACATATAATTTCTAACATAAATTCTTGAATTCAATTGGCTCTTTATTAGTCATGATACGAGTAGCTAAGGTATAGTCATGATAACTAACTAGTTTTATTTTAAACATCTAGTTTTCTCATACATCAGAGTCGGCCGTTTGATCTTATTAACCTTGAGATTTAAGAACCTTGAGAGAGTTTGTTGGTTTGCAAGAATACAGGTACTATAGCAGACAAAACAAATCTAGTTCGCTTATTTATTTTCTCGTTTTACGTTGTAAGATGCGGTTGAGATGGAAAACTTTGCGCAAGCGCATGATTCATATCATAACCAACTAGGGTTGCCTATGTTGCAAATTTTTAAAAAGCCGGACGAGCTATTCCTCAAAACGTCGCATATTCTTAATAATAGAGTTGCTATCGAATATATTAGGAAAATAATTCATGATCATTGCTCTAATGCCAACTGTCTGTCGACCTGGTAGGTGCCCAATTTGAATTTCTAGTAAAACCAAAAATGAAAGGGATTGACGTATATAATCGCAATGTGATCACGTGATATTTCGATAGCTTATGTCACACCTATATTTTTTTTATTCTACTGGTAACATAGCTAAATACTTTTACTAAAGGCAAAGCATAAACAAAAGTTATCTAAACAGTTGCAAGTTGTTTTGTATAAAAACAGTGATTTTTCACGTGGGAACTTGGATTACGGCTTTTTTTTAAAGTGCTGATTTTATTTTGGCTTATGGCCAAACTATTCCTATAACAGACGAGTTTGACTTTGCATGACCACGCGCCTAAAGGTAATTGCTATTCTATACGATATAAATCAGATACAGTTCTGATGATCGCGATGACCTTATATTTTCAGAGACGAGACTTAATTTAAAGTGTGCGTTAGTCATTACTTTGTTTGTACTAAAAGCTATTTACAAAAAAAATAAGAACAACAAATACCGGGCAAGGTTGTGAACTTTAACTTTGAGGGTTAGGCACCTGATCATAGTAAAACATGCTTGTTTACATGTTTGGGTGTTTTTTTTATATAACCTGTTATATGGAATACTATACAAAACATGGGCATGTGCCAAATACAATGTGTGTACATGCACTACTTGGAATCTTCACGGATGACCATTCTCAGATGGATCAGAGGATGGTCATCATGGAATTTAGTCGTGAGCATGTTTATATTAATGAACATATTTTTTTACATCGCTCTACAATCATGGCTGTGGAAATCCTTCGGAAAGTTGGTTTTTATCAACGTGGTTGTTTTCAGGTGCGTTGTGCGCCTAGATTCGTAATTGTGGTGGTGGTGGTTGGGCCGGGTCGGGCTGGTGCACGGGCCGCCTAGCTCTCCCGGTGGTCCTCGCGGGGCGGAGTCTCTGCGGCCACTCGGCTGCGCCGGCTGCCCGCGCCTCCGCCCCCGCAACCTCGCTCCGCACCAGCGCCCGCGACGCTTATCGTCGCATCTTTGGCCTAATACTACATACGTCATCATATCACTACATTTTACTACCTATTAGCTCACTTCAACGGAAAGTTAAATTTTCATGTAAAATATATTCACTTAAAGGTATAAAGGCGGTATACCAATCAATTTTATGAATAGGTCTATGTTTAAAGGCATGTGGAAGGATGAATTATAGCCTGGAGCTGTCCGGGGAGCTTATAAAAAAAACCGCAAAAGCGGCCGACACCTATTCAACGACTCGCATGATGCGTTCTACCGACAACAAACAAATGTTGACAATAAGCGCTTGACTTTGAGAAAAATCTAATTTGTGCGGTTATTGTGTAATGGGATATGGGGGTCCATCGCATTAAGCATAGTGTTATGAAAGGGCATCGCCAGAATTTATCGGTCGGTTACACAACAAATCATAGTTTAACGAGCTCGCGCAAACTATTTCAAGGGCTTTGTAATAACACCAATAGCGTGTTCATTTGCGCATGTGATTGCACCACCCACAGTAATTGAGAGGAAGTTTGAAGTATTGGGCGGCAAGCTGTGTACTCTTCATTTCAGCTACTTAATGCACACTTACATAGAACATGAACAAATGCGTATTAAAAAAATATATATGTATATTATTCTACCTGTGGGTAATGTAAGTCCATGACTTATGGTTTGGACAGGTACGACTTATCTTTTGGATACTGTTTGGTCACACGTAAATGTATTTTTTGTCGTCATAGAATCCTGGATTAGCACAGGTACAGTTTTAGCGGAATGAGGATTTAAATAAATACTATTAGATAATAAACAAACAGAGTTTAGCGAATCGGATTCGAATGCTTGTTTAATTTTGGTTGTAGTTTTTTGGCAGGTGCGAACAATGAAGCCTAAGAATTTGCAAAAAGGATTGAATTAGTTTATCTAGCGCTTAAAAAGTTTTTCTATGGGCTTATTATGTCGCACTTCCTTGAAACCATTTCTTTGTACGTGAGTTGTGAGTCCAAGGTAGGTAGATTATGCATCTGTAGCGAGCGGGATGCAGGCAATTGTGGCTGGCAGCAAAGCTCACCCGCACCCGAGCTGCACCCGATAACCCGAGCTGGAGGCAACCGTCCACGATCCCTTTTGTTTCGTATCTTATCGGATTTTAATTACGAGCGTAGAGAAATCTCGTTATTCCTTAAAGGGATATGACTGCTCCAAGCTAATTTACTATCGTCCCTTGCACGATTTTATGTTCTCGACTTTATTTTATTGCATTTCGATCTTGTATAGGTTAGGTACGGCACGCAAGCGATGCTCATTTGATGAATGTTATATCCATTTAATATTTTAATGGATGATGTTTTACGTCGAATAGCTTTACCTGGTGCGTTTTATTGCCTATCAACATTTAATTAAGAATTGAGGCTATTTTTTTTTTTTTTAGTAACCTAGTTCGAAAAGGATTTTTTGAGTGATGATCATTTTTTTTTATTTCAGAATCATCTCTGGGAACTGGCGCTGGATGTTTTCCTTCGGGCTCTACGGTGTACACAGAGAACGGTACTCGAGACATCGAGACCGTCCAGAAAGGAGATATGGTGCTCACCGCCGATGATACCGGCAAGCTTGTTTATTCAAAGGTAATTTATATTTTTCTCTTGATTGAATTTACATCATAGTTATTGAGGTAACATGCTAAATCCAGTCTTTACGATTTCAGGTGCTGAACTTCATCGACCGTGATCCGAATGCAACTAGGCGGTTCGTCGAAGTGACGGCCGAAAATGGCGTCACCATTACCACTACACCGTCCCATCTACTGCTGCTCGCAGCCGCGGACGGCTGGCGGGACACATTCGCAACCAACGTAGAGATCGGTGACGTGCTGCTCACAAGAGGTCCCGCCGGCGTCATGCGGCCCTCAAGAGTTGTTGAGATCCGGTACGTGAATAAGCGCGGAGTGTACGCGCCGCTCACGGCCACAGGAACTATTTTAGTGAATGACGCGCTGGCGTCCTGCTACGCGATGGTCCGTAGCCACTCGCTTGCCCACGCCGCAATGACTCCTCTCAGGTGGATGTCCGCGTGGAGCAGCAGTAGAGAGAGCGTGAGAGGCGTGCACTGGTACGCGAACGCTCTGCACGCTGTCGGCGATTTCGTGCTCCCTGCGTCGTACAAGTATCGCTGACAGTGCTCGCGCTACAAACGTTTCTCTAATAAGCTACGCGCGCGGGACGTGCATTGTAAATGAATTGTGTAAATAAAGTGAATGTGTCGAACGATGTAAATACGCTAACAAACATTCAGTTGAAAAAAATCTACGAATGCCTATTTTACATTCACAACAACGTTGAAAGAATTTATTTATAAAGTAGTTTAAGACCATGCAAAATTTGCATTATACTGTATTTAGATAACACGTATTTGTACATTCTGTCGGTATTGTTATTCTGCACAATGCAGAAATACTTAAATGTATGCGCTTATTTCTGTATAAATAATATTTTTATAATTTCTTTCGTGAAAGTAAATGGTTGTCTTTTAAGATCAAGTTTACATGTGAAAATGTGTCAGTATTCGTTTCTCACATAACTACAATATGCCTGCTTGTAGCAGGAACATTCCATGACTTTAATCCTTTTATCTTACAAAAGTTATGAATTGATTAAATTGTGATCTTGGTACTTACCTAAACAGTGCCTTAAGATTTTTATTTATTGTTATTTAGGCTAAGTTTCTATTTATAAATTGACATAAACATAACTTAGATCTAACTTATTTTCTACTTTTCTATCTCTATCTTCTTGTATGTATGTACTTACTTAATTAATTTAATGCTTTAATATTTATTTCTTTTCGATTGCTGTTTTTTTTATTATTAAGTTATACATTTGTATCATTTTGTAATGTCTAAAATATAAATACGAAGTTTAAATGTTCCTTAGCCGTGCGTAAAATATGACCTTATTTACGAGTAGTCTGATATACAAGAAAGTTGCACTATTTATAGTTGTAGATACTTATTCCCTTTTACATAATTATTCGGAAGACTTCTGAAAATGCCCGTAAATACCTGAGTATTAAACATCGTGTTTTAATTAATGACTGCAACATAGATCACGTTTTAGATCTTGAACTGAAGCATAGGTTCCTATATGAAATGAATTTCGTGTTTTCGTATTTAACTGCATGATTACAAACTATGTCAAGTTCCATCTCTTATGTGAGATCATGCTTGTCCTACAGGTTTTATAGCATCTGTTAACATTATAAAGTCACGTATTCACTAAACACACATTCTACTAAGCTTTGGCAGAATTTTAGACATGTCTTAGTAACAGATTTTCCTGTTCTTTTTTATTTAAAAACGCTTAATCCTTTATTTAACATAAATGTCTGGAAAAATTGTTCTTTCTTATACTGTTATTACGTAAAACACAATGTGCCCGCATCATGTAGGTGCTCATAGCAACACGTCATATCTTGTTCCTGAAACAGTGTTTACAAACGAACTGTTTAAGAATACGTGGATTTTAAATTGTGCAAGATAGTCTATTATTTTATTACGTCTAGAATAATTCTAACAAACTAATTAGTATTGACATTTTGAGTAGGTTAGTATCCTACTTTTGTAATAAAATACAGACTTTTCAAGGTTTTGCTGCTTTTTCAATTACAAAAGTTGTGAAATAAAGCTCAGTAGGTACTCTAGAAGGATTATAACAATAATTTAGATTTAATATCAAAAAATACTAAACAAGGATAAATTCAATAACACACCAAGTACAAAGGATACTAACAAAATTGATAGGTGCCTGATTCTGATTAGGAAAACCAGAATAGCTTTAACTAATGTTTTGAACATAATTTATGCCATAAGTATTGCCATACTAGTATAAAATCAGTTTATACATGTTATTTTGGTAATAACTCACAATTTTTTGGTACCTTAATAGGTACAGCACAAACCATTATGGATAAAATTAACTTATTAATATAACTTTTAAACATCGTGTTTAAAATGTGTTTATAAATATTTGTGACATGAAATTTACTGTCAGTATTTTTAGGATAACTTCCAATACAATTATGAATTCGACGCAGATTCCTTGATGTAACAGAATCTGCCAAAACATCCTACAACATATACTAAGTATAAATATTAAATTGTAATCTACAGCCGAACTTTGTAAGCAAGGTGCAAGTATCTATATACATGTATTCTGTCCTCGATCTGTATTTTTAAATGCTTCTTATAAAGAATGTATTAGAGAAGTTGTAAAAATTAAAGGTAAGCAATTGTCGTGAAATGTATTTCAAACTTAATAAAATGTTGGCTTTGTGAACTTTTTAACTTGTTTTTTTATTTACTAAGAGAAGAAAGTAAAGTTTTTTTAAGAAGAGTTTTAAACTAACTAAGCAAAAGCGTGAAACAGCTGAGACTTTTGAGGATACCAAGTAGGGGGTAATCAGAGGCACGTCCAAACATTACATTTGGTACATGCCCGTTTTGCAAGTTAGCATACCATCTTTTTAATCCTTACTTTTCTAGCAACGTAGGAAAATAATCAAAACCTTTGATATTGGAAACCAAAGTAATGTCATTGGGAGGCAGGCGCCGTAATTTTGCTGAAATTGTTGGCGACGTCTACTAAAGAAAATTGGTTTCCTTGTTAGAAGAACAGGGAATTTGTTCACAAATTAGCTGTGAAAGTCACGCAAAGTAAATATTCTGTGCATTACTTTTTGTAGGTATGGTGGATGGATAATTATTGTTTGCATCAATATCGATTTGGTTTTATGTACAACTTTGATAAAAATATTAATAACAACAGCTAAGCTATCAGTATAGCGACTTAACTCAGAAAATAGGAAAATATAATTTATTCGTAAACACAGTTGTAACATATAACTAGTACCTAAAGTATTTCCTAATAAACAACGACGAACAATAGCAATATTTATGAAAAGCCATACTCCGACGTTTAGAAGCTTTATTCCTGTCGCTTTGCCCGATGACCATGGCTACTTTTTAAGAGCTTTATAGCTATTATGCTCCACTCTATCCCGTTTCAAAATGATAATAAGAAACTATTTGGAATACAATGCTGTTTTCCAACTGGACAGTATCCGCGTCTCTTTTGTGCTATGGAAATGGGAAAATCGAATCTCTAAAATGCCACACTGAAAAGGACTGAACTCGGATATAGCGAATACTTATAGGTCTACGTGAAACGGTGAAACGTTCAGTGCTATTTCAGATCCAGACGAGAGCATACGTCGCGCGTCGTTTCATAAACCGAGAAAGATATTTTATTAAAATGTTTTCTTGAACACAACATACTTGTTTTACATATGAGAGATTATCTTGAACTCATCGTGCTTTCAGTGAAGTAATTATTTGTTAGTCATTAAAATCTGGGCAGTTTTATCCAAGTTTACATTGGCTTAAACAGTGAGCCGGAAGTTTTATATTGAAGTGGAATAGTAGAAAAAGAATAAGAAAATAATCTGATTCAATAGAAGGAAATAAAACGCGGTAAGTAAGTTGATTCCTATTCTATTAGCGAAAATAGAAATTCAATTCCCGTCACCAAGTTAATTGGCACTTAAAATGGAAATAAGGTAATTGACAATTTCCATTACAGTTAGGCATTAGTAGGAAATACCTACTATATATTTTAATATTCTCATTTTTTAAGTAATCTTTTGAGCCGACAAGCTTTTATCAACATTGGCTAGATTTTATAGATTTTGTGCCCGGTTTGAGCCCAAGTAAGTCTTGCGTTGTTTAATCCAAGTATTCGTCCTCTTATTTCCTATTTTTTATATACATGTAAAATGATTTGGTGCAGGTCTGTATGTAAAAATCTTTAAGCAAACTATAGAACAAAGAAAAACGTTTTTACAAGAAAAAATTTAGGACAACAATTTGATAGTTGCTAGTTCAATTGGAAAATTATTTGTATCTAGTAGGTACGTTACGGCGGGCATAATTTGTTGAATAATTTCACAATCCATGTAAGAATTACATGAAGGAACGAAGTCAGAATGCATAGCTTTATAAATTTTACTTAAATATATATACTTTGTTAGTATATTATTGTAATATATTCTGTGCTTATGTGCATATATATAGCCATAATAGATAGGGTTGCGTTGACCTAGAAGGATGTACGTCGCCTTCCGATCCGAAGGTCGTGGGATCGAAGCCGATCCTGCGCCGCTTTAAAAATAAAACGTGCTAAAATGGTGAAGGAATTTGGCGAAAAAAAACAAAAATAAGTGGCAACGGGTTTGCAATCTACCACGTGGAATGCAAACTACGAATTAAAACTTGGGCATGCGCCAAATGTTATGTTTGGATTTACCTATGACTACCCCCTACTTGGTACCGTCACTGATCTGCGCACTGAGTATGTATCTGAGGACGTCCATCATGGGGAAAGCAGTTGTGAGAGTATTCGTTTTTTATATAAATAATTTGGGAAAAGCTACATTAAATTACAACTTTGTATAGCCATCTATAAGATGACATTATAAGAGTAGGCAGTACATGTTTTAAGCTTAAGAGCATTCTATAAAAGTAAAAAAAAAATGCTACAGCATCACTCACCCACATGCGGTATCACGACGGCTACGTTGTTATTTAGCCGTGTGTCACAATCTATCGATACTGTATCTAATGTCTGGCAAAATTAATTTGCTTATCGTTGAAATTAAATACTGTGTTTGCGTAACAATGTTATGGGATACTATATTTTATGTTAATAATTATGTTGATTAAAAGCTCTATTCCTGACTGCGGGTGCGGGCCCCGGACGGCTGCGGTTGCGTTGCAAAGGGAATTGATTGATAGACGGATTGTGACACAAATATTTACAGTACAGTTAGGCATAAATAGGACATACCTACTATAATAATAACATTTAATGAACATTTTCACACAACATCATCTAGCCCCAAAGTAAGCAGAGCTTGTGTTATGGGAACTACATGATTGATATACTACTTTATATATATATATATTTTTTGTAAATACATTCTTATTATAGATAGAAAACACCCAGACTTGAGTCAAATATTTGCAAATGCAAACGTTTGTTGTATACTATATATATATATATATATATATATATTAATATTCTCATTTATTATGATTTTTTTTGAGCCGACAAGCCGACTCCTCTATTCCTCTCTAATTCTCTCTAGTTTTTCATGTGTCGATCAGTACGGATAGCGTGTGTCTTGTGCATGCTATTCTTATATGGAAATATTTGGATTTTTATAGCAGTTTGTACACTACGAATCATGACAGTCGAAGTAAAAAGTCTTATCCAAAGATTATAGGTCCAAATCTATTTTAGTGACGTCGAGTGAAAGTTTTGTACAATCACACTATACAAGCAATGTATGTATGCATTGTCTATTTTTATAGAATTGAATAGAATAAAACCGAAAAAATATCTAAAGATTTTAACGAGAAAAGCTCGGTTATCCATAAATAAGGGCTACTGTAAACAAGCACTGCTTTTTAAGTAAGCATGAAAACCCGATCTGAATATTCGGCACTTAATGAGCGGATGTTGTAACAATGAAACTCCGCATCCACTTCAAAAACCGTAAAACGCGATCAAGAGGAAAGCTTTCTCAGCGTGAGTTATACTTTACATCCGGCTTCATACTTTGATTTGATCTAATTTGTATTTACATTGTAAGAATATATGCTAACATATTTGAACTAAAAAACAGTTTTTAAAGGGTCGGAATAAAAAATAAAGGTCGTGTTAACGTCTTCAGTACCCCTTAAATGAATGCATGCTCGTGTTTATCTAATACTAGCTTCTGCCCACGACTTCGCCCGCGTGGTACCCGGATAAAAAGTAGTAGATGTATAAGCTGTAGGTATTACTGTAAACTTTCATCAAAATCCGTTCAGTAGTTTTTGCGTAACGTCCATAATTACCAAACCGTGTTGGCCTAGTGGGCGGTACCCCAACTTCCGATCCGGAGGTCGTGGGTTCGAACCCGGTCGTGCAAACGGTGAAGGAAAACAAAAGGCTGTACAACAAGGAAGTTAAAATTAAAAATATGTAGATCTACTTGTCAATTCGTTTTAATTGTCCTGTACTTTCTCTACAATAATACTTTTCAATGAGGGAATTATTCACAAGTTTTTTTATTTAACTTTAAGTACATACGAACCTGTAAACCATCAAGTACAATGTAAAATGTTATGCGTTATCTTTATGTAATTTGTGTCCACGATTACTTGGAATTCTAATAATAGGACTCATCATTTTTCAAAACAAGGAGTAGCGGTACATACGGATCATCCTTTTCCTTTTTCTATAGAAGGATATATTTACCGCGTAAATAAATTACTTAGTCAGGTGGTTCGCCCAGTGTCAATAACCAAGGGTTACTTGAATAAACAAGTTGAATTTGAGCTCAATTTCTGACAACCTAATGAAATACATTATTAAAAACTTTGATTTAATTACTTTTGATTTCGAACTGTGCTTTAACAAAGTCCTACAACGAAATTCTATTTTTAAATCGTCATAATATAATTTGGCTACGTCAATAGAACTTTATCGTAAACACAGCAAGAAATATTCTCGACGTACGTTAAATATCATAAATCACCAGTGTGTTCCAGTATCGCACGTCCAAGCCATTTGTTTTGAACATTATGTTTAAATAAGCATACTCCTACATTAGTTGTTGTAGAGTAGTTGTACCGGATACAATATAGGGTTATCTGAGCAGTCCAGAGCAAAGTATCTCACTTACTTGTAGGTAGGTAGGAAGAGATAATCCTTCTCTAAGCGTAGGGTGAGTAGTGATATACCTATTTTGCTGAGAGATTATGAAACGCAGAATATGTTGTATATAATCGTAGTGAATCAAAACTATCCGATTATAATTCTACCTTTATAATTGAAAGTGTTCTAGATCGTTTTTTTTAGCTGAACGGCTACAACTCTTTACCAGATATTGCAGTATTTTTTATGTTTTTTTTTTATTAGAACTGTAACTAAATAAAACAAATATGAAAAACTTTTACAGTATTTGGTACATTTTGTAATAAACATACATAATGTAAACAAGCTCTTCGCTAGTGCCATAATCCTGAACTGTAGGTCATTTTTATTCGCGACTTCCTTCGACTTTAAAAACTTTTCTTGTTAATGTCTTAGTTACTTTTATTGAGTCTTACGGCTTGAATTAATCTGATTCTGGGTCTTTGAATAAGTAAGCATCGACTCGAAAACTGAAATCACGTGAATTAGAATTGTTTAGATAAAGCATGCCCTGGATAACTCTGTAACGAATAATGATCACACGTTTTAATAAACGTATCGAAACACAATTCAAAAGAAAAAGACCGTCTGCAAATTCTCAGAAACGTAGCGTATCTTATTGCTAAAAGCTACGGTATTGACTCACAATTCCGGCTCTATTTTGCAGAGACGTTGCGTATATCCTATAAGCTACATTTCGATTGGATTCGTTCTGTTTGCGGTGCTTGCGGCGACGCTCCAGGCTACGCAAATGGAATTACCGCAACACTTTGTCTTACGCATCTGTAGCATCCCCCGCAGAGCAATGGACCGCAAACTCATATTGGCTCGCGTGGAAATTGTATACTTATAAAACATGCCGTGAATGTAAAAGACAACAAAGAAACAAGCTCACGACTGTATTACCCATGATGGACATCCTCAGATACATACTCAGTGCGTTAGATCTTTGAGGATACCATTAAGATGGTAGTCAGAGTTATGTCCTATCATTATTTTGGCACATACTCGCGTTTTGAGATAGGGAGCATTCCACGCGAAAGTTTCATAAGAAGCTAGTGACTCGACTCACTAGCTTCTGCTCACGGCTTCGACCGCGTAGTACCCGGTTAAAAAGTAGCCTATGTGTTATTGTATTGTTATACAATAACATTGTTATGTATAAGCTATATTACTGTAAAGTTCCATTAAAATACGTTCAGTAGTTTTTGCGTGAAAGAGTAACAAACATCCATCCTCACAAACTTTCGTGTTTATTTGTTCTGTTTGCGGAATTCCCGATATATTGGTGTGCCTGTGGCGATGATCAAACCATGTAATGCAATTACCTCAGCACTTTGTCTAAGTTATCTGTGAGTCTAATGCATAGCTAATTATTGGCTATGCATTAGACGGACAAATGGGAATTTAACGGAATGGGATTAGCATTAACCAGCTTGCTTTAAACAAAGCTTTTGTATTCTAATAAAACCCTGGTTTGTTTAGATGCGGACCTAGATATTTTCGAAATCTTGAGTTCCAATACTTAAAGCTAATATATCTCCTGTGAAATAGTCAATCTGATCTTCGTGAAATTTTAACTGTGTGTATACAGCACAAATAAAATTCTATTGTCGCGGGAATAAGTGGGATGGATTTTGAGATAGGTACGGGGGGAAAGGGGTGGAAAGAAATCAGGGCATGTGGGATGGCATAAACAGTTAACATTTCAAAAACAGTTTTATTTTCAATTCAAACCTTTTTCCTTTTTTTTGAGATAAGAAACAATATGTGTAAAAAATAGGTGTAACGTTTTCCTTGTACTATGTTTATGGACTCTGTTTCCCGTGTATATGAAAAGACTACGTGTAGATTAATTTGAGGTTTATATATTTGCTCGTACCTACAAGAAAACAAACACGTTCACTATTGTATTCCCCATGATGATCATCCTCAGATACATACTCAGTGAGTAGAACTTTGAGGAAACCAAGTAGGGGGTTGTCAGAGGGACTTCCACATTTGGCACATGTCCGCGATTTAGTAAGTAAAATTAAACATTCTAAATCGTTTGCACTGCCTATTATATTTGTTTCCTATTTCGGTATGTGACAAAGAGCAAAAAATGTAAGTGGATAACAAAATAAAATAAATAGTCATAATCCAAGTTATAATTAAATAATTTCATTTTCTACGTCCATTAGTATATGTTACTCTGATTTCAATGTTTGAGGAAATTGAATGTCAACAAACGTCGAAGTTACTGGCGTCACTTCATAGTCGTCAGTGGGATTTCTTCGAGAGAAAATATTTTCTAGCAAATATTGGAACCAGTGCACTTTCAGTATGAGAAGTTATTTCAGTTTCTTAGTTTTATAGCACGATATTGAAATAATATGTTCTTACATATTATTAACGGTGGGGCATGCAGAGGCTACGCACGGTTACGTCATGCACACTACGTTTCTTACTTTGTTGTTAGAGAGCATTCTTTAATCGTTAGACGTTTTCATTCATATTGAACTTTAAATGAAATCTTCAAGAGAATTCTATATTGCTTTATATCGGAAATATCGTTCAAACTATTTCACAAACATTTGTACAAGTTTCCTTCACAATCTGAAGTTTGCTCACAGATTTGTAAAGTTGTAGATAGATTCTTTGTTAAACATACCTACATTTTTGATACATACACATATAATTTTAGTTAGACAAAGATTTGAACGTTCCTAGAATTTCAAAGTTCGATAGAATTTTACGCTTTTAAATAATTATAATAGGTTTTTTTCATGCTTTTCATTTTTTGTTTACTGCAAAATTATACATTTTAATGCTACTTGTTTCCGACGTTAATTTTATTTCTCGTGTAGTTGGTCTATTTGATATTGGTATATTTATTAAACAGATCTCATGTTTTATTTATGATATTT
This sequence comes from Perizoma affinitatum, assembly GCA_961405105.1. NCBI lineage: Eukaryota > Metazoa > Arthropoda > Insecta > Lepidoptera > Geometridae > Perizoma > Perizoma affinitatum. Next base: position 14,094,227 of record OY560184.1, on the reverse strand, counting down.
CGTAGGCTTGTATCATTTAAAAAAGCTTTTCAATGGTTTTTCAAAGCTTCGTTGACTAACTAACTATTGAAAAAATACTCGTAACTACATACACATTACCCAATGAAAATTAAAAACAATATAAAAGCTTAATCCGCAACGATTCAATACGGTTGAAAATTGTCTGATATTTTCATTGGTTACAATAATAGAAGCCCGAGTTTCAGTAGATACTCAGTCAGATTTTCCAAACAAACACTGAGCGTGTTCCAGTTAAAACAAACGGTTGTTTGGACAAGAACGTCCGAAATGTAAGCCCTGGATTCGAAAGATTGTCTACAGATCTATTTTATTAGTAGAAATGGGAAAGATAGTACGATTTATGTAGAATATTTAAACATTTCATTTGGTACTCAATAATACTCAGGTCAGTTAGGATTGTAGGGTTTTAAGTATTTACCAAAAAAAAAATACAAATACATATAAAGGTTGTCTGGAAGAGATCGCATCTAAGCGATAAGACCACCCATTGTATTGTCTTAAGAATAAGATTTTGTATTTGTTAATGTTTGTTTATGGTGTAAGTACCATAAAGTATTTTCATTCATACATTCAAGCATTTCATTAATTCGTGTAGTTTTTAAAAAGCTTTAATGACGCCTAGTACTAACATTGACGGCCAAGTGAGGACTTAAGTAATTTATTCATTATGCTTGCATGAAATTTAAGTATCCTACATCATTATCACGCTTTGTTCCAACGTCAACGTCAACGTCAAATTGAAAAATGGTGAGTTCAGGCAATAAAACTTGTTACAAACTTTGGAAACATGATAATAAACTGTACCTACCTAATATATCTAATTTAAGTTCAGAAGTCATAACGACAAACAAAACGTCAATTTATCTATAGAATATATTCCATAGATCAATTGCAGTTTTGTTTGTCAATTCTTTAAGTGAAACTTATTTTAATATTAGCAAACGCTGTTATCGTAAGGATAAAAATACAAAAAATAATTTCATTCATTGTTTCTCGCTAAAAGAGTTTTTGGCAATAGCCTTTAGTTACACCGTGTAAACCCACTAAACCCACGAACAACCTTTAACTCGAAAAATTAGTATTCTTATGAGATAATATTTAAAGCGTTTATTTGCAAATAGGCACCTAAATTAGATTAAAGAGGATTAATTTTCTGGTTGATAAAATAAGGATCATATCGCAGTTTATTTTGATGGAACGTGCAAAAACTCATTTGAAAGCTGGAGGTGTTCTCTGAACTGAATTATTACAAGAAAAGGGACCTCTGTGGATATTATTAGACCTACTCAGTTCGTAGATCTGCGAGGATACCACGTAGGGGTAGTCCGAGTAACGTTTCATCTACAAACATTATAATTGGCATATGCCGTTTTGCGTATTAATTAGCATTACACGTGACAGGAACTATTGGAACACCGCTTCAAATATATCGCCGCTTATTGGAACACTAACATATGGCCTTTGAACATTTGGTTTTAGGGCATGACGTCTACCTCACGATAAATGTAAATATTTAATATTACAGTAAATCTAATATACGATTTTTAGGTTTAACTCATTGGGTTAACTTTGTAACTATATACATACAAGCCAAGCTATAGCTTGGCCTAATTTCAAACTAGTATGGAGCACATACCTATTTAATCAATGATGCACTGGAGGCAAACGCAATCAAAGTTTTAAGTGCCTCGGCTAACACACTCATCGATAGTATAAGTGTATGAAAACCAAAGAGCGAATCAATACAATAAAATACAAAAAACAATCCAACGAGAAATTTCCTGTAAAGATGGTAACCTACGTGAAAATTTGAAGAAAAAATACTAGCCTAGATGAAACTTTTAACTTCTGTCGCATAACGGTGCTTGAAAACTTTTTATTTGCTAGACTAGATAATAACTTGCAAAAACCTTTAGGCCTATAGTATCCTATTAAAACGGTGCAGCCACAAAATAAGTATTAGAGCAATTTCCTATATACCCGTCTGCACTAAGTTTAAGCAAAAACTTAGGCATGTATGTGTTTTCATAGACCAGTCCCAATCGGGGCCAGCCGAGCTTTTTAAAGATATGCTTATTAAAAGCAATTTCATCCAACTTGTCAATAGTCCCACGAGGTTCCAACAGGGCCAGATACCTTCGCTATTGGACCTAATATTAGTAAACGAGGAGACATTGATCAAAGAAGTAATACATAGACCACCAATTGGAAAAAGTGACCATTGCATACTAGAGTTCAGTCTCCAGTGTCATGTACAAACGGAAAAATTCAACAAAGTTAAGATGATTCTTCCAGTTTATTCACTGTGACCTCTATAACTCTGAATTAGAAAAGAACTTGAAAACCCTTCGTGTGACATGGAGCAATTGTGGACAGAAATCCTGAAAGCAATTAACATCACCACCGATAAGTATTCCCCGGAAAAAGTAGTTTAGCAATAGAAATAAAAATAAACCTTGGATTGACAAATGCGTTCTATAACGAATTGCAGAAAAGAAACTACTATAGGACTAGTACAGATCATCTGGCACAGATGAGGAGAATAACTCAAGTGACATATAATTTACAGTAGAAGAACTTGAAAACACATCTTAAACCTGAATGCTCAGTTGTCTCCTGGTCTTGACAAAATACAATGTTGCATTCTGCAGAAATGTGCAAAAATTCTAGCTGCCGCTCTAACTGATGAATAGATCCTTTGAAACAGGATACCTGCCTCCAGACTGGAAGCCCACTATTGTCACTCCAATCTACATAAAAGGAGATAAAAGACAGCCTGGGAATTTCCGATCCATTAGCCTCACAAGTGCGGTGGTAAAAACCATGGAAAGAAATATCTGCGATAAGTTAACTCAGTTTTTAAATAGAGAATGTATAATCCCAAACAACATGGATTCATGTTGTTTGGTAGATATTATCCGTGACAAACCTGTTAATACGTGTCAATGTATGGAGCAAAGAACTTAATAACAGGAAGCCTGTTGACATAGTGTACCTAGACTTTGAACGTGCATTTGACAAAGTTCCTCATCTAGGTCTCTTAACGAAACTAGATCATTTTGGAATAAGAGGAGCACGTATTCTAAAGTGAAATGAATACAAAATTATATAAAAAACAGAACCTCACTAGAAAGGTGACAGACCATCTCGTGGCCATTAAATCAGGCCACTTGATCGTGCTCCTGCAAACTCACTTGTTGCGAATCACTTCTTCACCAACAGAGTGGTCCACAACTGGAACAAACTGCTGGAGGATGTTGTTTCCGCTACTTCTGTTAACGCATCTATGAACAAGCTCTACAACTGACTACTAAAGAACAATTAAGTACTAAAAAAAGTGAACCAAACTTAAAAAAAAGTTGATTCAACACTGTATGACATAGACATATCGGCGAAAGCTGCTCTTCTACATATAATTAAATAAACTACTATTAGAAAGTTTGTGAGGATGGATGTTTGTTACTCTTTTACGCAAAAAACAATTAACGGATTTTGATGAAACTTTACAGTAATATAGCTTTTACATCAGAATAACACATATACTACTTTTTATACGAATACCACGCGGGCGAAGCAGTGGGCAGAGGCTAGTAATTAAATAAATAAATATTTTAGCGCGGGTTACAATTACAGACGTAAAGTGAAGCCTCATTTTTTATGGACAGCTTTTCACAGAAAAACGAGACGTCATCCGTATACGGCTTCTGTAAAAAAAACTCTTGACATGCCCGAGCCTTTCGAGCCTTCAAAAATAGGTTATTATCCTATGGAACATACATTACACATACATACATATGGAACATAGCTATGCCAAAATTATAAGTCGTTAATTAAATAAATAAATAATAATGGTAATTTTTTTCACACAGCATCATCTAGCCCCAAACTAAGCAGAGCTTGTATTATGGGAACTACATGATTGATACTTAGATACTTTTTTTTGTAAATACATACATAATTATACATAGAAAACACCCAGACCCGAGACAAATATTTGCAGATTATACAAACATTAGTCCCGCGCCGGAATCGAACCCGCAACCTTCTGCGTCTCAGGCGGGTTTTCGCCCACTGCGCCACAGAGGTTGTCTTTTTCTACACAAGAAAAAAAATCTCAGATTACTGATTGTACCTTTAAAGGAGAAGAAAATATTTGTGTAACAAATTACTCCACCCCGAATACACCCTACTGATTTATCGACTGGTATTAATTTTGCTTTGTCTTCTTAGCTGAGATATAAATAAAATAAGATAAGCGACATTTTTTTTTTGCTTTCATTCATAGAAAGGTGGTTTCTGAAATTGTAATCTTCTGTAGCCTCGTGTGACGTAACAAGATAGTATTGAACTTAAGTCTTTAAAAATAATTGAATTTAAAAGTGCGGTTCTTGCTACGTGCGCTACGGCCTGCTACAAGTAGACTGCTACGAGACATCCATAGACCGTATGTAACAAAAGGTCAGAGTTGATGATCAAAGTTCATACGGAACGGAAGTTTTAATGAGAACGAAGAAGGAACACATTACCATCGTATACCTTTCCTGATAAATACAATCATAAAGGATGATAAAGGATCAAAAATGAATAACGCTAAATTAATATTGGACAAAATTAATTTTATAGGATCTAGAAATATGTAATAATAATAATAAGAGTTTGTTTGTTTTTTTTGTTTTAACGTAATATTAGCCACTACCAGATTTAAAAAAAATGCATTTCATAGCCTAATTTATGAGGCAGGTTTTTAACTATTTAAAATTACGCTACGCCCCTTTGGAGCCAATAAAAGAAGTAATAGCGCGGTCGGGCGATTCGACCGTGGCACTATTAGTTTTAATAAAATCGATACTGTTAATTAAAAAAATGCACTTCACTATATAAACACACACCATTCACATACATAATCCTGACCCCAAACTAGGATTCCTTGTGTCGTGGGTATCAGGAACTACTTAATCTTCTTGTCATAGACTGTTCTATGTAGAACATCTATGAATAGCAGAAAACTATTTTGCCTGCTGACGTCTAACGTGTAACGTGCAAACAGGCGTGCTTATAGACATATTGACTGATTGCCTGTTCTCCGGATTAGTAGTTTCAGCAAACAGTTTGGAGTTTCTAGATAGACTGTTAAGACCTATCAACTTTAAGAATTATGTATTATTATGTGACTATAAGTAGGTAGAGGTATACATGGTGTTCCAGACTATGTATACCCACAGGAAAAGATATCATTCAACTCATAACAGGTAGGTTACAACTATTGTTAAACAACTTTTTGAAAGTCGGCTTTATTATTCGTGAAAATGGTGCTAAAAATCAGATTTTTTCATTAAAAATTCAATAAATTACCTGTATTTGGTACATAATCAAACTTATTAACTTACAAAATTGTGTTCGTTAAACATTAGGCTTGGGACAGGCATTAAAGGGTCTTCTGAACAACTTCAGAAAATCTTCACTTACATAGGCAGCAAACCTTTCATTTATACCTGTTTTGTGACATCCTGTATACATATAATTACATGTGATTGAACTGGAAACGCTTTTGCGATGATATGGCTGCGTTTCTTACTTTATTCAATCACAAACGGCCTCATTGGTGACGGCCGGTGACTGATCACTTAAGTTCTAAGGGATATATCTACAGCTTGAAGCCAATATTTGGGAGGTTTATTTAATACCCAACATATTTCTTACTTATTCTGCTTCTTCGTTGTGTTACTGTTCTTTCTTGATCACCCTGCTTTAGGTCAGTGTTGTAACCAGGTTGCGGTATGGTGGCCCCGAAAAGGGCCTAGTAACCGATGTTGAAAGAGACATTGCTTACCGTAAATCTAAACTTATAAAATCGTTTGTCCTGACTGACTGATCTATCAACGCACAGCCAAACCTACTACGTCCAGAAAGCTGAAATTTGGAACATATGTTTTTTTATATAACGTAAGCAGATTCTAATAAAGAATTTTAGGTAATTTTGATTTTAATGGGAAATGGGTGGTTCGACTTTATAAGTCTTTGTTCTTTGAAGGTAATAATGAAGAAACATGAACATTTTAGTTACAGCTATTGAGCATAAATAAATGATGACGTGTTTAGGGGTTTTTGTATTTTCACAATTTAAGGTTTTCGTACAAAGCCGCCGGTAACTAGCTAGTATATAAATAAAAAAAATATAGTAAGTATGTTTCTATAAAAAATATCTTTTTTTTTTTTTTACTGCCAACACGATCTAACGCATTCAACGTCTTTTCATTTCATTTTCTCCTTGAAGCTTCCGCACCTTTCACCTGATCTATATAGGCCCCTATTCCATCAACGTCCCAGAAGAAATATTTGTCCCGAGCCCGACGCAACGAGACATTGAATCTCTGTAAAATCGCAAGAGTTATATAATGAGAGTCCATTTGAACCTAAAGAGGAGACTCGCTACGCTGACCTCGTTTACTTTACTATTGTGGTAATAACGATGGATCGTCTTCCGAGTAGATTTATTGGATTTTTATGCCCCAGTAAATTCTTACATAACATAAGTGAATGAAGGACTACTTATTTCGACATAAGTAGTCCTACATTCACGGAATATACGTTGTCGTACTTACAGGTACTACGTTTCTATTTATGGAGAAGATCTTTACATAGGTTTTTTTTGCTACTTTATAATCTTGGTAAGAGACCATTATTTGATAAAAGTAGTAGGTAAAGCCACGGACTTAATTCGTGGACTTATTTTTTTCCTACTCTTATTTTTCCCACTATTTTCCGATCCAAGTCCATGTAGAAACCGACATTTATATGTATATATTTGTTTATCAGAAAATGGTAAAAATGGCTCTTTTTATGAATCGTACAGGGACTTTTATTCAAAAACGATGGGATTCTAATAAGGGACATATGTAGTTCCCATTCTCTCATAGTAATATAAAATCACATAACGGAGGATAATCTTAAAGGGTTTCAGGAGTTATCGGCCAGTCAACAGCTCAGCCGAGAACACTATTTAAGGGTGTGGCCATCTTAGTTTCCAAAGGCCGAGCAAAGCACGGCCTTCTACTATGGTTACTTAGTTATAGATACTTATTGGCTGCATGTTTACGTAAATTGGGTTAAAAGGTTTCACCGTTATAGGAGTGTAGCATGAAAGACAAATATTATGTATTTCACACTCCTGTCTCCTGAATCCCGCGTAGCATCGACGAGCTAAGCCAACCCCCTATACCTACCTCTACACATAGCGTACCGTAGCCAAATATACGTAACCATACCATACATTTACTTACATTTATCTTTCCAGATGCTTTCTTAATCCGCAATGGGGCGCAACTCAGGCGGAGCGGCCGCCGAGACCAACGGCGAGCTTCGGATCCTACTCGTCGTCACTGTTATAGTTGGACTACTGCTAATGTTCTCACTGCTCCTGTGCTACGCGTGTGTACTGAAGAGATTGTGCTGTGGAACACCGAGAGAACGCGCCAAGAACGTAGCGCGTAATAGAAACGAAAGCTATCCCATGGGCGATGTCACGCTGCTGTCTCAACCGACAGAGAGCGAACGAGTGTAGAAAAATTAAACACAAAACGCTTTCCGACCAGACGGGCGACGAATCTGCATATAGCCAATAGCTCCTGGCAGATACGCTGCTGGCATTTGGGGACACAAGCTATGAGAGGCGGTCGGAAAGGAATGTATGGTATGTATTATATAACAGTATGTTCTGAATAGACTATGGAACGCCGAGAGAACATGCCATGAACGTAGCGTGTAAGAGAAACAAAGGCACGCTGCTGTAGCACCCCAATGGGTGTAGAAAACTAGACACATAACCCTTACCGACTTGACGCGGCGGCGCACGAGCGTAGAGAGCCGTCGGTAGCCCTTTTCGTCAAGACGCAGATGTGCTTCTATACGGAACCTACTCCTAGCAGATGATCCGCGTTGAGAGACCTCAAGAGAGCGATGGGCGATGCCAAAAGGAATCTGAACGAGTGTAGTAAGGACGAGCTTTTAATTACTGATAATAAAACACGTTTTTTGTTACTTCAAGGCAAAAAAGCACGGCCTGCCAGTTGGGAAACGCTTGCCTTTTGATACCTGCAACACCTGAGACATTGTTAATACGTTGTCTATCATAGTCATAACATTGAAAAGACCTGTCTGTAATTTTAACTGTAAACCGGAACACAGCAATTGCTGGTATTAGATACGGTTGTAGAACTTACTCGGACGACATTTTATAATGGATCTACGACTGTATTAGAATTACTTTGCAGACGCAGATTATTTTGTATGGTTCATTTATAGAGAAAATCCTCAATGCTTATAAAGAAACATAAAATGCTGTTTTAAACAAAGGTCTGGAATATCAGAATCAGTTATTCATGTTCAGTTAGGTACGTAGCCAAACCACAAAATAAAAATTTAACCTACCTACACATAGCTACGTGTTACTTAAAAACCGTGGAAAGTTGTAGAAATACCTGTTATGCATAAACTATTGTAGATGATGTACCGTACCTAACCAATCAATTAGGAGACTGTATTGATTTACTTATTTTTTGGCTATTTAAAATATTATTGTACCTATGTTATGTTTATATACACATCGCACATTTTTCGTTTATTTGTAGAGATCATGCAGATAGCAGCGGATATGTGGAATAAACAGCAGCCTACATAGATAATTATAACTTAAGTTTTAAACAAAATAAAATCAATTTGTCAGTAACATTTTATATATATTTTTTTATTAAGGCACTTAATCTTAATGTACATATATTTTGATGTAATTTTTTAGAACTATTAACCCTCTGTATTTGAATTTGATATTGTACATTATAAACAAATTAAATGTCTACTAAACAGTTTATAAGTTTCCTTACTTCCAACAAACATTACGATAAAATAACAGTCGCATAATAATCATAATATTATTATATAAAATTATGATGTTTATTTATGAAAAATAAACCAAACTAATTATTATTTCTAGTATTATTTTATATTACTAGAAATACGTTTATTTTTAGATAATCAAGTTGTGTATCAAAGTAATTTATGATATCTAGTCCCTATTTGATTAATAGGTGAGTAATATTACATAACAATTTGATGTGAAATGAGTTTTCTTTTCCAAAAACCCCAAAATATAATTTACAACATATTTGAATTCAATGCAAACATGGATTGAAGAAAAAAACGTAAGATGTTCAATTGTTATTTCACACATATTTTTACTACAATCTTGAAAATAACATGTGCTCATAATATAACAGTAAACCAAACTAACTAGGCACTTGGGACAGTGCTAACAAGGACCGGATAAAGGTAATATAGGAAGGTCAACTAACATTATTATATAATAGCCACAATAACGGCTATACAGCTTGGCAAAAAAGTGTAAAAAAGTCTTTCTGACAAATCAATTCAGTCATTAATCTGTATGAAGAATACTTTAGTTCCGTTACAAGACTTTTTGCCAGACTATAATTATTTCTTACCATGTAAATAATTGGCTAATAACCATGATTTCTATAAAAATAAACGATTCATCGGACATTGTGTATGTAAACTATATACTTTTAAATAACATGGATGCCAGGCGCGATGCTTACGCCTGGCTATTTTGATGGTATATTATATAATTATCAGATATATAATATACCATCAAAATCTAGATATAATATATCTCATATGAGATAAGGTGCGCTCAGACTTGGCAAGCGTTGGCAAATGCAAATACAAAGTTAGCGTGACACAATAGCGCTAATTGAAGAATTGAGATAAGCGATCAACTACCCGTCAGGGTGTATAAGTATGTAAGGTTAAGCGTTTTTGTAGCACTTTAGATTTGCCGCAAAATTTTAAACAAGCAACTTATCACGTGTCTGTGCGCACCTTTATGCTGCTACCACACAATGGACAGGTCAGGCAAAGGTTTACTCTATTCATTAAAAGTTCACTAAATTTTGTAAGACGATTAAAAAACGATTTTTCAATTTCACCAATGATCTCGAAATCACTTTTGACTCACCAGCGACTATGAATTCACTAAAAACTTGCCAAAAGTAGTAATTTCAAGTCATACAGAGGTAGGAGCACTTTTATTTGAATATCATAGATGTGAGAACTTCAGTCACTCATGAGCTTTCAAAAATAAGGATGTTGGGAAATCGGTGACAATCACCCATTTTGCTGATATTGAGTCTTTCCTCTAAATGCATGAGTGGGCACCAAGACCAAGAAGTCTACAGAAGAGAAAAAAAAGTAAAAGTATCTTCTCTTCCCTAGACAAAGTGGTTGTCTTGGTACTCGAGCTAGGCCTGCTAGTCCCAGTGTGGTAGCAGCATCAAAAGACTATATGAATGACATAAGTAGTACCTTAAGGTGTATAGTTCTGTTCCCTTAGCACGCCATGCACCATGGTCCGTAGGGACTGCGGCTTGCAGTACTCCTCGAGCCAATTGAACACGCCGGCCGAGAACTCCGCGAAGTCCCGCACGGGTACAGATTCAAAAGACTCGAACAGCTTGTCCATTATACCCTGGAACTGGAATCAATAATGTTTTGTTACTACAAGTAAATTATATGACACAGTGGAACAGTCCGCAACTTTGTCCGCATTAAGATTTTTTGATACTAGTTTCCTTCTTCCCCCAGCAACTTCTAGGGGTGGAATGAAGAAAAATCCATTCTAATTGTGCACCACATTACATATGAGTTATATTACATTACATACATTAATACTGACTGTATTTGCAAAATCTTTAAATCCCCGATGTGTTTTACATCGTCTATTGCAGCGAAATGACTCGTGGCGATAAAACCTAGAATCATCCTTGAAGGAAAGAACCATCCTTGAAGTCAAAACAAAAAATAAAAACGTTTCTGATATAATGGTACCTAACATACAAACAAACAACCTCTTATGGCAAACGCAGATACGGGTTCCGTCGCATGTAAAACGGATCCTAATCTAAAAAATGCAGGTCTCTTGGACTTGTGGTTTAAGGCTGTGCATTATCCAACAAATGGTTAGTTATTTATTTCAAAATAAATCAACGCAAAGCAACTGTGCATTTCACTAGTTATTTATGAAGGAGCTTTTGAGAATTCTTTCATTATGTTAAAGTAGGGATTTCGGAGTACTTACGACTTGGAACTTGTCCTGGTCGGTGAGTCTCTGCTCATTCAGGCCGGGCACGGAATGCTGCGCCTTCACTATCTGCTCGTAGTTCGCTTGCATTATGCGCAATGCCACCACATCTTTGCGGAGAGCATTGCGTTCATCCTCCTGACGCCGGCGCTGTTGCAGCAGATATTGTATATAGTCTATTGACTTTTGAAGCACCTGAAAATGTTATTACATAAATATATTTTCTCAAACATGTGCGGAAATATTGTCATTACTTTCAAAATATAATATTTACGTAAACACCATCAGTTTTGAATTTGTAACAAGAAATGCGCCAGCAATGTTGTTATGAAATCCATTGTCGGCGTTTGCACTACGACGAAACTTTTTCTTTGTTTACCTCATTTGAATTCGTAAGCCAAATTAGCGATGGAATACCTGCTTCCAGCGAAGTCAGAAGAAATCATCTAGCCCCAAAGTAAGCAGAGCTTGTGTTATGGGAACTACATGACTGATATAAGTACTACTTTATATATTTTTTTACACATGGATACATTTATGATTTCCTTGCATTTTTTTGAGAAAAGCACTATTATTTGCCTCGGCTGAAATAGCAATTGCCTGTCTCGTATCATTAAAATCTTCGGCCTTCAAACTGATACTCTACCTACAATTGCCTATTTCGCGGCTTCTGAAATAATGTACTATTAAAATCTTGCTACCAAATGAGAATTAACTCTGAATCAAGAATATTCGTTGAACTAAAGCTGACAAAGCTATTAGCATTAGCAAGCCACTAAAAATAAAGTTAATGATTTATATATCATTATAATTCATCCAAAATATCCGAACTCAGTAGCTAACATCAAGGTCAGAAGGCAGAGATATACCGTAGCTTCGCCCCTTCTTTATAGACTGCATATAAAATATAACAGAGTACTTAAGCTTGAGCCTGGATTAAAATAATGGAATAAAAATATATCTATGCTTAAATAGTAGATTGTGTCCCAAGGGACTAAAATAATGTATTGAGGGCGAGAGCGATTGTTTGAATGCAGAGCGAAGCGAAGGATTCTAAAGTAGAATTCAAAGTACGTCGCTCGAGGTTAAATAATTTTGGTACCGTGTGGCACACTCTGCTTTTCATCCCCCTCTATGAGAAAAATAAATAAGAGATGCTTTTAGTAGTGACGAATATTAACCCTACTGCTATTATAAATGGATGTTTGTTACTCTTTCACGCAAAAACTACTGAACGGATTTTGATGAAACTTTACAGTAATATAGCTTACAAATCAGAATAACACATAGGCTACTTTTTATGCGGGTACCAAGCGGGCAGAAGCTAGTATTTAGATAACGAAATAACAAAAATTACAATAATTACAAATTTTGTGAATCAAATTAAAATTGTCTGTCATATTTTGATAAAAAGTAATAATAAAACGAATAAGTTCCAGCGTTTTTATTTTAATTTTGTTAACCAATGCCGCGTCGACAGGCGCGCTATTTTTATTACCAGCCAGGACTTTATCGAAGTCAATTGCGTTCAAACTTTTTAAATAAATAGTGTTCTAAATTCAAAATTTCGTCACTGTTATTAGGTGCGCCGGAATGACCCATTTTGCTCGCACTTATCGAGGAACAAAACGTCGTTTTTCGAATTGATGGGATGAAAAATATATAATTACTCAGTACACCTTAGGTGCCACACTGGGGCTCCAGTATGCTTGATTGAGAATTAAATCAAAATTAAAATTAAAAGATGATGGTTAACCATGCTGTCAGAAACATGTAAGACTCACAGCTGCTTTGCTGGGCTTATAGCCTGACGCATCAGTTTGCTGGCAAGTTGGGACCAGCTCTTGAAGGGAGTCATATCCCTTTTTGATGGCATCTCTTCTTTTCTGCTCTGCCTGTAATGGATATATCTATAGTATATATCTGAGAACACAATAATTGTCATTACTAAATATAATACATAACTGCTATGTGTATCGGCATATCTATTGTCTCTTAGGAAAATCAAACACATCTATGCCTTTTTCATTAAATGAGCTATGTATGATTTTTGTAGCAACCTAAAAAACAGCTGTACCAATTTTGATGAAACATGACTTTTGGTATAGTAGGTATAACATCTCATAATTATCATAGCTCAAATATTATGTTATAATGATAAAACATTATTGGACAGGTTGAGACAACTGAGACAAATGAGATAACATGTGTGCATGGTACATTCTTTGCTTAGAACTAAAATCAATATCTAACACTAACAGATAGATAGGCAAGTTATTCCCATCTGGAGGTTGTCTAACCAATAGCCTACCCATTGAAGCAATTTGGCTGAGAGAACAATATGATACACATGATAGATAGATATATATCAATACATTAACTCTTTATTGCACACCAAAGCAAAATACAAAAACACAGGAATCCAAAAATATAAAACACTTTTAGTTATAAGACCTGAGTGTATCAATTAATTTGAATGCATAAGAAACCCACTTCTGAGCAGCTTTTTATATCAGCAACAGATGCATAAATAAACTCAATTCTTTACTGTACATACTTAACTCATTACATTTTATTTAAAATTAAATTTTTTACTATACATAGCTTAAAAATTAACAAAAATCTCTCAAAGCTAAAAAAATAAATGTCTTTTAGGCATTCTTAGGATGGAGTGGATTTTAGAAGAAGCCGACATCTTTATATTTTAAAGAAGGATGATGGTGGGTTAATGCACTAATGTAAAATAGTTAAATATGCTGAAATTTTAAATCACATTCAAAATTTTGGCAGTTTTTTGATGCACAGGTTTTATCCACTCAAATGTACATCTATTGTTCTAAACAAAGGCGGACATGTGAGGAAGGTAATGAGTGACCAGCATATAAGAGTTTTTTTGAAAGTGTGATACATAAATTAAATACCTGTGTGTGAGCTTCCCTTCGTCTTTCCTTGAAGCTCAGAGCCGAAGCCTTGTTGTCTCCACTATCATCTTCATCTTCTGGAAATGATATCAATATACAATCTACAGGATACAAAAGCCAAAAAATGCCTGTCAATTTATCCATAACATTATTTCAAAACCTTACCTGAGTTGTGATTTGACGAAGATGGAGTTTGATGGATGTTGTGTATGGAACCACTACTTCCACAACGGGGATACATTTTCTGGTTAGGTTGAAAAACGTGGTAACTTGATAGGTAGGAAATGCTCTGTTTCTATCCAATAACACTTTTCAATCGTTGAATATTAGGTCACAATCTAGTTTTATTCGAAATAAATCTTATGAAGTAACTTCATGGTAATTTTCTTTAAACTTCTGAGGATAAGGAGGTTAGATAGTTATGGAACACACTAGTATGCAGCCAAAAAAAGCTAGTTAGAGCCACACTTTTCTATAGAAATTCATGAAAATTTGCAAAACAACAATCACACTATCACACATTATCAAATCAACATTGATTGATCCATCAACCATCAACTGTCAATGACAATTTGACAGTCTACAAAAGATCATCGGCAGCGCGACAACCTCGAAATTAAGGGCGCCGCCAGACGGGCAAGGCCCGGAAAAATGGCAAAACTGACGCATCCTAACAAACATTACCATTCTCTCTTCCCTACCGGCCCACTCGAACATACAGTAACGTTCGTTTCTGAGATTTGTTTTTAGTACCCTAGGTATAATGAATATGAATTTTGAATTATTCATTTAAATCACAAGGTTCAATTTGAAACGTCGATTTTATCTACTGCCTGTTCCTCCGCAACTAAGCCAGGGAAAGTAAGGCAAGAAAACAAGGTTAGTTATTATTTTTATTGATTTACAAAACAATACATTTTTCTCAACAGAGTTTGAAAGCTTTTATGATGTCATCACTTATTTATCATATTTGAATTGTGTTTTCATTCCGTGATTTGGGCTAGAGACTGGAATGTCAGTAAAAAGTTTTCGAACGCATTAGCTACATCACCATCCTGATTGTTGGTGGCATTGCAAATGAATGAATCTTTCATTCATTCATTTATTGTACACCTTAAACAAATAACCTAATAAACAAAACCATATTCTTAAGAAGGTACGTAAAATGGGCGATCTTATCGCTTAGAAGCGATCTCTTCCAGACAACCGTTGGATGGAGAGAATAATAAGAGATTGTGAGAGTGGCAGGGGTGGACATTAAATAATAATAAAATAATATTACTATATCTATATCCATTATATCTATAATAAATATGTTAAGATACATACCTACAGATACGTAAATCATTACATATACACATTTTAAGACATCGGTAAAAGAGCAATACAAGACTGTGCGATACTATGATGTTTCTGTCAAATAAAAGTGCTTCATACGAGTTTTGAATACGGATAGAGACTGGGCCTTCCTTATCGAGACAGGCAAAGCGTTCCAAAGGCAGCCTGAATCAGGCGTCAAGTCAAGAACAGGTAGAAGAGATTTTCATAACAGTAGGCAGAAAATTATGTAGCCTCCTAAGCGAGCCTGCAGATGCAAAAGTTTCCCTGCATCCAGGTATGTACCCCAGGCTAAGAGACAATCTATGAATACACCCAAGTCCTTGACATTTTTGCTGAAAGGAATAACCACACGATTAAATTTCACTTGAGGAAGAGTTTCCAGTTGCCAATTTTAAAATTAAACTTTTTGTTTCTAATTGTGACTCTTCCAGTCTCACTTTTGCTTATTTTCCAAGTGGCCTTGACTCTGTCTTGTCTATTTTTAATTTTTGAATTCAATTAACGATATATTTCTTCAAAACAAACATTAAAACACTTTTTAACTGTTATATAAGGTCATATATTTTTTTCTGTCTTTATGTTCCCGCTGGTTGCCCAATCTAGATTTTTTTACCTTCAGAGACCATGATCGACTTCGAAAATAAATAATAGGATTATAGAGAAAGTCCAGGTCAAAAGTACACTAAAGCGCCGAGCTTGTATGACGAATTTGATGAGGATGAATGAAGGGAAAGAAGTATGCCAGGATCGTAGCAAGTGGAAACAGGCGTGACTATATGTATGTATTATGTAAATAAATAATGCAGGATATTTTTCACACAGCATCCCCAAAGTACTAGCCCCAAAGTAAGCAAAACTTATTATGTAAATAAATAATGCAGGATATTTTTCACACAGCATCCCCAAAGTACTAGCCCCAAAGTAAGCAAAACTTGTGTTATGTGAACTGCATGACTAATATACTATTTATATACTTTTTTTGTAAATACATACATATTATACATAGAGAAAACCCAGACCCGAGACAAATATTTGTAGATCATACAAACATTTATCCCGCAGCGTAAATCCCGTCACCTTCAGGGTCTCAGGCGGGCCTTTGCACAATAGGCCACAGAGGATGTCAAATTTCTTAAAAAATGTTTGTAAATTATTATTACCATGTATGTACACATGGAAGTACTGAAGATAAATTCAATTTTAGCTTGTCCAATCGATCTTTGGTTCAATCAGTCTTACTGGTTACATAACTCTAAATCATGGATTGGAAGACAAATCGAATAACCTTAAACAGATGGTTAGGTTATGTTTGAACAGCAGGCATTATAAAAAAACATGAGCCGTAAACTCCCACCACTCCTTTACCCCTCCCAGTACATAATTCGACAGCACATACTGTCAGCGTTGCCAGAAGGTTACTTTTGTAAATCTTGGACTGCCGGTCGCCGCTTGGTGGGCATGACCCAGCATGTGTATGAGCCGTTCATACACATTGGCTCTGAGGAGTAGTGAATCGTACTGTGCCTATGTATAAATATTTTTTAAACTCATGAAAAACATGTAGGCATGCTTGATCGTGTGTTTTAGCTTTATATTTTATCTTTTGTCTATGCCTCGGTCGCTCCCTTTTATCATTCATTCATTCATTCAGTTCGTCTTCTTGTCTTTAATTTCAACAAAAAATGCTTTTTGTGAAAGCATAGCGTTTTGAAATTACTACGTTTCAGTTTATCTATTTCAAAAAAGAAAACTCTACTGATAATCTCTCAAAAAATGTGCATGAACTCTTGATTAGGTGTTTAATATGATCTTTCATTATATTTAGCTTTAGTTACATATAAAAATCATACATAATTTCTCAAGTTATTAGGCTCGGATCTAGCCAACCATGGCCACCATTTTAGAATTGACTTGGTGCTCTCCAAAAGTAATTTAGTTATGTTGAGTGAAAATTACTTATCATTTGCATTGAAAATGCTTTGAATGGTGCCATAGAATCATCTATTTTATGTTAGAAAATACAAATCATCGAAAACTTTGGTGTGAATATGCGTAAACGTTGTTGAAGTTGACGATTACAAACCTAGTTCGTTTTCAGAAATAAAATCACTACGCTGGCTAAAATGGTGTCAACGAGGCAAATGAGTAGCGTCGGGGGCGGCAGTGGGAGCAGCGAGGGCGCCGGGCCCTCGGAACCCACGGCGGTGCCTCGCGTGACTCGGCACTCTAGCGCGCTTCTCCCCGGGGGCTCGTCCCCACACGCCACCACATCTAAATGTGTAGCCTTACTGCCTGCCCCAAAGTCTTACACAACCAATCTGCTGGATTTACCAGTAGAAGTTATTGAGAAAATATTCTCATATTTGGGATTCAAAAGTGTTTCTCAACTCAGAATGGTTACTACTTTTTTATAATTTGGTATTCGTAGTTTTGGCAAAAGCAAAAGCATCACTATGCATAAGGCAAATAGAAAATATAAGTAGGTACTTAGTTACCTACTTATAGGTACAGTGATTTTCAAACCAAACTACAAGCTTTAAAAATTACATCAACCTGGCAAATTATATGCAATGTAGTCAAATATTGCTGGTGGAAAATCATAGATAAATAATACTGGAAAAGTGAAGATGCCAAATTACTATTATGTACATCAACCAATTCTCTAGAGGTGCCTTGACCTCTTGTGTCTTGATTTTGTACCTGAACAGTTGTCAATGACCCCATAAAGATGCTATCATAAGCTAACCTCATCTAAGTATTCTTATTCCTATCAATGCTTTATTGTATTATAACCTAAATACAACAAAATTGTAATATGAAGTTACTTTACCCCTGATAAAAATTCTAGAATCCATTAGAATAACTTGGGTCATGGAATGTATAATAATAAAATTTACATCAACAGGTAAACCGCCAGCTGAATACAGTATGCAGTGGAGTTTTGAATTCCACATTTCAACGTTTACAAAACCAGATGTTGCACAGATTCCAATCTATCAAGGCAAAGATGCCGCGAAGGGAGTCTGCTCGCAGAAGCCACCCTTTAGCTTGCGAGTCTGATATCATTGAAACTCTTCACATGAGGTTGAGTCTGTTACAGATGACTTTTGGCAAACACATTGAGAGGAAACACTGTTGTTTCTTTCCAGGAGAGGTAACTATTATTAGAAGTTTTGACTTAAAAATCCTAACGTAAGTATCTCTCAACATTTTTAGTTTACAGTGATGCTATACTGTAAATTTTTATTATGATTAGTCCATTACGATAAGTTTTTCATGTACAAATGATTTGAAAACCGTGACACAGTTAATTTAAAAAATAATGAGAGTATTCACTTTGTAACTTGTTGAAGTAAGATCAGTAACATTTAATTTGAATTGGTTTTTCCTTTGTACAAGGAAAATGGTGAGCCATGTCAATTTAAAAATATTGCAGGATGTATTACAGTTTGTAAGTATGTACTAAACCATGTAATTGTTGTTATTCCAATGAGTAATTCTAGCTCCATTGACCTCCAATTATTTTCTTATTGGATCTGACTAGATTGGTAACACCTTTGACTCTGTGAGATAACATACCTATCTGCTATTTATTTTGCTATAATAAATCGCCATCTGCACTTATCTTAGGCAAAGACAAATCTTAGGCAAATGGTCTAAAAAAAACAATTAAAATAAAAAAAATTGATCCAAGATGATCATAGACACTTAAGCCTCATCTGCACTAGGGCATAAGTCGCATTACATGTCTCTTGATGACGACGACTCCCTTGTATTGTGCACATAATATGTATCTAAAATTTCACTTAAATGCTGTCAAGTGAACCAATATTCACCTGGTTCAATTTCACAACTTTGGCCGATACCTTGGGCTGAAATCATGTTGTGATACAAACATGACCTTGACACTCACGGCATTGTCTAAGACAATGGTGGGCTAAATTTTGTTATAATAATGTTTATAAAGTCACACCTTAGTCTTTGCCTAACAAAGTGCAAACAGGTATTACAATGTGTTTGTTATAACTTCAATTATTTTTAGATCTTAGATGAAGTATACAGTATTCTGTCATACCTAAAAACAACAACCAAGCTGGCAAGGCCATATAAGGTGACTGATGAGCTGTTTGACCTCACCACCATGGCAATGGAGTACTTCAAGGAACACATTGAACCAAACTTGCCAGAAATAACATATTTTGGTACAGACTTCTTTGATATTACTACTGCATTTTCACGTAAGTGTGCAGAGAGTAAGTTTGTATTATACACTTGTTATTTTCCACCACTTTCTGCCATTCTTTGCCACATTATCAATTTTATTGTTTTCGGTGAACATAATCTTACCAATACTCATCTATTAGAAATAAAAGGACAAAGTTTCAGCCGGTAATGTTCTCTTTGACGAAACTCGATTACACACGGCGATAGTGAATACTGCGGTGAATCGCGAGTGAACCCGCGGTAGGATTAGTCTCAAATAAGCAAACATTTCAGCTGGGGAAAGCAGTAAATCGTACATCTGCTTGGACTCTCCGCCGCCTAGTGGTTTCGAGTCTTCATCAGCGCAGGCGACCGGTGGCGAGCAGCACTCGAGTGGCGACCGACGCGTGTCCTCGCACCTCAACATGTACATGGAGGAGAGCCTACCGCCTTCGCCGCCGCCGCCGCAAAGCAATATGGTCCTCAGGAAACGGATACATCGTATCAAGCAGGGGATGAAAAAGTAAGCATATCATCAGTTGGTCCATTTGCACTGTTGGTCTAATGCATAATCTAGCATTAATAACAAAAGCCGATAATACTACTTTGGATTTCGTTAATCTACTATCAAATTTAATAGTTGTTGCCTCTTAGATAGGTATGTAAAGATTTTTAGTAGGTAACCTACTTATTTTATAAAAATCTTACCTACTGTAGGTATGCTGTTTATTTGAGACTGAGATTAAAATCAGGCATACGATAGTCTTCGCCGCACAGCACTGGAGCGAAACACTCTTGATTTTTACAAACTGCGGTCGTAACGTCATGTCTCGGTCGTATATAAAAAATATGGCAATGCCAAGCCCTTTTACTCCCAACAGAGTTGTAAGAGCATAGGGAAACTGTGTCAGGTGAATGGTGACTTGCGAAAACTGCAGTAACAATGATAAAATGTTTTCTTTTGTCTTTGCTTACTGTTCATAGAAGTGATATAGTGAGATCTAATATCAGAGTTAATTTTATTATACTGATTCTCAAATGATAACTCTCCTTATTGTGCCAAAATGCAATAGAAATGCCAAAAGAAACATCATGAGAACCAGCATGGTCTTAGAAGAACCAGATCGAGAGTAAGCCAACCTAGAGTGGGACATTACTGACTTACAATATCCTAAAAGTTATTTGACAAGGAATATAAATAATTGTAGTTCCTTTGTTTAAATAAATCTATAAAACAGTATTAAACGACTTAGGTAGTGCAGTGAAAAAATAGCAGGTGGAGATGCCATGGTTCGATTCTATAGCAGAACACTGGAACATTGTTTGTTTAAATGATCTGAGAGCATTGGATGGGTGTTATGGCACTTGTAGTTCCTAATACCCATACAAAATGCGACACAGGAAATCCTAGTACGGGATCAGGACTTTCTATCTATCTTCATAAGCAGTTGTTCTATTTTGATAACTTTCTTCAGGTACAACGACCAACTATCGGCGCTTCGCAGCGACCTCCGCAGTTGCAAACGCAAGACCGCTCTCCAACAGAAACAAATCGCTGAACAACAGAAGCAAATTGCAGAGCAGCAAAAACAAACCTTGGAATATGCGAACCGCCTTGACGACTATGATAAGAAGAATGAGGAAACAAGCCGAAAATTTCAGACTCTACTGCAGGTAAATATGGCTTATCAGTAATAGGCTGATATGGCAAATTCTAATCATAGTATTATATATTATGATCGGAACTTGCCTCAGGTACTTGTCTCAGGGTAAAATCATCATAATTGGCAGCTTGTAGTAACTCACTGCTAGACATACGCTTCTTACCCTAGCTTGTGTATCACCTAGGCCATTACTCAACTCAGTCTTACTCCACCCATCACAAACTCCACTTGAGTTCCTAGACCATAAAATCTCCAAATTGAAATGATGATGAGCTTGCAGTAACAATTCGGCTGGTGTTTTTAGGAGCTGAACAAGTGTAAAACAGAGCTGCAATACTGGCGGTCGCGGTCGCCGGCCGTGCCGCCGCTCTGCGCCGAATGCGGGGCTTCGCTGCGGATGTCGCCTTCTTCATTGGCTCAGGTATACCAAAAAGCAAATAAAAAAAAAACTAAAATAAAACTAAATGTTTTATTTCGCTTCCAAGTAAAATTACACGATAAGTGTTTGGAGCTCTCCTATAAAGTTAAAATAACTGGTGTTAGAAGAGTCCGCTCTTCTCTGTGAGGAACTCTTAGGAAACTCTTGTTTTTTTGTCAGGTTAATATAGATACTGTAGATAGGTATAGGCAAACAGTTTAAAGTCTATTCAAGTAGGTAGGTTAGTAATAACAAGAGATAAATTATTCATAAGTTTTTTAGTTAGTAGGATTTAAGGAATGCAATAGGTACAGGTTAGGTTATATTATAGAGAATAAAGCAACAATAAATTTATAGATTTTATAAAGGTATTAGATATCTTCAGTTTACTGGTAAGCTGGGTAGTAACAACAAGTTACTACTGAAATGCTACTGGATAAAGGTTTTCTAGTAGCCACCACGAATCGGATGATGTAGCCTTCAGGACATCATCTTTAATATGTTTTTTCTACTATCCCGGCAGAGGGCATTGATACGCCATTACACAGATAATCCTAGTCTACCAATGTTACCCTGGAATATTCTATACCGGGTGTAATCGTTAAGTGTGCCGTAACTATTGCAGATATCAAAAAACTTTAAACTGATATCGAAAGTACTTTACCTAATGAGTAAAATGACATTAATAACTTTTTAAAAATAAAACGAGAAATATCCAAAAAAATTACATTAATCACTCCCATACATTTTATTTCTTAGTAAGTACAAAACTTTGTGTTCAAAGCATATGTTCGAAGTGACGTCCTCCTTGTGCAATACAATGACGAGCTCTATTTACAGTTTCTAAATGAACTTTCCTTAACATTTGCGGAGTAATTAAAGCAATTGCACGACGTACACGATTCTGTAACTCTTCTAGGCTGTGTACTCTCTCAGCGTACACGTGGTCTTTGACAAATCCCCATAGGAAGAAATCACAAGGCGTGAGATCCGGGGATCTGGCAGGCCAAGGGGTTGCACTATTATTGGCTATTAAGCCATTATAATTGTTTCGTAAGAAATTCATTACAACATTTGTATTATGTGCAGGTGCTCCATCTTGTTGAAAAATTATCGACCTTCTTTCATCGTCTGGAATTGGTTCTGAGAGACTTGGCATATCGTTTTGTACAAAGGAGAAATATCTCTGTCCATTTAAGGTTCCACTGTAAAAATATGGCCCAATGATCCGATCTCCAAGAATACCACACCACACATTAATTGAGAATCGCACCTGAGCTCTAACTTCAGTAGTTAAGCGAGGATTGTCAATTGACCAATAATGCGAGTTTTTTCTATTGTAAATGCCGCAGTTTGAAACATTACTTTCATCGGTCCATAAAATTGACCTTACATTGACATAATTATTGACTAGCCAATTGCAATAGACCAGCCGACGAGCAGGATCATCATTGTGCAGCGTTTGAGTAGGTTTTATCTTAAATGCTTTGAAGTTGTGTTTTTTTAATAACTTGTGTACATAATTGTGGGACACTGGAAATGATCGGGCCACTGAACGCGTTGATTCTTGTGGATTATCTACTACGTAGTTAATAATATTGTTATCTAAGTCATTATCAAATTCCGGAGCTCTTGTTCTCGAACCTTTTTTTCTGTTAAAAGATCCATAATTTATCAAATTGTTATCCAACTTACGTAAATACGTACCAGAAGGAACTTCTCTATCTGGGTACTCTCTTCTGTAGGCGATAATGGCCGCCCTATTGTTACAATCATGTTTGTAGTACATTTTTAACATGTCCCTCTTTTCTGTATTGGAATATGCCATTTTTCAATCAATAAATGCAACAATCACGATTATTAACGCAAATTGAAAAATACAATAAATTGGCGGGAACGAGAACCCGCGATAAAGAATTTGAATTTAGAACGAACACCAAAGAGTATCTTTCTTTTTGTTTTTATTTAGTATGTTGCTTTTCAGCTAGTTCAAATCAATACAATATTGAAACAAGGTTTATTATAAATTTGAAGTGGTAAGATAATTAATCTACACGTGTATCTACTTGAAATTCATTAATACCTTCATATCGTACATAATTATAAAATGACAAGGGTAAAATGAGTAGGTACTATTCCACTTAAAATAAGGAAACTAAAACCTTTCTACTATCTCATACTAAATGTATGGGAGTGATTAATGTATTTTTTTTGGATATTTCTCGTTTTATTTTTAAAAAGTTATTAATGTCATTTTACTCATTAGGTAAAGTACTTTCGATATCAGTTTAAAGTTTTTTGATATCTGCAATAGTTACGGAATAATCGCCTGTGCACACTTAACGATTACACCCTGTATAAGAACTTAAACATAATGACTGTTTGAGCAATGCATCTGTAATGTATGTTGTTCTAAATAAAATTCAATGGTTGCAAGCAGTTGGATCAATTCCATTTATCGTAAAGAAAACACTGGGTTCCTTACGATGCCGATAATATACTCAAAATGTAAAATGCAACTTTTACAGTTTTGAGCATTGGTGCATTGGCTGGAATCAGATTTGAATCTTTAATCAATACTGCTACCACACTGTTACCAGTAGTACTGTAAAATCATTCAAATTAGAAAAGAGAGCTTTATTGATTCAAATCAGATTCATCATTTGTGAACACAATGTGTATTGGAATATTTTCACAGTAATATGCCATTCACAGATTCATAAAATGATTTCAGTGGGATGCCAGCACAAGTGGGGATTATGTAGAGAGCGAAACGGTCGCTGGCAGCGCCGAGAACACGGTTTCTACCGCGGTGGCCGAGACCAGCGCCACGGAGCTCCCCCGCGCTGAGGCCAAGCCCGAAACTAAAGCTAAGCTCGAAAGCAAACTCGAGGCCAAATCAAAAGAAGCTAAACAGGAGAAATCGAAGGAAGCGAAACCGGAAGAGACTAAGTCCAAAAAAGAGTCGAAAGTGGAAAAGGCTAAAGCGGAGTATAAAACTGACTCCGGCGGCGAATGCTCGACCTCCACGCCGCCCACGCGCCGCAGGGCTTCGGCTGACCAGACCAACGGCACACCTGACCGCAAGAAGCGTCGTCTCACTCGTCCCAGGAAACTCTAAGCAACAGCATCGAATTCCTACATCCAGCATTCGCATTGTTACATATGAACATCTCGTTGAGTTAGTTTTTTCATCATAATCTGCTGTCATTGATTCGACGACTTTGTACCATCTGTTTGACGACTTTGCCTTGGCAGTCAATATCAACATTCAAGCTGTTTGTAATTGTGATTTGTAATTATTTGTTGTTCTGGAAATCCAATTTCAATGGAGCATTAGTTTCTATCTAAACTTATGAAATCCTTATAGCAAATAACTTTCCATCAAATACAAAAATATTGACTTCGTAATATGAATCAGCATGTAAACTTACTCCGTAATATGTGTTTCATATGAATTATCATTTTAATTATCAGAATACAATTATTATGTGTGAACTAACTGTTTGAGACAATACAATCGCAATTCTAAGATCCTCATGCCTGAGCAATCACTAAAGAATTATGGCCGCAGGCGGTGAATAATAATTTTAACCAGCATTCTATTATCAACCACACTTATTATGACAAATTCTATAGATATCTTACAAGTATTTGATAAGTCCGGATAGAAGTTTTTTTCAATTGCTCAATGCTCATTTCTTGACCAAGCGTATCACGATATTGCGTTGATATAGCAATATCAATCACAAAGTTGTTTGGTAAAATTGTACAATATTTATTGTAAAGACGCAATCTATTCCATTTATATTTCTTCAATAGTCTTAGTGCTAATTAATGTTGTTTGGGAGCACGCTGCCTCGCTCCATCTAAACTCGCTTTTGACGCGAGCCTTATGTAGTCTGGTGAAAGATTGTTGACTAATGTTATAAAAACTTTATGTACATATGAAATTGGAGTCCAAAGCGTTTTGTATTCACTATGTATTAAACCAGTAGTGTCTAGGTTTGATAGAATAGTTGTATGTGTAAAAAATATTTATAAAACTAAATGTCACACTGTCATTGATTATAATTAATTATGTTCTTTAAACATTATTTACCATAAACATTGTACTATGTTGAATACAAGATGTACATGTTTCAATAGGTATTATTTCATTGTTTCACTAGCTTAAACACGTGATTGTGTTGAAGTGCTTAACAAATAATATATTTTAGGGCAGTATTCACATACCAAATGAATAAATAAATAGATAATTTGTATAATGAAATACATATTACAAAATAATAGAATTCCGTGCTGCCAACCCAAGTTGTGGTTTAGAGGTGAATAAATAAAAGAATTCACATGGATGGATAAACATGTTTTAGGTCTTGTTGGGAACCTGCAGTCTATTTGCGACCATGAAAGCAACAAAGGCTTGCTCAGCGTCAGGAATAGCAATAAAATAAAACATAGCGATTAATACGTTTAAAAATGTAAAATTCATAGTTCACATGCAGTTTACAATTTAGTTTCACCAAAATAAAATGTTTTTTTAAATATTATAATAAGTAGCATCTACCGGTTTTATTTGATACACCATAATTAACGGCCAGTGCTGCGTCGATAATTTTCAATATCAATATAAATTCTAGTTATAATACGCTTTTACAGCCCTGTTTATTTTAGAAGTAGAATAGATATTAGAATATTGTGAATAGAGGTGAAGGTTGAAATGTTGTGTTTATTTGTAAATATATTCAAAAATTAAATCACAGTGTAATTTATAGGATAAGATATTTTTATTACTATATACATACATGTTTACAACCATGTAAGTTAAATATTTTTATGATATGATGATGGAGTAAGGCGGCAGTAGAAGAAGGGTCAAAAGGCGAATATGACTTCACACAATTCTTGCATCATGTCACTCCACAGACATATCAGCCAACTTCATCAAGTCAATGCCCAATAGGGTACCCCCCTCACTATGATAATATATGTAACTTCAAACTAGTTCAGTTGTATCAAATACGCACAATATTGTAATAACATTATTATTCTTATGTATTTATTATTTAACTGGTAGGTATTTTTTGCAATTGGATGTTTGTTACTCATTCACCTTTAATTATTTTTCAACAAACAATACTTCCTTTTGTACCTACCTAAACATAGGTACGTATTTATGTATACACTTCGCTACTTAATATTTTGTGTAGTTTATTCTTTATTGTGCCAGAGGGGCTTCTATGTTAAAATATTATATTAATTCGTCACTACTTAATGTAATAATTTACCTATATCATATGTAATTGAAATCAGAAATCAAAGTTTTATAGCAATCAGTATTTCATGTGACACTTTACCTCAAGCAAATATTTTGAGGTGCAAGGAAGTAGATGCTTTATCTATTTGGACAATAATATATTTTAGTTACCAGTTGTCAGCCACGTGAGCGCACACGCATTAGAATTATCCACATATATTTTTGGAACTTACTGTAACAGTAAATTAAAATTTATAAATGAAATAAATTGGTAAGTTCAAATGCGTGTTCACGGTATGGTGAAGCAAAGCTAGTTCATAACTTTGCCATTATTGTGTAAAATAGTAACGATTGTACATACTATGTATGTCTCTAGAACTGTAGATCGCTTCACATTTTTAGATTTGTAAGACGAATTTACAGAAAGTGTACTATGTAATGGTTATCGTATCTTTTGATGGCCAGACTTGCTGGTGAATTTTCATGTTTTATTGTTCCAGTGTATTATTTGGTCGAAGTATCTCGCATTTAATTGGTGAGATGCCTAATATAATAATTCACGCTTAATTTGATGCTTAGGTACTCAAGTTACATGAATGTATGCTTACATTGTATTTGTATGTATTTACACATCTTAATCAATGGCTATGATTTGATTATTCAACGACATAATTGTAGTTTTAACGGAGAACAGTCGCGGGAGCTCTAGATAAATCTTTTTTATGTATTTTTTTATATTAAAGGTGAATGTTACAAATGAGTTAGACGTTGCAATTTAGCCAATTTATTTTATTTTAGGTATCTTCATTGTGTACATACCGTACATAATAAATAACTTAGGCTAGGTAGTCTACTTAAAATCATTTTCTAATGTGCATGGCGAACTTTTGTGTAATAAAAATAAATTTATGAATCCCGTGAGACTGGGTCATGTCGTGTTGTAAAAGATTATAAAGTGTATTTTATTGTTAATTATCTTTTATTGGTATAGTATTTTTTCTTACTTCGACTTTTTCCACAGCAAGGTATCTTTGGTAGAAATCTTACTCGATAAGAAACAGGAATACAATATGTGCCACCTAACACGATATCGTTGATTATAGGCATTGTGTTTTCATTTAACAAAAAATCTAAAGCCAGAAATATGAACTGCTATTTTAGTCGCCTGCACTAAGTGCCTGAGAGTGAAAGATAATTAAAGCGGGCAATAAAATCGTTATTTTAATGT
Organism: Perizoma affinitatum; assembly: GCA_961405105.1. Lineage (NCBI taxonomy): Eukaryota > Metazoa > Arthropoda > Insecta > Lepidoptera > Geometridae > Perizoma > Perizoma affinitatum. The sequence goes on along the minus strand of OY560184.1, from coordinate 14,066,022 downwards.
TAACAGTATTTTTGTAGGTGTGTATACAAAAATACCAAAGTGGCATACCTAAATAACTAATTGCAATTTGGCTATTTTGAAATGCACGATCACCGCTGATTTGGAGAATCAAAAATATATTAGCAGAAAGCGTGCTAAGCTAATTTATTTCATGGTTTCCAAATTTTACAATTCGATTCGTGAACCAATCTTCCAAAAGAATTTTAAAATTATTGAATCTGAGACCAATTTTGTTTGAAATGTACTCTCACTGCGTGTAATGTATTTTTAAAGAATCGAATTGTTTTATTATGGTAAAAATGGTCTGATCTGCTTATAAACTGCAATCTGTTTTCGTGCTTTTATGCAATAGTGCAATAATTATGTATGTAATTAAGTGAATTTATCCATTGAATGGTTTTTCGCGAAATGTAGAGTTATTCATTAATTCTCAAAGGGATGAAGTAGGGCTGTTAATTAAGGTTTATAAAGTAATTTGGGTTAGAAAAGTTTCCTTTCACTGCAAGCAGGAGATTTATGTTGAGCTTTGTGTGAGCGTACAACCAGCAAAAACTGTCAATTGCTGTATTATTTTATATAGTTCTATGATAATAGTATTTTATTAGACAAAAATACAATAAATGTGTGAAGTCCAAAATAGTACAGTTTTCTCATTTTCTTTTATTATTATATTACTAAGCAAACAATAGTAATATTGTTTGCTTAGTATTTTACGCAACACAAAAACGATGCTGAAAATTGACGTTGAGTTTCGGTTATATCAAAGCTCAAGCGTCGTCGGGACCGTTAGGCATTCTGTGGGGGAGGCCTTTGTAGCGCAGTGGATATCTACTGTCTGATGATGATAGGTACGCTTTTAGTACGTAAAAGTGTAATTTACCATTTACGTACTAGCCCGTAGAGAAACTCTTAAACCCGTATAGAAACGTAAAGTAGTTTTGAATTCAATCGTAATTTGTTTCAGTGACGAGACTGAAACAAATTACGATTGAATTCCCATCTGTTTCTATGTCGTCGGTAAATAAATTCAATTACCTATTTATAACTGTTATTATCGTCTTAGCAGAATAATTATTGTAGACCATGTGTAAAGATGGTTGAAAGTTTCAAAACCCCTTGCGATTCCACTGAAAGTACCTAGCACACTAAAATCTGTTATAAATAACGTATTTATTGATCCAAAATGACCTACTTACTTACCTGGCTGTAATCAAAAGATGGGTAGGTACTTCGTAGTATAGTATGTTAACAGTATTAGGAATATTTTTCGTCACATCCAGTAAGTAGGTAAAACTGCAAAGCTCTATCAATATGCAAAGTTGTTCTGATTATGTAGGGAACGTATAACACCTGCTGGTGTTTTCTACGATAAACTATATTATTGCTATCAAACTAGTAATAACGTAAGTTCTAGGTAGGTAAGTATATCACATAGACATACACAGTACATAAAGTCAAAGACTTTATGCATTTTATAGTCCGGAAAACTTCACACTGAAAGCAACTGACGACAACGGTAACTGTTTTATTATGATTTATGACTGCTTTCACACTCCAATGACCAGTCGCTAAATCCCGGATCGGATTTAATTACTATTCAGGAGGTGATTATTTTCATTCATCATTGAAATTCTAACTCTCTTGGACCTCATTTGGACCAACTGAGGTTAGAGTTACCTACTAGAAATCGCAAAAAAAACCCATATCTACATTTTATAGGAAATGAGTCTCCGTCATACTACTTAATATAGTACTTAAAAAACTTTTAATTTTGTATAGACTTCTTTTGTTATAGTTCTTTGTTGTAAAGGTCAACAAAGAATACTAGTAGCAACAATAATTATAAAGCTTCTACGAGCTAAAATTATGATCAGTAATTCTACACATTATTTTTGATTGATAGAATCGTTCCGTTCCCGCTCGTTCTTTGAGTACGTTTCTTTATTTTCCGAAATTGTATTTTTTTTGCTACAAAATTTACAAATGCCTTATTTTACATAAAATATACAGAAATTAAAACTATAATACTTAACTGATTTGCTAAGCGATAAGTGAGAAGTAACCGTTTGTTTACACGTTAAGTACTAGCAGACAGGTAGGTATTAGTAACGCGACATTCGAACAAAATGGAACACCTACCACTAGTCGTGTCTTATCACATTACGTGAAGCGTGTTAAATATGAACGTGGATGCACATAATCAGAGGTAGGTCTAAGCGAAGATGTATTGTGTGAAGGATGGCATGCGTAAGGAGTAAGTAGGTACTGAGATGAAAGCAGATACAGGAGAGTGGAAGAAGAAATCATGTTGGCCGACCCCACGTAATGTGGGACAAGGACAAAAAGATGATGATGTGCGGTTTAAACAAAAAAGATGTTGTGTGAAATATGCAATTCATAAAGTGCTTGCTCACTGGTATATTTTTGCCAAAATCTGTGAATGCAGGTCAAAATATCTCCAAAACTTAAAACAGTTTACTAAGACTACCTACTAAAGTTTACTAACTACTTCGGTTTAGGTAGGTACCTACTGAAATCCATCTTGTAAATTGATAACGCTCAGAAATCTTTATGATGGCATTATACCATAAGTTACGTTAAGTTTCAATATGTTTAACCTGGGAAACACCACCACGAATGAAACAGCCCCTAGAGTGCAGTTGAAAGACGAAATGGATCGGCAGAACGTTTAATAGCGAACGAAGTCGTGTGCTTTCCATTTGTTATTTATAAAACAGGCAGGAGAAGTTATAAGCGAGGGAAATCGTTGACGGCGCACAGTTGTCTATCGCGGCCACGAAGCAACGCATCACGGTCGGTGGCATTTGCGTTTGCCGGTTATTCAGAAAATAAGGACTATGTTTTAAATCCTGTCGACGCGTGAACCTAACAAACTAGTTAATCGCCAAACCATGACAAAACAGTTTGTTTATATCGAAACATCGATTATACTTGATAGATAGCTTGGAGTTGAAAGTTTGTTGAAAATGCGTGTTTTGGTACCCTCGTTTATTGTTCTCGGGATTTTACAAGGTATGTTGAGTGAATATAATTTCTAATCTAATTTGACCCAAGAAAGATAATCATATTGCGAAGTACGCTCTAATCAATAGCATATGCTTTTTGACCGAGGTAATTTACCTACCAAGATTATCTTTCAAGGGAAGGTAATAATTAGGAAGGCAGAACCACTTATTCTGCAGGAAAATTTAAAAAATATGTGGAGTTTGGAAAACTATTGTTAAACTCAACTTTTTAACTGAGGTCGATCTTGAGAGTAATCTAAAAGTGTTTTTTGAATTGAAAACTGGCTTAATAATAATTCTCCAAATTGGGCAATTTGGATAATTATTATTATGACAGTATATATATCAGAGACGAAATCGAAGTACCTAGTTAATAAGTAATTATTTCTAGTAGGTAGGTATGTAATCTAATGGCCGGACCTTCCATTCTAATACAATAGGTAACGATAATCAAAGTTCTATAAAAATGATATAAATAAATAAACAACCAACAGTTTTGAGTTATAAAAATAATACCTACTTGACTTTTTATAAAAGTTGTTTGTATATGATTCACCTACTTAGTGATCTCCCCAGGTTCTCATAACACATTAGGTAGGTACGCGTGAGAAAATCGATGTTGTCAAGAGCCGATGCTAATTGAATTGCATCACAAAATAAATAGTTTGCAGATATGAAGAAAGTACCTACTTCAGGTTTGTGTCGAAAGTCGCAAATTAATAGACAATGCGTCGTTATGAACTAAACTAGTAGGTACCTATAGCCTTTCGAGACGAGATCTCAGAGATCCTTATCTTAAAATGCTAACTTACTTTATTTCATACTCTCATACCTTGTTAAAAAGCTCGGTTCAGCTATGAGTAAGTTCCTATCACTGCAGCATTGCACCGAGCACTGATCTTTTCGACATAATACACATTATTGCAAACACGGTATCTAAATGAGTTTAGGATAAATTTCTGCTCATAATGTTTCTTATACCTAGTAATTACGAGTAAGTAGGTACATAAAATTATGTGGGCAATTTGTTTGTCCATTTTCTGTGAAACGTGCTTTTACAGACATTAATTATTTTTTCTTGAGCATAACATTAGTTTATATATTTTAGAATTTAAACAAAAGCTTAGAGTGTATAGCCTCACAGTCGAATTACCAGTAACTTATGTAGGTTCCATAGCAAGCAATGGCTCCAACTTATCATGCATCATACCTATAGGAATGCAGTTAAGTAGGTACCCATTTTAATCATTCGAGACTACGCGGCGACAGAATAGTAAGGTAGGTATAACGACTTGAGTAGCCTTTGCCACAGATATTATGTATGATACACGCTCAAGCTTCCGAAGAACATCACCACGAAGATTTAGGGCAATTAATTGGATGACGGTGTAGGCGACACGTTACAACGAGGTTCTCTGGCACCCGTTTTCAAAAAAATTACGTGTGTACGGTAAAAGAATAAATAAAAACCACCAGAAACGATTTTTCTCTGAATATTTATCATCATATTATTATATATTATTCGACTTGGCATAAAAATATAACTTTCTTACGACATGAGATAAGCCGAAAAAGCAAAAAGTAAGTAGGTAATAAATTATATTGTTTATGTAAGTAATTTATTTGGAAAATTTAAATTATAAGACCATCAAAACGTAAAAAACAACAAAAATACTTTCGTATGTAACCTACCGAATTTATTTAAAATAACATGGAAAATCATACATAAATCTAAAAACATAAATCTATATTTACTTTTACAGAGACCTAAAAAAAAAGACACTTTGATATTTACATGTACAAACTGATGAACTCTGAAATTATGAAGTGTCTAATTGTATACAATTTTCCCCTAAAAATTATACCATTAATAATATCCTTGTCCTTGCGTTAGACAGGTTGACATGTTTAGTAGTATCGTAGGTACCTACGTATAATTATTATCTTTACATTATAATATTATATCGTCGTATTCTACAGCCCAAAAACAGAATTAGCATAAAAGGTATTTCATAATTAAATTAACGACATGCTACTTGCATGGTACCTTTTAGTTATTTTATTTATAGCTCCTTTGTTTTGTAAGATTTGCTAGGTGTGCAATAAAGAGTTATATCTAACTACTCTCAATCACCATGCTCCAGAGTAGTCACAGAAGTCGAAAAACTGTTAGCTCTACTGTAGTAGAGGCAACAGGCATTGGAAAAAACTCAAATACAGGTACAGTTTATCTGTATTAAATGTACTCACATAAAAAATGATTATTAAAAATTTAAACTATCGTGGTTTGGTATCATTTTAGAATATTATTATTATATCACGTACTTTACTATTCTCCTGCTGACGTTTCGTTGACCGTTTATAGGTCCTTCCTCATGAGCACCGTCCACGCTCGATGGTTGTGTTCCCGTCTCACGACCGCCGTGCGTGGGCGCTGAAAGTACGTGGTATAGTCGTAATAATATTCTAAAGACAGATCAACGCACCAAGCCGTATCTAGGTTCTAGAGACCTGAAATTTGAAGAGTAGGTTTTTTCGGTGTGATGGGGTATACTAAGAAAATATTTTTATATAATCAAATAAATGGTGAATTAACGTTTATAGAGGATATTTTTTTCCAAGTTTGATTAACTCATAACTCAAGTAAAATAATATTTACAGTAAATAATGAAAAACGAAACTACAAATTGCAAATCGTCGTAATATGGTGGTAAAGTTTGTAAGTGTCAATCCAAACATGTGATGTGATCACATGTTTGGATCAAGTTTATCGCCTTTACCTTTTTTATTATATTCCCGACGTTTCGACTGTATTGCAAAGTACTACTACTAATAAAATTAATGAAAAAAACATTAACTTCTAGAATTTACAAAACTACCCCTAAAAGGGGTAATAGTTATGACGTGTTTACTTTTTTGGAAAATGTTATGAAAATATTCTTAGATATTCTCAAAAAACGATAAAATATGTATTTTAGGTTTTTCATAAGATCTTACAGGAGAATCTTAACGCGAGGCACAATCAATACTCTACAATCTACATACCTAGGTAATAATTGAAAACACGTATTTCCGGAATTACCGAAATATTCCCATAAAAGGGACGTCTTACAAGTCTAGAAAAATGAATTTGGAAAGTAGGTTTATTTTACTACTCTTCATGAATAAATAATGACGTTTCAGAGTTTTTGGATTTTAACATTTTAAGGGAAATGGTGTTGAAATTTTGTATGGGTTATATACACGTGCATAGCCGCAGGAAATAGCTAGTTGATTCTATAAAGTAATAATATTCAGAGCGCATTAAATTAATCCGGTTGCCAAGCTCAAACATCTCTTAAACCAAAATACGAGTAGTCGGTTTTGTACGCCACGCCGCCGCCTCTGCCGCGCGCTGGTAATTCACCGACACTGTCAGCATTTATTTTTGCTGGATATTCCGAGTTTGGGCATACACGACATAATTATGCACGGCCAAAAGTGGGTGAAAACTGCAATATGTAACTTGCGAAATAATCCTTTCGTGGGCGGTGTTTCTTCATGATGCCTATGAAGAAACTTTTAGCAATTAATTTAACCTCAATGTATCCCGGAACCTAGGTTGATGCTTATTTATAATTTGGCGCAGTACGAATAATTGCATTCTGCATAACCTATTATAAGAATTTTAGTATGCAATTTGGATAAGTATCAAGATTGCTGAATGCGTTTGTTGATATCCGTTATGAATTTGAAACAAATGATGCTGTTTGATCTATGGGCGTAATTTTAAAATAATGAAGGTCGGCTCTGAATAGAATTGTTGTCAGCTGTAACTACCTCAGGGATGTGCTTTGATTCATATACTGACCGCACTCACGTGGATCATAATATTATTTTATAAGTGATAATATTTTATACGGTACGCCCAGTACTTGACTGGTTTTTTGCTACTACAGCTTACTAAGTACCTACCTAAACCGGTAAGTAAAGAGGACCAAGTCATATTTGATATTGGTAGCAATTCTGTATAGCATCTTTTTAAGTTAAACTAAATTGGACAGTACTAAAAATATGCAAAATATGGCTATCCCTTTTATTTCAATATAGGTCAAATGTAAATTTGTTGCTGTTTGTTTTGGACAGCAACAAAATTAGAGCTGTCATTAAGGTTAACTTTAGAAAATTTAACACACAATCGCTATGTAGGTACTAATGTTGAGTAGGTATTGTCACCCTACGATATGTAGAGCAGTACATTTTCTGATTTCCTGACGGAGACAAAGGTCAGCATCACATGTCATATGATCTTGACTTTACCCTGGACTATAGGTAATTGTTAGTTGAGACGTGTCTGAGCCAAATGGGAAGTAAGACATGTAGCTTTACGCATATCTAAAACCTTATATTACTTGTTATTAGACATAAATTGTGTCAGAAGCGTAACATTTCCACCTTTGCAGATAAAACTACATATTATATGCTAATTGCAATGTGTTGTAGGTATAACATTTATTAATGTACAACTTGGGTAAGTACATACGTAGGTACGTAATTGTTTTAATAGGTTCAAGTGTGTTTATATGTAGTTAAGCTTTGACAATTGCGATTAATTCTGTTAAAATTTTGAGAAAAACATCCTGCTCCTGTTTTTTATACAAGTCTTACCGAACCGAAGTACCACTAAATTATAGTTATTATATTACTACCTACTTATTTTACTAAAAAATAAGTAGGTAGTTATTGCTATTATTTTATTTGTCAAACCTATTATGTATTATGTAGTAGGTAACCCTTTCATCTAAAACTTTCCAATCACAATTTTTAATTTAGGAATCTCTGTACAGACAAAAAATAATACTTAGCTAAGTACTTCGGCAAGAAAGGGTATAAGGAAATGGTTGAAGTTGAATACTTTATAACACTCAAAAGAAGCTTAGCCAAGGCTTTCCTATTTAGTAATCGTTCGTCTTCACGAGCGGAACAAATGAGAGTTCGTGGCAAACAGTTATTCTAAAGCATAATGAAACAATCACACTTTTACTTTAACTGCGAATTTTATGTTGAGGATAAAATTAGGTGAAACAGTCTATTATTACTTTACTATCTGGAGAAATATTGTGCATGTTAGAGAATCAGTCACAAATAACAGACGAAGTTCAAAATAAGTTGCGACTATTACTTAAAAAACACTAAATTCGGATTAACGCTCTATATTTATCTCTATAATTATATACACGAATATTTCTGAATTTACGAAAAATTAAAGTACTGTTTATATAGTTTTATGGATTCAGCGTTTCAATCCAGTCAAAGTGGTTAAAAAGTACCTAAACCGATTACCTAGACGCGAATGTTTGGTAGGTCGAGTTACTTACAACATCAGTAAAAAGTAATAAGATTATTTTTTCAAAATTTTGATACTCCCGTCGACGTTTATTTCCGATGGTATTTCCATCATTGATTGTAGCGGCCTAATGTCTGGTGGCGATAAACCAATCTTAGAACTATACATCGATTGCAAAAACTGTATAAAAATTCGAGATAGGTGGTAACAGACAAACATACAAAGAACCTGTTACGTCAAACGCAGGGGCAATAGACGATGGCAAACACGTCGGGAGTTTTAAAACTTCCAACCGATACGATTAGTAAGACTTTACGATTAGATCTTTATACCTACAAACTTCTTTGACTCGTATCCTGCTTCTTAATTCAAGTTTGTTGTAGGTAGTTCAGTACGTTTTTGGTGCCCTTGAACTTTTATGGCAAATAAATTGGGTGACTAGGTAGTCTCCGTCGCCATTTGCGTGTGTCAACCATTTTCTTTAGTCTTATCATTCATTTACAAGATACTGGATGTACAAGGATATGAATAAGTTAGGTACCACTTTCTTCAAGCACCCTTCAGATTTTTATCATTAGACTGATGATTCATGTTATTGACGTCTACTGTACAGCAATTTTTCAAGAAACGCGATTAGATCAAAGGTTTTCACATCATTGAAGCCATATCGGTGGGGTGTCAATCATTTATTGATAGTCGATTAAGTATAGTGAATCGATTGACACTCCTATGAATGAGCTCTTTAAGAAACTCATAATATACACTTCGTAAACCTCGTTTATGCTGTTTTTAATTGGAGTCTATCTTTGTCTTTGTCTTAAAATATTCCTTTGAGAAACAAGTCCAGCTGACCAATGTTTGAGTAGATATGTAATTATATTGCCATAAAAATATCTCATTGCGTAGTGGTTAGTAGGTACTTATTAGTCCAGCCAAATTGTTACGAGGAAGGGCTCGGAATAAAATAATGAAGTACAATTTACACCAAAATAAAACTATTATTTTACTATTGCGCAATACTAACTTGATCAAAATAAACCAAGATGGTAAAATCATCTCACTCCTCCCATTATTTAAGGTAGTTTACACAAATTATAAAGTATACCCTCGGCCACTTCAATATCACATATAATCCTCTCTATACAAAGTTTGTCTGAAAGAGATCGCTTTTAAGCGATAAGACCATTGTACCTTTATCTTAATGTGTTATTTTTTATTTTGTTTAAAGCATAACGTGTGCAATAAAATGTTTAGATTCATTCATTCATTCCTCCAAGACAGATTTTTCTTTCTTATGAATTTCTTTAGATAAAGCTTAGATATGGGTGGACGATTACGTAAAATATGAAGAATTACTTAATTGTTTTAGGCTCTATGGGCTATAAATTTTCACACCAAATTTAATGGAAGTGATCCAAATTAACAACCGTAACTGTATTTACAAGACCAAATAAGAAAAATCTATATTTATGTATGGACGAAAACAGTGTCGGTTCGTGACAGCCAGTTCCATGTTAGGAGCTTTACTATTCTGTTTCACGATACAAACTACAGCCTTATTAAATTAACTGAAACGAACTGAATGTACATAATTTGATAAATGATATGGATAGCTAGCGTGACATCGCCTACCCTATATGGATCGCTATTTAATTCATGGAGGTTGTTTCGATTTATTGTCTATAATGCACTTCCTATCATGTCGGCTATAATAGCTAGATTTCTGAATGAGGACACGGTAGGTACCTATATCTTGATCTTGACGGTAATAAAATTCTTTTCCGTTTTTGAAAATGGATTTCTCTGCTTTGGCTTATAATATATTATAACGGAAACACGTTACAACTGAAGTATTTTTCCTACAAGTGCAATTAAAGGGGGATGTTAGATTAGTTCTAACATCAAGGATATTTTTAAATAAACAATTTACCTAAGTTGGTACTTCATTTACTGGTAACAGGTAATACGGATGACATAAATAAATAATACTGGACATTTTCACACCGCATCATCTAGCCCCAAAGTAAGCAAGCTTATGAAATACACTCGAGAGCAGACATTTAAGGTTATCTAAAAAAACCTGAATATCTCGCAAACCACGCATGCTAGCTTAGTGAAATAAATTGTATTTAATAGAAAATTGAAAACCGCTTAAAAAAATGGCAAATAAATTTTATAAAAGTAATACAATTTATTTGCCACTTACATAGTGGCAAATAAATTGTAGTTTATTTATAAACAATTACTTAAGAAAAAAATAACCAATCTTACACAAAAAAGTAAAATTTTCTAAAATTTAAGTAATTTATGTTGCATCCTCGTGCTGCCAATACTGCAGTCACGCGGTTTGGCATGCTGTATGCCTGTTTCTAATCGAGGTTGAGGAATATTCTCCTATTCCTCTACTAGCGCAATTTTGAGCTCTCGAAGTGTAATCGGAGAGGGTTCCGTTGTCTCACACATCGTCCGATCTCGTCTCAAGCGTGCTCAATTGGGTCCAGGTCGGAACTGCGTGCTGACGCCATACGGCTAATGTATGTCGGCTCTTGAAGGTAGTCATTCACTATCCGACCAGTATGAGGTGGGGCATTGTCATGCATAAAAAAAGCATTCTCCCCCAAATTTATCCATAAATGGACAAACGAGCCGTTTTCTATAAGCTGGTTAAAGAGCCGTTTTCTATAAGCACGAGCTTTGTGCGACTCTCCGAAGAAATTCCAGCCCACACAAGCACAGATCCACCGCCATAAGGTACTTTCTCTTCGAGGCATGCTTGATTTAATAATTCCCCTGGTCTTCTTTACACTTTTGTTCTTCCATCGTGCTTGTAAAGCATACATTTTGATTCGTCTGAAAACATTACTCTTCAACGGTCCAATCTAAGTGATCTCGTGCATATCTTTGTCTTGAAATACGATGACCACGCTCCAGTTTAGGGCCGTTTGCGGGTCTAAATGGTTTCAAATTAGCTTCCGCAAGTCTTCGTCTTACAGTCCATGCACTTGAGTTGCTTCCTCCGAGGCGTAGAAACTGGTGTGAAAGTGCAGTTCCCGTGAGAAAGCGATTTTGAAGCATTGTGTTGACCAAGTATCGATCTACACGTGCTGTGGTGCACCTGGGCCTGCCATTTCCTGGGCACTGGGTCTGCGTAGGCTAGAGCCGGTTTCCTCGTAACGTTGGAGAACTAATTGTACTGTTGATAACGACACACCGACTGTACTTGCTGTATCACGTTGACTCCGGCCGTTTTCCAGCATTGTGAGAATTCTGGTATATTCTTCGGGTGTAAGCGACTTAAAGGAGCCCACATGAGCTCCTTGCCTCTCAGATGAATCCATAATCTCCAATAGTTTAATGTTTTTTAAATGTCAAAAAACCGATTTCATAATTATAACGGGAAATTGATAAAAAGTCCAATATGCAATTTCATCACCACACTTGAAGTATACCCTACCCATTAAAATGAAGGATCATTAAAATCTGTTTACAATTGACGAAGATATCGCGTACATAGGTACACACAAAAAAAAACGGAATTGAGAAACTACTTTTTTGAAGGAGCTATATTTGCGATTTCGCATTTTTATCCAAATGCTTGCAGTCCAAAGTTTTGTATCCTGCAGGTAGGTACTCTAATATCATCAAATCAAAATTAATAATAATAATAATGCTTAACATATTCTTAAAAAAATATGTTACAACAGATATGCAATTTGACAATTAAGCTTTTTTGAGAAGATACTGGAACTGCTTTAACTTTGACAACAAAGTACCGATGGGTATGCTTTCAGATAACCTTGAAACAAAATGCCATGATTCTTGACAAAAACATAGCACTGATTGCCATGGTTAAAAATAACCCTCCTGATTATAACAAAGCGTCAATATGGTTGAAGATAATTCAGATCGAATTCGAAATGCTGTAGTTGATGTCGTGGTATTTTTTGTAATAAAAATTATTAGTGTAACAAATTAAATTATTTATCTTTATTAAATCTTATGATAGCTAGGTACGCAATTTTTTTTTTCTATTTATTTCAGATATTATTTGATGTCACAAATAAGCCATCTGGCTTATTAACGCTAGTTATCTAACTAGCGTTTTTGAAATGTTTTGTTTTAAACTGTAGATCCCGTTTATTCCCGTAAATTACAAGATGTCGCCCATGGACTCCTTGTAATTTACGGGAATGACGCAGACATAATTGACCAAGATCCGACGTATGACAAACAGAGAAAGAAAAAAAACTGATACTGGTATGTCCATCGTCAAAACACAATAGTTACCCAAGAGTTGAAGGAGCACTTATTACACATATTAAAAAGTTTATAGACGCCATACCAAAGATTGAGTCGCACTATACGGGGTATATAAATTTCAACGCGCAATTACATAGATGGGGGCAAAAACATCACAGATGTTTTCAAAGATTTGAGGGAAGCGCAAGAGACCATAGGCCCGTTAATATTGCACCTTTTACAATGTTTTTCAAAGCACGAAAGGACCGATGCGACCTATGCCTGCAGAATGCTAATTCAAACTCCCAAGAAAAAAATCTGATCCATGACAAATTTGAAGCTCACTTGGAAGAAAATAAACTAAGTCGTCAAGAGAAATACAATGTTTTTTTCAATATAAGATGAAAAAAATAAAGTGCTTGTATTTAACCTGCAAGGTATTTTGCAGCCACCTAGAGGTGCATTTTACTACAAATCGAAGTTGAATAGTTTTAACATAATATAAGTTCACATTTCAGTAATTTAATTAAAAAATGCTAATATTACTTTGGATTTTCATTGTTTATACTTTAACAATACGAAATAAAACATTTAAATTAAACTTGAAAAGTGCTTCAATAATTTATCCATTACAGACATATATCCTAATAAATGTAATTATACCCATAACTATTTAATAAAATATAGACTTATAACAAAATAAGCGGCATTTCTAAGAACTGGCTTTCATTACATTTAATTGTACACAGACCTAAATCGGGGATTTTTTTTTAAGTAAAAACTTTGTTAAATAGTATTTTCTTATAAAACACATTGCAGTACGACTACTTCATCAACTATTCTTAAAATACAAAATTTAATTAATTACATGCTAAATTATTAGATTTTTACGCAATAATGTAAGTTATATTTCAAGTCATGATTGCTAAAACGTTTTTTGCGAAATTCCAAACAAAATCTTTTTTGGGTTAGGCCAGTTTAAGCGTGCGACATAGACCGACAGACAAAAATGGAAAAAAATACATTTTTAGATTCAGTATCGATTATAGATTAAAAATGATTTTTCAAATATCTTTAAATAATAAGTGTAACAGATCAAAGTTTGATCTGTTACACTTATTATTTATTATAGATAGATATAGAACATTAGATAGAAAGGGTGTTTTTATATATTTTTATTTGACAGAATATAAACAAAACATAAACAGATGTAGTAAATTCTTAAATCCTTTTCTATGAACTACGAATTTTGAATTATGACATTTTTGATATGCCATCAAAACTTTACAACAATCATGAAGTTTTATTACTTAAAGAGTATTAAATTATCAATCAAACACAATTTATTTCATTACACTAGCATTCATGGTTTCCAAGATATTCAAGTTTTTATAGATGACCCGGAATTTTTGTTCGCGAGTGTCCATTTGTTTTGTAGATACATACATAAAATATATTATTTCTTGAGAACACCCAGACCCGAGACAACGCGGCGGGAATCGAACTCGCAACCTTCTGCGTCTCAGACGGGCCTTCGCCCACTGCGCGACAGAGGTCGGTCATGACAACAAAGACGGCATATTTATTCCACAAATGCGAATTCATTGAGGCCTTCACAGTTTTCGAAACAATGAGAAAATCGCCTAACAGTTTCACAGTCGAATCGCGAGACAATCGGTTTTAATGGGCATTCTCAACGCGTTGCTCCTTTAATCGGATACGCTGTAACTGCTTAATGCACAAAGATACCTATTGTTAGTTTTTGGGTTAAATTGGCCCAGCCCATTGCAGTGAAAGTTTCATGGGGACACTGTAGTGGAATATCCTATGATATTATAACTAGGTCTATGAACTAGATATTTAGGTATATGTCTAGATTCCCGAGTTGATGAAAAATGACCCGAGTCTATGTGTGCCATGCTTAGTCCATGTACCTAGACGATGAGACGGTAGAGTCACAATCACCGTCTTTGAATAAGAAAGTCATCAAGCTGACCATTTTGTCAACTAAACAAACAATAAGTGATTGTTCTCATAGGCACAATGTTTTTTTTGCGAACTTCTGTTATCGACTGCTATAAATATGCAAATTACCGCAAAACTCATTATCTAGCCATCAGGGATTTTTTTAGACTCGATTATACATTTACGGCATGAAAAACTATTAGAATGGTTTCCATTGCCCAAATTTATACCCGAACCGGTACTATTGGCAAGAATAAAGGTCATGAACTATTATTATACTTACTGCATTATTCTTATCAATGGAGTGGTCACGCGTCACTTCTCGTTACGGTACATTTTTATTCGAATTAGATCGATTGTTAACAATTATAGGCGTTTCAGTTAAACCTTTGTGCTAAGCGACCATGAAAAATATTTAAATTATATTATTCAATAAAACACCATTCTGAATGGTATATAAATCCCACACTGCGCTTTTTTTTTAAATAAACTTGATCACTTTGTACAACACCCTTTTCCACGAACGCCAAGAGGCATACCTAAACACCAAAAAAAATAAACATACTGCTGGTACTGCTGACTACCATCTAAACAAACCAAATAAAAAAATATTTCTAATGCATTTCAAGGCTCATTATAAATTAGATGAAAAAATTGCCAAATAAAAAATTCCTTGCCTTGAATCCAAGGTGCGACGAGGTGAGAAAGACATCGCACTTTTCAAGGTGAATAGAGCCAAGTTCTATAATAGAGGCCGGTGACTGTGCCTACCAATGTTTGTAAATTTTTGTAAGTCTTCTCAAAATATCGTAACCCTAGGATCTTGGAAAGGGTAGGAGAAAGGGGATTCTCAAATAAACCCAAATGAGTAAGTACAACAGGACTACTTTTATTCAGGAATCGAGAATCACGGTGTGAATGTTTAGGGAATATTCGTGTTCCACTCTGTACAAGTATGAGTAAAGTGGAAAGCGGAATCAATTATTGGCAATCTTTTCTGCATCTTTTTACCCTGCGTAGAGACGAATTGCACTGAATGTAGAAAAGTACCTACACCCATATCTTACATATACATTGGACTAAAGATTTAATGATTGTCAATTGGTAACTATGCCATTGTATGTACTTCTACTAAATTACCTGCTGTTCTATGATAGCTGCAATAAGGTAGACTAAGAAATGAGATCTAGCTAGGTTTATCAATTTACCAAGGTGAATATAATACAGGTGATATACAGAATAGGCATGGGATCGTTTGATTGATAATCGTAATAACAATGTTCCGGTTGTTATAAACACAAAGGCACGTTCTCATAGAATATGTCCGCTAGTCCATCACATAAGTACCTATCTACCTACTTATAAAGTGGACGGAAACATTAATGTTATTGCCTAGATCCGTCTACATCAAGGGACTTCCTTGCTGGGTGAAAGTAGACTGGAAGCCGAGACTAGACAGACAGTATACATAAGTATTAAGTAACTTAAAATAAAAGTATTGATTCTTTATTTATAATCTTTTTTTAAGATAATAAATAATAACTATATTTTTTCTTAAAATATAGTCATGAAACTAAAGGAGAACAGCTTAGTTTAGGCCATTGAACTAATATCTCTGTACAAGCATCTCGCAAAAACCAAGAGCGGTTTCTGGGAACATGTCACCACAATAAATCAAGTAGGAAACAATTAGGGCACAAAAAAGGAGTCGAGCGACTTGGCTCTTGTTTTTTCGATGTCAGAAAATATTCAGTGTTTGTTTTTTTTTCAGTTACCGAACTCATACTTGGGGAGGACTTTGGATATGATGGATCTATAGGTACGTAGCACTGTAATCTTTGGTTTTTATAGGATTAGTATAAGACAAATCTTGGTAAGGTAATTTAATCGAGAAACATATTGCAACTCAAATATGAGATAATACTTGAGATATTGCTAATTAAATATGGATTACTGCAAATTTTATGCGTGTTTTGTTTAGATTTCCATGACGTTCCGTACATTCTTAGGCAGATCATATTGTAAGATCGAGTAGCAAATGGCTCAGGTATCTTATTGATGATGGCTCCTTCTTGGAGAGTCACGACCACCTCCGGATCCGATTGTTTATGTTATGTATTTCTTGTATCTCACAAGGTCTTGACTAATGCAGTTGTGTTATTTGCGGAAGTCCCTTTTTCTTTACCTTCGATAATTCTCAGACGTTTTCTTCTTTCTAGAAGTGCGTGATTCGTGCTTTTGCCGCATGAATCCTGCACGAGGTATATTACGTAGGTATAGAGCTAAACCATACCAACATGAACTCTAAATTTCAACGACAACAGCCTGTAAGAACCACAATACATATATAAACCATCATGATGAACGGCAGAGATTGATCGTTCCGTCCGATTCAGTCTAGGGAAATTTTCCACTAAGGTTTCCTGATGCTTGTGGGTCAGACATTTATCTATCTAAATCTAAACACTTTTTGCTTGCATTTTATGCGATGGTCAATGGTTTTGTGATTCAACCTTCAGGTCCATCGTATTGGGGCGAGCGGTACCGCGAGTGTACGGGCAAGCACCAGAGCCCCATCAACATAAACGTGCTGCGCGTGAAACAGGTCACGTTGCCGGACATCGTGTTCACCGGATTCGATGACTCTATCGACGACGTACACGTCAGCAACAATGGACACACAGGTGGGTTTGGCAAACAATCATCAATATACTAAATATATATAGGTACTTAGAATTTAGAGGTATTTCTGGAATCTACACAGAGCTTGCAGATTGAGTGATTCTGTTATCATAGCACTTATTATTACCTAAATAAAAATAAGTCATGAGTCATGACTGACAGCCGACGCAACATGAAACATTTATGAAGTAGGTGAAAGGAATTTTGAAAAAATAAAATAAATTACATATTTTATACAGTATTGCTCACTTCTCTGACACCGCAGCTACAACTCACTTGAAGTCTATAAAAATAATTAAATTGGATGTGTTTAGGCTCTTTTGAATTGTTTTTGGGAGCAGTTTATCAATGTGCCTACCAGTACGAGCACGAATGAAGTCGTGAGGCTATATATATCTAGTATAATTTATCTACAATAAGTAGATAAATTATACTAGCTTGGTCAACAACAACTGTTTCTTGTTAATAACAAACATTTTACTTAGTTATTGAATAAAATGAGATTTACCTTATATTCGGATGAACATTTTACATTTAATCTCTATCCAATAGGTAAATATGAAATAACCGCCTTCGTAAATAATACGACTTAATAAATGAGGGCATAGCAAAAGTCACCAAGAAGTTCGAAAACAGCAGCAAACGAGCATAAGGCAAATTGCTAAATAAATATTTTATGAGAAAGAGTAAAAACAATTAAAGCTATTTTCCAGAATTAGGTAAAATAGGTTGGATACCAAGAACAACTGCGCGTATTCGAGGACGTCAGGTACACGCGAAGAATTTTGAACTTTAACTTGCTCGTGTAGGGTTTAAAATTAACTATTATAGTTCATTCATATTCAAATAGGTCCCACGTGAGATTTTCCCATGAATGTGATGTATGAATTGGTCAACGGGACAATAACTAGCCCGCTGCATACAAATGCATGCGGTACTTACAGACAGCGGCAGTTTGACTTAAATATGCTGGAACCCGTAGACTTTAGTTAGAGTATTGGGCTGCATTTAAAAAGATTTGCCTTGGCCCTGTTATACCATTTCTTAGAAACTAGGACCTAGATGAATCAGTAAAAAAACATGTAAAAACTCTTTAATCATTTGTTGCTGAATGGTTGTACCTACATATTATGTAGGCATAAGGTGGCATCTGAACTAACGTTAAAATCCCTTGGTTCGTAGGTACATCATGGAATATTTGTCAAGCAACATTATGATGACGAAAAAAAGTAACTACCATGCAGGTCAAAGCTTTCACTACAGAGAGCTGAAAGTGTTTTAGCAGTGAGCTGATGTCTAAGCTTAATGCCGCAATTAATAAGGCATTTTAAAAACATCATCAAAATCAACAGCCTGTAAAGTTCAGAAAAAAATTTAGGTACCTTTTGTTTTGTAAAAGGATCATTAAAAAGAATAACCAGCCTTGTTATCTTGCCTTTCTCTCCTGGCTTAGTCGCGGAGGAACAGGCAGTAAATAAAACAAACGTTTCAAAGTGATGGAGTTTTAATAAAAAATAACTTATTGTTTTCTTAACTTACAGTGCTGATCGAGGTCAAAAACGAGCCACACCCACGAGTCCGCGGCGGTCCGCTCGAGGACGACTATGTCTTCAGCCAAATGCACTTTCACTGGGGTGATAACGACACCTTCGGCTCCGAAGACAAGATAAACCATAAAAGGTAAGAAAATACTAACACCTAACGATGTTAGATAGGAACCTATACATCGTATATTATTAATACGTTATTGGGAGCTATACTACTTTAATGAAAACGAGGAAGGGGAAGGGCACGAATAGACATGTCGTTTAGAGAAGTAAAAGAGACCGCCTTGAGAAGAAATAATTGTAGGGAATTGCATCAGTTACACCGGCAAGAGCTTAACTCCAACTCATACTAGGCTCTGATTGATGTTCGAGTCTGAAGTGACTCAAACAGTAGGTGTTAAGTACGTGCGAGTCGGAGATCAAGTCCATTGGTTTACCTACTTACATTGGTATGGCACTTACGTACGGTACAAGATCACTCGTAATTACGTTTGTGGAAGGACGTCATATATTTAAGTATGGAATCCTTAAAATATGACGCAAGTCAACATTAAGCCTTATTAATAGTACACAGGAAAGCCATTGGACTTTATGAATGTTCATTCGCGATTATTACTGAATTAACTCCAATTACAATAACATATTAATTGGGTATTTTATGGGAATATATTAACACATGAAAACAAAAATTCCATACGATTTTCCTTCTTTCCATACGAGGTGGCAAAACTGTGAATTGGGAGGCAAGTAAACAAGTTTAAAATATGACAATAACCCGACGCTTTCATTCCACGAACATTATTATGTACAAGATATTGTTTGCAGTATTGTGCACCTACCGTATTATAATATTTGAGACCTACCTTACAAAAATTGAGTTAAGTAGCTAGTTAAATACATACCTACAGAAAATAGAACTGTAACTGAAAATTAATGCGAGGTGTTCAGTTTTCAGGGTGGGAAAAGCTAATGCAAAATATAATATTGTCCGTTTCAGTTTTCCAATGGAACTCCACATGGTATTCTTTAAGGAGGAGTACAAATCCGTTGCGGAAGCTGTTAAGTATCCTGACGGGCTGACGGTGCTTGCCTTTTTTTACGAGGTAAATTGTAATCTTGATCGACGTGACAGTCATTTGCACTTAACTCAGTAGGTAAGGTATGATAAAGTTTGCTACATTTCACGTGATAACCATGCTTTATGCTTAAATTAACCTTACTAACTGACTTATTAACCTAACCTCACTAGATTAGGTTCAATAACCAACGAGAACTGGCTGGATCATTAAGGTTTCGGGGCCTTGCTACGCTGCATCGTCGGATTCTCTATATGTTTATGAACCCGAGCCACACTACAGACGATCACCTGTCTTGTCTGCAGTAACACTGCACTAGGAAATAGCTGTGTGAGACTAAAGAAAAGACGTGGAGAATCCTAGTCAGGACTATATATATGACTGTTAGGCTTATTTATTATTTTATAATTCCAGTTGGACCGCCACCAACACCCGGCCTACGACGACATAGTATCAGCTCTGGGCAACGTCACCGACCCTCACACCACCTTCATTATGAACCATCCCTTCTCTTTCCTGAACATCTTACCTTACGACCTGAAGCGATACTTCACGTATCGCGGATCTCTGACCACACCGCCGTGCTCCGAGGTCGTGATATGGCTCGACTTCGAACAGCCAGTGAGGCTTACGCATGAACAGGTTTGACCAACATCCTAACTCATAAATCGTTGTAATCCTTGTGCTGGATGCCCTGCCACAACATAAACCTGGGGTGGCATTGAAATAAACTAGTGACCGGTGGTGAAGAAAACGGTGTCTTGGAATTTTTGTTTCTTGGACATGCCGCATGCCGGTTTCCTTGCGATCTTTTCCTACAAGTGAAATTTATGCAATTATCTTAGCTGAACTGGTGGAACCGAGGTTCTATGACAAGCCGGTTAAACCCGTAAGTAATCCTTTAACAACCGAAAACGTCTTATAAAAATAAGCTTTTCTAACGTAAAGAAACTCAATTATTATATTGATAGGAAAACTAAACGAATAGGGAATGATCTGAATTCTCATGATTTAAACCGCTTCTCACGCGTCTTAGCCGGCTACTCACTCGTGAGCCACGAAGGTCGACCAGCGAGTAGGCGGTTGAGACGCCAGAAAGGGAGGTCAATAGATTATTTTTACAGATAGAAGCATTCAGAGAGCTGAGGTCAGTTAACGGAAAGATCACCCACAACTTCCGTCCCATCCAGCCACTTGGCGACAGGGTGGTGTTCTACAACATCGACAACAGTTACTTCAGCTACAATGAGATAGACGAGCCAGAGGAAGCAGAGACGACAAAACCTAATAGAAGAAAAAAGGGGCACGGTAGTTCCGGAAATGTATCACAAGCGAATCTATTGAATCTTTTTATTTGTGCTTTCTTGATAGTTTGTTACTAATATTTAGTAAAGATTCGGGTAAAATCTGTGTCCTCACATCTGAAAAATCGTCAATATTCTGAATAAGATGGCGTGCCTGATTCTGTTAGGTCACGAAGAATCGGCGTAAATTCACGTAGGTAGATTCCTTGTTAGTAAGATGACGATTCAAAATTGACAATCTAATATTATGCGAAAAGTATGTTTGTAGCTAATAATCTTCGTTATAATTAATGCAGAAGCAGAGGACAACATCAACAGTTCGATATAGCACATTATGTTACAATTAGGTTACCACATGGGTGAAACTGTAGGCAGAAGCTACAGGGAACTGTAGCTTCTGCCTACAGTTTCACCCATATTTATGTATTGTAGGTGGAAACCTAGGGTTACCAGATGGTCGGGATTCGTCGCGATAATCCCGACTTTTCATATCATATCCCGACAAAATACAAAATATCCCAACTTTTTAAAAGGTCGTCACAAAAAATAACTGATAATCTTCAAAAATTTTTATTTAGGAAAGATAGAAGTGAAGAAAATGGGATCTCAAAAGCTGAATTGGTGTCATGGTTTAAGTTACAATAGTCTCGACTTTCAGATGAAACTAGCTCCTGGTTTGTATCCTGACAGCAAGATTGCTGCTAAAATGTGTTGTGGACGCACGAAAGCTGCAGCGATTGTCCTCGCGCCATTTGCCAACAAGTGGTTACTGAATTAAAGGATGCTGAGTATTTTTCGGTAGGAAGCGATGCTTCTCATATTGGAAACATTAAAACGTATCCGTAAGCTGTGCAATATTTTAATCAGAGACAGGGATATCTAAAAAGCTGTTGCATTTTTATGAAGACTCATTTGAATCGTCCTAGGACATATTTGGGAAAATAAAAACAGAAGAAAGTAATTTAAAATTGACCCAGTTAACTGCTTACAGTGCAGACAATGCCTCTGTGAACTATGGAATCCACAATTCGGTATTTCAGAAACTGAAAGAGACAAATGATCACTTAATAAAAGCCAATTGTAATTGTCATGTAATTAATAATTGCATTAAATACGCAGAAGGCATTGTGATTAAAACATTTTATGAATTCAGTTCGTCTTCAACGAAAACTGCGAAACTTTTTTTTTTCGTTGCATGTATTATTTATCCCGACAAAACCACAAAATCCCGACATTTCGAAAATTTATCCCGAGATTTCAATTTTCTGATCTGGCAACCCTAGTTTCACCCATGTGGTACCTTAAGTAATTCATAAAAACCTATTTACTATGTAATCAGTGGAAATGAATGCTTATGTTTCTGTGTTATGCTTATGTTTCTTTGACTTTTAGAGCAGGCAACACATTGGCAATGCACTTGGTATTGCAGATGTCAGCGCTACATAACCGAGGATAACCTCTTACTATCTTGAAAGAGGTAAGAGTCTGTAATTCCTACCACACGAATATAAGTCAGTACATAAAACACATTTTTAGTTCACATTCCCTTCACTGAGTGTTATTTCATAATTTTGAGTAGATAGCTTGCGCTATACGTTACATCTTTGTAATCAAACATAAATAGAATAATTTGAAGATACATAAGTACCTACATAGACTAATTAGATTTTTGTTTTAGTATAGGAGCCTAGAGTTTAAAAATTATGTAAGCTTAATTAACAGACTGACATCATAAGAAATAATTTATAATCATCATAAAAGTGTATATTTATTCATAATGTATTATTGTAATCATAATTATTTTGTATCCTGTGATATTAAAATATTTGTTGGCTTGAAATTTAAATCCAATGTATGTATATGAAACAATAATAAAAATTGATTCAATAGTTCTTTTTGTTTCACTATTTGTCATTATTGTAATAGGTATTACAATTTAACACGGATGTGTTAAATTAGTCTTGTGCAGATGCGCAAGACCAATTTAGGTTAATTTTATTAGCATAAACACAGCCAATAAATAAAAGAATGAGAATCTTACCTCAAACATATATTCATTTCACAAAATAAATCAGTCTTCATCCACTACTTTATTATGAGTCATAGCAACCATAGCACTTAAATCATCTTCATTCCCATGTTTAAGCCGTTCCCATATAAGTTCAGCAATAGCTTTTTGAGTTCGTCTTTCTAATTTCTCAAGCTTTTTAGCGACATCTCTTTTTAGGTCCCAGTCAGGTTTTCTCGGAGCTAAGCTTGATATGTCCAGATCTTGCAGAATCACCTGAAAAATATAGTTTGAAAAGTTTTCAGTTAGTTGGTACAATACATTTGTAGTATGTGACTCAATTTTGCACTTACAAATGAGAAAAACTACATATTCTTGTAGAAGAATAAATGGATAAATGGATTTTGTTCAACTCATCCTTTACAGCAGATAAAACTAAATCTATGTAGTATTTCTTAATCTATGAATAAAAAGATTAACATCCGCTTAATTGATTGATATACCATCATTATGACAATCAACTTCCATTGATCTATGATAGAAGATAATTAATAGCATAAGATTAAACTTTGTTCTGTTCACTAACTTCTGTAACTACTAATTTTAGAATTAAAATGATTAAAAAACAATAAGCTTACAGTATAACACCAAAATGCTACTATTATTTAAAATTTACTGCAGCATTTTTATGATATTAAGGCATAAAAATGCTGGTTAAACCAAAGAGAATTGTATTTTGAGCAGATTAAGAGAGATTGATGGAACTGACATGGACATGGCAAAAATCTGATAAGTTTTACACCAACACAAACACAGTTTACCTTTTCTTTCCCAGCCTCGAGCAAATCTTTAACTTCCTCATCTAGTTCAGATGGTACAGCATCATCCAATTTCTCATCCAGTAATGCCTCATCTTGTGGTTTATAACTTCTGAATTTTGGTCTGTAAGACACAAAATGTGAAATAAAGTACCTATAGTATTAAGGTAGGTGGAATCAGTAAACATAGTTAAGAAATACAAAAAAAAACATGAATTTCACAGATGGAGAGGCTTCTCCATTTGTGCTTTTGTTCCATTGGACAAAAGGACTGTTTTAACTGAAATGCAATATTCCAATGCAGTGCGTACCAACAAGAAAACTGACCTTGTTCTAATATTGTTGAAGCATTTGAATTTTGTTGCTTGGTCTTAGAAATGTATTATAGATACTTACTTAGGAAGAAGTGCGATTTCATTGCTTGTAGAAGATGAACAATTTTCTGGATTTTTGCGTTTGAGATTTTTGAGTCTTTCTTTTCTTTTGAGGGCTTGTTCTTCTAGACTTCCGATAGATTCCGGGATATCCATGATCACCATAGTATGTACGATGAGAATAATATATATATTATTATTTTTATTTTGCGGCAGATCTGATAACTGAGCTAACTTTGATGTAGTAGATGTAGAGAGGATTTAGAAGATAACACAGCAAGCAGGTTACAAATTATTTTATTAGATAAAATTTACAACCAAAATAACAACAACAAAAATAGTTGTTAGTCTTTCTCACTCTCTCTCACTGTCATACAGTGCTGCCAACTGCTGCCTTTATCCAGTAGTTAGATATCTTGCGAAAAGTAGCAAAAAAAATCCGAGTACACAGATTATTTATTATTATTAAAATGTACAATAATGTAAAAATGTAAACTAATTAATTCAAATAGTAGTTAGTACCCAATTTTAGAAGGACTTCTTTAGGCAAAATACAATTATAGCAGCATTGACCACTTTTCCTGAAAGAGTCTCTGATGCAGAGGATTGAGTTTGGAGTTATCAAACTCACTCGTCAAGGCAGAACACAGGTAGTAATTCCCGTTTTTATGACTCTCGATAAAAAGTATTCACGTCATGCGAACATTTGCTAGAAAAAGTAGCTAAACAAATTTAGCAACATGTTTCATAAAATTGTAGCTGCCTGACACCAAAATATTGCTAAATCTAGCTATAAAGCTAAGTCAGTGACGTCACACCACAGATTTTTTTAGTCCAGTTCCAGTCAGTCTGTCAGTCAGTTATTCCAACCATAGATATATTATTACGTACTTCATTTAAAACCCATGATGGAAACTTCTTTCTTCTTACATGAATATAAAATAAACGAAACGAAATCTAGTTGGGTGGAAGGGAACTTTGTATGAAAGTTTTGGTTATTTAAAGTTAGTAACATGAAAATTTTAATTACAGCTACAGTTGATGCGTTTTAGGGTTTATGGATTTTCACATTTTAAGGGGAGGAAACGGAGGGGTGAATGTTTGTATGGGAGTATCGTTTTGTTTTAAGGTAGGAATGAGAACTACTTTATCGTGAATAAATAAGGTTTCATAATTTTTGGATTTTCAAATTTTAAGGCTGAAAATGGGGGGTCTAATTTTGTATGGGAGTATCATTTAAAAAAAACGCGTGCAGAGGCGCAGGCAACGTTTAGTTATAAATAACTCTTTATCCATTGTAACAACATTAGAATCTTCCAACAATGCTATTGTTTGATACACCAAACATTACTCTAACGGAAATTTACGATTTTCGAATGTGTTCTTTATTAGTGCTATGAGACCTTGCTCCTTAATCTAGGTCAATGGCAAGTACCCCGATTTACTTGCGAACGTCAAAATATAAGGCATAAATTTGATTGCATTGAGAAAGTTAGAGAAACTTAATTTTTTTTCAGCTCCAAAGGACCGCAGATATAAGTGTTTATATATTTAACTTGGTAGTCCACGCGTTCTTAAGAAAAAGGACTTTAATAGACAGACAGACGTACGCGAAATTAATGAATGCGGTCTGTAGTGATAAGTATGGAAAAATAACTATAAAAACACAAAAAGCGTTAATTTTTTCAGATTATCTCCGATGACCGACTGAATGTCCCGACTTTTTTTTCCAAATGGTGGCAACCCTGAGTCAGACTGACGGTTGGTTTAAATGCTGTCTTGATTTCACGTTTTTTTTTGTTGATTTGGAGAAGGTAATGGTAATTTCTTTCTATGGTGGATATTAAATCTATGATGCATAGGTGCCTAGAGTCACATATATTATACATAGGTAAGGCAGGGAAGTAGAAGAACAAGGTATTTAAGTAGGTTACCTACCTAAGTAAGTATTATTATACCTACCAAAATTCATCAAAATATGTTCAGCGGTTTAAGCATATAAAACGTAACAGACAGAGTTACTTTCGCATTTATAATATTAGTACCTACGTATCGATTGTATTTTTAGTAATAATACCTAGGCAAATTACAGAATTTTTGATTTGGTAAATAAGAATGTAGATAAATTAAATAGAGGGCAATATAGTTTCTAACATTTTACATTTTACTTAAGAATACTGAGGTAGGTCTGGTAAAAATAAAATTGAAAGTTATATGTAGGTATTTATAACAACCACGATTTTTTTTATCAAACTTTATCTGTGATTTTGAACTCTATTAAAAAAGTTATAAATCACTGCAAAACACTTTTTTCTTTAACTGTTCTTACCTAGGTACTAATGATAAAAAAAATAGTATAGCAAAGGGAAGACGAATATAACAGGAATAGGGTGGCCCTAAAGTCAGTTTCAAGAAAAAGGAAGTAGCACTTTTCCATCACTCTTTATTTATTCAGAAAATATGCAACAAATATTTTAGGTTTTTACATTAGTAGGTAGATAATTAGATAGATACCTACCTAAGTGAGTGAGTCAAAAAAGTTAATTTATGTTGTTTTGTTTTGATGTGTTGAAATAGAGATAAAGTACTTATATTTAAATACTTAGGTAGATATCCTAGATACTTTACTGATTTTGATTTCCGACCCATGTAATCTACATATTTAATGTATTTTACAAAATAATAACTTAGTAAATTTAAAAATACTAGGTTAATATTACTGGTTTATGTAGGTAGGTAGGTATTCGTACAAAAACCAAAATACCTACGCAGTCTGAAAACTTCTAAAGACAGTTTTAGTCGTAAATAAAGTTTTCTAAGTTTTAAAGTAGGTACTCAACAGCTCAATCTTTCACATCTTTCTTAAGTACTAATCACTAAAATATATTTATAAAAAGCTTACGAATATATTATCTAGTTACCTACAAAATATGACCCTGTTTCACCACCACCGAAATAAGTAATTCGAAGTAACATTTTGACGAAACAAGTCTTTAACATACCAAAACTATTTTGTTTTTTTAATACTAAGAAAGGTGTTGAAACGGGACATAGATAAATTTATGATACTCTAATAAGTACTTATGGCAGTTCGTATTATGGTAGAATAAATAATTCTTACTTTACTATCTACCTACACAATTTGGCCCTATAGACAAACGTCATCGAAGCGTAGTAGGTACCCACGTACTTATGCTTTTTATCCATGCATTTTTTAACGCTTTTGTAATATACTCTACGCATGGAGGATGCTTATCTAAGGGAACAGTTTACTTAAATAAACATACTTACTACAAACATTTAATGATGAACTAGCAATTTCAAATTATTTAATTACATTGGGGGTCATGGTATTCCAAGAGGATTTCTTTGGCAGTGCATACGTTTCACAATAATGGACAAATTGGTTTGTTCCTATAATTTCTGTAAAG
The DNA here is from genome assembly GCA_961405105.1 of Perizoma affinitatum. Taxonomy (NCBI): domain Eukaryota; kingdom Metazoa; phylum Arthropoda; class Insecta; order Lepidoptera; family Geometridae; genus Perizoma; species Perizoma affinitatum. Next base: position 14,038,226 of record OY560184.1, on the reverse strand, counting down.
ATGTAAACTTATCGTGAGAAACTACTTTGAATCTAGCTAGACAAAAAATATTTGCAAGCAATCAGCGAAAATTTTTATATATGCCTTCTGTTATCGAAAGTTAGTCTATTTGAAACGTTATTATTGTACGGTATTCCATGATTTAGGGATAAAACTTTAGTCACTATGTTGAGGTCTTCATGGGCTCTACCATTAATAGCGTTCTGGGCCAGCAACTGTCTCAGCTCTGCATCGGCGTTGAATTGACTTTGCCTGAGCCCTGGGAAGAAGCGATTCGTGTAAATCGGACCGAACGTATTAAATCTATTGTAATTCTGTTGATTATTGAATCCGAAATTCCCGACACCAGCTTCCTGTCTGAATACGCGAGTATTCTGCTTGAGCTCGAAATCTCCCCCAGGTCTAAGCTGATTAAAAGTTACTCCTTGGTGAAACCCTTGTTGTAAAGGAGCAGGCTGTAAAAAGGTGGTGATTCCTTGGGGTAGATGGTTCTCTTGTAGAGGGAACTGGTCTCGCTGCTGGTTTCGCAAATGGAGAAGAAAATCTACAGCCTCACGGTTAGGAAGCTGTTGTTGATTAGCTGCCACATTTGGTGGGCGTTCCAAAGGTACGCTTGATTGTATCAACACTTTTTGTGGACGGGGACCTACATTTTGGTTCAAAAACTGATTCGGTTGAACAGACTTTTGTATTTGAAAATTAGAAGGGTTTGTGGTAGGAAGCTTTTGTTGTTCGGGAATTTGTTGTCGGTTCAATTGGTTCTGGTCTAAGGTAATCTGTTGTTGCCTTTGTACTTCTTTCTGTTGTAGAAGAAATTGTTGTCTTCTAAGCAGTTCTTCTTGCTCTCTCTGTTGAAGCAGCAGTACTCGGAGCTGTTCCTCTAGGATTCTCTGCTTATCTTCTAACTGTCTTTGTAGCGTAAGTTGTTGGTTGACATATTCAGGCTGTCCCAAATTGAAATTATTCGTATGTGCTAATCCAGGAGGTGGTGCTAGTGGTTTTGCTGTGTTCAAGGTGTTAGTTTGTTGGAATATTGGTATGACCTGTTTCGGCTGTCCATGTGCATCTTGGTGCACCGTGAACGCTGCAACAAGAGGCGCTTGGAAAACTTGAACATCACGTTTATCTACATCTTCGATATTTTCTCCATCATCGTTGTGTGTCGGCTTCGGAGTTGTGGTTGTCGTGGTGGTCGTTGTCGTTGTGGTTAGTTGCGTGGTTTTAGTGATCGGTTTGTAAGTTGTCTTCTTTTCTGTGTCCACGGTTGATTTAAGCGTGCTTGCGATGCTTCTTTGATGAATGTTTCCAGTGGCTCTAGCTTGCAGTATTTCGTTGTAGGGTGACAAAGTTGGATGAGCCGAGGACAGTTGGTTCTCGACGTTACCAACAGTAGTGCTCAGGATAGAGAAGTTGCTGTCTATCAATGTGGGCGTGTTATTAGTACTGTTGAGAAAAGCTGATTGTCCATCAACTACAAATGAATGTATTTGAATGCCTGCTTTAGATTGCTCGGTCGGTAATGTTCCTGTGATGTCATCACTCGTGCCTGAGGTTTCTTCATAGCCTGTTGTCGGATCACTTTCTTCGAGATCGCTAAGGGCTTTGAGCAAAGCTTTCCTGATGTAAGGATCTAAACGAGCTGAAGGCTTCGGCTCTATGCTGTTAAGTTTATCATTCAAACCATCTGTAGTTGAATCTTGAGCTGCACTCAGTGACAGGACAGCGATTAGAACAAGCGCTGGCACCTGAAATAAATAAAAAGGGATTTTAAACCTTTAAGTGTAATTTTTAGGTACAACTTAAGTTGATGCCCAACTCCATAATCAAATTAAAGTTACGAGCTATTCTTGAACTCATAATATCAAAATCGGTACCTACCTACCTCAAAAATAACTGACAATAATGAAAATATCCTAAAGTTGTACGGAGATCGCATTGTAAAATAATTAGTTAGGTACGAGAATTGGGTTATGCATATAGTTAAATAATATCCTTAATGGAACATGGGGCATATGCTACATACAGAATTCCCCATGCAAAAGACATCAACGCGCGATTCGGCTTGTAGTATAGCTTTGATAGGTATCTTACCTATTTAAACATAGACTAACAATTTTTCTTATTTCTTAAGATATTTTGTCTGTTGACCAGAGGTTATTTGATTATTATTAGTGTTGCATCACTACTCAGGCAAGAGCCACATGATTTACATTCAGAGAAATTGTGTTATATCATCAATATCACCTATCGCAGTCGGAACGCGACTCGATAATTACGATATCTAACTATTAAAAACTTCCACGTTTCCACGATTTTGATGTTTTTAGTTATCTTCGGTTACCTACATTGTTCCCGTAATATAGAACAATGCAGTTTTCTTTCCAATCGATTATGTAACGATACTGGCAGCTCGTTGTAAATTGAATACTTGTAGTCATCTCACATTACGATATTTTAACAATTTGGTTGAAGGTATGCTGTGTATTCACTTCTACATCACTGACTTCTTCACCACTCTCTATTAAAGCTTGCATTAGATTAGCTAATGAATGCATGTAATGCCATGCCGGCAACATACCAGCGGAACTATACCTAACGTGACAAGAGAATGGCCACCATTTACATAAAAGGATTTTCAAGGAAGCTTTTGTTAGTGTGCTCTAGAGTTTCTCTTAAAATGTCACCGTATATTCATAAGATAGCTACTTTCAAATAGTTTGCACGTCATTGAAGCCAATTATGGGGTGCGCAGAGGATTTACACGTTGACGTCCACGCACACTTCACTTCACTTCTTGATTATGGCTTTTGTTAGCTATACAAAAGCAATAAAATATGTTTTGTTTGTTTGTTTTTGGATGGAAGTTCAGTGGGATAGTTAGGCATAAGTGCGTAGTCTGATTCATTCCTTTATTGCGATAAAAGTGTTCGCTAATTCGCTCAGTCGATGTCGGTGGGTAACTTTTAAGCTACTAAGTATTTTGTAATAACATTATATATATGACGAGGAGGCAAGTAATTACAAAAAATGTTGTGAGTGCCTCAAGCTTAAAGTAAGATGTTGTCGGTATCATCATGAGACGCTTTCTCTGGTCGTAAGTCACGGACTCAGAAAAGCTCGCGCGGTGTTGGCAAATGTCAAACAAAATCAATACAAATCGCTGCCGCGCCCACGCGTGACATAACCCAAAATGCACATTAACTAACCTAGGTACATATTAACTCAACTGAATTAGCTTGATAGGTAGGTAGGTATCTAACAAGTTGACTTAAAAGTAATTATGATTATAGTACCTACCTGTAGCATTTTTTAAAGGTCTTATAAGGCCACTCAACCTCTTCGCGCTTTCTATAATGACTTCATATGATGTTTTATTAAATCATGTTTTCAAATTCCTTGCAAAATTCAAGCAGTAGGTAGGTATATAATATAATTGGATGAGGCTTATGTGACTACGATAGCTATCTAAACAAAGAACATTTTTGCATCCCACAAAAATATTTTGAAATGAGCATTTCCTAAAATGTCTTTGACTTAATAGCACAGATATTTGTTAGATAAGTTTATGTAATCGCGATCGTGGGTAAAAAAACCATTCATCTTTTTGTATTCAAAAGAAAACTGAACACAGCCATGGAACGATTCAGGGCCTCTCTAAGAATTTATGTTATAATTATTGTCACAATTTTGATATATCTTCTGAAGTTAACTTACACTTTGACCATTACCGAAGTAACTAGATATTACTTAAATACCGCAGTAGGAGAAGGTTGGACTAGCTAAGTAGTTACTTACCTGCTATTTGCTAAATTAATCCTATCCTTTTCCCTTATATTATAAATGTCAAGTTTTTAAGCACAGAAGTTTGGATGTTTGCTTCTAATAATCTTCGTAACGCATAGAAATTACGTTGCGTAAAATTTTCTACTTTTTATTTGGGAACCACGCGGGTAAAGCCGTCGGCAGTATAAAAATAAATGATTGCCTGAGGACAACTCAACTACCGCCACTCTAATATCAGATAGATCATCTGCATCATTTTTTAAAGTGACTTACATTGTCCTCAGTTAGGTACATCTACCCTTCTTGTCGTGGAGGAAATAATTTATTCGTGACGAGATACCATGATTTGTGAGTTTGAATGTTTACACCCGCAAAGTTGTTCATACATGGTAACATACATCTGTGCCGAAATATCAGGAAACATTCAACATCACAGATCATAGCTTTAAAAGTGATAGTTTCAAAAGTTTTATCCTGTTATAAATTATCCTGACTTTATTTATTTATTTTTATTTGGAAAACAAATAGAACAATGACACTTATAATAAACATACAAAAGATAATACATCATTCTCACACATAAAGAATAAGTGGAAAAATATGTGGCTTACCTACCGAAACAATTAACTAAAATAAACTAGTGAATACAAACAAAAACTAAATGAACTAAACTTAGAATCGGGTAAGTTAGGAAGTTCCTCGCAGACCGTCACTTACTATCTTCTTACTTTCTTGTTCTTACACAAAAACGTATCTAATATCTATAGGATGTAAAGTAGGTAGAAACCTAGTTCCTACAAGACAAGTATTGGAGAAAACTCCCAGCCGAGTTGAAATCGTGAGTTTGACCCGAGAGTGCACCCTCGCTCGACCTGCGATACGATCAGCAGACGAATAAACCATTATAATGAATCCCTCTGCGTTATTCCGATTGCAGCTGGTAATAAGGTGAACTAGTTGTGCAGTTAGTAGATGGAAATTGAATCGGAAGAAAGCATAATGATGAAATACCTAATAAGATTGAGGTAATAATGTTTGGATACTTGGGTAAAGCAGATTCTTCTAGATTGTCTTAATATGTAAAACTGTAAGAAATACTCAGATATTGTGATCCTATCACAGTTCTTAAAACAGTAACTCTGGCTGGGCCTAAGTTCAAAAAAAGGCTTACTGTTTATTCATAGCGCTTGGGTTCTAAATAGGCATCTTGTTGTATGAGAACAGCTACTGAATCCGTCTTCTCAGTGTTCCTTTGTTTTTGAAGAAAATAAAGTTTCCGGATGGACACATAATTAAGATTTAGGAGATAATTAGAACAGAGTTTAGAACGTTTATGATTAAGGCCGAAAAGGAACGGGATATTTAAAAACTCAAAATCTATGAAGGCACTCTAGCTAACACTTTTTAGGTACTAATACATTAATATACCTAATGTTCGTAGAAAAACCATAACTTTTTTGAGGAATTGAATAGAACAATTATCTAGTGAGTAGGTTGATAGGTACATAATAAGATAACAATAACTCAAGGAAATGCTAACAAAACGCACATGAATATAGTAATTTACGCACAATGCTACATAATTGCATAATTCTTCATTGTCAACAAAGTTGGAAACTCACTTTCAATAGTTCGCAACTAGTTGCATACATCAAAGGATTTCGTAGGTATATGACTATGAAGCTCACGTATCGATCGATTATTGAGGCATTCATGTCATGTATTCATCTCATAACGTCTTCACGACACATAAATTGACAGTAATCATTTGTTACGTTGCTTTTGATGAGCTTTAGATAAAGGCTCACTCGAGTATTGTATCGTTCTACGACTAATAGACGATACACCTATATATTTGATTATGTTGTCTCGTGGTTGGCTAATTGGCCCTGATAAAATAATTTAAATGTATTGACATCGACACATCCTTTCCAGTGCACTCAATGCAATGTTACAAAATTGACACTAGATTTATATAACCTCCCTACAAACTTTGCTAAAAAATAGGCCTCCTCCGAAGTAAGCTCCCTTAAATTTGTGACCCATATCTGTATTCAAAATTATTTAAAAGCTATGCAAATCATGAACGCGACTGTCTCCTAACTTAAATAACAAAAATAACCTCACACTATAATCTCTTTGATGACATCCTCAAAACCATAAATATTATACCACAGAACAGCATCTTATACCCTTACGGAATCAATACTCAACATACAAATCAGTGAATAATATACCAAGTATGGGGTAGTCAGAGGCACGCCCAAGCATTGTAATTGGCACATGCCAGCGTTTCTGCACGTGAATGGTTGCAAGTGGTTGCAAGCCTATCGCAATTATATAATCACTGCAGGTTTTTACCGATAGTATGTTCTAGGACATCCCGGTTGCCGGTGCCTAAGCCTAGTCTTATAATAATTTGAGTCTATCGGTGGCAAAACTAAGATGAAATAGAGCGGGTCATCAAATTATAACAGCATAACGGTACATGTTTGGCCCACACGGTACAGATGGGACTAATTAGCACAAAAATCTTCTCTTAGTCACTGTTTTTGTAATTTTTTTATTTTTAGGTATTTATAGTGTCTATTTATTATTTAGTGTGTAAATGTTCTTTCTGTGCATTGTTGTTGCCAAATAAATACCTACATTTCTTTCTTTTTCTTTCTTATCATTGTGCTGCCCATTATCGATTACACGGCTCCGTGTAATCGATAATGGGCAGCAGAGTCGCCGCCGCCGGCCGGTGCACTTCATCTACGACCCATTGTGCAACGAAATAACACGGTCAAAGCTCAACGTGGACGATATAATTATCCAGAGATCACTAACCGCCTCCAGCCCTATCACACATCGAATAGTGGTGATTATAATGATTAACACCGATAATGATGTATAGAAACAACTTTCGGCACTGATATGAGTATTTATTTGATCTTAAGTTTAATCTACCACGATTTAATATTGATTTGCGGCTATGGGCTTTCAACCTGTCACGTGGAATGCTAACTACTTGCAAACCGCTGGACGTTCTACGCGTTGAGTATGAATCTAAGGATGTCCATCATGGGGAATACAGTCGTGAGCGTGTTTGTTTTTTTTTGTTATTGTCTTTGAAAATTGAACTTTAATAAAATAAACTGAAAAAGAAAATGAGCTGGTTTTTTTTTACTCTGCAAATTGTACGCCTAATAATTATTAGGTACTTACCTACCTAAGTCCCTTATCTATGTCCATCATAGTCATGTACAACTTAGAAGCACGCTCTCGAGTTCTTGACTAGGTAATTCAATTTCACCTCTTGTACTTTTTCATCTTCTAATTTTATTTTCGTCACGGTATCTAAGTACCAATTTTGAACACGATAGGTAGATCCAGAACGAATAAATTTATCTTGAGGTGATTGTAGCACAGAAATATGATCATTGTGATGATGATGATGTTTGTTTGTTTATACAAAAAATAAAATCAATGATACGAGCTAGAGTACGGGATAAAATAATTAAGTCCAATCATCAAATGAACACTGTATTTGTAAAATCACAATATAGCATTAATAGCGAAACAAGCAGCGCAGCAAAACTACGCAATGAAAACAAAAACACTAAATTACTCCTTAATTAAGTACAACTTTATAGCAAAACAGTCACATCACTAGTCAGTGGGTATTGCTTCTTTATCTCTTCGATTAATTCACAATCAAATCTTGAACTGAACTGAACTGTCGCTACGGGTCGCTTGCCGCGCTTATATATCCCGCCAAAACAAGGCTGCGTTCCTTACAGTACTTTCTCGTATGGGGAGTTTCCCGCACGCTGCCTGCGCGCTGCCTCGAATATTCGGGACGCATTACTTCTCTTACTAGCGCGGTTAATGCCTCCATACGATACTAGATGACGGTACAAAAAGAAGTCCATTTGATAAGAGAACTAACTAGCCGCGCACGTCACAACAGGTACATTTTGTTGATACTCAATAGGTATCTTCCTAGATACGATTTTTGACGAGTGGAGGCGATCCACTATCGACCGATTGATACTAATGGTTCCTACTTATGTATTTTTACAAGGGTTTAAACTGCACACATAAACAATTAAGAGAGTATTTTTTATAATGATACTTACACGACAAAACAGCGTGCTTGAAAATTATTACAGGGAACTTGCTATCCACCCAACTCTCCTTCACAAACGAGTCTGATTAGTTTCAAAGATTAGTTATCGTGTACAACCAGTGCTACTAATTCAATGCTTTAAACACAATGGTTAGCATTGTGTCACTTCACCACATATTTAGAAAATAACGAGGAAATGTTTTCCGCATCGTTCACGCATGCTCTCGGCGGTTTATGATGAGCGATAAAGCAGAATGTTTTGAAATAAACAGCCAGACGCGGTTTGCCAGTTTTCCTAAAGCCTTGACCACACAGGACACAGACAATTAAGGTTCCAACGAGTGGTAACCGGGCTTTACTTAAAAGTCAAAGCCTCACGCAGCGCGCAGAGATTACAAACTAAACTACCATTGAAAAAAGGTTGAACTACCTTTCAAACAAATAAATATGTTTTTGATTGATGTTCAGTCTCTTTTATACTAGTATACTGATACATTGGGAACACGTTTCACTGACAGTAGGTTGTGTAGGAAGTTCTTTTTCGAAACTTTAGTGTTATGAGCTTAGCCGCTTAGCATATCAGTTTTTCAGGATGTTAGCGTTGGCGTTGGTTGGCTTATGGCTTTCCCTGGGGCGTCACAATGGTTAATAACCTACTACGGCGTGTGCGCTGCGGAACAACCATTCACGCGTTGTGAGGTAAACTCTAAGACTATTTAATTTCCATCTATACTTTTTTTTTGATGACCTCTGTGCAGCAGTTTGCGAATGCTCGCCTGAGACGCAGAAGGTTGCGGGTTCGATTCATACATATTATACATAGAAAAACAGCCAAGATCCCGAGACAAATGTTTGCAAATATTTGCATATGCATATATCAATTGTAATTGTAAAAATGTATTACGGCTCGTAGTATAACTTATTTCAGTATTAAAATCATTATTTCTGAAAATATACAAAGAATAAACAACACGTAAGAGAACTTTATAATACTTTGCTTACAGTGTTAACAATTTTAAATAGTAAGTTTTCTGCCCTACCACAAAGTTTCAATGTCCTAAAAAAAATTTACTTCATCATCATCATCATCATCATCATCAACAACATGTAGAGTTCCTTCCACTGTTGGACTAAGGCCTCTCCCGAAGAATACAATAGGACGAATAATGTTGGACCATCTCCATCCGCTTTAATTTTACTATAGTCTTAGCTTTTGAAATGTTATTTTAAGAATTTCATAATTATCTATCTCATGCGATCGTCTTGATCTGATGAAATCGATCGGAATGTCATTGAATTGTTTTAAAAGTTCTATTATGGACTATACGTACGTACCTACTCGAAGATACCATGTTTTGTAGGTACTTTTTGTAGGATTGCATAAGAACGGCCAATCGTATTGTTTGACAGATGTGTGAATGAGCTTTTCATATTGGATGCGCTGACGGATTTTCAACGCTAAATCCGTGGATTTAAAGATACATTTACAAATATTTGACTGTTTATATACACGTTTCATTAAATGTGTAAATAAATTATACAATAAAACCTCATTTGCTACCCAGAGCGTGATAAATACAGTTTCGAAAGCACCAATGAATTTCTCTCAACTTTAGTAACTACCTTGTAATTTGCATAATACTTATAACATACCTGCCTGCTAAGCATAATGAATATAGGCATAACGCACAGATCATGTGGATTTAAAAATGTTTTGTAACATGTCAATGATAACTAAAACTTATCGGATTGAAACCATACGATCTCAGTTTGCAAGGATTAATTTTGCAGTTATGTAATCAATTCTCGTGGGAATCAAATCATATTTCGGACACTTCGGATTAAACATGACATTTGATATAAGTTATTGATATAACAAAATAACATTTACAATTATGAGCTTTTGTTTCAAAGTCGGTGCTTGTTGCACCGTCAACTCGTCAAGTGAACAAGGCATTCTGAAACTATATAGTATATATATAATAAATATATATTATATTATGCACGTGAACGTAGTTTCACTTTGATTACTGAGTACTGGCTTTGATATGTTTATCGGAAGCAGGTACCACGAGAACTCTAGGTAAATATGTTTTGGGTGAAAACATCAAGGCCTTACAAAAATTAGACATTTTTAACTCAGGCTGAATTTAAAATTTTAATATTAAAAACAAGTACGTCAACAGCGAATGAGGTTGATAAGTCGGTGTTAATATTTAAAAACGTCTCAAATTTTCAGAAAAAAGAACAGTTTTTCTATTCATATTTTCAGAAAATCTGGCACATGCGTTCAATTTCAAGTTCGGCCCAAAAAGTAGGCCCCTTTTTACCCCCAACAAAAAATAATAATAATTTTCAACTCAAAATGTTGTTCCGTTTCTTCCCAGTCTATAATAATGGGTATTAATTGGTACGGTTAGAAAAAACATGCAAGACATTTTGAAATAATAATAAATGTTATAATATCGATGACTTGGAATCAACAAGATTTAAGTACTAACTTTTGTGCGATGGGTGAGGGTGTCGGGGCTGTGTATTATTTAATGTGAACTTGCTTATTTAAAAGTTGAGCTTAACTAATACACTTTCAACCCGTATCTTGTGATTCATGTGAGGTGCCGTTGTACGTGCTTTGCCTTTGACATTATTGTGAATGCAACTTTCCTCTGTGAGTCGTGCGCATGCGTTGCACTGATAGAGATACCGATGACGCTTTGCTAAAGGCATATCACGGAATCAGACGCTTACTAAATATGTAAATACTGTAAATAGTACCACTCTCTCAGGCTTTTGAAAGGTATTGTTAGAAATAATTGCCTGCAGCAAAAGTAAGAGACTGTTAATGCTTGTTACGGAACATCACGTTAAATTTACGTACCTACCTTAGTACGAATCCATGGAAAAGTAATGCGACTGCGCGTCATAGAAAACATGTCTTGAAAATTGGTGTAAAGATATTTTTTTTAATAAAAATCATTTTATAGGATGCTAGAGACATTTCAAGATAAAAAGATCATTATTTTTCAAGCTTAGTAAGTATTCTTAGCGCAAGTCAAACCCACTCATTATTAAATTGCAATAATATTTCCAAATAAATATGGTGCTAAGTGAAACTTATAATGCATTAAGTGTCAAGAACCTGACTTAAAAATATATAAAAAATTATATTATGTTTATTTTTTATAAAATTTATATGTAATCACCCTTGAAGTTTACATAACCATTCAAACAAAAAAATCGGTTAAAATAACCAAAAATATCGCATAACATTATACACAAAAATCGGATGACGACGCAATTAGCGAAGATAGAAAGTAACAAAAACACACACGATAAAAAAAACATACAGCCGAATTGAAATCCTCCTCCTTTTTTTGAAGTGGGTTAAAAAAGCTAATTAGAAATAGTTGTTTTGTGTGAACCTTGTTTTGATCAACTGTGTTTGATGGTATTTTCAAAGAAAACTTACATTATTTCACATACTTAACACGAAGATTTATCTTATTAATATATTCAAATCAATAAATAATTTTTATAAAATCTTTATTCATACAAGTATGTAGTTATATAAAAAATACAGATGAAAGAGCTATCTAAAGATCGTTGCAAACAATCTTAATTAAATTTAAATATACTAATCAATATTTTGCACTTGTATGATATCGACAATAGATCGGAATATCCTAGACCTACCTACTTAAGTTAAAACATAACAAAGTTATGAAATAATATACACACTAAAATCATGGCTCGTAAAAATATACTAAAAATGCTATTAAAAAGTGAAGCGGGCTAATGTTTCTCAGAGCTGTCATTATTTGTCGATTGTTATCAATTTGTTCCGCGTTATCTATGAAATCTGAGGATTTCACAGCAGATTTTTGTTATGCTTATGAACAGGCAGATGCTCATAAGAAGATGAAACGTGCTAATGATTATTACAACAGCATCAATTATCGTTATGTTATTTAAAAAGGGCCGTATCCACCAAAGTGGTGATCGAGCTTCTCGCTTCGTTTGTACAAACTACAAACAAACTAGTACAATTTTTGATTGTATTAACCTTAAAAAAATACAAATAAATAAACATCAAATATATAAACTTTTTTAGTGCATCCTTTTTCAATAAGCTTAAAATTTCTTAACCGGTTATGTGATCGTTAGTTTCCTCTACTATAACCGGAACTAGTCCAAGTATCAGAATGAATGTGTTTTCTGTTATTTGAATATTTAAAAAGTTTGAATCCAGTTTGTTAAATAATATCTACTTAGGATCAACGTTCGAGAAACCGTAGCTTATGAAATGTTGCATCATAGTGAATACATTAGGTTGTCCATATTATATGATGTTTCTAATAAATGTAAATGAAGATGTAATTAAATGACGTCCATATTTTTTAAATAAAATTCCGTTTTAAGATTTAAAGAGACTCGAACCAGCACCTTCACCCACTATTACGATAAAGCTGACACTAGGTCCGGTATAATGTATAATATTATAACATAAATTATTGTTATGAATTTCTCTCTCCACGGAATCTCAATAAAAGTATTTTGGCAGATACAGACTGTTTCGAAATTTTACCTACTGACAATCTGACAACCTTTTTACCTACCCATGTCTAACGGTGAATTGCGTCAAAATCTTAAAACTACCTTTTATTTTTCGATAGTTAATCACACTCACCGACGCTACCAATTTCCTGCAATTATATCAAGTTTTTTATATAATTGGCATACTCTTTTGTTATAGGTACTCGCATTCCAGTTTTCTCATAGTCTGAAATTGACATAGAATTCAGTAACAACTTTTAATCATCTAAAAAAAAAGTATTAAAACAGTATTCTCGTCTTCTAAATGAAAGTGAAGATAAACAGGAGGAATAGCTGTACTTCTGTGCTTTCAGTTTCTGGAATTAGTCTAGCCTTAAAAAACATAATAGACCCCTTTTTTCTTCTAGGCTTTATCTGCAGTTATACCGTAGGATGAGTGCGTTGTGATGTGATGTAGGTACATACCTACTACTTAGTAGTGAAAGTTAACGTCATCATGACGCGGGAAGCGACGCGGACGTGCGGATTTTGTACAAATTGCCATCTACTGTTGTCTGTTACACTAGAGGTAATGGGAGAAATTATTTTCTCGACAATCGTTTGGACATATTTAGAGAATATCCAACCTGCTAAGTTGTTCGGTAGACATCATGGCATGAAGACATGAAGAAGTGTTATGGTAATGACCTAAGTAATGCATTAGCACGTGGATGTCGTGCAGCTGCGGTACCGATTGATAAATATTTAGGTTCTCATTACCATATTGTATAAAGATTTAAGGTAACGTAATGCGAGACTTTGGAAGTAAAACAAAATTAGCACTCGAGAGGACACAATGATTTAATCTTTGACTTGGTTAAACTACAGCGATACATAAAGAGTTGCACTGCATGCAAAGACATTTTAAAGACCGTACCTTGACCTTAGGTCACCACTTCTCCATACAATTATTTATAAGACAAAACAAAAACTGACTTCAAATAACGGGGAATTAATAAAAAGTCCAATATTAAATTTAATCTTCGTACAGTTTAAAGATCTTGAGTTGCATCATCTGTCCACATATAAAATCATAGCTCATATAGATATCGAGATCGATTGTTAAACATCGCCAAATAAAGTTGTAAATTTCGTCCATAATAAATAGGTCAAGCATTCGGTGTATGCTTTTTTAATTATATCTAGTTTTATGTACAAAGTTATATAAAGAGTTAGTTATCGGTTAATCTTTTTTGTTGATGCTTATGCCAGATTTCGTTATATATACTTCCCACCCACATAATAATAAGCCATCTCACAATTATTTCGTATTCATCGCCAATCTAAATTGTTTATCAAAATGTATGAGTGTGCATTGTCTCGTAAGCAGGTAACTCTAGGCATAACATTGAGAACATCCTTGCAATGTATCTTTGGTTTGATCTACCAAACAAAACATTTTGATTTTTCCCATTTTATGTGGTTCAGAGCGGCTTCCTCGTAGAGCTTAACACATATTTTTCTAAGTTCTATAGTTTAGATATTTCAAATGAATTGTAATGCAAAGATCATTATCGCTTATTTTAAATAACTTCCGCACAATTGTCGCTTTGAAAGATTTGAAGCTTGTAGGCGTTTGAGATTCGAGTTCAATCTTAATACAATAGTTATCCCTGCCTCCACAATTAGGTATCATTTGCATGTTGCACTCACCTTTGTTGTGCATGTTAATAATACCGCCTTGTGCTTGTCATTTCAGGATCAGATTTTGCAACAATAGTTGTTGTCAACTTTGCACACAATTGGTATTTACACACACAATAGATGCTTGTAATATTGTTAGTAAATGCATTCGTGACAGAGTTACCGCCTAACTCAATTTAGTGTAGAGAAACCAACTTTACAAAAAATAAAGTTGGTAAGACGTTTCCAGACACACTCTTAATCACAGATAACTGTTCAATCATATTTCAAACATACTTAGGAATAAAAAACAAAACAAATATCAAAATCAAGTATAAAGTGGGGGACTTTATACTGAAGTCGTAATATACAATGTCACTAGGTACTACCTCCTAATGAATGTAATTATACATTCAATTAATAAAATTTTACAAAAATATTTTGGAACATGGAAAAAAAAATTAAGTATAAATGCAGTATTTGTTGAAAATTTTATGCAAATCCTAAGACTATCTGCAGTAATACTAAAAAAGAGTGCAGTAAATAGCATTATTGAAGTGAAGTTAGATTAAAAAATAGTTAGATTACCAATACAAGGGGTGAATGCAGTACATTAACTACATTTCCATTTGACGAATACAACGAGCCATTGTAAAACTAATAGACTGGCTTTAAGTATATTATGGAATAGTTATATATAAATTAAGATAAACAAAACATAACTACCTGTCTTGCAAAAAATGACGATGTCATTTCTTTCAGTTTAACTGTTAGTTATGTTATATTTATCTCAATTTAATAGTTACCAAGAAGTTTGGATTTTATTTTGTAGATTGATGGTTATTCTTTAGTATTTATTTATTTCATTAATTGTTGCGCAAAAGGTGGGCTTATTGCTAAAAGCATTTTCTACTTACTAACTTCAAAGGTATCCTAATAAGAAATTTGGATACTTTCAAGGAAGCATACCTTAAAAGTAAGTATAAAACGGTTTTCACACTCCATTATACACATGGAAAAAGATAAAAAGTAAAGGTATGTAATATTATTAGTGAGTTAGTATAATAAATATATTTATTGCAACCAATAAAGTGCACTTTTATATGACTTTCAAACTACTGAATGTTTTAAATACACTTCCGTTCGATAATCTCGGAACCGCCATTTTGCAAGTACTGCATTTGCCACTAGGACGGCAATGTATTAAGTGCGCGAAAATGTTAATCACATATTTTATTTTTTGCTTTCCGGTTTTAGGTTATGGAACACCAGATTTTATCTCGAAGCGAAAAATCGAGGTGGGCGAACTGACATACAGTCGAACGGACATGACGAAACTATTTATAAGGGTTCCGTTTTCGCCATTTACCTTCGGAACCCTAAAATGTCCAAGCAAATTCTAAGTATTTGATGGGACATGTTATTTTTCGACCATCTTTGGACCTTCATGGGTGAGGAATTTTTGCCTAAAAATGTGTTGTTTCGTCGTTTTCGCGGGCGACTACTGGAAACAGCCAACTGCATACTTTACGCGTTCACGTAATTTAATAATTATGTATGTTAAAATACTCATATGTGTCTGTAAAGTATTTATGTTACGGGCCTATTGCCATAATTTGAAATGTTGTTCATGTTGTTGCCTGAAATCAATTTTTATTATTACTTTAATAAAAATAGTTTTTTTTGCAACATCTCTTTAAAATTACCATAATAAAGTATCTTTAAATATATTCAGATATATATAACAGCTATAGATATATTCCAGACCTATATTTACCGCCCTATCACGACTTCAACAAACAAGATCACCTGATCAACCTGCTTAATTTGACTATATCTTGAAAAGTTTGAAAACATGTCACTCGAGTCATCACTCATCTTTCATAAACCACTGCCTTTGTACTCTTTTGTAATTCGTATTTTACCATTGAATCAACATCACGAGCCTTACTCCTCTTGATCTATGGTCTTCGATTACGACACTCGATGAACTAATTTCACAGAGGTCACAAGTCATTTTGAATATTATGATCAAGGAAACAATGCATCAACCTGTCTTTTAACAAACATCATTAATCAATTATCAATATCTATTGTGTTCTTTATTGACTCTAAAATATTAGATTGATCTTATCTGGACTCTCAACCTTATACATATCGATAATGCAATAAAAGCGAACGAATACAAAATTATGGCGCAAATAACTATGACCGCTCTTTCATTTTACAGCGTTGTTCTAGTATTTGCTGCTCGTGTCCAGAAAGACTAAAGCTTCTTCCATAATAGGACATCTAAAAATGCTAAATCATAGTCGTACACAAAGAAGGCATACTCTTACCTAGCTAAGGCTGATATAAATAAGTGTAAATATAGCTAGGGTCGTGAGAATAATTATTAAAAGCGTCTATGATGGCCACTTTCTATATTTACCAGTCCCACGAATAGAAAAGTTCTGGTGAATGTGATAAATCCTTTGTGAATTGGAAGCTGTGATCACGAGAGCAAAGAACAACGCATTTCATAAGGTATTTATGATGAACAAAATAATAATAATGAGAAAGCCTAAGACGCAGAAGGTTGCAGGTCGATGCGCGGGACAAATTTTTGTATGATCTACAAATATTTCTCTCGGGTCTGGGTGTTTTCTATGTATAATATTTATTTTATTTTGCTAGTTACAAAAAATATATATAAGTAGTATATCGGTCATGTAATTCCCAAGACGAGATATGAGGCTCGATGATGTATGAAAAATGACCATCATTATTTACAGAAGTAACGTAAGGCGCGGAAGGGGCACGACGACGTCGAAAAATTTAAACTCGCCTCTATACTTATCATTATTATTATCATCTAAGGCGCTACAGCCACGGGTGTGCCTTGGCCTAGTCCATTTATTTTCTCCAGCCGGATCTGTCTTGGGCTTTTTCTCTCCAGCCTCTAAACTCAAATTACTTTTATGTCCTGCGCCGTCCAGCCGCCTGAGTTTGGGCCAACCGCGCTATCAGGTTTACTTCTTAGAAGACGATACGGTGTTATGGCGTCCTCTATTCGTTGTACGTGGCCAGCCCATCGGAGAAGACCAAAATAAAGAAATTTGCAAAAAAAAAAACTGTTTCTTGGTGTCTTGATGAACTTGATGTCGTAAAGTTCGTGGTTCAGATACATCCTCCAGACTTCCCCATCCAATACGGCACCAAAAATGCGTTTAAATATTTTCATTTTAAATACGAGTAAGCTGTATCAATACCCAGCAATCCGAGTCGTAGATTAGCAATGACCGTAATAAAGTTTTGTATAGGTCTTTGTTTTCCTGGGGAGAAGTTTGGAGTGGAAATACCTTTGTACTAAACAACACTAGTTAGCAACGAAAATTTTCTGTTGATTTCAGCAGATTTATCATGCTATGTATAAATCTATAGGGAAGAAACATTTATTATGTCTGAGCCACTCGCCACTTTTGTATCTCTCAGGGCTCGAAATGTTGTTTCACCCACGGAGTATGGGAATATCTACCAACTACCCAGCCACTTCACTTCACTTCACCAAATCACATTCACTTATTAACAGCAGGTAGGATTTTATTTATTCTAACAGATTTTGTGGTTAAAGCAAGTAGATATTTGACCATCTTTTACTATACATGTAACATGTGCTCTATAGGAAACTTTGTGTGGACACTTGCCAAATCATTGCATAATATACCTACCTAACCACTTGGATGAGCGAGTCTGCTACGTGCATAATTAGTAATTACACATATGACCACTTTCTACAAATATGAAAACATAGATATCCTTTGTTTTAATAAGTGTCCATTACAAAATAAGGACGCGAACCCGCATCTTCGCCCCATGGATCGGCTAACACTGAACTTCCTTATGAGCGCGATTTTGGTATCAAGCACACTATATATTGTGTAATTTAATTATATCAGCCCAATTTGCTTACAATATGTGCGTAATACACGCACATATTGTAAGCAAATTGGGCTGTTGGCGCCTTCACACGAAACAAAGTAATAAAAATAATAGATTATGTATATTATAAAAGTAATAATACCTACATATCCACACCATAACCATTTTTACTGCCAGTATCAGATGATTTCAAATATAACTGGCTGATATAAATGATGCAGTAACAACTTACCTACATAGTAATAGGTAGAGCTAAACATTCCTAAGAAGCAGGTTGACCGTAGCCTAATCTTCTACAAACGCACTATCGTCCATTACACACAGGTGAGCTGGATTTATTGCTAAGTAGCATTAAGTTCGCCTATGTAATTGTTTTATCTTGTCAATAAATTATTTTCTATCTATATATCTATCTACCCTAGGGAGAGGCAGCAGCCGCGGTCAACGTCTTGCACACAGCCTTTATAGATATATATAGATGCAGGCACCGCTATCAAGTTGACTGCAATGGAGAAAGACATAGTGCAACATCTTTACGACATCGATGCAAAAGATAAAATGATACGTTATGAAACAATCTTGTTAGATCGGTATGTAACGTGTTTGAATTTTTAGCGGAAAAGTGACTTGTAAATTCTACATGTCCGGTCATCTTCACGATTCTAAACATGACTTAGAAAGATTTAATTTCTCCGATAAAGGCGCAGGCGGCTATCCAACTTTACCGGCGTTTACCTACCAGTGCGTAATCGCACTCATACTCATCCTTATCAACTGGAAAACATCAACTACAGCACAAAGTTCTGTAGTTGATGTTTTCCAGTTAAAGGCAAAGGTAAATTCCAATTTAGTTCAATGTATTTTTGTCTTTGGCGCTCATCATCTTTCTCGCAAAATTATGAATTAATTATAAATATATAATTATATATATAATAAATTATAAATATATACAATTCTCACGAGTTGGATAAAGTATCTTTTACGTAAAGCTAATTTTGTAGAGATGTCTCTATTATGTAGAGTTTTCTACATAATAGAGTCATTTTTGTAGCCAGATAAGAAGTATATATTTTATTTGCCAGTACAGAACAGATAAAAAACTGATTATTGTCATGAAAACATGACACAGCCGGTTTTAGGGACTAAAGTGAACTAGTTTCTTGTCTCTTTATTTGCCACACGGTCGTAGTAAAGGTGTTTTTCCTTTTGCAAATTCTGAAAAAAACAAAAGTTGACCAAATTATCTCGACATAATTTGGTCGACTACTTGTAAATGTGGGTAGGGTAAAGGTATTTATTTTCATTATATTCCAGTTAAACTAATAGTTGCGATTTTGGTCAGGGGGTGTAGTTTCCCACAGGTGCGCGACAAGTTTTAGTATCCTGGCTAACGGAATCATAAGATCGCAAAGAATGGAAAAGGGTAAGGGATGCCTTTGCCTTGTATCAGGATCAGTCATATTTTATAGATTTGATTAGATTAGATTCAACAGATTTTAAAGCGACGTTAGCAACCTCGTATTACGTACCTAGATTTAACTATGTTTCAATCAATTTTATAGATTTGATTTCCGTATTTCTCAATAGCAGTAGGAATGTATACATCTTATATATTTTTTTAAAGCTACCTCATATAAGGCGCAATTATAACGAATTAATTTCAACAGACTTTACTTAGTACAGTCGCAATAAAATAGCTTTCAAAACAAGCTAAGTAAGCAATAGCAGTTATACATTCAAAGTGCTCAAAGACTCTCAAAATATGATATTTCGAGAAGAATCTTGACGAGCAAGATTCTTCTCAAAATATTATAACTATTAATTCGGTAATTTAATATGGGATCGGCATTACAATCGGGCCGCACGAATTTAAGTTTTGTGAAAGAAAGCTCTCAAGTTCGAGACGTTTTTACGCGCAACCATAACGTAACTGTCATTTTATAATCAATTTGGTTTTAATCTTATTGTAAAGGCACAAAGGTTATCTGCGTTAGAAACTGCATTTCAAATCCGTTTTAATTACGAGTACTTTACACTACAAGACAATTGAATTCCTGATTAAAACTATTAAATCGCCATTATCAATAAATTTCCTACTTTATTAGTAAACTTACAATATCTCTACATTGAGTGATTCGTGATATTAAACCTATGTTTTAATTGTTCAATAGATGAAGAAGAAAGTAAGTAATATACCTACCTACGCCGTTAAATTTCGTAGTATTAGTTACGTCATTAAATTCATCAATGAAAATCCTTATTGATTTAATGGTTGTTAAATAAGATCATCATCTTTGAAAAAACTAAATAAGTGCACACCCGAGTGCTGTACCCCCCTGTTTTTTTCACTTAAACAGATATCAAATGTCCCACGGCTGGTCAAGGGACTTCCTAGATTATATCAATTGATTAGGTATATACATATGTATACCTCCATTATTGCTGTCACTTAAAAACTAAAATAAATATCACGGGTACTCACTGCGCGCAACATGGTGATACTCCTTTTTCACTTCACTAATAAAGGCCAACAATATATCGATAAAAGTAAGTAGTATCGATAGTCGATGATTGTCCAGAGGTGCGTGCAAGCACGTTGGAGCTCAGCGGTGTACTGCGCCGGTGCCGGCGTGAGAACAGCCGCGGTTGCGCAGACGGCACCCAAAACAACCACCGTTGTGTACCTATAATGAAATGAGACATCCGAGTTGTGTGTTTGTAAATTCATCGATATTTTTTATCGAATAATCCGGCAATAACTAAAACTCTGATGAATATTTAGCTTCCGGCAACTTTCTTCTTTTTATTTTCGTACAAATTCTTTCATATCCTTATATTACTATCCTATTTCTTACTAATATGAGAAAGTAAATAGATTTAAGTTTGGATGTTTTGATATCCACCTGAGACGCAGAAGGTTGCGGGTTCGAATATCGCCGCGGGACAAACGGTTGTATGATCTGCAAATATTTTTCTCGGGTCTGGGTGTTTTCTTTGTATAATATGTATGTATTTACAAATAAAATATATATTTAGTAGTTTATCAGTTATGTAGTTTCCATAACACAAGCTCTGCTTTCTTTGGGGCTAGATGATGCTGTATGAAAAATGTCCAACATTATTATTATTGTTTGTTGCTAAGAGTCTTCGTAACGGGTAAACCGATTTGCATGAAATTAGGAATGGCTTTGTATCAGGGTTCAGGGTATCAGGTATCAGTACCTTACACATCGAAAAAGCCGTGGGCAGAGGCGAGTAGTAAAACTTTTGATATATATTTTAAACTCTGTCCCGAGCGTAATCTGAACATAAAGGGTTTAACATTCCTTCAAACAAGTTTGCATTCTTGATGAAAAAAGTTCCGTCGCTAAACTGCAATGAAAGCGGTTTAATTGAAGATGTACAATACATTTTGATGGAGTGTGTTCAAAATCAGATATTTAGGATATCATGCTGTGATAGGAACAATACTATACACATATTGGCCGTGAAAAATGTCCAGAGATTTGTTTTTTGGGTCACCCGGCGACAAAGTAAAACAAAAATAAAAATAAAACTAAGTACGTACTTACCCTAAGTTATTCTACAGCAGATTTATTTTATTAACCACACCAAATTTAATCATCTTTCGCAGACCACATTACCTACATACATACATAATAGTAAGGAAGGTAATCTGCCTTGAAGAATGCTAACATAAAACTAACGGCCCTTGCAAATGTGACACATCTCGAACTGTGTCACGCAAATTTACCGTAACCGTTCAGCAACGTAACAACCCTCGCTGCCTACCTATTAAAGCTGTAGTGCAAATATTCGTGTGAACACGTAACAGTTGGCATCATACTACGTACTACGCAACGTCTTCAAAGTGTTTTCTCGTGTAACCGCCTAGACCAGACATACGATACAAAACATGCGAGAGAAATGAATGAGCATGACTGTAAGCCAAAACAATATGTCGATGCGCATTTTACAATTTTCCGGCTTGGAAATGAAATTAAATGAATTACAACACGCGCCGCGCTAGAGACCTTTTCCGCATAAGAAATTAAGTTGCTTCATAAATCTAAAAGTTTTCTTTAAATATTTATTTTAAAGAAAACTTTTAGATTTTTGACAGTTCTTATCAAATGCTACTAGTAAAATTTGTTTCATACTTCTGGGACTTTAGATTAAAAGTGAGAGGGATGGCCACCAGTTTATCTACATTTAAAGCTCATATTTCCTGGATGAGGGTTTAAAATAAAAAATAGTTTATGACTTTAGAGATATATTCAACTTTAAATTTTATTTTATGTTTTTCTGTTTTGACCCGACTGATCTCGATACGCTCTAATCTAAACTAACCGAGAAACCGGGTGAACACGGTCAGACAGAACGACATCGGACATGACGAAACTATATGAGTTTCGTTTAAGCCATTTGTACCCTAGTATACTTTTAGAGTTCAGAAGCCACAAAAGGGGTATTTAAAATGTAAGGTATCCCTTAAGCGAAAATGAGTACTGTAACCAACTATGGACTGTGGAATTTATAACAGTTGTGTGATTAGTGATAATTTAATGCTCTATACAAAAGATTTCAACGCGCCCCTTGTGCTACGAGCTTGTAAAGCTTGTAATACGCCTTGGTTATGATTACTTGCATTCAAAATGCTGAATGTATCATAAATATTATTGTTTTAACACATTTTTTTAAATTGCTCATACAATAATCAGTCACCATCCAACTGGGACCACGCGGCTTAAAGAGGCCATCAATTGAAGATGTATACACTCATACCCACACTATACACACATACACTCCACACACACACATATATATATATATATAAATATATCTATATATATATACACACACACCACACAAACACAGACACCCTCTCACCCCTCACACTCACACCCACACACAACCGCCTGCCTACCTACTCGTTAATCTGTTTTTGTGGAACCTTGTAAGCTAGGTATACGGAGAAGGCGTTGATGCTTGCGACACAGTATTGTTTTACTTCTGCGAGTATCATCGTTTTTCACTTGTTGTTCAAACACATGTACTGTTCCAATAAAGATATTTTGATTTAATTTTGATCTCTCTGTGGAATATCACAAAACAATAGGATGGTATTCCCATCTAATTAATTCCCAGTAGTTAACTCTAGTTATTCTCGCGCTTTTAACCAACTGCAACTGAAAAATATCTTGTCAAGTTTCAATGTTATCAATGTGAGATAAATAATTAAGTAACTATATAATTTACTTGTTCAAGCCAGGCAATCAGATCTGTATGAAGTGGTAGGTGTATTGTGCCGGGGTCAAAGCACAGCGACCGGTCTGCACTGCGCTATGTGGACTTTCTTTTCCGCCGACTTGGACGTTTACTCAGAACTTACGACATTTTATTTGAAAAACTAAACACTTGATTTAGTATGTGGAACCGTAAAAACCAGCAAGATTGACATCGCACCAAGACATCCTACATTTTGTGTCACTTTACACTTGTCACATTTTTGTATCATAAATCGATCGGCTTTTACTAATTGGTAAGATACAATTTCAAAGTTTACAGACGTCTTTTGTAAAAAGGGAAATTATTTTTATTTTCATAAGTTGTTGTGTAATTGATAAATGAATTTACAAGACCAATAATAAAAACGAAAACATTCAATGTCACGCAGAAATTAAAGAGAGAGTTGATTGACGGATTTCATCACTTTTCATTAGCAATGAAGCACTAATATACGAATGACAAATTGAAGTTTATAATATTCTGAATGGAGTCATCACGCGTATTTATTGCCTGTTTAATGCCTAAAAACAGTCAGAGAAAAAAAAAGTTTATGAACTTTAGCACTATGTTTTAAAATAAAACTTTAAAACCAAGAATGTTGAAATCTATGATAAAACTCGTAATAAATTCATATTTTAGTGAAGTGTTAAGGGTTTACCATGAATGACTACACAGGACCACACCCTGTCGGATCGTCAGTATTTTTAGTGTTATACTGTCATTTCGTCATAGTACAGGCTTTCTCCGCCGCATCATTTACATATACGCGCATTTCTGTTTGCTATTCGGATTTCACCATACAACTGGGCCCACGCGGGTTAGAGAGGCCATCAATTGAAGATGAATCTCTCTGTGGAATATCACAAAACAATAGGATGGTATTTTTTAATTCACAGAAGTGAACTCTAGTACGATGCTACGAAGAATTATGCGATGAATTTAAACCTTGATTTGAAAAGCATTTATAATAGAATAAAATAAACACTCAACAGTTACATACATAGTCTGGAATAACATAGGTATCAGGAGCTACGCGTATATTGTGGGTAGGAACCCACAATAACCGGAACAAAAATCTACAGAACACGCAAAAATGTGTGCCGCAGCGGATATTGTCACTCAGCTGGCCCGCCTTGCCACCAAAGGTCATCCTTTTTTATACGTTTTTTACTACAATATTATATGTTTTTGCTTTAATGTTATGACGACCTGATGGAAAGCGATTACCGTCGCCTATTGACACCTGCAACACCTCGGAAGGCTGCTCATTCCTTAGTTTACATTTACAGGGAACAAAGGTAGGTATGTTTTTATCACGTTCACCTTTTTTATTATTTTCCCGACACGTTTAGACTGTATTGCAACAGTCATGGTCACGGAATGACTGGAGTATACGGAGCTATCGTCAAGAAATAAAGGCAGTAGCCGCAACTACCCTGATTTCATCTTCGGAATCAGAAAAGTCCATGTTCACATTACGGCACATTACACTAACCGTATCACCGCACTGCACAATCAGATCGCTTCACGAACCTTTCTCTTAAAATATTGGCGTTCACATTAGGGTCATGAAGCTCGATCCAGTGGTTTGGTCCTGAGTTCACTAGGTGCTCCGCTATGGCCGCCTGGTTATCTGGCGATTTTTGACAGCTGCAAAATGCTCTTTGATGTCGATCACCAAATAGCCTAGGGTTAAACCGCAGCTAAAATAGCTAATACTATATTCCAAACAGATCCGTTGGTCCGGTATTGGTGGCAGGGCTGTTTAGGTATTATATAATAATGTATAAAAATGGCTGTCTGGAAGGCTCGCTGACCGAGGTAAGACTACTAACTTAAGACCTAAGTTATATTATATTAAGTGCCTCAATAGGGCATTCACCTTAACTACACATTTCACAAGCTTTACAAGTAAAATCTTGGTGATTTTTATAATTTTTACAATAATCTGCTGGAGAGCTTTTCTGTCGAGAGATAGCTCATACGCACACTATGTGTATGAGCTATCTATGGACAGAAAAGCACGATGGTATGAATAGTACCCGTCAATAGACGACTTTACTCATTTATCTCAGAGACGATTATGTTGTTTTTGTTCTATGGACAATTCATGAACTTAGTACTAAGTATTAGATATACTCCCACAAACTGCCAAGTTACTTTATTTCTGTACCTATTCGATTAGGCAATTTTATTTTTCATAATTTACATTGAAAATTATTCTAGATTTCTTTTGCGGAAAAGATTTAACAATGTTTTTATTTGGGGGGCTAAAACAAATTTAAATTTGATTGTCTTAATAGTTTGTCTTCAGACAAATCAAAATATTTAATGTTTCTCATGCTTTAAATTCAAAGCCTCCGTAAAAGTCTAATGCTATCGTATTCTCTATCAATTTACGTAGGCGATTGATGGATAGGTATCATCTACACACACGTGTCATAAGTGTTGAGAAATCCACTAAACATTCTTCAATCCATATCATCAATCCTTTTCCGGAAAGATAATTGCACTGTATAGTCAGAAATGTTTATTGTTCGTTGGAATGTATTGGACAAACAATACAAAAAATATATAATGGTATAATGTCCAAATCAAGAACAAAGAATATGATAGCATTACAAAGTAATTGACTGCAAGTGGGCGAAGCGCAGCAAAGTAACTTTTATTTATTACGAAAAACTCACCTTAAATTTGGTATGATAATTGATGATAGCACGAACAAAGGGGTTACAACTTAACTATAATTATCTGAATGATAGTCTTATTTCGAATCCATCACTATGATTATCTCTGGAACAAATAAGAACTTGCTATAATTTCATCAAAGGCATCCCGCACGTGGATACCAACAATAAATAGTACCAACTGAATAATTGTGCCTGTATTTTAAATATACGTAACAACGTAAAAACATACCTCAAAAAACATTTCTGGGAGAGAAACAAACGTGTTGATATTATAATTATTTTATTTATCTCAATGCTAAGTAGCTCAAGGTTCTACAAAGTACCTTAATCTATTTCGTGTTGATATTACCTACTACAAATTTTGAAATATGCATTTCATTGTCTTCATTACAAGTTGCGGTTTTGCCTTGGTATTAAAGTTTGGTTTAATTCTAGATGATTGTGCGATAGACAAAGTGTTTCCCTACTTAAAATCGATGAACCGTGAGTTTTAACAAATGAACAAACCCACTCTGTTATACATATATTATCTACTATTCTGTACTGAAAGCTGCTTAAAGAAATAATACAATTTAAATAAAAACGTATTATCCAAATTTACGGTTTATGATCCTTAATTTCTCATAAAATTTACAAAATAAACCACTTACTGTGTAAACTTATTAATCTGTGTATACCTATTAGGTATTAACATAATATAAATGCAATAAGCAATACAAAGTATCTAACATTCGTTTTAAAATACCAGAAAAAAACAACTTGCATTAAAATAGGTAAACTATTGAACATTCCAAAGTGGCTTATATTAAGTATGGGTAAAAACATATGCAATAGGTAGTTAGTCCTATGGAAGGAATTCGAGGCCCGGGGCCACTGGGTTGCTTCTCCAGCTATGATTAGAAGCGACAATTAAATTTACCAATCTTAATCTAAGAAAGTAACACAAGTTTACAGTATTTCTACAGATTTCATATGAATTGGCACTAACAAAATGTATTCTTATAATAAAACTACAAACAATACTGATTCGATTCGGATTTTATGTTTTGTCCACGATTATGCCATTTCACAGCTGCAAATACATCATGTTAGTACAGTTAGGTACTTACTCGTATATCATCATAGATGCTACATATTTTGTTGTACATATATTTGGTAGTCCAATAAGCTGACAAGACTATATTAATTAGCTAGTCCCAATTAGTAAAATTTCTAGTAGCCCAGTCTACACCACAGATAGCATGTTGACTCTAAACCATAATATGCTGTATTTTTTTGGCTTTACAGAGCATTGGTATAGTTTGATAAGGGGTTAGCATACAATATCTGTGCCAGATTGCTTCTGGCGTATCTGCCTCTTTGCTGAGGCGCTCCGTGACCCGGTCTCCCCCACAGCGAATTCCAAGTAGCATGATGTTGACGCACTTCTTCTGCGGAGTTTAATCGCTTTTGCTGTGGATTAAAATGCTAATTAAATTAAATTGAAGTTTCAAAATAAACCATTATGTTATTTGAACTTCATTTTCTTCAAAATTCATGAAAGTCCTTGTTTTACCTTTGTTCCAAGCATCTGCAATTATGATAGCGAACAACGTACCTTAAGTTTCTCGCCCTGAGAAATAAGATGATGTAATTATAAAAAACACAACATGTATTTTGAAGAAATCAGACAGTTTGACATAAATCTAGTTACTTATTTCTTTAAAAGAAAATAAAATTTATTTGAAAAAAACTTTCGTCCTACAAAACCGTATCTACCCAACCTAATGCTTGAACATCAATACCCCTCATTCGATGGACATTTAATGACTGATGATGACGATGAGTGATGAATTAAGCAATTTGTGCAAATTGTAGATTTAGAAAAATAAATGTCGTTGGTTTGCAATCTAGTCTAGTTTCTAGCGGAAGCTAATAATTGCATACGATTTATAACTCTCACCTCCTTTTGCTGGCATTTCATGTTCATCTGGTGTTTCAATATTCTCAGATGCTCGCTATCGAGCATTTCTCGCCATCTATAACAAGACAAAGCCTTCGTTAGCCTTACCATGTTTATGGCCTTTCCACGACTGAAGTATGTAGGAATATTACTACCACACGGACCCGTCGGATAGGATTATAATGATATTTACCTATACTGAGAATACTGAACTTACTGCTCTTTAAAAAGCAGAAGGTAAAGGTTTAAATTACAACAGACATACCATACAAACAGCTAGTGTACCATCAGTTGTAAATTATATTCTTCATTAGAGCTTGATACGTATTTTATGACTGAATTATTTTCCCGCGTTTTAATTTAAATATAGGCGTCGTAATTTACGGACTACCTGTTCGCATATCTAATTCTATCTTAAGGGTCAAGCGGTTCAGAGTAGCATTATGAGCTAAGTTTATCTTATCCTAATGAATTATTGTAGTATCGAGTATCAAATATCGTCAACGATCATTATCGAAGGGACGGGCGGTGGCGAACTAGCTAATGAAAACAATAAATCTTCACACATATAGTGCCATTGTATCTCAGAGTGATAAAAGTTAAGTTATAGAGTGGGTCTATGAACGTATGAATTAATTGCAAACACGGGAAATGGGCAAGACGTAAGAGTAAAAAACAAAGCCGACCGGCAACAAATAGCATTCTACAATTTACCGATATACGTATCAAACCTGTTTTTTATTAGTTATTACGATCACAATTAAGATTTCAAATAATTTAAAAAATCAATTAAAAATGTAAAATTAACCGGTTCTCGATTGCACTGTGTTTTGTCTGCGTGCATGTTTTGACCTGATTTGAACTTAGTATTGCATTCATCTGTTCGTACATTGAAAGGCGTGCACATAATTGTTTATCTGAGTTATCCGTGTT
Source organism: Perizoma affinitatum (assembly GCA_961405105.1). Lineage (NCBI taxonomy): Eukaryota > Metazoa > Arthropoda > Insecta > Lepidoptera > Geometridae > Perizoma > Perizoma affinitatum. The sequence goes on along the minus strand of OY560184.1, from coordinate 14,009,338 downwards.
GGTCAAGCCACAAGGCACGGATTGATAGAAAGCCGTGAACGTGTTGCAATAGCGTCGGAACGGTGATCGTCTTACGGCCATTAAGAACCACGAAATGAGCGTCGACTCAAACCATCGTTCTAAAATGGTCTAAATTATTGCCGGCATTCAACTAAATTGTTTCTTTCCGTTTATTTAATTTTTGTTACATTGTATATAGGGTTCCGTAGTCAACAAAGGGCCCGTCTGATGTAAATATAAGTTTACGGGCAACTACCGAACACTACACTGTACGTAGCCTGACACGCACTTGGCCGCTGAACAGATTCAATCGAATTTAGTACAGGTCGACGTGCTCGAAGTCGTGCGCTAAAATACACATGGGCGAAAGTGTTAAATGCTTAACAAAACCCTAAAAGGACCTGTGGTATTGGTCTCTCTTATCTAATCATTCAACATTTCTTTAAACAAAACAATGTCAAATTTGACTTGTAAAGCATCACAGAGGCAGTTATTAATAAGTATGTCAGATGGATTGGATTTAATTTGGCGAGGCTGCTATAAGCAATAAACTTTTTAACTCTTAATAAGATGCGTTAATAAAAATATGGGGCCATATAATTGAAGGGTTACAACACCGTTATGACATTTTGCACGGATGCTTGGCTGCATGCCACACAGTGCTGACACGTAACCTTTTTGATTTTACGCCTAGGGCTAATTGATTGTATTTCAAAAAAAATTATATATTTATTCACTGTTCATAAGTCACTGATGGTTTCATCGTTTTTAACGGGTCAATCACCGTGACCTCATGAATTAAGTCTATTATTGGTTGGTACCTTGACTCCATTGCATATAGTTTTATGTCAACGATGCTATTTTTACAGTGTCACAATAGTCCTTGTTGTAAAGACTTTATGTGAACGTATGCTGGATCTAAACGGTAAACCATTGTGTTTGATCTATATTCAGACTCTGAATTAGACCAGTAGTCAAACAACTTACTGACAACTATCTTCTGGAGCTCGTGTGACGTCACTGGAAGGAAGAGTTCGGGCTCCAACTCTTCGCCTCCTGGCAAGTAGAGGCACTAGCTCTACACCACCTGTCACGCTCAAAATCGCGGCTTCGGGAGTAGGTTGCTTCTCTTTGTAGTTGGTGACATCTTCCATGTTAGGACAGTTGTTGTAGTAATCGTCTGGTACAATGCACCTGATATCTTCTCCATTCGGTAGTTTTCTAAAGTCAAAATGGCTTTTCTTGGGACTTCGCCTCTGTTTTGTTTTATACCCCATCACTGGTCTGGCATTAGTGTGCTGGAGGCTTATTTGATTTTCACCGCTTTGCTCCTGTCTGACGTCTATTTCACCGATGTTATACTCTTGCCTTGCTTCCTTTCCGTCACTTTTGTATTCTTTTCTGGCATTTGCACTGTTAGTTTTACTTATTTCAGGTAACTTTTCAGGTTCAGCATTCTCTTTATCAATTGCTTTAGTATAATTCTGGTCTCTTGAATCATACTTTACTTTGGGTAAAGTATGCGAAGAACTTTTTTGTCCTTGGTCCCCTTTTAATTTGTTGAGCATTTCATTGTCGGTCCAACCCTGGAACAAACAGTAGTCAAAACAACATCCAATCTACTAAATAAACTCATAGCTAACCATCTAGACCTAGTGAAAGGTTTACCATAGACTCGGAGAAGTTCATTCCAATATCACGGGGGTTCCTCCAAGTAGTGCCACCAGGTCCCGGCTTGCCCCAGGGTACATCTGCTGCGTGCTGCAAAAAAAGAGGTAGGTAGTTATAAAATTACAAAACTTAGTACATCATTCTACTATGATAAAAGTATACCATTTTGCGCTCGTTGTCCAAGTTTCGCCTCATTTCATCGTGTAGAGCCAGCTGTCTCTGTAGCACCATTTTGTCTGAAAATAGTCGCAGCTTTTTTATATCGACCCAGAATAAGTAAAAAAAATATTATTATTATTAATTATTATTATATAATTATATTATTTTAAAAATGTTGGGATCCTGAGATTATTATTTTTTTCAGATTAAAAATATTAATATTAGAATTAGCAAGTTCAAGTGCCATTGCCACTTGAACTTGCTAATTTTAATAAAAAAAAATCTAAGCTACTATTTACTATCTTTAATTCGAATAATTATGTAAAAACTATCAACTGAGCATCTCGTTGTCCAGTGGTATTGGCTGTTGTTTTGTCAACGCTACGCCTCAAGCTCAGCAACATATGAAAATACTTAATTACCAAGAGCGCTTTTATACAGTTGCTGCTGCCGAGGTGTCTGTCGATACCGAATGTCGTTGTCCACGCTTTGCCGGAGGTTCTCGGCGTAGCAGAGCTGGGGGTCCTCTCGCAGGCGCAGGGAGCGTGGTGTGCGGCGGAAACGGCGAGGCGATGGCTGCCACCGACGTGATGCTTCATATGAGTTTACCCCCTGGATAAAGGAAACAATAAATACATACGAATATGCTTGTCATTTTTCACACAGCATCTAGTCCCAAAGTAGGCAGAGCTTGTGTTATTATTATTTATTTAAATACATACATATCATACTTAGAAAACCTGACCCGAAACGAATATTTGCAGATCATACAAACATTTTTCCCACGGCGGGAATCGAACCCGCAACTTTGTGCGTCTCAGGCGGGCCATCGCCCACTGCGCCACAGAGATCATCATAAGAACAAAAAAAAAACAGGGTTTCTCTTATTGATAATACTTGTCAGGTAGAGCTTTAGGAAAACCTTATGTATGAACATCAACTGGGATTCATCTATGAAGTCACGCCACGCAACAATGCAACACAAACCAATTTTTACTGCTTGTGATTATTAATGTAGTTGTAGTCCTTTTTGGTGCCAAATTAACGAACAGACAAATTATGTAAAAACCGATGATGTAAACACTGAATAAAATATCTTAAGTGTGTCAACTTTTCGTATCGTCAACGTAACGGGGACCGGTCATTCACACATTTTTTACTCATCTTAATTTCGTAACCTGTCGGTGTGGTCTCAACGACCCTTTACCTTTTATAGATTTATTACCACTGTCGGAAACATGCCACTTTACCTATTTTTTTACATATACGCTTACTTAATACTTAAAGCAGAAAACTGCCTCAATATAGATTCCTTGAAAGTACATTCGAAAAGTAATTTACATATACCGAAAATGCCTATAAATTTTCTATTGTACCATTCATTCGATACGATCCATATTATTATTCAATTTATTGAGTCTTGCTTCATATTTAAAATGTTTAAGGGCACGCTACGAAATGAAAATAAGTACTACCGTCCTTGGGACTTTACCTTGATTTTATTAATAAGACAATCACAGGTTTTTACGCAAAGAAAAACCTGTGATTGTCTTATCACAGGTTTCCGTCCACGGACATCCAAAAAAGCCTTTCGATTTAACAATCTTTTGAAACGAAAAGTGTTTATAGATAAAACCAAACATATTTTTCTTCTACAGGCGTCTACAGACTGTTGATGATGACGATGAAACTATAAATGCAAGCCAGTTTATAATCTGTTGTAGTTTTACGGTAGTTAAAGTTACCGATCGCAGGGAGAATACCCAAAAGACTAGCGATGTAACCTCTTTGAATTGAACTACACAAACATTTAGCCTGAGGTTATTGGTTCGTCCATCAGCCCCATTAAAATTTCCCTGAATAGCGATAGTATCAAAGACCATAGCAGATGAGGGCTCTCTACGGCTCCACATTCCTGAACCATCCGAGGGGAGTACTATAACCGCCTACTTGGCAGCACAGTACAATCAGTATCCGCCTACTCGTAAACTCTCAGGTGTTGTTTTACTAGTTATAACCTGTAGTAACTGCAAATTGATCAGACTAATAATTAAGAAGACGCTCTTACCCTCAACTCATTTTCAGGAATAATGCCTCGTTCCCGGATGTTGGTGAAGCGGTTACCGCGAGCGTTTGGAGCGCCACCGCCGGAACGACCCCAAGGGTCGTAGGTGGCCAGGTCGTAACGAGCCTGAAGAAACAAAAATAGGGTTTATATATTTATGATTTTTAGTCCTAATATTTACTCGAATCAACATGACTTACACATAGATAATGTTTGCACTGTTGTTATGATTCAATTGACAGCCTCTGTGGCGCATTGTGTCGAAGGTTCGCCTGAAACGCAGAAGGTTGCGGGTTCGTTTCCCGCCCGGGGAAATTGTTTTCAGACCTGTTAAAAATTTTCTCGCGGGTGTTTTCTCTATATAATATGTATGTATTTACAAAAAAAAAATATAAGTATTTAGTTCCCATAATACAAGCTCTGCTTAGTTTGGGGCTAGATGATGCTGTGTGAAAAAATACCAGCATTATTATTTATTTAATAATTTATACCTACTACCTCTTTATTTTTATATATACTAAGTAAATAATGAATTGTATTATAAGTGTGCCAATATATACCTTTATACGAAAAATAATTATATATTATAAACAATAAAAAAAGGTGGAAAACTATTTCCGTTTTTCTTCTTTATTTCTCTTCATCGGTCTTTTATCAGAACGATGTCAAGGTCTTCTGTTCATAAAAAGGGTGCATTTCATTACCTTCTTGCAAAAGGAAATGCGAAATGACACAAGTCACGAATTCTACTCACGCACGTATTACACCATTGAAGACGTTATTTAGGCTACTAATTAGGGAATTATAGATAGACCTAGGGTTATCCTTTGCCGGCGATCAATGACTGTCGTTATGGATAATGACTGGTAGAAGACCGAGCTATGCTGAGAAACAGGGATGAACAAACTTCAAAAAAGTCTAGCGCTAACAAAGCTATGGCATTAGTATTTTTATGCCATAGCATTATTATTATTATTTTTATGGCATTTCTAAAAAGGACCTAGTGACTAATGGCGAAAGAACTAGTGGAGTGAAACGTTCCAATGCGCGTTGTATATTCTCCTTTCATGCATGTGTCACAAATCTTCGAAATATTTGTTATAGAATATGCCGGTTTCCTTGCGATTACATAAGTAACTAGTAATTAGGTAAAACATAATAATATACATAACATGACATAGCGTGTATATACACTTTTCGTTTAAAAAAACATTGGTGCACGACTGGTTCCGAACATACGACCTTGAGATCGAAAGTTGTGAAATCTTACCTTTAGACCTACAAATAATCAATCAACCCCGCAAACATTTGCAGAATAGTGAAATTTTGAAGGTAAGATGCTGTAAGACTAAATACAAAAATATAATGACAAATTTAAAAAAAAAAAACTCATTTAGTTAAATCTTGAAACTCCAGAGTGGTGACCAGTTCGTGATGCTTATCGTACCTACCCTTCGCTGGTTTTCAAGCTTCTCTCTGGCTCTGTACTCTGCTCGTTCTCTAGCCAGCCTCTCGCCGTCTCTCCGTGTCTGCTCTGCCTGTTGCTGTTCGCGAGCTCGTCTCCTCAAAGATCCCGACGTCGGTATACTCAGCCTCCTGTTAGAAATGTTCATCTCGATTGGATTTGCTAGGCTTTAGCACGTCTGTGGTCGAAGTTGATCCATTCCGTAGGACCTAGGTTTTACGTTGTAAAGGTTTAGTGTTTAAAATATATTATATTAAATAACTAGCTTTATGGATGTACTCTTAATGGTGTAGTCTTGCCCCGATTTACAGCTGTAGAAACTGGAAACATGAGAGAATATGGAATACTATGAAAATATACAAGAGATTACTTCAGACATATTTATTTCAATAGAATCCACGGTACCCACCTAAACTTAATTGATGTCATTCATCACTGTGATACCTCTTTGTATGATAGAGTCACAGGTAGTTTTATGGATGCTGACCTTTTGAATCTTTCTCATTACTTTATCGAAGACACATACCTACGTTCATTAAGAAAACACTTCACTACCATTAAGATGTCTTACCTACGCAATCGTTCTGAGTGCAAAGCAAACATTTAACTATAGTTTCACTTATTCCAACAACGTTGAAGCCATAAGGCAGCGAAATTATGAATTCTGATAATTACAAATGTGGGAAGAAATATCACAATGAAGAGTATCATAACTGAAAGGTTGGACTGACTAGGCGACTATCCGCCGACTGGCAGGCCTGGCAGCTCATGAAATGTTTCGCGAAGTTGCGGGAATACGGAATGATATTGAGCACGCTTGGGGCCTCGTTTCCATTGCATAACGAGGAACGAGACGTTCTTGAACTAGCAGCAATCAACTTCGTATGTAATTACTCATTAGAAATAACTCTACTTAAAGTTTTATAGTATTTAGTAATAATTATTTATTTGATGCATGGATACATGTTAACAATCATTGCTATTTTTAACTGACTTCAAAGAAGGAGGTTCTCAATTCGGCTGTATGTTTTTTTGCGTGTATGTTACGCGATATCTTCGCCAATTGTGAACTGATTTTGATGTTTTTTTTTTATGGTTCACTTCAAGAGTGGTTCCATATACATTTTATGAAAAAAAAACACTCTTATTTGTGAAAAATGGGCGGTGAAATTGCATCTTGGACTTTTTAGCAATTTCTTGTTATTCGGTTTTTTGACATTTAATATCTTATATATTATTAAATGAACCTATAGAAATCACTTTTGTGTGACCTTTCAAGGTGCTATCAAAGGAAACAAACTATGGCGCAAAGTATCTAGTGGGTATGATAGTACGGTATATCGTAGTATCAGTAATTAAAAATACGTGCACATTGATACTTCAATGTGTGGGTATGTAAGGTACAAACCACATATGTACATATCACATGATTGATCTGATTAAAATGAAGGGACTAAGTAAGTAGGTTTTATGTAGATAGCCTAGAAATAAGTACAACGATAGAGGTCACCTAAAATGTAACGTTGCTGAAGAAATGCTGCAGATTCGAAACCAATGGCTTGCATTATTTATATGTCAGATGCCGATGAGTTATTTACTGATTTTCAGCACGAACTGTAACGAACGAAAACATATTTATGAAACCGAATCAGCATGCCTAAGGACATGGGCGCCGGAAGCAGGGTGCAAGGGGGTGCACTTGCACCCTCCCTGTCAGGAAAGAAAATATGTTTTTTAAATTAAGCTACTGTTTGAATAAAAACTGAAGGCGCATAAGTAGGTTGCTGTCCAAATTTATTAATCACCTTGTCAATAAATTCAGTATCCTCCTGTACTCTTTTCCTGTGAACACTAAGCATGCACAGGCCGCTTAGCCTCGCGTCTCCCATCGTTGAGCGATTCCACGTCTTGAAACGTCGTAACGTGCAAAATCTATGTTCATTACAATACACATTGACATTACATTTATCTACTTAATATACATGTATAAGTCTATATTTTATCTTAGTTAATAGAATAATGTGTAGATACAGATGCACCTCCCTAAAATTAATCCTGGTGGCGCCTAAGGATCAAAATAATCACCACCAATCTTCGTGGGTGGAAATAACAATGACAAGAACTTTTCGTAAAATTCTTCCATAACAATACGCTTAAATAGGTTCTTTCCACCAGATAGGTACCAGGACAAAAAGTATTGATTGCAAATTTTATTCAAATCATTACAGGCGTTACGCAAAAATGTATAGTTACATGTATCTTAACAAATATACTTTCGTTTTTAACTTTACTTTTGTTTTGCTTAGTCTTGGTAGTTATGATTTAATACAGGAGGCACTTTGCTCGATGGGAGCCACAAACTAGTATATACGTAGGTATGTAAAGGAAAGATTAAACATGTTTTGGTGTAGACCAAAACATGTTTTATCTTTCCTTTGCCCAAAACTATGTAAGTAATGTGTCTGGGAAGTGTGCTTACATTTTTTGCAAATCATCATGCTTTTTAAAATCCTTACCTAGTGCCTATAGCAATTACTTACCAGCCCCTTATTGAATTGTGCCTAAAGTAGGGCGTTTCATTCATTGTCCAATAGATGTGGTTGGGTAAAAATAGGTAGTTATCTACAATTATTTTAAACGGTATTAAAAGTTTGGTAAGTAAGTGAAAAGTTCGAGGACTCAGCCACGCTTTTCAGTCTGACCTACTAATGTCGCTACTGACGTCACAATAGCTGACGATTCTTGGGTGCTTAATGCTAATCAGCTTTTCCCGTCCAAATGAAGGTGCACTAAGGCACATATTAAGGTATTGTGCTATGTTTAAGATGATGACAGGAATCAGCTACATAGCGACTGAGAACCCATCACACCTACGATTTAGGTACTCAACTAAAAGCAGGCTATAAGTAGTTAGGTTAAGTGTTTGTAGAATTTTCAGATTAAAGACACAAAACGTGTGGGAGTAAACAATTAGGTACTCATGTAGATATGCAAGGTACTACAAAGTAAGCATCTTACAGCAAAATATTGTGTAATGCATACCTACATACATGGCAGGTAGTACATTATGTATATTGCGTATATTATAGTATATTCATAGAATGTGGTAACCAATAAAACCCCTTGTTAACTTTCTTACAGTCCGTTCCATCCAAAGGTTGTCTAGTAGAGATCGCTATTTAGCGATAAGACCACCGATTGAACAACACTGTCAAAGTTTGTAGTATTTAACAAAGCTGATGTGTGATGTGTTGGTGTGCAATAAAGTATTTTCTATCATCTATCTATCCTAGTAGGATACTATTTCTTGTTAAATATCTCTCAATAATGATTGTAATAAGTGTCGCTATACGTAAGACATAAGATACCAAAGTCAAAGTCAAAATTCATTTATTCATTAAAATCAATTTGAAACGTCGGTTTTATCTACTGCCTGTTCCTCCGCGACCAAGCCAAGAAAGAAAAGCAAGAAAACAAGGCTGGTTATTCTTTTTAATTATCAAAAATAATATTTTTTTTAATGATGAACAAATTTTTATCGAGTCGAGCATCTTCAAACCCAATCTGATAAATATTAGATATTACCTACCTATGTACGTTTACCTACTCTATATGTCTGTAGAGATAGAAACTGAAAAATTACTTTCTACAATGCAGTAAATAGGAAATAGGTAATACCTACATGGGTAAGTAAAGCTAATTTAAGAGTTTGTTTGTTTAAACGCGCTAATCAATGGAAAAATAAGTCTGGTTTGAAAAAATATTTTTGCGTAATTCTCGAGGATGCTTATATGTTAGTTAAAGTCACGCTTTGACCCTTAGGATCCGATAAAAATATAGCGCGGGCGAGTGATGCGACGCGGTGGGTTAGAGGACCGATGGCGGCTGTGGCTTAGCTAAATTCTCATATACATATGTAGGCACTTACTTTTTCAGCAATGCTTCGTCCTTTCGGTGCCGGGCGCGCTATCGATCGTCGCAGACCTAATACAATACGATACCACAAGGCGGGCTTGCATTCATTCATAATAAGGTACCTACCCACTGGGGAGGATGACACACTTTTGCAATGATGTCGTACTATAACATATATATAGGTCTTACGGGGTTTTGGGGCAGGCAGGTCGCTTCCTTTTGCGTATAGTTTCATGTAGTTTCTTTGGAATGTAGTTTTTCAGTTAGGTTGCCTGCCTATTCATAAGGCACTTATCCGTTCAGTTGGAAATGTGCTCAGTTGAGAATCTATCCAGCTGCTAAGGAAGCAAAACTGGTAAATATAATCAGAGCGTTTTTCTAGGCTAGCATCACGAGATAGCGTGAGTGCCTGCAATTAGGTACCTGATATACAATTCTAGGCACAAAGTTTGTCTAAGACCAAGATACAAAGGTACACTCAAATCTATGTTAGGGAGTACCTATTTACTGCATATGCATGTAATGTGACTTTGATAGACTTCTTCATTCACGTATTTCGGTTCTTCCTGAGCGGCATTCAAGTTTTGTAACAAAACTTAGAAATAAAACAATATTTTGTAACTAATATTTATATTAAAAATTATTCATGATTTAGCATTTTACAGAATAATGATATTTACAAACATATGACCTACGTATATGTCTACATACATATAAATAAAATTCAATTGACTCCCTTTAGTTTAAAGTGTCCAAAAATATACGCTTCACATTCGTATATTGTTAAACGTATCAGCCGACGTACTGACCAAAACTCAACTTCCAATAGCCTCGACAACCACATCGATCGTGAGGACAAACTTTCATATTTGTAAAAAATATAATTTGTCTGTGAAATCGATCATAAGGAATCCAAATTAACCTCTTTGCCTAATAAAAGTATACTTCAGTTTCGTTAGGATTTTGTACTACCATTAGGTAGTTCTTTTTTTGTATAAAACGTGTAGGTACTAAGTAATTTACCAAACAAATGTTTCAGTCACTACGTCGGCCTCATACTTACATCCTATTGAGTGACTAATATTTGTTAAATAATATGAACTTTAAGAAAAGTAAAAAATAGTGCGCTCTTCGTGCGGAGGTACCCGTACCTCGGCAGATATATACATTCATATATTATGCATAGGTTCAGTGACACTGAAATCCCGAACAAGTATTTACATTTATCATAAATTCATAACTAATTAGCTAATATGCTTATAATCTGTCTAAAGCTTTAGACGGTAGCCTGTATTGTGCGGCTACGCCTAAAACTTACAATTTAACACTAAAACAGAATATAATATACACCTCTAGTATGTAACGTGTACACTAAAGAAATTGAGGTAATTGGTTTCGAAGATATTACACGGGTAACTTATCCAATGACTCTCAGTATTTACACATCATAAAATACATACGGGAAGCAACAGGTTAAGTACTCAATTTTGTGGTGATTCATTAACATTTCGTGTATTCAAACACAGGTACATTCTAACGCTAGGTACCACTAAAGATTAATTGCACGATACACGAGTAAAATAATATATAATAAAAGCATAAATGACATATGTACAACATTTATAATTTGATCGCTCGAATTTTTAATATCAATTTTGAGTCGATTATAAAGTAATACATTGACGCTACATGTGACTGATATAGCCTATATGTACAATAATAGACCTCGTAATTGCGATTCGCAGATACATAGTTTTAATTCATAAAAATATTCTCTTACGAAAATATCTTAAAATAAATCAGGTCACACAAGTCAAGGACGCAATGAACACAATACATAAATAATTTATAAATATTCTATGCCACTATTAATAAATCAGTTCGACTGATTACAATAAAATTAGTAGACCTACGTAACAGTTATAAACGTATCGGATATAGCTTTTATATTGTATAATATCTGGGCACATGGTACTTTATGTAAAATATCTATGATAATATCAGAGCACATCCCACACATGTTCTCATTTTGCATTATTCACTCATCACAACAAGTCTCCGGCGGCAGCCACCGCCAGGCTCAGCACTCACAAATACACTTCAGAATGATCAAAAATACAACATTTGACGCTTCTGTGCCCTCGAAAAAAAGGAATCCAGAGTTCCCGCACTCGACTAGCCTTTACCGATAAAGGTTGCAACGAGATGCCAGGATGCAGTATTCATACGAATACATATGAACGCAGAACTACGATATGAACTGTGGATGCCTTTCTGATGGAGTAAGAGTAATGAGCTGGTGTTATTTGATCCTATTGAGCACAAGGTCGGTGGTTATGACGAGCCCCTTCTGGTAGGGCGAGTCTGCGAGGTCTGCGGCGAGGCGCGCGGCCTCCGCGCCGTGCTTGCGCGCCAAGAACCGCGTCTGCTCTAGCCCGCGCGACTTGTGCACCAGCTCGAAGGCTTTCTCCACATCACCCGCCTCTTGGAACCGCCTCATGATCATGGGATTCAATTCTGGATACTGCAAGTTACAAATCAGAATAAAATTAATATAAAGGCAACACTTTATTGGGAGCTAGTAGCTCCCTAATTAGGGAGCAGGAGTTTACACTGGCAATGGTTTAGTAGAGAGTAGAGGCTCATTTTGCCAGACAGCAATGTCAATGGTTATAAAAGTTGTTACGTAACTGAAATTAAGAAATCCTTGATTGTATTTAAATTAAGTTTGTTACACTGTTAGCTATAATTATTTCTGTTTAGTTAATAACCTATATTTTAGAACTATGATATATTTTAATATACATTAAATCAGACAATGACCATCAGACCACCCTGCCTAAGTAGTCCTCAATAAAGTATTAAACCATCTCGTCAACCTTTCATTATGAGTCATAGATGGGACTGTGGAAGACGACAAAAAATAACGTATGCTACCTAGGCGCCGCTTGGCAGGATTTTTTTTCATGACTATTCCTAATCTAGCAAGCTACGTCAAGGACATTCCGATATAAATTTTTTTCATGTTCTCGACGGGTTGGCTCTATGAGTATTTCGTTCCAGTCTATATCAGATAGAATAAAATTCAAATTCACGAAACGGCCTTTTTACGACCCATTCCGGGTACGGTATAGGTGTGAATGTAGAGGAATGATACGAATAAACTCATAAGCCCAATTTCACCGTGACAAATTTAATTTTCGCAGCAATCTGAGCCGACGAAATGTTGCATTGTGTGGTGAGAGAAAGTGACTTGTAAAAATTAAAATTAACTTTTACGCTACTAACAGTGAAACGTCAATTACGATGATGTTGAGAATATACGTAATGTTTTATGGTGTGTGTAAATAAACGTGCTCAAAACAGTGATGAAAAACATAGTGCGGAAACCGTCATGCTCTAGAACCAAAGATCTTAATTCTAGAGCTTGAGGATGCGGCGAACGCCGCTCGCAACTTCAATTCGAGGCGCGTCCAAAAATCGGCCGAAAATCGCTATCTCTTTTTGGCTGATGCAGGCCCGCCCGTGCTTTAGAATGCCATTAGAATTTGTTATAAACTTGGTGGTTCCGTAATGAACCACCAAGAAAAATGATTACTGAAAACTTGTTGTATTTTCACACTGCTCTCTTAACACACTTGTTTAAACTATCTCTCAAAGGAATCTATAATAATAAAGCTGAATAGTTTGTTTGTTTGAACGCGCTAATCACTGGACCTAAAAGTCGGATTTGAAAAAATATTTCTGCATTTGATATTCCAATTCTTGAGGAAAGTTATATTTAACATCACACGTCCCTTAGGAGTCGAGTAAAAGAAGTAATAGTGCGGACGGGCTGAGGGCCGAGGGCGGCACGGCTAGTTATCAATCAATATTAAAATAATAATGTTGTTGAAATAGACCTTTTCGCATGCGAAGAGTACCGGCGCGGTGGCGAGGCCTAGCTTGAGGTCGGCCGCTGTGGGCTTGCCCATGGCCTGCGCGGAGGACACGAAGTCCAGCAGGTCGTCCACCAGCTGGAAGGCGAGCCCGAGGTTTCGCCCGTACTGGAAGCACAGCTCGCACGTGCCCTCGTCTGCGCCGCTTAGTAGCGCCACCTAGCGAGAACCAACAAAACACACTATTCATAAATTATGCTTGACATTTTAACACAGCATCATATAGCCCAAAAGTAAGCACAACTTGTGTTATGGGAACTATATGACTGATAAACTACTTATAAAGATTTTTACTGTCAATACATACATAGAAAAACCCAGACCCGAGACAAATATTTGCAGATCATACAAACATTTGTCCAGCGGCGGGAATCAAACCCGCAACGTTCTGCGTCTCAAGCTCGCTTTCGCCCACTGCGCCACAAAGGTCGTCAAACTAATTAAATTTTTTGTATTTTTTTCATTCTTTTTAAATTTTTAACTTGTTTACTTATATTTATTTCAAACTTCATTAACAGAATATATACGTAACTAATCTATAAAAATATAAACTCATTTTTGTCCAGTTTTGGTTCTTGGTTTCCCATTGTCTCTATCCCAAGTTTCAAAATGTTTATAGCACCCGAAAATCAGCAGATTTTTGAACTTTGTACCTGGTCCAAGGCTGATGTTAAACTAACAAGATGTTTGACGTTGAGTTATGTTTATGTAAAACAGCTGATTTAATGGATTTTACCGAAAACTATAGTAAATAACAAAAACTTTTGGTTAGACAACTTTTCGCTAGATCTCCATAGCAAAGATGATTATTAATCTAATTAATAATAAAATCTAGGTAATAATAAAATCGCAAATATCTCTTTTAACTTTTTTTATTAATGTGTGTTGTGTCTGCACTAAAGTAAAAAACCTTAGCCTTAGCAAACCTTAGTGGCAAGAAACTTGTCGTTAGGTATCAACTTAGGAGTTGTCAAAGTTAAGTGCATTTTAGGCATGGAGTGACATAAAAGTCAGAATCAAGTCAGATCAATGTTGATCTAAAACCCAGGCAGTGCGAATTTAGCCTCCATGTAAGTAAAAGTTCGATTAAGATAAAGTACTAATCAGGAAATAAAAAAAAACAAAAAGTGATTACTTACCGCTTTAACCGAGTTAGCGATAAGTGAGGCCGTCTTCCTGTATGTCTTGGTGAGGTAGTGCGCGAACCGTTCGTTCTCTGTTTCCTTGCTGCCGAGCTGCATGAACTCGCCCTGCACTAAGTCTGTTACCACCTGGAATTGCAAACAAAATACTGAATATAAAACATATTTATTTAATAAGGCAATAGGAGTTACCGCTCAAAATCATTAAATCCTGGTAAGTAGGTTAAATGACTATCCACACCTATACTATGACACACATCCGAGTCCGTACCTGTCGTGTGAACGATATAAAAATATACGTAGTTGAGAACCTCCTGCATATTTGAAGTCGATCTAAACTAAGTTTTATTTATGTATTTATGCCTATTTTCATACGATTTAATTAATAAGCAATGCGACACAGTTGTGCCTTCAGCAGAGAAGGTCAAAGATTTATTGGAAGGCAATACAATCAATTACCGAAGTTAAGGTTACATAGAAATACTAAATAAGTAATTATTACCACTAAGTATTCAACAATATTATATTTGAATGAGCGAGATTAGTCTAATATATAAGCGACCTTGTCTGTTCGTGAATTTACTGTTGCAATAATTGCTTCGGTTATTTTGGAATGAATCAAGTTATGCAGACCTAATTGCATAATTAAGAGCATTGTACTGGTGCCGTATAGTGGAGTAGGTATTGACACAGCAGCCTAGGTCACAGGATGCGTTTTATCGAATAATCCAGATAAATTGACCTCGATCGTGTACGCATGCACAAACAAAGAGATACTGATGATTACTGCTCAAACAAATGTTCGAGACGTCATGCAATTTTAGTTTTATGACGCTTGAATGATTTCATAATGCTTTTAATGTATTGCATTGTATTGTAGTAAATTGGTTGTATTAATTAATTGAGATTCATAATGTGGCTAAACTAATCACCAGTAATTTTAGCTAATACCAAAGACATAAAAAGAAACGCGGGCGGTTTTTTTTGTTTACAAAATTAATGTGCATTGGACATTATATTCGGGTTTATACTGCATTTAATATTGTATTCCGAAGTACGGACTAAAATACAGTTGTTTTTGGTTTGTTGACAGATGACTAATTACTGTTTGGTCAGTAGACTATGGTCTACTAAAGTAAAACAGACCGTGTTGTTAAACGTCTACTCGTAGCAAATATACCAGTGAAAATGTATCCTGAGATGTCTTGTGTCATACGCTTCTTGGTTCGTAGATAAACGTTACACAGGAGTATGTATGCTTTGTCGTAAAAACTATAAATGTGGATGATCTTACATCAGTGTAACTAATAGTCTAAAGACTTAACTACTGTGATAACCACACTGAAGTACTAGTAGTCAAATTGCGGTCACCCGTTTATTCTCCAAACGGGAACGCGCTTGTATAAACCACAAATGGTACATTTATGTGAAGGCCTATGATGGAACCGAAGGCTTTCCCGTAGTGCACAACGCGGTCGATTATACTCTTTTTATTTAAAGAATATAATTTCTGGAACATCCGGTAGAAGTCGCAAGAAAAGAATCAGCAAGTAGGTATACATACCTGGCTGAGCACAAGTGTGACATCATCGCTGCGCAAGCGAGCTATCATCATCGACGCGACGGCGAGGATGAAGTCGCCAGCCATCGCCACCTGGAATACAACAAACAGCATGAACAACAAACATACTATCATTCAGACTGCATACCTTATGCTTATGAAAGTATATCTTACTTAAAAAGTAGAGATCTAGAGAGAGACGTTTATGGAAATAGAAATGGAAATAGTTTACTTGCGAAAGTACGGTAAATTACGTACAGTATAAAGTTCTTATATTATGTTCTAAGTAAGCACAAGATAACCTATTCTAAACCGATGAGCTTGTATGAAGAATGTGACTAGGATGAATAAGGTATGCTAGGATCGTAGCAAGTGGAAATCCCTGGTCTCTGCCTACCCCTCCGGGAAATAGGCGTGACATTATGTTTGTATGATCTAAAAAGTGCTCATAGTTTTGCTGTGCTTTACTGGTTCGATTTAGTGCTCTCTCACTTAGTGAGACTGGGAACGTATCAACTCTATTAATGCCTCGAATGCTAGATTAGTTTTTATGTTTGTCTAACCTACAGTTGTTTTTAGGGGTTTTACTAAATATTATTATATCGGAAAATTTATTCAACGAAATAATATTTTGCTGGCGAAAACCACAAAAAAAAGCGTATGGATATAATTTCTTTATGTTATCAAAGAACAACGTGTCTGAAATTCGGCAGCATATCACAGTAATAACTGAGTATTTATCGATCAAAGCAAATCAAATACTTCGATGTATTATAATAAGTATCGATGGCATTTCTCCGGCTGGTAGGAATGTCGAGAAAGTTTTGATGCTACGTCCGGCCGCATACTAATGCGGTATCGTGCCGGTTCCGACTCGTAAGGTGGACCTAGGATTTTATTTTGGGGGAGTGGCTAGACGTTAATATAAATAATTCTGTCTTTTATTTGCGGATGGCCAAAACACAAACAATGCCACGACTAGCCCCATGATTGACAACCCCGATTGATAGATCGATAGGTACTCAGTATGTAAATCTGTGAAGACTTGTTTCATCGTTTATTAAAAAAAGAGGTCAGTGTCAAGAATGCTTTCAGCAAGATAATATCTTTCTCACTCCCAAGGCATAAATCCGCCAAACTGCCAGCTATCAGGCTCTTAATTATTTTTTTAAATAAGTAAGAGCCATTTAGTTCCTATTAGACGAATGGACATTACCTATGTGTTTAGCTCTATTTTATATCTGTCTTGTTATCAAAAATAGCAACCAACAGCCAGGTAACGGACATAATTGAGTTTAAAGTTGTCAGAACAAATAGACTTCACTCGTTATAATCATGGCCTTAGGCGGTAATAATGGAGTAATTGCCCCAATCGCTCTACCCTGATTACGTCCCTGAGCCGCCAGGTGGACATGCCTCACTGGGACCGACAACCTCTCTCATTAGCTCGCTGGACACTCGTTAGCCCACATCCACTGACCGGATTTACGCACACACCTAATACCTTGATATAAGGTCAGCGTTACAAAGCCTCTAACTTGTCAACGGTCAAATTTCACGACGAAACGACTAGAATACAGGTTTCATCAATTTGGAATTTGTTTGGTAACTTAATGTTGTTTATTGTAAACTACATATGTTCGATGTATATACAAATGTATATGATACTAGCTTATGCACACCTCCTAGGGGTAGTTTAGAAAAAAGTTTTGAGCGAATAAAAATTTACATAGAAACTTTACCACCCTTTTTAAGGGTTGATTTTCGAAAATTAGTGTATTCCAGAACCTCAACTATCTACATTCCAATTTTCATCAAAACCGGTTTAGAAGCTACGGAGATACGTAGTAACAAACATTCACACACATCGACTTTCGCATTTATTATATTAGTAGGATAACTCTGCCAGTTATCCTACTATGCACAGTTGTAAATTTTTATTTTCAGCCAAAATTAATTTCTTTATGCGACATAATGTGAGTATAAAGTCAATGTTATAAAATTGTGAAAGAGATCAGACGGTGACATTATACGAATATCCATAACATTGCATGTGTAATAAAAGGTATTCGTTGATGGGTCCGGTTTTATTCAGTTGACACAGAATTGACTTTTGATCTGAAACATATGGTTTGTTGATATCATAAAAATAATTAACGATAATTTGAAGTGTGATGAAATACTTATTTTGGGTAGCCCAGAGAAATTACAGATGGATTGTGTGAAGCATGACATGGATAAAAAGAAGGGAGTCCTAAAATGATGGATGATAGAGGACAGTGGAAGAAAAAAACATGCTATGCCGATCCCACGTTACGCAAGGGCACGAAGAAGAAGAAACTAAATTTGAAGTTTGATGAAATAAAATATAGTTTTAAATACATTGTATTGTATCGGGATGAGTATTCAAAGTACAAAGATAAAAAGTTGAATCTCAGAACATTAGAAATTCGACTTTTATACTTTGGCTACATGTTTTTTTGCTGTATGAATCTATGACGCCCATTATGTCGGACTCTATGGTTCTATCTCAATAGCCATTCATCGTATGATGACTATCGGACGAATAATATTAAAACTATAAAATGGATTCCGATGCATGAACATGGAACGGGATTACGTTCGGGAGGAACAGGTGCAGCGAGTAGCGTACCGTATTCGCTCTGTTACACAAATCGGTGCACGCATTAGCACACTTTCAGGCATTCGTCGGGCAACCACCCGGGCTAAAAACGCATCCGTTACGAAGACTGGCGCCCGCCTCGCTGCATCGCAGTGCAGCGCAACGGACTGCATTCAGCGATTCTCTTGCAAAACTTGCGACCATGTTCTGACATATGGCGCAATTGAAACACGAAAATTAATAAATACTTACTCGTACTCCGCAAAGGACAAATGCATATTCAAAGACTGTGAGACATATGTTGCATTACTAAAAACTGTACATAAGCATGCAGGCGTTCTATGATAAGAGTGAAAGGCTTTTACAAGAACACTTCGAAAGTCCGCCCCACGTGAGCCACATGAATAATTTACCAGAAAAATCTCTACGATTTCACGCTAACTTAATTCCGAATGCGTCGTGATTTTCTACTCTGTAATTCATTTACACCGATACATTGTAATGCAAGTTCGCACCTTCTCTGAATATATTGTGCAGTCTGTATGGAAATGTGTCGGGAGAGTCTGAAATATCAACATAAACAACTCATAAATACCTTTTCAAGGTAGTCCAGTGTCATTAACCCGACGATGAAATTAAAGACGACAGTTATTTTCAGTCGTAAAAACCCCGCCAAATCTCGAATGACAAATAAATGATAGCATCTATCCATGTAACGTGATGCATACGGGAATACCCTAAAGTAAAAATTTATAGAAAATTAAGCGGAAGCAATCAGGGTGTAACTAAACTGACTTTTAATTGGAAATAGCAGTCTCTGTAGATAGTTGAAGGCCATTACCGGAGGTTAGTGGAAAATTGCAACACTAGTTGAGTGGGTTTCGTTTATCCAGTGGTGTTTCACAAGGTAGCCTTGACAATGATGTTAGGCAGGTTGTAGCGGCGGCCGGTGCGGCGGACGGAAGGTGAATGCAGCGAGCGGGATGTATGTCACGCGGCCGGCCTTGACTCCCCCCTCATCCTACAAACCAGTTACGCTCCGATCTCCATCCGAAACTACAGCGTACACTCTCAGCCCATCACGCCCAATTATCGCGTGTAAGCTTAAACGCATACAGATGAACTTTTAAAATCACCCACATAAAATCTCTGTCTATTGATAAGAAAATTCAAGCAGGTGGAACAGTTGAGTTGTCATCAGTGTCAGTCTTTTAGTAATTCCATCATCCAGGGGCACAACAATGTTATACCGTTACTCATAAAAAATGAAAGTTTGACGAGTCGTCTCGGTCAAATTAGGCAGCTTATTGTAGGATGTAAAGGCACTAAACATGATTATTATACCAGTTTGTTTCATATACGAGATTAATCAGTTTCATCGATACATGTTCAAATTACAGTTGATCGGGGTATTTCGTATCGAGTGAACGGAAGGTCCGATGCCATTGCGAAACCAGCGGGTATCTGGTGGCGATTAGTGGCCGACGAGTGGGCATCGTTTCGACATACCTACCTGCCTGGATAGAGGTGGCACTTGTATCTACCAATAAAAATCCGGTTTAGTAATAATACTCGACTGTGTAACCTCTGGTTCCATTGAATCGACTGCGTCGTGTGCGCGCAGTCACGCTATTCACGTAAGTCGTGCAGTCGATGGACTCTCCAAAAGAACGAATGTTTTTATTAGTTATTACGAAAGTTACAAATCTTACTCAAACTAACAAACTGTATTTTTAATTAAAAGATAAGACTGTCTATGAAATTCACTGCCGTTATGGCCATAATTTAGAAACCGTTTATTTTGATTGTATGTTTGGACGACTAAGCGATTCATTCTAAACTGAGGTCTTGACTTCCACTACTTGTAGTGCTGTACAACTCATTAAACTATTTGAACAGGCCGGGCATCTCCCTCCATCAAAATACTAACAATAAAGCAAAGATAATACGAGACCTTGACATGACGACTCAAGGCTGGTTACATACCAGTGATGAGTAGATATTGCCTTAATAAATATGTTAAAAAACTATTACGTAATGCTTTTCTTTGACGAAAATCAATTTCAAAATCGGGTCCCTGCATATTTTTTCTTCGTGTGTAACATCGAAGCTTTGAAATAAGTGTTACTAATTATCTGTATAACTTTTATGAAAATAAAATTACCATCTATTCAGTCTTATAAATTAATAAATGGATGAAAATTATTAAGTTAAATTCGTCATATTGAGCTAAATACCCAATTTAATAACATACCCAAATGCAGTCAGTGTAGTATTTTATTCGTATATTATTGCAACATTTATTTTAGTCTATATGTGATTCCACTGCAAGGCAAAGGCCTCTCTCCTTTTTTTCCACATTCTCGATCCTTGGCTACTGAAGGTGAATCACTCAAATGAGAGTCGTCCCGCCATCTATTCCATTTTAATTTGGCTGCTTTGTGGGACTATCACTAGTAACGTCTACTATAATTTTGGAGCGCAGTATCGTGTTTCGTATCAGGTTCGTGTGTCTGATTCCTAAGATACTACGTTTTATGGACATATTCAATCTCCACACTCTGAACGTTTAAACTCCTCTTTGTGCCAATGATCGAGCATCAAGTCTAGTTCTGTAGATGTGGAGGAAAAACGGACGATGTTGTCGGCATCGTCCGTTTTTTAATCAAACTGATGTTTTAACCTACTCTCACCGACAGCTATGTTACTAGAATATAATAATCTACCAATATATTGATAATTTTTACCAGTCCGACTTTAGCATAAAACACGCCGCAACACGCGTTAATTCGTCGATAAATGACGTTTCTACACCGCCAAAGTCGCTATTTCCAAGCCTCGAGTGTCTTATCAAGAGATTACAAGACAGGCTGGCGCGATCGTCCGACCTACATCCCCGCGCTCCGCAAAATAACAGTTACAGAAACCAGTTTTTACTTCACACTCCTCATAAATACACGTCGGTAGGTCACTCGACGAAAGTGTTGGTCGAATTTTACTTTCGACAGATTATTCGGTCATCGGATGACGAGTCAATAGAAAGTAAAGTAAATAAATAAAAAAAAGGAATAGTTATCGGCTTTCGATCATTAATGTATTCTAGTAAATGAATTGAGAAGACTGATTTTAATTAGAACCGGTAATGAGATTAAAATAACATGTAAACTATTTTAATTCAGGGTGACTACATATCTTTAAATGAAGTTAAAAGCATAATCGATTATAACCGTAGCAAGCGATCGTAGAGCGGCGTAGATCGAGCGCGCGCTACTAAAGACATCAACGCGCTCGCACTCATTTCCAATGAGTTAAGATATACGAAGTATTATTGTTTCATAATCTTCACCACTGATGAATTCTAAACTGATAGAGAAAATAACTCAATTCATACGTAAATGATTAACCCGCTTGAAAAAAAAAAAAAACAAATAATAATTGCTTATACAATACTTACTAATCTAGTCAAACTAGTTGTGAAGCGCTAAAGTTACGTTAACCTGATAGAATTTAGATACGTATTTCTGCCATGGTACATAAAAAGTATCAGTAAAGAAGCCGGTCTCGAAATTGCATCGATTACAATTTTAAATTTTGTTAGAATCGTGCGCGTGTCTTGAATTTTATACAGACGCAACTGGTGCATTATGTATACTGAAATTATGTATTAGAACCAGATTTACAAATAACACATGCATACTGCATATACGCGAATTTACGAGGAGTTGGAACATAAACATGGTTGATATATATATACACCGAGTATGTTTCACGTGTGGCTGTCACGTGTGGTCTCAGCTGAAGTGGTCCGTACCTGTTATTTTGCGACCGTGCATTTGCTCCTGCAGTACGGAGCTGAGTTATGGGGACGCGCTGCCGATAGGGAGCGTGTCTTTCGTATGCAAAAACGTGCTGTGAGGGCGATCGCAAGGGTGTCGCGGATTACGTCTGCGAGGCCATACTTCACATCACTGCAGACACTTACGCTGCCTTCAATCGTGATCCTTCAGGTTGCAATGTATGTGAGGCAAAACCTTGACTCATTTGAAACGCGTGGAGATGGGCATGCTCGATGCTATAATACCCGTGGCGCTGACAAGCTCGCCACGATAAAGCACAGACTTACCAAATCCGAGAGGCTCACACATGTCTGGGGTATATAACAGCCTGCCGGAGCAAGTTATACAAGCACCTAGCCTGACAGTATTTAAGACTAAATTAAAATCATGGCTTTTCGAGAGGGCGTTCGTGGATTTAAACGTGGATTTTATAGGGAAAATCCGATGAGTACCTTAGACTATTAAAATTTTTATAATATAATTTTAATGCACAATTTTTATGTTTATTTTTTTATTTTATTTTGTTAATTGACTGACATGTAAATTTTTATTTACCAATAAATTGATTATTCTGATTATTCTGGTTTCTGAGGATGTCCATAATGATGAGTACAGTCGTGAGCGTGTTCGTTAGTGCGTATATCTTTAAGGATAAGAGGCACGTTAAAACATTAAATTTGGCACATGCCCGCATTTTGCAAGTAGTAAGCATTCCACATGACAGGTTACAAGCCCATCACCGCTTAATGGAACACTATGCACATCCCTTCGAATTTTCGATTCCAGGGCATGCTGGTTTCCTCGTGATGTTTTCTAACATCTTATTAGTATATTTATTGTGTCTTTGGGATACACAAAACGTATAACTATTGTAAAAAAATTATGAGCAAAAACATTACGGATGATTTTCACTTCCTTTAATTCCGAATTGTAATTATCTTTAATTTGTAACTAATTAATTACATACACGTTCAGTTATCGATCCCATGTTATCAGTTATCGATACGGACGCAGGTGGCGTCCGTGTCATATATTATAGTTGATAGATGGCTCCCACACACAACGATACGGTGAAAGCTGTCTCATGCCGGTCTCTCACGTCCTCAGCGACCTCAAACCGACCGAATCTCGGGTCGATCATCATTTCCCTGCCCTTATCCCATATTACGTGGAGAGAACGTTTTCTTCTTCATTTCCCTTGTAGCAGCGGTGTATTCGTTTTATCAATAACCTATTAACTTAATTTTACATGAAGTCTGGCGAAATTGAAACTTCAAGGTCTAAGCGTAAAGGCCCGTTCAGCCTCGAACTGGAGATGAACAACGATATAATTTTATTTTGGACTTGTGGAACAACTCGGCTACTTCGCCCGCGTTTTCCCTGCAAACTTCATTTTCCTGCACCCTCTAGCTATATATAGGTGGAGTTTCAAAAATCCTTTCTTAGTGCACCCCTACACAACAAAAGACACGCTCTAATTTTCAAGTCTTGGTTCAGGCTGTGTGCTGTTCTTCAGTCAGTCAGTAAGTCACGCAACGATTTCATGTATATAGAATTATAACCTATTTCAATGCTCGAAGAAGCAGATTTTTTTTTTAAATGTTATTTAATATTCGTTGAACACTAACAATTAAACAGCAGTGCTGGCTGTATCATAAATTTGTGTTCTTATGTAATTGCTAATTTTGAATGCACGCCGTTGACCGTCTGCAAACGCGTGCGGTCTGCTGGACGACAGAATGAGTGATTGTTGCGTCAGGTTGTCAAACTTTGAGATAATCACTGATCCAAACGTACTTGTTCTCACGGTGCCAAAAATATTTGCTATATCAATCAAATAAAATAGGCGGACGACATGTACGTCCATACTTTTCCATTCAAATAGCGTACGCTTCTCATTTAAACTCGGCATTCCATAGCAAAGCGCAGACGCGGTGAACAATAAGGTTCGCGACATATTCCGAACAATAGTCGCAGATACGATAGGAATTTGCAATTCGTTGCTGACGTACTCGCATGCCTATGTACTGTACGACGTTCTACCTATTGTGCCATCATCACACAATCAATTCAGCAGCATATTTCAATTCATTTTGCGGGCCTAAGCGCAGTACGGTCAACGACCTAAAGTCATAATGGGGACCATCATCACAAAATATATATTGCATAACACTATTCGCAATAAATAGGTACGTGATTCGTGGTAAAATAAATTTCAAATTATCATTCGTTTTTGACGTCACTGTAAGGGCAAATATTCTACATCCGTACTCGGCAACATGGTCATAAAATGAGCTAAACTGCAAACAGGCGCGCCCTGTTACCATGATACTATATTTGCACGAAACGTTCAAACACATACGCGTATGATAGGCACAGAGACGGTACAAACTAAATCAACATTTGTATGTTTGAATTACATAAGCCAAACACGGGTTATTGGATCCAATAATCTAAAAGCGAATTATTCCTAAGTTAACATCCGTTAGAAATATCTATCAAGGCCAAAGCATACTCTACGTGAAAATTGTACACACGTTTTGCCGTAATTTTATCATGCAATAAGTTCGTATCAGATAAATTAACAATAACAGGTGCCTGCCTGCAAACAGTGAACTGATATGGATAAAAATAGGATGAAAAGTCGAATTTCGTTATTAAATTCGACTTTTCATCGACCGATAAATTAGATAAGCGGCGTTCCGCTTATCTGATTTATCGGTCTCATAAGTGAACGATTTTTTTTGTAGTGTTGTATATTCATACAGCGTTCAGTAGCGAAGATCACCTCGGCGGAACATGGTAATTGCAGGACATGAGCATTTTATCCGTGAAGGACGTACCAAAACGCAGAACGCCTACAAGTTGAGTTAATAAGGTAATGAACGACGCGCTGATGCAATTTCAACGTACCATCAAGGAACTCAGATACTTAAAAGAAACCGAGATTCTTTGTCCTACATACATGTATATTCAAGTCATACTAGGTCTTTGTTCGGGCTGCAAAAAAATTGTTAAACATTTGGCTATATTGTTATGGCAACCGGCATCTTAAAAGTATTGGATGAGTTCATTGTCGAAATCGAAGTATATTCCCATATTGGCCGCAGAATGTCGTCGTTGTGCCAATGCTTACGAAAATCACCTTGACCAAACTAATAGCTATAATAGGCTTAACAAATATATTTTATTTAAAGAGGTAATATTACGAAATTTTCATGTTTCAAACGTCATTCGGCGTGCCTCGCTTGTGTTTATACACGATAGGATGCCAACATCCAACATAAGGAATTTATTCCAGAATTACTCTCAGTGACCTACTGATATTTTGATTAGGAGAAACTATAACATAAACAATATGAATACTAATGATAGCTGACCCCAATTATTTAAAAAATATTATTTAGATTTAGTATTCCTCGATATTAACGAGATGCTAAGTGGCAATAAATTATCGGGTACCTTTGAAGTGCCTACGTAGAACGGAGCGTATCGAAAATAAGATCGACCCGTATCAAAATTATAAAGTGATGAGGCCACTTTCACCGAGGGTCGCCCAGCTTTCGGTCTATCGCAGGTATGTGAGGCGCGTCTGACGTCGCACTCAAAGGCCGCTCACTGACCGCAAGCCATAACCGACCTCTTACTCACACACAAGGAAAAAGAAAGAGAAACATGCTAGTATATCGATACTCCGCTAAGTACCTACATATATTGAGGCAGCCCCGTCTATACGATGCGATGGCGATGTGGCATGTCGCGGTCTACTTCCCACAGATTTAATTTATTTATAAGGGAATAGGACAACAACCTGTAGTTTCTATCCGTGCTCTCTTATCTAGGTCGCAATCCTTAGTAATTATCCTAAGAGTATTCGTTAGATTGTTCTATACGTTAGTATAGAACAATTTATTTTACTTTTGAGGCGCAACCACAAAAGTAAAATATATTGTTCTTTATGGGCAACTTAACAACTGCAGAACAATTGAAGTAAATAAAGTGTAGTTTAGAACCAAGTATCAAAACTAATTTAAAAAAAAATGAAACTACTTTCTATGACAAATGAAAAAGCGAAATTGAAATGCGAACGAAGCCTCACAAAGTCCAATATTTGTCCAACAAATGGGTAAATAGTGTGTACCGGCTAAAGGCCAAAACTAATATCGTTAAAGACAACATTGTTTTAAAGTACTTTGCTGGGCGTTATTTCCGTCTTGACAAAAAAATACGGATCAATGGAGCATTCGTATTCATAATTATATGAATTAAAGGAGTAGAAAGTTTGCTAGTTTCGATATCAAACATCTTATTATCAAGTGCGCAAGAGCACGATCGCACATCGAAAACTTCAATGAATCACTTTGAATGGCTCGTGATCTTAGCCTAGTTATTTGACGACCCAAAACACAAAAGAACGATGTGAAAAGCAATAATACTTACGCTTTAATGTAATTTTAAATTTGTTTATTTTCACCGACCGACCCACTGTAGTTTACCACAATGTTTTTGTCGGCTAAACAACATAAAACAGTGTTGATTTCTTTTATTGCTTTATGTTTAGGTTTATAAGTGGGATATTCACTATTAACTCGAGATATAAATATCTACACATCAAAGCCAAATGGAAACATCTGTGTTGGATTATAATGGATAGATTTGAACAATAAGGTTGTTTTTTTTACCCACCATTCTCATTAAGCATCCGTTTATGTCTGAGTATACCATTCCGTAAATTAACTAACTTTCCTGTTTTGTCCAAATTGTGTTTCTTTACGTATGTTATTGCAAACGCTAATTATAATATTATTACAATTAGCGATTGTGTCGAGAGCTTGGTAAAACACGATTCCTTCATTTTACTCAATTCACTTCTCGTTTGGGAAATCCCCCCACATTACCTCTGAGCTCAATGCCTTCATATAGACACTTACGCGCTCAGAGATTATCCATAGACATCGGTACAATCGAATTCATTGTCATGGCACGTCATTGACAAAAACTGCCGCCATAGCAATACTTGTCGCTACTCCTTATTTAAATAGCACATGTACACTTTCCATTCGACGTGTGATCAGGACGACGAGCTGTTCATACTAATAGATGATTTCGCCTATAATTATTTATAGTTATCCCAATACAGATCACTGTATCAAGCTTTGTGGTCACTTGACATCAGTCAAGTGACCACAAAGCTTGATGAATCAATCTTTGAATTTGTTACTTTAATATCAAAGAGCCTAGTCATTGACACACATCTTTCATGGCAGATAAAAACTTAATTCGCCAATCTAACACATTTAATACAAATAAAGATGGTCTTGTTATTGAGTATGGTCATATAGACGGTATAATTGACTATTGTATCAATATAATTCAAGCACATCTATTTTAATGAATTTTATATTCTTATCACGACTGGAATTTCCTGATGAGTGCTATATCATTGCATCTCGGACTACATATAAATGGGCGACCTTCAATGTAACCACAGAGGGAAGGCACTGAAAATCAATCAATGCTTCAAGATTTCGTGTTTGTACTGGAGTATAATAAAGAAACGAAAAGAGCATTACATGATAATTACGCTAACAGTTACAACGGCTTTAATGTGAAACTCAACTTGTAAACTATGAACTAACACAAAGAGTGTCATCGACAATTCTAAATAAATAAATAAATAAATAATGCTGGACATTTTCACACAGCATCATCTAGCCCCAAAGTAAGCTTGTGTTATGAGAACTACATGACTGATATACTACATATATACTTTTTTTTATTATAATTATTATTATTGTAAATATATATGTACTTATTATAGACAGAAAAACACCCAGACCCGAGATAAATATTTGCAGATGCAAACATTTTCCCGCGACGGAAATCGAACCCGCAACCTTCTGCGCCTCAGGCGGGCCTTCGCCCACTGCGCCACAGAGGTCGCCTCTGACACTACTAACTCGGCATTGGAGGAATTGGATAACAACTGGTCAACTTTGTGAACTAAAGACTTTACGATCACTGATAAACAATTTGAAATTGTCAATATGGCTGCGGCTCTATAAAATATGGATAAATAAAATACCAATACCGAAGAAATGGTAGAGTGGTGAGAAGGCATGATTTTCCGAGTCATTTACTGTAGAACTATATTTTTTTTACTTAATTGATAAACCTATCATGAAGATCACAATTGAAAGTCAGAATAATTAATCTGCATCATAAAAGATGTGAATTAAAACAATTGTAATGCAATACCACATCACTTAAATTATAATACTAATCAAATGTAATTGTGTGATGCTAAGTTATGCCTTTTCATTACGTAAATTAATCAAAGACTGATGGAATGCGTGGAAAATCCACTGTTATAAATATCTCAGCAAAAACAACTCTGTGAAGTATGTAATGGTACCTACAGACTCACACTGTACTTGACGGACGATATAGGCTTAGTATAAGGCTTCCTAAAAAAACAAATAAAGCTGAAGAACTTTTTTAAGGTTTAAAGTCATATTTAAAAATGTAGCAAAGGTATTTTGAGTTTATGGAATTATATAGTCCGATGACATTTCAGTCAGGCTTTTCAACTTTTAAAATATATAACTGAATATAACACAGTGTGGAGTAAATGAAGATGTAGTAACGAGAGTTGAGAAAAGTATGTTGAGATGGTTGGGGCATATAGAAAGGATGGATGAAATAAAATTAACAAAACAAGTATGCAAGGCGAGCGTGAATAGGCTAGTTGGAAGAGGAAGGCCTCGGCAAACGTACTCTGACCAAATTGGAGACATTCTATAGAAAGGCCAGGTCAGAAGTACACTAAACCACCGAGCTTGTATAAAGAATTGGATCAGGATGAATGAAGCGAAAGAAGTATGCCAGATCGTAGCAAGTGGAAATCCTTGGTCTTTGCCTACCCCTCCCGGAAACAGACGTACGCTATATGTATATATATTACTTCTGATTCTGTCTGTAGGTACCTTAGCAATCGCATATATTCATCAAGCGTACTGTCACGCACTCCGAAGGGTGAATTTACGTCAACCAAGACATAAGATACATAGTCATCGATGCGTTAAGATTCTACCCAACATCTATATTTATAGATTCATTCACATTCTGAATGTGAATTGTTTTTAAACTGTGATAATAGTAAAGCAAACGTGCTGCTTTTAAAAGATTTTTACGTTAATACTCCCTGAGGCATTAAATTTTATGACTTGATTGTACGGTTTATGAAATCAAATGAGTTTTTAATTTATTTATATGTAAACTGTCCAATACCATATTTTACCATTGCGTTTGTTAGCCATTTCGATTTCCTATTATCTGCACAAACACACAATCGTGTAACAATTTTTCACAGTCAACATTACGTGTGGAATAAGAGAACTAAGGGAACTACTGCGATTGATAAATAGGACAAACTATATTCAGACTTTTTAACTAAGATCATTTGCAAACCAGAGAAAATACTAGAGCAAAAAAAAAACTTTTTTGTAGTAGTTTATTCGATTTGGCCGAAAAAACCGGCAGGATTTATTTTAAAACAGCTTAACGCTATTTATTTCTGTGAAATTTCTGTATTCGACTAAGTTATAATAGGTTGGGGAAAAAGTTTCTTCGCATTTTTTAAGAAAATTCAAAACATTTTTTAATATAGTTTATTTACATTTAACTAAAGTATGTAGGTACCATTTTGTTCGATAACTTTTTGCCATTTTGTAGGCAGGGACATGATCCCATTGCTATAAAAACTTTGGGGCTTCTGTTCAAAATACCGCGACAAGTGGTTTTGGCAGTCCTCTCGTGATGTTAACCTGACACTGCCTAAAGAATTCTGAAGAGACCGAAACAGGTGGAAATCTGAAGGTGCAAGGTCAGGACTATACGGCGGATGCATTAACACATCCCAGCCAAACTCTCTTAATTTTTGCTGAGTGGCTAAAGATGTGTGAGGTCTAGCGTTATCATGATGAAAAACCACACCCCTTCTGTTGATTAACTCCGGCCGCTTTCTCTCAACTTCTTGTTTTAATCTCATCAGTTGTTCGCAGTAGAGTTCAGAATCGATGGTCCTGCCTGGTGGTAACAGCTCATAATGAATAATGCCCTTCCAATCCCACCACACACACAGCATCACCTTGTTGCGAGTTAACCCGGGTTTCGCCACAGTCTGTGAAGCCTGACCGGCCTTTGACCACGACCTTTTTCGCACGTTCTTGTCGTACGTGATCCACTTTTCATCACCAGTTATCAGCTTCTTCAAAAATGGTTCGGTTTCATTACGTCGTAATAAAGAATCACAAATGAGAACACGGTTCATTAGGTTTCTTTCAGTGAGCTCGTGAGGTACCCAAATATCGAGCTTTTTTGTGTACCCAGTTTTTTTCAAATGCGCCAAAACTGTTTTGTGGTCAATTCCCAGTTCTTCAGCTACGTCGTAACTACTGATATGCCGATCTTGCTCCACTTTTTCAAAAATGGCATCCATTTTATCCGTAATAGGGCGACCAGAGCGACGTGCATCTTTGACATCAAAATTTCCGGATTGAAAACGCTTAAACCAAATTTGTGCTACTCTCACAGACACTGCACTAGGTCCATAAACATCGCAATTTTTTTTCGCGGCTTGCGTTGCATTTTTACCTTTTTTGTAGTAAAATTTTAAAATGTATCGAATTTCTTCATTAGATTCACTCATCTTAACAGTACGAAAAACAAATAAAAATCACACATTTTCCTAATTTGAATTTGGAATTATCTTCTTTAAAATTTAAACTTTTAATGATACCAAAACCAGCCAGATACAAATAGTATAGCCAAAGAGATTTTATTACAAGTTCATACATACAATAATGCGAAAAGACTTTTTCCCCAACCTAATATAAATTATTTTGATTGAAATTGGTATAGTGAGCATTGACCTCACAGGGCGTAAAATACCTTCTTAGAAACCTACGAAGGCATGAATATCTACTATCTAGTCCTCCTTTTCATCCGGCTTCCGTAGAAAACATTTGCATCAATCGTGCCGCCAAAGAAAGCTCAAGTATTCAAGTATATAATAATAATGCTTACCTTTTTGTGGTTCCAAAGCACGTTGACTGAGGGTTTGCCGCGGCGGAAGTCACTCTGATCGATGACGTCATCGTGGATCAGCGACGCGGAGTGAATCATCTCGCTTATCATCGCAACCTGCCGCTGCGAGGCCAGAAGTGCGCTGTAGTCCAGAATAAATAAAAATAATTTAACAAACACTCTACTACTTGTAACACGATGTGGTACCATTGCATCGGGATAAGTAACCGACGTTTTATAACATTCCTCGAAATCTTAAACTTAAACTCAAAATCTTAAACGCCGGAGTTTAAGATTAAGATTTCGACGTAGTAACTACTCAACCACAGAGACCGGTCTCAGTAAGTTATCATGAATCTCGGTGGTACCGTTTTGCTTGACTATATATATCAATATTTTCATCCTTCTTTTAACCCTGCACCTTTGTGGATAAGAATATGACTCATTACGCACATTTGTAAAGTTGATTATAGATAAACGCGTACCTTTACTTCTACAGTCATAAATATTATATAAAAATGATATGCCTATATGCCAGCGTACATACTATAATATAGTACCTACGCCTTACGAAGATTTATAACCAAAGTCGCAGTCCGAATAAAATAAAATGTATCGAAGAAAACCCGTAACTTTTATTTTACCTAACAATACATTTTTATAAACCTTTCAGACAGGAAAACAGTTGTTACATACCGGATGTATTTATTCCTTTTAAGGAGAACATGAACAAGAATTTCAACATTTAACCAAGAAAGGGTATCGTCCCTTGGTTTTCCGCAAAAACGAAATGGCTTTTTATTAAATCGTTAAGCAGGCCTTTGAAATTCTTGACTTGATAGACTATGGTAATCAACAATTGCCTAGAAAGGTGTTTCGCCTGGCTTTGTGAAGTATAAATTAAAAAAAAATGTTTTGCAAATCTCAATAAACTTGAAGTAAAACTAATTGCTCGCTAGTACTAACAGATAAGACGGAGTAGCCTCGACCGTTCTGTTGATATGCAACATTACAATTCATGAGAACCAACAATTTAGTCTAATAATGAAGCAACGACGCGCATCACAAATCGCATATTACTAATTGGATAGCTCACGAGATAAATTAATCTGAAGGTAAGTTTGTGAAGATTCTAATTATTTATGATTGGACAGTGGCTGTTTAGCATAAAATATTGTAACGTATTGAAAAAAAAAACTAAACCAGTTTTTCAGTTAAAACCACGTCTGATTTAAATATTTAAAATATTCTCGACATGTAAGGGCTTCTTACGGCCGTAACTCAGGGGAAGCGTGAACTTAATGCAAAACTAGATCGATGCTATTTATGTATTTAAATCGTTCAGATAACATGCAGAAAACGTTTCATTGTAACTTTTAAATGTCGTTTTCCTTTTGATTTGGCAGCTCATATTTTGTCGCTTAAATATAGACAAAGGATGTAAAACTATTTTTGACGAGCTATGTGGCAAAGGCCCGCCTGAGACGAAGAAGGTTGGGAGTTCAATTCCCGCCGTGGGGCAAATGTTTGTATGATCTGCAAATATTTGTCTGGGGTCTGGATATTTTCTATGTCTAATATGTATTCACAAAAAACAGTATATAAGTAGTATATCAGAAATGTAGTTCCCATTACACAAGCTCTGCTTACTATGGGACTAGATGATGCTGTGTGAAAAGGGCCCAGTATTATTTAATATTATTTTGAGTCTATTTATACTGACTGATTTGAAAACACGGAATCATGTCTATTTAATCACTAGTAAACACTATTATTGAGTGCCAACATAAAATATAGGCACATAATCAGTCTATTCAGTAGAAACCGGCTAGTTTTCTACAAATGAAAAATCGAGGTCAAGTTTACAAGTTATGCGGACACAATACGATTTGTGGTGCGTACTAATGATTTTAGAATTATTCACTAATTAATATGGAGATCAATATTTAAATTACATTAAAATACACGTGGATAAACAATTGATGCGTGAATAAGTATTGATTAACATTTTAACACGTTCATGTGTTTGTTTTGTACTCATTTGAATTCGTTTTCGTCAGATACAAGACGTCAAAGACTATGGTAGTGATCATTAATTGATAGGTGTTGAGTACTTTCTTAGAGTCTATAAAATGAGCCATTACAAAGATGAGAATAGTTTCTAAATGGGTATGTCCTTTATATTGTAAACAGGGAAATGATGAACCCACTGACATTGTTCCCGTATTTGCAATATGTATGATCTTAAATAGTTTTTGGATCTAACCTCACTCTGAAACGTACTTCCAAACTATCCTCTTAACATCGCATTCAGATTCATATTAATCTTCGTGATAACAACTTTTGATTCATAACGATTCGTGTGACGACATTTTTTAGAACTAAAAAAAAATCAGTTCATGGCCTACACCCATACATTGAACTATGAAGGTCGCGCAGTCTAATGACCGAACGCAATCCAAATGGTTGGCAATGGTTAGCCAATGCGAGAGCGATCAAACGGGCATCTAGCTAGACTAAAAGTTTATAAATACAAAGGAACTCCTAAAATTATCATTAAAAATGCGTGAAACCAATTCCAATCTGCCAATTTCGTTGGCAGTTCATATTGAATGCTAGTCGCTAAGCTTTGTTTCATACTTGTAGGACTCAAGGTTAAAAACAAGCGAGTCACAACTTGAGAAACATTGAGAGAAAATATGCAATTAAAAAAACATTTAATTGCCAACATTACATGCGATGTGCGCTTTGTGACCAAAAAAAGGTACTTCTACTATTTTATTTTCTAAACTTTAACTAAACTTTCATGTAAGTTAACTAAACACGTCAGCATATCAAATCTCAATATATGTTATTTATAACTGAGCGAGAAAAAGGGGTGCGTCATAAGCACGGACAGACAAACAGACAGATAAATAAATAAATAAAAAATGCTGGAAAGTTTTTACACAGCCTCTAGCCTCAATGTAAGAAAACCTTGTTTTATGGGAACTACATGACTGATATACTACTTATATTTTTTGTAAATACAAATATATTAGAAAACAGACCTTTATCAAATATTTGCAGATCATACCAACATTTGTCCGGCGGCGGTAGTCTAACCCGCAACCTTCTGCGTCTCAGACGGGCCTTCGCCCACTGCGCCACAGAGGTCAACCTCACATAGACATGACGAAACTATTAAGGTTACTTTTTCACCAATTTGCTACAGAACTTAAAAAAAAAAATAGCATTAAATGTTATATATTTTTGCACAATGACTACAGTTATTCTTTTAGTTGCTTCCGCAGTTTGTACGAGTATAAGGATGATCGACTGTTTAGAAAATATTTATACTATCTTACTACTTACGTAATATCAGTAAGGAAATTTAAATATTAATATAAACAATAGCTTACATCAATATTGTAAATGTATGTGAACTTAGTTGCCCATACCGCAAACGGTTGTGGGTTGACCTGCGTATTTTCTAACTTTCTTAGCCGTCTACATTTACGAAGCTAAAGTGCTAACGTTTTATTTACCGCCATGAATGTGTAAAATTATGAGCATGTAAAGGCAATTTAAAACGTATATTATTAAAGTTTGTGCAAGCTTTTGTCACGGCTATGCTTGCGTTTTGCTGTGGAACTGGACGTGTGAAAATTTTACGTTTCACGAACTGTATCTTAACATCAAAATCGGTTTAACCCTTACGAAATTACCAAATATCTAAACATTATTCTTAACTTTCGCTTTACAATATTAGTAGGAAAGGATGTAACTTTTAGAAAGTGAGGCCCATAATAAAAAAAACAATCTTTTACAATTGCATTAACTGAATTAAAAAAGAGTTGAAAGCCTCTATAGGTTGTATATATACAGAATATTTCTAATACAATCAACGTTTTGCCCTTTGTTTATTGTTCACCGATACCAAACCAATTCGAAAAGATAAAATCAATGATGCCAAGATTCATGGACGTAACTAAGCATGTGCTCAGCGAAGCAGCTGTCACTTTCTACCACATTTAATTTGAAAAGTTGTGAGATAAGGCAAGTGTACTGATATTCAGGTAAGCTGCGCACTAAGTTGGTATATTGCGTCTATTACAGAACAAATCACCAACTGAATCTAGATTCAACCATATGTATTTACATATTACCATTGAAAACAGTTACAAAAAAATAATTAATATAATAAAAAACTCACCTGTTTTCTCCATATACGTGGTAGTTGACAGCTCTGGCCATAAGTATCGCCACCATCGGCCTGAGAGCTTTTCCCTGTCCATCGAAGTAGTATGTGGCTATGGTGTTCAGTTCCGTTTGATTTGTGTTCCTCTCCAACTCCTGTTGGTCAGAGAGGCTACAGTCGAGTTGGGATCTAGTCTAGGTTCAGTTTAAATAAAGCACTTACAAATAAAAGAGCTGTTACCGATTGAAAATGGGAAAAACCGCTGCTAGATGGACCGGAGGAATTTCACGTACCTATAGGGAATATCCACCAAATAAATATGAGGTAAGCGGCGATGAGTAAAATCAACCAATTGAATTGAATCGCATAAAGATGATATCACTTTGAAACGCTTTGATTGGTTGATTTTACACATCTCCGTTCCGCTTATCTGTAGAAGATGCGGGGCCTTACGGTCCTGTTCAAGCTCAATTAAGTACTTTCCGACTATACCTAAACGGAGTTCAGTTTTAATTTCGACCCTTTGAGAGCGTCAAATATTGACCAAACTATAAAATTCGTAGCACAATTAAATTAATTAATATTACTGGTGCTACGCCGTAGAGCTGCTACGAAATGTTTAACGTGCCGATCTTGCAGCACATCTATATTGTGTTTGAACTATTTCGCACACATAAAAGCATAATAATATGATAAAAACTATTGGTGACCATTATCACTCATTCTGAATTGTTTTAAAGGGGTTCAAAGTTTTCTTACTATTTAATATTATTGTAAATGATTTGTACAACAATCATAAAAGTACGATTTGTATAGTTCAGAAGAATTAAAAATGAATGAAACATTTTGATGTTTCTTTATATTTTGGCAACGGCTTCACCACAAAATCGTAGAACATACTCGTACCTAGAAGTGATTTGAGTTAGCCACAGAGTTCCCCATCGTCCTACTACCTATATTATTAAATTAATATTGAGACAGTGTAGCGGGCAGATAGGATTCGTATAGAAAAAACTGCCTCCGGTCCGTGAGGTTTTATTACCGTTTGGTCTAGTTTGTTCATTCCGTCTTGTTATCAATTACTTACGTCAACTATTATTCAAATTATAATTAAATAAACACTCGACAAACACCAACATAGTCATTGTTGAGTGATTCACGATTCCTTGTGTCGTGGGTATAAGGAACTACGAGTACCGTGGTATCCCTTATCCTTTAAAACTCCACGCGGACAAATACGCACGTTCCATTCGTTTAACATGAGCGCTAAATCATTTTATTGCAGCTATATTATAATATTTTATTTCATGAGCATGTTTATTTTATTTTGTATCATACTAGTAACAGCTGCACATCTATTGTCCCGTTTTCGCATAACGAAACAAATTATTAACTATACAAATTTAATAATTTCGTTATATTATGATTTTAAAAATAAATGCCATGCCATTTTTTATAATAGTCAGAATAAAAGTAGGTATGAACTACACAATAAATTTCAAGATTTATATCCAATTCACACAAAGTCATATAAAAAACAGTTAACAAGTAAATTTATTTAAAGAAATAAATTAGTAAAACATTTGTTGGCACCATTCAGGTAAATCTCCATTATAAAACTTTATAGTTTCTTTGTTCCAGACGAAGCTTTAGCGAATTCTGTACAATATATTCATACAAATATATGGGCAATTATATATTCGGTAGTACTGTAATAAATACTAGTACGTCACATAATATAAATTGAACATACGTGCGGTGATTCTTAATTTGTTTGAAGGACGAAATAAAATATTTGATTATGTAACTATAAGCAAATATGTGTACGGGACTGGACCTTTTTGAAGTGTATTGATTCAAACGTAAAACACATGTTTAATTACTGAATTAAACATGTGTTTTACGCTTGAATCGCGTTTTAAACAAACATTTTGTACCGAAACCTAAAAATGTCTACATTTAAATGCGGTCTGTCTGGTTTGTCACAAGGGTACCTAACCTAGTGTAAGATCCGCTGCTACAACTGACTCAGTAAAAACTGTGGCATATTAACTATACACCATTCAAGAACACGATGCATGCATGACACGGCATGCCTGTTTACTTAGCTTCTAATGTTTTAAACCAAACTAGCATGGATGTTTGTAAAGGCGCTCATTAGCGGTCTATGCTCTATTATCATCAGTAGCATGTTTTATTTAGCATTTAAATATTGTGCATGACTGCCACATTATAGTTTGTTTAGGTGGTCTTTCATAAATGTCAACCATTCATCCAAGGATTTGCTTTTTGTCATTATATTATACTTGAAGACTTCGGTAGCATGGCGGATGAGTAGTCGGCTGCAAGTGGTTTGGTGTCCATTGTCTCCAAAACGGCTAACGTTTTGCATAACTTTTAGGATGGTTCTATGATAATAATAGTCCTATCATGTTTTAGATTGAATTCTAGTAGTGGATATTAAGAATTGTAGATTAAAAGATATTTTTTGCAAAACATGTTTTCCATCGTCTCTTGCAGTGCCCCTAGGTAACTTGTGGCAATAATATATATCTATAAAAACCATTGAAATCAAACAAAAGAGTTGCAAAAAAAAAAACGCATCTTAATCTAGATTTTAACCGGAAATTAATGGCGAGCTGTAAAAGTAACGATACATTATATACCCGACAACCAAAACAATCAAAACTTGTTACTTTTAATGCAATCAAGCACTAGCATGAAGTATCGCATCGACTCGCGCCGCGACAGTGTGACTTTGTTCGTACTTTTTATCAAACTGACATCTATACGACAAATGCGAGCAACTAATTGTTTTTTTGAGTAACGTTTCGGTACTTCTTATCAGAGGGCCTATGGTGAGTTACAAATAAGTACAAAACTTGTCGAAACGATGACCGTTTCGACAATTTTTGTATGGAAATATTGACGATACGGTCGACGTTTTGTATAAACTCAGCGTAGACACTCTGGTGATGTACCCGTTACTCGATAACGAATACATACGGTGTGCTACAGCTCTTATGGTGACAAATGAATATACCTGAGTTGTCGAATCGGGTAAAAAACTTAATGCTATTTATTTCAAGTGCCACAAAAAACATCAGGAAGTGCGGCGTCGCGGAAGATTCGTGCATCGATTAGGCATTTCCGATTCAGTTTGCTAGCAGTAATCATTTTCAGAATTTACCTTTCACCGGGGTTCTATTAAAAGTGCACGTCTAAAAACACTTAATTGTTTTTGCATCAATAGACTCTATCCGGACCTCGTGACTAAGTTCTATCTACTTTACCTTACCAAACTGGAGGTAGCGGATTCGACCTACCCCAAGGTTTACATTTTCGGGATATCAAAAATAATATAAAATCTTAAAATATCATATTGTCCGTTTTGGTACGTGCATCTAGTTTCCGTTTATGCAAATATGAAATTACAGATCGATTTGTTTTTGATTCAAAAACAAACCCAATAAACATTTTTTATTTCCACAAATTGCAAACTTTAGTGGACTTAATACGGAGCGAATTCGGCTACTAAAATGTGGCTTCTAACAGACACCGTGAAAAACGCGATTTCGTAGTAAAATACCTTTAAATATTGATTTATGAGTGTGTAGGAAATTTACTCGTAAGTCAAGGAATGTGTTAATATTTGTCTCAAATATTTTAATGTTTAACTTCGACACCACGTTATGTAATATCTAATTCAAACGACATTGATACTAGAGGTACTGAAATTTTTCGCATTTGCAAACAGTTTGTGTTAATTTTGTCAGACATAAAAGGTAAACTGATACATGTAAACCCATTTTTTATTGATATTTATTCTTAGACCACATATGCTTACGTCATTTGACGGAAATATAGACACAGGACGCTAAATATATGTACTTTTCCACGTTATGTCCAGATTATGAGCAAAGTAAATTATGATTAAATGATGTAAGCCAGATTCAGTTTCTTTAGATCGACTGCTTTGTCATAGTGAAATTTGCAATAACTTTTCAATGCTTTTCAACAATTCTATAAACACGGAATTAAAATTATCGTGGTTTGGTATCATTTTAGAATATTCCCGTCTCACGACCGTCGAGCGTGGTCGCGGACGGTGCTCATGAGGAACGGTCAACAAAACGTCAGCAGGAGAATAGTAAAGTACGTGGTATAGTCGTAATAATATTCTAAAATTCTATAAACACGTTAGGAAGATGCACATCATGCAGTAAAAAAAAAAAATAATGCTCAAACTTCACATCCGCCTTTTACTCCAAAACGAGATATACCACACATACAAGTAAGTCGTGAAACCATCCAGAATGTCGTTTACCGCGATACATGTCACACATACGAAACTTAGGAAACGAGCATTTAGAAATATGCAGTTGGTGCAACATTTATGTAGAGGCCTAGTTTTAGACGAGTTTTCCAAACGGAAAGTAGGCGAGCTACACAAACTTGGCGAAGACACTGTG
This sequence comes from Perizoma affinitatum, assembly GCA_961405105.1. Taxonomy (NCBI): domain Eukaryota; kingdom Metazoa; phylum Arthropoda; class Insecta; order Lepidoptera; family Geometridae; genus Perizoma; species Perizoma affinitatum. Next base: position 13,969,224 of record OY560184.1, on the reverse strand, counting down.
AGCCCAAGCTAGTACAAATCTCTATATTTTTTTTAATATACGCTGTTTGTAAACAGCTTTAGCTACAACGACCGTTCACATTTATTTTGGAATAAAGACTCAAGGAGTAAGAAAGATTAATAACTAACATTTCGCGAAAGTATAACTTTTAAAACGGTTTTCTAATTTGCAACTGAAAAGACGACGTCATAAGTGAAAAATACTGTATTCTTTAATGATCGGTACTAAAATGAGTACTGCGTATAATCTGAGAACTTTAAATCAAGGGCACTGATGAAATGTAACACTTCGCAACCTCTTACAAATCTGCAAGTCATTCGACAATTAAACATCAATTCACCAAACAATGAATGGTCACAAATCGGTGCTGTTATTTAAAGGTCACCACAATACTACAAGGTGTGGATGGACTTGTATAGCGTATATTTTTCTGTTTATTAGCTGAGATGGCCTTGCGAGAACCCCCTGATTCCCCCCTGATGAAAAATTTAACACCAACTGATTTACTATGACTATCTAATCTTGATCCGTGTAAGATGAGCGGATACAACAGTTGCACACATTAGTTTTATCGCAGCGTAGATCGTAATTATTGCCGTCGCGAGAATTGCACAACGAGCACCGGCCATCGCGCTAACACGTCGTGACTTTGACACAATTGTTCATCAATAGTCACAGTTCAAATAAACAGCACACTATTAATTCTAATAACATGATTGACAGTACGGTTACAGGAACGTAAGCGTTTACATTCTTACAAATTAAACGCAAACTCTTTCTGTCAGATTACGGTTGCCAATGTCAAGTAAGGTACCTATTTATCGAACGTTTTCAGTGTATAAAATATAGTGAATGGATTTAGGTTTCAAGGACGGAGCCGCTAGCAAATGCCTAGAAATTGATAAGCCCCAGTTGGTTTCGAAAAAGCACTGTAAACAAATGGCCTGATGTGATTTTTATAATTGTAATACCACCGTACATTTGCTGTCTTGCGTAAATAACATAAGACGTCTTCATTTCTTAGACAATGTTATAAACTGTTATGAAAAATCTAAGCGAGTATTCAGTATTTAAGATTATAGAGATTATAGAGAGCGAATTTCATTTCACAAGAAATTCGCTCTCGTTGGCCTAGTTTTTAAAGTCCAAAACTTGTTTATTTTGTATACTTTGAGGTGTGTCACTTGGTGTAAATTGTTACCGTCAAGGTGTTCCAAACGTTGACTATTTTAATGATCAAAAGTCACGAAAATCTTGAACAAGGCTGGGCACTGTATTTCAAAACCTTAATTTTGTACTGATTTTGTCTTATTAGAATAATTTTCGAACATACAAAATATTATGAAAATTAATACGACATCAAAATTTTGTGTTTGAAACTTGAATACAATTCACTTAAAAGTATACATTGACTGCGTAGGAGTCGTAAACATTGACGACCCTAACGCTTTGTGAACAAGTTGTCTCCATGACAATCGTGGTTACACGAATACAGCCACACACAAATAGTTTGTACTGAATACAGGTTCCGCATTAATAATGCAAAAACCATTTTACCAAGTATGTTCAAACAACGCACTGCGTAGTTTGAATATAGTTCACTATCGGTCTGCGCATGCGTACTCTGCTTTGTGCATGTCGCTGCGTTGAAATAGTCGTTAGAATACTACAAGCGAAAGAGCACTATTTTTATAACGCTTCAAATATGTTGCCTATCTGAGTGTTCTTTAATTTTGACGTTTCAACAGTGCTAGTAAACTAATAAGCGCTCTCCATCCTTGGCCGTATTTCAGCTTCCTTACTGCTAGAGACTACGCTTGCAAATCAATAAAGAAGCAACAGCGGAAGTTTGTGTGTAATTACTGGGATTGATTGCCTATCGTGATAGCCCAGTGATTAATCACCCGCTTATGATCCAAAGAACGTGGGTTCAGATCTGGTTCGAATCTTGGCATGGAGAGAAATCGTAAAAAAACAGCTATATTCACAAGATTCTAAAGTATGTGAGAATTCTTTGGATCGTCTAAAATAAGTGGAATGTACAGTGTAAGACGCCTGATAATTTTATAAAAGTCACGGGGAGACAACACAGGTGATTCTAGCACCAGTCGTCATGGTATTCTATTGGAGAGGCCTTAATCCAGCAGTGGCTACCTGGCTGAGATGATGATAATGGCTTACCGATCTGATATCCTCATATATGCCGTTGAGGTCATCTTCCAGCAGGCGGTAGGGGTCGACAATCTGCGTGCCGTAGTCAGGTAGCGAGCCTGTGCTTGTGCTTTGCAGGCTGGACGCGAGCCGGCGCGTGAGTCCTGTTGTGGCGGCGCTCGGGCCAGCAGAGCCGCACGCTGGACCGCATGTTGTTACTCTCTGGAACAACACGTTAATAATAATGTATAACTATTTCTTCGGAAAACATTCAGCAGTCTGCTGTTGGAGGGGGCAGGGTGTGTGTTGCTTTATAAATAGCACCCAAACAGCATGATAGACTTCAATGAATCGGGTATCGTTAGACGCGCGATGATCCAGAGTGAAATAACGAAGCGTAAATAAATATAGTGGCCGCAAATTATTTTTTTCCAAAAATCAGGGTCTACAACGAAAGGTATAAAATCGCAAACGTTTAATAAAAGTTATAAATGTCATTCTGAGTGAGGTCACATTTTTTGGATGTACTGTAGACTCGGCTTTGTTTTGATAGCCATGTAGAAAAAATATGTAAACGCTAATTATGCATTGTTTGAACTGAAACCTATATTCGATAGAAAACCCCCTTATTTCGGTTTAATATGGTTACAGCCATTCTATAATGTACTATGCGATAACAGTCTGGGGAAATTCTTTCCAAATCGAACGAGTTCTCATTAGACAAAAGAGAGAGAACTTAGTTTGATGTTTACTAAGTTAGTGAACTTCAGTCAGAGCATATTTTATGTAAACAATATTATTTACAGTACTACGATTTAAATTAGCCTCTTCGGCAAAGTTCGTGTTTCCGAATTAGTAAGATTATGCAAACGATGTCAGGCTCGTCAGTCACCAGCGAGCTTAAAAGGCGGTAGCACGTGAGATTCCAGTATTTGGAAGTAAAAAGAGCTGTTAACAACTTCAGTTGTCCCATTTTCATAGCAATACGTTTTTTTAAGTTAAGTAAAAAATGTTGTACGAGCTCTAGATAAATATCACTATTGGGTGTTCGTATTTCCGATGATAGAAATTTTCCGAAGCATCTTATTTAAATCGTAGTACTGTAGGTATAGTTTTATCTCTATTTATTCTTAATTCTCTAATAGAAATTAATTTGCAAAACGTCGATTTACCATTGAAAAATCATTTAAACCATTATGAAACACGAAATAAAAATTTATTCAAAAACTTACATAATATCAAAGATAAAATTCAACGTTTTATTTTATTCAGCGTCCAAAAAGCCACCTCATTGATTAGATAACAAAATCTAAAATGATGAAGGGCGCTCCTTGTTGAGGATTCCTTAAGAGGTATAGGTGAGTCAACAATCGGTCTATTATATTTTATTGGCCACATTGTCAATTCACTTCGAAGATATTATAGACGTCACACATAGGCGACGGCAGACGCATAAAAACACTCGAATATTTTGATAAACAAACCATTAGTAAAGGTCCATTACATATACTGCAAGCTCACCTGTTGATAGGGGGCAACGAATTGTGGAAAATAAGATGGAACCGACGATCCGTAGGAATCAAATCATATCATGCCGTGATATACGCAACTACAGAATGGAATTAAAGTGGCAAGGTAGGGAGCTAGCCTCAACGATAATAACATATCAAATACAACGTCGTTTAATGTTCGCCCTATATACCGTAACTCCGTAGCATTCGGTGCTACATGGAGCTACGAAGAGTAGATAATACTGTGGCGAGCTTCAGAGAATAATCAAGATTATCTTTGAGCTATATCGTAAAATCAGTTTCAAATTCCAACAAAAGTAGTGGATACGATAAAGGGTGCGGCAGCCGGCAGGTGCCCTTAACTAGTCTCTGTGTGCGGCGGCAGTGACCGCGATACGTGTGTCGCAATAGTTTATGCAACTGCAGGCGAGTGCAGTCGGGACCCGATGGACCCAGGCCGGTTGCAAAACCACACGTCGAACGTATACATACATATTTGATCGCACGTGCGCGAATCAGATTTAAGTTAGCGTAGTGGTAGCCTAGTGGGAGCCAACTCTCGCCTTCGTGTTCGAAGGTCGTAGGTTTAGATTAGAAGTGCGTGCACAATTACAGTTTCTTTCTTGTGCACTTTCACAAAACCATAGTACCCGTTACTGTGAACATATTGGTTACTGGATCTTAGTAACGTAAACAAGGCTAAAATATGATTTTTTAATTTAAAAGAAAAAAAAAGGTAGTTTTTAAAAAAATCATTCATATCATTTTATTATTTATTTGTACCGAAATTTTGGATGAAAATTTCCATATAAACTTTACTACCCTGTTTAACCCCCTTAAAGGTTGATTTTCGAAAATAGCCTATGTGTTATTCCAGAACCTCAACTACCTACATTACAAATTTCATAAAAACCGGTTTAGTAGCTACGGAGATACGTGGTGACAAACACACACACAGACTTTCACATTTATTATATTAGTAGGAAGTAGGATAAGGGACTGTAACATTAAAAAAACATTATTTAATATATTATAACGTTTACCTTTCTTATACTAAGATTGATTATTCTGTGACGCCCATTTTTTTTAAATTTTCTGAATAAAATTTTACAAAACTTTTTTGGAGGTAACAAAAGAAGTATAATAATGTTTTTTAATTTTACAAACAAAAGAAACAGCTGTCTTTCAAACGTGCGTTTTTATGTAAATAGGAGTCAAACAGGCAGACAACCGACCAGCTTGTAAGCGGTTACAGTCATCTATTATTATGTAATTTCGCTACTTATTGTGTGAATAAATTAGAAACATAATAAAACTTTACATTTTTACTGATCGTCTCTTCATCAATCAAGATATTTGTTTGGAATACTTTACCACTTGAGAAACTCTAGTCAGAAATAGCTCAGAAATAAGGTAATCGTGACATTTAATAGAGCATTTAAATTAGTAAGGCTTCCATTTTGGTGCCATCGTTATATCACAGGGGCTTTTGACTGCGTTGAATAATTTATTACTTCCATGCGATTTCACACGCGTCATAACTTTATGCCTTCAATAAACATTTAACTGACACTACAGCAAATTACCACTCTTTTGTCGTTTATTTCTTGATAAATATAGCGCAGGCTCACTACTGGATAATAAACACCTTCAAAGTTATTTGCTTTTACATTCCTGTTTATTTTCCTTATAATAAATATGTTATATTAATTCATTGTATTTTATCCCAAGGTAAAGTTACCTAATATTTTTCTAAACGACCAGGACCATGTACGAGTAGGTACGATTTTAACCACGAACAATATGACTTTGACAGTCGCTGACAATGTTCAAATTCTCTCAAATTGGGTCACGTCCCGTTGATTTTACGTGCCCTTTCTTACGTGTGCATTCTGAAACGTTGCGGCTTGATACCGCATAGTCTTAAAGTATGTCGCACTGGCAATGAGTAACCCCCTGACTTAAAAAGATTATAAACAACTGTTTAGCTAAACAATGTTTTGATTTCTACTGTTGAATTTAAAATGACACATACTTACCAGAAAGAGAAAAAAACGATGCTTAATAAATCAACTGTTAAATAATCTTCATAAGTAAGGCCTTAAGTGTATGTACAGACAATTGTTGCGAGTTATGTATGGCGGTACAACAAATTTTAATCCAACTACACACTACGAGTGTATGACGTACAGAAAGTTCATTAATTAACAAATGACGTATCTTTGAAACAGAAATAGTAATTGCGCAAATATTTGCATTCTACCATTCCTAGTTAACTAGACATGCTATTTCTTAGTAAGATGCTAATGTTTGATTATATTTGCTAATTCTTGGCAACCATACATATGTAGGGAAAAAGGCAATTGGGTAAATTAGAGAACAGTATCAAATAGATACTGTAAAAAAATAGAAGCATTTTATTATAGAACTTGCAAGGAATTTAAATCAAAATATTTATATTAGGAATCTTTACATGATTATGAAGTAGTTTTTGTCAAATGCTCCTCGCAAAACTGTTTGTTTCATATTTCTAAAAATTAAGGTCAAAAAGTTAGAGAGTGGAAACAATGTTTGAAGGCAGATTATCCTTTATTATTATTGCAGAATATATCTTATTGATTAAAAAACTAATTGATTCGTTGATTTTCTTGGGACTATCCCAGAAGTGGCGTACACAAGGCTAATCATCAAAGGAAATATCATTTAAAACAGTAGGTACAAAGCTTGATGAACAACATCGGCACACGTAAAATTGCATGAGTACGCAAGCGTACATATCAATTAAAACGATAGAAAGTGAGCGTTTCGTACACTCTTGCGTATCTATCGCTGTTCTTAATATAGAAGTGAACAACAATTGACACGTACTTAACCGTTAATTGAAGCAGACGGTGCGTGGTCGGTGTGCAGAAGGGCTCGACAAGTACTTTGACATATCATTGAGTTGGCAGTCATTATATCACGAGGACAACATTAATGTCGTACAAAAGATCAGCATTTATATTACTAAGTTATCATAGTTCTGTTTTAACACGCTCATATTAGCTTAACTTGTAACTAACTAAATAACAAACAAGCAATATAATCAAATCTTGGAAGTCAAGTTTTACCTTCTAATTAACATATCGTAATGAAACTTTGCATGTTTATGTAGTTCGGATGTACATACTATTATTTGGTTACTGATTATGTAGCCAGAAGGTGGATAGTGGAACTCTTCAGTGGCAGAGTTCCACTATCCACCTCCTAACTATCCCCTCGAGTTTGGGCTCATATGATTCGTTTTGACGAGTCCAATAGATTGGGCTTGGTAACGAGAATCTGATGATGGAGCCAGGAGGAGAATAGTGGATTTTTTGTTAAATATTTTTATAACTACACATTTTATTTCACTACTAAGTAATTTTACAAAATCAGGGCTTCCGTACGTGATGTTTTTACAAAGGTTTAACTATTTATTTTTTTTTATTATTTTTAGGTTTTTTTTTTTTGCTTTAATGTAAACACATTGCCTGAATAAGCAAAAATTGCAATATAAATAATTTTATATAAGTCGTCAGAGAACAGAAGCCTTTGTCAATAAATAAACAAAGTATGTAGTTCAACGCCTCGGCTCTGGCTGGCTGTAGCCAGCGAAAGCCGATGCGTTGAAACTTGTAAGTTTGTCACAATTGTCAAAGTTTCTACTGTTGGTGCTTAAATCGTTTCTACTGCTATTTTAGCTATCTTATAAATATCTTAGTCATTACTTAACCGACCATGAGCAATAAAGTCATATTGCTATTATATACATAATGTGGGCTGATTTCCTAACAAATAAATACTTGGCCCTACCTTAGCATTAGCAAAATAAACAGATAAAAAGACTTGAGCTTTGAAATTGATTATACGGAGTTGATTGTAAAACGTTTTTGCCCCTAGGAAAAGATAATGAAAACCATTGAATGAACCAATTGAACCACTTATATAATAAATTAAAAAGCAAAATCAATATTTCGAAGAAATTCATTTCTGAAACACCTAGCTAGAAGGGCTAACTTGAGCCGAACATATGTCCGAGAAACATATTTCAACACGCTCCATCTACAGCGTGTATACATTACTTTTACTACGTAGGTAACTTTTGTAAATATTTCATTTCTGTCAAGATTATACAAGCTTTAGTAGCTGGTACTATCATGACCTTTATAGGAGCTTAATCGTGCTCCTTACATAGCTGTCATTCACCTCTGGTTATTTTCAACGACCTCGATAGACTAGCGTGCTAGACTGCTGCAAGCCTAAGAACGTGCGTTGCGGTAACTGCAGTACAGTCAAAGACCAAGGTAAGGCACATATACATAGACATCATGCAAACATTTCTAAAGGAAACGTTTCCTGTAGATTAGCTGAAAAAGTAAAATATTTCATACAAATTAAACCTTGTTATACACTGACTGTACACAAAGCGGAATCAATTACAAATTTTAGCGTGAAAATTGATTGGAAGAAAATAAATTGACATTGAAAGTTAGTTGCCTACTCTTGAATTAACATGCAAAACGTTGTAAACAAGTTTCTGCTATTTAATTTTTATCAAGCGCAGAACAAACTTCTCTTGTCTGTATTGATATGAGAGGAGCCGCTCAAGTTGAAGCAGCAAACGAAATAGATGGAATTTATCTAGTTGCTAGCTGCGGATACCATCAAGAAGCATTGAGCGAACCGAAAACACCGTTCAAAACACTGAACAAAGACAATAATATAATAAAGATAATAACAAATAAATAAATACTATATTCACTGTGTTGAGGGTATCAGGAATTACGAGTACCGTGGTACCACAACACCCAGACCCGGAACAAATATCTGCAGAACATGCGAATCATTTATGAACCCGCACCTCTTGCGTCGCGTCGCAACTGGCCACCACCAGAACGTATAAGTATATCATAATGTGATATCGATGTACCGCCGTTCTCTAATTCACCATGGCTCATCTTGGACCTTGGTGACAACGTCTACGTCATAACGTAGACGGTACACGTGTCATATCTCTGACGTATCAGGGTGGGAATATGAATAAGACGACCTCCGTGACAAAGACCCGCCTGAGACACAGAAGGTTGCTGGTTCGATTCCTGCCGCTGGACAAATGTTTGTATCTGCTAATATTTGTCTCGGGATCTGGTATTGAAATGAAAAATTAATTTATTGAGGAACACAATTCCATGTAGTCATTTAGTTCCCATAACACAAGCTCTGCTTACTTTGGGGCTAGATGATGCTGTGTGAAAATGTCCAACATTATTTAATTATTGTACGACTGAAGTAGAACAGCAAACACACGAGTCCGAGTGTACAAACATAACGACCGCTCACTGCACCAAGCGGTTCTAATGATTGCACTTCATAGATGCAATTACGATTTACAAAGTCCCCGGGCCGTGGCGAGAGGCATGTGGGTCGAAGACGCCCGCCCCGCTAGGTTATGGATCAAGGACGAACGTGTTGAGAGTGGGAACCGTTGGTGTTTCGTTTGTTATGCCGGTATTTCACAGACTCTTACTATGCTCTCTTCGAATTCAGGGCGATGGAACGGTTATGCTCGTTTGTCAGCTAGGGACAAAAGTGCATCGTTTTCATAATTGGTCAATTAAACAAGTAAAATTTACTTTTTTTCGAAACACAGACATATAGAATCTGATGGCTACATTATAAGCTAAAATATCTTGCACATTGTTTGAAAGATTGTTTTGTAAAGCCTATTATAAAACATATAGAGGTCGAGCAGGAAAAAACACATTTTAATCATTATTTTAAAGCTGATCCCAACTCTGACAATAAGTGTGGTTCTGTTTTAAGGGATTCTCAACTACACAATTAAGTAGAAAGTTAAAGTTCACCGGAAACATTTTTAAAAATACTTGAACACCTTGAGGTTGAAGAACTTAAGGAAAACTCTTACACAAAGAGCTTACAGAACGCGGAAATTGGTCATCAATAACCTACAATTTCTCGTGAAAGGTAAATACGAAAATTTACAAAAGTTCATTACACCAGTCATCATGAATTTCTTCTATAACCCGGTAGTACATAAAGGGACAGTAATAAAAAAGTTAATAAGTTATGCATCGCTAAATTGCATACAAATAGGTATGTCGGATATTTTTTTATTTGCAGCGTTTTAATAAAAGTTTTTATGTTTGTCTGCACTATGCTTCAGGCAGACGTATTTCTTAGTGATTGATTTCTATGAAAAAATGGGCTTTAAGTCGGTACCTTAGTACAGACGGCTATTAACACTTAAAAAAAAACAAACATCTAGTTAGTTAGATACTACATATATTTATGACCGCACCCCCTACACAGCAAAGCAAAGTTCAAAATATTCAGATTACACCCAGCGTGACAGATGAATTTTGACGTAAAAAGTTTTTGACGCAGTGTAGGTATTAAAAAAAACTTATGAATTACCAAATAATTAGTTTTCATTGATTAAAATTAATTACCTTGCAACGGATACTCGAATAACTGTGATAACTCATCATATTAAAGAAAATAAACATAAAACGTAAAATATTTCAAAACAAAACATTAACCAGATAAATATTTGAATTAATTGTTGAATTTGAAGAGTTTGCGATTAAGACGTTGGTAAGGTATGCGTTTTTGCGGATACTTGGTAGCTATCGCAATGCATATGTAGTTAAAGAGTAAATTCATACAGACATGCACTTACTGTAAATGCAATCTGTGATGTGCGTATTCACGAAATGCAATAACTGTAATCCATTATCATCATTTAGTGGAATACAGTGCGTTTATCGGCAACATTATTATAGTGTTACTAAATACGGCCGTTACGCTCTCAAACACCTGAAACCATCACTGCAATTCAATTTATAAATTCTTTTAATCGGACTGTCTGGAACAGGTCGACGCAGAATATAGTTCCCGATGGCAACTTAAAGGTAGCGGGAAATCGTTGGATGGAGGTTCAAGAACGGTCGTCATGACCGTCCATCCAACTAGGTTATGACACTTTTTGGGGGCGGCCTATAGATGCACCAGTGATCTTCACAGGCTGTTGACCATAATGATGTTTTTTTTTAAACGAGCTTTTATTTACTAGTGATTTTACTGAATCACTTCTATTATACGCACGAAATTGTGAAATAGGTCCTATGCATTCTATTTACTTTGGTTACTGTTATTCGGAATTGCATTAGTCATCTAACTTAACCAACCAACGTATTATTCAGTCAATGGGTAGGTAGTAAGGTACACTAGAAATAGTAGTAAAAGGAAATTCAACAAAAGCTTTACGAAGGGAAATAAAACCAACCAAAGGCGACGTCTGTACACAATACAAATCTTATATTTTTTTAAATATTTTCATTTAAACCTTTTTTTGTATGTGTTTTGACTGGTTGGCTTTTTATTATTCGGTTAAAAAGATACTGCTCTGTGACCAGCAGACGGCGATCAAACGGTCCGGCGCCGTACCACGGATTTGGTACGCTGTCGAACTATACTCTCTCGTGCGATCCAGCCTAAATGTGAGTAATTTTGCGTGATTGGATTCTATCCATCCGATGGAACTAGCAATGCCTTATACCATTCCTCCCATTTGATAGTTATTTAAACTAGTGCGTCATCGACTGCTTCAAAAGCGCTGTTGTGTGTATCATTCACAAATGAATTTAAATTCTTCATTCAATTTATTACAGTTGACAGTCCTTTACGATTGCCTAATCCACTTGCACAGTTTCTACATAGTTGCATAGACGGTCCCTTATCAAATAACAACGTCACGTCCACTAATGTCAGCAATTAATATTGCTTAGAATATGATGAGTTCATTGTTTGCAAGTGACGACCGAAACGGTCTTGCTCAATTATTCTTGCCTGGTAACCGCCGCTGGAAGGATAACTCGGCAGTTAGTCTTTGGTACTAAATACTTAGCACAATATTTAATTTCCATCATTGACAATCTTTGACATACATCGTAAGGGCTAGCTGGCATTTGAAAATGACTAAAGAAGAACTTCAAGGCAACTGAACAGAATAAAATACCTACCTACTTTCTTGTCTTGAAATTAAAAGATTTATAGGTATAGCTTAAATTACCTACTTAGGACAAGGAAATAATAAAATTGGTAAACTCCGAGTCACTGCTACGTTTTACTTTGTTGTAGGTTTCCGATTTTAAATAAACTTTATAAAGGACCTATCCACAGTGCGTTATAGAATTGGTAAATGAAAAATCTTTAAGCAACGTAAAACCTGACTGTCGATTTCGTACAGTCCAAGGTTGTGGTCTTCGAGTGTCACAATCTTTAGACTTACATTCGGATAGTTCAGTCATGTTTTGCGCAACTTACATTAAAATTTAGTAAAAAGTCAGAGATGCCACTGTGAATAATGTGATGACTTATTGCGAAAATGAATTTGGGATTTTCATGTGTTGCAACGATCATTATGTGATACAAAGGTTGCAACCTTAAGCTCTGTGACACAAAGGTCACAGAGCTTCCTAGAGGCGTAGAGTTATGTTACAAAATCTAACTTGTGTGTCGACAAAATAAGTTCCCGACTTTCTACGCCCTTACGTATTGTCATCACGTAATTTAGGATTGAAGTAAATGTTGTAAGTCGAAAATAACATATGCTGCATCGTCTGTATTGGCGCAAACTCTTATACAATGATGTCGACTGAACAAATAGTTGTGTGTTCCGCATTTCTACTGAGCTTCATTTACGCAGGACGTTACGTGTGGCACGATTCATTCGACCATCCATTCAACCACCTAAATAACTCGTTACATCGTACCGATACAAAAACGTAATAGCTTTAAATGCTACTCTAGTACATTAGCACTAAACCTTGGTTCACTCAAACACTACAGATTCGTATGCCGATTCGTGTGCTTAAAGCAGAAACTGAGTTATTCAATCTTAAACCGAAGTTTTAGGTAGGTCGATCGAATACGATCTCTCACTTTGCAAGCATCGTCAAGGGTTCCAATCACTATGTTTACGGTACGAAAAACGGGGTCAATGTTCGTCAAATGGACTAGAATAAAATAAGAAAGGCTATATACTCGTAAGCGCTATTAAGCGCTCCTTCGACAGGTTACTTACCCAGTTTTCGCGCTATTAAAAATTCAACGAATCGTCTCACAACTTTCACTGACAGTGAGCTAGTGTTTTTTGGAGAACGTTGTCATAAACTTGGATAGATGGAAATCTTTAGATAATACCAAAAAAGTAGTCTTAAGAAGAAAATACAGAGCTAGCTACCTAAGTTTACGAGAGTTTCCCGTGCCAATAACGTACCTACCTAGGTAAGCCAGGGCATGATTAAAGCTAAAAGAAATTATTGAACCCAATTGAAGGTGCAAATGAAATACTAATGCGAAAAATAATTGTTGCCTAGAAAGTTTCGTGCGAGTCTTCGGGATTGGACATTGCATGCTCGCACGCTGCGCGAGAAAGCACGACGAAGCGCGCACCGGCAACTCAGGTAGGGTTGCTACCAGAGTTTGACCTTCAAAATTCATTTTACTCTATAACCATGTTTATATCATGAACAATTACACATGTGAAACATTATTAGATTGGGTAAAAAAATCCATTTGTCTTCAAATGGATTTTTCATTTGAGGACAAATGGCAGGCAGTTGCCCATGGTAGAGTTAGTTGACCAAAACAGGTGGCAACCCTAATCTATTCTTCATTTAGCTAGAGACTATGATATCCCTGGTAGAAACCACATCATAACTCGAAAGTCAACTACCTACTTTACTTTTATCCATTTGAAGCTTAAGAGGCTAGAACTACGAGTTGTTTCGCTTGGCAATAGGTAGGTTGGTAAAGTAAGCTCGCTAATGAGACATCGCTAGACTACTATCGATTTCCAAACAAATATCGATTTGTTTGATGAAAGTAAAAGTTATGAATACCTGACACTACTTGGGTGAAAATCATTGAACAAACCTGTGCCGCACACGAAGCGACCCACTGCCCGCGCCGACTAGCGAAGATTTCACTTTTAACATTTCCAATGAATTTACTTAGATGCCTATAAATTGTGTGAATGATTTTAGCGCGAATGAGTAAAGGGTGTCATTCATAGAAATCTACTATTTCCGTGAAGAAGAATCAGCTGACATCGAGAGGTTAGCTGTCACGTTGTTATGTAAAAAGGACCTATAGAGGAATGCATCAGTATAATGACATAACACAGTTGTTTTTCTGATAAGGTAAATATTTATATTACAGTAGAAATCTAATAGATTAATTTTATTACTGACCTGACAAGTCTTTCCAAAAATCCTCAGCGGAGTTGGTCCAGGAGGTTTGAGTTTCACAAATACATTTTGGTTTCGAACTTTATGTCCGAATTGGCACAACAACTTATCTTGTACACGAGCACAAAGCCTACTCGAACTTAAACACGCCATAGCTACAACTGCTACGAAACGCTTGAAGACATTAACTACATAACACACGAAACAGCACCGTCTCAATCGTTCGCCTTTTCCTCCCCACTTTTATTTCAATATATTTAGACAGCTGATTGTCAAACTCCATTTTACTTTGTTGCTATAACGTAGAAAAACTACCATATTCTACCATAAGCACAAGTACTAAAATCAAAAAAATCATTCATTCAAGTTATTTAATTGTCAATCTTTGGTTGCTATTTTTAATCTGTATAACTGCTGTGGCCTCTATTTGTCACTGTCACAAATGCCTTCAGTGCACCAAAGTCCAAAGATTTTGAACTCGGACACTAAAAAAACATCAAAATTTGAACATCCCACTAAACGTAGTATGCGTTTCCATCCCTCTATACTTTTCTAGAAGTCTGTGCCGTAGTAGTTAGTTCTATCAAGACTAGGAATACTTACTACGTATATAATTAATTACCATTGATTGTAACTAATATAATAATAGCCTCCACAGGCTACTTAAGGATGCTATGATAACCTAAACGTAGTGGTTATTTACTCTATGTGATAACCTCACTAAACCTCGCTCAAAACGAAGGAAGTTTGTTGGTGTTTTTCACCTTAGGGAAAATTCACAACTTTTCTATTATTTTCACAGTAAAATATTTTCTTTCACGTTTGTGTGTGATTGTGAGAGAACGGAAAGTTAATTGTTTATCGTCCGTGTATCTCTGACTCCACCAGTATGATTCCTCGCCTAACTCGTGTTATACATGCCCTAAAACTAGTAGAAAACAATATATTTCATATGTTTGGGAATCCGCCTAAAGGTGAATTAACTATTGATCATTATATAATACAGACCAAATTCCATAACTCCTAACAAATTACCATCAATGTTTCCAGAACTAGCTCTAGCTTACGTCCATGAGAATCAGCCATCTGTACCTCTTATAGAGTTTGGCCTAAAAGATCTTGTGGGAGATGGGATGTTGTTAGCTGTGCCGAAGTTCCGAAGATCATTGGAAAAAAGATGGAAAAGAAAGTATGGTAACCCTGAGTATGTCTTGAAGATGCTGGTGCCAAAACACAATATTATTGTTTGCCATACTTGTGGGCATAATCATGAAAGAGGATACCTATGTGGTAATATTTGAGTGTTTCCTCTTAGATTTACTAGATTTATACTATACAGATAACTGGTAGATCTATGAGGGAAACAAAATCCTATTTAGCAAGTTCTTCCAGATTCAATAATAATCAGGTCATTTAAAAATTGTTTTCAGAAAATTGTTACAAAAGGGTGGAGGAAGAAACAAAACTGATCAAAGATAAAATCATTGAAAAATTGGGTAACCAACCTATTGAGCAGGATGTAGTGGTCCTGTATGAAGGAGATGATGTTCCTGAAAAGGTATGACGGAGCAGAAACTCCAAGGTGGTCTTTAAAAAGTGTGACATCAGCAATGCTAACGTCACTATCATCACCAGCATGCTGGTGGCTCATAGTTGATGACGAAAGTAAACTCCAGGAGATGTTCTTCAAATTTATTCTTGGTTGTACAGAGGCTTTCGAGATCTGTACGGTCGGACTGCTCGAGCGAGAATGAATCGTACTCGGTCCGTCGCCCGTATTTATGCAAAAACAAAGACAAAGGCAAGCAACTTGTGCGAACAAGCTAAAACTACCTGCAAGCATTAATCATTTAAGTTTACAAATGTTTTTGAAGGTAAACATGGTCAAAATAAGAACTTGATTACGTAATTACCTAATTGTCATTTGATTACAACAATCAAATGATAACTAGCTATTAACTGATGATTTTTCACTGTAATATTACAATCTAAGTGATGATTCGTTAAGTAACACGTGGTACTGCGCCGATGACTCATTGTAGAAGCACGATAATGCCTTTGCGCCGATAGGTATGTCATTATTTAAAATTTTTGAAATGAAAGTCTTCAATAATTATACATTTATTTAAGTACATATAGAAATAATCATCATCTGCTTGAAAATAATAAATATCTGCTGAAAACTTAAGTGTCCAGGAGTCTAAAGGCCTAAAACATGGTAGCTTTAATGTATAAATGTATCTTATAGCTAAACAATTATTTCAATACCATCCTGCCCTACGACCCTACAAGAGCAACACATTGAGATTTCAATAGTAGGGAAGTTAAATCTTTTATGCTAGATATTACAGCAGTGTATAAATGAAAGATTTACATTATGTGCAAAACCTTAGATAATATAAATAGATACAACCTTAACTCCTCATATCAGTGCCAAATGATCTTGAGCCATTCCTCTGAATTATAGTGTAAGAAATCTTCAAAAAAAGGCTATATTTTTTTATTGTGTTAGTTACTTGATATCTTCGCCAATTGTTAACCCTTTTTGATGATTATTTTGTTGTTATATAAAAAATGATCCAAATTTTATAGAAAATAAACCATTCATAAGGGTGAAAAAATGGTTGTAGAAATTTTATATTGGACTTTTATAATTTTTTCATTATTTGAAGTTGTTTTTTTTATTTGTGTTTAAAAAAGAAACCAATACTCCCATTCACACTTTCACCCCTATTTGCCCCCTATAATTGTGACAATCCTAAAACCCTGAAACATGTCATTATTTATTTGTGAATAGACATAGTTTTTCATACAAAGTTCCTCCCCCCCATTTCCCTAAAGTGACCCCTTTAAAGTGGAATTTTCCAAAAATCCTTTTTTATCACATGCTTACATTATAAAATAAACCTCAAATTTGAGCTTCTAGATTTAATAGTTTCAGCTGTGAGATCAATCAGTCAAGGACAAAAAAATATATAAGTATAGATGGGAAATTTAATTTCCAGTGTGATGAAGAAACTATGCTCCATCATAGTCAAGACACATTAACCCAATACTCTCTTTGTTACAGCCTGAAGAATTTTGGAAAGGAAAAAGGATAATTGAGATGAAGAAAGAAAGACCACAGTGGTTCAGTAAAAATTTGCTTCAGAAGACTACACAGGCCCCATCAAAGTCTACAGATGTGAAGCCTACAGACTTGGCATAATTAATTTTAATTGAAATATCAGTAGTGTTTGTTTGATTCCTAGTTTTAAAGATTAAACTAAAAATAACACGAAAAAGTTTGATTTCTTCATGACAGAATTTATCTATACAACTATGATGTTTGACCATTGAGTTTTGACTTGTTAAATTATTTATATGCTATATGCCATAACACATTATTCTGTGATCATTTCAACTGACTAGATACAGTTAAAAATATACAGCCCTCTAGCAAAGACCAACAAATGGTTTCACAGTATATGCACATGATTTTATTGTTTGACATTTATGGTGAATAGCAGGCCATTAAGTCTGATGAATGTAAAATAGATAAGTAATATTTGATGCTGATGTGGCCTGGCCAAATAAATAAAATTACAATTACCAAAATATTAAATCACATTACCAAAAGAATTAGGCACATGTTCAAAATTATCTAGAGCAGAATCCACTTCAGTATCACCCATAAAGTGGTTTTCAACATGAGTTTGGAACTCTGTGAATGCAGTATCCTTTTGGAAGGTTTTTCCACACATGGGGCATATTTTATCATAAGGTTCTGTCTCTTTTTCTATCTCTGGAATGTTTCTTTTGTATGCCGATGTGTTTAGTTCATTCATGTTGTTGTATGTTGTTGAGTCAGCTGGTGTTGCCCAGTTAACGAGACTGTCACTTGTTTCTATTTCTTTATTTTCCGATGTGATAATTCGGGTGTTGTTTGATACACATGTGGGACACATGTATCCATCTGAAATGACAACAACCGTTTAGCTGGCAGGGGGGACACACTTGACTAACAAAAATTAGCACTTTAAACTACTTATATACTTTTTTGTATATTTACATACATATTATACATACCTATAAACATTTGTCCTGCGGCGGGAATCGAACCCGCAACCTTCTGCGTCTCAGGCAGGCCTTCACCCACTACACCACAGAAGTTGTCTAAGGATTAATTTGTATACCCATGCAAAATTATAGCTTTCTAGAACTAAGAGTCTCTGAGCTAAGCCACAGACAGATAGATGGACATAGTGAAACTAAAAGAGTTCCTTGTTGACTATGAAACTAAAAACTAAAGATCATGTCATTTGTAATTGAAATACCTTTAAAAACTGATTCAACTCTTGATAGTATAAGTTTCAAATCACTTTCTTGTTGAGCAAGTTCCTTCTTCATATTATGGAGCTTTTCTGTTTGATTTTGTATTTCCTTTAGTGAATCAGTGGCATGGTCTTCAAAGAAAGCAAAGCCTATTGAGTCCACATTCAATAAGTTATTATCATCTTGAAGTTGTGACATCTGCTCGTATTGCTCCACTAGTTGAGACTTTTCTTGGATGTAACTATTGATCAATTTTAGAGAGATGTCCTCCAGACTAGACTCAGAGTATTTCTCCTGGTAATTTGCACTGTTTCTTGGGGTACTTTGAATGTATGTATTGGTGCGTACCAAAGGATGTTTCACTTTAGTAGCCTTCTCGGATCCTTTGATGCTGGAAATTTTATTCCACAAGTTTTTGTTTTCACATGAAACCATAAAAACATGGTGCATAAGTTGAGACTTTTGTTTTGTGAGCTCGGCTAACTTTTGATTTAATGTTGTTTTTTCATCGTCTTGCAAAGGAATGTATGATGATGATGTGCCCTGAGTGTTTTGTAGTTTTAAACGCATGTTATCGGTTTCTAGGGTATTTATCCTCCGTTGGAGCAGTAAACATCGATCTCTCATTGCGTGGAGAGCTAGTTCGTGAACGCTGACATTGTTCGACTCTCCTTTCAGCGTACTTTGGAATGTTGAGTCGTTGTTAAAACTTACGATAGAAGAGTCCATTACAATTTTGATCTCTAACAATTCGCTAGTAAATAACTGTGTCTAACATAACCCAGTATCACAGTATCACTAACAAGTTTGTGTTTAATTGGTCTAGTCTTCTCTTCTGTCTGTGTCAAAGATAGGGTTGAAATGCAAACGATACATCAATGTATCGTTCATGAAAATCGATGTTGAAACTTCTAATATCGACGATAGATCGATCGATTTGATCGTTCTTTATGAAAGATGTTTTATTATAGCGCCATCGTGATTATGTGATCGTTGCTTTACATTTAGCGAATAGTTTCTAGTTAGCTGCTCGCACATAGTATTGTATTCGCTAACTAGATGTCAGCACAGCACATCATTTTCTCTCAGAAACAATGATCAAACTCAGTCACACGCGTAGATATGTACATACATTATTTTACTAAGCACCGCGCTCTCAATCGCCTCGACTAAGTAGACCGACACGACGACGGCCATTGTTTCGTTTGTTGATTGACTGTAACATTAAACGAAGTCAGCATAAAAAAGGTGACATAAAAAGTATGTAAATAAAGTGGTAAACTATAAACGTTCTCCTTAAGAAGCATATTTTCATCATACTTATTCATTTCAAATATATTTTTTTCCTCAAAACATCGAAAACACATCGATATATAGTTCATAAACATCGATGTTTTACTTTTGTAAACATAGATGTTTTTAAGGGTGATGTTGCATCCCTAGTCATTGTCACTATAGTCACTATCTACTGACTGTAGGGAAGTGCATATCTACGCGACCGATACCAGATTTTTATTCTAAGTGCAATTCTTACAAGGTATTTCCATTTGAAATTATATGTTATCTCTGTATGAATAGGGTTGAAATCATTCGCATGTAAATCTAAATACTTTCAAGCACCGATTGGTTTCATAAATGAATGATATGAACTTTATCAGGCGCCACGCCTATAACGGAGCCTAATCTCGTGTGTCAAGGGCTGAAAAGGTCGAAGATTTACTACTTTATTTTATACCAAATGTAATGACAATGTTATATTTTTAGAATGGTATTGAATCAACTTTGCTTATTGTAAACTTGGACATCAGCTTTGCGAGGCCTCTTTCATTGCCCAGTCAGAATAAAATTTTAAATTTACTTTTAACTATATTATGGGCATTGTACTCTACTCAAATCAAATCTTTTTTCAAACTTTTAACTTCACTGAATTTCTCAAGATTGTGTCATACTAAATACTATCCCGTATTTCAGCTTCAAAATAAACAGAACTGATAACGCAGATAGTCATTCTTCTCTTGGTATTCTCTAATGAAAACAATAAAGATAAAATACGTTTAAGTACGTTGTCATGTCGCCTGAAAACAGAAATTTCTTCCACAGAAGTTTTGCATAATGCGAGTCTGCGACTTTTATGGTTGATGCATAAAATAAAAAAAATAACAGCTCGGGGATTCGATTAGCTTTTATAATGTTGCATTGCCAGAAGACTTTGGATGATAAGTACTACTATCTCGTACGGAAATAAATAAAGATAATGAAACAAAATAAATTGTAAAACTTTTTGCAAGGACCACCAGGCGCGAGGCCGTTGGCAGTCGCCAATATCGCTGACGCCTAACGCCGCCACAAGCATTGGTTTCAAATGCAAGATTATGTTTCCTATTTACGTACACTTGGAAACCCTGATACTGAATTTAGCAAGTACGGATCATGCCTACCTGACATGAGCAGAAGCCGCGTTTACTTAATGAATTAATAATTTAATCTAACAAGATTTTGAATTTCTGATTTTGGTAACTGGCGAACGTGAGCGTGTTTGTGTATACCCGGCAACAAACTAAACATTGTGATTATTTCATTTGTGCACATACTTACAAGCGATGCTAAAGCATTGAATGATTTTCTTTTTGGAATCCCTAATCAATTAATAATACCTTTTTTTTATTTTATTTATTATTTTTATTTTATATATGGAACTAGTTTTATACATGCAATGAAATTGCAAATATTGATGCACAATACCAATAAATTCTGTTTTTATTGCCAACTTTTCTCCTACTTGCATTGCTTTCATATAAAAGATGACACCTACACGAATTCATGTTGTATTGCATTGTGCAGTGGTCAAAATAAATTTGTGTGCATCGTGTTTGCACATTCAGTCATGGACGTTTTGTTTTATAATGTTGTCTCAGTCACTCGTCTAATTGCTCGGTTTGCAGGCCAGACCGACGTCAATGACGGACAACAGTGGCCACAACCATTATTCATAACGATGCGTGTCGCGAAACGAATATTTTGACTATTATTAAATAGCTTCGTGTAACTGTAAATATTTTTTCCTAATAATACTAGGTTCCCTATACCTGTTATGATTATATAAGTCACATCTCTAGTGTGTGGTGGTGTGACGGGGTCCGGTTATTGTACAACCATGGAAAGCACAACCATGGAAAGCGCAGCCAGGAATGCACAGCCAGGAATGCGCAACCAGGAATTCGCGACCAAAATGGTCGCGAATTCCTGGTTGCGCTTTCCCGACACGTGTCGGGAATGTCCAACCATGGAATGCACAACCATGGAAAACGCAACCCGGGAATTGGTGACCATTGCTGTGATTGGTTGAAAGCCCAAGCCTCGTTTAGATGCAACTACATAGTATTAATGGTACTGTCCTAGTTTTATAGACGAGTACCACAGGTTATAGATACAATCATTAAATCCAGAAACACACTAGCCACAAGCGCGGATTTGATTTTAGTAAATAAATAATATTACGATTTAAGATTTTTATCACAACACAATGGAGACTGGATTGATTAAAACAAGTACTTGTAATTTACCTAAGATTATTTGATGGTGTCAAGTTTCTTTGCTAGAAACAAGGAATTTTGTGCAGCGGAGCTTAGAAACGTGAAAATACCTTCGTAGGTACCTATAATTTCACATTGATATACTTCAATACAAATGAAAGAGACACTTTACTCATTTTATATCCTATTCAATCATATTTAGAACAACTTATCATCTATATCAACGAAATAAAAAGTAAGGTTATGTACAAAGTTTTAGTAGTATGTTTACGCTGCTTTTTTATCTATTCCAGATCTTCAAGAGAATCTAATAGCGATGCTGCCATAGAATAGGTTCAGTTGAAAAGAAAATCCAATATATGTATGGTGCCGCGTACAGTCACTATCATTGTGCACGAAAAAAACATTGTTGTTATCAGTTCACAATGCCATGATTGTGCTGCTCAGTGGGTGGTTGCGAACATGCAGTGGCCTTTTTGATGTGGCTGCATCAAAGAAGTGAAGAGCCATCTTGTACTCACGTAGAATCCTACTGAAATATTGTAGGTGAAAACAAAATTAAAATTCATAACAACTACATAATTTGCCAAAAGACAAGCTTCCACTTCTTCAGATACCAGTGTTTTTAACAAATTTGTGGAACAGGCTACAGCGAAAGGTATCAGAAACTATGAATTATTAAGGTATGTGCAAAACATCTATAATGAGCCAGAAAGGCTCTCTATGTGCCATATAGTGTAGTGAAGATCCATCAAGCAAATATCTGGATTATTTACTACGGAGTTATTAAAGAAGGCTGAAGGAAAAGCAAGAGACCAGACCGGCAGCAACTTGTGGCATGAGTTAAGGTCTCGCAGAATAATGGCTTCCAACCATATGAAGTTAAAACATGTATAACAAATGATGTTGCCTTAGTATCCTTGATACTATGGGCGGCAACATTCCTGATACTCCAGCAATGAAATGTGGCAGGGTTTTGGAATATAAAGTACCACAAATAGTACAAAAATGTGGTCTTTTTATCTCACTGGATGAAATAGGTAAGTAGAAATAAAAATTCAATTCTCACAGAAATAATATGCGAACATGATTTAAAATTACATACAGAATGGGAAACCCTCAGAGAAGTGTTATGACCAGATGTAAATCCAAATGTATGTATGTGGTGTCCAAATGTATATAAAAAGTGCTACTTTTGTGTTGCAGATGTTAACTTTCAAAATAATAATAACATTATCTACCCGTTATTGTATAAAACAACAGAAATATAGCGAGTAAAATATAGTCAATAAAATACTGATTATTTGTATTTTAGTCTTTTATTTCCAGTTTCACATTGTTACATAACCATTTATAAATTAGAGTTTTGTAAATTTATCAGGCCTCAAGCTATAACTATGTCATCAAGGTTCTAGAGTTTCTGTTGCTGATTATCTCACAGCAACCAGAAGAAGCTTCTTCAACGAGGGGCGCAGAATCTTCGGAGTAAACAAATGCTGGATGCAGGATGGCAAAGTCTATCTACTGACGTTGAAAACGCCGAGTTGTGTCCCAAAAACAAAAAGTCCAGCTCGGGGAAATCATCTAGAAATTCCCGCTGCCGCCGACTACGGAGACCATCACGGGGGCTTCAACGTCTGGGACAGCCACTCCGGGACTGACGGAGCTGCGCCAGCCGGCCAGTTTTCGCGCTCGGCAAAAACTTGCCGATTTGTAAAACCGAAGCAATAATGCAAATGGCAAATGGTTTACTACATAGATAGCTATAATTAGGTAAGCTCATATAGTTTTAACTTTATGCACAATTTTCCGGTAGCTCGATCATATAATTGCATGCTATTGTTTGTTTACTTTTACTTGACTGACAGGACCTACTTTGTCATTGACATTGACAGCTCTAACAGCTGCCTGTTCGAATCAATCACATTGATCCAAAGAGCGTGAAGTAGGTACATAACTGCGTGAGCGCATGTCAAGAGGTGTTCAACCAATCCACAAATGTTCCGTTGCACGAATATCTTTGTACTCATCATATAGACTTACTTTTAATTTTAATTTTTGTTCTCTAAGTAATGGTTTTTCAGTCTACGCAGTATTTGTACCAACTTATATACAAACTATACCAAGTTGGTATAAATACGTATCCTACCAATATTATAAACGCGAAAGTTTGTGAGGATGGATGTTTGTTACTATATCACGCAAAAACTACTGAACCGATATTGATAAAACTTTACAATAATATAGCTAATACATCAGAATAATACATAGGCTACCTTTTATCCGGGTACCACGCGGGCGAAACCGTGGGCAGAACCTTGTTATACATATTTTCAATAACCCTGCACCTGCCCGCACCCATGGAAAAGTAGGTAGGTAAAAAATATGAATTCCCATGTATCCAAAAATAAAACATTCGGAAGCAAATCAATTAATAATAAATATTTATTTAAAAAAATCTTGTACACGTTATAATAATTTTTCATCTTTAAGGTTCTTGCAACCATTAGTCGTTGGCTGAAGATGAAGCAAGATCGTTTGACGTGGCACTCTTAACATAGGGGAGGCCTATGTCTAGCAGTGGACTTGTGCAGGCTGTTGTTTGTTAGCTCTGGTGATGATCTTTTACGATAACCTATGTACTTAAAAGACAATTATTTCATAATTTTAAATCGAAGTATTCGATATGATTATACGAACATGTGTAAGTATATAACCGAATCTATGTATAAAGTTACCCAGCAGTATAATTTAGGGTTTGACTTTAGGAGGTCTAATTTTATACGAAAGGTAAAGTAAATCATGATACGAGAACTGATCCGCCGTTTGCTGACCATGCTTAGCAACATGAGACCACGAAGAAACAATTATTAAATCTAATAGAGAAAGAGTTGAGTGAGGAAAATTATGAGTAGCGTTAAGAGGGAGTAAATGTAAATTACTGGACCTAATGATAGATTCCAACTTAGAAGAACGTGAGTCACTTTTAAGAAGGCACGTATTGAAATCACCTATGATAATACATAGAATGACTGTATAAGGGAGTGAAATCTTCGAGATTTTTTCGAAAGAAGAGAATTAGTTAACATGTAACGTGTGGATGTAAAAGATACCGAGAATGACTTTAGTATTATTGAGAATAATTTCAAGAAGTAGATGTTCACCAGTATTTGCTAGTAAATGCTAGTAAGGCAGATACACTTACTATTGAAAACGGTATATGGGAACGGATATAGATAGCTACACCGGCAGCACCAGCACCGGTTAGATCATTTCGAATAATTTAAAACCTGGTAGGGAGTACATAGTTGTGGGAAGAGCTGGTTTTAGCCAACTTTCCGAAACTAGAATTGCGTGAATATTATTGTTGCTAAAAGATGCCAGGAAGTCTGGGAAATGAGCCAGAATACTTTGGACGTGAATACGAATAACATTGAAGTATTTAGGTTTCGTCAGAAAACACGTTTTCCAAGGTATCAACTAAGGTAGGAATACTACAGCAACTAGTGTCACTGCATATCGATTCAAAGGAAGAACGAGAAAGAAACTCATCTTCATCTTCTTTGCCATCGTTCGTTAAGTTAAATATGTTTAATATAAGGTAGGTATTGTCTATTAATATAAGTAGGTATGTAACTATAAACGAATAGGTAATATAAAAAATTTAAATGTATGTAAAATAAATTTTAAAACGATTACTTAAAATCTTTCTTTAAAAAATAAAAAAGTCATTCCACCTGCCGGTTTGTTTTAGGGAGAAACATAATATTTTTATAACGTACAAAATTAATAAAAGAAATAATACAAAATTAAACTAATATTGTGGTGGAATGAATCAATCCATAAATAAAAAAAAACTATAAGACTGACAAGATCTTTGGTTTGTTTATTATGGCAGTCAAATGATTGACTGTCATTCGCAACTGTCAATGTCAGTTGTAACAAAACTGATGTCAATTCTATTTATTTTTGAGAAAAGTACAAACAGAAAATTCACATTTGTAGTAGACCCAAAGCGATAGACGCCGGATGCTACTACTTGTACTTGGATGACGTTAGCAGCAGCGCGCCTTGTCTGAAGTGGTTGAGGCTGGGGCACGGCAGTCGCCTTCGCCTTCGGTGCTGCTGCTTGCTTCGGGCTTACGGTGCACCTTGGAAGAGCTATGTCGTGCACTTTCTTGCAGGAACTTACCCGGTGTCGCCGGCCATCAGGACTCAACACATACACTGAGCACTCCCATGTCTGGAGCTGACAGACAACCCATTTTATGGCAGCGACCAATATCATTAACTTTAAACTCTGTTATTTTCAACTTCTTAACAATGGCAGCTGTAGCTATTGCAGCAGTGTCCTCTGACTTCTCCTCTACAAAAGCCATAATCAAGAATTGAAGTGAAGTGATTTCGCCTCTGGTAGACCATGCAGAAGAAGTATGCAGCTACGGCTATCCATCTCTATTTGATCGGCAACTTTACCAATGGGCTTGTAGAGCCTGCAAAGTAAATGTTTTGAAGGGAAGAAATTGTGATGCCAAACTAGTGATTGTTGGTGGTGCAGTCTCCACACCAGCCTGTTTCTGTAGCTCACCTTGAAAATGCGCCATATCTTTTGTAAAGTTCTCCATCATCTGTGCCATGGTCATCTTTATACTGTTTATTTATATTTTATTTCACAAAATAAAATAAAAAACACAGGCTCGACCTAGCACAGCTGCTTAAGTACCTGCCTAACTTGTGTTTCTGCAAGCTATTTATTGTGTTTTTGCACTAATGAAAATTGTATAAATAAACAATAAAAGGAAGGAGCGCGAATAGCATACTAACGAAACTAAACTTACTTGCAAGCATGCAGGGAATTAAAATTTCAGTTTGCCATTGAAGAAGTTTATAACAAAACTCATAAAAACTCGCATGGAATCGTAAAGATTATTATTAAGTATAGTGTATAAATAGTGATATTTGTGAGTATATTATTTTACACAAATGAAACACTTTAAGTGTTACAAAAATAATAACTTTTCCCGAATTATTTGTATAAAATAACATATTCCCGGCTTCTAACCTTGTGCACTTTGGATATTTTTTTTTATCAATAAAATTGTCAATCACACAAAGTGTTTAGTGTTGTTAGTTATTGATGGTATATTATTCCAATTGGTATTCAAAATTAAAATAACTTTTGACTTCTCTGAAATGTAAAAAATGAAATGTGAAATGTGTCTGAAATTGAATAGTCTGGCCTCACAACTTACAGGTTTGTTAAGTTGTGCAAATACAATTAAAACTTGTTACCTTTAACCCCATTAAAAGTTCCCATACACATTAAATTTCAAGAATAGTATTTTACACCATCTAGCCCCAAAGTAAGCAGGGCTTGTGTTATGGGAACTACATGATTGATATACTTCTTAATATATTTTTTTGTAAGTACATACTTATTATACATAGAAAACATCCAGATCAAGACAAATATTTGCAGATGCAAACATTTGTCCCGCGGCAGGAATCGAACCCGCAACCTTCTGCGTCTAGGCGGGCCTTCGCTCACTGCGCCACAGAGGTCGTCAAATAACCTTCATGTATGCTCGCTCAGCTCAGCCGGCTGTGACTCAAGAGGTGCGTGTTCGATTCTCGCTTCGGGATTTTTTTTGTATGTTCTGCAGATGTTTGTTCGTGGTCTGGATATTGTACTCGTAGTTTCTGATAAGGCGGGCGGCAGCGCGTTGCGGAGCGTCTTCGTGCCATCGAGCTCTTTTAATTTCGATTTACAGTAGCTCAACATAAAACTACCTGCCAAACATTGAAGTACATAATTAGTTCATTGCTTCTAAAATCAGATCTTAATTCTACTGTGGGTCATAAATATAAAGTATGTACAGGTGGCCATAATATGAATAAAGAAGAGAAAAAGAAAGTGTCTTGTTTGATTGAATTGTGCGGCACTATGTAGGTAGATGTGTGAATTATTTTGAATTAGTTTCTTAACCTCATAATCAGGCAGCAAATAAATATATTCTAGGTATAGTGATATTCATCATTTGTGACACAGAGGACACTTGGTTTTTCAATCATATCAAGTGTACAAGTATGGTTTAATATCATATCTCATTAGTCAGGTAGGTAGGTACCCATACCTATACAATTTAGGTACTTATACTTAAGATGTAGCAAGCGATAGTAGTAGATATACCTATTAGCTAATCACATTAGTAAGACCTAGACATGATGAGAAAATATAACTCTCTGACCTAGGCGATCGCCAATCAGTCACCAAGAACAGCTGTAGGTACCTACATAATTATTATACCTACTATGCTGCTCAAGGTTGTGATGGGATGCTGCCTAAATCTTTGTTCTGGGCTTCACATACAGGCATGGCATGCCTAGTGTTCGACATGTGCAATGTCTGAGGGGTGTGACTACCTCCACGCCTAGTGTAGATTGCTAAAAGGTCTATCTTGGTATTTGGTGATCGGACTGGTTTCCGCTACTAGGCTGCGGGTAAAATGTCTATCTAACTGCTGGTGGTGGTGCTACATCGTCTTCGCTGCTACTCACGTCGTCGCCATAACCTATTCCTGGAGGAGCTAGACAGGCCACGCTCACTGTGGCAATGTCAGACTCGACCCCCGCGCTATCATGCAGTCCATACAGGCATGAATTCCAGGCGAAGGGTAAAGCCCATCCACGGTCTCTGTTAAAATTCTGTATACGACCTATCTCGATAGCTTCGCGGATCTTGCGAGGAACGAAAAGCTTTTCTCTTGCCAAGACCCGGGCTTTATCAAAACGGATGTAGTGCGTCGTACCTGAGACCAGCGAATGCTCTGCTATGGTGGATCTGTTGATATCCAGGTTCTACACAGCCAACAGGTCAATGTCAGCCAACAGGGCAGAGTAAGTGAGAATCAGGATAAAGAATACCCATGACTCCAAATTTAAGCGCCTGACGAACAAAAACAAGCAACCAGTCGTGGCAAATTGCCCCATTAATGATGACAGAACGGTAATGAATATATCAACCCTAGTGGTGTCAGATGATATGAAAAGGGTGTTATCTAAAGGCCTTAATTTTGCCGTGAAAGTGAAAAACGTGAAAGATTCCACCCACGTCACACAATTGTTGGATGGAGTAGTAGTCCAGGAAGATGAATGTATGGTGAGCTTCGATGTAACCTGTTCACCAATATACCTGTAGTGTATGGATATAATGTGGGTAGGATAATTATAAAAGGTGTAGGGTAGACTTCGGGGAGAGGGCAGTTGGCAATAAACGACGACTTGTATCACATACCGTGGAGGTTTTATTTGCATCCAGCTCAATATATCACAATACCGATAGCGGATACCATAACTATAATTCAGGAATTACTGCAACACCTACTTCAATACCTATCGAGTACATGAACGTGATTGAGTTTATTTTATCTAGTGGCTATTTTATGTGGCGGGGTGATTATTTTCTGCAAATGGAGGGTGTAGCGATGGGGTCTCCTATAGCTCCTGTAGTCGCAAATATTTTAATGGAGTGGTTCGAGTCCACTACGCTGGAAAATGTACCTTTTAAGCCAAGACACTGGTGGCGGTATGTAGACGACGTGTTTGCTATAATACATATAGATAACATTACACCGTTACTTACATAACTGAACACCAGACACCCTAAAATCAGTTTCACTGTGGAGCGTGAGCATAACAAAACCCTACCTTTTCTAGATGTGTTGGTCAAGCGAGAGACTTCAGGACGCTTTTCACATTCGATATACTGCAAACCAGCACATACAGACAGATACCTTAGAGCTGACTCTCACCACCATCCAGCACACCTAGCCTCTGTACCACGCACTCTAATTAATAGAGCTCTTAGGTTGTGTGACCCACAATACGTGGATGCTGAACTGTCACATGTGAAAGAGGTGTTAGAGAGAAACGGTCATGGTTGGAGACAAAGTTTTCGAATCGCAAACACGTCTGTGAGGTCACGTAAGGCATGGGTAGAGAGAGCTTTAGCATACTTACCATTTGATAAGGGAATAACAGACAAAATCGAGCACGTTTTTGAAATACCTAAAAATACTTTAGTTACTGATCTTTGTTTTGCTTCCTTTCATTCATATGCTGATGACGTCCAACTTTAACAACTCTCTTTTAAACCTGACGACATTCATGATGCAGTCGACCTGCTGTCTGAAGACCTACGTGCTATCTCCTTTTGGTCTAGGAAATTTGGTCTTTAAATAAACACTAGCAAGATTCAAGTGATGACCACCGGCAGCTTACTGCCGGTGGTCATCACTTGAATCTTATATGCAGGCCTATGAAGGCCTGCCTTCATAGGCCTTGCAGAAGGGAGAGAGTTTTTGTCTAGTCTGGAGTCATGACTAGACTCCAGACTAGACAAAAACTCTCTCCCTTCTGTCAAATATAATGATGTTCCTTTGGTCTATTGCTCTGAGGTGAAGAACCGTGGCCTCATCATGACCTGGGAAAATCTATCATGGGAGCAGCACATTACCGAAGTCAGCAGGAAAATATACGGTTCAATGCATGCTCTAAAACGCATGCAAAATTTAGTCCCTTTCTCTGCTAAAACAACACTTGTTAACTCTATCCTACTCCCTATCTATCCTGCTATCTGTGTGCTATCCTGACGCTACTAAGGAACAGCTTAACAAACTGGAGCGGTTGCTGAATCTCTGCGTCATATACTTGTACGCTCTACGCAAGTATGACCACATCACACACTACCGCTCGGAGTTAAAATGGCTTTAATTGATAACGAAATTAAAGCCATTTTAACTCGGGATACCCACATACTCTGCCTTCTTTACAATACCCTCCATAATCGTTTTTCTCCACTCTTCTCTCAAGACCGTCCTGCTTGTTACTCTCAACATCTTCGACTCCTGACCCCTGATCATTCTACCTCTTTTTATACGGACTCTTTTACTGTCACTGCGTTCCGCTTGTGAACTCTATCCCAGCAGAAATCCACACTGCTGTATCCATTGGAGTCTTCAAATCCAAACTTTACAAACATTTCATCTCTTTACAAAATAGTCAACAAAACTGAGCATTTATATTATATTTGTATGTATCAAAACATATAGGTATATATTTAAGTATGAATGAGTTTTTTCTAAGTAGTTTACTTCTATTTTAAGTAGCTAGTTATTTTGTTTAATATTTTTTTCTCTTATTTTGGTAATCAGCCAAACATACTACCGCTCCACTCTTCTCTTAAGTTCGCCTATGTACTTGTTTTATCTTGTGCAATAAAGCATTTTCTATCTAACTATCTAAATATTTGCAGATCATACACATACTTATCCCACGGCGGGAATCGAACCCGCAACCTTCTGCGTCTCAGACAGGCCTTCACCCATTGCGCCACCGAGGTCGTCAAATTATTAATATATCTTTTCCTGATTTTGAATTGAATTTTTAAATATAGTGAGTCAGTGGTGTTCTTGAATGATAACTCCTTAAACTTTCTGTAGAACCAATTTTATTTTAGGAATATTAGGTACACAGCGCACAGTGCACACACTTTGAAGAGATCCAGAACAAATAGAATGAGAAGTATTGCCACTTGCTTACCTAGCTTTAAATTATTATAAAAAATATAATTGAATCTACATAATTGATTAGTTAATTTTATGTCTAGAACATATTGGGGCCTCAAAGAAAAAGACTTTTAGATGAAAGACTGAACAGTTAAACAATTATGACCTCACAAGATCTAAGTCCTAGGTACAACACAAATTTCTAGGTATTATTATGTGCTTCATTAACACTGTATGTGAAACTACACTATGACACTTACTTTATTACATGTACTTTACATCATACTTATTGATTTTAAAGTTACAGTAGTATGTTTACTACATTTTTTTGCAGAATAGCAAAGGTATTCTAAAGTTAAAAATAATGCAGGTTCGTAAATAAATGAACTTAGTTTCAAGAATACTTAAATTTAAATTTGTGATTGCTAACCAAATTCTCTTAGTCTAATAGGAACACTTACTTAAAACTAAGAAAATACTTATTACTTAGTTCCTATTACTAGGCATAATTGGCATCAGTACATAAGTACTATGTTTTAGATTGCCATACATTATCTAGCTTATTGCCTAAACATGACTATCCTATTCTTATTGTACATGGTATCCAAAGGTAAAACACATATCTTGGTAATGAACCTTCGGTGAGAGTGACCATTAGAGGTCATTAGCACAATTACATCACTTCCTGGAAAGACACATAGATAACTTATCATAGTCCAAAATTACTTAATTTTGGACTATATAAGTTATTTGGCGCATTGATTAACAGAGCTACTTAGATTATGCAAATAATTTAAAGTTTAAATCCTGTTTTTTTTTAAATATGGAATCTAAAATATTTAGGTTACTTTTTAAAAATGAAGCTAGTGGGTGTGTAGTATTACAATACAAAGGTGTTGTTACATAAATAACATGGTTTAATGTACCACTCATGCTCCATACTACTTAGTGCATACTCCTGTTCACAGACTTGACATCAGTAAGACAATTTTTTACAACAACTTAACTGAGAGAGAGGCATCATCCTGCAACATGAACAGTTGCTTTGATCAAATCAACAGCTACATAACTGAAAAAATAGAGATGAAATACTGATGAAGTAAGGCAATGCAGATTGTGAATGTAATAAAAATAAACCAACCTACCTAGAGTTTAGCTGTTTTATGAGAAATATTCTAATTGAACAGGTGCTGTTAGTTGTACCTGATATGTTAGTTGTGTGACCGGCAAAAGATTTGAAGTTCCTAGCAGATGGTCTCTTATCTCATGCATTAATAGCAGACACTCTATATACAAGAAAACCAAGCCAGCCCGGTACAAAGTCCCACCAGTCCCACTCACGTAAGTTTGGTACCTCCAATCTCAAACTTGTAAACTGGCTTATGCCTTCTCTATTATTGGATGTCCAGTTGGTTTGGCTTGTTATCTTATTTATTATTCTATGTACATAACACTAGATGTCACAGTCACAGGCTTATATGATATTTAATTACGACGGCAAAGACCTATCTATATCATTTTCTGAAACAAGAACAATACATTTATGGTAAGGTATCTTTCTTGGAATGCTAGCTGGCTTAGCTCTAAAAAATATAAACTTGCAACAAAACAAATTACATTTTTCTGCTGTGTCGCTGTCGTGTCGGTCGATGTCCATGAAATAAAAAATCATTGTTTTCATTCAATTCAATTCAGTGATGTAGCAACAATAGGTACAAGTTCATTCATACCTACCTATTTAATTTTGAACAGAATAGATTAAAAACTTTGATGTAGGCACGTCAGTAGCATAAAAAGTGTATTTATTGTGACAGTGACATCATTCTCCACTTGTATAAGATAGACTGAAGTTCATTTCGAGCGAGCGTAAACGATGCATAGACTATGACGTCATTTGGCTTCGAATTCCATGGTTGCGTTTTCCATGGTTGTACATTCCCAGCACGTGTCGGGAATGTCCGACCATGGAAAACACAACCAAGGAAAGCACGACCCGGGAATTGGAAGCCATTTGGCAGCCTTTTCCATGGTTGTGTTTTCCCAGGGTGTGCATTACTTTGTACGGCCTGGAAAGCACAACCATGGAAAGCACAACCTTGGAATTGGCGACCAAAATATACACCAATTCCATGGTTGTGCTTTCCATGGTTGTGAAATCACGGCACCCGTGTGACGTAGTGGTTAGTTTCTCTATCTATGGTGGTGTGTTGTGGTTCTGATTTGTTGTTTTTTGCTTTGCTTTGTTCTTTCATTTCAAATATACAGGAAGACCATAATTCGTAATACAAAACAGACAACGGAGTGTGAGTGTGATAATTTAATTTCGCTTAGGAGAGTAGTACAGTTAGTTACCTCATTTACTATCTTTCGAAATCGAAAACTCAGTTTGGACTTAGAGCGTATTTTTTATCGAGTTGAAAAACAGTGATTCATGCAAAATTAACCAAGGATTTATCAGTCTATTTAAAGTAAAAGTAAGTAAATAATGCTAATTTCTACGGAGTGATCAGGCATGTAATTTTGGTTGTTGTTCTTGATTAATTACGTTCAAATCTATATTGACATACCTTGGAAGGATCCTAGGTAGGTCATATATATATAATATATCGTATATTGTTTATAATGGTTTAAACTGTAGTTGCTTTCTAACCATTGATATAAGTGGCCATCAACCATACAAATTGTGCAATTTATAACAGCTTCAACTTATGTCAAGCCTTTCCAAAATGTGGATTTCGGTAGGTATTGTCTATAATAATAATAATAATAATAATGCTGGACATTTTTCACACAGCATCATCTAGCCCCAAACTAAGCAGAGCTTGTATTATGGGAACTACATGACTGATATACTACTTATATACTTTTTTTTTGTAAATACATACATATTACACATCGAAAACACCCAGACCCGAGACAAATATCGGCTAATTGTACAAACATTTGTCCCGCAGTGGGAATCGAACCCGCAACCTTCTGCGTCTCAGGCGGGCCTTCGCCCACTGCGCCACAGAGGTTGTCTATACATAATACTAATAACAAACTTTTTTATTAATCATAATCTAAAATAAAAACTTTTCCAGAAATCTGTTTGTTACTTTATTTTGTTGATATCTCAGAGTCAAATTGTACAAATTGTCACTTGATGTATGTGGCAATCGTATTCTGTTTGTGTTATCTATCCAATCATATTTTACTGTTAAAATTTCGTAAATATTAAATTTATCATTTAAACATTGCGAAAGTTCAGTTTGAAACATCAAAAGTAGGTATACATATAAATAAAAAATATAGTGTACCTACCAGCAACACTAATATTAATGAATTTATAATTAAATAGTCTCTGCCTATGGCTTCGCCCACATGATATCCAGATAAAAATTATTCCAGCCTTTACAAGATTATTAGCATCAAAAATCCAACTTTTATAATATTAGTTGGATTATCAGTTATATTTTGTTTGTTTCATGCAAGTTTCATAAAAACTTTCAAAAAGTGTTATCTATAATAGTCTATTAATATTAGTTTCCTGTAACATTTAATAGACTGGATAGGAAGATGAAATCATGATTCATACAATTCCCTTACATGTGGCCAGCAGATTTTTGGAGATTTTCTGCTGAAATGTTTATCAGTATTTTACGTCACAGAACTATTATTCACATGTGGCCATGCTTAAACTTTAGGAACTTTGTCATTAAAAGTTTGTGACACACTATTATCTTAGTTAATGAATAGCCTCAATAGTAATGGTAACCAATATGTTTAAAGTATCATGTTATATCAGAGATAAATAATAAAATAATAATGAACACCCAGCAGTCACATACATAGCCCTGACCTCACTCTAGGATTGCCTGTATTGTAAGTACTACAATACAGGCATATAGTATATATTAGTAGTCATACCCAGACCCAAAACAAATATATGCAGAAAATGCAAAAAAAAAACTCGCAAATAAAAAAAATGCATTATGTTTGTAGCCATAATGGCACATGTATGTTAATTTGTCACTTAAGTACATTGCATACAGGATGAGAAAGCATGCCTCAAAGCTAATCCTAGACAGTTGAGTATCTATTCAATGGAAATAGGTTGTAATAATGTTAAAAAGGTATGAGTCAAAAGAGATCAGCTTATTTTCTACAAATTTCCAAAGTACCTGTGGAATAGCTGGCCTAGTCATTCATACTCTAACTTTTAACAAAAATATCTTTATGATTTATGAGATGCATCTTTGGGACCTTATCAATTATCATAGTGTGTCTCGACAGTCTCGACAAGTCCTGGGCAGCTTTATTATAATATAAGTATCATCTTGCACATGACTCACTGACCTATTTTGTTTAGTAGTCATAGTCAGTAAATTGCACGTAAACGTGATTCTTCTAGCACATAAGCGGGTTAAACGTCATCATCGCGCCGCAAACCCTGTAACATCCACGGGGTCTTTTATTTGCGAAAAAAAAAAATGTGGCCGCGGCTTTCACTCTCATATAGGTCTCATTAGTCACAAACGAAAGAGTTCAACTGTTTCTAATTGTAGTTTAAACTGACTGACGCCACCTAAATCATCTGTAATAGATGTCAAAAGCCAATGATGATGATGATGAGTATGCAGATTCAAATACGAGTTTTGCTACAAATTATTATAGATATTTGAGTCGAGAAGAAAACATTGTAGGTATCATCAACACGTTTTTGCAAAAACGTGTTATTTTTAAAGTACCTAGCTAATCTATAATCGTGCGCCCCACACGTCGTCGTACATAGGCGTGTGCGATTACGGTACATGTCGCTCCACTTTCGCTTCTTGCACCAAATGTCTGCGCATTATCCACACACATTTTGTTTTATTCTGTCCCTACCCAAGTGACCTGTTTTGCTCATACATACATGATGCTCAATAAAATTGTTTAAGCATTCAACCATACTATGTTTTGACAATATTCACGAGTTGTATTCTGCTCTGTTTGACCGAGATGTTTGCTTGCAGAAAGTTGAACTAATTGACCTACTTCCACGCATTGAATGCTTCTGCATTTTAGAACTAAGTCAAGTTTATTGAATAGACTTTGTACCGTGTTAACTTTCTAAATGAGAATTGGACGGAAGAAAGAACCGGTCATAAAAACTACTCCTGAAATCCTTTATGCTGTGTAGGTTTTAAGAAAGTTTTGAGAAATAAATAAATATCAATTATATAAAATATATTTTCCATTCAATAAAACATAATTTATTAGCCATTTGAGTTATGATGACGAAGTATTACACACTATGATACAGAAAATCTTTAACCGTTTTTCCTGTAATGATAGTGATTTACTCAGGCTATCCATACTCTAACTACCTACCATCCTAATTACCTAATTTTAGGTACCTTCCTAATTTCTAGCGAGTTTTTTTTTGTCAGGAGGGGCCGTGTGCTTTAATAAATCATATCGGAGCTTAAGCTTAGTTTCACATTGAAAATGTTGGCGTCAATTAGGTATCTATCCTTTATCGACTAATAGGTGTCGTGTCGACACGCTGTATCAGACAGTAGAGAGACAGTATCAGAGAGTGAGGGAATCACCAATAGTATTCAGTTGATATCAGTATTATCATACCTATTTGATCTATTGACCTATCTCGCCTGTTGTTTCCAATTGAACGGCAACCACAGTTTGGTTATTGTGTCTGTGTATTTCAGACAACCTTACTGCGCACAAATAAAGGCATTTAATCAGTGAAAGACAAGATCTAGGAATTTGAGCGAAGCGAGTTCATCAAATCAACTTCGACTGATTTATATTTTGCTCCTACTTACAAATAGGTGTGTGGTGTATGTATCTCCAGTTCTCTTAATGGATAACTGTAGAGCATACATGTTTTAGACGGAATTTAAAGCAACTATTTTGCCAGATACTTACCTATCAGACATCTTGTTACCGTCCTCGGTCTCCATCAAATAGCGCATGAGCAGCGCCTGACTACGGCGGCGAAAAATATTTTTGATGGATCTTTATCTATTACATTTCATAATTTAACGAAAAACGATAAGTATTTGCAAAAAAGACGTAAAAAATGGGGAATTTGAATTAAAAATGAATTATAATAAAACCTTACTTGAGAGGAAACGCGGGTGTTGATTTTTTTTTAATTGCATCTTGCATCTTGGATTGTAATACCAAACCAAAATTAACAAAATCGGGGTTTCGTTTTCTTCTGAGACCTCCACCAAGTTTTTAGAGCAAGTGTCGAAATATTAAGGTATTTTAAAGAATTTTAGTTCGGTCATGAATGATCTAGAGAGGAAATAGCAGAATACATTTGCATGGACAGCATCGGCATCACTGTACTCTTTACATTTTACCTAAATAAAGTCTTCAGAAATGTGTTCAAGCGCGCTTAAAATTATCAGAAACAACAGGACTGTGACCAAATAGATTTGAATGATTGGAAACGCGTGTTGCTGAGTTGCGGTGCTAAATAACTAACCTATAAGTTAAAACTAATAGATATTGTGCTTCATTTTGAAGAAATAACTGTCAATATTTATTACAAACACTTGAAGTGTGTTATAAGCACAAAATGTAGCTGTACAACATTAAATTTATTTGAAGTATTCAGATGTCCCTTGTGGGAATATAAATGTAATTAATAGCAATTTACAATGAAACAGATTTGTAGCGTTATGCTGACCATAAGGTCATCTGTTTGTAATAATAATATTACATGACCTTTGCTTAGCTGTACCTGGACCTACGAGTACCTACCACTGTACAGTATAAAATGATGGGCGAGAATATGCTAACCTCTTGTCTTGAAAAAACTAATTTAAAAACAGTGTCATCCGCATATAAAACGACCGTGGTTGTGTAAGGATGGATTAACCAGCCTTTGTTTACACATTCAGATAGCTTCAGTTAGACATGTTTCATTATCGTTGCTCAGACGGAGAAATACTCATAACGTTACGTGAGCTCTTTTAATACCTACTGGTAACTTATTTCTGCATTCAAAATATAAACGTTCGATTTTGGCACATTGCCCTCTGCTACACACGTTCGGTTCCTTATTTGAAACTGCGTTTTACTCATAAACTCAGAATTTTATAATTACATGCTTTCGGACGTGCTTTAGCCGTGTTGGCCTAGTGGGCGATACCCCGACTTCTGATCCGGAGGTCGTGGGTTCGAACCCGGTCGTGCACCACTGGATTTTTCCACTCGAAAAATTTATGTGCGCATTAACACGTGCTCAAAACGGTGAAGGAAAACATCGTGAGGAAACCGGCATGCCCTAGAACCAAAAATTCGAAGGCATGTGCCCATAGTTAGTGTTCCAATAAGCGGCGATGGGCTTGCAACCTGTCACGTGGAATGCTTACTACTTGCAAAACGCGGGCATGTATCAAATGTAATGTTTGGACGTGCCTCTGACTACCCCCTACTTGGTATCCTCAAAGATCTACTCACTGAGTATGTATCTGAGGATGTCCACCATGGGGAATACAGTCGTGAGCGTGTTTCGTTTTTCGTTTTTTTTTCGGACGTGCTTTCTTAGAAGTGATTATTTTAGCAGCATTAGTTTTTA
This sequence comes from Perizoma affinitatum, assembly GCA_961405105.1. Taxonomy (NCBI): domain Eukaryota; kingdom Metazoa; phylum Arthropoda; class Insecta; order Lepidoptera; family Geometridae; genus Perizoma; species Perizoma affinitatum. Next base: position 13,930,275 of record OY560184.1, on the reverse strand, counting down.
TTATGCTGATCTTTAAATATATGTTTCAGTACCTAATCTGTTGATGGAATTAATTTTGTTGTACTCGTAATTTGAAGTATTGCATAATACGTGCAAACTTTTACTACTGATGAAGGAATATAGTGCTTCCGATTGCCACCGTCCGGCAATTTCTGTACAAATAAGTCTGTGCGCGTTGTTGACTAGGGTCTGGGAATATTAAAAGATTCCGATGAAAGTTGACGATATTTTATTTTTCTTTCCAGATAAAATCATAACAATATAACTATTGTATCGAGAGAAAAACATAAACAACGCGGAAACGCATTTGAATGAGTACAGTCACGTAAACACAGCAAAACAATAGATTTGTTATGGAGATGTGGTATAAGATTGCGTAAACCAGAAGCCGCGATGTGGTGCGAGGTTAGCACGCTTCTGATGCTGTTGACGGCCGCGCAAGCTCTGTTGGAAGGCCCCAACGTATGCACCAGGCAGGAACCGTGAGTAACCCTTTGTCTCAAATAAGTTACACTGTCTTTATTAACAAATGATTTTTGTATAATTTAAAAACCCCCGAAGTGGTTTCCATGGTCTTTTGCAACGCCTCCTAGTGATTTGTGCCGATAAAATCATCCTTGAAGTCAAGCAAATCGATAGCATAATACCGCATTACAATCGGATAAACCATTTCGGAGATAAATGGTAACAGACATACATACAAACAAACAACGGCAAACGCATATACGTACGTGCTCCTTGTCGCGGGTAAACAGCTAACTTATTATACCTCGTCCTACTGGTGTTATCTTGTTCATTAAGGCACGAGTAGCAAACTCTTAGTTAATATAAAATGTCTAGTTATAAATATCAATAATATCTAAGATAATTTTCAGAAAACTATCTTAGATATTGATATAACAGGGTATATCGCTGCTGTGGAAGCTGCGAAATTAAATTAATTTCATATAATAGATTTTATAATATTCCAAAAACATGAATATCGGCATGATTCGATATTTTTGATAAAGTCATAACCATTAAATGTGAGTAAACATTTCACAAAAAAATATCCATTGAATACATATAATGGAATCCTTTATGAAATGCAGCAATATGACGGTAAGTTAAGTTACATACCTATACTACGAATAGTTATTGTGGTTATTTTAATTCTTTGAAGCAAATAAAAATAATAAGGATAATTAAATAAATAATAATTCAATAATATAAATGACTAGCTGTGCTACGGCCGCCCTCGGCCCCCGACCCACCTCGTCACATCAGCTAGTAGCCTAAAGAGTAAGTTTATAAAAAAAAAAGTTTGTTGACAATAAACTCTTCAGCTTTATTATTAGTATAAAAAAAAATATTATATAATTTTTTTACAATGTCTTATCGCACACGCTATAATGTGATATACCTATATTTTTCCTTCATCTCATGTCTAGCACCCAAGCTATAAAAGTTTATTTCCCTTCCACCAAGAGGTATTGAGATAATATGCATTTAGGTAATGCATATTTAATGAATGCCTTAATATTTTTTCCATGTGTGTCGGTAAATAATTAAAATAATGAAATGTCTTGATTAAAAACCTTGGTTACATTAAAGCTGATGTATGTTTTAGGATGAATTGACCCTTGATGCTGTTTTATTACGGTTTTATTTAGAAAATTAGCTCATGCAATATAAATATGGCTGTAGTAGCTGTTTATTTGAACAAGCAACCCATAATTCCTTGTAAGTATCTGCTTACCTAGTTGAATGGAAACCTTCGAGTATCAGCAATAAAGTACATACCTACGTTTGTTCAACAATCAGTAATGTTTCTGTCAATTTGGTCTGACAATGGATTTATTTATTCAACACTTTCATAATAATTCAAATATTATTTGTCATTTCAAAATGAAATGTTTTGTTTCATATCCCTACACTTTGCATTCGTACAATGAGAACAACCCTTCCAGATTATCATGGTATTATTACACGGAGATAAAAAACTATAATCATTTAGGAATTTATAAGGTAATTGTATTATATTTAGAGAAAATTCAGACGTGTAAAAAAATGAAAACCTACATCATCGTCGTGTTCAAACCATTGTTCTTTGTTAAACGTCGTCGTCCATGGTCCAGTTAAACGAATTATTTATTTACTTCTCAACAACAAGGGTGTCTGAGTGTCGTCCGATTGATGTTACTCATCGGGTCAGTTAACTTTTATCGTATTTTCATGCACCGATGTAGTTTTTTGCATAATGGATGTAAAAGTTGTACACTTTTTATGGTTTTGTATTGTTTCCAAGTCAACTCCTACTTACAAAGTTTTATTTTTCTTTATTATTCAACACATCATGTATTCTAAAATTATATTCTAGTCAGTAAGTAATTAGTATGAATTTTGAAAAAAATATCTGTACCTCTATATTTCACTACTTCATATAAAAAATAATTAATATCATGCCAATTAACACAGAATGCGTGAAACATTAAAATATGTCCGTACAATTCGGATAAAATCTCATTTTATTTTCTTATTTATATGATTTGGACCTTATCTGTACTTAGATAAAAGTTAACTCATTCGTTGCTTACAATATTTGCAGGTATACAACAACGATACGGGTATCGGAAAATGAAGCATATCAAGTGAAGGAGTATTCCTGGTGCTTAAGCATACCGCCCCGATGCACAAAGTACAAAATCAAGTTCCGCCAAGTATTCAAGACTCAGAAGTTACTGAAATACAGGCCTGTAGAGGAATGCTGTGCGGGTTACGCGCCTGATTCACAAGGCGATCAGTGCGTACCTGTGTGCGTGGACGCGTGTGTTCACGGGAAGTGCGTTGCGCCCAACACGTGTGCGTGCGCCCACGGTTACGGCGGACCAGCGTGTGACATCTGTAAGTTGATACCTCATTAGGAAATACAGTAGTACCTACAGTTAGCGAGAAATATAAATTATCGTATAAACAGGATGCGTGTACGAGAAGCACTCAATATCGGATGATTATTAACTCAGCAATTGTTATCTTGTGTTGTTGATAATGCAATAATTTATAATGAAAGTTTTAACTCTTTTTTATCCGGTCATTTTTTAAACGTCCGTCTAATGTTGTCTGTCCGTCCGTAACTAAAAAACGAAAATCTATAATATGTGACCAGTGTACCTACCACCCTTTGTTTTGTAGAAATCAAAGTCTCTCTTCAGTTCAGGTCGCACTTGAATCCATCCGAGCCCAACAATATAGTTCTCAGTAATCATTCGCCATGTTTCCTGTCTGAGTTTATCAACATTTCATGTAGAGAGCTTATGTCTAACTGAATAAAGGAAACCACCCGCTATTTTAAGTGTCGTACTTACAGATTTGATAATAAATAATGGGATCGTGTTTAATTAAAACCAATCTCATTACATAGTGAGCAATACTGATAAGAAAATTATACTTGCCGCTTATTTGTTTCGAGTATCCTTTATGTTGCTGGGGTCTTGAATGAAACAAATTGTGGTAAGGTAAATGTACTGTACAGTTTTCGCGGGGAATTACCAAAACTAAACTGCACTGCAGCTTATCTAATACTAAATAAGGTACAGTAAAACGGAATTTGCGTATTTACACTCATTACTACACCTACCTATCTAATCAGTACACATTATAGACCATTCTTTCCGGTCTTGCGCCAATCGAACCTAGTGGGCTTCCACCGCCTACAATATCATAGTACCATCCAACCACCTGGCTTATAGTCTGCCTGGTCATCTATGACCCTCACGTGGCCTCCACTCGGTCACTGTATTCGTTCATCTACCATCTTCCTGTCGTGTCAAGTGCTCTGCCCATCGCCACTTAAATTGATTTATCTTTCTTACCACCTACTTTCTCATTATTATTTAGCCATCGCTGTGCTGATTCAGAAAGTGAGTTTAAGAAATTTAATTTGTCGTTACAGCTAGGAGCGACAGCTAGCGTGCCTTCAGAAGTACGGTAGCTCCTCGTTATAATTCTTATGACATACCTACGAGTACAAGTAGAATATGAAGCTTGCTCGAAAACAGTGATAAATTTACCCCTCTTAACCCACAAACCCCTACTTGTATATGTGTTCGCTACCGAGCAATATTTTTTCTCCGCCTGATTACATGTGACACGAACACAGATCTGTAAACGATGTAAAACTTTCATATTAGTAACACAGAAATAATTACTTACCGTACTATCGGTGAAAGACTAAGTTTCTAAGTACCCTCACCGATTTTACGGTGAGTAAAAATTTAGAATTATATAATCTATCAACAAAATGAATGACAAACTTCTAAATTTAAGAAATTCAGAGCAAGTGTTCTATTCACGTTTACGCACACAGAAAAAATATTAAGTTTAAGTGCCAAGTTGGTTAAAGGAGTTTTTTCAGCTCTGCAAGCTCGTTTTTTCCTCTCCATGACCCGTTCCTATTCATCAATCAAATCGTTCGGGCCATTATCATACAATAAAAAAGAATAATAGGCTCTGCTATTGATTAGTGGGATGAGATGTGTGTTATTTCCAGCATGTCCTTCCGGAAAATGGGGTCGCAACTGCCATAACAATTGCCGCTGCCTAAACGGCGGTACTTGCGAGCCGCTGTCTGGCAAGTGCGCGTGTTCACCGGGCTGGCGTGGCGACGCGTGCGAGCGCGCTTGCGCCCCGCCCACTTACGGAGACAACTGCGATGAGACCTGCCAGTGCAAGAACAATGCTACCTGCCACGCGGAAAATGGCGCTTGCGAGTGTGTTCCCGGCTTTACGGGTCCACTGTAAGTTCACACAAGTAAATTTTTGTTTAAAAATACCGAAGTGTTTTCCATCGTCTATTATAACCATAAGACCCATATTTGAAGACATACAAATAGATTGCAAAAAGCTGCATTTAAATTCGATAAACCGTTTCGGAATGGCAACAGATAGACGTGCCATCTCTTACAACAAACGCATTTATTTGTACATCACATATGGCACATACGTGTCGTCGCGGGTAAGAATTTATGAAAACTTGTTACCTGTATTGTACCACTGCTAGGCAACGGTTCTAATACCTACAAATAAAAGTTTCGAGTTACAAAATTTAAAAGCCTTTAAGTTTCTTGAAGTCTAACAAAACTATCAAAAAAAAACTACATAACAATCGATCACGCCGACATTCCACCATATATTGCGGCACCCCCCGAGTGCCGAGTAGCGTTAAAGCCAGCCTGAGAAAACTGATTAAAATCCATACTTTTGTTAGCTTTGGTGCCATCTTTTTGCGTCTTGGCGGACGTTGAGCCACGTGATATTATAGCTGCTAGAAATATCTCTAAAAAGTTTGTGTCCAATATCCCGCCTATTCCTTTATTATTTCATATATATTATTGTATATTGAACATTGTAGGGCTTTTTAACATCATATTTATCAGAATCAGTCGTCTTCGTGTGAGGCCTCAGAATAAACTACGAGTACTACGAGTGCTGATGGTATGATCGCTCATTTCAGATGCCAAGAAGTATGTCCGAACAAAGAACCATGCTCACAAGGATGCAGATGTCAAAACAATGGAAAATGTCACGTTCTCACGGGTGAATGTGTTTGTACTGCGGGTTGGACTGGAGAGGTTTGCGCTAATAAGTACGTAAATATTTACACAATTCATTAAAAAAAAAACATGCCTAAATAATGCTGGTCATTTTTCACACAGCATCATCTAGCCAGTTTGTATAAGCAGAGTTTGTATTATGGGAACTACATGACGGATATACTACTCATTATTTTTTTGTAAATACATACATATTCCATATTACATAGAAAACAGACCCGAGACAAATATTTGCAGATCATACATACATTTGTCTCGCGCCGGGAATCGAACCCGCTTCTGCGTCTCAGGCCTTCGCCACTTTGCCACAGTCGTCAAATACACATGCTCACGTTTTGCATAGTAGCATTACACGTGACAGGTAGGAAGCCTATCACCGCTTATTAGAACAGCAATCGTTGGCACATGCTTTCGATTTTTTGGTTCTCGGACATGCCGGTTTCCTCACCATTTTTAGCCATGTTAATTTGAATTCAAGTGTAAAAAATCGTTCCATCCCAACCGTCGGAAGTCGGAATGCCGCCCAATAGATCAAGACTCATCTCATTATGCATAAAACAGTTATTGGTTTCTTGAATTCTAGATGTCCTACGGGAAGATGGGGTGAAAGATGTGAGAAATCCTGTGAATGTGGAAACGGCGCTGGATGCCATCACGTCACTGGATATTGCCAGTGTGAACCAGGGTTTATGGGAGAAAAGGTAAGGCTTTGTGAAAATTCCACCAGTTGTTTACTTGTGACTTCGAATAACATATGCTTTTTATCCGGGTACCACCCGGGCGATGCCGTAGGCAGGTGCTAGGAATATTGAAAATGCAAAAGCCCATTTGGATGAAATTTGGAACAGATATAGTTTATAAGAGTCATGAAGATGTGTATAAACCTGAAAGGTACTTGAATAGCGACTACGATACCGCCGACGCAGTTTAGGAAGGCCCCCTCCTTTACTTTTAAAGGTTGTGGATATTCTTTACGGATGGAGGTAGACCAAGATGATGATGATGATAATGATGTGTGCTTTGTTTTATATGACCTTGATCACACTCACCTGTCCTTCCCCACACAGCCTTTTTACCCGCGACTACCGAAGTCCGTGTATGTGTTTGCGGTAAGAAGTTGTTTGTTTGTCTGTAACAATTATTTTCCAAAACGCTTTTTTTATTGTAATGTATGTTTTTGGTATAGATTTGTATGACGTCAAGGATTGTTTTTAGATAGGTTTTATCGCCACATATAAATGGGGTGCAGAATTAGATTTTTAAATTTTGTTAAAATTGTCTTGCGTCTGTTTTTATTAATTGTTTATTAATTGTAACTGATTTTTTTCAGTGCCTCGAAGTCTGTCCAATAGGCTCCTACGGCTTAGATTGTATGAAGAAATGCGTGTGCGAACACGGCGGAGAATGCTCGCCTAGGAACGGCTCGTGTACTTGTAAACCGGGCTGGCAGGGCGAGCGCTGCGAACTCAGAGCTTGTCCCGATTCGAAATGGGGCAAGGCGTGCGAAAAGGACTGCGAATGTGAGCCCTCTACTACTGACATGTAAGTGACTGGTTTTAATGTTTCGAGGCAAAGCTCGATAGGTATTTGAAACATAAAAAAGGTCTATTCCTAGACAATGAAGCTAAGCTGAATAAAAATAGAGGGGTCCGTTTATACGAGTATTATATTGGTCGGCTTCTCAATCATGAATCTGTTTGGTTAATATTGATTAAAGATTGACCTGAATTATCAAATGTGATCTTTATGCGGTATGCTGCGGATGGAATTAATGCTTATTATTTTTACCCGCGACGTAAGGAACCCGTATGCGTTTTTTCAGAAGAGTTTGTTTCTTTCTATATGTGTTTTGTTTCCTGTTACCATTAATACCCGAAACGGTTTATCTGCTTAAATGCGTTTTTTTTGCAATCGATTTGTATGGCTTCGAGGATGGTCCTTAGAATAGGTTTTATTGCCACAACTACAGGGCGCTGACATTGACGATTACAAACACGTTTTTTTTTTACTTGTTCAGGTGCGATCCATGGACGGGTACTTGCGAATGTTCCGCGGGCTGGGGCGGCGAGACGTGCCTGCGACAGTGCCCGCTACTTACATACGGCAAGGGCTGCCGGTCCACGTGTCGCTGCGAGAACAACGGTCTCTGCTCGCCAATCAATGGTGAGCCTTTCTTAATAAGATAAAGATAAAAATTGTTTATTTTGTGTCACATAAAGGAGTACATGTATGAGTAATTAATGAATAAAAATTAGATTGACAACAAAAAACGGCCGCCACTCAGCACTATGTTAGAGAGGCACTTAGTGCCACTAAAACACTGGTCTTCCGTGACGCCGGTGTACGTGCGGGCCAGCAATTTCGATACGTGGCATCTTTTTAAGTTGGTACTATACAGAGCTGAAATTGTTCACTAAATATGGAATAATAGAAGAGCTGGATTCTATACATATTATGTTCTATGCAGATTATGTGTGTGATTATGTATATTTCTAAAACTATATAAAGATGCAACAATAATAAACTCTTAAATAACTAAACATGACTAACAAATGAGTACCTAGAGACTCAGGTCGACCACCTATGTGAGGAATTTATTTGTGAAGCTAACAAGATCTTTATTCTTCAGCAATTAGTCACTTTTTTTTCATAGCAGTATTTTGTACGCAGGATCGTGTCTATGCGCCCCCGGCTACCGCGGCCTGCGTTGCGAGGAGACCTGTCAGTATCCACTGTACGGTGATGGCTGTAAGCATACTTGCGACTGTCAAAACAACGCCACCTGCTCCTATGAAACCGGACAGTGCACCTGTCGACGCGGGTCAGTAATTCCACCGGAAAAGATGAAGGCTTTTGATAACATAAAACTCTATGCAAATCAGCTTAATTTCTGTGCACGATAGAGACTTTTTCGTTAAGTTTTGTCAGAAAACAAAAAAATACAATATGAAAATGTCTCTTGGGAAGAGAATCGGTATTGTTGACCTCAACCCTGACTAGCTGTTCTTTTTAATAAACACCCTGCTGTCACTTACCTGACCACACACTAGGATTCACTGTATCATGGGAGGAACTACGGGCACTAAGTATCACAACACTGAGACCAGAAACAAATATCTACAGAACAAGCAAACATTTGTCGCGCAGCGGGAATCGAACCCGCACTTGCGTTAAAGCCGGCTACTCGCTTACCGCGATGCCGATGACATACGAGGACTTGTGGTTGGACAACGACTTGAAGCTTCTTAAGTTTCATTGAATGCACAGTAGAACAAACAAATAGTATAATGTATATTGTTTATGAAACTTGCAGATTCGATGGACTGAAATGCGACAGGCCTTGTGACGGAAAAACATTCGGTATCAACTGTCGGCAACCTTGTAGCTGTGAGAATAATGCACCGTGCGATCCTGTCAATGGTAAGTTTCGAAAAAAGTTTTTACAAATCTGCCCAAATGTCTTGTTAAATCAGGAACCACTCGGGCCGGGGTAATCAACATATCAATCCATCAAATTAAAAACCAATCTTATATCTCTCAGTTTTATAAATCAAATCATGATGTTACATTTTATTTTAAAACATTTGAAATGTCCACGTTTGCAACCAGTTGGTGGATGGAGGTTGCCTAAGATAGTTTGTCATGATACACTTTAGGGAGAGGCCTACATCCACCAGTGGACTTCTACAGATTATTGTTGTTAATGATTTTGATGATGATTTGACGACCTGTCATCAATACGTTATCTTTTTGTTCGGTTTTATAGCCACAAGTCACTAGGGAGCGCTGCTTTCGATGATGGAAAACACGTTAACATGTAGATAGGTTTTATCGCCACAAGTCACTAGGAAGCGCTGCTTTCGATGATGGAAAACACGTTAACTTGTAGATAGGTTTTATCGCCACAAGTCACTAGGGAGCGCTGCTTTCGATGATGGAAAACACGTTAACTTGTATATAGGTTTTATCACCACAAGTCACTAGGGAGCGCTGCTTTCGATGATGGAAAACACGTTAACTTGTACATAGGTTTTATCGCCACAAGTCACTAGGAAGCGCTGTTTTCGATGATGGAAAACACGTTAACTTGTAGATAGGTTTTATCGTCACAAGTCACTAGAGAGCGCTGCTTTCGATGATAGAAAACACGTTAACTTGTAGATAGGTTTTATCGCCACAAGTCACTAGGGAGCGCTGCTTTCGATGATAGAAAACACGTTAACTTGTAGATAGGTTTTATCGCCACAAGTCACTAGGGAGCGCTGCTTTCGATGATGGAAAACACGTTAACTTGTAGATAGGTTTTATCGTCACAAGTCACTAGGGAGCGCTGCTTTCGATGATGAAAAACACGTTAACTTGTAGATAGGTTTTATCGCCACAAGTCACTAGGGAGCGCTGCTTTCGATGATGGAAAACACGTTAACTTGTAGATAGGTTTTATCGTCACAAGTCACTAGGGAGCGCTGCTTTCGATGATGAAAAACACGTTAACTTGTAGATAGGTTTTATCGCCACAAGTCACTAGGGAGCGCTGCTTTCGATGATGGAAAACACGTTAACTTGTAGATAGGTTTTATCGTCACAAGTCACTAGGGAGCGCTGCTTTCGATGATGGATAAACACATTAACTTGTTGTTTCAGGTGAATGTGTCTGCGGGCCTGGCTTCTTCGGAGCGCGTTGCGAGCATAAATGTGCGGCCAACTTCTTCGGGCGAGGGTGCGAGTCGCCTTGCAATTGTTCAGAGAACGCGATCGGCTGCGACCACGTGACCGGAAGTTGCATATGCAGGCCTGACTGGAAAGGTAAAACCAAAACAAATAAACACACTAACGACTTAATACCCAAGATGGACAGCCTCAGATTTACACAAAGTAGATCCATGATCCGTGAGGTTACCAAGTAGGGGGTAATCAGAGGCACATTCAAACATTATATTTGACACATGGTCACGTTTTGCACAGGAGTATTCCGCGTAACAGGTTGCAAATTCATGGTGTATCATTTTGTACTAGAAGGCCACCCCTAAAACAGCGTTTGTTGCACTATCTAAGCCGGTTCAAGACTTTCCCCGATATGGGCAATATCCCGGCTCTAAGATTTTTTCATCTCTGGAACCTAGCTATATCCTATTCATAGCTTTGAAATTATCGTGGTTTGGTTGAATAGTTATGTAAGTGATAGATAGATAGATAGATATTTATTTATTCGTCCACCACTTATAAATTATGTTTACTTAAGAACTAAAACATATTACTGAAAACTAAAATATAACAAAAAAATAAAATAAAATAAAGAAGGCTCCACAGTGGTGGTGAAACGGCCTTCAGCTCAGCATATGCTACAACATGTTGCCATGCCGCAGCGCTGGTTTTCAGCTGAGACCAGGGTTGACCTCACGGACATTTGACACAGGTAGAATATTTGTACACAAACACTCAGAACGAACACTTAAAACGAGAAATACGTTTTATACAGAACAGAAAACGGTAATATCCTTAAAACAAACATAAAATAAAATAAGCCTAGTTATACAGTAAACAAATTCAACATAGCAGACGAGCGCCAAACAAAAAAAATAAAAAAAGCAAGATTTTTTTGTTTTGTTTTGTATTTTTTTTTTGTGTTGGAGGAGGGAGAGTCGGAGAGATAATGAAATTCCTATGCTAGCTTGATTGGTTCAGTTGCAGATTAAAAATATGTTGTTTTAGTTTAAACCTAAAAAGATCAACATTTATGATTTTTCTAAGGGGTGGCGGTATATTGTTCCAACACCTGGTAGCGGCATATCGGAAGCTGCCTTTGAAGTGGTATAATTGTGATATTTTTTTTTAACGTTTTCATTCATTTCCAAAAACATTTTAAATGATGCTGAATTTATTCAGTGCGCCTCGCTGCGGCTTTCATAATGCATACTTTAAAACAAGTTACGTAATGTTTGACTGTCCTGAGAACCACTCGAACGATTCTGATGAAAATGATTCAGCTATAACCACTTGCTTGCTAGGACAATTATATTCGTAGAGGTATTTGATGTGTAAAAAACAACTATGTTTCAAATATTTCATCATCACATCGTCCATTCAGGTCTATCGAGGAAAGGTATGATAATGTGCATGAATCTTTTGGAATGAACAGCTGTTGTCTTATATTATTTTTTACTCGCTCTTTTTTCATATCTGCCTTGACTTCCGCAATTATATGTAACTGCCTTTTCTTTGCATATTATCATGCATTTATTATAATCATAAAATGTTGAATCATAAGCTGCCACCAAATTGCAGCAAATTCAAATCGATTAAGTGAACTCCTCATTAAAATTAATGCATGGTAGCGCCTGTAAACGGGGCCTTACACATTCGATAGCTCACTGAGCTCGTAAGGGTACTTACTTGCGCACTTTAGATCCTGGGAATCAGCTTGTAAGACCGCTCTACGGTATCACACTGCCCCGTATCAGCTGCGATAGTATAGCCCGGGGGGATTTGAGGACTATTCTAATGTCCTTTTTTTGTTTATTTATTATGTTTCTGTATTTGTACTTTAAATGGTGTTATGCACGATAAATCTATTTATAATTGATATAAACTAATTTTTACACGCGATGTCAGTCGTATGTTTGACGTCTTAGTTGTTCTCATACCGGATAATCCGATTGAAAAGGATGGTTTTTAGATAGCCAAAAGGCACTAGGGGCGCAGCGATATCGGCGGGGTATTTTTTTTTAACTGTCTTGTATTGTTTTTGTATAGGCGTGAATTGCGAGACGCTCGCAAAATGCAAGCCGGGTACTTTCGGGTCGGAGTGCTCGGAGCAGTGCCCGTGCGCCAACAACTCTTCGTGCGTGGCAGCAAACGGGCGCTGCGTGTGCGCCGCCGGCTGGACGGGCGACACCTGCACGCTGCCCTGTGCGCCCGGTTACTACGGCGCGGCCTGCTCGCAGCGCTGCCCACACTCCCCACTTGGTACCTATACAAGCAAACTACTAAACTTATACTATGACCGCTGTAATCAGGCTGTAATACCTCTACTAAGGCACTGGAACATAATCGTATTAAGCTGGTGGATGTTTAATCTAGGACTGTCTTGTATGAGTTCTGCTTCCATCCACCAACTTCCTGCAACCTTTAAGATGTTATATGCCCATCGGCCTCCTTCTTACACAGTTTCGTCTGATACAACCTTCAGACTTCTTTCTAAGAACCTCTTAGGATATTAAATACTTAATTCACTAGATGATGGATTGAAATGGCAGTTTCATG